>OX465429.1:13829967-16229967 GCA_950005045.1 Agrotis exclamationis | reverse complement strand
GAACTCCTGCGCACCTACGGAATACTATAAAAGCTGCTTAGCGGCGCACTCCGACAGGATTTTGATCGCGAGCAAGGCGGCGCTGGTGAGGCCTATATGTTTTTTTTTTTTTTTTTAACTTTGCCCCACACTTGAAACTTCTCCTGTGTCGTGTGTGCCTTTACAAACATACACAAACACTGAGACCCGAAACAACTACTTGTAGGTCATACAAATAATTGTTTAGTGCGGGGATCGAACCCGCAACACGCTGCGCTGTAGTCCAATCGCTCAGCCCAATTGATTTGGACGGTCCACCAAGAACAGCTTCTAAATTCTAACCTCTTTTATGCTCCTCAGCTGTAGTCCTATTCAGCTGCGGCGGCAATGGTGCAGGTATCGCTGGCGCGGCCGGGGCTGCTGGTAGACCGGGGTACCACCACCCCGTCGCCGCCTGACCGTTGAACATCCTCAGCTTCTCGTACACGCTGTCGTTCTGCGCTGATGCTGCTTGCTCCTTCTGCGATGCTAGGTTTCGAAGCACCCGGTTGATTGAAGATACCTGTGGATATCGTTGGATTAGTAGGTATGTGTCGGGCAATGCGGGCATTAAGAAGAAGTTGGGAGCTCTTAAGGGTACTAGTAGTGGCTTCGCCCTCATGAAGTTTGTTAGTATTCTATACGTTCATCCAGATTATAATATACGTCTGCAGCAAATTTCATCAAAATTCGGTGAGCTGTTCGGACGTGGTCGAGTAACAATCATACATCCATCCATGCATGCAAACGTTCTCATTTATATTATTAGATTTCAACCAATTTTTAATCAAGTCCCAAAGGTTCTTTCTTCATATCAAGTGTAGGTAGACAGAGAGATCAATTTCTGGTGATCATTAATCAAAACTATAATAAAGTGTCTTTTTAAAGCTATTGCTTACATAAGACTGAATTCAACGCATGTTGGAAGCCACGACCTTCAATTCGTAATGCGGGGTTGATACCACCTGGCCATCACTGCTCGTTATGACATACGGAGCCAAAACCAGTATGAATACCATGAGTTGTCATTACGAAGATCATCGAAATTGACCGCGTTTGGCGCTCTCATTGGCCCGCTCTAAGGTTGTATGAACTCTCAACCAATGAGAGCGCCAAACGCGGTCGATGCGTAAGATCGAGTCTTCGAATGACAACTCATGGTAGAGGCTCTGAATACTGACAGTTGGGCTGGTCCACAAATTCAAGGTCGCGTACTGCCTATCGTAGTATGGGACGTCCCCCATCTAAATGGACCGACGACCTTAAGAAAGTGGCTGGGAGAGACTGGATGCGGAAGGCAGAGAACAGGGTGATATGGTGCAGTCTGGGAGAGGCCTACCTAGGTGGAATTTGTCAAGGAAATATCTCTACAATCTGATATTTAATCACCGTTTACAGACCGTGAGACTTATTTAAACTTCGATCTCTGCAATTGATTAGTGAGAAAGATAAAATCAGAACCATATTAGTCGTTACATGTGTTGAACATATGCGATGACTGGTCATTAAATAAATGAGTGTACGTCTAGTCACAATATAAATCGAGGAATAACATTCGTGGGTTAAGCTGTTTGTTTAGATTTTTCCGATTGTTGATATCCTCAACTTTTTAATCGTCGTAATGGTCCGGAGGTTTAGCACCTCGCTTGTCATGCATGAGGTTGTGAGTTCAAATCAAGGCAAGTACCAATGTGTCTTTTTCAATTCTATGAACTTTTTCATTTATATTGCACATCACTGACATCAGTGACATAAAACATTGCGAGGAAACCTGAACTGATATATAAATATATTATATCTGGCGTGGCTTTGGACTGCCACGCCAGAGGCCTGGAGAGTTCCCAGAGGCGGCTCAATAATTTTTTAACACTAGAGGATGGCCATACCCTCACACGAAAAAGGAAGAAAGAATTAAGGACATCAACAATGAGGTCATGGGACTGTCTAAGCAGGTTACTGTGACCCTGAAACGTAAAAGACAATTTTGCGTTGTAGACCGTAGACGTGCTACGGCGTAGCAGCGTAGCCGCGTAGCAGTGGGGTGACTGAACTTATGATTTTATTGAGTTGTCTTAAGACGCGGACTGACTACGATTTTAATCGCTTATGACCGCGTAAACTATTGTCACCACTATGGAGCGTCAATAAGATGGAAAATTGAAAAAATGACATTTGTGTTGAAATGTGACGTAAGCTGCGAATGGGCATTTATTTTACTGCTTTTTTTTAGATTATTTAAAATATAGACATAAAATTAAATAATGGTTTGGTTAATGTTTTAAAAAAATGGAAAACCTACTAAATTCTTAAAAAAAAAACTGTTGTTATCGCTGGAAATACAGAGATCTTCGACGTCAAAGTTTATTTTTGTGCTACAACTTCCCAATTTTTATTGGGAATATCAAACTCTTATTTATTATTCTGTTCGGTTTAAATTCTTCTTTATACCCTTCTCTGTTCACTGTATTTTTCGCGTTGCTTATTTTTATTACATTACGTCATACTCGACGTTCTAAGAAACCAATTTTTGGGAATATGAGATAAGACCGCGCCATTGCTGTATAAAGTGCTGTGTAAAGCTGAAACGGGAGGATGGCAGCATAGCGTCGACCAAAGCAGAGGTTTTAGGCGAGATCGAGAGGTTCTATGGACAGTTATACACTTCGGTCGCAAAGCCCGTTGACAGCTTGGTAGGAGATCCAAGAGCCAAGCTGTCCCGACATTATACCGAAGATATCCCGGACATCAGTCTGTACGAGATTAGGATGGCCCTGAAGCAGCTTAAGAACAACAAGGCGCCGGGCGAAGACGGAATCACTTCAGAGCTTCTGAGAGCGGGTGGAACACCGGTACTTAAAGTCCTCCAGAAACTCTTTAATTCCGTCCTGTCCGAGGGCAAAACGCCTCAAACGTGGAGCAGGGGTGAGGTGGTATTGTTCTTCAAAAAAGGTGATAACAGCCTATTGAAGAACTACAGACCCATCACGCTTCTGAGTCATGTTTATAAGCTGTTTTCAAGGGTTATCACGAACCGTCTCGAACACAGACTTGATGACTTCCAGCCTCCCGAACAAGCCGGTTTCCGAAGAGGCTATAGTACCATAGACCACATCCATACGCTGCGGCAAGTTATACAGAAGACCGAAGAGTATAACTTGCCATTATGCTTAGCGTTTGTGGACTATGAGAAAGCCTTCGATTCGGTGGAAACATGGGCGGTACTTGAGTCACTCCAGCGATGCCGTATTGACTATCGGTACATCGAGGTGTTGAAGTGTTTGTATAATAACGCCACCATGTCGGTCCGAGTACAGGAGCAGAGCACGAAGGCGATTCCATTGAGAAGAGGCGTAAGACAGGGGGACGTTATCTCCCCGAAACTGTTTACTGCCGCAATGGAAGACGCCTTCAAACTCCTGGACTGGCAAGGCCTTGGCATCAACATCAACGGCGAATACATCACTCACCTTCGGTTTGCCGACGACATCGTAGTCATGGCAAAGTCGATGGAGGAACTCAGCATGATGCTCGATGGCCTCGACCGAGTTTCACAACGGGTGGGCTTGAAAATGAACATGGACAAGACGAAAATTATGTCAAATGCCAATGTTGTGCCCACCCCAGTCTCTGTTGGAAACTCGGTACTCGAAGTTGTTGACTCATATATCTATTTAGGACAAGTAGTCCAATTAGGTAGGTCCAACTTCGAGAAAGAGGTCAACCGCCGAATCCAACTCGGTTGGGCAGCGTTCGGGAAGCTACGCAATGTCTTTTCGTCCGACATACCTCAGTGCCTCAAGACGAAAGTCTTCAACCAATGTGTGTTACCAGTGATGACTTACGGCACCGAAACGTGGTCTTTCACTATCGGCCTCATCTCAAAGCTCAAAGTCGCTCAGCGAGCTATGGAGAGGGCTATGCTCGGTATTTCTCTACGTGATCGAATCCGAAATGAGGAGATCCGTAGACGAACTAAAGTCACCGATATAGCCCACCGGATTAGCAAGCTGAAGTGGCAATGGGCAGGCCATATTGCTCGTAGAGCAGATGGCCGATGGGGTCGAAAAGTGCTAGAGTGGAGACCACGGACTAGCAAGCGCAGCGTAGGACGTCCACCAACGAGGTGGACAGACGACCTTATAAAGGTCGCCGGAAGACGCTGGATGCAGGTCGCTTCCAACCGGTATATGTGGAGATCTAAAGGGGAGGCCTATGTTCAGCAGTGGACGTCCTATGGCTGAGATGATGATGATGATTGCTGTATTGGACAGTTTTATTACATTAGCAATTTTTCGTAATAGTAACGGACCTAGATTCATGTCTCATTAATGGCTAATAGGCTATATCCTATTCCACATTTGTGAGAGTGTGAGAACATCTGTATTACTTTTCACGAAAAAAAATATTATGTTTCAAGTTTTTCATTGACAAAATTCCTCTATATACAAACTTTATTACGCATGTCATACCAAGTTGAATTACGTCTATACGTCGTAGTACTGAATTTTCAGCGATGAATAAGTTTCTTTTGCGTGAGGATATGTGAATTTGTTACTTTGTTATGTATGTTGTATGTATTAAGGTTTATAGTCGGATGTAGGGTTTGAGGTTTGATGTCGGTTAGTATAAAGGTTAAAGGTAATGAAGAATGAAGGTTTTGTTTTAAGGATATAAAGCCGCCTTAATGAATAAAAATATTTCTGTGACACCAAAAAAAAATGAGGGTAAAATTAAGTAATTCATTAACATCCAATGATTGTCCACTTCCCGTGTTTAAATTCAGTTATTTCATAATCTACTATTTTCCCAGATTTAACATATTATCAAATATTTTTAGTTACACTTCGAAATCAGCGCTTTTAAAGCCCATTATGAAACTCCTGTAAAAAAATCCCTACTTTTTATATAGGAAACAATATCCCTACCTCAGATTAATAATAACCAACTACCTATACATAAAGATACAACCCCAAACAACTATCTAATAGGAAATAAATTGCGCTTCGAACCCCACCCTTTAAACTTGGCACCACGTGTAATTTAAAATCTAATATGATTACTAAATTCCAATCGGGGGCCTCAAAGGGACACAGATAAGGGCATCCCGTCCCCTCTGACCGCACCCCACCCCCGCGGGGCCTAAAAACCCCAATATCTATCTACTTTCACTGAAAAGCACGCATGCGTAAAAACCTAACTCACACATGTATAAAACTCTGTATATGCCTACTTTAGTCCGCGACTATGGACGTATTTACTATAGAACAGTTATATTTTTCGGAGCGTCCCCGAGTATAATATTATCTGTTTTCTTGTTGCCAATGGCAACGGGGAAATGTATTTTTCGTGCGCCGGGAAATCGGTCGGCGCGATTACAATGTAGGTACCGTTGCTCTTGTTGTTAGGTATTTTGTTTGTAATCGAAATTTGGAATGGAAAGATGAATGGCTTTGTAGAGAGTAGGTTGAAAAGTAGGTTCATGTTTTAGATGTTCTATGAGAAACAACATAAACTCAGAACTGGTGTTAAGATGCTGATTTCTTGAGCATTCACTTGTAACTGAACATTGAGCATTTAACCTTTTTAATTTTGTTGAACAATGATCAGAGCCGAGCATATAAAGCCAAACATCTCTATGAACATTTTCATGATCTTTCTAGCGAACGCTCTCATCGATAGACGACAATTTTTTTTCTTTTTGAATTTGACGGATTTTAATGTCGACTCATCAAATTATTAGGTAAAGAGTTTCATCGTGTCTTCGAAATTCATCATCAGATTTACGATGTTTAAATAGAACCATTATGGAGTAAAATTCTGCGAAAAAAAATACATTTGCAAATCCGTCTGTACCTTATGACGAAGTTAAACAACATTGCAAATGAAATATTCATACAATATCTATAAACCTCTTTAGTTTATTGAAATCGTCGTAAATTGAAGAATTAATAAAAAAATATGACATTATAATATGACGTACGTGAGTAGAGCAGTGGTGGCCCAGTGGTATCGGTCCCGACTTACGAGTTGTAGGTCGTGGGTTCGAACCCCGCCAGGCGCATTACTTTGTGTAATTTATTGTAATTTATTTCATCACCACTGCTCTCAAAGCGGTGAAGGAAAACATCGTGAGGAAACCGGCATGTCCTAGAACCAAAAATTCGACATCTACCATGTGACATCTACCAATCCGCATTGGGCCCGCGTGGTGGTTTATGGCCCACTCCCTCTCACAGAGAGAGGAGGCCTGTGTCCCAGCAGTGGGAACATTATAGGCTGATGATGATGATGAATATGACATTAGATATTTGATTGAAAAACTCATAAGAATTTCTCCGTTCTAAAAGAATCTTATTGGAAAATCTTACTACTGTTATACCACACGGCCAAAAGCCAATCCATACAGTAACAAATCCCAAGTTCCAAAAAGACGCTTTAACGTAACTTTTGACTTTACCGAGAATCCAAAACAAAACTGAACTATTACAAAATATAAACACCAAATTCGGGCGAGCGCTGGTACGCGCCTGATTTAATCCCTTGTACCACTAATGGAAGATAATGCGTCTATCCAACGTTGCGCGTTGTACATAACTGTACACGTGGATATATTGAGAATACCTTTTTTGAGCGTTATGATCATATCGAGGTGGTCATCTTTTTATTTTTGGACAAGGGAATTATTATACGCAAGGTTAGGGAAGTGTTTGAGTAATTGACTTTACGTTGCGTGTCGCGGGTTTGATTCACGAGTTGTTCTAGTGTTGTGCAAAGTGAGTAACCTTTAAAATAAACCTGATTGAAGGAAATATCTATGTAAAGTGGACATTGCGATTTATAAAAGGTGCTATTGGATGATGCTCATTTTGACCGATTACTTTTCAGTATGAATCTAAAATTATTTACACAGAAGTATAGTATATTCATAATGAAATGGAACTACTTATAAGGAATGCTAAAACCAAACCAGTTTAAAATTCTTAAAGGTCAAATTAGAAATAGTTCTCACACTAGCCCGCCATGACTAATTTGAAAACCAATTACTAAATTCAAATGCACCAATAAGATAGCACAAAAAACTGGCTCTATTATAACGACAACATTTTGAATTTCGAGCACCGAGCTAAGCAATAGGAGAGGTGCATTTAAACGCGAATTCTGCTCGTGACAGCTGTGCGGCCAATCAGATTGGTACACAGGAAGATTAAAGAGCGTACGTTCCTATTAGAATTTTAGAGATTTTTTTTTTCCATTTTATTCTTTCACGTGAATATTTTTTTGAAGTGGCAGGGTTAATAAGAATGAAGTAAATGGATTTCAAAGAGGAAAAATGGATTACATGAGCCATCATATGAAAAGGTTGGAGTGTCCTTAATTATTATGAAACAAAAACTACTTGAGACGGTAGTAGTGTGAAATATATCTTAAGACCTTTTCTCATACCATACAATACCATCATCATCCCCCTAGTTTTTTCCCAATTTTGTTGGGGTCGGCTTCCAGTCAAATCAGTAGCAGCTGAATGTCAGTATTTTACATGGAGCGACTGCCTATCGGACCTCCACAACCCAGTAACTGGTGATACGATTTCGAGCTTCTGACTAAGGGAGATTACCCAATGGTGCGATGCGACGCGATTCGACCGATTCCAACTACAAGTGAAAATCAACCTTACCACTACGACATATACTAATAATATTATTAAGAGGAAAACTTGTTTGTTTGTTATGAATAGGCTCAAAAACTACTGGTCCGATTTCAAAAATTCTTTCACCAGTTGAAAGCTGCTTTGGTCCTTAGTGCCGCTGGGAAAAGCTAGTTTGAAATAAATCACGTTGATATCCACGGTTAGCTGAAAAACAAAACACGATCGCCACGCCCGACGTCAAGTCAATCGAACTGCATCATTATTTCTTAGTAATGGTAAGGTTTATTTTCACTTGTAATTGGGATCGGTGGAATCGCATCGCATCGCGTCATGGGTAAACTCCCTAACAGTAACGGCTGTCATTTGTACGTCTACAAATGACAACCGGGAGGCATGGGGTCATTATACCGCCAATTTCCAAACTCCGGGCTGCTACTAAGAAATTGTAATAGAAAAACCCAATAGCACTTTTTGCCCGACCTGGGCATCGAACCTAGAACCCCACTATCAGCAGTCGCGCTTGCCACCACGAGACCAACGGGGCACCTAGCAAAGAGCACATGCAGCATAAAGCATGCATAATATAGTACCTAGCAGGAAAACCGTTTCAAACTTGCTGTCTGTCCGTACACTTTCAATTCGATGACAAACTCCCAAAAATCATGAACTTAAAGTAAAGAAAAAGTATGTTATAAGTAAAAATAAAAAATGAAACTTTTTAAAGCACAAAAGGCACGTGTCCTCACCAAAATTCGGTTAGTTCAACTTTTTTAATAGAATATTTGTTCAGATGTCATTATTTGAGGAATCATCGTGTGTTCTTTCACATTATTCCGCTACGATACACGCAGCTGTTGTGTTTTTTTTTTTCAAGTATCAATTCCTATTATAAAATTTGTTTCGCTAATTGACTGTTTTGATAGCCGATTTGATGGGGAATTAAATTAACTTCTCCGTTTTTTATCAGTTTTTTATAATGCTATTTTTGATTGTAAATTCCGGTTTTTTTCTTGATTTTCAATTATTTTCTTCCTGCCATGCTCAGCCTTTTCCTAACAATGTTGGGGTAGGCATCCAATCGAACGGTATGCAGCTGAATATCAGTATTTTTTATGGAACTACTATCTGACCTCTACAACCCAGTAACTGGGTGATACGACGTACTCCTAACTAACAGTAACGATTGTTACATCACGTACACGGGGCCAACGGCCCACATGTGCTTTCTGAGCCACAGATACTTACGGATACGAAACACTTTCGGAGGCAGGAGACCCATCTATAGACCGACCTCGGCAAGCGAGGCTTAGCCTTGATTTTTGACCTGTGGGGCTGTTATTATTACTCCACAAGTTTCATAATTTACAGAGGTTATAACGTGTAAATTCACATTCTGTTTTTTTTGCCCGAATTTAATTGCTTGCTACAATTAATTAACTTATTTTTTATATAATTATTATGTATTTGAATGATTAAATAAGTGATTAAAATATTTACGTAACTAAAACTAAAAATTTTGGTAATTAAGTTATTTTTTATATAATTATTATGTATTTGAATGATTAAATAAGTGATTAAAATATTTACGTAACTAAAACTAAAAATTTTGGTAATTAACTTGCTTTAAAAATCATAAATAAAACTAAATACTGACTGAATCTCGAATCTCGCCCTATCTCAGCATAATCATTTTATTTTTACACGTTTAGAACTTACGCCCTTTTCGAGATGAGCGAGCCGAATTAGTGTCCACCGATGTGTGTAAAGGGTCCAAAAGTTTCGGCAGTTTTGGACAAGCGGCAATGTGTGCCGGCCGTGTATACAGGGGTTAAAACGAGATTTTTTTTAAATATGCGCAGCTTTTACATTTTGGATGATAAAATGTATTAGTCTGCGATAAATATTTTTAGGGTTAAATTATGAGTAAAATTAGTTGCTGTATGTTGGTACTTTTTTGCGTTGTAGATACGTACTACAATAACATTTTGAATTGAACATTTTGAGGTTTGTGATTGCTAAATCAAGCAAATGATTTAATACTAAATGAACTGTCAAAATATGGTTTTACATTGAAGTACAACTCCTTTTCCATTCTTAAGAAAAACATTAACAAAAATAACATTAATTTAAAGAAATGCAACAACCAACTCAACTCAAAAAACCTCTTTAATAAAACACATTATGATTATTTAATTTCCGACATGCATAAATAGTTGACGGGCCCATAAGCCCGGCACTACCGTACAAGGCCTGAAACCCGATACCACTGACAGCTCTCAACTTCGTGACAGGCGCGGCCCTGCGCGTGCGCGAGACACCCCGCGCCGGCGCATTGTTATGTTGAAATATTGGCTTGATATATTTGTTAACTTTTTGAAATTGAGAGATGAATAGAATATCAGTGTTTTAGAAGTTAAGTTTTTCTTATGATTGAAGTCATAATTGGTCATCTTACAAATATTGCATACGATTTGCGAATTTTTGGTTGAATGACAAGAAATCTTGACCATAAAACGAAGACACACACGAAAACCCAAACAAACAATTAAGAAATAAATATACAGTAAGTAATTCTTAAAACCAAGTACGGAACGAACATGTCTGAACTATAATTACTTAGATAAACATCTAACTCGTAACATCTAATTAAAAGCGAGCATATTATATCAAGTTTCGCGACGAGCGATAGTGTCTAGCGATCGTTTCTAAACGCGGGCGATCTCCCGTCACTGTGACAGTTGACAGGTGTCACGGGCAGGGCCGCCAACATTAAAATGTGGTATTATTTTATTTCACGTGAGAATCGTTCATCATTTGTAGTGTCATGTCGAGTTATGAGACTGGACATTTAAAGTAAGGATGGGGGTCGATATTTCTTCGACTAGAACAAGAAAATTCTTAGTATTTAAGTTTATTTTTATAAGGAAGCTTCGACGAAATAAGACAACGTTTTAGTTTTGCAATTATTTTCGTTTGTGTTACAGAAAATGTCTTTCTTTATTTCACGTCGATCTTGAAGTCAATATAAAGCGATCTTCCATTTTTAGAATTAATTTTTTATTTTGATCACCAGTCCTTTTATCGATAAAGAAAACACAGGCATGGCATATACCTAAATTCTTCTTAAAAAAAAACAGTAATTCTAATTAGAGAAAAAAACCCCTTGACAGCCCTCAGTTGTGATGCCTCGGTGCACCTCATTACCCTGACCACGGGCATGGCAATAGATCATGCAGAGAGCGATAGTGCTAAGATCCTCATGCGTTGGTGGTCCGTGACATAAAAAAAGTTGTTTAGAAAATGGAACATTTACGCGGTTAATCGAATTTGTTGGGCGTTGCGATCGATCAACGATACCATGGATGGTTTCATTTTTTATCTAATTTTGTGATTCAGAAATGATTTCTGTGTGATAATTTAGCTGTTTTGGTATTTTGAGAATAGATTTACATTTTAAAATAAGTTCTGAATGGTATAGTGCCTCCGGTTCTGAACGTTTATGAAATGGTACAAATAAAGAAAGTTGTATCAGTTTCACGTTTAAAAACTTTCATAATATTTAAAGTGTTAGTTTTGACACTTTTCATAATTACGCAGTCTAAAATTTCGTTTAATTAATGACTGGACTGGATGCCATTCTAAAATGCGATCCTCGAAATCTTATTAACGAAAATGCTCAAAACCAAAAATACAAATAGACCAAGCAGTAAGAACTTAATCACCTAAACGATCTGTCCCCAAAAAGACATACAAAAGAAACATCCTCATTGAATGGAAATCCCTGTACCATTAATTCATCCACTTTTCCATGACCATTCACCATTTCTCTGATACCAAAGGTATCTTCACAAAAACCATTACTATGAATACAAATACCCATACAGGAAGGGGCCTTCATCCCCTAGAATTACTATTAGTATTATCTATAAACATTTTAACGTACACGGTTAACCTGCGGAGACCCGGGTTCGATTCCCCGGTGAAAAGCGATTGTAGGGTGCGGTCGTAGGGGTGTTTTTTTGCAATTCTCTTAGGGCGCACAGATTGGGGCGGTCTGTCTCAGTTCATTATGGATGTTAAGTTGTTGTCGGTGATTTGGATTGAAGTGGGTTTTTGTTGTTGAATATGTTGATAGTTTTTGCGATGTATGCTTAAAGTTTGCAAAGAAATTAGAATAGATTAATAATCTGCATTTCACGAATTAATCTGCTCAGGTTCTTAGCTCTTATTCCATTTGAAGTTGTTCTAAAATATTTAGAAAGTACTCCTTGTCGAAAGTTCAACTAAACTCTGATAGATTAAAGACTAATAATTTAGAATTAATTGATGCAAAACAAAACTTAGCGAACTATTTTGATACTTATCAGACAGGACCAAACAGAGTCCCCTGAGGGACGCCAGTTAAAGTACCGAATATGTCACATAACGCGATGTAAGTGAGAGCAACGTTCTGTGACAAAAGGCCGTGGGGAGCATTGTCCCTGTTTTAAATACCGTATTGTAACCGAAAATAATTACTGTATCCATTTCTAAAAACATATTTCGAGGTTGACAATGTCATTTGCAGTGGTTAAGTTATAAATTGCTCGCTTATCAGGTTAGCCGCAGTAACAAAGATCCGAAGCGCGTCTATCCCTGTGTTTGGGATTATCTTGGTAGCTGGATTTTCTCACAGATTAGACTTTGCCACTTAGACCGGTTTCTTGAGGAGAACTTTGGATGCAGTTGCAATAAATATCGTACAAATGTGGCAATAATGACTTTGTTTTTCCCTTTTTGTTTTCGAAGAGTTTTGTAACTTACTATAATATCTATACGTAAATTATGTATGCCTTACTCTCAAAAATAAACGCCTCGACACTTTAACCAAAACTAAACTAAAAGGTGTCTCCAATTACAAGAGTATTGCGTGTAAACGAAAACGAGAGCGTTCATACGCCACATAATACGTACGAAGCCTCCGAAATGCCTCACAGTAGCGTTTCGGCGGTGTCAAGTTCCCGGACTAATTCTGACAGCTACAAGTTTGGTAGTTTATAAATTTTCGAGCTAACGAGACTTAAATTGTGTTTATATTAGCATTTAGTAGAGTATTTCTAAGCGTAGTCCCTTTACCTCTTTTTAATTCATAGTGAGACTTTTTATGGACTTAGACAGTTTGATAGGGTTTTAGATAGTCTATGTTTGGATTCACATTTTTGCACCGACTTAAAAAAAAAGGAGATTATCAATTCGACCCGTATGTATGTAATATTATCAGAACTGGCCAGTTTTCATATATGTTAGTCTATATCAGCGTCTGAACAAATGTGCCAAATTTCATAAGTGTATGTATGTATGTTTTTATGTTTGTGCACGCATATCTCCGGAACTACAAGTTCGATTTAAGTAATTCTTTTTTTGTTGTACTAGATATTGTTCAACTTAGGGTACACTGCAAGTTTCATCAAAATCGGTTCAGCAGTTTTAGAGATATGGATTTTTTTATGTTGATTAGTGCATATGTAAGAACATTTTGTATTTTACAAGAATTTGGGTTGAATACTTAATAAATAAACTAATAAAAAGGGTAAAATAAAAACTTTTTCAAAAAAGTAACCGGAAGTCGGTGGCTAAAAATCAATGAAATATAAAAAAAAATAATGCCACCGACATCCGAAAGAAGTTATTAACTAGGTTATTTCACCCTTTTTTTTGATTTGTTGTTGTTTTTGAAGTCGGTTACTTTTTTGAAAAAGTTTTTATATTTCTTTAATTTCTATTTCATTGTCAACTACTTTGTGTTCATATGTCATAAAGGAACCATTTATTCAAATGACTAGCATCGTCTTAATAAAAACTCAGTCTCGCAACATTCGATCTAGTTCCAACAAATCGGCAGAATCATCCGCCTCGGCGCTTCTCGCTCGATCGAACTCATGAATTCTAAATTTAAATTAGATGTCTCCAAATCGTATTTAACGGTCCTTGGGCGCAACTGTTGATTGGCGATGTTTGCCGCTTTCGTGTTTTGCGGTTGGCGCCATTGTTTTCTATTTTCAATTTCTATTCTTCGTAGATTTTTTTTATAACATCTTTAATGTGTTTGTATTTTCTTTTTTTAAACTCACATCAGAGTATTTGAGGTATGTTTTTCTGGTGTCTTTCGCAACTTTTTCCTGCATTTCAAAGCCTAAAATTACGTTCATAAGAATACTGATCGTTATACATTCACAGAATTTAAAATACATATTTCCCTTCCCCTAGTACAAAATTCCCTTACATCACCATAAATATCAGTGGACTTAAAACCGTCAATTCCTATGCTATCATAAGCAGTTGACGTTAATCCGCGAGACAAGGGCAGCGATACAACTCGCTGCAGATCCTTACAGCATAACCACAAGTGTGAAAGAGATATCGAATATTCTGTGCATTCACGCGTAAACGTGGAATTATTGTATAGCGCGCCCGGGAGAAAAGCGGCGTAAGTATGCGGTGGTCTTTTGAGAATTTGTTTTCAGCATTTCTATCATTTTCATAGGTAACGCGTTGAGTTATGTATTTTGTTTGATGTATGATATAAAGGCTTTGCTTGATCTTGACAGTGTATGATTTAGGCAAAATATTGAACTTGCCAGAATATTTTTTTTTTCTGATATGAGCTGCTCTTAGCTCAACAACCCTGAATTGTGACGTTTAGTTTCAATATTCACAAAAAGTATTCAGTCAAGCTTAATAACATCGCAATATACAACACAATTTGCATATCCTCCATATTCAAATAAGAATATCCACAGTAAGCGGTGCCGACATCGTATAAGCCTCGCTGACACTTTTACACTTACACCATTCTACCGCCGAGCCGTAATCGATTGTTCCACGTATTTTTGTCCGCTTTTAGTTGGTAAGAAACATCACGCCCATTCGACCGTTATGACTAGGCAGCGGAACGCACGACATATATCTGTCCTACTCTAACACGTGTGTGGACCTATCAGCTTGTCCCTTTCACCTATTTGCCCAGTGGGCCGCGTGCGTAGGTACGACAGTCATAAAAATAGCCCCTTTGGCGCCGAATCTTCTAGGGGTTTTCGGTATTTCGATTTTGTGTCCTCTTGTTACGTAGGGTGGATAATGTAGGTATTTTGTATGATTACTTATAGGTACTGGTACCGGTTTTTTTAGTAGATGGCTTGGTAAAGGATTCTCTGTCTAATTTATACAAGACAACAAAGCTGTTATTGTCTCACTACGACTTTATTGGTTTTATTGTGACTTTTTTCAGTATCTATTGTTAAAAAAACATTTTTCAATCCTTTTTTGTTTGTTAGTTTGCTCTTCGCCTTAATCTAGCTCAGAAGCAAAGATGGAGCGAGCTTACTCAGGTAATTTTTTTTATCACTTTTCCCTTTTTTTTGTAAACTTTCTAGCCATAGGTATAAAAATTTCAGTTTGGACTAGAGACAAACAATACTCATCAAGTTCTTGTGTGTTTTGTTTGAGTGTTTATTTATTATTAAAAGGTAATTTTGCATTACCTTTTATGTCAAACATTGACAAATCCTCTAGATAATGTAACATATCCACAAAACCAACATTTTCGATCCTCGACACTCAAGGACAACAAAAAGTTTTTTTCTCCGCCATTGTGTCACCAAGTGTTTACTTTGAGTAACGCATCGGGATCACAAAACATTATTAGAATTGTGACATTATTAACAGAAAAATTGCTCTGAGGTTTAAAAAAAAACAATATAAACTTATGTAAGGGTCATATATGGTTCCTTATGAATATTTTCTAAGTTTTAATACTGTGGACTAGCGCAAAATGCAGGCTATGTCTCCTTTAACCAGTGATTAAAATTAGTGTTGGATAAGTAAGTCTCTATACTAACATCCAGATGTTCAATCTCAAGGCTTGCCAAAAAGAAACACCACACTGTGCTCCAGAATGCAAATCGTCAAAGCAGCCAAAAAAGCTGCTAGAATTAAATGGGGCTGGAGGCCTGAGACAGATAGAAGAGTTCGAGGTAGGACGAGAAGATGAGACGGGAGAAGATGGATAGGATGAATTGGCAAAATGAAATACACCAGCGAGAGAAGAGGAAGAAATGGGGGAAGCTTTTGCCCAAGAGTAAGACAATATAGGCTAGACATAAAGTCCCTCTATGATTACTCGGTCCCTTAAATCTTTGTCTACGAACTCTAAATATATTTTAATTTGTCCCACTTGCAATAATAGTGGGTACTCCACAACTACTGAGTACCGATCCCTAAAATATTTCACATTGATATTTTTTGCCATGATTGGCCGGGCAGATGTTGGAGCCGTCTGGTTCGATTACCATCCGTGTCACTTCAGCAATGGCTTTATTTTATATCTTGTACGTGATATTTTTCGCAGGGAACCGCGGTTTTTATCATTTTTATTTATTCCTCTCATTAATTTGTGGGTAGAATGTTGGCGTGTCTCGTTACTTAACATGGATTTTATGATGTTGTTGTAATTGCAACTCGGTGGGGTTTTATTTTTTATTGCTTTGCCATGGCCTAGATTTAAATTGTATGCAGACTATGGGAAAAACAAGTTGTTGTTTATGAGAACTTGGCGGGTCGCGTTATAAAGTAACATATGTGAATATATGGCGTCGGTAAGCTTAGTAGGTTTTGGCTTGTGTATTTCTTAAAATAAGTCAGACTTCTCTTAGTTGTCACTATCTATTTATTGACCCATAGGGATTAATAGTTCATCTCTTAAAAAGGTTTTCTTTACATTTCTTTGACTCAATATTATTCGAATACAATTCAGCATTCAATTTGTTATTGACATAAAAGTTGACAGACTTAATAGCAAAATGGAACCGAAAAATTTATGAACTGTTCTTTATAATAGAAGTATTTGTATGGGTCCATACAAAAACCTAATAAAACTGCATCAAACATCCCGAACTCAAATTTTATAAGCTATCATCAATAACAGAATGGACCGTGTTCAACACAAACGGTCCATCTTGAAAAGATTTTGGACAATGGGCCCGCGTCCGTCCGAAACATATGGTCCTAAAATGTTAAAATTGCGAAATTGGATTAAAGGAGAATTATTGTCACCGAACTTTGTCCAGATTATTTTGATGGGCGGCACAATGGGTGCTTGAGCATATGTTTTGTGAATTTTAATTAGATATATCGTATTGCCAATAATATTTTGACGTTTTTGAAATCGATTTTAAAAGATACTTGAGTAATGTAAATATTGTTATTCACAGTTTGATTGACATGCACTGCACAACCTTGTGTGTGTGTGTGTTGTATGTTAATGTTACTTAAATAAATGGCATAATTATGGCCTACCATGAAATTTTCTATCAGCTAAGTTGCAAGCATGTAGTTATTTTAATATTCGATTTCGAAACAGTTGTTTGATCGGTAGTTAAGTAAAATATTAGTTAAAATGAATGATTTCAAACATTAAAAAAAAGTTATTGCATTTTAACTAATAATTTACTTAAATACTATTGGAACAACTGACCCTTAATCTTATCGAGCTTCCAGGAATGAGTTGATATTTTTAGAAAAATTCTTGGCACATTTTCTATTTATAGTTTTGCAGCTATAAAAAGCGTCATTTTACGGAATTAATCCGATCTGGACCGACCTAAATAATCCAGTTATTTTTACGCGGATAAATATGTGAAGAAAAACTTCCGATACTTTTTCATGAAATTATCCTTTTTTGCTGTAATTATTTTTAGTTTACTCCATACACTGAGCTATTTTAAGATCCTGCTCTAATTTAGATATAGAGTATGTATCCAAAAATAGACCAATTCCAGTAATCGGGTAGTGACTCCAAATGTATAGTTTTGTTTAGGATATAATTACTTCCACAATTACGTCCATCACACTTTCACCATTAATATTATCGTATAGAAGTTATACAAGATCGTTTTAATAACTTTCGTGGGTAAAAAGAACGGGAGCAATCATCAAAATCCAGATTACATCTATGTGTACTTACTAATATTATAAAGCTGAATAGTTAGTTTGGTTAAACGCGCTTATCTCAGAAAGTAATGGTTCGAATTGAAAAATTCTTTTTGTGTTGGATAGTCCATTTATCGAGGAAGATTATAAGCTTAAAACATCACGCTACAACCAGAAGGAGCCGAGCAGTGGGTGAAACCAGCAGCTAAGACTCAAAAGAAAGGGCATGCGGGCGGCGAGTAAAGGGCAACTCGCTGCCCGACCATGGACCATGCCCGGGTCGACGGCGCGTTGTGTTCCACGCGCGCCTCAAAGAGAGTCAGCAAGATGACGGGGCCCCCCTCTAGAG
The DNA here is from genome assembly GCA_950005045.1 of Agrotis exclamationis. Lineage (NCBI taxonomy): Eukaryota > Metazoa > Arthropoda > Insecta > Lepidoptera > Noctuidae > Agrotis > Agrotis exclamationis. The sequence continues at coordinate 16,211,986 of OX465429.1, read as the reverse complement.
GGCCAAAGCCTGCCGGGGTCGCGGGACTTATCTCATTACCGTGACCCCGGAATATAAAGGGCTATTGAAGGACACCGTGGATTTTAGTCAGTACAAGTCTGACAGTCCCTCCCGCCCTGCCCGGGGTGGGAGGACTCATTTGATGATTTTACCACGATAAAAAAAAAAGACTCAAAAGAAAAGGGAAAATCATACTCACACTAGGAATATTGTCGTTATTGCACACGTTCTCACTCAGCAGGCGGTCCCTGATCTCCCAAGCGAAGATCGACGGGCACTCCCTCTTGTAGTCAGCTATCTTCTGGACCACCGGCGTGGTGGCCACTCTTGGCTTGGACCCTCCAATCGCCCGGGGCTTTATCGACCCCGTCTCGTAATATCTGCGTGCAAAGCTGAATTTAGTTTGGAAGATGAAAAGGTCAAATGAGCTAATACTTTTTTGCTCAAAGATAAAAAATGTAGGTGTTGTTTGGTTGGTAGTTTGTTTAGGGTATTTGACTGAAAGAAATTGATTAATCTATCAGTTAGATTAAAAAAAAAATAACACGTATCATTTTTTTTTTTGTTATATAAACCAAAATTTACGAATGACACTTTTAAAATTGCCAATACGTCACAAGCCAGTACAGTTTTCACTTGCCTCTGGCGTCACCCCACACTCGAATGTTGATGCGTTATAGATATAACGCATCTTCTATCACTTCTTTTTAATAAATAAATAAGTAAAAAATTCTAAGGCTGAAAGAACTTAGCTGAAGCTTAGGTCAATCGTACATCATTGTAAAAATAATTTAATAAGTATGAAAGTGAACATTCCCGCAAGCGAATATAATCGAACATATCAAACCCTTAGGTATGTTGACAGCATCATTAAATAATTGCAAAGTTAATTAGTCCTCCAGTAAGAGTTTTGAAAAATAATGGATACTTACGTATTTCTTCTTTTGTTAAATTATTGCATTTTAACAATTGTTTAGTTAGGTATGCAATAATTTAACAATTTTCTTTCAGCCTTAGACATTTTATAAATATTTTTTTATTTATAAAAAAGACACAATATAAGCTTACAGTTAACACCAAAACGCTTACATTCTAAAAAGGAGATTGCCCAACTGCGGTCCAAATGCTGCCCAGGAATGGGAGTACGGGCGCTGGGTTCCTGGCACTTATGTGTGTCTATGTACGAAATATTTTAAAAATCTATCCCGGGGTTCCTGATTTATTTACATTTTTATGTCGATGATTTAATGTTTGTCTCCATGTTTTTTTTTTAATCACACTTGAAAGTTGCCCAAATGCTGCCCAGGGATAGAGATACGGGCGTTGAGTTCCTGGCGCTTATGTGTGTCTATGTACGAAATATTATAAAAAATCTATTCCGGGGTTCCTGATTTATTTACATTTTTATGTCGATGACTTTATGCTTGTCTCCATGTTTTTTTAATCATACTTTACAGCGGTCCAAATACTACCCAGGAATGGTAGTACGGGCGCTGGGTTCTTGGCACTTATATATGTCTATATAGGATATATTTTAAGAATCTATCCTAGGGTTCCTGATTTATTTACATTTTTATGTAGATGACTTTATTTGTCTCTTTATCGTTCTTTTCACCTTGTATGGCCACAGTTAACCATTTGGATGTCACTGGTAACAGCTTCTGAAAAAAGCCCTATCATCCGTTTCAACTCTCATTCAATATAAGATAAAATAGCGTCACTGCTTGCAGGTACGCCGCCATGACACGAACGCACCACATATCTGTGAGGATGGCATAGAAAATACGTATCAATTAATTAAGATATTTTATCACAGCGCGGGTAGTTAGATAATATATTATTTTCTTAGGTAAACAATTACCGTTAAACAAAACGTAAAACATTTTTTCCATCCAGGTTTTTAATGACCGAAGAACTATCCCCATGATATACCTTTTTTTTTGCGTGGTAAAATCATCCAATGAGTCCTCCCACCCCGGGCAGGGCGAGAGGGACTGTTAGACTTGTACTGACTAAAATCCACGGTGTCCTTCAATAGCCCTTTATGTTCCGGGGTCACGGTAACGAGATAAGTCCCGCGACCCCGACAGGCTTTGGCCCTCTAAAGGGGAGCCCCGTCATGCTGACGCTCTTTGAGGCGCGCGTGGAACACAACGCGCCGCCGACCCGGGCATGGTCCATGGTCGGGCAGCAAGTTGCCCTTTACTCGCCGCCCGCATGCCCGCGCCTACGGTGGCCGGAGATCGTCTTGCGACGTCCGTCGCCGTGGGCGTCCACCACCGCGGGTGGGGCGGAGGGAGGACATTGTCCTCTCCCTCACGCGGCCCGCCTCCTCCTTCGCCTTCGCGAGCATGACTGCTTCGCAGAAGGAGGCAGCCGCTTCCCACTCCGTCTTGCCCCGCAGCATGGCCTCGACCAATGCCGGGTGCGAGAGGTCTCCGCCTTTTGCCGCCGTGAGGACACGTCAGTGCTCTGCCCAAGCGGGGCAGTCTTGCACCATATGCTCTACTGTGTCCTCCGGGCGATCTTCGCAGTGGTGACACCCAGGCGTTTCCTCCTTTCTCCTCAGACACAGGTATCTCCTGAAACTTCCGTGTCCGGTGAGGACGCCGTGACGCCTATCCAGCCACTCCTCAAAGAGGGGTCTTACCGCCGCGATTGCGGCGTGCCCGCCCATGATATAGCTTGAATGATATTTTACGGCTTCGTCGGACTAGTATAGTTCTAAATGTGAATCGTAGAATTTCTGTAACATTGATGTCGGTCAGTTGCATCGCTGATATCAGCGTCGCATTATGGTGCCATACAGGGTTATTTGCAAAACACCAACAACCTCTTAAGAGGTCATTCTACTCATTATAATGAACAACTTTTACCATGGGACCAAACCCGAAATCGTGAAAAAAAAAATCAGGTGTTCCCTACATTTTGACGAGTTATGCGAACATAAAGTACGGAACAGCTGTTTTTTTTTCGTGATTTCAGGTTTGGTAAAAGTTTTCATTATAATGAGTGGAATGACCTCTGTATAGAACAATGTAAATTGGTACACACGACAGACGCACGCGATCTACATGACCGAAACGATACTTCAAGCTTTTACTAAGAAAACTATTACAAAAATCCAACACTTAAACAAAACAGGTGAAAAGTGTGATAAAGAAAAACACGGAGAAAAAAAAAAGTCATCAACATAAAAATGTAAATAAATCAGGAATCCCTAGATAGATTCTTAAAATATTTCTTATAACGATGTACATAAGTGCCAGGAACCCAGCGCACGTACTTCCATTCATGGGCATCATTTGGACAGGTGTAAAGTATGATAAAAAAAACATTTAGACAGACATAAAGTCATCAACATAAAACTGTAAATAAATCAGAAACCCCTGGATAGATAGTTAAAATATTTCGTATATAGACATACATAAGTGACAGGAACCCAGCGCCCGCACTCCCATTCCTGGGCAGCAATTCGACAGGTGTAAAGTATGATAACACATGGAGACAAACAAAGTCAGCACCATATTTTTTTTTAAACGTTGCCCCACACTAGGAATTGCTCCTGTGTCGTGGGTGCGTTTACAAATATTTAAACTCACACACGCAAACGCCCAGACCCGAAACAACTACTTGTAAATCATACAAATATTTGCTCAGTGCGGGAATCGAACCCGCGACACGCAGCGCAGCAGTCCAATCACTCAGCCACTGCGCTAACCGTGCCGTCTAAAATAAATCAGGAACCCCTGGATAGATTGTTAAAATATTTCGTATATAAACATACATGAGTGCCAGGAACCCAGCGCTCTTACCCCCTTTCCTGCACCGCTTTTGGGCAGCTGTAAAGTATGATTTAAAAAAATGGAGACAAACATAAAGTCATCAACATAAAAATGTAAATAAATCAGGAACCCCGCGATAGATTCTTAAAATATTTCGTATATAGATATACATAAGTGCCGGGAACCCAGCGGACGTACCGTCATTCCTGGGCAGCATTTGGACCAACTTCCATACAAAAATGGGCAATGTCCTTTAAACATTCCATTAAAAAAAATAAACGAAATTAAATTTAATGAAAAATAATACAATAATGTCAAAAAAACAACTTATAAATTAAAAAAAAATAGTAAATATGGGTACATTTAAATCAAAAATATGTCAAAAAATGTCCCCAACAAGTTTCAGTCTGGTCATTGCTATGACCACAACTTTAGAGAAAAGAATCTCTCACACCAAATAAAACTGAGTTTGAAAATTATTTATGTCTTACAAAATTAGACACATTTCAAACTAATGATTTCGTAAAACCAACAGAATTCCAAACTGGGAGAATCAAAAACAATACTGAATAAGAGGAAACTTCTATATTTCCAATAATGTTAAAAAAGATGACCTTACTCAAGTTTTTCCGCACGAGTAAGTTACCGTGACTATTATTAAGTTACTCAAGTTATTCTTAAGTCAGAGATATAGACTGACTGATAAAGTAATAATTATTCCACAGTATCTATTTATATGAACTCATTTTTTCCTTCAATATAACGTTAAATATCTACTTATTTTACGTCACAAAAAGTGAGAAATTATCACATGTAGGGCCTGTGGTTTTTGATGAACTAAATTGGTGACATTATTGAACTATCATTTGTGGTTGGGAGAAATATTGACTTTTAATGTTTCTATGACATGAATAAAGATGAAGTTGGTTTTCAATGAGAATAGAAATAGAGACAAAGATGGAAGTTTTATCTGTCATAATCATAAAATATAGGAACGGTTACAAAAGAAAGATCTGAAATATTGAAATTTTGATTACATTTTTTTTTAAAGAAAAATCTTTTCATGAGGAAATATCTTGATAAATGAGAGAACTAGACAAGGTCTAAACGAAGCCTTACTATCACAATCCCGAGCAAATTTGGACGCTATCTATTGGGATTCGAGCGATTTCTGCTTGCTACTCAATATTTTTTCAAAGCTTTTCTAAGCATAGGCGGAAACCTCTCGCGCCCGGCATTGGTCGAGGCCATGCTGCGGGGCGAGACGGAGTGGGAAGCGGTCGCCTCCTTCTGCGAAGCAGTCATGCTCGCGAAGGAGGAGGCGGGCCGCGTGAGAGACAGGACAATGTCCTCCCTCCGCCCCACCCGCGGTGTTGGACGCCCACGGCGACGGACGTCGCAAGACGATCTCCGGCCACCGTAGGCGCGGGCATGCGGGCGGCGAGTAAAGGGCAACTCGCAGCCTGACCATGGACCATGCCTAAAGAGCGTCAGCATAATGACGGGGCCCCCTCTCTGGAGGGCCAAAGCCTGCCGGGGTCGCGGGACTTATATCATTACCGTGACCCCGGAACGTAAAGGGCTATTGAAGGACACCGTGGATTTTAGTCAGTACAAGTCTGACAGTCCCTCCCGCCCTGCCCGGGGTGGGAGGACTCATTTGATGATTTTATCACGCAAAAAAAAAAACAAAGCTCTATCAACCCCCCTCTATCGTCAAAACACTTAGAACCAAACCTACAATTTACTACAAATTATCAGAACATCCCCTTTCAACTAAAATACTATTAAAACACAATTACAAACATAATCTCTAGTATCCCCTTAACTTCAAGTACCTATACAAAACGTTGCCAAATTCCGTTTCATTGTCCTCTTCAACCATCGATGAAAATTATACCTTATCTTTATAGCAGTAAGGTATTTACTGCCTTGTGTTGTGTGTGGATTGTGTTTTTAATTCACTGAGGGAAATTATACTCTATGTTGATAAAAATAAGGTTATTAATTCCTTATGTTGTGTGGATATCGGATGTAGGTACTTGAAGCAATGTATTGTTGCCAGACAGACATGTGTCGATATTTCAGATCTTGATTCAAAAGTGTTCTGTTAGCATATTGTATCGAGAGATGTCAGATGTGGGCATTTAAGCCTGTGTAGAGTTTAGAAACCTTTTTTCGTCAGTAATCTATTGCTGGCTGGAAATATTGTAGATTTTGGTGGTTAGAAATAAGATAAATTGAGAGATGAATACAAATTAATACCTAAATTTTCTTAAAAAAAATTGGTTTATTCCACGTTAAGGTTTGCATTCTGAAAGTTGGCAACGTCACAAATAAAATAGCTGTCAAGTATTTTATTTTGATTAAATGCAAAAAAAAATATTGTTTTGAATATTCAAAACTAAAATAAAATGAAAAAAACAAATGACAGTCTAATTTCTTTATTTGCGACTTTACGTGACGTTACAGAGTTTTCAGAACCTATGGTGCTTTTTGAAAACTGCAGAGTCGAACTTGTATTAAAAGCAATAAAAAATATATCTTTACATTATTTAAGATAAATTACAAATAGCCAAAAAAGTCTAGAAATCAACAAATTACAATCAAGCGACAAAATTGACAATACAAAATCACAAAATCAAATACCACACACAATAATATTACAGTTAGGTAGGTACAAGAAAACCGTTACAAAATAATCAGCAGTTACAATTACAATAAACAACAAACATGGTTTTATCGAATTGTCATCGATAAAGTTTACTTAGGCATTCTATATAAACATTTACTGGGATATTAAGGGTCTTCGTTGAATTGTAATCGCTTTCGCCTTGGGCGGATTTTCGCAAAGGGCGTTTTCGAAGGGCCCTGTTGACTGCTTTTTAATTGAGAACTTTAAGTTCGATGAACTTTGATTATGTGTTGTGCTTTTTGTAAATAGAGGGTAGATAGATTTGTGGGAGAAGTAAATACAAATTGACGGGATTTTAAAAGAGTGAAAATTTTAGATGTGGTCTTTAAATTTTGCAAGCTGAATATTATTACTTTAATTAAAAGGAAAATCATGAAAATCAGAGGGTCTAAAAAGGCCACTATAGCAGTATTATAACATGAATTGCTATAAAATGCGTAAAATTAAATACTCTATTCTATTGCATAAGAAATAGAATAGATAAAAGATACAGAATGATTTCAATTCATATTATGATACTGTTAAAGTAGAATTTTCAAACCTTTAGTTTATAATAGTATTTCATAATGGTTGGAACTACCAGTCTTTATACTTACACTCATAAAAATTAACATTAAACGAAATACTCAACGCTCCATTACTATTTGGTCATTCAAATAATAAAACGTTACCGAAAACCAAACTTTGATCAAGTAACTAAATTGCCGGCCACAAACGCAACAGAAATTGCAAACAAATTGTCGCAAAACCGAGTAATTATTGCTTCAAACAATAATAAATTGATCGAAATCAGTTGCTGTTCGAGCCACAATGCGCCGACCACCGGAGGCGCTGGACCGACGTTCATTCATTGTTTCAACTACATTGCTCGCTCTGAGGAACGCCACCAATAATTTTGTTCGTGAAACCAGCTGTCCCGTTCAATGGACTCGGAATTCTGACGTCACTCGTGACGAGGGCAGTGACGTCAGGGGGTCGAAAGATTAAATGAAGATAGGCCTCGAGGCCACTTAACAGAGATTGTTTTTGAAGTGGTTATTTAAAAGTAACCGAGTTACGCATGCCCTATTGAAAATATGTCGCGGGGGGCTCTTGGTAAACGTTATTTTTTTATTTGTTGCAAAAAAAAATCAACACAACAGGCTCCAAACCCTTTAGTTCGATAATCTTGATCAAAAACCATTTTAAAAACTACAAAAAAAATCCTTATCATGAAAAATCTCCATTTTAAACAGTCATCTCGTGAATCATACGTCACATTGAAAATTTTCCCTCAACATTAAGAATTGCTATCAAATGCGAGCTAACAGCGGGACCTCTCCTTAATTAGGAGTCCTGCTACGTTTGCCCTTCTGTGTGAGCCGTAAGGAACTCTTTTGAACCCCTTTACTTAGTAATTGGCACGATAAGAATGTCCAGGGGTGTGTGAGAAACATATAGGCACTTGCAGCCGTTACGAGGCGAAACGAGGAGGTAAAGGCAATTTTTCGGATTCGATTACTGTGAGTATTTGACAGACAGATAAGGGAAATTAAGAATAGAGGAAATAGAGAGAACGAAACCATGGAGTCTTGATACAAACGAGTTATTAAAGTTGAAAACTGTAAATCTGGTGATATTTTAGTCATAGTGTCCTAGTACTTTTTTAGATTAGTTTGGCTCAGTAATATTTTTGTTTTAGTACTGATATCATACTCCAAGGAGAATGCTCAAATTATTTCTATAATAACATGGTGGTATGATGTTACGAGAAAAACTACAAAAAAACTATATCGAAACACAAACAATACAAAACATTTTTCCCACAAAAACCAACTTGTTTCGCCAATATCTTAACAAGCACAACATTACAAAATAATAGCATGTGCCCACAGGGCAATATTATAGGGTTCGCTGGGCCAAATTTATTTTTCCTATAAGATTTCTTGAAGTGGCGTCAAGCCGACTCCCTCAGTAGGGGTGCCAATTACTGGAAAATAATGTTTTTATTTTGATTTTTATTTAGGGGCGGTCGTGGGACAGCCCTGAAAGGCACACCCTATATTAAAATGAGTCTAGTTCTTTGATTGACGTCTTTACATTTTTTATTGTTCAATTGACTTTTGACTTTTTGGTTCCCATTGAATCAAGTACCTATGTGTTATTTAAATGAAATGCTTTGGTTTGTGTGGCAGTGACTGAATTACTTTTCATATAAATAGCAGCGAATTGCATGAAATTCGTTAAGCTCTGAAAATATTATCGTACATTCCAGACCCGATGAGTATACCTACAACCCTACATCTGCAGCAGCTTTGCGGGGCTTTGTGAAAACAGTTATTTAAAACCATTACGAAAACAATTCCATTACGATTAACACGAATACTTCACTGCCGGCATTTCAATAAGCACTCGATCGGAGGGCCGAAATCCTCCGTGATCTCCAGATAAAATCGCAATCAAACAATAAAATTGCCGTCGAAATTAGAGCCGGCACCCCAACGCTGGCACCCGATGTCGATTCCCACCTAAGATCCCTGCTGTGCACACGTCAACCATTCAACAAAAACAATACACTATGGGAATGCAAACTCAAACTATTGTATTGATTAAGTCATTGAAATATTCCTTAATTTTGTCCACGACAGCTTTGTCGAGCGCATTGTGCGGTTCCTTGGGCGGTATTATGGGAATTCCATCAATTTGCTAACGCGTGGCGCAAGAATTTGACCCCATCGCACTTAGACATAATCGATTCTTTAACTTTTGTTTGCTCACAATAGGTTTTGTGCAAAATAATTCGTTTATTCGTGTAATAGTATTCGTTTTAATTGTTATGGGTGCTTGTTCCCTAGTAACACGGCGACTGAATGGATTTGCCCAAGAATTAGGTCTTTCTTTTGAATTGACAGCAGCCTTTGAGAAAATAAGTAAGTAATATGCTCTTCATTATATAAAGACGTTTCTAAATGAAAAGTGTCATTTGGTGGGTTGTAAGTAATTCAGTAGTGTCAGACTTTATGATAGATGATGTTCTTTGTGTAGCGGCAATTTTCTATCTCAGTACGAATTTTGTAGGCCTTGAAATTTATATAAAAGCCCCATTATAAGGAGTTGCCGAAGAGCGATTACGAAGGTTTAAGATTTTGAGTAAATATATTTTTGGAATTTTAACGATAAAATGTTTTGAAGTGTATTAAGTACTTCAATAATGATATAGAAGAATATTCATAAGGCTCTTGATCTAAAATTATTGATGAAAATCTCATGAAATATGAACGTAATCCAAGATAGGTAAGTATGAGTATCACAGAGAAAAAGAAACAAGAAGAAGAAGATTACCAAGAAACCATGACAGAAGTCACGGCCAAACCGACCGTAGACTTGGAATGGTTGCCAAGTTTCCAATTCAAAATCATTCTGTATCGGTTTAACTGTATTTAAAATGACTTTTAATTCACTCTTTTATTTATTTATAACATGAAGGTGACAAACAAGCATGTAGTCCGCCATTAGACAGCGGTCACTATAGCCTATGGACGCCGGCAACAGCAAAGATATTGCTTGCGTATTGCTGATAACATTTTCATTCTTATTTTGAGGGTGTGATGAAAGTAAGGGAGTTGTTCTGACAGCTAAAGGAACACCGTGGGACACCCAACCCCAACAGTCAGCACAATTATCCTTCAAGAGCTGGAACACCTTTCAAAAGCTAGCTATTCTACTCAAGCAGTACAAGAAGACACTTAAAACCAACAGACCTGCCGAGTATCTTCGAGACGCAGCCGTTGGAGACCTGCAGGATGCGGCTGATGTCGCAAGGCCGCGCACCCGAGTGCGCCAGCTCCACTATCTTCTGGCGCGTCGAGTCGGGCAGCGGTCTACCGTTGACGTAGACCCCGCCGAGCTGGTTGATGCCGCTGTGACCGGCAGAGGAACACCCGAATAGGGCTCCGCCCCCCATCGCCGCGCTATGCATCAGCTCATCTGTGAAATATGCTAAGTGTTAACACAGACATCGTCTGCCTAGTTCATTTCCAAGTTTGTTGGGGTCTCCTCCCAGCCTAAACGGACGCTACTGAATATCAGTGCCAGAGCGGCTGATGTGAATTCAAAACCCAGTTACTCGGTAGGTATCAACCTACCCCGTAACTGGATAGGTCGATTTGCTACAATAATTAGGAACGATAGACATGAGGCAATATAAAATCCTCGAAATACAAACATTGCAAGGAGTACCAATACACTATAGTTACGAGTATTTTAACGACAGAAAATCTTGGTGTAAAAAAAGCAATTGATAAGAATTTATTGTCATTGCAGTTTGGTCCAAGAAAACGAAGTTTATCCCGCGTATTTCTAAGCATTAGTTGTTAACAGATATTGCAAATATTTCTATCTATTCATAGTTCATAAGTGCGATCTCCATAAAGGATTTTCGAATCGAACTGAACAATAAAACTCCACATCTGCAGCTCTTCAAATGCTGACGCTTCCTTGATTTAAACTTAAGTGGTATCCTCATGTAAAGAAACATCCTTTTATATTATCTCCTAGATAATATCAGCCACAAACTATAGACTGCGGCCATCTTTCACAAAAACAGGCGTAAAAAACGTAACCCGTTTAAAAAAATAATCCGCTTTGCGAAAAGTATCCTCAGTAAAAAAGGGGTTTCGCGGTGCACGATAGAAAACCACAAATTTTTATCTAATCTTCGGAGATTCGAAGATATTTTGAACTTCATTGTTTGTGTGGACCGTTAAATACGTTTCTTTTGATATAGGATCTTTGGTATTTTTTATGTTGTTAAGATTAAGATTTTAGAGATCAAAATTGTTTAGGATCATCATTGAATCTATCGTCATCCATGATTACATTTTTAATAGAATTTTTTCGCAATTGTTTTATTTTCCAAACATAACTATCCTACTCGTACGTCAAGCAAAAATTTTTTTCCAAATATGAACACAGGGACTTTTAATCGGGCACCAAATTAGACGGTTGGTCCGTCCACAATTATAACCCCGCGAACTGTTTACAAGCCAATAGTCTTCAATAGGAGTGCATTAGTTCGTATGAGCCCAACCGTTGCCGTTGGTCTGACAATTCTCTTTTTATCCACCCCTCACAAACACGCGGTAAAAAGTGAACAATTGGATGCAATTTGTGGGCGAATTTGGGCCAGGCCCTTGATTAAGGCCCAGGCCATAAAGGGTGGGGGCCTAAGTTCGTTGTTTTGTCCCGCAATTTTTTTTTTTTGCGGTCGCCTCGTGTATAATTTTCGTAGTTCGTGCATCGAATCCTGAGCGAGTGTCTTTTGTTTTTTTGTTCTTTTTCTTTTATTATTGGACATTTTTGTGTATTGCTTGATTGGTGCTGTGTATGCTGAATACACAAGTACATGTGTTGCTGAAAACATCAACTAGATGTAACTAGAAATATTATCAAAACTATCTTGAAATAGTTCAATAGATTCTAAAATTTCTGGCTTGAACAGACTCAGTTGAATTTCGAAATTCTAAGCTTTACTCCGATGTATAGTGCACACACGATTTTGATTGAATAGGTCCCCACTGCTTCAAATCTAGCCAAAAATATATGTCCTCGTCTAGCCTTTTCCGACAAAATTAATAACCAGAAGTCGTTCGCCAATTAAGTGTGCGTTTGGAGTGGCAAGTTGTCGCGTCGCCGTTGTTAATCGCGCTCGGTGCTCACCTTGCCGCGGCTTGCTAACAAGCGCACGTTAAAAGAACAATGGACAATCGTACGCCCACCCTACGCCAGGGGGTTATATGGGATAGGCGGCAGCGATAGCGGGGAGCGATTTTAGAACTAGTTAGAGTGCAGTGTCAGGAATGTTGGTTGGTAGGAGTTAATGAGAGGTAAGTGGTATCTATAACAAGTTGCGTTAATCGTCTGTGTCAGTAAAATCTTACATAATTTACACTAAAAGCAAACAGTGTTAGAGTTAGAGTCATACTTCTAGAACTCTGTTAACATTAAGTTGTCGCTAAACTTTAATTTTTATTACACAAGTATACTCGTACAGTTTTAATATGACGCATATCATAAAAAATTAAACATAATGCATTTTGATTTACAGTTTGGTAGTCTCAAGGTCGTTCTCTAAGCATTCTAAAGACAGACACGCCCTAAATACTCGTCTGTAAAGTTTAGAAGCCAAATCGCTCCCGCTTCCGCTTACATTAAGGCCTGTCGTCACTCCCACTGTCGGCGCAAGTACGCATGTCGTGTGAGGGAGTGTTTTAATTTCAGAGGTGCAATTTATTCGAGCGATTTATTTTTAATCCCCGTTTTTATGGGTGCGACGCTATAAATTTCATTTATAGTTGTTGTTATTTATTTTTTTAGTTTTTTCGTGTGCGTGTGTCTATGTAGGTAATACCCACGTGTACATGTGTGTGCGCGAGGTTTTATTGCGAATAATTCTTGATGTGACTTTTACACGCTGGGTTTTTTTAAACGTAGCTAATAGTTTTTTGTTGCAGTAGTTATGGTGTTTTAAAATGAAACTAACGCTGTTAATGTGGCTCCGTTTACTTGTCGATAACGGGAATTTGACACATGATTTAGACATGAATGAAATAAAATAAAGAAATTTACAAGACTTTAAAAAGATGAATTAACTCAGATCTTGAATGCATATTTTGTTTTCCAATTTTTTTTTTTATTGCTTAAAAAATGACCCTTAAAATATACCTAACGTAGCACAAAAACTGTCGCTAAATGGATATAAAACGTCAAATTTAACATTAATCAAACTTTATATACATACAGACAGTACATAGGGGTTGGAACCCTGTCTATGGCACACCTGGTGGCATCCCCCACTTAAATACCCTTCTTATTATTATTTTGTATCTGTTTTTGAATTGCTTAAATCTATAGGGGAGATTTAATTGTACGCTAAACGCATAGTCGCCATATTGGATGCGCTGAAGCTTGTCAAACGATTTGAATTTGGAACGGATCGCATTAATTTCTGTTACCATAGAGTATTTACTTTAAGTTAAACCTGTTTGGAACAGATTGATGTAAAGGATTAAAAAAACAATGTCTAGTATTTTGTTGATTCTGCCTGTGGTGCCTTCTATGACAGTAAAATATGGTTTAGTTTGATTTTTATTTTAAAGTATTGTAGTAGTACCTCTAGCTACTTAGTAAGTTACATAAGTTATCTTTGATTGCATAAAGTTTTCTAGATAAGAAGTCCGGTATATTGATGTACCGATAAAATTAGCAAAAAGCTTTCACAAAAAGATTTTTCTTTCTTTTTTGCTACTCTTTACGTAGGTAACCTGATAACGAAATATTTCGACCTCATGTTCGTTATACATTTTTATCAGAAACAAAAAAAAAACAATTACAAATTCAGTTTTCATAAGGTCTACCCCAAAAGTCATTGACATTGAACTGTATAGAATTTATCAAAATAAAAAAAAATCTACAAAAACCGTTACTGTAAGTGTTTTTCTATGGCGTTTTGTTTCGTAGTGTCATAATTTATGGTGAATATAGCGAACCACGCCCCTTTAGTGGATCGTGACCGTTTTTTTAATAAAAATAAAACAAAAACATTGGTGTTGTTGCGATACTAATTTAAGCCACAAATAACGGTAAATTACCAACAATTGAATAAATAATCCTTTAAAAAACAAACAAAAACAGATTCATCATGGATTTACCACAAAACGCAAGCAAAGACATTGTTTAGAAAATTAAAAACACTGTTACAATGACTATTTCAAAAGAAGTAAACATTAAAACTTTCAAACAATACTTTTAATATCTTTTAACAAAAGGCAGAAACATTGTTCTTTGCAAATTGTCATTGAGAGTACTGTTAAGTGAAAGATTATAAAAGTGTTTTAACTATTAAGTAGTCGGTCGTCTTAACTTAACTTTTCTTTTGTTATATAGACTTAAATAACCTTAGTTTAATGTTTTACAAAAAAGTCGTTAGATTTCATGTTTACAGTTATGTAATTCATTTGTTGTAAAGTACACATACACTTCAGGGGATTATTATTTTTGTCTACTTACAAAGTGTGTTCGCTTTAGAGTTCAAAATATTAACAAATTAAACGTATTAATTTCGCTAAAACCAACACACACAACCCATAAAACGAGGAAATATTCTAGCTATTCTAAAATTCAAAATTTGAATATTCAAAGCGTTCCATCGGACACAGTGAGCCCGAAGCGGAGTACTCAATCATTAAAATTCCCACAATGCAGCAACAAAGAAAAGTCTATTTATCTCTCTCCAACAACTGTTTTTCCGGTCTATTTGTCTTTATCTGGCGCTTAATGTGACACAATTGTCGCATGCTCCGTTTGCTTGGCTTGGCTATGGTGAAATATAATTATATTTCTGTTATGCTTTAGCCAAGTCACCAGTTTTAATGGAAAGAGGTATATTGTAAGTTTGAATTTTCCCAAATGATGTCCTGGAATAACTTTTCCTGAAGTTTATTGAGTTGTTTATCGGTATTTGCTACTGGATAATTCAGAATCGGTTCCGTTATTCAGTTCGTCGGTCGTTCAGTCGAGTTGATATTTATGTATATTTTGAATCTTAATTAACACATCTGTATTTCTACTAACGATTATCGACATATTTTTAAAATAGGTATGTACGCATTAACGCATGCGTTGCGAATGTCAAGGCATTTCATTGGAAAGAAAAAATCGAACCGCGAAATTTCGACGCCTTAGGCGTGAACCTCGATAGCTTGGTTGGAAAGAGCGTCGGATGCCTACTGAAGCCGGTGGTCGCAGGTTCAAATCCTGCTCGCGGTTCGATTTTTTCTTTCCAAAGAAAAGCTTATAGAGATGATTACTACGACATCAAAGAACAAACGGCTATCTACAAAATCACCAGTTTTCAGGAGATCATTGTGAATGACATTATAAAAGTAGGTGTCGGTAGTATTTCCTTGCCTGTTGGTCTAGTGGTTAGTGACCCTGACTGCTATGCCGGAGGTCGTGGGTTCGATTCCCACCCAGGACAAATGTTTGTGTGATGAGCACGATCATTTGTTCTGTGTCTGGGTGTAATTTATCTATAATATGTATGTATTTAGAAATATACAAGTATGTTTATCAGTTGTCTAGTACCCATAATACAAGCTCTGCTTAGCTTGGGACTAGATGGCGTTGTGTGATAGTTGTGGAATATTATTATTATTATTTATGTAACAAAATACGCCTAAAAAAGGGCATATTTTAAGAAAAAATAAATAGAAAAGGAAATATGTAGTAGGCATCACTTGATAAAAAAAAACTGAATTCAATTCCTATAAATGCAGTTGTCTTGTTTTTTTTTGATGCAGTCGATAAAATCTGTTTCAGTATTTAAAAAAAAAATCTGTTTCAGTATTTAAAAAAAAAACACAAATTAAAATATCCTACCAAAAAAATTTAGAAACGTGTTTTCAGGCTTGCAAATAACCTCGATCCTTTGAAAAAAAAAGACATTCAAAAGACGTACAAACAAACAAAATATACAATACGCAGTATACATATAAACCTTCAAAGCGACTTCAGTAAACACTAAACTGGTATTTACCAAAAGGTCAGTTAACTTTAACGACTTGTAAACTTGCTAAGTTAGTGGAGTTACCTTCACTAGGCTATGTAAATGAAGATTAAGTACATCTTTGAAATGCAGAGGAGAGGGAATATCTTCATGTTTGAGGGTTGTAAGCTGATGTTTCGTTAAAACTGGTGAAGAAGTCAAGCGACTGTAGTTTTTTTTTTGGGTTGGTAAATTATTAAATGAGTTCTCCCGTAATGGGCGGAGTTCAAGAGACTGTCAGACTTTTTCTTAGAACAAAATCTACTCTTTTTCGTCATTTTCAAGACAGAGCGCGCAAAAGCGACTAAAAGCGTGATATAAAAAATTAAATAACTTTTGTTATGACTCCAATCGCAGTAAAATTCAGAAATTATTCTAATCTAACTTACTACCGGTGAAGGAAAACATCGTGAGGAAACCGGCATGTCCTAGAACCAAAAATTCGAAGACATGTGACATCTACCAATCCGCACTGGGCCCGCGTGGTAGATTACGGCCCACTCCCTCTTACAGAGAGGAGGCCTGTGTCCCAGCAGTGGGAACATTTATAGGCTGATAATGATGATAATGAACTTACTACTGAGATAAAATATCATAAGTCACGAGTATAAGGTCAAGTGTGCTTTGGAAGTATGGTTAGTAGCATTACAGTTTTGTAGCACACGCATTAATTACATCCATTCGTCGGGCTCATGTACGCTTACACTTTATTAAAATTATCTAAAAGGTATGGATTTTATGAGTTTTTCTAAAATATTGAGATAAAATAGTCTAGACCAAAATTTGAAAATTTTATTATCATTTTTATAAGAATCACAAAACGTTCAGAAATTAGAAATGATCAATGATAAGTGTACCTGTCTCAAAAAGGTGCATGTTCTGTTTCATATTTTAGATTAATACATACGTAGATGGACAGTCTCAATGATTCCTTGCTGATCTGAGAACGAAGAAAAGATAAAGGTGAAGTACAACATCTCAGAACTATAAACTAGACGGGATTTTGTGGAATGCGCAGGAGTGGAAATGCGTTTATGTCTTTACTATAGATCAAAATGACCAAAAATGTTATTAAACGATTTTTCTTCTGATTTGTCTAAGGTAAAGTTTGCTGTTCAGGTCAGGTCGCGGTATTGTCTAAACAGTGCATCGAGTTCCTGGAACGCAAAGGGCATCGGAAGGAATTGGGTGGTTTTTTGTCAGTACAAGTCTGACTTTATTGGACTGTCAGAGTCTGCTCCACCCAGGGCGAGAATTATCATTCACGATTTTTTGATTGCCGATGATTTTTCACGCCAAAAAATGGTGTTCAGCTAATATAACTGGCTGGAAAATGGTTGGGATTGCGTTCGTTTTTAATTTCAAGGAAAAAATTAGTTCTTTCTTCGTACACCAGAGGCGCTGTTCCATTTTCCATACAAGAAACGCTATAAATACTGGAAAGGCGCTGTAAAGTAAAATAGTGAAAACTCGTGATAAGGGCTCAGCGAAAAAAAAACTTTCCACTTCCCACATATTAAACCTAACTCCAAAACCTGTTCTAATTTACAGTTCTGTTTACCTCGTACATCTGAAACTTGGTGATACACACAAAGGGAAGCAACTGATGCTAGCAACCGTATTTGCCGCGGAAGGTTAATTAACTTTAACGGCTTGCTAAGTTGGACGGCAAGTCGTCGGCAAGAGTTGGCGGGAAAACACTTGAGAAGATTATATGGACGACTGTGTATGAAATTGGTCTTTTTTTAGTCTTAATGGAAAGATCATATATTTATTTCTTATCAAACTGTTTATAGTTTTTTTTTATTTGCTCTAATTAAGAAGTTATATTAAATTCAGTATCATTAATTGAACTCCGAGCCGAAAACACGTCGACATTGCCCGACGGGGTGGTGTGACGTCATTATGACAATTTCTATACGTCGATAGTACGTGTTCCAACTTTGAAATTGTTATTGTAGAAGCCAGTTGACACAGTGCTAAGGAAATTCTTTGACATAGTGACGTCACAACCGAGGCGAGCAATTGGCGCACGTTTGTGTTCATGTCGATTTTGTTCAATTTTTCCACTTTTAAATTGGTCATAATTAATTATCAAAAAAGAATTAAGATTTTTTCTCTTCTATAAATGCTCTTATTTGTGATCGACTAACTTATAAAATTTAAAAAAATTCTAAATTAAAAAACCTAATTAGGTAAGACAACCTTCTTTCAAATCGATGGTATGACACTATCTTACTTCTTATCTTACTAATATTATAAACGTGAAAGTTTGTTTGGATGAATGGATTATGTTCGTTACTCTTTCACGCAAAATCTACTGAACTGGTTTGGACGATAGTTTATGGATTAACACATGGGATATGTTGTTGTGTCTTATTTCGAAGATATCTGTTATCGCAAGGGTTACACAATCGATAAGTAGTTTTTATTCCGATTTTAATTTCCTGTAAGATAATAATCGAGTTTTTTTTAATCGTGCGAAGTATCAGCCACCAGCTAGTTCAACTAAAATGTTTCGTTTACGTATGAGATAAATCATTTTCAACTACCCTTAATTGTGATTATGTGCGTGGTCTGACATGCACTTGTTCCTTTTTTATATTGGCCTATCTATTTGATTACTTCTTCTTTCTTTTACTAAGGGCTGATTTTTCAATAGTCAGATAACTTTTATCTGAGGAATAAAAATAGCGGTTTGACATATTTTCTATAGATAAGCTGTCAAACAGCCATTTTTATTCCTCAGATAAAAGTTATCTGACTATTGAAAAATCAGCCCTAAGAGTCGAATTATTTAGAATTAAAAAATAAAACTCCGAATAAATAACCTCCCTCTTTTTTGGAGTAGGTACCATCAAAAACATTTTTTATTTCGACTCCAAATTCATGAGCCAAATAATTCATTGTTATCCTAAACTCAAAAAATCCAGTAGGTTATTACTTACTGGATTATTATTATTATACTTACATTTTGGGCTTAGTTATAATTTTGGGCTAATAAATACATCGTGCAGATGTATTTATTAGCCCAAAATTATAACTAAGCCCAAAATGTAAGTATAATACAATTATAAGAAATAGTATTCTAGATCAATCGCATCTTATATTCCTTAGTCAGCTAACTTTAACTTGCGAATTGGCAACTTCGAACCTTGCTAACTTCGCTCTGGCTAACGTTGGTTAAAACTGAGCAATTGCTACTTGATTTAAAAATTATGTTCCATTTGAATGGTGTAGGTTGTTTATATTGTGACTTGAGACAGTTTTCAAGGAGTAAAAATGCATCAACACAGAAGTAAATTGAAAAAAAAATATCTTTACGTTTTCTATTATCTTTGCGACTTTGTGTTGTTACACAAACTTATTATTTTATTTTCAGATGTAAAACCATTTTTTTTATTTTAGGATGTAAAATCAAACTAGTCCTCCGGATCGGGAATTTTTGGAGCGGAAAAGACTGTCAGACATGACTGACTAAAAAGCTTCAGTTGCCTTCTGCGTTCCAGGGCCACAGTCCACTTTTAAAAACAGTTCCAATCAAAAAGTAATTGCGTTGTAAAATGCACCTTAACACAGAAATACAAAAACAATTCATCGCCCTTCTTAATTCAAAAACTGTCTAAGTGCATCCTCAGACGATACAAATCAAATAAAACATTGCTTCTGTGAAGTCTCACTTAATAAGCTCTGAGTTGAACCGTCTGGGTAGGCACTAACTTGTAATAGTAGGTGCACTTGATTAACTCGACTTGAGGGAAAGTCGGACTGTCCGGTGAGTCGGTGACGCCGTGAGTGCATGCGTTGCTTGAAGAGTCTACTTATGCTGTGTGTGTGGGTGTAACTAAGGTTTAACTATACAAGAGAGTAGAATTTGACCGCGGCTTAACTCGCCTTAATTTAGAATTTGATAAAAAAATTGGATGAGAACCTCCTCCTTTTTTTGAAGTCGGTTAAAAAATCAAAGTTGCATAATTAATGGTTTTGAATCAAGAAAACTTAGCTACTTGCTAGTACAAATCTCAAATTTTGAAAGCGGGGGTTAAACGACCAATTCAAAAACGCATTAGGTCGTTTGGACCCGCGGGTCCCGCCTGAGCGGGATCAAACGACCAAAGAGCCCACGTAGCGCTCTCTATTATTATATTAGTGATTGACTGGAAAAATCTAATTTTTCCGTCAGTTTATCAAAAACATTTGATGTTTATTTTAATTTTGATACGTAACTAAAATTGACGAAATGACGACACTTAAAAAATTGCGAATACGTCACAAGCAAGTACAGTTTTTACTTGCTTCTGACGTCACGGCCCCTACTCTCGAATTTGTTGCGATGCGTTAGGTATATCTTTGTGTGCATTAATTTAAGAAAAGAAAAAATATGTATCCATTTCATCATTTTCCAAAATTCTCACTGACAGACTAATACAATTTTCAATTTATTGATGCTGTTTTAACTTTCTGATGTTTTCAAACAGTACTTTTTTTCGGGATGAAAGGTATCCTTAGTCCGTTTCTGTACACCTGATAACATCATCATCTCATCATCATTTTCCTGCCCTTATCCCATTTTACTTGGGGTCGGCGCAACACGTTTTTTTCTTCCATTCTCCTCTTTCAGACGTCACAGTATCATTTACTCTTTTTCTTTCATAACATTCCTTCATCTTTAAATCCATTCATCTTTTCTTTGGCCTTCCTCTTCCTCTCCATCCATCAACGTATAAGCAAAATTTCAGTTTCGGTTCAGTGGTTTAGGCGTGAAGAGGTAACAAACTTACTTTCGCATTTGTAATATTCGTTAGGACTTTGTATATAGGGTGTTAAAAAATCAACTGCAGGAATTTCGTGTGCGTACTCGGTATCAAAAACCAAGTACATTTAAAAAAAAAAATTTTTATTCCAAATTTTTAATTTTTTTTTTTCAAGCATTTTTCTTTTGGCCTATTAATATGGCCAATAAAATAAGTTATTTGTAAGTATTTCGATAAATTGCCAGTCCAAATTCTGCAAAATGTGATGGGAAAGTTGGAATCAGCTGTGAACGCTACACACGGGTGAACGACCTCAAAGAGCAATCAAATTCATTAATATGGTCAAAAAAAATGCTTGGAGAAAAAAAATTGTTTATTGAAAATAATGCTCGAAAAAAAAATTTTTTTTTGGTATGTACTCACGCCTTCTTCCCACGGGGGTAAGCAGGAGCTACAGCGCCACCTGCTACGATCATTACATACTCTTTTCGCCTCATCCACATTCATACTTTGTTTTTTGTGTCTCTTTTGCACTAAATAAATCTTTTATCTATCTATCTATACATCTGGTCATACACGCACGCCTATTGCGAGTACTACGCATCCGATCTTTCTGAAGTACTTCACCTTCATCGTGGCTAATATTTTCTTTTTAATATTGCCCCACATTAAGAATTTCTCCTGTGTTACGTTTACAAACATTTAAACTCACATACACAAGCACCTTTTCCCCAAATATACGTATTTAAGCGTCATCATCTGACGTCAGAAAGAGATAAAGTCGAACCTGTCCTGTTTCCTTTCTAAAAGCAACAATAAAACCAAATATAGATACTACTTAAAAGTAGTTCCACCGCGAAACAGTTTCACAGAAACCTTTGCCGCGAGTTTCAATCGAGAACCTTTAGTAGAGACTACAAAACCAAATCTAAAGTCTGTTAGTTAGGAAGCCGAGAACTTAGCTCTAACATAGTAAACCGAAACTTGTATAGTACTAGCTTGGAAGTGAAGTAAACAAGCACGTAGTTAACACTTATTGATACTTAACTTGAAAACTTGACTTATTGTATCGTGGATAACTTTGCCTGTTTGCATTTCGCACAAAAGATATGGAGTTTCATGACGGAATTATGTTTCTTGAAGTTCTGTCAGGTACTGCTTTGGTTTCTGTGGTGTTACAGAATTTGGACGAATTTATTAGTGACGTAAACGGCGTAAACCTAAAGTAAATAAAGTTGATATTCGAATAGAAAATACAAGGATCCTTGAGCAATTAGGACAATTTTTTTGTGGGAAAAGAATAATCAGGTTTTCTTAAAGTTTTTGGTAAAGCCATAATAGGTATGGAAAGAAAGTTTATTGACATTCAAGTCTAAACAAAATAAAATAAATATAATATGGAATTAATGAATATTACTGAAGTAATTATTATATGGGAAACGATATATATATATTTATTTTTTTAGCGTGGAAAAAATCATCAAATGAGTCCTCCCACCCAGGGCAGGGCGGGAAGGACTGTCAGACTTGTACTGACTAAATTCCACAGTGTCCCTTTACGTTCCAGGGCAACGACCATTTATATCTAGACTCCTAATCACAGGCGACCGATGTCTGTCAACACATTAGGTAAAAAAATCTTATAACCGTCGTGACTCGACCACTTCTGTGAGTCCCCTCGTCGCACTGACCTTGAGTTAGCCAATCAGAACGCAGACCCCGTCCCCGTTAGCCAATCAGGACGCAGTACCCCGTCCCCCTCGCTTACGTCGTACCTCAGCGGCTTGACAGAATATTTTCGTTAGTCAGATCGTGCATGAGGCGTCTAGATATAAATGGTCGTTGTTCCAGGGTCACGGTAATGGAATAAGTCCCGTGACCCCGGCAGGCTTTGGCCCTCTAGAGGCCCCGTCATCTTGCTGACGTTCTTCGAGGCGCGCGTGGAACACAACGCGCCTTCGACCCGGGCATGGTCCATGGTCGGACAGCGAGTCGCCCATTACTCGCCGCCCGCATGCCCGCACCTACGGTGGCCGGAGATCGTCTTGCGACGTCCGTCGCCGTGGGCGCCTACCACTGCGGCTGGGGCGGAGGGAGGACGCTGTCCTCTCCCTCTCTATGTTTAATGATTTTTTCAAACTTCTAAGCCTTTTTTTAAATTACAGACTCCAACGAAGTGGGCTCCGGTCAGCTAGTTCGTATATTTTTCGAAGCTAACTTGAGTATTAAAAATGTGAGGTCATTGATCCTTAATACGGTTTAAAAACTTTCAGCTTTCATACCTTCAGTGAGTCTGACTTCTTAATTCCAATGTTAACTCTTCGATTTATTTAGAAAGACAGTGGTGATGAACTTTGAAGTCAACATCTAGTTTAGGAGAAAAAACTCCCTGAGTGTTTACTCAGGGTTAAACAAACGATTTTTTACCTTTGCAATGAAATAACTAATAAGCCTTTTGTTATTATTCTAGGTTTTTATGAATATTGTTATTATAATGGCAGATACCTTAAAAATATAGCACACCAAAATTAATAAAAAATATTGCTAATGCTATGGGTACAACGGCGGACGTTTTATCACTGATAGTTACATTTTCCAGACAATCTGACTTAACATCAGTTTGAGCCATTAGAAAAGAAAGAAGTACAAACCCAACATACCCTTATGCGGCATCTTCCAGAAGGCTTCTGCCGCCGTGGTGGGTTCCCGCGGCGGCGCGACCAACCCGCCGACCAACGTGGTGGCGGCGTGTGCGGGCGCCGGCGCCGGCCGCCCCCAGCCCCCGTGGAGAGCCACCCCGCAAACTTCACCCCACACCACCCTCTACCCCCACTTAACCTAACCCCGAAAATCTCTAAGCGCACACGCACTTTATAACTCCAGCATTGCTTCGTGACCTGCGAACAAAGAAATTCACGTTTAAAGAAATTTATTGACCCCAATCCAACATTAGACAATCGCATCATCAATTACAATCAAGGCTCGTCATTACGGTCCTTTGAAGCCTTCTCATTCCGTCTCTTTTTCTCTTGCTACTTTTTGTGCACGAGTGAAAGAGTGCAGAGATACTAATTGGTAGATGATGCTGCTGAATTGTGTGTTAGTTGGAAAGCGCCATCTATTGTTGCATAGTACAAATAGTCGGTCGGTTCGTGAGTGCCGATAATGATCGATGTTAGATGGTAGTAATGAAGTTAGATGCGGCGATATTGTGTATGCCACCCATCGAGTTCAGAACGGTAGTCGGACCGTTTTTGTTTCATTTTATTGTTTGACTGAGATGTCGGCATGATTAAACCATGTGAGATTACTTACATAATGTGCACCGAGATTTTTATTCAGAGAATCGCGATGCCATTTGTTCGCTGTTACAATCAATTGATCGATTGATAAAAAGTTTGACACAGTAATTTATGATTTATTGCTAAAACATTTCGCCTTTTTTTTACTTTGCAACAGTTTTTTTTTCTGTGGCAACAGAATCAAGAATTTCCATTTCAAGACTTACCTACTAGTACATCTAAGTAAATGAAAATATTGGTCTGGAACTAACATGATTTCAGGTTCCATTTTTCATGTCAGACTTAACACAAATTCTCTGATCGAAGCCTAATGTCTGAGATATTTTGTGTTCAATATTAATAAAACTTATTCGGATGAACGGAAAATTCTACTTTTTAACCGACTTCAAAAAAAGGAGGAGGTTCTCAATTCGTCGGAATCTTTTTTTTTTTTTTTTTTTTTTTTTTTTATGTATGTTCCCCGATTTCTCGAAGACGCCTGGACCGATTTGGAAATTTTTTCTTTTGTTTGAAAGGGTATACTTTCCAATTGGTCCCATGATCATCAGGTCAGGATCTGATGATGGAATCCCAGGGAAATCGAGGGCAACCTTCAAATTTTATAGGCACATAGTACCATTTTCATATATTTTCTAAAGCTGTTCAAGTATTTGCATCTGATAATCATCATCTCAGGTGGATGAGCTGATGATGGAAGGTACAACTCCTCAACGGCTTGGAGTAGTCATCGACTGATTTAGTTTGTGTTCGCATATCTCTGGAACTACAAGTCCGATTTAAGTAATTCTTTTTTTGTTGTACTAAGTATTGTTCAACTTACGGAATACTGCAAGTTTCATCAAAATCGGTTCAGTAGTTTTTGAGATAGGGAATTTTATTAGCTTATTGTGCACTTGAGAGAGAATGATTTATTTGACAAGAATTTGAGTTGAATATTTAAACTAAAAAGAGTAAAATAAAAAACTTTTTCAAAAAAAAAAATGTAACCGCCTTCAAAAATAACCACAAAAAAGGGTAAAATAACCTACAAAATAACTTTTCTTTCAGAAGTCGGTGGCAAAAAACAATGAAATGAAAAAAAAAAACAAAGGCACCGACTTCTGAAAGAAAAGTTATTTTGTAGGTTATTTTACCCTTTTTTGTGGTTATTTTTGAAGGCGGTTACATTTTTTTTTTTGAAAAAGTTTTTTATGATTTAAGCACATATTTTTACAAAAATACTAAGCACGTCAGACATGACATGAGTATGTAAAGAAAAGCAAAGTATTTGATAAATATATCTCAAGAGAATACTCAAACTATTACAGGCAAATCCACTATTGGTATTACACAAGTCAAAGGTTCACAGGTAGTATTGCGACGTGTACTTGATCTTTTCAAGCTGACGATCGAATAATTTCACTTTGATATTTTTTCCCCTTCGAAGTGAGGTACAATGGGCAAAGGAGACTGGGGGTCGCCTAAATTGAACTCTCACTTTGAGCTTAGTCAAAGCAAGGGTCTAAAGTGGCACGACTAATATAAAGTCACCAAAGTATTGGCGTGTGTTTGGACACTAATAGCAAACCTCCTTGTTGAGATTTGGAAGAAATAAAGGTGCTTTCAAGAGGTTGTCACGAATTTTTGATTGGAGATTTTTGTTAGTATTGTATGCGTGTTTTGGTGGACTATACATTAGTCAGTTTGAAATACTTTTCAAAGTGTTTTATCATAGTAAATTATTTAATTTTTTTTTTTTGTGCCTCAATATCAAACAAATGAGTCCTCCTGTCCTGGTAGAAACGGAGGGGACTGACAGACTATTATTGATTAAAAACCGCCCTGTTCTTTTACATGCCCTTTTCGTTCCAGATCCTTTAAATAGACCCGCGACCGGCGACCTTGAATAATTCCCCGGCAGAACATTTTCTTAACGAAAGTTAGTTGTGAGACTGTTTATCCAACTATAGCAGTAAAAGGACTGTGGAAACTTTTGATATAATGACGTTTTTCCAAAATATATGAAACCAAAACACATTAAATCATTCATTTCTTCGAAGAAAAAACACACATCAAACATCCACATATCAGCGGGCACATGAATAACAAATATGATATACCCGAGCAATCGAAGGCGTTATCTCGCCGCGCGATCGGCGGCGTCTTTATACTCGATCTTTTATCTGTACCACTGGCGGGGTCCAGTTACAGCCTTACTGGCAACTCGGAAACTGTTCCTAATTAACGTTATTAGACGGCTATAGAGCAGTAAAGAGTTTGTGATTGCTTCGCCTATCAAGTTATGTTTGAGAAAAATGATGGGATTTTCTCTTTCTTTTTTGAGGATAGCGCATTATTGTGGAGTTTTAGGTTATTGTAAGTTGGATTTTATTAAATTTCAAAGGCTGTAGATGGTTAAATGCTATTTAATGTTTCGGTTCTCTTGTATTTTTTTTAAGGCAAAAGTGCTCACTGTTAACGTCAGTACAGTACAATTCTGCGAAACAGCTTACGGTTATAACAGCAGTATTTTCTTTTTATAAAATGCTCCGTAAAAGCAATCTCGCTACCAAAAAATGGTTGCGAAAATTTATTTTTTGTTCTTTTTGTTTTAAAACGTTTTCAGTGAATGTTGCAATGTTGGCGATGAAATATATGCACAGCTGTAAAGGCGATGATATTTTCGAAGAACTATAAATAACTGTACCTACATTTCTTTTTTCAATAAAAACAGAAAATAATATTTTGAACTTTAACAAAAATTCGTATGAATAAAGTCAAAAAACTTTCCACATCAGAAATAAACTTGGAATATTTACTTTTAAACTTTCAATCCACTATAAAGAACCATGTTTTCTATAACAATAAAATCTGCATAGAAGAATCTCATTTTCAACTTTTCAGACGCACGAAGCACACACAGTATAAAAATATCAGTAGGTAAAGTAGAAAAAAAAAGTTTGTATAAACGGCGGGGAATGTTATAAAAAAACACAGTTTTTCGTTGTAAGTAGCCGTCTGGTTGCGTCAAAGGGCCTGGAGACTGCATGCAAAGCACTCTAAACGGGGATAAAGTCGGTGGCAACGATTTTAAATTCTAGCTTAGCTCGCCTCGCAGATAATGTTGGCGTGTCGATACGTTCTCTGTTATTCTACTGTGGCGAACAGTAATAGGAATTTCGCTTTTTATGGTAATTGTACTACTGGAGTTTAGTGCTCTGTTTTTGGTTTTGCTTTGGAACTTGGGAACCTAGCTTAAATATCTGTCACTGGCGTTGTTAGATCATGAAGTTACTTTTTGGGGCAAATTTTATTGACTATTTCAGTAGTCTTTAATATTGTGATTGTTTAGAAAAAATAACCAAAATTTGCCATAAAGGAATTATGAAATCTAACATCGGTTAATGATGAAATAATCTTATTTACTAAACTAAACTTAAAGAAAAAGTTTAGTATTTAATAAATCTCGAGATATCTCGATGTTATTTTCATATTTTACAACACTTTTCAAAGAGTTTCTAAATACAGGCTTCCAGCGACTGGGACCGCAATAAACTGACACCGCGATCCCAGTTGCCGGATGCATTTAATTTTAATATTTGTATGCGTATTTGTTGCGCGGTCCCAGTTGGCCGTGGTGACAGTCTATTGCGGTCCCAGTCGCCGGAAGCCTCTCTAAATAGTATTTTTTTTAATTTAAATTAAATGCATCCTTCACAACACAAATTGCATAACCCAAGAATTTCCAAAAAAAAGAAAATCGACACCGCCGCCGGTTTAAACGCCGCACTAACTCATTCCATACTGCTAAGGATCCGATGTCTGGGTGCGCCTCATTAGACCTCGCTTTGATTCAGCCACGCTCCTCGCAGGTATACGACTAATGCTCTTTACTCAAACGAATACATTTCTAATCGCGTATACTTTTTCTGCGATTACTATTTGGTTTGATACGAACGGTTTTACTTAAAAAAAGAAAGTGTTGGTGAAGAAAATGTAACGGTTTTATTTTTCTTATTTTTGAATCAATGAGATTTAAAATGAAGTCTGGCTTAAAGTTAAATAATTAAATTAGCCAGTTTGCATGTTACATTTGTTAGTTAGATTTCGCAAGTTTAGCAATATTTAAAGGCTTTGTTCAGTTTATTTTCTTCTTGTAGTCTTAGTAGGCAAATTGTTTAAAAAATCATGTTTGGCCACAAAATTCGGCTATGTGGACGTCGTTCACTAAATCAGTCATAATATTAAGTGGTGATATTTAAGTTCACTGTTATTATCAAAAAATACTTATAAAACTTATATTATAAAGAGTCAAAGAAAAACTTGACATTTCCATCATAATTTCAGATTGACAAATGACATTTCGTCAAAGGCAATTGAAAGCAAAAAAAAAAAACCGGCCAAGTGCGAGTTGGACTCGCCCATGAAGGGTTCCGTAGCAGCAAGCATAGATTAGAGATATAATTATATTGAGATTAGTAAGTAATATACACAAACAATAAAAATAACTTTGTTTTTCATAGTATTTGTATGAATGGTAAAGTTATATTTGCGGTTTTTGAAAATGTACTATATCTCAAAAACTGCTAACTGTATCTCATCCAAACCAATTTTCGTTGGTAGTTTTGGTTGAGGTCTACATTATATATTTTTTTTTAGTTTTATCATTCTCTTATTTTAGAAGTTACGGGGGGGGGGACACACTTTTTACCACTTTGGAAGTGTCTCTCGCGCAAACTGTTCAGTTTAGAAAAAAATGATGTTAGTAACCTCAATATCATTTTTAAAGACCTATTCATAGATACCCCACACGTATGGGTTTGGTGAATTTTTTTTTTTTGAGTTTCAATTCTAAGTATGGGGGGCACCCCCAAAATTTGTTTTTTTTGATTTTTGTGTGAAAATCCTAATGCGGTTCACATAATACATCTTTCTACCAAGTTTCAACAGGATAGCTCTTATACTTTCGACAAAAAGTGGCTGTGACATACACGGACAGACAGACAGACAGACAGACAGACATGACGAATCTATAAGGGTTCCGTTTTTGCCATTTGGCTACGGAACCCTAAAAAGAACTGGCGATGTATCAAAGCAGCCGCCACTCATAGACGCACGTGCGTTGATCCTAAAATTCATATACAAAACATATACCATTTCGCCGAGTGCACTCAATGGCTTAAGTTGCAACGTCAAAGCCAGGCCTCTTCCTTTTCACTACGTTTTAAAAATAAAAGCAAGCTTTTTGTATACGTACATAATTAACATAGATGTGGCTCCAAAGTTTTCAGAGTAAACGAACGCAATGCTTAATGCGTTCTTTGAGTTTTCGAGTGTCATCGTACTGGCATCGCGGATTTTTTTTCTACATTTTTTTTGTTTTGTTTTTTTTTTTTGCAAATGACGACGAAGCTAAGGCTTTAAATTACAGTTATATTGTAAAACTCTGGAATTCTTTATATGTTGAGTCTAAATATAAAGTGTGATTCATTCATTTTTCTGCTTTCTGCACTGTGGGGCAAGTCATTTAAATATGTCGACATAATTTTGTTCATTTCAAATTGGACTATAAAGAAATTGGACTAAACAACTTAAAAATATTTTTGTACTACTATTTTATTTCTAAGTACATTTATTTATTTAGCATCATGCTCACGTGAGACTACTAGCTCTCCTGATGGTAATGCCTATGTTCGGCGGTGAAGAATTCTTGCCTAGAAGTAACCAATTCACGCTTGTCTTACAGATCCCAAAATGAATATTTTGAGTACCAGACTTTGTAATACAACTGTTAAAGCAAGTACAGCATAAACATCATAAGCTGCACTGTGAAGCAAGTCATCAAAATATGTGGACATAGTCTTACTGTTCATTTCAGATAGAACTGAAGAAACTAGACTCATAAAATTCACATCATTATCGTTCTAGATGGATATTTTGGTTCCCAGAATACTCTGTTTTAATATAACTGTTTCTTTTAAATCATAAGCTACCGAACAACGTCGAAAGGTGCCGTCAAGTCTATACAGTTCTCTCAGAATAGAAATAAATTACAATCTCTCGGTGCATTGCGGCCGTTTGTACGGTCAGCAAAGCTAACCCGCCGATTTGTTACATTGATTTCTAACTGACAGGTACAGATAGCAACAGTATGGAAATGAGGCTTGAATTAAATTAAATTGTGACATCAAGTTAGGCTATTTTAAGCTTTTGTTATTTTTGGAGTTGGTAAGTTGTATAGTTAGGTAGATTGTTGTTTTCATTTATTTTCATATGTCTTCAATATTCTTGTAATTAAAAAAAATGTGTAAAGAATTTATTTCTGCAATAGTGCAAAACTAATTTAATCTCAACGGTTTGAATATTTTGCAGCATACTTAAATGATTAAAAACTTATTTTAATTATAATTAAAATTAAAAAAAATGTAAACGAGTGTTTCTTTTTTCATGCATGTAACATTAGGCTATCGTCTATTTTTTGTAACCTGTATCCAAGATATTTAAAAAAAATCTACATCTAGAATTTGACTGCGAACCTTACAAACGCCTGATTCGACAACCGCACACAACAGTAGGTTACCACGTAACGTCGGCACGATAAATCAATCGTACCATTGTGACGTACAGAATAAGGCCTTCTCACCTACACAGTGGGTAAAAAAACAGGCTCCGTAGACAAAAATAAAATAAAAAAACAACACAAAAATATCAGGTGTAAAGATTTCTGTGAGGCATTTGAAAGTGATTTGTGAGCTAATTTTTATAATATACTCTTGATGAGTGTAAGTTACATTTGATGGTGAAGGCATTTAAGACTTGGGTGTGCATTAGAATTTGATGTTATTATGAACAAAAGAATTCTTGTTATTTTTAAACCTGTAATTGAAACTTTTGATATATTTTTGCCTTAGGTAACTTGAGTTCTGTACATTCCAATGGATTTTGTGTTTCTCTAAACTATTTTAATGAATAAACAGTTGCTAATATTTAAGCCTAAGTGAAGTTAATCTTGTGACATGTCTGTCTTGCCAATTAATCTTAGCAAACATTTATCGAGCTAAAATGCTTATATTAATGGTATGATCTAAGTGTAAGTAGAAAGCTGAGTATAAGTCCCAACAAGAATCACCGCGGCTACAGTTTAAAAATATTTGGTTTTCATTTCATAGAATACTTGCTTTTCTCGGATAGTAGTTATTATAATAACATGGATTACACTTGTATATAATCGAAATACGTAAACGCTATAATTGACATAGTTCTCTTTTTAATACTATATAGTTTAAATTTGATTATGATTAGGACTTTTTAAAATCATAGATAAAACGCCTAATGTTCTATGGTAGGAGAGTTGATATCACAAAGGTTTTTATTTTTGACATTGATAAAGTAGAGCAAGTCAGTCTAGAACCGGGTTAAATTTCTGCTAAAGTTAAGACTGTTTCAAAATTTTAATACCATTAAATACCACACTTACTTCAACATAAAACAAAGACAAAAACTGGCTTATCATAAATAAATTACAAAGCCAATTTAGCTGCTTATTCGCAAAGGTGAACGTATTAAATATTAAAAACCATTTTATTAATGAATCTCTTTTTTAAAATGTCATCGACGAATTCAAACGGACATCATATTATCGGTATTAAAAACAAATAAAAAAGATAATAAAGGAGATACATCAAAAGGTTTTTAGTTTAAAAAGGCTCTATCTTAATCCTTTTAAGCCTCATCATGGGAAGGGTGATGCTATTCAGATCGAGAAGGTGTTATTTTGAGCCCATCAAAGATTATATTATTTATTTTAATTTTTTTGGCTACAAGAATTAGAAATCGTAACACTGGGAGTCGGCTGTATTAAAGAGATTATTAAACATGAGAGCTTAGGTTTATTCATACTAATACCGTTTATATTTTATAATGGTTTTCATCGTTATAAAATTAAATAACATCGTAAAATTGAAGAAAGATAAAAATAAAAAAAATGCTTGAAGTAGTGATAATTTTACGGAGTTCGTAACGAAATTCAAAATAAAAAAAACCCTTGTATCGATTACTGAACTTGAGATGTCAAAGGTATACATTAACAGGAGTAGCAAAATCGCATTTAAAACCGTGTAATGACAGCATGTGAGAATTCTTTGCAAAATCATCAATGGTTATGTCTTTCTTTGTCAAAAATATGTCATTAATACACGGAAAAAAATTGTCAAAGTACTCCGAGGCACCCTAGGGAGTTGTTACATAATAGGGATGTCAACACTCGAGCCCGATGGCTTTTCAAGTATAAATAATAGTCGATGTAACATTTGAATAGTGCCACTCTTGCAATACTTACTTTGTGCACGCTTGAATTGATTTACAAGTTTCGATTTATTGATTTTTCTGTAACTGTCGAGCTGTATGTGTAAGTCGGCATTTTTTTTGTGTGATCGTTAAAGAAGTTTATGAGTTTGGTGAAATATCGAGTTATTTTTATGTCATATCGATACATTGCACGCCCTTAAATTATTCTTAAATAAATTAAAATTAATTTATTATTTTCAGGATGATGATTATTTTCAGCCCTTTTATATTTTTCAATTTACTATATTATTTTGGTTCTTTACGTTAAAATTCTTAAAACTTTACTTTTCATTTTATTTACTTTTTTTTTAAGAATTTATACATAGTGCAAAAATTTTCTGGACACCCATAACACAGCCACAATCACTTCGACCTCAGTACTACAACATATTTCAACTATCTTTCTATACAAGAGGACATAGACACACATCTTTAGCAAAATTAGTCGGTCCCACGTCAACGTCAACCATTGTGCGCCAAGTATCGGTTACCGCAAAAATTATTCGCTCTCACAATACTTCCCATCTCTATTTAACGAAATTATCAATTCGGACTCGCAGTACAATAGAACCTTTTTTCGAATATTTCAGTACCGGCAACTTCAAAGATTTATACAATTTATTTGTCTGTTTGCTTTTTCGAATTTATTTGTCGAAAGCTTTCTTTGCTGAAAAGTTTTAACATGATTTTATATATACCTACAAGAATAATTCAGTAAAAGATTTTTGTTAAAACAAAGAGATGCGTTATTTCATGACCTGATCCTTAAAATATTTTCGGTGTTCATAAATATTTATTGAAGCTACATTCTACCACGGAAATCAGCCTTTTCAACAGGCCGAATTTTAAAATTACGAAAAATGTTTTTCGCATTTTTTTGGCTTTATAAATATCTGACTTATTTATACCTACTTTCGGTTTATTCTATGTTTTTTATACCGACTTTAAATTAGATCATGCATCCCAGCAAATTGGCAAATAATTGCATTTAAAAATGTTAGGCCAAAACTATCATGTTTCCGCAAAAACGAACAATGAGACCAAATGTTTACTATTACAAATTATACTCAACAATGCAGTTTGAATCGAATGATTCTATAACGTTATAAAAAGTCGGTGAGATAGGACAAACAAAAATATCAAATTACTTGTTTGGGGAAGCTGGGTATATGGGTCACAGGTAGGTTAATTTAATCTTTGGTTAAAAAAAATGTAAAAGATCAAATTAAGGTTTGTAATTTTTTAACTTTCAATTTCAGTATTTATTAATTTTGCAGGTATGCCTGAAAATTACTGTAATCAATGTTATGCATTTTAATGTGCAAATGAGATTTCTTTCACGAAGCCAACTTATTTTTGTCAATGTTTTTTGAAAAAAAAAATTGTATTTGCAATGCAGAGTCTAAAAAAATTAAAGGTTGTTAAATAAATGCTACATAATATTTGAAATGATAATACAAATATTAAATTTTTTTGATGACTTTCCGCTTTTTCATATTTGTTTTTTTTTTATTTAAACATCGAAAAAGCTTGTCCGTGCTAGGTATTATACATTCGCAACAGAGATTCCTATTTCAAATAATATTTTAATATTTGTGTAAAAAATACAAATATAATATTACTTTGTTAGTTTCAGCAATGACGAAAAAATGGCTATAGTTCACTCTGTTTATTTTTCAGGATGTTCCGATTTTGGCGTAGGTAGAGCTTTCAGAGCGGAAAAGCTTCCTTGAAACAAACAGCTTGACTTTGCAAGTGGTCTCAAAATTTACAAAGTTGTTGCAGGTAAGTTGTTGTCAAAAACAGATTGATAGAGCTCCAACAACTAGCCTAGTGTTAATATTACATGAACACCTACCTAAAGATGGAATCAGCAACACAGTAGCATTCAAGAACTCACTCAAAAGTCCGCAAACACAAAATCACTAAAAACTAAAAAAACTACACAGTCCTTGATACGGATGCGACGACGCGTGATCTTATAACCGGAATTCTTTAATTTGACAAGTTTCTAAACGCACCCGATGGTCAGTGTAGCGCGTAATCATCGAATACCCTAAGTATTGAGTGAGAGCACGCTTGGAGGCTGCGAACCGTTCACGATGTCACGGCTCGCTTGCGACTGGCCAAGCCATCTGATTCCAAGTCAGCCGTGTGAGCATGACTGGGGGCGGGGCCTAGAGGGGACGAGTTGTGCCAGTTGTGCCGACTTGTTCGCGCTCACCCTAGGGTGGGTGACACGCACACACCCAAGCCTCACGCACACATACAACCGCTCGTGTCTACCAACGCCCACATTAACGCGTCTACGGCAGTCGCTTCGAGCATGCTGTATAACGCCGTCCTTAGCTTTTCCCGTTTATTGTTCTTGTATATAGTTGTAATAATATTTAAATGGTGTCTCAGCGTAAAGTGTGGAATGTGGAAAAATATACCAAAATTAATTTTGGTGTTAAATGGATGCAGTTTTGTTTTCTAGTGATTTTTCACTATGTTTTTAGATCATGTTTACGTTGTTGTTGTTTTTGGGTGCTTCACATATACTAGAAGGCTTTAGTTTTCAATAATCATGAAGTTAAATGAGTTAAGTCTTAACAGAATACCGATAATTCTGAGCGCAGCGAAACCCCTAATTTTTGATGGCCAAAACCTGCTAACTATGCCACGTACCCACTGTAACTGAAGCGTTACGATCGTAAAGTGCGATAAAATATTTTACTACCTTCCTGCTAGCACCACAGGTTTATGTTCACGACCCTACTATAATGGGGGGTGTAAAAAGTCCGCTGGCTAAGCTCAAAGGGGTATTAAAATAGAACCTAGTTCCTAACAGAGATTGTACTAAAAATTAATGTTAGATTTCATTGTTTTTCGGGTTTCCGGAATCAGATTATGAAGTTTTCGGTTTTAGACGTATTTAACTGTCACACACAATGTTTTCTTTATCGTAACGAAGAATACTACACATTAAATAAAATCATAAGACCAATCATATAATGGGTGTAAAAATCTTCAAATAAGTGCTCCCTCCCTGAAGAGACCGGAAGGGACTATTAGACTCTTACTGTCTAAAAATCATCCTGTTCCTTCAAATTGCCCTTTGCGTTCCAGGGATGCGATGTCTTTTTTAGAAAAGCCCGCTACACAAAAATGACAATCTGAGAACACATCTACGTGAAACATCTTATTTTTTTAAATAATATACCTAGATGTTACATTTTGTCCCATTCTACCTATTAGGTATGGCAAAAAGGCAGGCGATGTATAGATAATAATATAAACAAACATAAATTATCAAAGACAAAATAATAGAAACTAGTTGAAACACCCAAATAATTTGATACCAAACTAAAGTTCGATCAGCATTTAAGTAAACTATTAGATAAATGCAATATATTTTTAACGAATGGTTACAATTTTTCCAATTAGTTTACTTAACTACTGATCAAAGAACTGACCCTATAAACTTTGTTCTTCAAAAACCTAGTATTTAAAGATCTTAATGTAGAGCATACAATACATAAAGTAAGTAAAGTCCAACTCAGCATTAAACATAAATAAAAACAGCCATAACTACATACTTAGTTAGCGCATACTGGAACACACACATCCCACCTGATCTCAGTTCAATCCTTTTTTTTTCGCTTGGTAAAATCATCAAATGAGTCCTCCCGCCCAGGGCGGGACAGGAGGGACTGTCAGACTTGTACTGACTAAAATCCACGGTGTTCCTTCAATAGCCCTATATGTACCAGGGTCACGGTTACCGAGTGAGACAATCCCGCGACCATCTCAGTTCAATCCTCAGATCATAGTTCAACTCATCTTAGGTTTAATGCTGACTAACCTTGGAATTCATAAATATATAGATTTTTACTAACTGTGGAGCAGTGTTGGCCCAGTGGTATCGGCCCCGACTTACGAGGTCGTGGGTTCGAACCCAGCCAGGCGCATTACTTTCTGTAATTTATTTCATCACCACTGCTCTCAAACGGTGAAGGAAAAAATTCGAAGACATGTGACATCTACCAATCCGCACTGGGCCCGCGTGGTGAATTATGGACCACTCCCTCTCACAGAGAGGAGGCCTGTGTCCCAGCAGTAGAAACATTAATAGACTGATGATGACTAACTGTTGATACAACGGTAATGAAAAAACCCTCTAAACTTCATATTTAGCGTTTGAACACAGACAACTCCTGTGTGGGAAGAGAAAGACGATAGTCCAACACGCAGGCCTAATTCTGGCTAACCTTAGAATAAATTAAAAGTATTCCATAAACTCAAATATCTAAAACAATAGGGATTCTACTAACGCTTGATATAAGTACTTGAAACCCACCCTGATTTCAATTCAAAATTATAATTCATTGCATCAAACTAGGTTGAAATTAGCACCTCACCTCAGCTCACAAAATACAGTCCCCCAAAATTACTTATTTTCGCAAATTCCTAGTATTATTTATGGTTGGGAAGAAGTGGCGGAAAAACTTCTCAGCCACATTTATCTGTCAGGTTAAAAGAGCGCCTTAGAAAGTGATTAGATTAAGCCTGACATTTTCAAGTAAAGCCTAAATAATATAATAATAATAATATAATATTCCACAACTATCACACAACGCCATCTAGTCCAAGCTAAGCAGAGCTTGTGTTATGGGTACTAGAAAACTGATAAACATACTTATATATTTCTAAATACATACATATCTTCTCTTATACAGGGTGTCTCACGGCAGAGTTAGGATTTTAAATTTGAATATTTAAAAAACCGTTGCAAGTAAGCGCGGGGGGATGACCGCAGTAGCTTCGTCGTTCGTGCGGATTCGTTCGTCGCGATGTCGCAGTGGTCGGGTGAGCACCGCGCGTTCGCTATCGAAGCGTTTTTGAAAGGTGGAGAATCGTACGTTGTGGCTCGGAGACAGTTTTGTTCTCACTACAATATCAGACGTTTACGCGATGGACCAAGCGAAAAATTCGTAAATGGATTATCAAGTTTCGAGCTACCGGGTTCCGCTATAAATCAACCGCGTCCGGGCCCCAAGCAGAACTTTAAGGACGGTGTGCTCTTTCGGTCAATGGAATAATCGGGCCGTATTTTTTTTTAAATGCGACAGGTGCCTCGATAACTGTTTCTGGTGAGGTGTATCGGCTAATGATATCCAATTATTTTATACCGCAACTTCAAGAGCATCCAGCCTACAGCTCAAGAACGTGGTTTCAGCAGGATGGAGCCACTTGCCACACTGCAAGAGCCACTATGGACCAACTTCGTGAATTGTTTCCTCAAAAATTGATATCCCGCTTTGGTGACATCGTGTGGCCTCCGCGATCACCAGATTTGACACCCCATGGACTTTTTCTATGGGGGTACCTTAAGAGCAAAGTTTACGTCAATACTCCGAGGAATATCGCTGAGATAAAACAAAATATCCAACAAGAAATACGCGACATCGAGCTGGCTATGCTTAGGCGCGTTATGCAAAATGCGATGAATCGATTCCGTGAGTGCGTGCTACGAAATGGAAGACATCTGGAAGATGTAACCTTTAAAAAATAAGATCCGCATTATAGTTCAATAATTTTCAATAAAAAGGTTTTCACAAAAATATGCAAATTGACTTTTATTTCATTTCAAAATCCTAACTCTGCCGTGAGACACCCTGTATATAAAAATCAATTGCTGTTCGTTAGTCTCGCTAAAACTCGAGAACGGCTGGACCGATTTGGCTAATTTTGGTCTTGACTTACTTCTGGAAGTCCAGGGAAGGTTTAAAAGGTGAGGCATTACGAAGTTTGCCGGATCAGCTAGTCTTATATATAAAAATCAATTGCTGTTCGTTAGTCTCGCAAAAACTCGAGAACGGCTGGACCGATTTGGCTAATTTTGGTCTTGAATTACTTCTGGAAGTCCAGGGAAGGTTTAAAAGGTGAGGCGGTACGAAGTTTGCCTGGTCAGCTAGTTATATATAAATTACACCCAGACACAGAACAAATGATCGTGCTCATCACACAAACATTTGTCCTGGGTGGGAATCGAACCCACGACCTCCGGCATAGCAGTCAGGGTCACTAACCACTAGACCAACAGGCCTGTCAAAATAACTTTTTTTTGGTAGTAATGTCATCAAATGAGTCCTCCCGCCCTGGCTGTCAAAGGGACTGTCAGACTGTTACTGACTGAAAGTACACCTGTTCCTTAGGTTTTCTTTGCGTTTCAGAACCACGGTCTTCTATTTACACAGTCCCGCAAAAAAGCTACATTACCTAGATCATTCAAATCGACAGCTAGAATAATCTCACATTGAACTGTCAATGAAAATACTCGTAGTTCCCCAACAAAACGAATTAAAAAGAGCATTTCTCCAAAACAAAAACATGACGCAAGTAGTCACACGCAATTAATTGACAGTCATAAAGTACAATGCCATACCTCGCAAAATCAACAAAACGGTTTCACACGCCGCCGACGCCGTCAACAATGGCGGACACGCGGCAATCGTCACGGCGCTCAGCACAAGAATGACTGAGCCCTAATTTATATCAGCCTAATTTCACGCCTGCTCATACTTATTGTGAGATTTCGCGATACCATGTCACGGTATTCGATACGCCTGGTTACTGATTGAGCCATCATTTTTTTTGTCAGTTCGGTTTGCCAGGTCAGAATCAAAGTAGTGTTTAACTGTTTATCAACCAAGTATACCTTTTTACCCCAGTTTGTTTTTCGATACAAAACTCCAGTCGGGCGCTCAATTTAAAATTTTGTTCAACACGTATTAATTCAACCATTAAAATCGTTGTTCTTGACAATAGAAGTCGTGGCCGATTCACTAAAAAACAAATAATGGTTTTTTTTTCGTATAAAGAAAGTGTTTGTCTAAGAACAATGTGGGGTACCACAGCGGGACATCTAGATACGCCGGGCTAAACCATTTTCTTTACATTTTTTATTTGCACTCATACCTTGGGTGAATAGCGTCGGATCCTTAATTTACGCATCGATAGACTTATTTTGTAGTTTCGCATTTGTAAGGGATTGTTCTTAAGGCGCGTTTTGTAACTTTACGTTTGTGAGGCAAGCTATCGGGCCATTGTGCAAAATAACGGCGATGGGTTTATAGAGGCGTTCAAGTACTTTAATGTTATGTTAGTCATAACATAAACAACTTATTAGGGTATGTTATCGAGACGATATATCAATACTTTTAGTGTTCTTTTCCACAGATTCGCCGTTCATCTATAAGTCGCGAACAACATTTCCAAATGACCCAAAAAAAGCTGCGCCTACTATCCTTATTTACCCAAACAAGCCCCTAAAACTAATATCTCCAATCCCAAATGATCTGCAATTGGCAAAAACTCATAAATCAGTTGGTCGTGGACTAGGGCTGGCTCGCCGTTCGCAGCTGCTGCACCTTACACGCATCAGTGGCGACTCACAACATCCCGTGCTCGGCTTAAGTAACGAATGCTTTGTGCATGCCGATAGATTCGGTGGCGGTCCTGAGGGAGGAGAGGTAGCGAGTTCGATGGAAGATGGTTGGTATTGAAGGTGCTCGAAAGTAAGTATTTCAAGAGCGTCTGAATGTCAGATATAAGCTGGAGATCACACGTTCTTTTTTTTAACGTGGATAAATCATCAAATGAGTCCCACCCAGGGCAGGGCAGGAGAGACTCGTCAGATTTGTATTGACTAAAATCCACGGTGTCCTTCAATAGCTATTTACGTTCTGGGATCACGGGTAACTCGTTAGTCCCGCGACAGCGGATGAAGATCACACTGGAATAGCTTTGGGTACTCTGCCCAAGTCGGATCAATCGACGGAGGAGAAACTTTCATAGTCAAGTATTTTATGAAATATTAATTTCTTAATTGAATTAATTGGCCTACTTAAAAAATGCTTTGATTTTTGATCTTATCATTCATAGAAAAATACACAGAAATAATATTGAAAGTAACTGGCGAATCAAACTGAAACCGGTAGATCTTTTGTTTCTACATGTTTCTTTGAACTTATAAACGCTACCGCCTATAAATTGTACCACAAGATCGTATTAAAAAAGGACGAGAATCCTTTTCAGCGATAGGTTACAGATTAGATGGGGATGCAGTCAATTTGACGCGCGGTGTCTTCCGCAAACCGCCGCGGCTTTTTTGCGGTTCTGTACTTACGACGCTTTCGTTAGAGCGACAAAAGAGTTATTGTGTTTTCATATCTATTGGTATCAGTTTATAGATTTTTAAGTCTATACTGGGACTGTATCTGTGGAGCTGGTTACCTTCATGAATGGGTAAATAATAAATACACTCTGGTTTAGTCTCGCCTCTTCAAATGAGTCCTCCCACCCAGGGTAGAGCGGGAGAAACTGTCACACTCCTACTGACTAAAATCCACGATGTTTTTCAATAGGCCTTTACGTTCCAAGGTCACCTTTAAGGCAGTCCCGCGACCCCGGCAGGCTTTTCCTCTCTATGAGAGCTCCGTCAGATTGCTGAAAACTCTTAGAGGCGCGCGTGGAACACTTCGCGCCGTGGATGGTCCATTTTTTTTATTGGACGTCGATTCACCCATTAGTCGCCGTCCGGTCATGGACCATGGCCATTGACCATCCAGGTGACTATCACAATACAAATCCATAGAGGTTCGTACACAGGCACGCGTCAATGGATAGCAAAGTCGTAAGGTAACGGAGATTTGCGTCGTGCTGTGTATGAAGGTATTTAGACTCAAATTCACAGATACATCAGCCTAAAAGGCCCCGATTTAATAGTTGTAGGTAGTGGATTCGAATCCAGCCGGGCGCATTACTTTATGCAATTTAACTCATCACCACTGCTCTCAAAACGGTGAAGGAAAACATCACGAGGAAACCGGTATGTCTTAGAACCAAATAATTCAAAGACATGTGACATCTACCAACATACATTGGGCTCGCGTGGTGGATAACAACCTGAGCATACAATATAGGCTGATTTTGCACAAGACCAAAATTCAAAGATTTTATAACAATGTTGCTTCACACTGGGACTTTGTCCTGTATCGTGGGTGCGTTTACAAACATAGAAACACAGATACACGAACACCCAGACACGGAACAAGTACTTGCAGATCATACAAATATTTGTTCCGTCCGGGAATCGAACCCACGACACGTTGCGCTGCAGTCGATCACTTAATCACTGCACCGTGCAATTTTGCCGTATCAAAATGGATTAAATCACGAAACAAAGACCTTATTCCAGGTTTATGAACATAACAAATATACTGGCATCGGCCCCTAATGTACCAGGGCATCATAAATGAGAAACAATACTATTTAGTATTCAACCTAATGATATGGACCCTCCAAGAAGGTCGTAAATGAGGTTCTGAATTCATACCCGCGTTGCATCTGTGATAATTACAAGGGGAATATAATTTAAATTGACTCAACTATTTATGAATATACATTTAACGGTTTTTTTTCTTTCTTTAAGTATGTATTTTGGATGGTCGCTTCACACGGTTGGTGGCTTTTTGTTTAGTTACTAAAAATAGTTTGAGTTTTTACCTAAATCATAATACCTAAGTTGTTGAAATTATTAATTTAGTTGTTATGATAAGATAAAGTTACTTAACTGTTTGTTCCAAAAATAAATCTAAGAAAAAAAACAATGTGTTCCAGTATAAGCATTATGTAGGTACTTCTTCGATGTGGAGCAGAATAATTTCATTCTTTATCCAAATAAATATTTACGAATAATACTGAAAACAAACAGTCATAACAAAACTTTGAAATATTCATCCCTTTCCCTTTAAAACATAAAAGCATTCAAACTTTTTGGTAAGTAAAATATTTTTTTTATAAAAAACTCCATCTGCGTATTGGAAAAGTTAAAAGGGCATTCCATTTTCAAAATGTGACGTTATGAATGTGCGTATGGCGCGCTTTCCCCTTCTGTGGAAAACACACACACAGAAACACAATTCCTAACTCACACAACGAAAACACGAAACTCCGTAGGTAATAGGTATTTGCAAAAGTTATTGTAAGCCATATTGTACCGTCTATTCATAACATTTCGTACTTTTTTCTTTTACCATTATACACATTTTCCTTTTTTAAATTTCGAAGAGTCCGAATAAAGAACGTTGCAAACCAGCGCATTAAAAATGATGACCAATGTTGTGTATAAGTCGGTACATGTTATGTTATTCGTCGAATACATAATTTCAAGTTAATCCACTCCTTACCTCTTGCAAA
Source organism: Agrotis exclamationis (assembly GCA_950005045.1). Classification (NCBI taxonomy): domain Eukaryota; kingdom Metazoa; phylum Arthropoda; class Insecta; order Lepidoptera; family Noctuidae; genus Agrotis; species Agrotis exclamationis. The sequence goes on along the minus strand of OX465429.1, from coordinate 16,169,297 downwards.
AAACGAAATATATAAATAAATCGAACAGTAACCGATACTAAAACAACACGATGCATCATATTTCCCCCGCCGCGGTATAAACACACGCACGTGTTTTGTTCTTGTCTGGCGTGGGGCTTTTCTGCATATGTCTGTCTCGTTCTTTGTGGGGCGGGCTCTGCTGCGCGATTGGTGGAGGGGAGAGATAGCCGGCGGCCGTCGGCAACCTCCCGTCGGCATTTTCCCGACGCAACGCGTTTGAAAATCGAATACTTGCGGTGTAGTAAATTTTTCTTTTTATCTGTTCTTGTAGATAGTGTTGTTATTTATGGTTATAAAGTGCCAGTGTTAATTTGTAAATGAATGTTTAGAACTCCTTGTTCAAAATCATGATTTATATTTTTTACTTTTTTATTTACAAAAATTTAAAAGGTCTTTATTTGTTGTTTGCGGAAGCGCGCGTGGACTGCTTCCACGCCACTATGCGCAAAAGAGGCACGTCTTTGGTGCGGCGAGTGCGGGGGAGCGCTAACAGCATGCTGGCCGCGCTCGCGGATAGACTGGATTGCCCCATCATCTCCCACTGTTGTCAGCGACATGTGTAAGGATGATTGTGACAAATTAAATTATTAAATGATTATATTTTTATTTATTATTATTCTTAATTGTGACTGTGTAATTTAATTTTAATGTAATTTGATGAATGAATAATTTGGATTGATTTAGGTAATAATTAATTATTGTATTTCTTATGTAATGTGACTATCAGTGTGTTTCTCAATGTTTGTATGAGTCTAATGAAACTCGAATAAAAATGATTATTATTATTATTATTTATTATTTACAAAGCCTTTACTTTTAAAAAGCATACTGGTGCCAAGTTTATTTTTTTTTGTTAATAAAACACAGACATTATTTCACTAAAGAATTTATATTTGGTGTCACTATAGATATTTGTTTAGGACTTTTCAATGACAAATGTATTATACAAATTTAACCCAGTGATACTATACGGCGAACAAACAAATAACGTGTTGAATTAATGTGCTGCTATTATTAATCTAGTACAACAATTTAGCGGGAAAATGCATAGATAACCACAAAATACTGGTGAAATCAAGGCAAATTTCAAAAACAATGATAACACACTGTTGTATTGTGTAGATGTCCAATTATTCTCCCATTAAATCATACCAGGAATTCAACACAATGTCTATTTTCCCACGTTTTTATACACTCACAATTCTTGTTTGTTTGTTTGTTTGTTTGTATGTTTGTTTAATATTAACTAAAATTCACATTTATACGGAAACTGCTTGTTTCCCTAATGGCATTCCCATTGTATACCTAGGTTAAATTATTAACTTTCACAAAACTGAAATACTTACCACTATTTACCTTTAGACCGTTTTAAAAAATAATTCCGGAGTTTTTTCCCACGTTTTTTTATACACTCACAATTCTTGTTTGTTTGTATGTTTGTTTGTTTGTTTGTCGTTCCGGTTGGACTTTTGCAACTCAATTTTGAGGCACTTCCCGATAAGCTAGCAGGCTGAAATTTTGTACACGCTTTGAGTTCTGATGACAATACATGACTAGCTAAGAAACGTCATAACAAATCCAATATGGCGGCCTCCCCAAGATGGCGGACTAGCTGTTTGAAACCCACCCCCAAGATATGGGTATCAAATGAAAGGGTTTGCTGTCAGGAATACGAAAAAAATAGTCACGTGACTTAAATCCAATATGGCGGACGTCCAAGATGGCAGACCGGCTATTTGAAATGCGACCGTATGATATGGATATCAAATGAAAGGGTTTGCTATCAGGAGTACGAAAAAATAGTCACGTGACTTAAATCCAATATGGCGGACGTCCAAGATGGTAGACTGACTGTTTGAAATCCACTTCCATGATATGGGTATCAAATGAAAGGGTTTGCTGTCAGGAATACCAAAAAAATAGTCATGTGACTTAAATCCAATATGGCGGACGTCCAAGATGGCGGACAGGCTTTGAGGCACTTCCCGATAAGCTAGCAGGCTGAAATTTTCAGTGTAGCTTCTAATCCGATAAACAATGATAAAAATAATAAAATAATTAATATATTTAAAAAATCTAAAAACCCACGTTTTTAAATGTCCTAAAAATAAGAAAATAACCCTACGGGGCTGAGAGAGGGGCCACTCAAAACGTGGGGGCGTATCTTTGCAAGTTACACCCACGATCTATACACGTCATGTAAATATATCCCATAAATAATCCCCTAAATAATATACGCCCCCACGTTTTGAGTGGCCCCTCTCTCAGCCCCGTAGGGTTATTTTCTTATTTTTAGGACATTTAAAAACGTGGGTTTTTAGATTTTTTAAATATATTTTCTTTAATTTAAAAGAAGAAATTCACAGTGATGTAGTTGACAGCGATTTTTGTACCGACTATTTTTATTTTGTACTTGTACAAATTTTATTATTTAGGTACCTATTTTTACATTATTATATTAATTGTATTGATAGTCGAATTAGAAATTTAATAAAATTACTATAATTATATTAAATGTTTTATAATCTATCCATCTATTTAGGACGTACCGTTTATATTAAATCTATTTATTTTACGCCTCTTCAAATTCTAAACAACAAAATACCGATTTAACTGACAGATAATACCGCTGTTACCATACTTACCATCGATCTAAGGGTGAGTGCACACAATTACCGCGTCATACGGATCGCGGCGCGCGTCGTGCGTATACGCAACCCTTAGTTAACATTGCACGAATATACTTTTTGTATAGAACTGTTAGTTGGTGTAGTGGTCGCCAACGCTATTGGCACTGGGCGCGATATCTTGAGGGTCTAAACAAAGTATCATGTTAACATTTTTTTTTGTGGTAAATTATCAAATGAGCGGAAGGAAACAAACTCGAACTGAATAAAAGACCTGGTGGCCTACCATGTTTTTAGGCTGCGGGAAAGCGACAGAGCTATATAAGTCGTCTAGCGCCATCTCGTTCACTCACTGGAATAAGTCTGGTTTGAAGACGTTGTAATATCCTCCCTGTTCTTTCGATTGCCCTTTGCGTTCCTGAGCAATTTTATCCTGTTTTGTTTTCAGCCTTTGTGGGAGATCCTGAAAGATAAAGTAAAAAAAAAGTTAGGTATATCGGTACTTCATCGTTGTCGAAACCAAAACCTTATGGTTTAGAGATAATCTGCATATTGTGACTCAAATGTTATCAAGGAAATGCACGTCTGCCGAATCCTTCAGCGGCATAATGTTATAATATAGGTAGGTACCTATGTTTCGAAGGCCCATCTTTGAATGAGCCACATTGGGATCTGCATAGGTTCATCGTTCATCGTGATACGCCAGCTCTTCATGATGTGCCCAGTAAAAAGTAGGGTGCATCGACAAGAACAACGAATTTTTATTAGGTATCTTGTCTCTACACCAACTGAGAATAAGTTTTCTTTCGGAAGTCGGTGGCTATGTTTAAAGAAAGAAAAGTTATTTTAAAATTTTTTGTGTTTGATTTGAAGTCGATTCTTTTTTTATTTAAAAAAAGTTTTTATTTTACCCTTTTTAGTTCAGATATTCAACAAGAATCTTCGTATTATCGGCCGTCTTTAGAAATCTATAATCCATGTGGCCAACAAAAACGGATCTATGCGGGCAACTTCACGAGATATACATTATTGTTATATACTAAAACTTTTCCCAGAATATAACTAATACTTTTGTGAAAACTGCATCAAAATTGGTTCAGCGAAACGCGAGATAATCGCGACCAAACATACAATTGGCTTTGAAAATCTACAACCAAAATAGACAAAAAATTCCCTATTTCAAAAACTACTGAACCGATTTTGATGAAACTTGCAGTGTACCCTAAGTTGGATAATAGCTAGTACAACAAAAAAAGAATTACTTAAATCAGACTTGTAGTTCCGGAGATATGCGAACACAAACATAAAAACATACATATCTACACTTTGTTCAGACGCTGATATAGACTAACATAGGTATATGAAAACTGGGCAGTTCTGGTAATATTACATACATACGGGTCGAATTGATAACCTCCTTTTTTTGAAGTCGGTAAAAAGAAATCCAATTAGGCACTTCAACACTCTTAGTCCGTCAATGCAAATACGGAAAGAAACTCGAAACTTTTAAGTAAACCCTATTCCCTATTAGTTCTTAATTCAAAGTTTTGACAATATATTGGGAGTAGTGTGTACAACTGCCCAATCATTTTGTCACCAATGTTCAGTTCGTAGCACTTACTAATCTTATGTCCATAAGTGATAAATAATAAGAAAAGACTGAAACGTCGGCCGAAGCTACGGGTTTTGTGCTTAGATAGTAATAGTACCCCTGGACAATACAGTGTCAATTCGAAATAACTTGTCATTTTATGTGTCCTTCATCACGCCGCCTTATCAATAAGGTCAAATGACATTTCACAGATGATAAAATTATGCACACTAAACACTAACCAACAATATGCACCTAATTATAATGTCGCATTAATTGAGACGCGCGTCTTGCGTGCTCGCTTGAGACGGCTGAGGAATGCGATTTGTAGATTTTGACAAGGAATATCCGAGAACACTAGCCGAGCCAATGACAGATTTCAAATCAAATCATTGTCAAAAGCTATAAAATAATACTAGTACAAAAATAGTTAAGGTGCTACAGTCCCAGTCACTAGACATAATAACTGTGAAAATACGGTAGATGCCCATTCTAATGCGTAGATCTCTACGGAGAAGAATGGGCAAGAAACTCCATGGACACTCTTTTTCAATCGTCAAAATTATTACAGAACCTTTGTTACATCATTTATCTTCTGATGGTACAATTACCCGACCAATTTCCTCTCAAATGTTAAATTAGTAGAATGCATCAGAGAGTTGTATCATAAAGATTCGTGGAGGTCAGCTGCGGTTCCGTTGGTGGGAATAGCAGCGGTAACCTTCCAAATATGAAGAAAAATATATGCATTCAGTGATTTACGACATTCAATACAATTTGACGACACGGTTAGCGCAGTGGGGAGCAATCGACTGCTGAGTAGCGTGTCGCGGGTACAATCCCCGCACGGAACAAATGTTTGTATGATCTACAAGTATCTACCTAATTGTTCCAGGTTTGTTGTTGCAGTCCCCGTCAGATAAGTCTGGAATAAAGGTCATTGATCCTAATAATGCTTCGTTCGAATTTCATAATACCATCGTTCGAATTTCAAAATAAAATATAAGGTCTAGATCTCCTCTTACCACGATAAGTTTGTTTTGATCATGTTACGACACTACATTCTTTCATTTCATTCCTTCTTTAATTTTTTCGTATCGCTTTTAATATGGGAATACATTGGTACACGGGGGTCAACGAATTTTATTCCATACTTATCTGGCGGGGACTATAGTTGTGAACGGATTTCTTTGAAATTCGGTACTCAGATAGTTTATAACCTGGATTAACACATAATAGTTTTTATATCTCGATTTTATGTTCCTACGGGATGATTTTCGAATTGTAGCGGGTGAAACGGCTGACACTAGCTAGTAACCAATAATTCCAAAACAAAATTTCTCTGAAAACACACTTTATTTTAGATCCGAAAACCTGATTCTCTATAAAAAACGTCGACCGAGAAGTCATAAATGTATAAAACAGAGGCTTTTTCATGAGTTTTCAGTTATTGTGACGTAAAGTAAACTGGAACTTTGACATTTTCAATTGATCAATGAAAGAATTAGTTCCTTCTTCGTACACCAGAGGCGCTGTTCCATTTTTCCATACAAGAAACGCTGTAAATACTGGAAAGACGCTGTAAAGTAAAATAGTGAAAACTCGTGATAACGGCTCTGACATAAGTTACCGAAAGGTTTACTTTACGTAAATTCTATGGAAAGGTATTATAGAGATAAGAATCTGATAAGGTTTAAAACTGATGACCTCTTAAAAAAATTATTACAAGGAGATATCTCTTGATTGCAATATAGGGCCAGAAGAAAAAATGAGACTTACCATCTCAACAGTTACTGGTAACTAAAGCTGTACTACCTAACCCAGAATAAACTGGAACTTGCACTGAGGGAACACTGTAAAAACTGTTTGACACCGGACTCTGACAGGATTGAGATGGCCCTGGTCAATAATAATATAGAAAGAAATACGAACCCATTATGGAAAAAAAAGAAAAAACGATGTCCTAGAATCTAGACGTTCATTAAGTTCAGAATTTGTTAGACAATAGGTACATTTTATAACAATTTCCAAATCCCACTCCGACTTTATTAAAAGGGAATTTCAATGCGATCGTAACAAAAATCACACCTTCCTAAGAGCATTACGACGAACATTTATAATCGGCTAAATATCGAATTGTTCCATCTATTGTTTGCAGGCTTTAAACCCTCGAGAATTGGTTTCGAGAGTTTTAAGCCTACCGCCTTCGGAAAAACTCCAAAACAACAAGCAAAAACCACCCTTATTCCTACAACACTTCAGTCCAAAACCAATCGAGTCACGTCTAAAATAATTCCTGAAAAGTGAAAGCTTTCCTACGCAAGGTATTTAGGTTTAAACTCCTATTGAAAGAGGTGAAAGTTTAGGGGGTGATTTTGTCGCTGAAAATTAGACTTTAATGTTTGGAATAAAAGTATGTTTTAGGGTGTTTGCTTGAGAGAATAGGAGAGGAGTGTTGAGAAGATTGTGCAGTAACGAGTCTACACACAGAATGTAATTGTATCGGGGATCAGAATGGACCCTCGCGCGAATAGGGACGGGACACTGTCGATGACTTCAGAGATATGTGCAAACGAAAATGGAACTTATTGATTTTCCTTTTATAGGTATTGTTATATTTTTATTTATTTAAATTATTTATGACATTTACATGCCATGTTAAAGAAAGCTAAACTTACTTTACAATAACTATCGATTTTTGACTCTTGTTTAATTAATGTAGAGACGCGAGCAGGTCAACGTAGGTTGACCTGCTCTGTCAAATTTTACCAATCGAACATTAACCTTCCACTACTGTGATATGGTTGAAAATCTATTACAGAAAGACGGTTTGAGGTAGGTTGATGTGCTGCCGTCTGTAGTTTAACTACATACTACTATACTGTACACACGGCTACACATCAAACTATGAAAAACCAGTATAAGCTGACCTTTAATTGTGTGAAAAGATCATACAAAGCGAGGCCAAGACAAACTGGTTTTCAATAGCTTGATGTGTAGCCCACCGTACACTGAGGATAATTTAATTTAGTTTTAATGGCTAACTATTTCAACTAAATTAAATTATCCTCTCATTCTGTTGGGTCACAGAACCGCAAGCATTCTAACAATATTAAAATTCATCAAAATCCTGGATTCCAGGGCCTACCTGTATAAAATAATTTATCTGAAACACATGATTATCGAAACGCCCGAAATAAAATCTTGAGCTCTTCCATTGAGCTAGTACAATAAAGTAGCTTCCAGGACGGACTCTACACCAGTATATTCACACTCATGTGTTCAAAAACTGATCTCCGTAAGTATATCATCATCAGCCTTTTTCCCAACTGTATTGTGGTCGGCTTTCAGTCAAACCAGATGCAACTGAATATCAGTATTTTACATGGAGCGACTAGGCAGTCGCTAGGCAGGCAGACTGGATTGTGGAGGTCCGATAGGCATCGGACCTCCACAATCCAGTAACTGGGTAACACGATACCTCATGGTAATACTGGTCCCACTTTAATCTCCGTACGTATATGAAATTCAAAATACTGGAAAATAACGAAAATACAAGGAATGCCGACGTCGACGTGCAAACTGACACTGCTGGATTCATCGTTTCTATTCTGAAAGGTCAACTTATTCAAACAAAGATTTGCCTACATTTAAAATTGCTTCTGAGACCTTATTACATGATTCATTACACTTTATTTACAGCGTACTTCAAGTATTTACTGCATTTAGTGTTTGGAAAATTGAAAAAAACACCTCTAGTGTACAAACAAGGAACTATTTTTTTTCCCATCAAATTCAGTTTAAGTTCCATTCCATTCCCGTTTACTTTACTTCACAAACACGTGAAAAGTCAACCTAAAGGGCTTTTGTTTTTGTACAGAAAATAACACTTTTTAATTTTCAGTTTGTATTAGTCCAATTCTTAACGCTCATAATCGTATCTCACCAACATAATTATCGATACACAACAGTAGCGTTCACACCGCGTCCCCTCCCTACTTCCCCATAGGGTTCACCCCGCGGTAACCCAAGGAAGAGGACGCTATTTATCGATGTGTGTCGTTTTATTTTTATTTGTCTCCCTTTGTTATAATTGCTGCTTAATGATCGGTCCCTGCTTTATTGGATGCGATTGTGTAATAGAAGTATCTTGTTTGTTAGTTATTGAAGTATTCTCTTGAGAAATGCGATGTGTGACTTTAACGGAAATAAAAAAGAAAGTTGGCCAATGTGAATCTTGACGGGGCCAAAGCCTGCTGGGATCAGGAACTGTCTTACCAGGAAACCGTGACCCCGGAACGTAAAGGGTTATTGAAGGAACACCGTGAATTTTAGTCAGTATGTGTCTAACAGTCCCTCCCGTCCCGCCCGCGCCCTGGCCTGGAGGACTCATTTGATGATATTACCAAGTAAAAAAGTGAATCAGGACCGAAGTAACTTTAAGTGAGGCACGTTTTCAAGCGTAGATGGTTACAAAAAAAAATAGAGCAAAAAGAGCTAAAGGTTGACCGTGTGAGGAAGGCTTAGAATACTTAGAAAACAATATGTCCCCTCCGCAAGTCAAATGCGACAAAACCCGTCACGCTAGATTGTGATTAGCCCTTCAGGGTCCGACTGGCTAGCTGTAGGTACCCATTCGGGGTCCGACTGGCTAACTGAAAGTGCCCTTCAGGGTCCGACTGGGTGGCTGTCTATCCGAATGCAACTGCCTTTTCTGCATTTTTGCAAGACTTCAAAACCAAGATATCGCTTAAAAAGCGCTAGTGTGTACTTAGTTCCGGGGTCACGGGACTAAATAGCTACCGTAACCCCGAAACATAAAGGGCTATTGAAGGACACCGTGGATTTTAGTCAGTACAAGTCTGACAATCCCTCCTGCCCTGCCCTGTGTGGGAGGACTCATTCGATGGTTTCACCACGCTAAAAAAAGTGGTCTAACCAAATGATAATGAGAACAAAGTGGTGCACATAAGAACGGCTGCAACCGCCTTTTCTGCGTTTTACTTTGTATTTAGCTCTTAACATTCTCTGCGTACGTCGATTATTTAATTCAACCATCTCACTATTACTATTCTTCAACAGTATGAATAGGAATGTCAATGACCTTCGTCTATTAACTGTCACTTGAAAATTACGATTAGCAAAAAAATAAAAAAAATAACTTTTGGCAATTTTTTTTTTCACATACAGATTTTCTAATATTGTTTGCATTATGATCTTTGTTTACTAAAGAGCGTGTAAGTGTTAGAAATGCATGCATGACGTCACAATATGGTGCCAGTGCAGATTTTTTCATACTGTAGAAGCCTAGTAAATAACTTCCTAATTAAAACCATCATCTACGGGGTCGCGGGACTGTCTGGGGGTCCAGGACTGTCTCATCAGGTAATCGTGACACTGGAACGTAAAAGGCTATTGAAGGAACACCATGGATTTTAGTCAGTACGATTCTAACAGTCCCTTCGGTGAGAGAACGGTGGGAGAAATAGTTTGATGATTCCACCAAGCTACAAAATATGACTGCCAACGACATCTGTACTGATTTCTAAGTGTAAAATCCTCGATTACCCTCCTCTCAAATCACGGAGGGACGTAAATAGACGAGAGGGTAAGAGGACACAGTAATCCTCCCGAATTTGCTACCGCCCGCGAGATGGCGTTTGTATAAATAATATCACTGCTTTTCCTCCCATATCATCCTCGCCCTCATCATCCATCTGAATTCATCACATAATTGTAAGTTTGTTTTGTTTATTTAAAAAACGTTGCCTCACACTAGGAATTTCTCCTGTATCGTTGTGCGTTTACAAACATATAAACTCACATACACAAACGCCCAGACCCGGAACAACTACTTGCAGATCATATAAATATTGCGGGAATCGAACCCGCGACATGCAGCGTAGCAGTCCAATCGTTCAGCCACTGTCAGTATTTTCCAAACAGTACTTGTTCTAAAGATTTGTTCAATTAAGTATGCACGTATAAATCGTTCACCATCGCTTATTATAGTATAGCCTTCTTCCATAGTGTGGATTTACCTAATACCATCAGAATTATCACCATAAATTTGGTAGAATAGCAATTCTGAAATATTCAATGCTGAATCAAAATCTCATATTTTTTAATCATTAGATACCCAGGAAAGAAAATGCTGACTCTTAGATGCTACTTGAAAAATACCTGAAAAATAAAAGGATGGTTAGGAAGATTACCTATATAATTTCGGTGTTTATCAAATGCACATGTACCTAAGCCTATGGGAAATAAAAAAAAATCATTACAAAAAAAAAATGAACCATTTTACAGTTGTATTTCCGCCTGAGTAGATACACAGCCAAGCGAAAAGTTTCATTAATCTTCAAATTATTTTATACCGATCTATTCCCATAGGTACTAATGTATCTAAATAACACTATATTTTTTACTCCAACACAAAACCAAAAAACGTTGTTTACAAACCAAACACTTGTTTGTTCGCAACAATGGCGGCGAGATTAACAGAAAATCGTTCAGTTCTGTTGCGCAAACGCAGCTAATCGCCACAGAGACGCGCCGCTAAACGCGCCGACACAAAGTAATGCCGACGTATGTTTTAACTTCATTGTCTGCTATTGATACCTGTATCAAAAGCTGCGGCGTTTTCTCTGACTATTACGTAACTTGTGCAACGTAGAATTTAAGTTTGAAGAAGGTTACTCCTCGTTTTCACTTACCAGTACACCTATTTGCGAATTGCTTAATTTCCAAGAGGTTCGAACAACATCTGAGGAGGCTCTCGCTTGGCAGCTGGATGAAGCGCCTGATTCAGAAGGCAGTGCTTCTGGACACCGCGCGCATTGTTAAGTTAGCCATACACCACACTGCCTATCGTCCAATCGGCATGACGCTGCCGATTGGATCAAATTGGCAGTTCGTCCATATACACCATACACCATACTGTCTATCGTCCAACCGGCATGACGATCGATTTGATCAAACTTCAAATCGGCAGCAGTGATGCCAACTTAGCAACTTTATAGCTAGATCTAGCTATAAAGTTGCTAAGTTGGCATCACTGCTGTCGATTTGAAGTTTGATCATGCCGATTTGATCCAATCGGATGGATCAAATCGGCATGATCAAATCGGCATGATGAAATTGGCATAATCAAGGTACCAAATTTACTGTCATGCCAATTTGATGGATTCCACGCCATCACACGGTCAATTCTAACTGATCCAATCGGCAGCGTCATGCCGATTGGACGATAGGCAGTATGGTGTATGGCTACCATTAGGAGGTTCCTCTCTCAGGAGCCCGAGTTGGTAATCTGTTCCCGATGCTGGTGGGCTGCCATTTTTTATATTTTTAAATGTTTTTTTACACGTTTTGTGTAGTGTAAAAAGGAATAAAAAGATAAGTACATTATCAAATCGTATCAGATGTGAGGAGGAGGAGGACAGTGTGAGGATGATATAGCGGGAAAAGAAGTGATTGCTGAACTCACTAGTAATAGAGAATTATTGAAGACGAAGACTTGCAGTCGAGTCCCAACCCCAAAGATAAGGGATGGTTTTGTTCTCCCAGATTCTGGTGATCAGAGCCGCGTCCGAAGTTTATTTTTGCCTGTTCGTTTAACAGAATCTTTACAAAGGCTCCATCAAAACTAAAAAGAAATATAGTAGCCGATACAATCGATGTTATTCCAAAAAATATAATTATGATTATGAATATCCTTTTTGGGCATATCAATTGTTGATAATCTTCTAATCCCACCCCGCCACCTGGGGTAGCATGCTGCGGGGGTGGAGAGGGGGGTGAGCTAAAGAAATCCTATTTTCATAGTTCACTTAACCAACCGCCGTAATTTTGTTAGCACGCATCACCGCATTGGGCTCCTGTTGAAGTTTACGACATATGAGTCTTGATACTTGGAGGTTTTTATTGGGCAAAAGGTTCTTTATATTATCTCAGGGGAAACTTGTAGAGTTCATTGGAGACACTCAAGATTATTTCAAAGGCAGAGTCATCGACGAATGAAAAACACATTGGTGATTATGATCACTTACTAATCATACTAATAGAGGAAATAGTAATAGACACCAATTTAAGATCAATTGAAAAAGGCTAACTTGTTCTTTCAATCGTCATCTGATGTGGAAAAATTTAAAAAAATAGATATTACTTACTCGTTTTTCGAATCGTATCTTACCCACTGGTTTAGTTTACCTATTGAACCTTCAGCCACTACTGCAATACTCAGTCACCTCATCACTTATTTGCTCTCGCGAGCAAAACTATGCTAATCACTTACTCCAATTCCGCGCGATCTTGAGTACCTACTTAATTACTAGTTAAGAATAATAAAAATGGTACCATTTTAAAGGGAAACTTTAAATTGATACCAAAATTGAAATAACGCCATTATTTAAGGAGCTATCCCGAATGAATTCTAAGTAAATGATTCCATACTTTAACTCGCTAGTATAGTTCAGTTTATATTTTGGATAACTAGCACCTCAACACTCAATCACCTCATCACCTATCTATATAACAGAGGCACACGTCCTCGGCATAGAGGCTTACTTAATGAGGCGTCAGTTGAGGTGGTGTGGGCATGTACATAGAATGCACGATGATAGACTTGCAAAGCGTATCTTCTATTCGGAACTCCAAGAAGGGAAATGGAAACGCGGTGGTCAGTTGCTGCGCTTCAAGAATGTTCTGAATAGACACTTTAAGAAGTGCCAAATTGACCCTTCAACATGGGAGAACCAGGCAGAAAATCGGCCCGAGTGGAGAAGCTATGTACAGGAGCAGGTTTACATCTTTAAAGAGACAAGAAGGTTACAATTGGACAAGAAGCGTGACGACCTAAAAGCTAGACCACCTGCAAATATAACTTACCATGTCATCAATGGTGTTCTTACATGTCCACTTTGTGCTCGGAGTTTCACGGCAAAAGTTGGATATGCGAGTCATTGAAGAGCACATGAAAGGGCATATCAAAGCTCTCAACCACTCTAAAAGCCACCGATTGCAGTAGCTTTGGCCGAAATCGGCTAGATGGCATCGTCATTATAATATTACATAGGCAATTTAAATCTTGTTTCATTCCAAAAAAGTAAAGGATCAAGTCAGTTCGTTCGACGTACAAACGTCTTAGACGTTAACAAAGTTATTCCATATTTTCAATTTAAACAGAAGTCGGTGGGAAGGCGGACTGTTTCTCTTTAGGCTCACAACAAACTTCCAAGCCTCTGATTATATTGTGTTTTATATAACAATCTCTTTGTTATGTGCCGTTCAACCCTTCTGGCATGAGAAGCTTTGATTAGAAGAGTCTGAGGTGTGACAGCTGTTTTGATTTCCGCGTGAATTAAACTTGGTATAACTAGTATTTTAAAGAATCTTTCGTTCTTGAACGCGAGGAGTTATCCTACTAATCCATAGCTTTATTAGCCCGTAATGTTCGCATAGCTGGGACAAACGCTTCCTCTGTATGAGAGGGAGTGCGCTAAAATCCTTCATCTGGCGCGTGTTGGTAGACGTATCTTCGAATTTTTGGTTCTGGACATAGCGGTTTCCTCATGATGTTTTCCTTCACCGTTTTGGGGGTACACTACGCTTATCGTCCTTTACTTAAAAGCCTCCTGCAGACACACGCGATTAATCGCGCGGGGCGACATGTCGCGGTCCATTCGCAGTACATTTAGAGTGGAAATTATCTTGGCTCGTTGTCGCAGCGCGATTAATCGCGTGTGTCTGCAGGAGGCTTAATTCTTGTATCAGACTAATAATAGTACCTATTATTAATATTAATTTCCATATAAAATAAGCTCTAACACCATTTTATGCACCAAATCTCACGCCTGGCCTGATTGGAATTTTGCCAAAATTGAAATCTAACATGGAATTTGATCTCGTTTATCGATCTACAGCTTTTGTCCACGGATTTGCTTTCGTTAGTTTAGAATTTGACAATTTGGTGAGTCGTGGCTTAATTTTAATCAGAACCAGAAACAATAAGAACGTTATTGTTGTTTTTTTTGGGAACAGTACTTTTTCGAGATGAAAGCTAGGTAGGAATATATCTATCCGTTTCGGTACACCAGACGTATACACAAACAGAATGATCAAGCGTGAAAAAATAATAAATAGGTACATACTTTCGCATTAATATTAAGTTTTTTTTTTATCGTGGTAAAATCATCAAATGATTCCTCTTACCCAAGGCGGGTCGGGAGGGGATAAATCCACGGTGATCCTTCAATAGCCCTTTACGTTCCAGGTTCACGGTTAACTGATGAGACAGTCCCGCGACGCCGGCAGGTTTTGGCTCTCTAAGGGCGGCCCCGTAAAATTTCTGACAGCTCTTTGAGGCGCGCGTAGAACACGACGTATCATCGTCCCGGGCATGGTCCATGATCGGACGGCGAGTCACCCATTACTTATCGTCCGCATGCCAGGATATTAAAGTTGGGATTAAAATTGAATATAGACATTATGTAGCTTCATACTGTCTGGTCTATTAAACCAGCAACCTCAACTGAATAACCCCGAATAGTTGCGCCAAAATGGCGACATACAGCAAATAGCTCAACAATCGAGTTGTTATACCGTCGATTATTACCGATTAACAATCGCTTGGACGCTCCTTTAGCCGAGGACACGAGACAGCCATCGCAGGACGACGCGACAAATGGCGGAAAACACGAATTATGTTATCAAAATAATTATCTATGGTCCAATGGGTTTGTGAAGGGCGTTATGAGAAGCATGGTGGTGTAGATGACATATTCACGGATTTGGAATGTGTTTATTTAGAAGGGCCTTATGATAATATTCCACAACTATCACACAACGCCATCTAGTCCCAAGCTAAGCAGAGCTTGTGTTATGTGTGCTAGACAACTGATAAACATACTTATATATTTCTAAATACATAAATATTATTGATAAATTACACGCAGACACAGAACAAATGATCATGCTCATTACTCAAATATTTGTCCTGGGTGGGAATCGAACCCACGACCTCCGGCATAGCAGTCAGGGTCACTAACCACTAGACCAACAGGCCTGTCCTTATGGTATAAGGAAGTCTTTTTTTTTTTTTTTTTTTTAGCGTGGTAAAATCATCAAATGAGTCCTCCCACCCCGGGCAGGGCAGGAGGGACTGTCAGACTTGTACTGACTAAAATCCACGGTGTCCTTCAATAGCCTTTTATGTCCCGGGGTCACGGTAATGAGATAAGTCCCGCGACCCCGGCAGGCTTTGGCCCTCTTGGGCGGGGCCCCGTCATCGTGCTGACGCTCTTTGAGGCGCGCGTGGAACACAACGCGCCGTCGACCCGGGCATGGTCCATGGCCGGGCGGCGAGTTGCCCTTTACTCGCCGCCCGCTTGCCCGCGCCTACGGTGGCCGGAGATCGTCTTGCGACGTCCGACGCCGTGGGCGTCTACCATTGCGGGTGGGGCGGAGGGAGGACGCTGTCCTCTCTCTCTCACGGCCCGCCTCCTCCTTAACGAGCATTACTGCTTCGCAGAAGGAGGCGACCGCTTCCCACTCCGTCTCGCCCCGCAGCATGGCCTCGACCAATGCCGGGCACGAGAGGTCTCCGCCTATCGCTGCCGTGAGGACACGGCGGTGCTCTGCCCAAGCGGGGCAGTCTTGCACCGTATGCTCTACTGTGTCCTCCGGGCGATCTTCGCAATGGTGACACCCCGGCGTTTCTTCCTTCCCCATCCGACACAGGTACCTCCCGAAACATCCGTGTCCGGTGAGGACCTGCGTCATCCGATAGGTCAGGACGCCGTGACGTCTTTCCAGCCACTCCTCAAAGAGGGGTCTTACCGCCGCGATTGCGGCGTGCCCGAACCTCGGTTGCGACAGTCGTTCCCTCCATACTGCCCTGAGATCGCGCCGGACCTCTTCCCGCCGCGCCTCGACTTGTCGGGGCAGCGGGAATTCTCCCCGGCGCCGCGCCTCCACGCGCCACTCATAGACGCGCTGGAGGGCGGTCGCCTCCAGATCCCAGGGCAGTAATCCGGCAAGGAGGTTGGCCGATTCGCCGGCGATCGTGCGGTATCCTCGGATCATCCGGATAGCCATGACCCTCTGGCATGCGACCAGCCTCGCTGGTCGCGTCCGCATGCTCAGGGCCCACACGGGGGCCCCGTAGAGGGCCATGGACCGCACGATACCGGCGTACAGCCTCCGGCAGGAGGCGTTTGGCCCGCTGAGGTTGGGCAGGAGTCGCCTGAGGGCGCCTGCCGCCCGGTTCAGCCTTGGGGCCAAACGCAGGAAGTGCTCCTTGAAGTTCCACCGGCCGTCGAGGACGAGTCCCAGGTACTTCATCGTCCTCCCGACGCCGATGCGAACCCCTCCCACCGTTATGTGGGACTCTGAATGGTATAAGGAAGTCTAAGAATTTTATTATTGTATTTATTTAAATACAATAATAATATTATTAGTCCCGTAACTTTAAACATCAGTGCTTGCGTTAAATCCGGTATAGCTCTGATTTTTTGCTGACTAGTTTCTGATGTTTTTAACCGACTTCAAAAAGGAGGAGGTTATCAATTCGACGGTATGTTTTTTTTTTTGTATATTTGTTACGCGATTACTCCGCCAATTGTGGACCGACTTTTAAATTTTTTTTTTTGTTCGAAGGAGGTACTTCTGAGGTGGTCCCATAGTCCCCAAGTTGGGATCTGATGATTGGATCCTGGAGAAATCGAGGGCAACCCTCGAATTTTATAGGCCGACACACCGTTTTTCGCAAATTTTATGAAGTAATTTAAGTACTCGCGTATGGTAATCATAATTTCATGTAGCTGAGCTGATGATGGAAGGTAGAACTCCTTAATAGTAAGGAGTAGGCATCGACTGATTTAGTTTGAGTTCGCATATCTCTGGAACTACAAGTCCGATTTAAGTAATTATTTTTTTTGTTGTAGGTACTAGGTATCATTTAACTTAGGGAATATTGCAAGTTTCTTCAAAATCGGTTCAGTAGTTTTTGAGATAGGGAATTTTATTAGCTTATTGTGTACATGAGCGATGTTATTACCGGTGTTATGGATTACAAAATTCTAGTGCACATGTTGTATTTGACAAGAATTCGGGTTGAATATTTAAACTAAAAAGAGTAAAATAAAAACTTTTTCAAAAAAAATGTAACCGCCTTCAAAAACTACCATAAAAAACGGTAAAAAAACCTACAAAATAACTTTTCTTTCGGAAGTCGGTGTCTTTGTTTTCTTTATTTCATTGTCTTTTTTTTGCCACCGACTTCCGAAAGAAAAGTTATTTTGTTGGTTTTTTTACCGTTTTTAGGGTTCCGTAGTCAACAAGGAACCCTTATAGTTTCGCCATGTCCGTCCGTCCGTCCGTCCGTCTGTCCGCAGCTTAGCTCAGAGACGCCCAGCACTAGAAAGCTGTAATTTGGTGTAAATATACGGATTTGTTGCGTCAAAAAAGTGGTAAAATAAAATCTCGTAAAACATTTTTTTTTTAGGGTACCTCCTGTACACGTAAAGCGGGGATGTTTTTTTTTTTCTCGCGTACCCCTTAGTGTGGGGTATCATTAAATAGGCCTTTATTGGTAGTTTCCATCAACAAGTTTTTGATAAAAAGATTCGTTTGTGAAATATTAAGCTTTAAAGTGCTAATTTTTGCCCTACTCGAGTGTCCCCCCCCCTCTACCAGCTAAACGGTTATGTTTGGGGGTGTGAAAAAATTTACAATAGTAGTATATATAACGAAGTTTAAAAGAAAATTATCATGACTAAGTGGGCTTTACAAGTTTACGAGTAATAGTTGACCAACTTATAAAACGTACTGGGATAACATTTTCCTAAACAAAATGTATCGGAGAACAACTGCAAATGTAAGTTTGTCAACTTCATTTTTACAGCTATAATAGGTAGTGGAGTGGAGTGGAGTGCAGTGGAGTGGAGTGCAGTGCAGTGCAGTGGAGTGGAGTGGAGTGGAGTGGAGTGGAGTGGAGTGGAGTGGAGTGGAGTGGAGTGGAGCGGAGTGGAGTGGAGTGGAGCGGAGGGGAGTGGAGTGGAGCGGAGCGGAGTGGAGTAGAAGGGAGTGGAGCGGAGCGGAACGGAGTGGAGTAGAGCGGAGTGGAGCGGAGTGGAGCGGAGTGGAGCGGAGTGGAGCGGAGTGGAGCGGAGTGGAGCGGAGTGGAGCGGAGTGGAGCGGAGTGGAGCGGAGTGGAGCGGAGTGGAGCGGAGTGGAGCGGAGTGGAGCGGAGTGGAGCGGAGTGGAGCGGAGTGGAGCGGAGTGGAGCGGAGTGGAGCGGAGTGGAGCGGAGTGGAGCGGAGTGGAGCGGAGTGGAGCGGAGTGGAGCGGAGTGGAGCGGAGTGGAGCGGAGTGGAGCGGAGTGGAGCGGAGTGGAGCGGAGTGGAGCGGAGTGGAGCGGAGTGGAGCGGAGTGGAGCGGAGTGGAGCGGAGTGGAGCGGAGTGGAGCGGAGTGGAGCGGAGTGGAGCGGAGTGGAGCGGAGTGGAGCGAAGTGGAGCGGAGTGGAGTGGGGTAGTGTGGGGTGGAGGGTCGAAAATCGCTTGAACCTTTGTAACAGGTTCATAGCGATTTTCGACGTGCCTTGACACCTCTCAAGATTTTTTTTTTTAATACGTCATAAATCGTAAACCTTTCAAAGTTGGAACCAACTACAAGAACTTTTATAGTATGTCAGTAGTTCAGTCAATACAAGTCTGACACGTTGATGATTTAAATTTTCAGTGTCGGTAAAGATTTTAATGGCATCATATCACAACAGAATTAAACTTAACTTCGTAGTTTGGTTTTTTTGATGATAATTGGAAGAAAGTAATAAGGAAGAAAGTCTTAGTCGTTTTGAGACAAAGTGTACAGTCTGTTTTATTTCGTTCTTTACTTTGATCTCTGGAACCTCTTAATACAATAAAGCTAATATTTATTCAATCAAATAATCGTTGAAAGCCAACCCAAATACTGAGAAATGCTTGTAATTGCCTTTAATTGGCCGTATAAACCACATTTAATTCGCCAACAAATACCGATGATACTTCCACGAAGACGGGAGCAACGCACTGCATCACAGAGCAGAGAACCTCACCGTCGCTCGCCCGCGCGGAAACTGTCACAATTTGACGTTTCCCTTGACGTGACGTTCCATATTCAAACAGCCCGCCTTTTATTTTTATTTCATTATCTCCATCTCAATCTAACGGCCAGTAATGTTACATTTTAATTTTTAATACCAAAGCGCAAAGGTCGTATATCGTGTTTGTACCGTTCGAATATATTGGATTTATAATTTTTAATCGTCTGTTATCTCGATAACCTGTTGTGGGGCATTTCGTTTCATGCATCGGACGCGATGAATGCATAATTAAGTGGAAGCAATTTATGATTTTCTTAATCCGATTGTTGTATTACGTCAAAGAGAAACGGAATTCCTGAATACGCTCAAATCTTTATGCTATTTAGAAAAAAACTGGAGCTTTTTTACCGACTTCAAAAAAAAAGGAGGTTATCAATTCGACCCGTATGTATGTAATATTATCAGAACTGCCCAGTTTTCATATATGTTAGTCTATATCAGCGTCTGAACAAATGTGTCAAATTTCATAAGTGTATGTATTAGGTTGGGGAAAAAGTCTTTTCGCATTATAGTATGTATGAACTTGTAATAAAATCTCTTTGGCTATACTATTTGTATCTGGCTGGTTTTGGTATCATTGAAAGTTTAAATTTTAAAGAACATAATTCCAAATTCAAATTAGGAAAATGTGTGATTTTCATTTGTTTTTCGTACCATCAAGATGAGTGAATCTAATGAAGAAATTCGATACATTTTAAAATTTTACTACAAAAAAGGTAAAAAAGCAACGCAAGCCGCGAAAAAAATTTGCGATGTTTATGGACCTAGTGTAGTGTCTGTGAGAGTAGCACAAATTTGGTTTAAGCGTTTTCAATCCGGAAATTTTGATGTCAAAGATGCACGTCGCTCTGGTCGCCCTATTACGGATAAAATGGATGCCATTTTTGAAAAAGTGGTG
This sequence comes from Agrotis exclamationis, assembly GCA_950005045.1. Lineage (NCBI taxonomy): Eukaryota > Metazoa > Arthropoda > Insecta > Lepidoptera > Noctuidae > Agrotis > Agrotis exclamationis. Next base: position 16,149,017 of record OX465429.1, on the reverse strand, counting down.
CAAGATCGGCATACCAGTAGTTACGACGTAGCTGAAGAACTGGAAATTGACCACAAAACAGTTTTGGCGCATTTGAAAAAAACTGGGTACACAAAAAATCTCGACATTTGGGTACCTCACGAGCTCACTGAAAGAAACCTAATGAACCGTGTACTCATTTGTGATTCTTTATTACGACGTAATGAAACCGAACCATTTTTGAAGAAGCTGATAACTGGTGATGAAAAGTGGATCACGTAGTATGACAAGAACGTGCGAAAATGGTCGTGGTCAAAGGCCGGTCAGGCTTCACAGACTGTGGGGAAACCCGGGTTAACTCGCAACAAGGTGATGCTGTGTGTGTGGTGGGATTGGAAGGGCATTATTCATTATGAGCTGTTACCACCAGGCAGGACCATCGATTCTGAACTCTACTGCGAACAACTGATGAGATTAAAGCAAGAAGTTGAAAGAAAGCGGCCGGAATTAATCAACAGAAGGGGTGTGGTTTTTCATCATGATAACGCTAGACCTCACACATCTTTAGCCATCCAACAAAAATCAAGAGAGTTTGGCTGGGAGGTGTTAATGCATCCGCCGTATAGTCCTGACCTTGCACCTTCAGATTTCCACCTGTTTCGGTCTCTTCAGAATTCTTTAGGCAGTGTCAGGTTAACATCACGAGAGGACTGCCAAAACCACTTGTCGCGGTATTTTGACCAGAAGTCCCAAAATTTCTATAGCAATGGGATCATGTCCCTACCTACAAGATGGCAAAAAGTTTTCGAACAAAATGGTACCTACATACTTTAGTTAAATGTAAATAAACTTTATTAAAAAATGTTTTGAATTTTCTTAAAAAATGCGAAGAAACTTTTTCCCCAACCTATTATGTATGTATGTATGTATGTATGTATGTATGTTTTTATGTTTGTGCACGCATATCTCCGGAACTATAAGTTTGATTTAAGTAATTCTTTTTTTGTTGTACTAAGTATTGTTCAACTTAGGGTACACTGCAAGTTTCATCAAAATCGGTTCAGTAGTTTTAGAGATATGGATTATTTTATGTTGTGACGGATTACAAGATTAGTGCATAATAATTATGTAAGAAAATTTTGTATTTTACAAGAATTTGGGTTGAATATTTAATAAATAAACTAAAAAGGGTAAAATAAAAACTTTTTTTAAAAAAAAGTACCGACTTCAAAACAAATACAAAAAAGTTTAAAATAACTTTTCTTTCGGAAGTCGGTGGCTTTGATTTGTTGTGTCATAGACTATTGCCACCGACTTCCGAAAGAAAAGTTATTTTAAACTTTTTTGTATTTGTTTTGAAGTCGGTACTTTTTTTTAAAAAAAGTTTTGTTTTCTTTTAGATTTTCGATTGCACAATCGTCATAAATAACTTGTAGGCATAGGACATGTATTAAGTTTTAAAATAAAAGTTTGTAAAGATATTTATAATGTCAATGTCAATATTAAGACACGGTACAATTACTTTCAGTTGTTTTATTTTCTTCCTTGAACTGCAAAGAAGGAGGACTTCAGGGGTATATTCTAGGTCCTTTAAATTTTAGGCCTCAAGAGAAAGGTCAAGAAAAAAAAAAACAACAATAAAATAATTTTATTTAATTAAGGTTATGACAAAAGTAATAGTAAAGCTGGGACCGTCGTCGTTTATATCTTCTCCATTGTATAACAACCAACCCAATTAACAAAATAAGAATGTTCATAAAAACCTCATAAATTATGTATCGAAACACTTAACACGTTTAAAATAAAATAAACCGAATTTTTAGATGAAAGTAAAAACGCCCGACCTCTTTCGTCGACCGCTGACGTTACACGTCATGTTTGAATTTCGAACACACGAACCTTAAAAAAAAAAGTTTACTTTTTTGTTTTTTTTTTCTTTGAGCTAAGGAACGCAACCCGATCTCCAAAATTCACTTGCTACCAAGTTTATTATTTGATACTTGGGGCGGATTATATTTTTTTATACCGGCCTTACGCGGCGGCGTCTTTGCTTCTTTGTTAGTTAGTTTTTATTATGTAGGAGTTGTTTGTACTGAAATTATTTAGGTATTTAAGTTCATTGATCAGTTGGTCACAATATCAGTATTGTATGGAAGACTTCTGTTATGATACCGACATATTATAATCGGTTTGGGCCAAAGGTTTTCGTACCTGTGTAAGATTTAAGATTCAAAAATTTAAGTATTGATAGATTTGTGTGAATTTTAATGTTGAAATCTAAGCTGTATAAAAAAGGCACACTTTGGTTCTTCATTCCTAAATAATAGTTAACATTAGAAGACCTTCAACGGCCTTAACAGACACATCCCAAACGTCCATATTCCTTTTGAAATTCTCACAAAACGTCCACCGATCATTCAAAATATTTTCTCACTAATTGTAATTTAAACTATCGCTATCTTGTTACCCATCGTTTTGGCGCGCGACGTCGCCTGGTGGTCCTCAAAACAGCTGACACTTTCTTAGAGCACCGAATTGTCAAAATGTCGACCGATCACTATTTTGGTTCGACTTTGATTTTCCAACCAAAAAGCAAATAACAACTCTATATCTCAAACAATATGGTTTGATTTTAATTGTAGCGTCAAGGCATGGAACGACAAAAAGTGAAAGATGATCGAGATAAGACGTGAGACGCCAAAAATCGTCCCGTAACCTTTTCTCGTTGATATTTTTTGATGAAATTATTATTTAAATACTTTTAGTAATTGATATTTAAAAGCTGTCTATTCTTAAACTGTTCAAAATAAATGAAAATAATTAATAGATTTAAAAAAATCTAAAAACCCACGTTTTTAAATGTCCTAAAAATAAGAAAATAACCCTACGGGGCTGAGAGAGGGGCCACTCAAAATGTGGGGGCGTATATTATTTAAGGGATTATTTATGGGATATATTTACATGACGTGTAATAGATCGTGGGTGTAACTTGCAAAGATACGCCCCCACGTTTTGAGTGGCCCCTCTCTCAGCCCCGTAGGGTTATTTTCTTATTTTTAGGACATTTAAAAACGTGGGTTTTTAGATTTTTTTAAATCTATTAATTATTTTATTATTTTTATTTTTGTTCATCGGGTTTGAAGCTACCCTGAAAATTTCAGCCTGCTAGCTTATCGGGAAGTGCCTCAAATCCTGTCCGCCATCTTGGACGTCCGCCATATTGGATTTAAGTCAGATGACTATATTTTTCGTATTCCTGACAGCAAACCCTTTCATTTTATATCCATATCTTAGGGGTGCATTTCAAATAGCCTGTCTGCCATCTTGGACGTCCGCCATATTGGATTTAAGTCACGTGACTATTTTTTTCGTATTCCTGACAGCAAACCCTTTCATTTGATACCCATATCATAGGGGTGGATTTCAAACAGCCAGTCTGCCATCTTGGGGAGGCCGCCATATTGGATTTGTTATGATGTTTCTTAGCTAGTCATGCATTGTCATCAGAACTTAGAGCGTGTGCAAAATTTCAGCCTGCTAGCTTATCGGGAAGTGCCTCAAAATTGAGTTGCAAAAGTCCAACCGGAACGACAAACAAACAAACAAACAAACAAAAAAACAAATAAACAAACAAACAAACAAGAAAAGTGAGTGTATAAAAACGTGGGAAAAATTGGAGATCAGGAACACCTGATGTGGAACTCCAAGAGACCAGCTACACTATAACATAATTATATAGGAATGACGTCTTAGAAAAGTTGTTCAGCCTAATGAGCACTCTCTGTTGATGTATAAACAAACAAGAAAAGTGAGTGTATAAAAACGTGGAAAAATCGTGTCATTCATGGACTCCAAACGCTCCCTACACTTAAAACTTTGGCTTAACAATATTCGTATCACTGTTGCACAAACTGTATTTGAGAGTCCGTCAAAACACGTGTTTAGTTAGTTTATCAATAACCTTAGCCTTAGTTTTTCTTGGAAAAGAATATTTTCTTTAATAAGAATCATTATCATTGGAAGCCTTGTTCTCTACTGAGTAATAGACCACCTCTGTTTTCGGCCATAGACCGCTGACCTGTGCCAGTCTTATCCTGGTATCATCATCATTATCATCCACAGCCGGTCTTCACCCACTGCTGGGTATAGGCCTCTCTTTGTTTGTGCCAAGCTCCACGGTCTTGCGCCAGCCTCATCCAGGACACTCCCGCAATGGCAACAATGTCGTCTGCCCATCTCGCCGCCGGACGGCCAACTCTTCTTTTTCCATTCCTTGGGAGCCACTCTTTCACAGCTTTACTCCAGCTGCTGTTACCGCACCTTTCCAGGTGTCCACCTATCTGTTTGTTGGTCTGCCAGCACTTCTTCAATCACTTGTTGACCAAAACAGAATATTGGTGACGAATAAAGCTGTTGCTGGTTCTAGCAAAAACTCCCAAAATGTCATTGATACTGTGTGGTCGGTACGCGTGGGTGTGTGCATGTGTGTGTGAGGCCTAATTATTCGGAATAATCGTCGTGTATCGTTAATTAGTCGCGACGACTCTGTCACGAGACCGCCCGCTAACACAGTGGAGCTCAAACTTTCGGCTAACTTTAGTAGAGTTAACAATGACATTGAAGAGAAGCATGTAAAACTAGGAAACGCAGTAAAAGAAGACCAGAAGAGAGAAAAAGAAGATCAGAAAAAAGATGGAAAGGAATATAAAAGTAAACCGAATTGATGATAGCTTGATAGCCAAGAAGACAATATTGGTGAAGATAAGACGTGGAGATATCGATACAAGAACAATTGATAGTAAGCGACAAATGCTGAAGAGATTAAAAACTTGTCTCTATGTCATTCTCCGAAAGTAATAATCTAGAAATAATGACAGGCTCGCATGTGAGTCTCGTCAATGGTGACACTCTTATAACATCTTCATTACTAGGAATTACCGTGGTTGCTCTAATGGGAATACATTTGAATTATAATTCCGTTCCCGATTGAGCAACTCGCCAAAAATTTTGATGGGTGCTCAATGTGGAATAAATAGTTGCTCTTAACATAGGTGCTCTGGAAATAATAGTTGCTCAAACGGGAATACGTCGGGTGCCATCAACCAAAGACAAGTGTTTGCTTGTCAGTGTTTATTGAAAACAAATGTTTTATCGTGATTCCTGATCCTAAAAACATAACCAAGATCGAAAGCAACTGATTTTTAATCACCACACCAGAAACTTTGAGCAACCACAACACAATGATGGATCGAACGATGAGCCAAGGTGTCAGAGCGGCGGGTCCTCTGAAATACAATATTAATCGTTATCGCGCAATCGAATCAACCCAAATGTTTCGGCGGTTCGTGGCACGTCACTAGTTTATTATTTTTTCGTTTAATGCTGGTTGAAAAATTGTTACCGGTACTGAGAATCCAATAGAAATAAGTTAGTGTTGTGTGATTTGTTGAATAAGAAATTGTGTGAAATGAAAGGACAGGCAATTTGTTCCATAGAAATCACTTTTTTATAATCACTCATTTTAATCAAGTGCAAATATGCAACGATCAAGAGAGGTCCTGAAACTTTAGGACTGCTGCAATGTGAGATGAACTTCTACTTAAGACTACTACGAGTACTACTGTACTTACTTTGTATGTAGCGCGAGTGAACTAAGCTCGAGTTGCCTGTGTAGGTCGAAGCCTCTTTGCGCTGGCTCTGTCCACGATGTCATGGATCAGGACCCACAAAATTATTTCCTGCTAGTCATAAGAAGAAGAATATGTGATGAAAATGTGAATGCCAATAAAAAATCTGCAAATTATCCACATAAAATAATTATGATGTTTAAAAAACAGAAAGTGAAAGAAAATTACAGTTATAGCTGGATTTATTAATCCCAATAAGTTAAGCTTCTGGTATTTTTCTCTATAATAGATTGATTGAAAGATGTGATAGAAAAGGAAACATATAGCAGGCAGCAACTTAAAATCTGATGAAATAAGGCAAAAATGCCTCATTTCATCAGATTTTAAGTTACTATCAAATAGTTGAACATCCCCAGCAAATAGAGACGTTTGCGTGGGGCGTGCTGCGCGGGCGCCAGTGTCGACCTCACCCGAGCGGCGCCGAACTCACCCGAGCATAGCCGACCCACTTGACCAATCGACTGGCTGACAGCAGTTAAATTGTCATGTTAGAATAAACAAGATAGTACACTTAAGAATCTAAAATGCTGAAATATCTCATTGCACAAGCTAGATGGATGGATTGTCTAAGGAATGATATGAATGAAAAAGGAGTAAATGATACTGTGACGTCTGATAGGGCAGAATGGAAGAAAAAAATGTACTGCGCTGACCCCAAGTAGAATGGAATACGAGAAGGATGATGATGACTAGCTATTCTCTATGTTATTGTATCAGTCTCATCCAGGTTATACTCGAATGGCAATAATGCTGTTTGCTCATATCATCGCCTTTGCACTGTAATCAATATTAATCAAAAAACCTAGGTTGTATCTTAAACTTAGACCGAGATTAAGACAGATATAAGAAATGAAAAGAGAGACATAATATTCACTTATATAATACATACATATATTATTAGTAGCACAATTCCAGGTATACACTGCACTTTTATATGTTAGCTCAATTCTAGGTCACTTTACTTACTACAACTTTACCATAATCAAAATAGAATAGACTTTTCGAAATATTTTTTGCCCAACTTTTATTTTCATCCATTGTCAAATCACTTGACAGGAGTCTGCCCTTTATTTCTGCCCATTGTCAATATAACATCATAACATTTTTTTTTGATCGACCGCCCAGTAGCTTAGAAACCATGCTTTATTAACTCGCCTTTGTCAAAATTTATTGGCCAAAGCATGCCAAAAGTTAATTTTTGCATCCATCTCTCTGTGAAAAACTCTTCCTTTCAAACTATGTAGGTCTTTTGGACCTTATTGTGATAGCATTAAGCGTAGTTTTCTTCAGCTGAGGTGAACGAAAACTTTGTCAAAAACTTACAAAGAAATGTCATTATGATAATCCGTTTTCGGGTTCTATTAGTTGTTTGTTGTTTATAAAACGTTAAGTTGTTTGAAAAATTAAAAAGTATCTTTCTAAGAATAGTTTGAGTTTAATTTTGAGCTCTTTACTCAAGTAATTGGTAAGTTTTTTAAGTATTTCTTAACGGCCGATACCTGATTGAAGTTTTTAATTTTTTAAGGTTTATGCGGTAAAAAATAAACATGCTAACCACTTGAGATTGAGATTCTTAATCCTTTCAAAAGTTTTTAGTAACGGGACTTTACTCTTTTTAAAACAAGAGAAAGATTAGTAGGAGACAAGTAGGCATTTCTCAATAATATTAATCACATATTTTTATAAATCTGGATTATATAATTATTAACTACAACTCGACCAAGCTAAGTTTACACCTTGCTAGAATGCGGCGCCCCGCCCTCTTCCCCGCTCATCTACGTGTTGTTTCAGAAACTGTATCCGAAACACTGTTCCTCAGAGAATACATGGCTTAAGAGTCATAGCGAATATTTTTTTACAGCCCGTACCGAAGCGTCTGTGTGAAGTAATCCACGCGAGGTGCAAACTTGGCTTGGTCGAGTTGTAGTTTTAACCTAACACCGTGATATTATTATTGCTACCGCTTAGTTTCAGGTGAGAAGCCCGTGGCTAAATAATTACAGCCGCACAGGCCAATCTTCCGGACGCGCTTCCCGAAGTTGGTGTGTGGATGGGTTACCATCTGTCATCGAGTTTCCTCCGTGCCTCGGAAAGCACGAAAACCCGCTGGTCCCGGCTGTCATTTGGAGATCTTTGACAGTCGTTACTATTAGTCAGAACCTCTTAAGTCTGACAACCAGTCTTACCATGGGGTATCGTATTACCCAGTAACTGGATTGTGGAGGTCCGATAGGCAGTCGCTCCGTGTAAAATAATGATATTCAGCTGCATCTGGTTCGACTGGAAGCCAACCCCAATATAGTTGGGAAAAGGCTGGGCAGTTGAAGATGATGCTTAGTTTCAGGAAGTCTACCTATTTCTAAGGGTACCTATTTCTGCAAGAAAATCCACTGCCGAAATGCGTGGTACTTTCTCGGGTCTACTTATATCTACTTACTCAAGATCCACGAGATGTGTGATATTCCCTCTAAAATAAACACATCAAAAGTGAAACTTTTCCACCGCTTTTTTTTTGTTTTCACAAAATTTATCAAGAAATATTTATCGGTTCCATATTGATAAGACAGGGGTGGAGGTCAGTGCGCATTCGTTACGTGAGATTGATCAATCGACACCTCATGATTGGCAGCTGATTTTAAAGGATGTGGAAAGACAAGAAACTGTCTTAGCTGATGAACAGAAATGCAGCAGTAAGAAGAAGTTGCAATGGTTATTATAATCATATTGACAACATGAATAAATTGCAAAAATTAGAGTTTTGAAAAATAATGGATAAGTATTTTTTCTATTGTTGTATTAATGCATATTTACAAAGAAATAACGCATGAAAATTCGAGAGTGGGGTGTCGTGGCATCAAGTGCAAGTTGAAGAGGCAATGGGCAGGCCACATCGCACATAGAACTGAAAACCGATAGGGAAGAAAAGTTCTCGAGTGGCGACCACGGACCGGAAGACGCAACGTAGGTAGGCCTCCCACTAGGTGGACCGACGACATCGTGAGGGTCGCGGGCAACCGATGGATGCAAGTGGCGAATAGTTGTTCGGCGTGGCGGTCTAAGGGGGAGGCCTATGTTCAGCAGTGGACGTCTTCCGGCTGATGATGATGATGATGTGTCGCGACGTCAGAAGCAAGTAAAAACAGTACTTACTTTTGATGTATTGGCAATTTTTAAAGTCGTATCTTCGTCCAGTTTTGGATTATGTAACAAAATAAAAATATTTTTTGATAATCTGACGATGAAGAGCTAATAATAAATACATGTAACTACCTATACACTTGCTAATACAATATTATTACCTACACGATTTTATTCCTCGTATGTATTACTCACGGCTCATCGTGTGACCACACAAAATTACAACTGTAGACCCCCGCGGTTCGGTAGCAGAGGTCAACATGTAATTTAATTAATTCTACACATCTCCTTGTGCCTTTTTTGGTTAGCAATGTAATTGAACTATCTTACTAAAGCACGGGTACTTGAACATTTTGCTACAAAACAGATTTTAGACGCTCCTAGTATTATTTATATTTTCCTAATTTTCATCATCATCTGTCTAGCCTTTTCCCAACTATATTGGGGTCGGCTAACAGTCGAAAAAGATGCAGTTGAATATCAGTATTTTATATGGAGTGACTGCCTATCGGAGCTCCACTACCCAGTAACTGGGTAATACAGTACTCCATGGTAAGACTGATTGACAGACTTTAGAGCTTCTGACTGTAACGACTGTCATAGATGTTCAAAATGACAGTTTATTTATTTTTATTTACTCTGACAAGAGGGGTTGGCCGCATCCTCACATGAAAAAGTAGTAGGTAAAGAAGACTTTATTTGTGACGAACTTACTGTACCTGGCATGGTGTAGCATTGTAATACCGTAAATACTATGTTTTTTTTTCGACCAAGAACCTTCACCTGTGTTCCAATTAGTGATGTCAGGTGTCCCGATTTGGATGGGGCGTCCCGATTTTCAGGGGTCCGGGTGAATGCGTACGAAAAAAACCAAAATAATTGAAAGTATTTTATTTAGGTAATGTATAATGTTTCCATTTTCAAACCATTTTTTTTATATTTGACCTGTACATACTTATACAAACTGATGATGAATTTATAAAACTAATATCCGCCATTGTCCGAGTCTACATCGAAAAACAAAACGCAAAGATTTCAATAATTTTCATTAGACAATACGGACAGATCTAGGTTACATGGATTTTGCTCTTTAATGAGCAATGTATAGATTAGATTTTTGCTAGATAATCGATGATTTGCAAGAAGCAGGCAACATTAGCCATGTCATTAGGCGTATTTGGGTGGTCTGTCCTAGTCTAGATAATTCTGAAATAAATCTTACAATGAGAAAAATTGCAATTCATGTTTCTTTCTTCTCGATCCAATTAAACAAATTCATAAGCACTATTGCTACAAAGCGTAGCTAGCAGCTGGATTGGCAAGAAATACCACAATTTACAGGATTTTTTTAAGTAGTGCGGAAATGTTAGATGTGTTTTTGTAGGTATTATATTTTTTGTTTTGCTAAATAATGCTTTAGTTATAAATTATTGAATAAGTTTATTTTAAAACACGTGACACTTGTTACTCCGAAAGCGCTGAAACGTACTGATTTCTGAGGTTTTCAGCCAACCAACCCAGGGAGAACACATTCAAATATTTTCTAAAAACAATTAATTTATTGCAAAAAAGATTTTGGATCCTGCCTAGTCAAATGCTCGATGTTATTATCACAGTTATTTAGTAAAATCTTGTAGAAATCTTTTGTCGAATTTCTCAGAATCAAATCACGAATATTGCCAACCAGTCTCTCACAGTGCTACCATGTTCTAACATGTACGAGCCACGGGCAATGATTGATAGATCCAATAGTTTATTACATATTGAAGATTACCTTGTTAGTCTATGGGTCAAGCAGTAATTTTTATTAATCAAAATATTTACATTATTGCGTAGGTATGAAGAATTGCATAGCTTACGAAGATGTTCTAACGAATGAAAATTTAATTTATTTAGGTATTTTAGATTCACATCTATTATTGGTATAGTACAAAGTGAGCTTACAAACTATTGTTATAGGGTCATTCTTCGTTCACCAAACATCCGTTGAGGATAATGACGCCCGATCTTTTACTACTAGTGCAACCATCCACCAACAAAAAACAAAAATATAAATTATTTTATTTACATCTAACTTAAATGAAATTAAAATAATTTATATTTTTGTTTTTTGTCAGTGGATGGTTGCACTAGTAGTAAAAGATCGGGCGTCATTATCCTCAAAGGATGTTTGGTGAACGAAGAATGACCCAACAATATATTTAAAATGATTAAAAATTGTATCTACAGTTACTCCTTCAGGTCAGGAACAGTGGGAAATACGAATCCATAAGATTTCAAATGTCAAACGTTGTAATCTATAATTACAATTTTACATTAATCCCACATTATCCCCAAACTACTGCAACTCCTAAAAGTTGCCGCATCAAAACTGATAGCATGCGGGATGTTATCAGGCGAGCAGTGGCGATGAAATAAATTAGACGAAGTACTCGTAGCGCGTCTGGCTACATGCGAACCCACGACCAACAACTCGTACATCGGAGCTGATACCACTGGGCCACCAATACTCTCTATGATTACCAATAGTAACAAATCAATTCAAGTAGCAACCAATAACCAAACGAAGCATAACATACGGAAATCAAAGCAAACAGTAGCGAAACATTCAGTTATCAAAATGCTAAAGTTAACTAGCAACATTGACCCCTAGCACCACCACCTTACCTCTACACTTGTCTCCATCAACTGCTTCACAATTTTCAACCTTAAAGCTAACTCATAAGGAAAGACGTCGAAGATTGATGATTTTTAGAACTGTAAATGTATGTTTGTATTCGGATTGGCTGTCAAGAACCGTTGGACCGTATAATGGAAGCTCCCAAGATACGTCCGAACTAAAGTTACATATAAAAATTACGTTTTTTTTTGTTGATTTATTCACGGATACCATCATTGAGAACGTGGGCCTTGATTGTGTTAAGTTATTTCGTTTAGCTATCGGAATAGCGATCTTTAATAAGATTCAGATCATCTATGGTTTTAGAAAATTGTTGATCATTTTATCTCCTGCCGTTGTCCCAATTTGTTTGGTTTCAGTGCTGCATGTTTTTTTTCTATTACTTACTCGTCACCTCTTCCATAGGATCATACTTAACAATAATAGTCCTCCTGATAGACTTCTGTCACGGCGGCCAGTCTCAACGGAGATTAGCTATCTGCGCGGGACATATTATTATAGTGCATAAGTGTGTGCGCAGGCACAGATCTGGTGCACTCTCTGTTCCTTTACTCCCACAGTCCGATATGACGGCAACCAGAGTTCAGGCGCAATTTCTAGGGAGTAAAACCAAAGATTTTTGTGTTCCTTGATGTTCAAATCCCTTCAGCCCGAAAACATTTGTTGGACAATTTTCATGATATGATTTGAATACATCCACTTCCTTCACACAATGTGGTTAGGTACTCATTCCTTTCAACTCAATGCATGCACACTTTTGATCCAACAAGAGCATACACATTTCAGATTCTCCAATAATCTTTTCAAAGCTTTAATATCAAGGTGGTCAGTCCACAAGTCTACAACTTACCGCCACATCAGAATTACATCTTAACAACCACTCATTGAGCCACGGATTATAAAAATCCGATATTTCTGACCAAAGACCATCCAGCGGTCACTTTTACTCACAAAAAGGACTTCAACAATGTTCTTGAGGTGTCGGCTTCACAAACAAACATACAAACCATTTATGCTCTAGTGCATATCCATTACATGCAACAATTGTATTTAAATCCTCACTAGGCTGCCGATACGACATCGCCTTTGCCTCGCCGCAAATTAAAAAAAAAACTTCGGCGCCGAATTCTAAGTGACCATTGGTGCGTTTGAATTTGGAAGGCGTATTAGGCTCATTGTCCTGCCGTAGACAAGTAATGTAGAGGAGTGATTGAATTTTTATAAGTAGTTTGTTTGTATCTTCTTTTTTTCTACGTGCTTTGATTTTGTCGATAGGTTGCCGCCAGCAGTAGAAAGACAATGGTGGAAGGTTTACACAAATTATACACGTTATACAAAATGAAACGAATGATAAGATTACGAACGATGAGATTACGTTTGCGAGTAAAAGAGTGATGAATATGGAGGTAGAGGAAGGTCAAAGAATGAATGGGTGATGTCAGGAATGCTATGAAAGCAAAAAGCGCAAATGATAGACGTCTTACAGGGTAGAGTGAAGAAGACAATCTGTTGTGCCGACAGCTAAAAATGGGGTAAGGGCAGGTGATACACAAATTATTCAAAGACTTACCCCCTTACTTATAAAAACTTGTGTTGCTTAGCTACCGATTAAATATCACCTGTCCTTGTCATTTCTATTTTAATGAATAGAGATGGCAAGTGACTTAAGAGCTATTTAAGATAAGTAACGTCTAATCAATGTTTATAAGTAAGGCCCTAAGTAATCCTATTTTGGTTATACCGCACCTATTATCCCAAAAGCTCTTGATTGATGATTTCTTGATTTCTCTACTCAAAAAATTAGGGGATATCTTTAAGAAAAACTAACGGTCAAACGTCTTATAACCGTAGCAATACTTTTAAGCCTCCTGCAGACACACGCGATTAATCGCGCGGGGCGGCATGTCGCGGTCCATTCGCAATATTTTTAACCGACGAAAAAAAAAGGAGGAGGTTCTCAATTCGACATGTATATTTATTTATTAGAGTGGAAATTAGCTTGGCTCGTTGTCGCAGCGCGATTAATCGCGTGTGTCTGCAGGAGGCTTTATCTTTAATAACCTAAACTAAACAAATATATTTTAAACTAGCAAACCGCCTCGCACAACAGTTGTAATTTTTAAAGTTCTTGGAAATTTTTCCAAAATTTTCTTTCATTCTTTCAACACAACAATAAAATAATTATCCAATTTGGAGTAGTCGTTCGGGAGCTATACGCGTACAGACACACTGAAGCGACTCTGTTTTATAAATACAGATTCCACTTCAGTTTCGAAGTGTGTATGATTTATCCAAGCTCTTCACTCACGCCTCAGTTGACCTCTCCTTCTAATCGTTGGTGTTGGTGTTGGTCCCTTATTCCAAGTATTGGTCACGTTCACTGGTTCACAATCGATTACGAAGGCGTAATGGATGACCAGCTGTATGCACACAATGGCCTCTGAGATTTTCTGCAGTGATGCCTCTTTATAAACACAATGTGTGGAGATTCTGGATAGAATGGGTTTGTAAGTGCTCTGGATTGTCAGTTGTAAGTGTGCTGAAGATTATGGTAAAACATTCACTTACGCTTTTTCCATAGGATAAAGTTTCAGAAACTATAAAACGTCAAGAATTAACCTTGAAATATCTTATGCTTGAATTTTGAAATGCTAGTTCATCAACAAAACTTTAATAGGTGCGTACACACAGAGCGCGCAGCCTCGCGAGGCATTTGCTGCGCGAGGAATCTGACAAGCGAGGCTGCTCACTCTGTGTGGACGCGTCTATTGTTTTTCGAACGAGGCACGAAACAATATACGCGAGCAAAACAAAAGCCGACACTGGATGGCTCGGGCGCTCGGTCGCCCGACCGCGGCAGAGCTGTCACCTAACTCGCCCGAGACACGTCCATACCAACCGAGCTGCTTCGCGCGGATAATGCCTCGCGAGGCTGCGCACTCTGTGGGGACGTACCTATTGACGAATCTGCAAAATATAACGTCGTAACATATTTTATGACAATCAAATGCATAAAAAAACTTTTTCAAAAAAAATGTAACCGACTTCCCACAAAAAGTTCAAAATAAGCTACAAAAAAACTTTTCTTTCGAAAGTCGGTGACAAAAAGTCAATGAAATAAAAAAGAAAGTCACCGACTTTTTTTATTTCATCCTTTTTAGTTTCAATATTCAACCCAAATTATTGTCAAATACATAATTTTCTTACATGTAGGTACATTAAAATATTGTAATCCGTAGCACCGGTAATAACATCGTCCATATATGTACTCTTACACAATGAGCTAAAAATGAAAACTACTGCACCAAACTAAATGAAAATTTTATGGGACCAAATGGCAGATATACTGTATCGAACAAAAAAAGAATCATCGAAATCGGACCAGAAACCTCGGAGTAATCGGTGTAGACATTGTTGAAAACTTTTTAGGTTTTTGTTGATTTTTCAAAAAGTGCTAGTCCGATTTCGATAAAATTTTAATGGGACCATTCGGGAAGTATACCCTTTCCAACAAAAAATAATTTTTCAAATCGGTTGGTAAACGACGAAGTTATGCCCGAACAAACATTTTTTTTTTTTTTTTTCCTATTTGTTTATTATATTACAATCTAGCCTAAAAAGGCTAATAAGCAATTTACATCTAACTTAATTTGCTAACAGTAAAATTATATCTAAGAGCACGTCCATTGCGTTCACTTAGCGTCTGTTAAGGGGAAGTCACTTTGTTGTTGTGTCCATATATTATAGCTAGGCACTAATTTTCACTCACTGTAGTCACAAATAAATTACACTACACTAACTCAAAAGGCTTAGTCCTTTTCAGCCTTCTTACTAGGTTCGTATTATCAAGGAGCTGGATGGCCTCGACATTTACGTGATGATGAAGCCGATGTTCATGGGCTTCTGCATATTTTTGGATTATGCTGTTTACGAACTCTATATTAAGGTCCCGATGGATGTCGTCAATTCTTATGTACCAAGGCGCGTTCACGATGTTCTTGAGTACTTTGTTCTGGAATTTTTGTATAATTTCTACATTACTTTCTTTGGCGCAACCCCATAGTTGTATGCCATAGGTCCATATTGGCATAAGGACTGATTTGTAGAGCAGGATTTTGTTGGAAACTGACAACGCGGAATGCCTTCCTAGTAACCAGTTCATGCTTCTGTAACGAATTTCTAATTCTTCTCTTTTCTTTTTGACATGGGCTTTCCAGCGAAGCTTTGCGTCTAAGGTCATACCAAGATATTTGGCTGTGTTTTCATACGGAACAGTTTTGTTGTTAATGTACACAGGGTTGTATTCTGATTTTTTATTAGTGAAGTCAATGTGAATGGATTTTGTTTCATTCAACTTAATCCTCCACTTTTTGGTCCAGTCATAGAATTGACTTATTGCTTTTTGTACTTTTACCACAGCTTCTTTGTGACTCGATCCTGTGGACATTATTGCGGTATCATCAGCAAAAGTAGCAACAGTTGCATTTTCTAGTTCTGGTATATCACACGTGTACAATAGGTACAGGACAGGGCCTAGAACACTTCCTTGTGGAACACCAGCTTTTATTTCCTTCAATTCAGAACAGGCATTTTCCTGTCTTACTCTAAAGACTCTACCAGTTATATACGATTCTAGTATATCTGCATACTGTTTTGGCAACATAGTTCTAAGTTTGTAAATTAATCCTTCGTGCCAAACTTTGTCAAAAGCCTGGGCTACATCTAGAAATACGGTGGCACATACTTTCTTATCTTCAAGAGCTTTTTCAATTACTGTTGTAATCCTATGTACCTGATCTATCGTTGAATGCTTTTCTCTAAATCCAAATTGATAGTCCGGTATAATGTTACTATTTTCTATAATAGGTTTCAGTCGTTTCAGTAGTAATTTTTCGAAAAGCTTCGACATCACTGGCAGCAAGGAGATAGGCCTGTATGACGTTGCATCTTGAGGTGGTTTCCCTGGTTTGGGGATCATGATTACTTCTGCAACCTTCCATAGGTCTGGAACATGCTTTAGTCTAAAAGAAGCATTGATAATTTTGGTAAGTTTTACCAATGCTTTCCTTGGTAGGTTCTTTAGGATTTCCCCTGTGATAAGGTCATAACCAGGGGATTTCTTTGGGCTGATGTGATTTCTGATTTCTTTACATACTTCTTTTGGTGTCACAAGTTTTATATCTTGGTCTGCTTGCTGTAGTTGTTCCCAGTGGAGATTTTGGTCTTCGTTCTCGGTTTGTGTAAAGGTTTCCTCTAAGTGTTGGGCAAATCTTGATGCTTTTTGCTCGTTACTTATTGCCCACTGTCCATTCAGTTCTTTTATTGGTGGTATGTGAGCAATAGGTTGTTTTTGGTTTCTTGTGGCTTTCCATAATGAATAATCAGTCGATCGATCATTAGTCAGTTGAAGGAGGTGCCTAGTCAAGTTTTCGTCACGAATTTTCTTAATTGCGTTTCTAATTTTTTTAGTGATGTTGTTTAACAGTGTTTTATCTTGCGGAAACCTGTTTTGCTGCCACTTTTTTCTCAAGGATCTTTTTTCTTTGATCAGATCTATTATTTCTTTTGGGTAACAATTAACTTTTAAAGTTCTCTTTTTTTCGGGTGTATTGGCCCATGCAGTTTGTTGGACATCTACAATAAATTTGCTTAATTCGAGATTAAGTTGGTCCTTATCATTAATAAATATATTTAGGTCTATTTTACTGTCTAAGTCTATTTTAAAGGATTCCCAGTCAGTGAACTTGTTCACGAGAACCGGATTGCCTTCTCTATGTTGGACATGTTCACTCATATGTAAAATTACTGGTGAGTGATCAGAATTCATATTGAAACCTTCTTCAGCACTTATAAACTCCGAGGGTATGTCTTTGTATATAAAAAAATCAATTAAATCTGGAATTTTCCTTGAGTCTGTTGGCCAATATGTCGGTTTTCCAGTTGATAGAACCTCCGATTTGGTTTCTCGTATAGCATTTAGCAGCTCTCTGCCTTTTGTGGTAGTAAGCCTAGAGCCCCAATAGGTATTCTTGGCATTAAAGTCTCCACCTAATATGAATTTATTTCCTAGTCGCATTAAGAGTGTCTTGTATTGCTCTTTTTTTAGTGCGTGTTTTGGGGGAATGTATATAGCTGCTATAGTAACCGAGTCGTATCTCTTCGTTTTAATAGTTATACCGATCACTTGCATTTCCTGATCTTCACATTTGGTCTGTTCATAGTGATGTATGTTTTCTCTAATTATAACAGCGCTGCCTCCTCTCGCAGTGTTATCAGGATGCAGGGCGTGATATATCTTGTACCCTTGAAATTTTACAAATGACTGTCGAGTAAAGTGTGATTCAGATATTAAGCATATATCTATCTTTTCTGTATCTAGGACGACTTGTAACTCTTGTTGGTTATGTAGCAGTCCATTAGCATTCCAAGTCATAATCTTGACGTTGTTACTCATTTCTGCAGATGAATAGGAGCTTTTTTGGAGCTCATTTCAAGTTTTTTAAGCCGTTGATCAAATGTTGAAATTAGGCTTAAAATTTTGTCGAGTTTTGTTTCTGAACTTGATTCCACGTTTTTTGTAACTACTTGAGAGTACAAGGGCTGCTTGGTTGGTTGGTGGTTCATTCCTTTCTTTTCGGTAGCTTCCTTGGTACCTGATGGTTCGGTATGCTTCAATGGTCGGGATGCAGTTTGCTTTTTAGTATGTTTACTTCTTAATACTTGCATCTCCTTTGCTACTATACACCCTCTATAGTTAGCTGGATGTGCCTCGCCACAATGGACACATTTTGGTTTATCTTGCGCTGATTTCACGCAGTCTCTTGTGAGATGTTTGCCCGTGCACTTGACGCACCTTGGTTCTTTCGAACAGTACTTCTGAGTGTGTCCATAGGCTTGGCATCTTTTACACTGAGGAACTAGCTTAGATGCTCTAAGTGGGTGAATTTCAACTTTACACCCTAGAATATTGGTGATTCCATAAACTTTGTTTATGTCTTCGTCTTTTTCGAATGATAACATAAACATGTTGAGTGGTTCTTTTTTCCTCCAACTTAATTTGCTAATAGCGTTTTCAATTTTGTAGCCCTTGTTTTTCAGATACTCTACGATTCTTTCTGGCTGGCATGTATGATGCAACTTTTTGGCCATCACTCGTATTGGTCTGGCTTGTTTGTTTTCATACGAGTGCCACAGTAAATTATTTGAAGTTATTAGCTTCGTAATCTCTCTGTAGGCATCTTCATTGGTTGCATTTATTTTGACGCTATCCCCATTCAACATTTTTATACTGAATGCGTCACCTTGACTACTGGCTATTAAGTCGTAGAATGACTGGTAATTTTTGACACCCTCCACTATGATTGGGGGTGGTTTCGGCATTCTTTTGGCTTTTATGTTCCCTTGTTCATCATTACCGTTACTGGTTTGTTCGGAAGGAGGGGTGAGCGTACGGTTCAGTTTCCGTTTTTTTCTTTTATTTTCTATCCTTATCCACTCCGTTTCTCTGGCTAGTTCATCCTCATCCGTCTCGTATTCGACAGGTTTGGGTGAACTTTCTTTTTTGGCCTTTTCAGAAGCCTTATTTTTCTCTTGGTCAGCTTGGTTTTTTAATATTTCCTGCAGCCTTTTCATTTCAGTTTTAAGCTCCATTACTTGACATTGTAATTCTTCTCGCTTTGCTTTTTCTTCGCTGTAATACTTAAACAGCTCATGTTCCAGCTTAGTCGTTAGCTTAATTGTTTGCGTTTGCGAAGCCATGTTGATGAAATATGTCTTCGCCTTAACAAATAATAATATGACGATCAAGCATTTTTCGTACAAACACTATCTGGGTCATCGCGACCACTCCGAGCGAACTGTTGACGCACGGGTCGGCTACAATGTTGTGATGCGTTTGCACTTTGCTAACTAGCGCACGCGATCGCGAGAGGCACACGTCCGTCCTCTAAGTAAAAACGCGGCTCACCGAACAAACATAAAAAAATATATATATACACCGTGACTTTTTAGTCGTCTTACAAAAGCAGCCCAGTTCATGTATCCAATGACTAGAACACGTTTATAATAAAAAAATATGTATTTAAGAGATTTGAAAAATTTAATAATAAAACTTTAATTGGTTATTATGACATAAGGCGTAGTAAGAAACGCCCTTGTCTCATAGAAAATGGAAATGGAATGATCTACCAGACTATTGCGCTGGGTAGGTATACTCTACAGATTGATACGTAAACATTTTAACAGGGTGTTCCATATTTCTAATGTACCTATTTATTAAAAATAAAAATTATTATTAACGATTTAAAAAAAAAAAAACTCGCCTAGACGTATTTTAGGTCGGATACATTAAGTGGACGACTTTTGTAAGACGACTAAAAAGTCACGGTGTATAAACATCCGAATTGAGAACCTCCTCCTTTTGGAAGTCGGTTAAAAAACAGCTTAATTCATAATGATATATCGTACCAGCAACTCGCAGAAGAAAAAGCTCTAATATTTTCTTAAAGCTCTGATTTACTTACAAGTGTCGCCCTAACATTTTTTCTACGGATGAGGTTCATTTTTGCATCCTTATACAATACCTATCCTTAAAGAGCCAAAACCTGCCAGGGTCGCGGGACTGTCTCATTAGGTAACCGTGACCCTGGAACGTAAAGGGCTATTGAAGGATCACCGTGGATTTAGTCAGTACAAGTCTTACAGTCCCTCCCGTCCCGCCCTGGGTAAGAGAACTCATTTGATGATATCACCACGTTAAAAAAAATACAATGAAAAACCTGTGTATTATATCCTGTATCATCTATTCTATGGGCTGGAAGACTCTAGCAGTATCTTCATATCTTAACAAACACGCTGCAAAAAAACGAATACAAAATTACTTACATGCACCAAAAATGTTGCCAAAAAAACACTACGGAACCCCATGCCTTGTGTAACACGCGTCCTGGGAGGTTTCGGCACTTTGTGGGATTATCCCTGGTATATCTGCAATCCTTGCATTGTGGTGCCGGGCAGAGGGGCCGCCGCAAACGATTGCCGGCTCTGTGCACTTGTCGGGTAATAGAATGGATTTAGATTTGGTTTTTGGGAGTGATACTGCCGCCTAACCTTAAGTCGGGCAGGTCCTAATATGCAAGGGTCTGAATTGTAATCGTACTGGGTAAAACGGGGTGAATAGAGAACGCAGGGGTGAATTGAGACCAAACTATGAAATTGATTTCAAACACATGTTTATTAATAGGGTTTTGTACCAGGTATATAGAAGAACGAAGTTGAGGTAACAGGTAGTATTATTTATTGTATTATAGAAATAAATTATTTTACTATTTCTTCGACACCTCAACAAAGTTGGAGGTAAACAAAGGTTATTAAATAATTTTATCAAAAGTTGCTTTTTGATCATGCTGCAAAATTTTCCTCTACTTACGAATTAGTTACTTGGGTCTGGATCAAATGTTAAACACAGGAGTTGAGTCCCGAAAAATATATCTAACGTGTTTCATCATTGATTATAGTAAAACATCAAGCTATCGACGGCAATGCTCCTATTATTAATCAATAACAGTAGTGCTATTCTGTAACGTTCACGAACTCACTTCGAAAAAGCTATCGCTCAATCGAATTCATGTATAAAGTAAATCGTCGCAGATTCTGAACGAATTAATAGATAAATTCTCCAAACATCACGTCGGAACTTCTAACGCGGTATCTCGTTGATAATCCATCAGTGAAACAAGCCCTTTCAAAAAAGAATATCAATTTTTCAAATCGGGGAACACACATAAGCAATGTTTGAGAAGAATTGAAAAGCTTCTACTTTTACAAAGTCGGTTAAAAAATTACCTAGGTAAACGCTAAATAATCCTCGTATTTTCGATTCAAAAGTTGCTATATTTATTTTACGTTTATTTCATCCAATCTTGCTACTGCCTGTGATAGGTATCTATATTACTGAAATCTAGAAGCAAAATTCCGTACAAAAAACCAGCATCTGTTACCAACGTATTAATAAAGATGATACCAAGCAATAGGCAGAGCTCTAAATCTAACTTCTTCAGAGACCATTAACTCAAATTCAAAGATGAATTCATTATAACAGCAAACATAATTTCAGTCAAAGCTAATGGTACACTTGACACAAAAACGATTCGCTAATTTAATACTAACACCATCACATAAAAAACTGAAAATGAACCTGAATCAACAAAAGGATCCATCGATTTTTTATAAGCAAAAGAATTTCTTTGATGCGGCACAAGTAGAAAGTATCAATGTAACATAAGCTTAATTATCAATTGAAAATCTTGGTAATGAATGCTTGTATAGTGCTTCTGGGGACGCAGGGTTGGCAATTATGGAATTAATTCGGTAGATACTTTTTTTTATCCTGTAGAAATGGAGGGTCTGTCAGACTCGACTGACTAAAATCCACGGTGATCCTTCAATAGCCCTTTACGTTCTAGGATCACGGTTATCTAATAAGACAGTCCCGCAACCCCGGCAAGCTCTGGCCCTATAAGGGAGCCCTGTCTGATTGCTGACAGCTCTTTGAGGCGCGCCTGGAACACGATGTTCCGTCGACCCGGGCATAGTCCATGGTCGGACAGCAAGTCATCCTTTACTCGCCGTGCGTATGCCGCTCGGTACCTAGATACATAAGATTTTGTTTTTTCCTACCTCCAGTTTGTTTTCATAGACCCAATAACAAGTTTATTGGCGGACTTTTATTAACACCCACATACGGCATATTTAAAAAAATAATAAAAAAGGGTTTCCCCTTGGCCTCATTCTAGCTCCGATGTAAAGATGAGGCTTTTTTATCGTGGTCGAATCATCAAATGAGTCCTCCAGCCCAGGGCGCAACAGGAGGGTCTCTCAGCCTCGTACTGACTAAAATCCGGTGATCCTTCAATAGCCCTTTACGTTTCAGTGTCACGGTTACCTGATAAGAGAGTGATGCGACTCAAGTTACTTTGCTTGGAAATCAACCCTAGGACCTTATCAATATTGCTTAAAAACTAAACGAACAGAATACATTAACTTCATCAGCATCAACCCTAACCGCGTGTCGTATTCGGTAGCGCACAAAGCCAAAGCGGTGAATCAAAGATGGCGGGCTGTTTGATGCAGGCGCGCACCGCTGACCGCTCTCTTTTCAATATCGCCTTTTGATTTGCCGTTTCCCAGTTTTGTTAAGGCGAAATAAATAAAGTACTTGTTGTTAATGTTTAGTAATTGATACCATACTGTACTTTGCTTTGGACCGTTTTCCTTGTATTTTGTATGAACCAAGAACGAGAGGGGAAGATTAAGGATATGACAAGTAGGTAACAACATAGATAATGTACAACCGTTGAATGCAAGTGGCGGATTGAAATTCGGCGTGGCGGTCTTAGGGACAGGCCTTTGTCTCAAAGAGTGTCAGCACGATAACGGGGGCCCCCTTTAGAGGTCCACTGCTCGGATCTCTTCCGGCTGATGATGATAATGAGAAGGTATGCATGCATGAAGTACTGCTCTCACCTCTGGGACGGGTCTGCCAAATACCAAGACGATGAACTTGAGTCGATTGACAAACGGGCACTGGGGCTTATCAGCGACGATGCTCTAGTCGGCCCACCGTCACTTACAAAGCGTTTAGCCAATATTTTTATAGTACACACAGCTATCTAAAGAGTGGAATTCACTGATGGAGTGTGTATTTCCTGAAAGCTACAACCTTGGGGTCTTTATGTCAAGAGAAAAGAAAAACTAAACGTTGACGATAGACCAGTATCTCACATGATGATGATGTGGTCAACGATAAAGCCCGTTTCTCTATAATAGTGGTTATACTTATAGTGGTTAAACGTCTATCCTTGAATAAAAACAAATTAGTCATTGAAAAATGTTTGTTCTTTTTACCGACTTCAAAAAAAAGGAGGTTATCAATTCGACCCGTATGTATGTAATATTATCAGAACTGCCCAGTTTTCATATATGTTAGTCTATATCAGCGTCTGAACAAATGTGCCAAATTTCATAAGTATGTATGTATGTATGTATGTATGTATGTATGTATGTTTTTATGTTTGTGCACGCATATCTCCGGAACTATAAGTTCGATTTAAGTAATTCTTTTTTTGTTGTACTAGGTATTGTTCAACTTAGGGTACACTGCAAGTTTCATCAAAATCGGTTCAGTAGTTTTAAAGATATGGATTTTTTATGTTATGACGGATTACAAGATTAGTGCATATGTAAAAAATTGTATTTTATACGAATTTGGGTTGAATATGAAATAAATAAACTAAAAAGGGTAAAATAAAAACTTTTTTTAAAAAAAGTACCGACTTCAAAACAAATACAAAAAAGTTTAAAATAACTTTTCTTTCGGAAGTCGGTGGCTTTGTTTTGTTGTGTCATTGACTATTGCCACCGACTTCCGAAAGAAAAGTTATTATAAACTTTTTTGTATTTGTTTTGAAGTTGGTACTTTTTTAAAAAAAAGTTTTTTAAAAACAAGCTTTTATTGTTAAAAAATACTTACGATGGACAAGACGAATCAAATGAGTCTAAACACGATTTTTTTTTGTTTGGTAAAATGTTTTAGGCGCAAAAAGCATAATTCGCAAAATGGCAAGTTCTCAAAACGGCATATTCTCATAATTGCAAATTCTCTAAACGCTTAATTCTCAAAATGGCCAATTCTCTAAAAGCCTGATTCTCAAAATTGCAAATCATCATCAAATGAGTCCTCCAACCCAGGGCAGGGCAGGACAGACTGTCAGATTTGCACTGACCAAAATCCACGGTGTCCTTCAATAGGCCTTAAAGTTCCGGGGCCACGGTTACTCCTTAGTTCCGCGACCCCGGCAGGCTTTGGCCCTCTAAGGGGCCCCGTCATTTTTAACCTTTTTTTCTTGGCTTAAAATTAAAACAAACTCGTATAATACGATGATACACCTACCTACTTGTAACAAAACTGACACGTTGCATTGTGCGGGACAGACAGTAGATTATCTCCACAAACTCGGAGCGACCCCTCGCTGTGCTCGTCAGGCTCCCGTGTTAGTGCGCAGGCGCATGTACTGATAGCAGAAAAAGTTTCGATATTACTGTGCAACATAAAAGTTTGTTTGAATTGATTGATTTTAAATACAGGCTATGTCGGTTACTTTGGTTCGTCTACGAAGGACGTCCACCCACTAGGTGGGCAGACGATCTTATGAAGGCCACAGGATCACGCTGGATGCAGGCCGCTTACAACCGGTCCTATTGGAAGTCTAAAGGGGAGGCCTATGTTCAGCAGTGGACGTCTTACGGCTGATATGATGATGATGATGATGAAATACAGGCTACTTTTGGGGAGTAAAAATGGTTGTTTTTTTAAACATTGTTTCACACTTAGGTATTAGGACGCCGAACTGTCTCATCAGGTAACCGTGACCCTGGAACGTAAAAGGCGTGAAGGATCACCGTTGATTTTAGTCAAAACAAGTCTGGTAGTCTCTCACCGCCCTACCCCTGCAGTCTCGACATTAGACAGCGACAAAAATCGGTCGCTAAATCGTATCGTTATCAAATTCCTTTAATAGATTTTCAACTTTATTTCCAAAGAATAAGGTTGAAAATCTATTAAAGAAATTTGACATCGATTAGACTTAACGACCAATTTTTGTCGTTATATTTGTCGAGACTGCAGGGCCTGGGTAGGAGGACTCATTTGATGATTTTACTACGATAAAAAAACTTAAGTAACTTCCTGTACCGTGGGTGCGTTTACAAACATTTAATTACACACTTACACAATTATACCCGGTCTGGCACCGGGAAAAACTATCTTTAAGACATGAACATTTTATTTTGTTTCATGCAGAAATCGAACCCGCAATAAGCGGCGGAACAGCTAATCCCTCAACAAATGCGATAACTTATTACAATTTTTAGTTAAAATTACAATATAAATTGCACCGTATTTTGAACTCAAGTAAAAATGTAAAGAAAAATTGAGTTTCATTATATTTGGCCACTCATTTAATTTTTTAGGATAAATGGACATTGCAATTTTTATTCCGGTAGTATAATCATGTGAGACAACTACTGAACTTAAAGCAGATGAAGCCGCGGCGGGCATTAACTAGCTACAATCATAAAACAGACCCAATATTGGCCCAAGTTTTAAGTTATAATAATTATCAACAACAGTTTAGAATAAGTATAAAATGATCATCATCATCAGTCTATAATGTTGCTACTGTTGGGACACAGGCCTCTCTGTGAGTGGGAGTGAGCCATAATCCACCACGCGGGCCCAGTGCGGGTTGATAGATGTTACATGTCTTCAAATACTTTTGCTTTGCTTTTTTGTTCCTTCACCGTTTTCAAAGCAGTAGTGATGAAATAAATAACACAAAGTAATGCGCCTGCCGGGGTTCGAAGCCACGAGCTGCAACTCGTAAATCGGCGCCGATACCACTTGGCCACCACTGCTCTTAGTATAAAATGTTAAATCAATTTTAGTTAAGTATAATCTTTTTTTTTCTCCTACTCCTCCACTATTCTTTTCCGATTAATTTCATTAAAGGATCCGATGCAGGTAAATTCATTCTCCGGGACACGTCGAACTTCATTGTCTCGACGCTTTTCTAGTGATTACCACTGTTGATTCTGCATTTCAGGAGTAGCAGTGGTTTGGGGATAGTATGGTGGGTTTGTCCCAAGAAAAAAGAAAAGTTTAAATCTCTACATTACAAATACTTGTTTTGCTGCCACTACCAACATGCGCAGTGACAGTGGTGAGGTCTTCAAGCTGTCAGAGGCACACCAGTTCATCTGCACTCCGCAGACCACTGGTATGTGGACTTGTAATTACTTATTAATTACGAAAGTTTAATCAAGTGTCTATCTTTTAGACTACTAGTAACCTAGTCTTGCTCTTCATAGGTACTTACCATGCGACTAGGGTAAGGTTGAAAATCTATAAAAGAGATTTGGCAGATTGAGGTAGGTTGATATGCTGGCGTCAGCACTTACTAAAGTGTAATTTTTCACAGTAAAAAATAAACAATTTTAATTTATTTACACATTTTATTTATAAATTTAGTTCTTAACTTTCTGGGAGTACCAGCGACAACTACCCAGAAATTGGGTCCAGGGGGAGTCACACGTTACAGGATTTTCTAGACTTTTAGTTGCAGGTAAAGAGTACAGTCTCGTTTTGGTGAAGTCAGGACAAGCTGGACGATGCATAGACTGTTCAGGGTAGAACCGAACAGGGTTAAAAGAATTCTTAACAAAAGATGTTGATTCAGTAATTTTTTGACAATTCTGCTGAGAAGACTCTTGTTCAGGTGCGCCTTCGACACTTACGGTCTCTTCCAGGAATTCTTGAGCATTCGTGCTGAACCTTCGAATTTCAGTCGAGTGCTCCTGTCTGCCACCATAGCCAAAACATTTGAGGTAGTTCACTACTGGAACGAGCGTTTTCTTAAATATGGTAACTGTTGCAAGAACGGATAGCATGTTGATTTACCGAGTTGTCATTTGATAAACTTAATAATTAGTGTACTTCTACTCTCAATTTGGCATCAGTGGAAGAGACACAAACAATTTATTGGGAACTAAATTTTTTTACGTATTTCGCTTTCGATATTTTCTGCCAAATTGAACAGTGACAATTGGTGCAGCAGTGACCAAAGATTTTTGTTTATGGTTGTTGGTCATTCTACTTTCTTCTATAAACCCCCATTCGCACAAGCGCTTTACTAACGCCCGTAAAAAAAGCGCTCTTGCGAAATAGCACAAATGCAGTCCCATATCCGTTCACACGTCAGCGCTTTTAAAGCGCGGCGTTTTTTATTGAGCTATATTTGATTTTAAATGCTGGGCTGTGACATTTAAGTTCAATTCACCTTTTTGTTCAATTCAGGGCTTTTAGCGCCCGCTAAAAAAGTGCTCGTGCGAATGATGGCTTAAGGCTTGGATAAAACATATTTGTGTTTCATTGCACCGGTCACCTGCGCTTGTTTATAAAGTACCTATAGGATTATTTCAATAAAAAGTTAAGATTTCTATGGGCATAAATGGCGATCCTATTATGTAGGACAGACCCTATGGATCCTATATAGGATCTTATTTGACAATAAGTAATGCATACGCGTGGGGCGCGGAGAATGCGTTTCAAGTGCAGTAAGCTAAGCGACACGAATCAGTCCATCCGTCGCATTTTGTATAGAGGCGAATTTTTCGCCGCAACGTGAGAACGCCTCGGCCCCTCGCGTCGCGACAACCTACTAAGCTAATGTCCACTCTAAAACCATGCGCCAGCAATTACTTAAAACCATTCGCCGTCGCACCACGCAAGCTTTGTTTCAAATTAATACTTTACTTATGTCTTGGTGAAAACAATGGGTTACAAAATGCGCACGTCCTAGGACTATTTGAAGATGTGACATCTACCAACACGCGTGGTGGATAACTGCACTGAATAAACTGGTAGTTTTCTTCATGTCGATGAAGTAATTGCTACTAAGTACAGATCGCGTAGAAAAACCAGATGCGCCAACTCCTCGGCGTCAGCGACGCAGGTCATAGGAAAATGATAAAGCTGTTTATTAGAGATGCAGCTTTAGTTTAATTGCGTTTGAATTCAACGTTACTCTCTGCCCTCAGGATTGTGGAGTGTAGGTTTTTCTTTCTTCTTTTTGTGTTCTTCGATCTGCTGTTTTACCTTTTGAGTCAAAAGTCCTTCGCTTCTGTTCGGCACAGGGTGCACAAAACCAGGCATTGTCGTCGACTCCTTTTCTTCCCTTAGTCCAACATCTTTTTGGGGATGATCCTTGTCTATTTTCTCTACGTAATTCCGTGTGCCACTGAGTACAAAGCTTCCGTTGACGACTGTCAAACATCCTGGATGATGCATAATACTAGAACCCCTAGAAGGTATCCTGGGGTGCATCTGTGATAGGAACCGTATCATCTTGACTTCAGGTCATGATGACTTACATTTTGAAACATGGTTGGATTTTTGTTCTGATTAAGAGATGGTTTGTTGAAGATTTTGTAAATACATTTTGATACGATAGAATATCACAAATAGAAAGTTACGTAATTACATATTGGCAGATTTTAGTACAACAATAGTGACATAACCACTGACAGATATAAAACCATAGATTGAAAAAAGTTTTAGCCATCTCTATGCTTTTAAAATAATGAGACTTGAATCACGGTTTTGGTCTCTGTAGAAACTTAAAGGGAAGTTGTAGCACATGTGGGTTCGGAAACCAACCCCTCCAGCATGGCCCCCATTTTTTGTTTTTAGATCGTTTTGTATGAAGCGTGCAAACTAAAAGTACTGAAACTTTGTGATTTAAATTCAAGCGATCGTAAAAAATGAAAATACTATCCAGCAGCTTTTGGTTGGAGCAGTAGTCCGGTCACCGAACAAATATTCGAATGATCTTCGAGTAGTTGTTCCGGGTCTGGGTGTTTGTTTGTGTATTTCTGTTTCTATGTTTGTAGACGGACCCTGCACGACACAGGAGAAATTAAAAAAAGACTACAACTTTCAGACTCCACAGTTTATTTCGTCTTCGTTCAGTGAACCATAATTTACCACACCGGGTCTGATGCTGATCAGTTCCAGAACTGAATATTATGTTTTTTTTTTTTTAATCGTGGTAGAATCATCATAATGAGTCGCCCACCCTAGGGCACAGCGGGGGGGCTGTCAGACTCGTACTGACTAAAATCCACGGTGTCCTTCAATAGCCCTTTACGTTCCGGGGTCACGGTAATTCGTAAGTCCCGCGACCAGAACTGAATGGCTTGGCAAAGTCACAGGGTATTCAAAAATAAAACACTCAATTTATTTAAACTGATTGTACCCAAAATATTTCATAAATCAACTAAAAAAACTATAATTCACATGATTAAAAAAATTAAAAACCTATAAATTCAAAACATCATTTTTGTGGTGGCTTATCTGAATGGCCGATCGGCTCCCCACGCTGCAACTTCTTCTTGATTTGTTTAAGTTGCTCTCTCTCCTTCTGGTGGAAGTAACCTTCTTCCAGGGCTGCCCCAAGTCTGCCCAAGCCACCGCCTGCTTCTCTTACCGACCCCCCTGACCCGCCTCCTTTCCCGGCACCAGAGCCAGGTGTTCCAGCTGGAAGCGTGTAGTCTATTGGTGGGGTTGTACACAGTCTTATAGTATTTCTTGTGATGTTGCGTAAAGGCAGCTTTCGAAGTACGACCAAAGCCTCCCTCTGGAAATTTCCAACGTAAAGCATCGTTGGAATTTCTTATCTTGCAGCTCTTGGGAAGAGTCACCAACTCTTCGCTGAAATGCGATTCGAAGACATGGATTTTTTATTTTGTATTGTTTCTGATGTGAAGTATAATTTTGACGGTTTTGACATTGGATAACTGACATCTTTATGTCATTGGAGTGTTTTTAGAGACATTGTCAGTGGTTCCGTGCCAGTTGTAATTTTTGTCAGTACCAAAAAGGTTTGCAAATTTAGAAAAAAAATACAAATAATGTGTTTATGACCTGCGGAAAATCCTGATATTACATTTTTAGTGCAATTTGATGTTATGACATAAACAAAAGGACTTCAGTAGTGGCACGGACTCTACTAAAGGGAAGGATGGGTTTTTCCTGCCCTATACCCAGTAAAATATCGAAATACCTACCTGTATTTTTTTCACCCATATCTGTTTTATTTCAGAATTCCTAAGCTAAATATTTTAATGAATGACTGTTCTAAATTAACTTCACGGATAAAATCGTTTGTTTCACTAAATTGCACAAATGTGTCTAATTAACACTAATTATTTTTTTCTCATATAAAAGAGTAAAAATAATTAGTCCTCGTCCAGTTTTTACTATACAGTGTGAATTTGAGGAGAAAATGTAACTGTTCGTCAAGCTAATTAAAATTCGTCAAAATGATTTTTTTACTGGTAAGGAACTTTGATCATCGTATATTCCCACTGCTGGGACACATCACAGGCCTCTTCTCCGCAAGAGGAGATGGGCCGTATTCCCAATGTGGAATTGATGGATGTAGATTCCGCGCCTCCACTTGTCCTTTTGACGCGACGCTAGTGTCCAACTACAAGTGAAAATCAACCTTACCACTACGACATATGACATAAAACACGTTGATATCTACGGGTAGCTGAAAAGCAAAACACGATCGCCACGAAGACGTCACGTCAATGGAATGGCATCATTATTTCTTAGTAGTGGTAAGGTTGATTTTCACTTATAGTCCCTAAATCGACATAGAGGCTCTTTCTTTGCAAGCAACGCATATCAAACTAGGAACCTTATTATGTTATTTCAAATAAACCTTCGAATTGCATTTTACGTTTACTATCCACTTTTGTTCTTGTAATCCATTATTGTCACTAAAGTATGAATTATGTAAAACTGTTTATTAATTATTTCTTTTTTTCAGATCTCCTTACTTCTATTTTCTGCATTCTCACATGTCTATCCAAGGTAAATGAAATTCTTGGTACCTACCCAAGTATGTTTTGTTTATCTAAAGCCGGATTTACATTACGAAACTAGTTGCATGACATTAGTTTTATGACACTAATTTGACCAGTAATTTCACGTGTAAACGTTCAGGCATTACTTTCGTGACACTGAAGTAGTTTCGTGCTATGCGCATATTTTTTGTAAAACTAATGTCATGCAACTAGTTTCGTAATGTAAATCCGGCTTAACTGATAATATTTAATTTAATAAAGCAATCTCATAAGGTCATGTAAGTGCGTAATCATTTTTTAACCGACTTCAAAAAAAGGAGGAGGTTAAAAAGGAGGAGGAATTTTATTAGCTTATTGTGTACATGAGCGATGTTAATACCGGTGCTAAGGATTACCAAATTCTACTGCACATGTAAGAAAATGATGTATTTGACAAGAATTTGGGTTGATTATTTAAACTAAAAAGAGTAAAATAAAAACTAAAAAAAAAACATTAAGGTAGGTAAAAAAACCTGTAGGCTATTTTACCCTTTTTTAGTGGTTGTTTTTGAAGGCGGTTAATTTTTTTTTTTTAAGTTTTCTTAGACACGATTTTCTTTTCAGCACTAAAAATTCACCGTACACAACACAAGAAGACCTACCGTGGCAAGAGAACACTAAAAAATTAAGCAGCATAGCCGACGCCTTAAAGAGATGCATCTGTTGGCCAGACAATCTACCATTAACAGTCCATCAACAACTAGATCCACAGAACAACGGCCAAGAACGACTAGTCATATATCTATACAAAAATGACGTTACCAATGAAATCAAAATGTACACGCCAAATGCCAATAAGCAAATGCTTATACCAGACATACCTTATGAAGCTGGCGATGGCCTTGTCACTGTAACCACAGAAAATGTCTTCTCACTACTTTACAATAACCGTAATAAGATAAAAGTGTATAACAACCATATTGAAAAGGTCGTTCCCGCAGTAACAGAATCATTGGCCATTGGACTAAATACAGGTGCAATAGAAAGTTTTTATCCAAACGCAGACAGTTATTTAATTCCTAACAACACTTATCAGGGTAATGAATACAGTTATGCTAAGCCAATAATAGCAAATGAACAAACAGCAGACATTGACAATGAACCACTGATAGCTATTCCAGAGTCATATGACACTAACAACAGTAGTCATACACTAGACCAATACTGGACGGCTAATAACTATCCATATACAAATCCGAACCTTCAAGCTATTCCTCTCGACCCTCAGACAACCGCTGACAATAATCAAACAATCGAAGAAGATTTTCTGGCTACACCTGCCAGTCTTCAATCTTATCCGTACAAGTTGACGGTTAATCCAATCAGTTCTCAGTCCCTTCTGCCCAATCTTCAGGTTATCCCGGATAACTCTCAAGATCACATAGTCAACCCTCAGATAATCCCGGACTCTATTAAGGTAGTCCCAGGTGCATATGTAGGTAGCCTGGATCAAAATAATGTGTATACTTTCCAGACAGGTCAAGAAAAAAATATGTTACCGCCGGGTTTGATAGATATAAACAACCCAGTTACTGATCAAAATGTTTTGACCTTCAACATTTGGTTTAATCAACAAATGCAGAGATTCCAGAATGTACACTTGCCAAGCGATATAAAAACTATCGACAGTGATTCCCTCAAACAACTGGTACAGAAGACCTTTCTTGAGAACAATATTTATATCAGTACTGATGGTGAAATAACTGACGCTAAGGGAATAGTCATAGATGCGTCCAATTTAGAGCTGCGTCCGTTATTATTAGGCGAAAAAGTCAACCATCAGATTTTACGAAATACTAAAGTAATTAAACTACCAAAACATTTGCCTTATTTGGAAGGCATATTGGTGACACTGGTGTCACCGCCACAGATTTTGGGCATAATACCGCTAGGGAAAACTTATCTACCAGAAACTTCGTATTCGACCCAGACATTACGTGGAATAACCTCCGTAAATGGAAGCAAGATTTATATCAACGGCATTGGAAATTCTAACGCTGCTTCTTATGTAACTTCAGGCACAGGTCCTTATACTTTGGCATATAAAGATAATTATGCAGGACCAACGAAATACTTTTCATATTCTGAGGCTAATGGAGTTCCAGTAGCTGGAAATGTAAATTTAGAGACTTATGGAAAGGTTTTGCCTGTTATTAATGCTTATGGAAACAAGATACCTCAACATAACGAGCATACTCGTACATATTGGACTAGTGGACCATACTATACTGCTTCAAAATTGCCTTATCCGAATGCTAATTGGAATCCTTCAGAACTTGGAAGTCATTGGGGACAGCGAAGGAAAAATCCAGATGCAGTAATTCAACATCATATTGAACAACCATTAAAGACTAGGAAAAAAGGTAAAGGTCGCAAACAATTAACAACTTCTGATAATTTGAAAGGAAATGTTTCAGAAGAAGTAACGCCTGAACCTTTCCAGAAAATAAATACAACAGAATCAGGTAAAAGATATCCAGGGACATCACTGTCTAGCATGATGCAAACTTTGTTACATCTTCTAAATGATTTACCGAGTCGTAGAGGAATTAATTTCACAGACGGAGCTGATATAGTGAACGAATCTGAGAGTCACAATGATGGAGGGCCTGACTTCAGGATTATTGGAGGCAATCCTGCTACGGGCAGTGGAACACCTCTTAGTAATAAGGGAAGGAGTGGTGTAGAATATTCTTAGACAAGCGGCCGCGGCCCTGTGTTAGAAAATTAGTATTCTAGTACTTTGTTTTTTTTTTTGCTAATTTAAATAGTAATTTATGTAGGTATAAGTACAACGAACATAAAAATGAAACGGCTTGATTATGGAATCTTGATCTTAACATACATAGTTAATTAATAAATGGGTTTGGGTGGCATCATTATTGTGATTTTAATTTTTAGTAAAGTCATGACTATTTATTTCTAAATGCTCGTAATTATGTACGCCCTGAAAAACATTCGAATTCCTATTCACTATCTTTGCAAACAACGACATCTAACAAAGTTTGCGCGTATTAAGTAGAACAGATAACACACATTTCTCAAAATATAATAATTGTTCATCCTATTACAAATAGATGTCGCTGTTCTAACATACCTAACAGCGCCATCTATCTATCATGGTTTCAAGATTAAAATACCAGGAAGTCGTACAACTACCGCTCAATAGATGGCGTGAATGCATTTAGTTGGCGAAGATGACACTAGATGGCAGTTATTCAAATGTTACCGGTATTTAAATTCTAAAATAAGTTTGTGTGTAAGCCTATTTTACTTAATAGTAGCTCAAGTTAAGTATTAAACTTTAAAAAAATCTTAATTCCGTAGTAAGAAATATTAAAATATGGCAGCTATGCTTTGTTTACACTCTCCGCGTGCACTCAACCCGTCCGTCAAGTTAGCGTTCAAGTCGAGCTACTAGCAATAGCAAGCCACTCGGCAGTCAGTGGCCGCTAGTCACTCACCGAATACTGTACCAGCCGTACTGGTGCGCTCTAAAAATATCTTTACGCGTACAGCGGCATGTTAAAACGAACAAGATAACCAGATTTTTCAATGACAATAAGTATGAAACAACTTTTTAAGTGAATCGAAGTTTAAAATCACCGTTGAAACGGAGTTTTTGAATTAAAGTTGATATTTTAGTGGATTCGCGGTATTCTTGGTGTATCCTATTGTTTGTGCTTGGAATCAATGTTGTACCTATGAAAGGATGTTATCATTACAGTATATGGTACTAGGAAACTGTATTTTCTAAATTTCATGGGATTTGAAAGCTGGTAAGTTTTTGTTATGCTATTTTTCTGGTCCAGTAAGAGATAAGTTAGAGTTAAGTTATTTCATAAATATTGTTTGTTTACCTCCATACTTACTATAATAAATTAACTTTAATGAAATTGACTGTTATATTCTGCTTTTAAAATTTTGTTTTTAGAAAAGGATATAAACCGAAACACGTACCTAATCTTCTCATCTTTTCGAGATTTTAATTTTTTTTTATAACTTACCTTCACGTTTCATTCTCAAAAGTGTGAATGAGACATTTTCTGACTAACCACAAAGACGCCTAAGAAATACTAGACTAACAATTTCATAGCAGCTAGGTATCTCACAACCTATAGATAACATTAAGGTAATCGTAATAAAGATAGAAACATACCTACCTTCATTAAAAAGAACATAGTAGGTCGAATAGCAAAAGAAGGTAAAAAATTTATCCAACTTTATAGCTGGCAAAAGAAATAAGTTACAAGTACCTAGCAATTAAGTTAAAAATCTTAAGATTGTAATAACACGTTTTAATAAAAATAAATTTCTTTAAATTAAAAGACTTCATACCTTGAAATCAAACTTAAACTCAACAAAAACAAAAAAAACTTGCGAACAACCAAAATATAACAACCATGAAATTAATAATCAATAAGGTATTGACAATAATTATAATATTGGCAATCGAAGCGACGCCGCGACGCGAAGCCAGTAAACAGTCGAATTTCACAATTTGTAAATAAATAAAAAAACAGCATGTTGGCATTGGATATCATCCATTGCCATAAGACCTTGTTCGTTCAGCGAGACACCCTTGCAAAACTGTCATTGTACCACTAGCAAAGATTTTGCAACTTTTTCTCGTACACTACCAGCATTCCGGTCAATGTAACCATGATTAAATTAAGAGTACCATAGATTACCGATCGATTGTCAATTGAATCGTGTTTTTTTCTGTTGTAGCCTTGTTCTTCTTTACGATTGTGGAGGTGATTTAATTTTATGATTATGTCTGTTATTTTATGGTAATTTGCTTTTTGATCATCACAAGTTATATGAACAATTTCCTGCTTTTACACATGATCTACTAACTGCCTCTATTCTATATTTATATGCGCGTGTAGAATGTCACCTTCTTCTTCAACCTTTTCCCACACAATACTGAGTGTAGATTCTAAATCTCTCTTCTTTTCGTGGAAGAATGTCAATATACCTTCAATTCAATTCTTTTCATCTCTTTTCTAGCCGTCACCATCATTCCTTTACCAGAATTTAAAGTGAAACCAGCGTCTACTTGTTCGTTATTTGTCTATTAGTCATCATATCATTGGTCATAAATTGTTGAATGGTATTGTCCTCCTAGCCAATATTATCAACAATTTATAATTTTATCTTCTACTCTTGCAATGATTCTTAAACCTTAGTTACCTTTCGGCCTCCATACCTAACATCAGTATCACACGTACATGTTTTGCGTCAAGTGTCAAGTCCTTGACCATACCTTTAATCATCATTCCAATTCCCTAAATTAAGTACTAGATAACAAACCTTGTTATTTCTGGGTTCATCATCGTGGTAATGACTACCTAATACGAGGCCTGTTAGAGCACATCGCTCATTGACAATGTTCACAATGGACTCCGTGATATCACTGAATTACCTAATGAGTTCAGTACAATGAATGTTGTTATATCCACTTACATTGAAGGATATCTGCCTAATTTGATAGACCTTTTAGATGAAAATGGAACGTCAGTTGCTAGGTCCAAAATTGATACAAATTAGATTTTTAGCAAGCATTATTATCGGTTTTTACAGGTAAACCAGCGCGACCACTAACGAAACTAGTTCAATTACAATTAAAAATGTTTTGGTTGAACCACATTTCTTTTTCCCCCATAAAAAATGTAAACCATAAACCTTCAAAACAAACTAAACCAAAACCAAAAATGCCCAATGATAATTATCTGATTGACCCCACTTGCCGAAGAGGCCTGTAGGCCTCTTCGGCAAGTTGGGTTGTCTTTTGGGCAGTCATCTCCTGGGCCCAGTGCAGGCCTATGCTTCTCGATTTGGTTTCGTCACATTACGGTTGTACCCCATTTTTCAATTTTAAGATTGTGTCAAAATCATCATCATCATCGTTGGTACTTGGCAGTCTAGTCCTGCCCGCTACTAATAGTTCTCCTCCATTTTGTGTCATTCTTCTGGTGAAACAACCAGGACAACCTATGACCTTAAACTCTTAACACGCGGCCGTTGCTTGTTACTATGCCATCAACGCTCTCAAAAACTAGTCTTGCCAACAATAAATTAATAAATCCTTCTCGTTCGTGGAAACTTTGCAAGCGATCCAAGATCAGGTAAAATAATGAAGGTCATATGACCTTGATGTGGTCAGAGCCACTGATTCGGAAATAAAATAAGAGAAAATAAACATGAAATACCAAGAAATATTGTTTGCAAATAAGTTTCTTTTGCGGTTAGCGAAATCAAAAATTAATGGTTGCCGGTGGTGTAGCTAAAATCATGTCTGCAAAAAGAAAAAATCGCCTTTTTTTTAAAGAAAATCTTGTTGAAATCTCGTATTAGGACAAGTCTATGCACAATTTTGAAAATGCAATTAAAAGTCAATGTGTATATTTTAACGAATAGTACCATTTTGTCAGCAATTCATTTAATGCAGTTGAAGATTTAATTGAAATATCAGTGTCTTTAAAACTAATTGTTAATTAACGGTTAGCCGTTATGCCACTATTGCGGATGGACATCAATACTATAATTTAAATTAATTAATGATTGACGCTACTGCTGGCTTATAAGGCACGTCTTCTAAGATAGGTAATTGAAAAATCATTACCTGTATTGGTGTAAGCAAAAGAACTATTGAAACTACGAGTATGTAGCTGAAACAGTCATTGCAACTAAGTGGTTAAAACATATGGGTAAGAGGACTCATTGGATGATTTTATCACGATAAGAAAGGTGGTTAAAATGTAAGAACATTACGAAAAAATGCTTAGAATTGAAGTTACACAAAATGCAGTAAAAACAAAATCAATTTGAATAACTCGACACTTGTAACGTCGCGCATTTTTCTCCAACCATATGTTAATTTACCCAATCTTTTTTGTTGATATTGATAACCTTGCGAGCACTTCAAAGTCGAACATCAAAGTGACTTCAAGTAGCTGTTGTCTAGTCCAGAATAACAAAAAAGAAGCCACTCATTAAAAACTTGAAAACCCATATAAAAAAGTTAACGCTTCCGTAACTCTTAAAATAAAGTATTTTGAAATGGGATTTTAACCAAACACTTGAAATTTTAACAAAGTGCAAGTAAATTTAAGACGAAAAACATTGTTTTATTTGTGTTATGTAGCACAATTAATTCTATCTTGAATAATTACGTAGAGTGAAGGCAATTCAGCATCAATTTTATTTGCTTTAGTGTTGCTATCATTACTTAATTTTAGCAACCGCGTAACATTACATCAGAGGTGTTTGACAACACTATTACCAACTTTATTATTCACTTGCTTGGCCATTTCAAGTGAGCTGCACGTGATAATATCTATAACCAGTTTTTATTCTTAAACATCTTTATTATTCTTTAGTAAAAAAATGTTGGTTCTTTTATATTTTGTTTTAGATTTGCATCTTTATCTCTACTTAATTTTATTTCTTTTGCCATACTCAGTTTTCGGTATTTAGCTGTTGGTGTTATTTGTATATTATTATCATTTATTATTTATGTTGAAAAATAGCCTACTACCCAAACATAATTCAGTTCATCATCATCATCAACTTGTACTCATCCACTGCTGGATATAGGCCTCTCCAAATGCACACCACTGAGGCCGGACTTCAGCTTTCTTCATCCCGTCTCTACCTTACACAGTATTATTCAGTTGTCTAGGCGTAAAAAAATAACAGACGTTCCACACGTAAATAATTAAACAGGCAGAGTTACTTTTGCATTTCAAATATTGGTGTCGTTAAGCAGAAAAATTCCATGAGAAAGCTCTTTGCTATCGACAACGGCAATAGGAACTATCTCATGATTCTATTCTATTTTATCTATGGATTGAATTACATCGTGCTCAGTAGATTCCTCCACAGTTATTAAATTACATGCAAAGACACACATGACATTCGAAGCACGCATGAAATTCCTGAATAACTTGGCAGAAGGGACATCTTATAATGTAACAAGGTGCATTCTTATTCTAGTTGGGTATTGGGGCCTTGAACTGGGTTTCTGGTTTTTATTTGAATGTGAAGTACTGATATTTGTAGTGGTCGTGAATTTGGTCTTCGAAATATTCATCTTTAATACAATCTCAAGGTTTGTTTTGTTAAGAACTTGTAGCATTTGGTTATCGGCTGTAGGAGAGTTTCTTGTTTCACTTATAACAATCTCTTTATATTCTTACCTGGTCAACGTCTGAAAGACATCTTTTAGGGTAAAGGTGAACAACGTTGGAGATAGCGGGTTGCCCTGTTTGACTCCTTTGAGAATGTCAAACTTTAGACCTAATGTCTACATTTTGTATCTATCGTCTGGAACCACGATTGAACAGGTTGTTTATTAGGAAGAAAGAAAATCAAGAAATTTCATGGTAACCAACTGTAATAAAAATACGTAATTGTCTTTTACAATGTTGCATTGTATAAGACAGTTACAACAACAAATCATTAATTCAAAGTTATTTTATATTTTTATAAGTGGCGACATGAAGATGTTAAATATCCAGATATACAAGATTTATGAGTACCATTTATAATATTGACTTCCTCATGTAAATATTATTAATTCTAACAATTTAAAGCGTAACATTTAAATAAATATTGAGTCAAGATCTTGTGATGCTCTATGGCAAACTTCATTTTCCTGAATTGCAATGTCATCAATTAAATCAAGTATCTATTTGATGGCGTCATGTTGATAAACATTATAGGTTTATTTCATTTTATTAAAATGTCAAATATATGCAATAGGTAGGTTCTATGAGGAAGATACTTTAAAAGCAAATGTGACATGAAGTCTATTTTCTGCTTGAAGGTTAAACTTATAACAACCTAGGTAGTAATCATCTCTAGTCATTTATCGATTTGTAATATCTTGCTTGCTTAGATGAATGAGTCATACATAATTGTTGAAACCTTTCAGTGGATGATTTCATTGCTTACTGAGTAACAATTTATCCTTTTTCTTATTCTGTACCATCTATTATTATTTCCTATGCATCGGAATATTTAATTTCAGACGCAATGGTTTAGGACAGGATCATCTAAAGTCTTCTTCTTCCTGCCCTTATCCCATTCTACTTGGGGTCGGCGCAACACGTTTTCTTCTTCCACTCTCCCCTATCAGACGTCACAGTATCATTTACTCCTTTTTCTTTCATATCATTCCTTAGACAATCCATCCATCTTTTCTTTGGCCTTCCTCTTCCTTTCCATCCATCAACATTCATACTCATTACTCTCTTAGTTACATGGGTGTCATCCCTCCTCGTCACATGTCCATTAATACCAAGATAGACGATTCCCTTTCATTTTTTCTGTAACATCAATCTATAGTGTGTCTGCCAAAACCTTGTCAAAACTAGCATAATCAATGGTGTCAATTACTGTCCTCAGTATATTTTGAAGTATCAGGATGCTCTGGACATCATCATCTCCCTTTTCTTGTACCTGATATTCTTGGGGAAGAAATTCATTTTTTCAATTATTAATAATTATCCTTATGTCATCAAATGTGGCAATTCTGCCAGCATTCTGTTTGGGCTCTGTTCCTGTTAACAGCAACGGATGAGTGGACGTATTATTTGACACCCTGTGTATGTTTTCCCCTTTTTATTAGTTGTACATATTTCTAATAATATTAATTAGGTACTACTTTATTTATAATTTCTTATCCTTTATTATGTATTACTTATTTGTTGTCACTTTACAGTGCCTTCTGTTTCTTTTCGTCTTTAATGCTACTACGGTGCGAATTGAACGCAGTAACAGTTTTCTCGAGTCTAATAGGTACCACTACCTGGTGTTAGAGAGATCAGTAACAATTCTGCCTCGTCACTTCCTGATGGAAAATGAAACTAGTGTTAATTACATGAATTCTCAGATTATTGAAAACTGGCTTTTACACGCAACGATTCCATCAATGTAAAACAATGGAAGAAATACATTCCTGGTTGTAAAATGGTACTTACATTTTAATTTAAACTCTGTATCGGTGAAAACTGTATTCAATTCCCTATATTTTTGTGTGATGCGTATAAAATCGTAACAACTGGTTTTGGCTCCTGTTGCCTAAAGACAACTTTATACCTTTATTTTCAACATCTATACTGATATGGGCCTGATACAATGTTATCATCCCGATGTAAGTATTGAAAATTAAAACTAAAAAAATAGGTCGACTAGTTTTACAATCGTTATTATTCCCGTCAATTTGTCTTCTGTATGATAAGCCTTAATTGCGTGAATTTACGTCGTACACCTACTGCACCGAGATATGTCTAGGTGGCTGCATATCTGCCGATAGCCTAACCTAGTAAACAACTGCATAAATTGCATCTTAAAATAGAGCTGTTAAGGTTTAAAATAGTAATGTGTATGCACTTGAATGAACTAGTTCTGAAGATAATTGCGAACATCGTAGTGCTACGGGTCAGAAGATGACGTTGTGGGAGATAATAACACTAAATTGCAGATATTTGTAAATGTACCTACTCACGTTTAGGCAATTTTGTGTGTAGCTGAAGTAGGAAAATGTGTTTACCAAAAGAATACCCAAATACGTAGGTACTAAGTAACTGAAGGAGTAGTTTGGACTAGATATGGTGTACCTTTAGAATAACTAAATCATCCAAAAAAATCATCTAAGAAATTCTTTTATTCAAGATACACTTGATCAAAAGTATTACGTAGTGTTCCTAATTCCTCAAGAAGTTGTTCTAATAAGTTATCATTAGGTATTGGGAATTGTCATTAAACTTTCCTGTTTTCGCGAACCAAAACACAATTTATTAGGTCATATTACGCATGTTATGACAAGTCATTATTTTATTTCCCTCATTTTTAGGAAATCCCCCATGACAAGTTTTTAAACCAATAGACTTCTCAGGGAATACCTTTAGATTCATTGGGGATTTTATAATTTAGTTTATCCTAAAACTCTTATTTTGTTACTAAAATAGTAGATACCCAGTTTTTTGATGAATATCCTAGTAGGAACAGAATTGGTTTTATTTTTCTAGTTCCTTGGGACATTTAAACTAAGGTACTTTTATATCAGCTTCTGGTGAATGGTGCCTATACAAGGCTAAACTTTAATAGAAAAACAATATCAGCCATTATCTTCCGGCCCTTATCCCATTTTACTTGAGGTGGCGGAATACCTTTCCTTCTTCCATTCTTCCCTGTTAGATATCACAGCAACATTTACTCCTTTTCTATGGCCTTCCTTTTCATCTCTCTCATCATCATCATCATCTTCCTGCCCTTATCCCATTTTACTTGGGGTCGGCGCAACCGTTTTTTTTTCTTCCATTCTCCCCTATCAGACGTCACAGTATCATTTACTCCTTTTTCATCTCTCTCAATTAAGTTTTTTATTTGCGTTCCGTAGAAATAGCACGAGTGAAAGGTAAACTGTTACTAAATATTTTTGCCTTCATTACATTTTGGCACAGTAGGGTAAGACACCACCATTATTGTCACCACAAAAACAAATTCTATAACGTATTTGAAAGGAACCTAAGTAAAACCGAAAGGTAATCGTGTCCCCGACCCACGACATTTTCTTGACAACAACGTCACGAGTAAAATAATCGTGAAATATCCGTTAAATAAGCTGTTTCAATGGCTTAGGAAACATCCATTTATTCAAGCTACTGATCTCGTGATTATCTCTTTGTTTATTGATTTGGCTGTCGTGAAACACTGCGGGTAATGGCAAGAAGCCATTTTTCTGGAAAATAATACGGTATAAGTACTAGAGTAGGTATAGAGTTTACGCAATTTTTTTTCTGAACTGTCTATCGATGTGTCTTTCGGAACATCTCTAACTACCTACTAGGGATATACTTACAAATGACCGTACCAATGTGACTGCAAATATTAGTCATGAATTTAAATGATTGTTGTTTTGTATGTGACTTTAATTTCAAGTATAATAAAGTGTCCTATCAAGGCATTAGTATTTTCTTGGTGCGTATCTTTTTCATCACCCTCATGCAGGTAGAGGTCACAATTTAACTATTTTAGGTTGGTGCAATATTATGTATTTGTCATCATTATCTGTATTGCCTTTTCCTTAACCATTTAGAACCTGGTTTTCAGTGTAACCGGTTGCAACTGAATAATAGTTCTTTAATGCTTATCTAATCTCCACATAACAGTTAGCGAGTTTTGCATAATATCCCTTGGTAAGTCTGTTAAGAAAAGACTGTCAAATCTCTCCCTCTATCATTACAGAAATGATTGTTTCCTATATCATTATCTTTTAAACATCCATTTCTAAGCCACCTATAATTTTCTCGATAATTTAATCGCACACTACAATCCCTATGTCTATTATACCAACTGTTCTTAAGTTTCATTTCAACTGATCGGAAGATTAAAGAAAGGCCTACTCCAGGTGTTATCTTACTTAAATCTGGTACAAGTAACGCAATATTGTTGGACAATAGTCCAGTTACTACTGCCGTGCTATTGAAACACTTAAATCTAGGCTAGAGCACACGTGCTATTACTATTGTTCGGTTTTTGACCTACAACTTTTTTTTTTTATATTGAGTAATGTTGAAAGTAGAGTATTTGTGGGTGGAAATCGTTCGTTCCTACTATCTCCAAGAAGGCAATTGAACACCACCTACCTTATCTCAACTCCCAGGTCAGCAGAAGAGCAGCAGCATGCACGGCACGTCA
Source organism: Agrotis exclamationis (assembly GCA_950005045.1). Lineage (NCBI taxonomy): Eukaryota > Metazoa > Arthropoda > Insecta > Lepidoptera > Noctuidae > Agrotis > Agrotis exclamationis. Next base: position 16,105,316 of record OX465429.1, on the reverse strand, counting down.
CAGAGAGGCAGTCTAGATGTATTCTGGGTTCAAAGTTCTTTTAGACAGCACACCACACGGTAGTGAGTCCACAAACACTACAGATGCTAGAACGTCTAGCTTGAAGACACGATCACAAGGAGAGGAAGAAACGTTCATCCAGCTCAGGGCGTAAAATCGTACTGATCGTCACGAATATGTATGGCCGCGACGATGGTCGAGAGCAAGTTCGGTGATGGTTTACCAACTACCCTCAATTCGATAATAAGAATCGAACATACCCCCCACCGAAATCAATGTGATTGATTTCCCTAAATGAATGATAAGTGTGGAATATGTTACACATATAAAAGCTACTTAAACTTACATAATCATATAATTTTACATGTAGAGAGTGTTCTAAATGTAAAGTGTACTCGGTACAAAAGAAATAAAGAAAAGAAAACTTAAATAAACTAGTAGGACTATAATATTGTGTAGGTAATTAATTTGCATAGGGTAATGGACAAACTTTATTTGTTGGTCTTTGGATTAATCCATTTTTGGTTCGTAGAGTCAAAACCCGATTTACTTTGTCGACACCACTATGTACTTTCTCAATCCGGGCTAAATTCCATTGGAGGGGCTTAGTCAAATGAGACTTCAGCAAAACTAAATCTCCAACCTTTAAGTTAGGCTGAGTTGAAAACCACTTCGCTCTCTGCTGAAGAGTGTGAAGGTAGTCATCTGACCAACGCCTCCAAAAGGACTGTGAAGCTTTCTGAACAGATTGCCAACGCGACAATCTATTTTGAGGGACGTCCTCAAAGTCATATTCCGGTACAGCTAATAAACTCTGGCCTATGAGAAAATGACCTGCTGTCAACACTTCGAACTCGTTTGGGTTATCCGATAAAGAGCACAGAGGTCTTGAATTTAAAACGGCTTCAATCCTACAGAAAACTGTGCTTAACTCTTCAAAAGTGAGTGATCTGTCACCTACTGCACGGTAGAGGTGATGTTTAGCAGATTTTATTCCTGCTTCCCAGAGTCCGCCCATGCTTGCAGCGTTAGGAGGGTTGTGACGCCATTCTACATGGCGTGACGTTAGTCCGTTATAAATTTTATCTATACTAGTTTTGTTATTCCAGAAGTTTGCAACTTCTTTTAAATGTTTAGCTGCTGCAATAAAATTAGTGCCGCAGTCAGAATATAAACAACTGCAAAGTCCGCGGCGAGCGACAAATCGATCAAAAGCCGCCAAAAAACAATCACAACTTAAATCTGTAAGAACTTCTAAGTGTACAGCTTTCGTTGAAAAGCACACGAACAAGCATAAATATGACTTATAGACCTTTGCATTGCGCCTCAAACTTTCTTTCACGTAGAAAGGGCCACCTAAGTCACAACCAACGTAGTCGAAGACTTTACCAGGTTTTAGTCTGGGTGCGGGTAACTGACCCATTGCAGGCTGAATTGAGTTAGGTCGGCATCGAAAACAATCCTTGCATTTTGATAGAACGGATCGAATTAGTCTACGAGCACTTATCATCCAATAATTTTTACATAGTATGCCTTGTAAGGTACGAGGGCCAACATGTAAATATAATTTGTGGTAATATTCAATGATTAAATTAGTCGTGTGACATTTAGGTAAAAGCACAGGGTGCTTAGTGTTATAAGGTAGATCGGAATTCACGAGTCTACCCCCCACCCTGAGGAAATTTTGAGAATCTACAAAAGGTGAAAGTTTACGAAGGGAAGCAATGGTTTTATTTTTATCTTTTAGCAAAGATTTGATTTCATTATGAAAATGATTTATTTGAATTACTCGAATTATGGTATCACGAGCTTTCTTTAGCTCTGAAGCACTGAGAGGCCCATATTCCCTTGCATTTGCCCCAGACCTGAGGTTATTCATATACCTCTGCCACCAGGCCGTAAACCGTTGCAACTTATTAAAAGATGAAAATTTATTAAATATGTCTTCTAAATTATTTTCAAATGATGTATTTTGATTGTCACACGCAGTTAAGACGAACGTATCACAATTAATTTTAATTTCAGGAATAGTAAAACCTGCCTTTACATAAAATGGTTTTGTTGGCCACTGTTGTTGGTTTTCATAAAGCCATGTTGGACCTTGAACCCAACCCGAAGCATCTTTTACGAAACGAGCTGGCATTGCCCCGCGCGAGCAAACGTCAGCAGCGTTATTTTCGCTGTTCACGTGAAACCAACAATTTGGTGGCACCACGGCGATCACTTGACTAACACGGTTAGCTACGAATGTTTTTAATTTATAAGGTGGCGTTTGTAGCCATGCTAAAACGTTGTTTGAATCACCCAATGCAATAATAGAAATCTTTAAATCGTTTAAATTTTGTACGACAAAACTAACTAGGTTTGATAACAGAACCGCAGCTTCAAGCTCAAGCCTAGGTATTGACATAATTGGATTTAGAGGTGCGACCTTGGATTTACTCATCAGTAACCTAACTTTCACGTTACCATCCTTGTCTTCACTACGTAAGTAGATGCAAGCTGCATAGCCACGCGATGACGCATCGCAGAATCCTATAAGCTGCACTTGATTGAAATGAGGTATTAGAACATGACGCTCAATTCGTAATTTACCCAAAACTGGCAGTTCGGAAATAAACTTATTCCACTGGGAGGTCAGCTCAGTTGGCAACTGATCATCCCAGCCAAGACCGAGTTTCCAAAGATCTTGCATTATGCACTTTGCGACAAAAGTGCATGGTGCGATAAAGCCTACTGGGTCAAAAATACTCGCGAGTAGTTTTAAAACCGAACGCTTAGTTTGTTTTGCGTCAGTAAAATTATAATTAAAAGAGAATGAGTCACACGAGGGTAACCATGTCAATCCCAAAACCTTGAGAGATGACGATAACGTATCGTCCTGAAAGTTAATGGTAGAAACCTGGTCTGATTGCATTCTTGTTAGCAACTCAGGACGGTTACTAGCCCACTTTCTTAAATCAAATCCACCACTTTTAAGTAGGGAAATTAAATCGTCTTGCAACGTGCAAGCTTCTTCCAGGGTCTGGCAAGACCAGAGGACATCATCAACGTAAAATCCTTTGGTCAGTACGTATGCCGCCTTGGATCTTGGCTCCGCATCACCATGTGGCATGCTTTGAGTTAGCTCGTCAGTGGCTAACTGGTGCAACGTACGTACAGCAACAAAAGGTGCACTGCGAAGACCGTACGTATTTCGAGTTAACTCAAAAATACAAACTGGGTCCGTTGGATTATCACGCCAAAGTATATGCTGGTACCTCCTGTCAGTAGGATCTATGATCACGCCTCGGTACATTTTAGACACGTCAGCAGTAAAACAGACATCGTAAAGTCTAAAATTAAATATTATGTTTAATATATCTTGATGTAGCTTTCTACCGGTCAAAAGTGTATCATTAAGCGAAATACCAGAGCTTGTTTTGGCGGATCCATCAAAAACTACACGCAATGGCGTCGTAGTACTGGATGGACGCAACACACAATGGTGTGGGATAAAATAACCCGAAGGTTTAGTACCAGTGTATGGTACCATGTGTCCAAGCGACTCGTACTCTTTCATAAAGTCGACGTAGGCCTTACGAAGGTCTGGAGACCGAGCCAGCCGACGTTCAACTTGAATAAGTCGCTTGAGAGCAGTATTATAAGAATCACCGAGCGCCTCATGCTCAGGGTTCAATAAAATTGGGGAAACATATCTACCGATTTCATCACGATAATGTTTTTCCATGTATATTTTTTCCGCTAATTCCTCTAACGGATCAATATGAACTTCACACGGTAAAGATTCCACCTCCCAAAAACGTTTGAGAGTTTCATTTAAATTATTTTCTTCGATAGTATACGATACTAACGATGTTGTAGACACTACAACATTGCAATTGCTAGAGGATTGCATCTCTAGTCTTCCCGTTACGACATAACCAAATACGCTGCTTAACGCGACTGGGACATCGCGGTTTATTATCATCTTTTTACCGTCGTAAATGTACGGAAAGATATCACCGGCCAAAATAATATCAATTGGCGACTTTTTATAAAAGCACGGATCGGCTAAATGTAAATCTTTAAAATCATCAACTATTTTTTGAGGTATTTTAACGGTAGGCATGTCCGAAGTCAAGTGAGGTAAAATTACTGCATCTAAATTAAAACAAGAAGTTGTACAATGACGTGGCTTTAATGTTAAGGATGCCATGCCATTATTCTTGACTAGTTCGCCACCGAGGCCTAGAATATTGTAAGAACACTTTTTAGCTGATAATCCTAAACGTTGGAAACAATTTTGTGTAATAAAGTTTGACTGCGCGCCTGAATCTATTAAAACACGACAAGCTTGGTAGTTGTTAAATGAGTCCAACACATGTACAACAGCTGTTCCCAATATAACTGCATAGTTAAGTGTAGATGCTAAGTGATTATTAGTATCACTGATAACAGCGGAGCGGGCGGTCGCTTGTATTTCACTTGACGACACTTGCGCGCGTGTCTGTTCGACTGCGGTGGGGGCAGAATAACAAACCGGTTTAGGCCCACTATCGCTCGCTTCCCGATGCAATAGAACATGATGCGGCTCCTTACAAACATAACATCTAAATTCACTTTTGCAGTCTTTCAGCGTATGATTTGGTTTTAAGCAGTTGTGGCATAACTTTAATTCATTAGCACGGCTAATGCGTTGTGTATTAGTCAGATCACGAAACTTATTACACCTAAATATCATGTGATTTTCTTCACAATGTAAACATGATAACTTTGAACTTGAAGTTGTATGCGAATAATTATTTTTATTCTGCCTACTAGGCGGTAATTGTTTACGCTGATTCGTTTGCTGTGCACTTGAACCCGATGAATAAGATGCAGAATGACTTAACACTTTTAAATGATTTTGGACAAAACTAATTACATCTGAAAAAATTGGAATAGTTTTTTGATCAAAATTTTGTTCAAAGATTTTACGTGTATGAGGATCTAAAGCCCTCAAAGCAATATGACACATTATAAAACTACTCAAATTCTCAATGTTCAATGCTGCTATAGCTTTGTATGAATGGTCAAAGGTTTCTATGAATGAGTTCAAATGTTCAACTGATTCTTTTTGCAGCGGCGAAAATGTTAACATTTTATCCAAGTACCTACCAGCTAACATTCTGTTATCTTGATATTTATTAAGCAGACTTTGCCAAACGAGTTCGTAGTTATTCGCAGAAATAGGCACACTCTTTACAATATTTAATGCAGAATTCTTTGTGCATGACAATAAATAGTGAAATTTATCTATTTTTGGGATATTTGTCTGATTATGAACCAAAGAACAGAAGGTCTCGTAAAATGTATTAAAATTTTCAATATTTCCATCGAATGTGAAGAGTTCTAACTTAGGAAGTCTTGGTCTGGACTCCACAGAGCGCGAAGTATCTTCAACTTTATTATTATAGACAATAGGTTCACATTTCGATGCACATAACTTGACTCGGAAATACAAATCATCAAAACTTTTCAATTCATGACTACGAAGGGATGACTTAGGATCATATTCAAGTTCCTTTTCAAGAATTTCAAAGATTAGACTTTCAAAAGAAGTACGTAAATTATCAATATCAGCTACGTGCATCAAAAATAATTCTTTCGATGCGGGATCTGAAATCTCTTTTGACATATCATAAGCATCTTGCATTCGCTCAAACATTCGTTGTTTTTTATTGATTAACACTGTTAATTCATTACTTTGGAACTCTTCAGTAATTTCTTTAATGTCTTTGCTTCTGGTAACCGGTCGCGCCATTTTGTTTTATCTACGACGCAGATGGCGTGGTCAAAGCAAAATGAACGAATAAGGAATTTACGAATGTTTTGCAAATTAATTAATTACCAACACACTATATAATGTACGATTAATAAATATATTCATAAATATATACTTGTATTATGTATGTGTAAATATGAAACTATAATAGAAATATGATACTGACACGGTCAGAATCAGAAGGTATAAGTAATAATAAACAGAACGTCTGTATTCACACTAACTACGAGTTAGGTGGAAAATTATCTAGCACGGCTAGAATCGAACTACGAGTTCGAGGGTACATAAACCATCCGGTTTCGAAGGACCACTTTGGTTGTTCGGTTTTTGACCTACAACTTTTTTTTTTTATATTGAGTAATGTTGAAAGTAGAGTATTTGTGGGTGGAAATCGTTCGTTCCTACTATCTCCAAGAAGGCAATTGAACACCACCTACCTTATCTCAACTCCCAGGTCAGCAGAAGAGCAGCAGCATGCACGGCACGTCACAGAGAGGCAGTCTAGATGTATTCTGGGTTCAAAGTTCTTTTAGACAGCACACCACACGGTAGTGAGTCCACAAACACTACAGATGCTAGAACGTCTAGCTTGAAGACACGATCACAAGGAGAGGAAGAAACGTTCATCCAGCTCAGGGCGTAAAATCGTACTGATCGTCACGAATATGTATGGCCGCGACGATGGTCGAGAGCAAGTTCGGTGATGGTTTACCAACTACCCTCAATTCGATAATAAGAATCGAACAACTATATTCTTGTGGTAGGGGATAACATCAGTATTTACTTAGGTAGAATGCATAATAAGGCTTAATGTGACTTCTAGAATACGTTTTGAAATTACTTGTTGAAATAGTACTTCAAAACAAGGACTACAACAAGGTTTTATTTTCGGTTCCTTCATAATTTGCAATACCATTGTTTTTTTTCTGTTCAGCAGGTTTATTCAGTGACAGTTCTCTACTATACCTTAGCGGGGCTTTACATTCAGCAAGAGTCAAGTCCGTTCTTCTATCTTTGTCTTCGACTGAGGCGCCAATGTTTTTAAAGAGAATATGTTATGTTAAAATCAACAGTCATTTATGTAACAAATTATTATTTTATTTACTTATTTTTAAAACATTTTCATTATTTTTCAATAAATCTAGTTAGACAACGGAAACCTCTTGGTTTATTTGTGTGCAGCCGAACCGATAAATACAGTTACAGTTGTTGTGTTGTGTCAGGAAACGCTTTGATTTGTGTCTATGACTTTTCAAACCAGTATTAGGTATATAAAGTTAGTTAGGAATTATATTTAGATTGAAAGTATCAAAATATTCAGCAACCCTCATTTCGTACACATTGTTGAATTTTGGTGATATAAAACAAACCCACATAAAATTCCAACCACAAACTTTCCAAGATTATATCAGCTCACTCAATACTCCCCTCACGTACCACCAACCTTGTTTCCATCCATAAAAATGCACAGGCAATGTGGGTTAAAAGATCAACAGCCAATAGCTCTGTGCTTACAGACGAACGGAAGGTCCAATTTAGGAGAAGAGGACCATTTTAGGTCAATTGGTGTGCCGTTGCTCCAGAAAATCTGTTATGATTGATTGTCGCTTACTGCCTTGCTGACAGCCCTATTATTGACCAAATGCAGCGGGTTAAGTGAGGCTATGAGTTGTCGGTTGTGTAGATTTTTCTTGTTAAACTCTTCGTGCAGTAGAGGCCCAGCGGTATCGACCCCGACTTACGAGTTAGAACGTTGGTACGAACACAGCCTGGCACATTACTTTGTGTAATTAATTTCATCACCACTGCTCTCAAACGGTAAAGGAAAACATCGTGAGGAAACTGATAAGTCCTAGACCCAAAAATTCGAAGACATGTGACTTCTACCAACCCGTACTGGGTCCACGTGTTTGATTATGGCCCACTCCCTCTCACAGAGAAGATGCCTGTGTTCCAGCAGTGGAAACATTTATAGGCTGATGATGATGATGATGAACACGACGTGTTGAATCTTAACTAAACCACAGTATAAAATTTTTAAACTGTGCTGTTACAAAGCATCGAAAAATTCCTCCTCAATGCTAGCAACTGGTAATGTGCCTAAGAAAATGACGGCGTTGCCTCAAAAATAAAATAAAATAAATCAAAAGACATATTATAAAATGTTGAAAAACATTAACAATTAGAACACATAATTTAATCATTTATATGGAAGTCGTTGCCCTAATTCTTAGTCAATTAAACTAAACTGAGACTAGATAACATTTTGATATACCTACATTTTGTACGCATATAAGTTGAGATTTTAGAAGAGAGATCATAGAAGTTGAGTTGTATTGCAATGTAAAAACATACAAATATAACAATAATCTGTGAGCTATTAAAATATAATAAAACTTAAAAGGTTATGTATTTTGCAACGTATTCGTGAGATATCTACAAAGACATGCATTAGTCTCACATTTGAACTAAACTGTTGGACATAAATTATACACTGGTTTTCTAACCGCAAAATGTTCTTGAGAATCGACAGTTAACCGGATTAGGCTGATTTAACATTGTTCCAGTTGCTGAATCCAGCGTTTCTGGATTGAAAAATATTAAGGTGTTGATAAACTTGAGCATACACTTGTAATGAGCATTCTTGCAAAATGTTACATTACAGAAAAACAAGCGAGACGGTTTTAGCGAGCATTCTAACGAGCTTTCTGGCGATCTCTCTCTGAGCCGACTATCAAGTCTGTCATATTCATGAAGAATAATTTTTTGACGACTATCGTAAGAACGTAAAAATGTTGAAAATGTTCGTACCGATGTTTGGCACTATGCTTGCCTCTGTTCGTTGTCGTTTACTTTAACAAAGTTAATAAAAACGGCGAATGCTCAATGTTCTGTTACAAGTGAATGCTCAAGTATGTCAGTGCTCGTGCTCTATTCCGATCCAGTGCTGGCCATTGTTAAACAGCATTTATATGGCTTGTTTCACGAGTACTCACAAGCACATCACATCCGAACCCGTTGAGAAAAAAATATATGTCTAACTGATGGTTGACGTTCGAAAAACGGGTGATTAAAAGTAAATCTATTTATCATTAAAATTAGGATTTTCCATATTATCATGTTGTAGGAATACATAAATATTTATATTCTACCGTTTTACATATTAAAATAAGCGGTCATAAAAACGTCCTTAAAAAAAACTGTAGGCCTAGATTAACGTATGCTTAAAGTTTTATTCAAAGAAACGCCTACCTGCATCATTTACCGTGACTCTTTGACATTCTCATAAAAAAGCTGACATTGATCAAACTCCCGCGCATCAGCACAACTAAAAACCATATAAACAAACAGCATAGACAATAAAACGACCTTCAGTGTCAGCAATTAACTGGAAGCTCCAATCACTGTGACACGTTTCCAGGGTCGGAATTAGTTGGAAAGGGAAGGGCCCGGGTGGTGAGCCCACAAAGTCGGGTTATCGCCACGTTCAGAAATGTTCAAAATTAGTGTAAGGGATGGCTTGCTTAGGTTCTATCAATTTTCGATTTTTTTCTATTTAATTTCTCTCTCGCGTTATATGAACGAACTATCCCGTCTTATAGATTTTGGTCGCAAGCGCTGAGACCTAGCATGCCCGGGTCCTCGATTCTACTAACCGAGGCCCATGGGGACAAGTCCGACCCTGCACGACTGCATGTATCGTAAAATAAAACGATAATGAGTTAAGCAACCGCCTGCAAAGGTTACCAATTTGATTGGAGTTGTGTGAATCTTGCAGCTTCTTGGTAGTGTGAATATTAAAAAGGCTTGTAAAATGCAGAGGCTGCGAGACTATGGCAACGGCAGCACTTGTACCGTGACACTGATTTTCGAACGAAATCGTCTTTTAAATAGTTTTGTAATTGTATTTACACGCAATGGGATTATGCCTTTAATTTTAACAGTTCAACATGATTAATTGCGTTACCTATACGTTTTCAAGCTGAAATGTTTCTTAAACATTTCTGAAGCAATCGAATAAAAAGTTGGGCAGTACAAAAACCTTCGTATTTTTTTTTATAATTTCTGTAGGTACTAAGTTGCCTTATTTTTCTTACATAACGCTGAAATGACATACAAATTTTTTGTCTAAGCTTGTGACTTTACATGCCTTGGCACGTAATAACTAGGTACTAGGTAAGTAATCTGTGCCTTGGTAATGGTATTCCATATTATTGTAGAAAATGGTTTGCCATCCCTGTTATAAGGCAGTTTACAAGCCGTAGCCAGGTAAGCTTACATGTGAGACCATCAGACAAGAATACAAATCATTCATTTAAATATTTTAATAAGAAATCGCTTTGACTATTTCACTCTCTTTTGTTATGATGGCAAAAAAAGATTCCGCTTTTGAAATACAAAAATTAAGGAATATGCCACGAACCCCTTTTGTTCGGAGTTTTTTGATATGTACGAAAAGCAAAAAACATGAATTACGGCACTGCGCATCGCCGTGGTAGGCGGTGAAGAGGATCTCATGTCGCATTGGTCTCTACTAGATCCGAGAATCCGTAGATGCCTAACACAAGTACGCCGCCAGGCCGCGCGGTCAAGCGATGCTTTCACCGCCACCGCACCTCCGAGCTGCCGTCCGCGCGGTGCGGCGGCGTTTCACACAAGAGGCGCCGCAAAACCGCGAGGATCATCATGGGTGCAGGACGTGTTGAATTAGAGTTCTGCTTCTTAAAAATGGATGAACCCAATATCTTCTTATTTTTTTTCTTTCTACGCCATAAAAGCCAAATTGGTGCCACCACTTCAGAGTCGTCCATTCTTGCCAGTGTCTGTGATTAAACTGGTAAAAAAAACCGAGTTAAATCCATCCGCGCGGACAGGCGCGTAAACCGCCTTACCGCACGGGGAACCGCTACAAAATCCGCCAACGCCTATCGTGCCGTGTGTGAATCGCCTTTGATTCAAAAAATCCCGTGTCGCGGGCCCCACTAATGGCCCTGAATGTAACCTAGGTTACAAAAAAACAGACAAAGATACTAAAATGGACTGATGCTGGGCATTTTTTTAATACCTATTGAGTTTGTTTGGTCGATTCAAAATATTTGTCAATGACACCCAAATGTTATTAATATTACATTTAAATATTTAATTATAATTTAGAGGTAACGAAACTAGATTGTAGGAAATCTGTCATAATCTGAATGGCATTCACAAATACCTTGGGCATTGACTTGTATTTAAGGTTTAAAAGTTGTTTTCGAACGTAATATGTAAACAAAACTATTGATAGCATTAACGATTTAATCCATTCCAATGTTATGGTTTCGTAATAAGTAATTTACGAATTGTGAAGCCTCTTACTTTATTAACTTGAAAACAAAGTTAAAAATATTTAGTTGTTACAATTAAAATACGCGTGTTAAAATTTATCCAGGCCAGAGGCCACTACTAGCGAGCAAGCGACTGCTGCACTGTATGAAATGGGTTCGATTCCCGTACTGAACAAATATTAGGAAAGCCTATAAGTTGTTATTACAGGTCTGGCCGTTTGTGTCAAATTTAATGTTGCATAGACAGAATGCCAGCTCCGTTAAACTATTTGGAGAAAAAAAAACCAGTAGTCCCACAATGGAACTAGAGAATGGAACTATGTGCTGGGATACGGCGTGTGAGTTGATGTCTATAAAAGCACCGCCTACAATACAAAAGAGATTCTAAAAATGAGTAGATCCTTCGAAACGCAGAGTACATATCGATAAAAGAAGCTACCTACCTATAAAGACGACTACATTGACGTGTTGGTATTTCCAAAATGTGGTTTTCCCCGAAGGACGGCTAAGGTCAAACGGCAATCAATCTGCCTACTAATAGGTATATTATATATCTATACATATGTATAGCCTATTAGACAACCTCCACGATCATTAACGATGACTAAACTACTTTTTTATCGTAGTAAAATCATCAAATGAGTCCTCCCGCCCGGGAGTGTTATGCCCAGTAGCTCGATCACAAGATTTCAGTGTTTTATTTACAGCGAACTTGAAGTATTTGCTGCGTTTATTGTATGGAAAAATAGAACAGCGCCTCTAGTGTACGAAGAAGGATCTAATTTTTTCTTTGAAAGTTAATGTCAAAGTTCCAGTTTACTTTACGTCACAAAAACTGGAAATTCATGATAAGGCCTCAGGGCGGGACGTGAGGGCCTGTAAAACTCTACGGACTAAAATCCACAGTGTTTCTTCAATTGCCCATCACATTTCGCAATTAGCAATATTGGTGGCGTTTTTAGCTCCACAGAGATGACACTTTGCCACTTTAGATGGCAAAACTAATTCTATGGCAAAGAAAATGCCATTCAGTGCTTCCAGTCACGTGAACAATTGAAAAAAAAATTGTTAAAAATATTTTTTGCAAAATCAATACTTTACAAACTGCATAAAATTTGATTTCATACGATTTCTTGGAAACAAGTAAGACAACCGGCACAGTGATTGAAGCAGACACAACAAAGACTTTGTTTGATAATAACGAGCTATATCCGCTGAAATTCTCTGAAATCATTAGGTTTGTTAAAGTTAGTCAGTAAAACCCTGACAGGCCCTTCCGTTCCGGCCAGGACGGGAGGACACATATTTTGATGAATTTTACACTAAAAAAAATAGGATACCCGCGAAAGCTATGTCTATGATTATCTAGGTCCCAACTCTTGCGAACTAGATAAACTAGATCGGATATTTTATTTATCATTATATCAACTACAAAAATGAAATTAAAAAGAGAAAAATAATTGAACATTTTTGAAAATTTTTGAATGACGGTGATTCACCCGGGCCCTTAGGACCTAGTCCGACCCTGACTTTTTCAATGAAATCAACAATGTAATTGCCCAAAAATTATAGATACCTATATAATAATGTTATCCCAATTAATATTGTGATATTATTGTGCTACTCATGATATAGGTTTTCTAGACCCCTTAGCCTTCATTAATTCTTAGCCTTGCTAAAATAATAAAACTGTATTCACAATAGACAGTAAACATTTTAAAACTAAACACAAAAGTAAATGAAGCAGACATTGTCCAAATACATGAGATAATTCACACTAAAATGTGCAATTAGTGCAACAATCTGGAACATGAACAAATAAGTTCACAAGTGTTAAATTAAATAAGACTTATGCAAAACACTTCAAGGTTGCAAGTTGCATGTATCCTAACATGGTGATATGCGGTCATTTGAGATGGATTCCGACTAATAGCAACTGGTTGGTGTCGAATTTGATGCAGAAACATCTTGTTAAAATGAAAGCTGATCCTAACGATGGTGAAGCAAATCTGAGGTCGCAAGGGCCTGTATGAAATTGATATATATACAGCCTATTGCCGTCCACTGCTGAACGTAAGCCTCCCCCAAAGAGCGCCAACCCTCCCGGTCCTGGGCAGCCCGCATCCATCCGCTGCCAGCCACATTCTTCAAATCATCGACCCATCTTTCCGCAGGGCGTCCTACACTACGTTTGCCTATTCGCGGTCTCCACTCTAGCACCTGTCTGCTCCATCTACCATCGGTCCGTCTACAGACGTGGCCGGCCCACTTCCACTTCAACGTGCTTATTCTACGCGCAATGTCGATCACTTTGGTTCTCTGGCGAATGACTTCGTTCCGAATTCTATCCGCCAGAGAGACTCCGAGCATTGCTCTCTCCATTGCACGCTGAGCAACCTTGAATTTGTAGACCAGGCCTATGGTGAAATTGATGCCTAAAGCTAGCTTTGCACGATTCTGCGGATTATCATCAATCAATCAACTCAGCCTATCGTAGTCCACTGTTGAACATAGGCCTCTCCCAGGCTGCGCCACATCACCCTGTCATCTGTCTTCCGCATCCAGTCTTGGTTGTCGGTCTATCTAGCTAGGGGATCATTACTTTGTAGTATTCTCTTTAATCCTACAACCCCTTTTTACCTCAAAGAACGTTTCAAGTTCCTTCATGACACACATCTTAGACACTTAAGATCATCGGAGAATTTGAGTCTTGTGATGCCTGCTCATTCCACAAAATGTTATGACCAGTCATTTACGGTTCAAGCTATCCGTTTGTGGAATGCATTGCCCGTGCCGGTAAGACAAGCTCAGTCACTAGTTGCTTTTAAAAACTTAGTAGTTAATCATTTTCATTCTCTATAATATTCTTCGACCCCTACCTGCTTAATTATTATCATCAATCTACCTTCTTTCCTCTACCATTAATTTGTTAGAGAACACATAATATACATATTTATTTTTAATTATATATTTGTATTATTTATATATGTTTATGTTATATATTTATATGTATAGTGTAAATACGATTACAATTGTTTTACTTAAATTTTGTATGGTAAATATGTATTTTAGTGCGCCACTGACTACCTCCACCTTTTTATTGTAAATCCATAGAGCACTAACAGGTTGTCTGGAAGATATCGCTGTTAGCGATAAGACCGCCATTGTAACCCTAGTATTAGCAATTTTATAAAACAATTGTGTAACGTTTTTGGTGTACAATAAAGTATATTCTATCTATCTATCTATCATACTACGCTTGCCGATACGCGATCTCCACTTCAGGACTCATCTGCTCCACCAGCTATCAGTCCTTCGACAAACATATTCAGCCCGTTGCCATTTCAGTTTGCTTACTCCGCAAGCTAAGTCGGTTCTTTTCCGAATAACTTCATTCCTGATTTTATCCTTCAAAGAATCTTCAAGCGTAGCTCGCTCCACAGCGCGCTGAGCCATCTTGAATTTGTGGACCAGCCCAACAACAGTGGATTTTCTCGAAATTCTGTCAATTAATCTTACCCAGCCGTAGGGTTGAAGTGATCATCATCATCATCATCATCAGCCGGAAAACGTCCACTGCTGAACATAGGCCTCCCCCTTAGACCGCCACGCCGAACGACAATTCGCCACTTGCATCCATCGGTTGCCCGCGACCCTCACGATGTCGTCGGTCCACCTAGTGGGAGGCCTACCTACGCTGCGTCTTGAAGTGTATGCGTTTGAAGTGGTCGGGCATACGGAATTAGGCGAGTAAGGGTGACTCGCTGTCCGATCATGGACCATGCCCTGGTTGAAAGCGCGTCGTGTTCCACGCGCGCCTCAAAGAGCTGTCAGCATTCCAATGGAGCACCCTTAGTGGGCCAAAGCCTGCATACGGTTAGACTGGAATCCGACCCTAACATAGTTGGATAAAACTAAATGTATACCTCTTTTTTAGGGTTCCGTTGCCAAATGGCAAAAACGGAACCCTTATAGATTCGTCATGTCCGTCTGTCTGTCTGTCTGTCTGTCCGTCCGTATGTCACAGCCACTTTTCTTCGAAAGAATAAGAGCTATCCTGTTGAAAGTTGGTAAGTAGATGTATTATGTGAACCGCATTAGGATTTTCACAAAAAGTAAAAAAAACACAAATTTTGGGTGTTCCCCAGAACTGGAACTCAAAAAAAAATTGTTCACCAAACCCATACGTGTGGGGTATCTATGGATAAGTCTTGAAAAATGATGCCATTTTCTAAACTGAACAGTTTGCGCGAGAGACACTTCCAAAGTGGTAAAATGTGTCCCCCCCCCTGTAACTTCTAAAATAATAGAATCAATGTAAAACTAAAAAAATATATGATTATTAAAAAATTATATTACCATGCGAACTACCAGCGAAAATTGGTTTGAACGAGATCAAGTAATTCGTTTTTTTTTTAATACGTCGTAAATCGTAAACCGCAATTTACCTTTCTGAACTTTTATATTATGTTACTTGCTGCTACGGAGCCCTTTATGGGCGAGACGACTCGCACTTGACCGGTTTTTTATCGTGGTAAAATCATCAAATGAGTCGTCCCTTTGGGACTGGAAAGCAGGGACTGTCAGACTCGTACTGACTAAAATTAACACAGTGTTCCTTCAATAGCTCTTTACGTTCCACGGTTAACTGAAAAGACAGTCAGTGCGGCTTGCAAACTTACTAAAGCAATAGACTAGCAATAAATTGCTGTATTATTGCAATAATAAACCAAATGCAATTGTTTCGTGTGACTCAACGGCCACGCATTATACTACTGACTGACTAAAATAATTAGATAAAAAAAGAACACTTTCTATCAAACCACGTACGATTTATGAAGAAATAACTCGAGTGGTGGGGAAATTATTAATAGCTGAAATTCGATATTGTTTTAGGTGTTTTTTTTACTGTGGCAATGAAATCACGTTCCGCACTTGACCTCCTTAAATGACTTGACCTCTCATTAATTAACATTTTATCAACCATAGACAGACAAGAACTGCTTAGGGTCAGTTCTGACCGAGACGCGAAGCGACGCGATGACGTGACGCAACGATACTGCAAATGTGTATCTTATTGATATAAGATACACATTTGCAGTATCGTTGCGTAGTGAATAAAGTCAGATTTTGAGTCGCCAATAAAATGCAGCGCGGCGCCGCGCTGCGTCGCGCTGGGTTGTGACAGGTGTATCTTTTCGTGTAGGAAATAGAGTTAGATTTTGAATAGCTCTATTGAAATGTACGCGCATCGTCGTCTCTGTCTGAACTGACCCTGATGTTTCTCCTTGCTAAATCAATCTTTTGCCGCTCGAATAAAGTCGTCTATTCAACACATAAAGATTTGTTCAATTCGAACCAGTAGTTCCTTAGCGCGTTCAAACAAACTATTCAGCTTTGCAATGTTAAGTATAGATTTATCACTTAATGATGATAACAAAAAAAATACATATGGCACTCGGAGACTGCCGCGGTGAAGCTATTGCATAACATTTTTTTATTTTAAAAGAATATAATCGCCTACCGCGTATATTTAACGAGAATATAAATTATTTAAAATGTGTGTGATGCACTACTGTAATAAAGAAAGTTTCTTTGTTGTAGGAGAATTTTATAAGTAGGTTTCATTGTGAAAACTCCTTTTGCAGCTAGCCGTTTAGAATCAGCAAAAAAAAGTCAGAAGTCTCCCGAACTGAAACGATGTTAGACGATGCGTGGTGTCAGGTATTTTCGTTAGGTTTTTGGTTTTTTGATTCGGTCGCCGCGCCGCGTCGCGCTCATAGCCCGCGATAAAAGCTATGCAATAGCTTAAAAATGCATGAATTTTTGTAGAACAACAAACGGACGCAAGTATCCTTGGACCACATAAGCTCCGCCCCTTCATACTCGATGGAATCTTAATGTCTTAAACACAGGTATTACTGGTAGACCCCTAGTAAAGTTCATCACTAATAGGACCAGTTTACTACGAGTCCTCCAGGAAAAACATTCTGTAATGCTTGAGGTTCATGTTTCCATTTAGTCGAAGACCAGTTTATGTGAATTAAGTATACTTGTTATGCATTTTTTTTGATTTTTCGTTTCGCTCGATGTCATTAATTTTTATTGATATTGACACGTTGATGGCAAATTAGTCATTTGAATAATAATATCACGGACTAAAACAGTTCTACTACACTAATACTACCTGGAACATTTGCAATATTATTTTAAACTAGCTGTGCCCGCGACTTCGTTCGCGTGGAGGTCGGAACTCAACAATGTATTTTTTTAGTGCTTCTTTATTAACAACATTAGCTGTAAACCATCATTCCGGAGCATACATAAATATGCGTACGTAAATCATCAAATGAGTCCTCCTACCCAGGGCAGGGTAAGAGGGACTGTTAGACTTGTACTGATTAAAATCCTCGGTGTCCTATAAATCCTATAATAGGCCTTTACGTTCCGGGGTCAAGGTAATTCGATAGTTCCGCGACCCCGGCAGGTTTTGGCCTTCTAAGGGGGGGCCCGTCATTGTGATGAGGATGACACATTTAGGAGCGTGTTGAACACAACGCGCCGACGACCCAGGCATACTCGCCGCCCGCATGCTCGTGCAAGAGAAAAATCTACGTTTAAACGCCTCTGGGACCTGAGTAGTATGGGCGGACTCCGGAGCCTGCCCGTTCCTGCCTTTACCGGCGCTGGCAGCCCCAGGACGTAAGCAGACATGGGCGAAAGTCATTCTTTCAAGGAAACAGGTCGTACCTATGCGTGACCCATCGTATCCCATCGTATTCCATCGTATCCCATCGTATCCCATCGTATCCCATCGTATCCCATCGTATCCCATCGTATCCCATCGTATCCCATCGTATCCCATCGTATCCCATCGTATCCCATCGTATCCCATCGTATCCCATCGTATCCCATCGTATCCCATCGTATCCCATCGTATCCCATCCTATCCCATCGTATCCCATCCTATCCCATCGTATCCCATCCTATCCCATCCTATCCCATCCTATCCCATCCTATCCCATCCTATCCCATCCTATCCCATCCTATCCCATCCTATCCCATCCTATCCCATCCTATCCCATCCCATCCTATCCCATCCTATCCCATCCTATCCCATCCTATCCCATCCTATCCCATCCTATCCCATCCTATCCCATCCTATCCCATCCTATCCCATCCTATCCCATCCCATCCCATCCTATCCCATCCTATCCCATCCCATCCTATCCCATCCTATCCCATCCTATCCCATCCTATCCCATCCTATCCCATCCTATCCCATCCTATCCCATCCTATCCCATCCTATCCCATCCTATCCCATCCTATCCCATCCTATCCCATCCTATCCCATCCTATCCCATCCTATCCCATCCTATCCCATCCTATCCCATCCTATCCCATCCTATCCCATCCTATCCCATCCTATCCCATCCTATCCCATCCTATCCCATCCTATCCCATCCTATCCCATCCTATCCCATCCTATCCCATCCTATCCCATCCTATCCCATCCTATCCCATCCTATCCCATCCTATCCCATCCTATGCCATCCTATCCCATCCTATAATATTAGGTTATTATCAGGCCTGTCTCACTCCGCGGTGTAGGCATAAAACTGCAAGTAGTTGCGGGGCCATTATGTCGTGGCCCATTCACTACGGCTGCCACGCGCCACCCGTTACGCACGCGCTCCGTCTCCTTAATATTTTTGTTACGTTACGTGTAGTTACGCACAAGTTTCTTGCTTTAGGTGCTTTTGGTAAATTAATAACACAATATTATTATGAAGAAAAAAAAAATATAGTACATATTTAGTAATGTTCAACAAAATTATCTCCCTGCTTGTGAAGTATGGGCTTAACTGATCATGATACCTAATCATAAGGTTACAAGTTTGGAAATGAGGCGAGATACTAATTGGGGGGGGGGGGGGGTGAGCCTACTGGACGACCAAGATAAAAAGACGACACTCTCACTCACCTTAAGCTGAGTACTAAGAATTATCATCATCAGCCGGAAAACGTCCACTGCTGAACATAGGCCTCCCCCTTAGACCGCCACGCCGAACGACAATTCGCCACTTGCATCCATCGGTTGCCCGCGACCCTCACGATGTCGTCGGTCCACCTAGTGGGAGGCCTACCTACGCTGCGTCTTCCGGTCCGTGGTCGCCACTCGAGAACTTTTCTTCCCCATCGGTTGTCAGTTCTACGAGCGATGTGGCCTGCCCATTGCCACTTCAACTTGCAAATTTTATGAGCTATGTCGGTGACTTTGGTTCTTCGCCGAATATCCATGTTCCGGATTTTATCCCGCAAAGAAACTCCGAGCATAGCTCTTTCCATCGCTCGTTGAGTGACTCTTAGTCTCTCTAAAAGGCCAGCAGTCAGAGACCACGTTTCAGAGCCATATGTCATCACTGGCAACACACACTGGTTAAACACCCTTGTCTTGAGACACTGTGGGATTCTCGATGAGAAGATATCACGTAGCTTCCCAAACGCTGCCCATCCGAGTTGGATTCTTCGGGCGACCTCTTTCTCGAAGTTGGACCTACCTAACTGAACAATCTGTCCAAGGTAAGTGTAATGGTCTACAACTTCGAGAGTATCATTCCCAACAACAACCGGTACGGGTGCCACATGGACATTCGACATGACTTTCGTCTTGTCCATGTTCATTTTAAGGCCGACCCGTTGGGAAACGATACTGAGGTCGCTGAGCATAGCATTGAGGTGCTCCAACGATTCTGCCATGATGACTATATCATCGGCAAAACGAAGGTGAGTGATGTATTCGCCATTGATGTTGATGCCGAATCCGTTCCATTCCAAGAGCTTGAAAACGTCCTCCAACGCGTTCGTGAACAGTTTCGGAGAAATAACGTCTCCCTGTCTCACGCCTTTCTGCAATTGGATTGGTTTCGTGCTCTCTTCCTGAAGTCGGATGGACATGGTGGCGTTTCTATACAAACACTTCAACACTTCGATATACCTATAGTCGATATGACATCGTTGGAGGGACTGCAATACTGCCCAGGTTTCGATTGAATCGAAGGCCTTTTCATAGTCCACAAACGCTAAACATAATGGCCGATTATACTCCTCTGTCTTCTGTATAATCTGGCGGAGCGTGTGTATGTGGTCTATAGTACTAAAACCTTTTCGGAAACCGGCTTGTTCGGGAGGCTGGAAGTCATCAAACCTGCGTTCGAGACGGTTCGTAATGACTCTTGAGAACAGCTTGTATACATGGCTCAGAAGTGAGATTGGCCTGTAGTTCTTCAACAAGGTGTTGTCACCCTTTTTGAAGAAAAGAACAACCACACTCCTGTGCCATGCTTCTGGTGTAGTACCTTCGAGTATGACGGAATTAAATAACTTCTGGAGGACCAGAAGTACCGGTTTTCCACCCGCTCTCAGAAGTTCTGTTGTGATTCCGTCTTCACCCGGCGCCTTGTTATTCTTTAGCTGTTTAAGAGCCATTCTAATCTCGTACAGGCTGATGTCCGGGATATCCTCAGTGTAGTGTCGAGTCAGTTTAGCTCTTGCGTCTCGAACTGTACCGACACTGGGTTGTCGTGTTGATGTGTATAACTGTCCGTAAAACCTCTCAAGCTCTCTCAGGATCTCCGGCTTTGTCGAAATGATGCTGCCGTCGTTAATCTTTAGCTTTGTCATTTGGCTTTGCCCAATAGACGAATTCTTTGCGAAGACTTTTGAGCCCTGGTTCCGCTCGATTGCCTCTTTGATCCGTGCCGCACTATAGGCACGCAGGTCACGTCGCATTGATTTAGAGATTCGTCTATTGAGTTTGCCATATTCCGACATGTCAGCTGAAGATTGCAGCCTCATCTCGGCCCGGTCTTGCATCAACTTGATGGTTCCATTCGAGAGCTTTTGAGGCTTATTGCGGCGCGGGGTCTTAAAGAACTTGGACCCCACAGCTTGGACAGTTTCCACCAACCCATTGTTAATCTCGTCCACAGTTTCGCATTCGGTTAGGCACTGGAAGCGATTGTGCAGTTCGAGTTGAAAGTCTTCGGGGTTCTGGATGTGGGCAGGACCAGGTCGGAGCGTGGACTTCACCAGACGAGACCTTTCAAGCTTCACATTGATATTCAATGTGCCTCTGACGATTCGGTGATCGCTACTAAGAATTAAGATCGGTAGAAAGTAGAAAGATGTTTGCGTTGTTGTTTAAAAGTTCTAACTCAGAAAATGGCCACACTACGCATTCAAGGTCAGCGGTCGTAATTCGCTGCGCCACTTTTTTACCTACCTACAAAGACACGCAACGCGGGGCCTGTGACAGTATGCGATAGTAATTGGTCGGTTACTAGGTTGAGTGCAAAATAATAAGGACTGGCTATTTTGCCATAGACGATAAAAATCTTTTAAATATTATTCTTTTTTTTTGTAAGATAAATGTTCAAAAATATAACAATAATAGGTAGAAAAGATAATATTATAATAAATATTATTCCTCACGTAAGGTGCCGTAGGTACCTACTATTATCATTCTGTGCTAACAATCGATAATGTATGTAGTAATCGATGACGAAACCAAAAAGATATAGGCTGATGATAAAAACAAAATTCCTTGAGGAACATAGGTATTTATGGTAATAATGTAATTTAGCAAATGCATAAAATACGCATAGGTACCTACCTATTTGTGCCTAAACTCGCAAGTCGCAACCCTATTGAGCTTGACCCATAGTAACCTTTTAATGTCGTTGGCGTCAGATAAACCAAAATAAACTCTCGGGCGTAACCATTCAGTACATTTTTGCTTGCGCACGGGAAGTTTAGGCTATTATAAAAGTAGGTGGGCGGTACGGCTGCCAGTTAAAATGTACTTTATTCTCTCGTATATAGATTTTACATTTGTTTGATTTTTTTTTGGAGTAGTCCTTCTGTACGTATAGTACTATTAATTATTCTGTGTTATTATTAGGATTAATATTGTGTTAATGAAAATACCTTCGCAAGTAATGCATTACTTTAAAATCAAATTTGATTTCCATAAAAAAGGTTATAATGACTTAACCTTAAAAGATAAATGTATGCTCTCGCGGAGTTTATTTTAGAACTTTTTATCAGGAATAATTCCGTAGAACATTATTTTTGCGTATCTTTAACCGTTTGTTGAATGTTTATTTTTTAATTTCTATTTGTTTTATTTTTTAATTTTAATTGGCAAGAAATAAAAGGCTTTTTTTTATTTTATTTATTTATTTATTTATCTTTAACCGTTTACGCAGCGCACGCAACGGAAGCTCTCGAAATGGAATCCATTTTCCCGATTATGAAACATTTCTCTTTACTGCTCCGCTCCTATTGGTGATAGCGTGATGTTATATAGCCTATAGCCTTCCTCGATAAATGGTCTATTCAACACAAAAAGAATATTTCAATTCGAACCAGTAGTTCCTGAGATTAGCGCGTTCAAACAAACAAACTCTTCAGCTTTATAATATTAGTATAGATGTGTCCTTATAACACTAAGGTCCCATTAACGGGAAATGACGTTGATTATCGCGTTATCGGACGTTTATACGAGCATCTAAAGTCTATTATCGCGAAAATCTACGGGAAATGCCGTTAGTATGACCTGACTTTAGGACAATAAAAAATAATGTCATCTATCGAAATCTATCAAAAAATGCACATGATCACGACAATGTCAATGCTTGTCAAAAGTCTTAGTAATAATAATTCTTTTAATTATTGAGAGATAATTGTCGTCTGACATAATTATGCTGTTTTACGCAAACATAAAAGGACAATTCTCAGTAAAATCCATTAGTAAAATCCCATGTACAGACGCCAGCACATCAAGCTACCACAATCTGCCAAATTTCTTCAATAGATTTTCAACCTTATCACAATAGTGGGAGGTTAATGTTCGATTGGTAAAATCTGACAGTTTCGGGTAGGTTGACCTGCTGGCGTCTGTACATTTAAAACCTATGTTTTGAACAGATTAAAAATTAATCAGCGCTGAGTATTTAATTTATTCATAATCACTACAATGACTCGGAAAATTAAAAACTAATGCGGATTAGTACATTTGTGCAGAATTCAGCATTGAGCAAACTGTCCTCAAAGCCATCACAATTTACTGCAAAATGTCCAAACTAGCTTCAAACAAAATTAGCTTTACTACTTTGTTATTTTTACTCCTACACTTGTACCATTCAAGAATCAAACTGCAACCTGTGTCGGCCTTGCCTTCAAAATTGGTGCGTTTGTCCGACTGGGCCCATCCGCTGGCAGTGAAAGGCAGTCCTTGACTATAACGCGGTCACCTGTTACGTATCACTCTTGTGTCAAGTTTAATGTAACTAGATGCGCAGGAGTGCAACGGTGCTGTAATAGGAATTTATTTTTAGAATAATGTTTAAGGGTTTCCGTACCCAAATAATAACTCCGGTGTCCGACCGTCTGTCACCAGGCTGAATCTCAGGAACCGTGATAGAGGTAAGGTATCGCAGACTGTGTAGTGTACTATTGTATAAAAAGGGGCTAACTCAATTAAAATTTTCACAGATGATATTTATAATGTAGCCGCTTTAACAACAAATACTAAATAAATTAAATATTTAAGGGGGCTCCCATCGGTCGCGGGACTTATCAAATTACCGTGACCCTGGAACGTAAAGGGCTATTGAAGGCCACCGTGGATTTTAGTCAGTAGGTACAATAATAATAATAATAATAGTGATGGCAAAGAGCCTCGACAAACATCTTTCGAGGCTCTCATTAGAGGGTTGGATCAAGGGCCTGATTCAGAAGGCAGTTCTCCTCGATACGGCTCGCATTGTGAGGAGGTTCCTGTCTCTGGAGCCCTAACCACCGGTAGCTTGGACCCTGCTCCCACACCGGTGGATCACTATTTTTATATTTTTAAATGTTTTTTTTTATTTCTTTTTTGTTAAAATATTTAAAAATGTATTAATAAGATTGTAAAAATGAACAAACGACATATTATATATTCCACAACTATCACACAACGCCATCTAGTCCCAAGCTAAGCAGAGCTTGTGTTATGGGTACTAGACAACTGATAAACATACTTATATATTTCTAAATACATACATATTATAGATAAATTACACCCAGACACAGAACAAATGATCGTGCTCATCACACAAACATTTGTCCTGGGTGGGAATCGAACCCACGACCTCCGGCATAGCAGTCAGGGTCACTAACCACTAGACCAACAGGCCTGTCAATCAAGTACAAGTCTGACAGTCCCTCCCGCTCTGCCCTGGGTGGGAGGACTCATTTGATGATTTTACCTCCCTAAAAAAATGGGGCTCCCATACAATAAACGTGATCTTTTCGCCGTTTTTATAGATAACTATAGCTGACCCGGCAAACGTTGTTTTGCCATAAATTAAAAATTTTGTCTAAAAAATAAAAAATAAAATTTAGGGGTGGACTACCCCTAACATTTAGGGGGATGAAAAATAGATGTTGGCCGATTCTCATAGATACCGGATAAGCACAAAAAATTTCATCAAAATCGGTCAAGCCGTTTCGGAGGAGTATGGCAACGAAAACTGTGACACGAGAATTTTATATATTAGAAGAAGATAGTACGGAACCTTTCGAACGCGAATCTGACACGTACTTGGCCGGTTGCTTTTTGGTGTGACAACCAGTCTTGATTACTGGTATTGGGTTGAGGAGATCAGGTAGGCCAGTCGCTCCATGTAAAGTACTGATAGTCAACTACACCTTGTTGGACTTGAAACCTGTCCCAATATAAGTAGTTCAAAACCTGCTGGGGTCGCGGGACTGTCTCATCAGGTAACCGTGACCCTGGAATGTAAAGGGCTATTGAAGGATCACCGTGGATTTTAGTAAGAGTTCAGTACGAGTCTGATAGTCTCTCCTGTCCCACCCTGGGCGCGAGGACTCATTTAATGATTTTACCACTATAAAACTAAAATATATAATTCAAAAATGGCTAGGCAATTGATGTTTGTTTTTGTCATTTTGTTCTGGAGAGAGGACAACTTTTTTACAGCTTACAAACGAATCTTTGGTAGTTCGTAACTTTTTAATGGTTTGTTATTTTTTACTATTCTGTTTTCGCAAAGACAAAATTAATAATGAGACAAAACGATATAGAGTGTCAAATAGTGGAGTTATACGTAGAAGTTTCTATGGAGAAAATTTCAACTAGTATCATCTTAAAGGGATTCTTTTCGAAAAAAAAAAGTCAAAATCAGTAACTTAATTTAGTAAAATGAATAATAAAAATATCCGCATTATTATAATTATGGTTGAAGCTGCTCAATGTTTACCTACGAGAAAGGTATCCAATAAATAATAATCAACAATATCAATGAAAGTACCTAGTTCCAAGGATAACTACTGACCTTTTATCACGCCTTTTAGTACTCGTATAAGCTTATAGCCTTTTAGCCATCGCGTACCAAAATTCCGAACTATAATACAAGAACTCGATAAAAAACCGACCAAGTGCGAATGGGCCTTAAATATTTGTTTTCTTAAATAGTGAATTCGATGAGTTCACCTGCGGTACTTTCACAGTTATTATGTCTTATGACTGGGACTGTAGCATCATAACTATTTTTGAACTGTTTTTATATTTTCGTTGTCTGTTGACAATGCTCTGATTTTGATTTTGAATATATAAATAAATATTCTGAGAAAATTTTAAGCGTCTTACTGTTGCCGTTATCAATATTATCTATAAAAAAATTAGCAAAAACTTTTATTGTATGCCTCTTTAAACATTTATTTTCCTCTGTTTTTTTTTTATTATATCGCCAAGAAAAATACGTCATCTGTGTAAATTCAATTTGTCAAACTATCACGGTTCATATACACACGACATCTCATAATCTGGCAATAGTGAACACCTTTTTTCAAAAGAAAGAAGAGCACCTAATAACCTATAAGAGTGGAGGCTCAAGGACTCAGATTGACTATATTCTGGTAAATAGACATGACCTGAAATTAATTAAAGATTGCAAAGTTATACCTGGGGAACCCCTCACGTCCCAACATAGGCTGTTACTCACAGTTCTGAAATTGAAAACACCTATTAAAATCAAGAGACCGAAAGTGGAGAGAATTAAGTGGCACGAACTCGCCTTAAATAAAGGCAGGGCACTGATAGAGCTCGTAGAGGACTACCTGAGTAAAAGCCCCCAAAGTGATAATCCAACATCCACCTGGGCTTATTTTGAAAATTTCTGTGTCGCTACAGCTAAGCGTGAGCTAGGAATCAGCAAAGGAGGCCTGCACAATGCAAAAGATACAAACTGGTGGAACAAGAATACCAAAGACAGTGTCTCTGAAAAGAAGCGCTTGTTTAAGATCTGGCAAGAAACCGGCTCGGACGAGGATAAAAAACTATACAAACAAGCAAGGAAAACTGCAAGAAGAACCGTAGCCATTGAAAAGGAAAGAGCTGACTCAGACCTGTACGAGCGTTTAGAAGTAGCGACTGACAATGAAATATATAAAATAGCAAAAGCGCGACATAATAATTCCAAAGATTTCAAAGCTACAAAGTACATTAGGAGCGCTGAGGGCACGCTACTCACCGACGACAAGGAAATCTGTAAGAGATGGTACGAATACTATCGGGAGCTTCTTAACGAAGAATTTCCAAGACAGCCGGAAATTGAATCACCCATGTCACAAGGACCTGTGAATGAAATAACTACACAAGAGGTCAAGAAAGCAATATCCAAGATGAAAAATCGTAAAGGGATAGGCCCAGATAATATACCCGCTGAGCTCTGGAAAGCCTTAAACGATGATGGAGTGATATGGCTCACTAAGCTGTTTAATGAAATCCTGAGAAGCGAAACAATGCCAGATTCTTGGAGAAAGAGTGTACTGCTGCCATTTTACAAGAACAAAGGAGATGTTCGAGAATGCGCAAACTTCCGTGGCATAAAACTCACATCACATACCCTCAAGATCTGGGAACGTGTCCTAAGTGAACGTCTCCTAAAACTTACTAATGTAACAGAAAATCAGTTTGGTTTTACTGCGGGGAAAGGAACCACAGACGCAATTCACGCAATCAGACTGGTAATGGAAAAGGCTCGTGAAAACAAGCAATGCCTATGGATGGTCTTCATCGATCTCGAAAAGGCGTTTTGATCGTGTGCCGAGAAGTTTGATATGGCAAGCTCTCAGGGCTCAGAATGTGCCTGAATACTATGTCAGACTGTTAATGGACATGTATCAGAACGTGCAGACTAGTGTAAGGAGTCCAGCCGGCATATCAGCTAGTTTCGACATTAAAGTAGGAGTTCATCAAGGTAGTGCGCTGAGCCCCTTGCTATTTAATATCACAATGAACTACCTTACTGAGACAATCCAGAAACCTACGCCGTGGAATCTTCTTTACGCAGATGATGTGGCCCTGATCTCCGACAACATACAGAGCATACAGGAAAACCTGGAACAGTGGAGGCGATCTCTCGAACTAAATGGGTTGCGAATAAGTAGAACGAAGACCGAGTACATGGTCTGCAACTTCAATCCCGATAAATCTAACCTATCGAGTGTAGACATCATGCTAGATGGTAAAGCCCTGCCTAGAGTGAAGGCCTTCAAATATCTTGGCTCAGTTCTAGCGGAAGACGGATCGATAGACGCCGACATCACGCAGAGAACTATTTCTGGGTGGAATAAATGGCGTTCCTTAACGGGAGTCTTATGCGACACAAAAATGCCGGTAAGAACTAAGGGCAAGGTTTATAAAACTGCTATACGACCAGTATTACTCTATGGTAGTGAAACCTGGGCTACGAAGAAAACACAGGAACAAAAACTTCATACCACTGAAATGCGTATGCTACGCTGGGCAGGTGGAGTTACGCTTAAAGATAAAGTGCATAACATACACATAAGAGGGAGTTTCAAAGTTGCACCTATTTCTGAAAAACTTACCGAGGCCAGACTGAGATGGTATGGGCATGTGCTGCGAAGACCCGATAACCATATTGTTAAAAAGTGCCTTTCCATGGCTACAGTAAAGAGAGGGAGGGGCAGGCCACAGACAACTTGGATGACAAAAGTCCTGAACGACATGAAGGAATGTGGCCTGTCAGACGACGATGCTAAACAGCGGAATAGATGGCGCCTCAAGATTAAGAAAGCCGACCCCGCGTAACGGGATAAGGCGAGGACAAAGAAGAAGAAGATCACGGTTCATGAGATAAAGCCTGGTGACAGACAGCTGAGTCTTAGTCATAGGGTCCCGTTTTACCCTTTGGCTACGTAACCCTAAAAACCGAACTGTAATCGAAACAGAGAAATCATTAATTTGTTATTTATGACAATTCAGATGGCATAAAATACTATAATTAAACCTTTTAACAATCATCGGTAAACACGTTCTTTTTGTCCAATACAGTTCCGGGTGTGAACCACTGTGCAGTTCAGATCACGTTTCTTTGTTTTTTTTGTCAACGTTTGTGTTTATTTTGACTTGTCAGCAGTTTTTTTCTGTTATTTTGATTACTGTGCTACTTTTTCATGTGGCGATGTTATTTATGTAAATAAGTTATTGTATTCACGATTTTATCCTTTACATTTAATTTTGTTTTATAGAGGAATAGGTATTAATTTTATAATTTTGATTTATAATTTATCGTAATTATTCATCATAATTGTACCTATCTTTAGAACTTCAATTAAGTAGTCATAAAGTCATTAACTTATCAAAGATGGAAACATCTGCAACATAATAAATTAATAATTTACTCGTAATTCTGAAAATTGTTTACATTATCTGATGAACTTAATATCATAACATTCTGTAAATTGCGTTATTTTCCCTTCGCAACATAGCCTTATCTCGGTCGCAATGTTGATCCCGATATTGGTTAACTCAACGACCGAATTTGCCTATCCGTTGCTACAAACAGGGGCTCTACTCTCGAGGTCCGTCAACGAAGTTTTATGGGCCCGTCCGAAATTAACTCGAAACTTTTTAGTAAACCATACTCCCTATAATTGTCTAATTCATGCGAGTGTTCATGTTCAGTTCAGTTCATGTGTGACGACTCATCGAGAGTAGGGACAGTTGTGCAATCGTGTTGCAAGTGCAACTAATTTTTAGTTCATGTTCTAACTAATATTGTGTCCGTATGTGATATGGAATAGCAAGCGACCGAAACTTCGATAGAAACTACGGATTTCGTGCTGAAAGAGTAGAACCCCAGAATCAGCCGTCCAAGAAAACGGATCAGGGATTTGAATTGAGACAAAATATATCATTGTCCAGGTGTGAACTACATTCCTCTGGGATACATCAACCATCCCTTGAGGCGAACAAAGTCGAGGGGTAACTAATTAGTATTGGAAACTCATCTAAAAATAACTCCTGTTCTGACATCTTTTAGTGCAATGTCTTGGCTGCAAATAGCCAGCATCTTGTTCGTTTGGTATCATGTTATCGTTAGGGGAACAGTAATTTTGAAATATGACTACAGTAAAAGTAACGGAAAGGACAAAATAAAATTCTGTAGGGAAATAATTTTCCCGGGTCGACGGCGCGTTGTGTTCCACGCGCGCCTCAAAGAGCATCAGCACGATGACGGGGCCCCGCCCAAGAGGGCCAAAGCCTGCCGGGGTCGCGGGACTTATCTCATTACCGTGACCCCGGAACATAAAAGGCTATTGAAGGACACCGTGGATTTTAGTCAGTACAAGTCTGACAGTCCCTCCCGCCCTGCCCGGGGTGGGAGGACTCATTTGACGATTTTACCACGCTAAAAAAAAAAAAAAAAAAAGGGAAATAATTTTAATGTATTAACGTTATGATGAAATTAATGAGTATTACTTACTTTACTTACGCTAGACAACACTGTTCCCCATAGCTTTCCACTCTTTCCTCTGCAGTTTACTCGGGCTAAACCCGCACAAAGGCTTCAAGTCCCGTATTACAGAACGTCACTCTACACTTAAGCATTACTTCAAACTCTCTTCTCTTCTCAGTCGCTACACTCTTGGCAGAGTGGTCGTGGTCGGCACATCAGGGGTGGTGGCTCGCTTCACAATTCGCCGCCATTCCTCTCGCACCGCTGCCTTCCTGGTACATTCATGTAGGGGACCATTCAATGCAGCCTTGATCTGGTCTGTCCAGCGCATTGGTGATCTGCCTCGAGCTCTGGTGCCATTCACTTTGCCCTGTACCACAAGGCGTTCCACAGACGTTGTGGTCTGTTGACACTAGTTTTAAGTTACGCTTGAGTTTTGAGGTGCGTTTTGTAATACGGGCCTAAGTCTTCAAGCCAGCGTTTTCTAGGCCTCCTTCGGCAACGAGGCCCATCTTCAGGTACCCACTGCGTGACGACTCTTTTGCCCCCCTGAAATACATTGAACTATAATATCCTAGAATAATACGTCAATGCTGGAATAGGGTTTTAATATTTAAGGCCTACCTTGATCGATCATAAAGTGACTAACTCATAAATACGCTTACAATTTTATGATGGCGCCCATTGAACTAATTGTCGTAAAACTGTACTATAAGAAACACAATTTTAGAAATAGTAGAATTTTACAACCAGCATTAATGTGAATAGTAAAACATAAATCACTATAAAAGTCTATAAAATAACAATTTGAAAAGGAAACCAATGCAAAAATAGCTTTTTATTGCACTCTTTAGCGTTCAAGCGAAAACTTTTAATTACCTATCAGCCGTTGACTCCATTTTTATATGATTTTAGTTGAACTAAACTTAGTAGAATGTTGCTCAGTAATTTGATCCGTTCTGAGTCCATTTATAGCTGAAATGAAAATAGTTGAAAGACTTTTCAGCTGCAAGCAATTAATTGAATGGACTAAGGTTTTTTAAAATGCCGAACGTAAAGAGTAAGAACAAGTATTTTATGAATTGTATATTATTGGTATTCTTGCACTAAATATTATTAAATTACCGACAAATAAACACCAATGACTTTAAAATACTTTTCATTCAGAAATAGGCAGAAAAATTTAAGATAAACGTTACCAACGGGTTTGCTAGAAACTAGACGAGCAGAAAATGAAAACCATATTCCCTATGTAAAGTATAGAATAAGTATGTATCTAATTATGTACTTATGGAATAAAACATCACCTGGAAATTGCCCACTTTTCAACAAACAAACAAACATACAAGCGAACATGGGTCCATCCAGAGCTGGTTGACATTTGAAGACATCTACAAACACAAAAAAAAAAAATCTTTGTGCCATGATCTAACAAACTACTTAAGGCGCGGACTGACTACGATTACTACGTCACCACTATGGAGCGTAAATAAGATTGAAAATTGAATGACATTTGTGTTAAAATGTGACGTAAGCTGCGAATGGGCATTTATTTTACTGCTTTTCTTTAGATTATTTAAAAATATAGACATAAAATTAAATAATGGTTTGGTTAAAGTTTTAAAAAAATGGAAAACCTACTAAATTCTTAAAAAAAAAAACTGTTGTTATCGCTGGAAATACAGAGATCTTCGACGTCAAAGTTTATTTTTGTGCTACAACTTCCCAATTTTTTATTGGGAATATCAAACTATTATTTATTATTCTGTTCGGTTTAAATTCTTCTTTATACCCTTCTCTGTTCACTGTATTTTTTGCGTTACTTATTTTTATTACATTACGTCATACTCGACGTTCTAAGAAACCAATTTTTGGGAATATTGAGATAACACCGCACCTTAAAGGAAGTCGGTAGTGGAAACCAAGAGTTCTGCGTAGGTACTTACTGGCAGTTTCCACATCGGTAATCACTAACTCAGTTGTTATTTAACGTTCATCCTTTGGTTTGGTACACACGATATTTAGATTAAAGGCCAATTCACACAAGACGCGACGCTACGCGCACGTTTCAATAGAGCGACTCAATTTGTAACTTTATTTATTACACGAAAATATACACATTTCCAGTATCGTCACATCATGTTGCGTCTCGGTATGAACTGACCCTAGGGTGCCTTACCACTTAATTACCACCAGAGATGTGCTATGCAGCTATGATGCGAGAATATAAAAGCTAAGCTGCGATACTATATGACCGTTTCTACTGATGCTTTTTTTTTTTTTTTTTTTAGCGTGGTAAAATCATCAAATGAGTCCTCCCACCCCGGGCAGGGCGGGAGGGACTGTCAGACTTGTACTGACTAAAATCCACGGTGTCCTTCAATAGCCCGTTATGTCCCGGGGTCACGGTAATGAGATAAGTCCCGCGACCCCGGCAGGCTTTGGCCCTCTAGAGGGGGGCCCCGTCATCATGCTGACACTCCTTGAGGCGCGCGTGGAACACAACGCGCCGTCGACCCGGGCATGGTCCATGGTCGGGCGGCGAGTTGCCCTTTACTCGCCGCCCGCATGCCCGCGCCTACGGTGGCCGGAGATCGTCCCGCGACGTCCGACGCCGTGGGCGTCTACCACTGCGGCTGGGGCGGAGGGAGGACGCTGTCCTCTCTCTCTCGCGGCTCGCCTCCTCCTTCACGAGCATAACTGCTTCGCAGAAGGAGGCGACCGCTTCCCACTCCGTCTCGCCCCGCAGCATGGCCTCGACCAATGCCGGGCGCGAGAGGTCTCCGCCTATCGCCGCCGAGAGGACACGGCGGTGCTCTGCCCAAGCGGGGCAGTCCTGCACCGTATGCTCCACCGTGTCCTCCGGGCGATCTTCGCAGTGGTGACACCCGGGCGTCTCTTCCCTCCTTATCAGACACAGGAACCTCCCGAAACTTCCGTGTCCGGTTCTACTGATGCTAAGCTATGTAGCGGGGCGAGATAGGTGTGCTATGAAATGCTACGCCGCAAGGTAGGTAAATGTGCGAGTAAGATGCACTACACTGTATAGGTATTATTATTACACTGTATATTTACACTGTATGTACTACACTGCTCTGCATATTGCTAAAGCAGTCACGCTCATCCATAACAGTAACACGATCTCTCAAATCTATCTCGTGGCTCCCGTACTAATAGCAACGTAACATAGCACATCTCTGGTGGAAAAGGGCCCTTAGTCTAACATTACGTGTTCATGACATTTGGCTAGTGCATTGACTTCAGTCTTGGTTGGTTCTTTAGAATTAAATTAATCATGGTGTATTAGCCTGCCAGGGTATAACCATATCTAAGCAATAGTTTAAACGTGCCATCACTTATGTTAAGTTTGTATGTACCTGCTGTACATAATTGATATTTATTACAAAAAAAAACATGTATGTTCTATGGGGAGTGTTATAGCGGCAATAGTATAAATATATCATCTGAAATTTCAATTGTCTATCACGGTTCATAAGATAAAGCCTGATGACAGACGGACAGAGAGCGATACGTCTCAGTAATCCGGTTTTATCCTTTGGGTACGGAACCCTAAAAAAACCGATAAGAATACTCAAGCAAATAAATGCTTTAATTGCCAGAATAATTAAAATGAAACTAGGCTTTAAGATTGTACTTCACTTAGAAAAACCTTTTTTCTTTTTGGAAAATCACAACCCAAACACCAACTGACGATCGAAACAATAACTGTTCCAAGTACAAAAGCAAAACATGATCTGCCATCACAACGACGGATAATTATTTTATAATTTATTCTACGTGATTTGGGGTCATTATACAAAGTCCGTGAGTGCACAATGAAAATTATTTCGTCACGTTTTGCAGAAGATTTCTTTGAAACTTCAATGATAGGCTTGTGTAGAAAAAAAATACATGTGGCACTCGGAGACTGCCGCGGTGAAGCTATTGCATATTTTTTATTTTATTTTAAAAGAATACGATCGCCCTCCGCGTACATTTAACGAGAATATAATTTATTTAAAATGTTTGTGGTGCACTACTGTAATAAAGAACTTCTTTGTTGTAGGAGAATTTTGTAAGTAGGTTTCATTATGAAAACTCCTTTTGTAGCTGGCCGTTTAGAATCAGTAAGAAAAAGTAAATTGTTTTTATGACGGATATTTTTATGATTGCCGAAGTCTCCCGAACTGAAACGATGTTAGACGATGCGTGGTGTTAGGTTTTTTCCTTAGGTTTTTGGAAATTTTTGATTCGATTGCCGCACCGCGCCGCGCTCAGAGCCCGCGATAAAAGCTATGCAATAGCTTAAATAAAATTATCTTTTAATTGTCTAGTTGCTAGATAATAAGATTTGTTGGTACGTACTACATTCTAGTACCTACTTCAGTTAGATTATCAAAAAATATGTGACCCGTATTTTTTCATTGTTACGTAAACCAAAATTGACGAAGATAGGACACTTTTGAAATTTACAATACCGTGGTGTCAATTTTAGTGCATACTGACGTCACGGGCCAGTCTCGACTTTTGATGCCTTTTATCTTTGTTAATATTCACTGATTTAAGAAAAGAAAAAAATACGTATCTATTATTTTTCATAACTCTAAGGGAGTTTACTCATGGCGCGATGCGACGCAATCACGAAAATCAACCTTACCACTACGACATATGACATAAAACACGCTGTTATCTACGGGTGGATGAAAAACAAAACACGATCGCCACGACGACGTCAAGTCAATCAAATTGCATCATTATTTCTCAGTAGCAAGGTTGATTTTCACTTGTAGTTGGAATCGGTCGAATCGCGTCGCATCGCGTCATGTAAAGTCCCTAACTGAAGGACTTGAAAGGAGAACATTCACGCTCCATACATTTTTGGGCCTTTTCTGAAAGTGCCGGCCAACGAAAAAAATTGGTACCTACGGGTAGTACTAGTCATTTGGAGCAATAATTACTATGGCACAAAAGTTGTAGGATTACTCTCGGCCAAGTTATACAAGTTCGAAAATTAGTAATTTTCATACATTTTTTTATTTCTGGAAGTGCCGAGAAGCACCAAATAATGATGAGCATTGCTAGAACTTGCGATCTCAAGCAATTTAACATAAAATATCATCACGCCTGTTATCCCTGAAGGGTTGGGCAGAGGTGTTCCTAATTAAAATTAATAATAATCTCTTTAATTTTTGTGAAAAGATATAAAATCATTTTAAAATATACAAATCTGCTGGTGGGACCAGCATCGGGAACAGAACCGATGTTGCCTGTGGTTAGGGGTCTTTTTTTTTACGTGGTAAAATTATCAAATAAGTCCTCCCAACTCCCAAGGGCGGGAGGGACTGTCAGTCTTGTAGGTACTGACTAAAATCCACGGTGTCCTTCAATAGCCCTTTACGTTCTAGGGTCACGGTTATTTGATAAGTCCTGCGAACCCGGCAGGCTTTGGCCCTCTAAAGGGCGGCCCCGTCATCTCGCTGACACTCTTTGAGGTGCGCGTGGAATACAACGCACCGTCGACCCGGGCATGGTCCATGGTCGGACAGCGAGTTGCCCATTACTCGCCGCTCGCGCCTACGGTGGCCGGAGATTGTCTGCCGACGTCCGGCGCCGTGGGCGTCTACCACTGCGGCTGGGGTGGAGGGAAGACGCTGTTCTTTCCCTCACGCGGCCGGCCTCCTCCTTCGCGAGCATGACTGCCGACCAATGCCGGGCGCGAGAGGTCTCCGCTTATCGCCGTCGTGAGGACACGGCCGTGCTCTGCCCAAACGGGGCAGTCCAGCACCGCATGCTCCACCGTGTCCTCGGGGTGACCTTCGCAATGGAACACCCAGGCATTTCCTCCTTCCTCATCAGACACAGGTACCTCCCGAAACTTCCGGGTCTGGTGAGGACCTGCGTCATGCGGTATGTCAGGACGCCGTGCCTCCTGCTGACTAAAAGCCCACCCTCTTCATTCAGTTGCCCTTTACGTTCCAGATACTAAGATAGTCAACGAGCCGGTACATTTCATTCATACATTTATTGTTTTCTGAAAGAGCCTCATAGCCTTCGGAACGCGATACTGTCACAATACGGTCCACAATTAACGGTGGGACGGGTTTGCATCGCCGTCCAGTCAACGAGACTAGACTGGTTCTCGTCCTTGACATCCCGTGGAACTTTAAGGAGCCTTTCCGTCGTTTGGGTCAAAAACAGGATCGGGTTGGGGGCGTCGGGGCTGCCTTCAAGCTGTTACCCAACCTTGCAGGGCAAACGCCCTTTTTAACGCTCTACGTGGAAGTGGTGCGGTTAAAGCCCCTCTATGGGAACCCTGTCTGTGTCCGTTGTCTCCATAAAGAGGCGACCAGAGAAGCTGATCGCACCAGGAGATCACGGCTATTCGGGTGATCTACTCATAGACATAGATGATCGCACCAGGGGAACATGGCTAATCGGGTGATCCACTCATAGACATAGATGCTGGAGAATCTGCTTTCAGATCACAAGGTAACTATCCGGAAATGAGGCTGCCACTTCTTCTGCAGCAGTAATGACAGCGAATGAGGAGGCAGAACACCTGAAGGTGAGGACACCCTCCAAATCTCAATCCAGCCGCGTACGGCGAGTAATGGGGAGCTAGTTGTCTTATCAAGGATCAGGCCAAGGACGACAGCATGTCGAAATCCACGCGCGGCTAAATTAGCTTTCAGTGGCCAGTTAGACAATCAGGGGGCAGGTCGCAGGACTATCTTAGCAGGATACCGTAGCACGGTTGATGATTTATTAACCAAAAAAACGTGGTTGATTCAGAAAGCATTACTTTTGGTCACGATTCGTATTGTTAGGAGGTTGCTCTCCCAAGAAACCTACCACAGGCAGCTTCGATTCTGTTCCCGATGCTGGTCCCACCAGCAGATTTGTATATTTTAAAATTATTTTATTTCTTTTCACAAAAATAAAGAGATTATTATTCATTTTAATTAGGTACACCTCTGCCCAACCCTTCAGGGATTAAAGGCGTGATAATAGTTTATGTTAAATTGCTTGAGATCGCAAGTTCTAGCAATACTTATCATTATTTGGTGTTTCTCGGCACTTGCAGAAATCAAAAAATGTATGAAAATTACTAATTTTCGAACTTGTATAACTTGGCCGAGAGTAATCCTACAACTTTTGTGCCATAGTAATTATTGCTCCAAATGACTAGTACTACCCGTAGGTACCAATTTTTTTTGTTGGCCGGCACTTTCAGAAAAGGCCCAAAAAAAATGATCTCCTTTGGAATTTATTGATGCCAGAAAGTAGGCTATTCTGATAAACTACGCATTAGATAAGTTGCGCCATTAACGACAAAGAAACGATTGCGAGAAAAAACTGTTAATTACTCTCTGTGTCTATTGGAGGTCGATAAGAAAACTAGGTTATAGAAACTTCTGATACACATTCTAAATTGTTTGTAATGCAGTTGGGAAATAGAGCTTTGGTTCTATGATACGTGGGCATGCCATGTCGGTAAGACCCCTCTTTGAGGAATGACTGCAGAAGCCGTCAGAAGCGACATCGCTGCCTACCAGGCGACCCCGGCAGGCGTTTGGCCAATTTGCTGATAGCTCTTTGAGATGCCTTAAGTATCTCCTGTGGTGGCTGGGGCGTGACGTGGAGAATGTCCTCTCCCTTACGCATTCTGCCTCTTCCTTCGTATTCCGCCTGCTCCTTATTCTCAATGTCTAAAGCTTTTTTAGGCTTTATGTAAATTTATGTCACGGTTATGGTCTGGTTACCAGTGTTTCTACTGACAACCTCTTCACTCAGTGATCCATTATCATCCCTTTCAAGACGAAACCACCAGAAAAATATATAAACCTACATAATTGAAGGTCAAAACATCACATTAAATATAACATTATCTGTAAGATGTTTTCCATCAATAACAATAAAATCTTTCCTTTAATGTTTACCTTGTTCTGCTATGACCTTCAGTTCTTCATCATAATGATTGTAGCTTCAAAGGTTATTGGGTAATTTCCTTATAATAAAATACACGATAAAATATAAATTACCCAACTATTGACAAGGTTGAGGCAATAGAAATAACTTGAGCGTATCATCTTCTCAACGACTTTTTCAGACAGTAAACAGTAGCATCTTGAAGCAGTGATAGATACAGGCTGCCCCAAAGGCCGTGTAAGACTGGCCTTAAATAAAAACATGGTTATAAGACGGTTACCCTGAAATAAGCACATGTTTGTAGACCCAAAATACAGTCTCCATTGTCAAAATGCCGTATGAATATTTTTTTTAAGCACTGACCAAAAATTTAGGGGTATCCAGATTGCGTTAAATTTATTTGTACGTTGATGTTTTTTTGAACGTATGTGAGGCTAAACTGCATCTTGCGATTTGTGGTGCCAACGGGCCTGAGTGTAGGTAATTGAATCTAGTCTAATCAATCATAATTACATGTATCGTTTATGATACCTTAGCAAAAAAATCTATTTTAGATCAAATTGTGTCACGATTTTTTACTCACGAATTTAATGGGCGAGACCAATAAAACAAAAATTCTGCTCAGCATAAAATAAATTATCTAATATTTATGTAGTAAAAAAAGAACATAGTATATTTTAAAAACATGTTGCCATACTTTTTTATACTTAATTTAATTCATTCACGTGTTTGGAGCATCTTGACTCTTGCTTATTCAAATTTTATTCGTTTCATGTTTCTTTATTCACCCTGACATTAAGAGAGACATCTTTAATGTTCTTAGCTGGGAATTCTGCAAAATTATCATACTAATAGGATGAAGTTCTCAGTGAACACACTTATTTGGGTATCTTTTGCTTCTACATCTATTGTAACTCCGCTGACATAATGTCCTGCGCTTGCCCAGGTTTGTCTGTAGATGGGTGTCCATCTACCTAGCGAGTTTCCTCTGTGCCTTGGTATGCACGTGAAGCCGTTGGTTTCGGCTGTCATTTGTAGATATTTGACAGTCGTCACTATTAATCAAAAGCTCTAACGTCTGACAACCAGTTTTAACATGGGGCATCGTTTTACTCAGCTATTGTGTTGTGTAAAATATTGATATTCAGCTGCATCTGGTTCGACTGGAAAAGGTTAGGCAGATGATGAACCCTGCTGTATCCACTACTGAATATAGACTTTCTCCCTTTTGTGCCATATTTACCTGACCTGCG
Organism: Agrotis exclamationis; assembly: GCA_950005045.1. NCBI lineage: Eukaryota > Metazoa > Arthropoda > Insecta > Lepidoptera > Noctuidae > Agrotis > Agrotis exclamationis. The sequence goes on along the minus strand of OX465429.1, from coordinate 16,066,167 downwards.
GAACTGTCAACCAAGTTTTCAAATCCTTTCGCTATCCCTGATGGCCTCTAATGAAGCTCAAGACTTTGTTACGTAAGCTTGAGGTCAAAATGTTACCAATGACAAGAGATTCACTAAACAAGACCCTCCTTTATGTTGTTCAAAGCATACAATACTCTACTACATGCCTCTCAATGAACGTCTAACATAATTATTATAAAGTCCTAGAGTAATCAGAATATCTTTCAATTCATCACCTAGCGTAATCCTGCCTTATTTAGAGTCTGTTCTTTCAAATACTCGTTTCAACAGTTACCCTCTTTCTATCCATATAATCCTTCATACAGTTCACCAAGTATAATATCAAGTTGATTTTCTTTCTCTTCACGTTCTTAACGTTCCATATCAACATGCACTCATAAAACAATAAAGTTTCTTTTAACCATAAACCCGTTTCCTTCTACATATTTTCCCATACAGTAAGATCCCATTGTGTTCAAGCAATGTCAAAAAACTAGTCCGTTATTTTCATCACTTACATGTATAACAACTGTTTACCCACGATTCTGATGTATTGGATTGAGTACTATTGCTTCACAGACAAGGTCTAAATTAAAAGAGGTTTATTTCAAATCACATTTGCCACTCAAATTAGTAGCTATAATTTTTGCAACGACTAAATAGTCATTTGTTTCTGGTCTAATGATTTCCTGATCGGTAGGTTTCAAAATGTTGAGAACTGTTATATCCGTGGTGTTTTTATTATATGCAAATTTTGTAACGTTAATGCGAAATGATTTACTGGTAAAAAATATTTTTGTAAATTCCAAAACGTCGCGTCGCTTAACCTTTGGTTAATAACCAATTACTTTTGAAAGTCGTAACTCAAACCATTGTTAGAAGACTAGTAGAGGTTAAAGTTATTAATAACCAAGCACACTGGCTTCAACAAATCAATAATCGTCCTCATCATCCACTTAGTGAGCAACAGTTGCAAAATCCAATTTGCCCGCAGATTATTTACCCTTTTTAGGTAACTCAAGTTCGAAACTACCGCATAAATTGATTCCAACATTACAAAATGTCTGAGCGTAGTATTCCGCCGATGTCCGTACTTTAGGCCAACTGTAAACGAGATCAATTTCAACTGTCCTTTCACTATCATGCTCTGGCTTGCTCAATGTATTCGCGGCGAGGGCATTATTAGTACAATCACATTTTTATTTGCAATTTATTACATAAATAGAAGCTGTTATGTTATCAGTTGTGTTGAATGTATTTGTTTTGAGTTCTAGTTGTCTATATGTGTTGCAACGGTTAGTCAGTTTTCCGTTGTGTGACTCCGGAACTATGTTGATAATCCTTCCTTGGTTGTTCTCACGATTCTCAAATTTGTTATGCTCTAGTATCTTCTCTGTATTCCTCAAGAAGTGTTTATATATCAGGTGCATTCAAATTTAGCCAGTTATGTTTAAGGCTCACTGTGAAAGCAAGTCTATTGGCATAAATCGGGAACTATTCCAGTTTCCGGGTTTCTAATTTCTTCAAAACTTTTTGATGCTAAGAATTTAATAAAACTATGAGGCTCAGTAACTGCTCCTGATACACAATAGACGAAGCAATGCAGTTATTTAAGTTATAGTATCTCACCTTTTGTAGTAAATACCAATGTAAAAGACAAAAGTCCATACATGCGGATGTAGTAAACAAAAAGACATATGCTTGTACGTGTTTTATATCCATTTACAGAGACATTTTGTACAATGTAAGATAATTATATGTATTGTTAAATGTTTGTATAAATTCACAACACATGTCTTATAATTATTGTGAATTTATCGCGACCCTGTAAATTATCATCTCACCTTTGTTTTGTCAGGTAAGTTTACTAACAACTGGGCAAATTTTCCTCGTCCAATTCATTATCATCGCGATAGTTATTTTTATTTCCCGTTAGTGTGCCCTCAGCGTTACTGATCCTAGATTAATTGAAGAGATAAAGGTTAGTTCCTAAGATGTGATTTTTTTTTTGCGAATCAAACATTTTTTGAACCAAACTTTATTGGTTACTTAATAAAAGGGAGAGGGAATATTGACAGCTAGAAGAAGCCAGCTGCAACTAAAGATCAAAAAGAAGATATCGAAGGCTCAAACCTCGAAATTTCACGGATCAACATAAACACGCAATAATTCTAAGTCACATTAGAACAGGTGCACCAACAAAGCTGATAGATTATCAGAATTGCGAAGCACAACAGCAGGCCGCGAACAATCGTGTGAATTAACATGTAACCCATTGTATTATGAACCACTTTTTATCGCTTTACATCTGTGTGACCTTTTTTTGCATACTGTTTGAAATATATGAGCTGTTAAATAGGTCATTTGTTTTGATTGTTATAATAATGATGCCGTGGGTCTAAAAAGGCCATGTTACCGATATCATATTGTAAATCATACAAAATAATCGTAAAATGGGCTCTAAATTGGCAAATCATATTACAATTCCTAGCATCTGTTTGACAGTGTGGTTCACAAAATAGACCTACAGCATGACTGAAACTTCCCTAGGCAAAATATATCAAATAAAATTGTTTTATTCCTTTGTATTAACAGAAATATTATCTATGTCGTACAAGAAAGGAACAGATGCTCCTACAATTGTTTTTCTCAGTCCATGCTATAAGTCACAGAACATATTATAATTATCTGTTCTGTGCTATAGGTCTATGTTCAGGTAAGAAATGCAATTCTGTTTGTGCGTGTAACCATTTAACGACCTACCTACTAGAAGAGTTGCTAATGATGTTGCTGGGAATTCACGAACTGAATCACTTGTAAGAGAGGTCGTTTTAGACCCACTGTACAATGTTTGCCTCGTGGCAATGGCTCGTGGCTTAGTGACTCAAACTGACGTTTGTTTTGGCGATCAAGTTCAAGATGGGTGCTTGAATTAATATAACACTTATTGGACCAGTTGCAACATATTTTAACCTTATTTTTTTTCCATTACACGTGCCATCAAATCTTAATTTTGGTTGCAAGAACTTTTAGCAGATGTAATTTCATGAAAATATCATTCATTCATACGGTCAATGAAGTGAAGAGAAAATGCCAAAGGTACTCACTAAGTACTGTAAGTGCTGTACTAGTTTAGTCACAACACTTTTTCTCTCTAAGAACAACACTAGTGAACAGCGGGCGTTTAAGGGATCTAGCTCAAAGAATTAAATAAATGATGTTTGATTTTGGGAAGTAACTGATAATACAAATCAAATAGCAGTTATCTATGTAAAAGATCAAGCACATCTAGAAAAGGACCCCAATAAAGCTAGAAGTGATAATAAGTTAACAAAAACTAAGAATTTGTAAAGAGAATCTTACAAGCACCTAACGCACGTATCAAATGCAAATGATGAAACAATTAGCACAATCTTGATTCATCTTAATTATGGTAGCACAAGGTTAAGTGAACTTATTTGACTAGGTCTTAATTGTTTTGTAAAAAAAATGGTTGTTAAATTATTTACAATGGAATTCTCATAGAATCTGGTTACTTTATGTCAAAAAGATTGGTCATGTGATAATGTTTGTCTTAGTTACGCTTTGGAGATGTCCGTTCCAAAATACCAATTTTTTGGGCATTGCACAGTAGGGAGATCTGTCTTATTGGCTTATGTAGCACCACTATTGAGTAACGAGTCTTGCCATGAACTCCTCGTAGGTACATTGTCACCAATCGCAGCAGTGCTAAAGTTTAACTTCGGTGCAACGTTTTCTTCTTCCTATTCTCCCCTGTCAGACGTCAAAGCATCATTTACTCCTTTTACTTACCATCATATCATGCCTCACAAAATCCATCAATCTTTTCTTTAGCCTTCCTCTCCATCTATCAACATTCATACCCATCAATCTCTTAGTCACATGATTGTCATCTCTCCTCACATGTTCATAACAGGACACTTTCATTTTATATTCAAGGTGAAAAATTTATATTGACGTCTTTAGAAAATACCATTGCTGCTCTATTGATGAGCTCGTCTCAATGATTATTACATGAACTTAAAGCTACATTAGTAACACCAGAAAACAAATTTTGTTCTAGTAATACTTGATAGTAGTTCTCCAAGTGCGAATTGAGTAACCTCTCACTGAATTCATTTTACTACAGGATTTTTCCAATCAGTTCTAAAATCTAATCCACCTCATTATGTACAGGATATTTGTATGTAATTACAGCCTTGGACAATTCAGATTCGTGATAACCATTGATATATTTACATAAAACAACGTGTTCAAAGAAACGTGACAAACCATAGTTCACAACCACGATATATTTTCCAATATGCTTCCTCTAGTATTTGTTGATCGTATTTGTATTAAATTCAAGGTTATACTAAACGATTTGCTAATAGAGCAGGACATTATAAAACAGCAAAATATTGAGAAATCAAAAAAACAAGGTCAATATTAATAGAAAAGCAGATGAATTTAAAAATTCCTCAGTTTGTTTTGACGATGACATAATTGATGATGTGTCTGCAGAACTGGTTGCTAAAAAACCTACAGATATTTCCATACACGTGTACGACAGATGGCAGGATGATATTTCGATGTCATCCTACCTACTTTCTAGTATACTTACTACTACCTTTTTTTTACCCGACTGCGCGACGCAAAGCAGGGTAATGTGTTTATCAGTCTATGTATGGATGTATGTTTGTTTCTATGTGGCGTTCTAGAGAGCAAACGCGTAGGCCGATTTTGATAATTCTTACGTCAATCGATTCGTCTTAACCTTGCGAGTGTCACTAAAGACATGACAGTAATCAAAATTCACCACAGCGACAACCAGACGCCATTTTGTCAAAATGAAAAAAAAATAAAAGTCGATGAACTACGTCAAATGGGGTTTCGTTGAATAGGTGTTTTAAAATCATCTTTAGGTTTCTTTTATCATTTTTCATTTTAAGTAATAGTTTAGGATATATAACGATTTAAAGTTGCTTAACAAAACAATCATTCTCGCTAATTTTCTTACTTATTGATTTAAGTTTTTATTTCAAGTATAAACGATATACAAACAAAAAAAAGGGAACAATGAATCGTAACTAAAAAGTGTAAAATAAAAAAAAAAATAAAGAAAAACAAAAAACCCGACTGCGTAAAAACTAATTTTGAAAAATACGTGAAAAAGTTAACTTAATTAAAAACTAAAAAAGAAAGAAACAAGCCCAACAGAACAGCAGGAAGAAGCAGAACAGAACGACTCACAGATTTGATTGGTAAAATTTGAATGGGCCCCGACTGTGAGTCGTTCTGTTCTGCTTCTTCCTGCTGTTCTATTGGGCTTGTTTCTTTCTTTTTAGTTTTTATTTAAGTTAACTTTTTCACGTATTTTTCAAATTTAGTTTTTACGCAGTCGGGTTTTTTAAACAGAGAAATCTTCACCTGGACGAGACTTGTCTGTAGTCATGTCTAATATCTTGCTTTGATCAAAATTATCATTATCTATTAGTAAGTCAACAGACTACCAAAGAGCTCTTTAACAGCCTTTGCCTGCCTTTAAAAGTTACATTAGTTTTACAAAACCATCTATGCATTACTATTTATTATTGAATCTCTCGTTATATACAAAAACAAAACATAATTCAAATTCTAAGTTCCTCGGAATTCACAAATGCTGTGGTGTTGGTAATACCGGCTAGCGTCAACTATACAAATGTCAAGAGCGCGTGACGAACCGCCTTGCTGCGCGTGCACACGTACAGTCACAAACACCAATGTTTACACTTTCTTAGGAAATTTTCTCGTGGAATAACGAATGCAACTTTTAGATCATTATGACCTATTTCATTATGAAGAGATTTTTCAACAAGCATGTTCAACACGAAAACTGCTGCAACTGTCAGATTTAAAAAAAAATAACGGACTTCAAAAACCACCACAAAAAGTGTAAAATCACTTTTAACTATGATCAAGATATTATGGTAGGTACGCATCCCCTTTAATAGGTAATGGCATAGCAGGAAAAGGCCTATAATCTTCCCACTGCTGGGATATGGAGAACAGTCTCTGTGGGAAAAAGTGGGCTATCTACCACGCGGGCCTAGTGCGCGTCTTCGAACTTTTTGATTCTAGGATACGCTGGTTACCTCACGATGCAGATGGTTTTCTTTCACATTTTTGAGGGCACTGGTGAATGAAATAAACAGGTAAAAAGGGTTCCAAATTCTACGTTAATTAAGTAAAATTAACATCAATAGCGTAAAATTTAAATTTTAAGCTCCTTCGTACACAATGCGACGCAAGTCTCCGATACGTACGACTTTGGTATCCAGGCGACTATCGCAAAAAAAATCCATAGAGGTTCGTACACAGACACGCGTTAAAGGATACCAAAGTTGTACGGTACTGGAGATTTGCGTCGCCTTGTGTACAAACAAAGGTGCTAAAAGTAACTTGGTGTTCGTGATTGTACAGTCGCGCACACAAAGGTCATCTTTGTTCGACGATATTTTAGCGAGATTTGGCTCCAAGTGATTATGTTTAAGGTCGAACTTAGATGGGTTTGCGAATGAAAGTAAAGTAGAGCGGTTTGTTAGACTAAGTAGGTGCAAGGTTAATATATGTATTATTATTGGAGTATTAGTTTCTTTTTCTAATTTTGGCAAGTAAGTTGCAAAATCTTTATTTGTATGCCAACAGCGGATCTTCCGTTCTGATTGAAATGGTGTCAATAAAATTCGTTGTGTCGGTCTGGTTTTCATAAGGCCAAACCAATTCGTATATTTTTTGACATTATAGGTACTTACCTATATCCTTTAATGCCAAAAAAAAATTACGAATTCAATTTATGTTTTTTAGTTTTCGAAATTTGGAGGGTACAGATAATAATAATAATAATAATAATAAAAGCCTTTATTTAACAATCCATAAAGAATATTTTACAAAGTTTTGTTTTAAATTTGACATCGGTTAAGATTGTTTTGCCTTAGCATAGGCCTCCCCCAAATATTTCCACAGGACCCGATCCTGTGTTTTTCTTCTCCACATTGAACCTGCAGCCGCTCTTAGGTCGTCGTCCCATCTTTTCGGTGGACGTCCTCTTTTCCTTTTGCCCTCTCTAGGGTACCATTCGGCTACCAATTTGGCCCATTTATCTCTTGTACTTCTGATAAGATGACCTGCCCATTTCCATTTTAGTTTCCTAACGGTGTATGATACTTCTGTAAGTTTTGTTCTTTGATGGATAAGTTTTAGGTTTAGTTTATCTCTTCTCTTCACATTTAATATACTTCTCTCCATGTTGTGCTGGCATATTTGCAGTCTCTTTATGTTTTGCAGAGTTAAGGCCCATGTTTGGCAGCCGTAAGTCATGGTTGGGAGTATGCACGAGTTGAAAACTTTCCTTTTTAACTTTATTGGAATTGATGGGTTTTTTGTTATTTCCTTTAGGGACCAATATCGCTTCCACGCAACATTTACTCTGTTTTGTATTTCTTTAGAGGTATCGTTTGTTGGAGAAATTATCTGGCCGAGGTATGTATATTCGTCTACATATTCGATTACATCATTATTGACCGATATGGGTAGTTTAGTTTGGTTCGTCATAAGTTTTGTTTTAGTAAGATTTATATGTAGTCCTACCTCTTGGCTTTCTTTTACTAGTTCATTAAGCATCGTTTGCAATTGTTCTGGGTTGTCTGTAATTAGTATAAGATCATCAGCGAAACGAAGATGATTTAGCATTACACCATTTATTTTTATGCCGTATGTTGACCATTCTAATTTTCGGAAAATATGTTCTAGCGTGGCTGAGAATAGTTTCGGAGATAGAGGATCTCCCTGTCTTACACCTTTTTTGATGGCGAATGTTTCTCCTAATCTTTCCGTTTTGATTTTTGCAGTCATGTTCTTGTAGATGTTCATTATAAGTCGGATATATTTTCCCTGTACTCCCTGACTGGCCAGAGCTTCCCAGATCTTTTCATGTTTCAGTGAGTCAAACGCTTTGTGGTAGTCCACAAACGCTAGATAATAGTGTAATCTGTATTCCTTGTATTTCTCAATGATTTGTTTGATTGTGTAAATGTGGTCCAGGGTTGAGAATCCACTTCGGAAGCCTGCCTGCTCTTTTGGTTGGTTTTCATCTAGTATTCTTGTAATTCGGTCTAAAATGATCTTTGAAAATATTTTATACAAGTTTGACATAAGACTGATGGGTCTATAATTATTAATGTCGTCTATTTTGCCTTTTTTGTGAAGCAATATTATGGTTGATGATGTCCATTGAATTGGTATTTCCTCGTGTCTATAAACGTCATTAAATATGTCATATAAGGTATTAATTATAGCATCACAGGACCCTTTCAAGATTTCGTTTGAGATGCCATCTTCCCCTGCTGTTTTCCTGCTTTTTTGTGACTGAATAGCTTTAATTATTTCATTTTTCATTATTGCTGGTTCTTCTTCGTCACTTAGGCACGCATTTAGGCACGCTGGTGGTGATGCAGATTTTTCGTTATAGAGGTCTCGATAGAAATCAGTAGCTACTTCTAATATTTCCAGTCGATTAGTTTTTGTCCTGTGATCTTTCTGTTTTTCCAATCCAGGTATCCAGTTTGTACAGTCTTGCAATTCTTTCCACGCTTTCTTGACTCCACCCGTGGCTTCTATGTGGAACATAATCTTATCTAGTCTAGTTTTTAATCTGTGATTTCGTATAGATAAGTTAATTTTCTTGCTTATTATTGTTAGTTCTTCCCTATTAACTGGTTTCTGTTGTCTCAGGCTTCGTCTTATTTTTAATAATTCTCTCGCATCTTCGCCAATTTTGTCTTTAGTATATTTCGTTATTTTCAAGTTTTTTTGAGTTCGTTTGAGTTCTTTTTCTAAGATGTCGTATTTTCCTTGTATTTTTTTAATTCCATGGGATTTTTCTTCAAGGTTATGTTTTAGTGTTGCTAAGATACTATCTGGTAGGGGTAATGGTATTTGATGCCCACAGTTTTTCAAATGTCGTCTTGACTTATGTATATGGGATGTAGTCATTGTTCCCCGAAGCATTCGATGATCGGTGTTAAAGTCTAAGTTACTTATAACACCTATATCCATGAATAACTTGGGTTTGTTTGTTATTATAAAATCTATTTCGTTCATGACTTTTCCATTTGGTGACATCCAAGTCCATTTCCTGTTCGATTTCTTGTTGAAAAAGCTGTTCATGATTTTTAGGTTGTGCTCTTGGACAAAGTCTATTAGCCTTTGTCCATTATCGTTTCGTTTTCCAGATGAATGAGGTCCTAAGTAATAATTTTCATTTTTGTTTCTTTTCCCTATTAAGGCATTCAGGTCGCCCATTATTATTACTGTTTTGTAAACTTTTTCCATAGTTAGTTTTAGTTTGTGGTAAAACAGGTCTTTTGTTTGTTCATCTGCGATTTCTGTAGGAGCATAGACTTGCACTATTGACATAGGCTGTTTATTTGCACTTAGATCAACATTCAGAACTGATATTCTATCTGAGATTCCAATAAACTCCAGAATATTGTCTTTCAGGTATTTTTTTACTAAAAACCCGACTCCATATAATCCAGGAGTTTCATTCTTGTAATAAAATATATAATTATCGTATTCTTCAATTTTTTCACTCGATCGTCTAATTTCTGATAAGCCTATAATATCCCAGTTAATTCGTTGTAGTGCATAATCTAATTCAGATAATCTATCTTCCGTTTTTAGTGTCCTTGTATTCAATGTTGCTAAGAAAATGTTTGAGATCTTTCTATTTTTGAGCATGTTAAATTTTTGTTCGGTTACGTTGTTTGCTAAAAATTTTGGGGGGTAGTGGTCTCTGACCCCACGGTGACCAACCGGGTTGGGGAGATTTTTCTTTAATGTGCATTGTTTGTCGTTTGTTCGCGTTTCTTTACCGATGTCCAGTGAATCCTATAAGTTGGGGAGTGCTTTTTTTTCCGTTACAGAGTGCGATCTAGCACGCATGAATGAAAAAGGGTCTGTACGTTGTAACTTTGCTGGTGTCAAAACAGTTTTTGTTTTTTCTTCTAGTGGTTGTGGCATAATGGGAGAAGTTGAGTTTTCTCTTTTTCTTTTCTCATTTTCCTTAGCTTTAACTATTATTTTGTTATTTCTAATGAAAGCTATATTCCCTTTTTCTCTTTCTTCCATAAGCTGTGGTTGCAACTCCTTACGTTTCTGTAGTGTATCTTTAGAAAAGTCTTCAGTGATATAAATGTTCTCAGTTGTTTTTTTCTTGTTCTTCAAAACCTCGATTTTCTTGTTGTAAGTAGTAAAAGAGATCAGTATAGGTCTTATTTTATCTGGCTTGTTTTTTCCAATTCTATTCATTGTATTAATATCGTGATTTTCTATATTAACACTCATTTTTCCAAAAAGTTGTTTAACATTGTTATATAGTTGTGAATAGTTGTTTTCCATTTCCTTTAATCCATGCACTACAATGTTATTCTTTTTGTTTTTATCTTCTAGTGTATTTATTTTTTTGTTCAATATTTCAATTTCCATCTTAAGGTTTTTATTTTCTTCAATTAGAGGTTTTATTTTCTCATCTATAGATATCATTATTTTATCTGTATTAGCAGTGATTAGATCTGCTTGTTTTTCCAATTCTTGCTTCATCATGTTGTACAGTGTTGACATGGACATTTCTTCTGACATGTTTGTGTTTCTTAAAGCAGTGCAGTAGCGAAACGTTTTTTTATTACGCAAAACGGAACGTCTGTTTTATTTTCTTATGTTGTCACCACTACAGGAATGTCAAATGTTTATTTTTATTTTCTGACTGACAATAATAATCTGTTTTATTTCATTTCACAGCTGACAACACTGATTTTTCTTTATTAGGTTGTTGACTTGGGTCTACACAAGCAAGAATTTGTGGTCAAAGTTCACGATGACACCTATAGGTTATGATTACGTTTTAGTTTTTACACTGAACTATAATGTTTTTGCTGCACAGTCACTGAGTCTATATTGTGATTACACTTATTAAGCCACGTAGTATAACGTTTTTCGCGAATCACTTCTTATTGTTTCTTTATACTGATGTTTTTTAATATACTTTACGAGATCACTGACAGACGTGTTTACTTTACGAACGCCGGAACCGGAAGGAATATCCTTTAATGCCAAAAAAAAATTACGAATTCAATTTATGTTTTTTAGTTTTCGAAATTTGGAGGGTACAGATAGTGTTGTATTAATTTTGTTGATTAAAAAGAGCTTCCTTCCATGGAGTTGCTTGCCCGTTCTTCTCCATGGAAAATGGAAATAGATAGTACTTTCGTTATTAAGTCTTGTGACTGGGGCTGTACCATATTGTTTACCATTCTCATTTTTCCTTTAACAATTCAAAATGCGCTGAGCGCTGCAATCACCTCTGGTATTAACCTAATACTTTGCACCCAGCGAATATACTTCACTGCATAATCAATTTGTTTAGTGTTTAGCCCATTGTTTGACAAACAGCTGACTGTATATTGGGTAGTTCCTAAATATGGATTAGGTCATGAACAAGTTGATTAGCTAAAGAGCCTTGCTACATTGTTATATAAAAAGCAACCTAAGAATGTTCCACCTCCGTAAGCCATATCCTGAAAATGATCATTATCATCTTCAGCATATAATGTTCCTACTGCTGGGACACAGGCCTCCTCTCTGTGAGAAGAAGTGGGCTATAATCCACCACGCGGCTCCTGTGCGGGTTGGTAGATGTCACATGACTGCAAAGTTTTGGTTCTAGAACACACCGGTTTCCTCTCGATGTTATACTTCAGCGTTTTGAGAGTAGTACACAACGTAATGCGTTCGGCTGGGTTCGAAACCACGACTCGTAAGTCGGCGCTGACACCTCTGGGCCACCACTGTTCTGAAAATGATCAAATGTACCGTTTTAAGGGCTACATTACATTGACACGTCCAGTCGTTCTGTCGCCCTGTTAGCGGGACAACTGGAAAAAATTGTTTCATCGACCCGGAACCGGAAAAACGAGTAACTAATTTTATCCATAAATTTGTTAATAAAAGTTCAATTGCACAATCTCAAGGCTCAATAAAGGGAAAAAATGAATGCTAACAAACCAAATTTATAGCAGAATTGTCAATATGGCGTGCGAAATCATTGTTCCTGTGCTCGCAAGTGTGACCGCGGCCTTAAACCAAATAAATAAAGACAATGCAAAATAATTGGCTTAACAATAAAGTACCTATACTTTACATTGAGCTAAATTAAGTTTAGTGATCTAGATTGCAACTAAAGCAGATATTGTACGGTATAAATCATTTATATCTAATTTATTTGGCCATGCTGCGGGGCGAGAAGGAGTGGGAAGCGTTCGCCTCCATCTGCGAAGCAGTTATGCTCGCGAAGGAGGAGGCGGGCCATGGGAGAGAAAGGACAGCGTCCTCCCCCCGCCCCTGCCTCTACAGGGCCAAACCCTGCCGGGGTCGCGGGACTTAAACCATTACCGTGACCCTGGAACGTAAACGGCTAATGAAGGACACCGTGGATTTTAGTCAGTACCTACAAGTTTGACAGTCCCTCCGGCCCTGCCATGGGTGGGATTTGACTCATTTGATGATTTACCAAGCAAAAAAAAAATCTAATTTATTTAATAGCCTTTTAGTTGAATTTGGCTTTTTTTATCGTGGTAAAATCATCAAATGAGTCCTGTCGCCCAGGCGGGGACGGGAGGGACTGTCAGACTTGTACTCACTAAAATCCACGGTGATTCTTCAATGGCCCTTTACGTTCCAGAGTCACGGTTACCTGATGATAAAGTCCTCAGACCCCAGTTGCTTTAGGCTTTAGGTGAACAATTAAATAAGTCTGTAGAATCAAATAGTTAATGCCTATCTTTATCCAGGGTTGCGAGACTATCGGGGTCGCGGCATTGCCTAAAACCATGGTAACCATGACGATGGAACGCCGTGGATTTTAGCTAGTACGAGTCTTGACAGTTCCTTCCGCCCCACACGGGGTGCGAGGACTCATCGGATGATTTTACCAAGCTAAAAAAGTCGTTTAATTAGGACAGAAGTCATGCGGGCATGCTCAAACTTCGTGAAAATCGTTTATTCTAGGCATGCCCTCCCATTTCTTGTCCTACCTATGCATTTTCACCCAGATACCTACTGCCCGGTACCTATAACATATCCTCGAGGAGTTGCAGATTCTCTATTAATCTAGACATTTCTTGATAAACCTTATCACAACATATTAGTGATTTCACAACGTAAACAACAATCATATCTGCCCAAACAAAAAACAATAAAAATACAAGTTTTTCACCAGTTACCTACAGACCGTGAATTCAATGGCACAACCTTCAATTTTGGGGAAAAGTTCACCAATACACCCATACTCGACACGAATGCTAACCTTCAAAAAAAACTTTTTTAAAAAAAGTACCGACTTCAAAACAAATACAAAAAAGTTTAAAATAACTTTTCTTTCGGAAGTCGGTGGCAATAGTCAATGACACAACAAAACAAAGCCACCGACTTCCGAAAGAAAAGTTATTTTAAACTTTTTTGTATTTGTTTTGAAGTCGGTACTTTTTTTAAAAAAGTTTTTATTTTACCCTTTTTAGTTTATTTATTACATATTCAACCCAAATTCTTGTAAAATACAAAATTTTTCTTACATATGCACTAATCTTGTAATCCGTCACAACATAAAAAAATCCATATCTCTAAAACTACTGAACCGATTTTGATGAAACTTGCAGTGTACCCTAAGTTGAACAATACCTAGTACAACAAAAAAAGAATTACTTAAATCGAACTTATAGTTCCGGAGATATGCGTGCACAAACATAAAAACTTACATACATACATACATACATACATACATACACTTATGAAATTTGACACATTTGTTCAGACGCTGATATAGACTAACATATATGAAAACTGGGCAGTTCTGATAATATTACATACATACATACATACACTTATGAAATTTGGCACATATGTTCAGACGCTGATATAGACTAACATATATGAAAACTGGGCAGTTCTGATAATATTACATACATACGGGTCGAATTGATAACCTCCTTTTTTTTGAAGTCGGTAATAAATTATGTAACATTTAAATTCCATGTCTTCTTCATGCCTGAATCATAAGGCAACTGTCCCACCGCACGAGGTAGCGACTAGCGATTGACTATCTTTTTACTCATTATACGGAAAAAACCTTTGTTCCACCAAGCTTTGATTTAGGATCTTACTATATTACAATTAAGTAACATTTAATTTTTTCTTGGCTGGAAGACAACTTTGTTTTGGTATAAAAAGGGTCATTTTGGGAAAGGGACGTTTTGGTAAATAGACGTTTCGAGAAAAAGACTATTAGAAACCGAGGGACATTTTGGGAGAAGGATATTCTAAGCCTGAACGAAAATGACGGAACATTGTAATAAATAACTAAAGGATAGGTAGAATTGAATGGTACGGGCAATGATATTATAGTAAAAAAGGCGCTCAAAAACAGACGCGGTCAAATGTGGTTGATTCACAAACCTTGACCTCAGTCCGACGTTGCCAGCGACAACGGATGCACTTCACGTACTACAGAGTGAGTCAAAAGTAAAAGTGACTCAAAACCACCGAAAATGCCGTCGTGTGTGATGAGATATTGTACAAATTATACAAGCAAGACTTCTAAAAGTCAAAGAATCACTTATCACTCGTAAATATATTATTTATCTTAATATTTTCACAAATAAAACATTACGTTTCTATAATATGGCGTCGTAAAAGAAAGAGTGCGAGTGAGATAAAAGAGAGAGCGTCACCATCTAGCTGTCACTTTTTTTCATATTGGTTTTATCAAGCTATCCTTTTTACTTGTAGTGAAATGTAATGTGTGTGAATAAAAAGTGTGTATGTGTGCTGCCTCTCTGCGCGGTACGCTTTTTTCTGTAGTTTTGTACGTGTATAACATATCTATGACTTATAATATCATTGGGTACGGGGGTCACAGAATTTCTTTGATCGTCAATATCTCCGTAACTAGAAGGAAGCCAAGTATCAAGGTCAAAAACAAAACAAAAATAATTATCGCATCGATTGTTAGATAAGTGCCATCAGCTACATTAAAGATGTTTTTGCATACACTGTTGACACTGTATGTATAGTAGATCGCCGAGTCTCCCAGATGAAAACTCCTGAATCTCAATGAGTCATTCTTTTCTAGTTACTACTACTAGTTTTTAGTCGCCAGCTCTAATCCCTCCACGCTAATCGCTAGCAAAGGAACAGGGCCTAAACCATGATAAATCAATGAGTACCCATGTTGTGGAACTAATACAGCAATCGTGTAAAATTATGTTTATTCATGTAAGCACTTATGTTTTATGAATTTTTTGTTTACACCTGAATCTTATTCCCGGTCTTCGCTTATCGTTGCTTTCAATATTATCATCAACATCTGCCTAGCCTTTTCCCAAATATGTTGAAGTCTTGAAGTTAGCTTAAAGTCCTGGCTCACTTCCTAAGGATAACAAGAATGACGTTATGTCTACTTCAATGCTTATAAAACACTAGCTGTGAAGTAATCTCGTCTTCATCCATTCCCGACCCTACCCAGAATATGTTTCAGATTCTAACCCTTCATGAAAGTGGTGAATTCTTTGAAACAATGACAGATGAGCAAGCGGCGCTAGTGGGGTTACCGTGAAATAGAGATGAGTGCGTTTCGTTTTACGAACACACTCATCTTTTAATAATGTGATGACGTAGCCGCAAAGAGTGCCAGCAGATCCGCCTGCGGGACGTATTAGGTCCTTCGTACACAACGCGATGCAAGTCTCCGATACCTTACGACTTTAGAGTCCAGGCAACTATCTCAATACAAATCCATAGACAGTTTCCTCGCGCAGCAAATTCCTCGCGAGGCTGCGCGCTCTGTGTGGACACACCTATTGGATACCGAAATGGTAAGGTATCGGAGACTTGCGTTGCCTTGTGTGCGAAGAGGTTTACCGGAGTAAACAGTCATCTACGACAAATCTACGACCCAAATATCATCAAGATAAGTTCAACCGTTCTGACGTGATTGAGTAACAAACATCCATCCATCAATAAAACAGTCGTCTTAATGTTTTATTAAAAAAATATTTATAATATATGCTTTCGTTCTTATTGTTATTAATGTTACTTACATGAGTGTTATACGAAATATTAAAATAAATGATTCGATACAAGATTTATGGTGATCGTTACAAGTTTTGGAACATTGTACTGTTACCACGTTTTTATTTTAATACGGATAGCATTTTGTTTTCTGTCATCGTGTGACATCTACCAACGTTTTTTTTTTCTTTTACGAATGTCAAAATTATAGTCGCTATCAGTTTAGTGGAAATAAACATTGAAGTAAAAGTCGAATTCGAAGTTGTTTTGCTTTTTAAGAAGGCAAGATTTCAGATGCAACTATGCGACTACAGTAACAATCGCTTTTTTTCTAAAGCCGTAACTTTCTAACAATGATGTTTAATATAAACGATAAAAACTTTTATACGTGATTCACTAAACGTTAACTATTACAAATTACAGAGTTGGAGCTAACATCTTGTCACTAAAAGCTTTATGGCAAGTTTAACACTTGTCCGTCATAAACCCACTTACCTGGTCACACTACTAACCTTGCCAGTGCATACGAGACAAAGTGCGCATCTTTAATTCTTTATGCACGCTTGCAACACTGAGCGAAGGAAAATATTCAGGGGTCAAATTTTAAAAGGTCACTGTATTTAATATTGTATTACTCAGTATAGAATAATGGAAAGCGATGTATGTAGTAGGTATATTCTTTTTTTTTATGTTGCCCGACGGGACTCATTCGAGTTTCTCCTGTGTCGTATTTGTATCAAATGGTTCATTAATAATAAAAAAGTGTTCATAGAGTTTCTTCCCCATTCTTCTCCGTGGAGATTCTTTGGAATGGGCTCTATTCCATGGCCTAATCTACAGTTCTTTCACAGTTATTAATTATGTCTTGTGACTGGCACTGTAGCACCATTGTACTTACTATTTAATTTTTTGTCTTTTGACAATTCAAAAATGCCTGTAACTGGCATAATTGAAATATATTTTTTTGATTTTGAAACATTTTGTCTCACATACATAAACACCCAGACCCGAAACAACTATTTGTAGATCATACAAATATTTCCATGGAAGGATTGAATCCGCAATACGCTGAACAGCAGTCGATCGCTGAGCTACCGAGCCAACCTTGCCATTGCCAACGGAAACAGGATTGACCAATGATATATAAACTATAGATACGTTGTCCGCACTCTAAAATGGCAACAAAAATGAAGCCAATTAGCCACATTGCGCGTAGTTGCGTCTCCCTCCCGCCGCCGTACGGTGTCATATTTTCTTTCTCTTTCTTCACGCGTATAAGTAGTTCTAGTATTGTCGCCGTTTTTAAACGCCGCGATGTTCGTTCATGGCGTGTCTATATGTAATACGTCATTGGGATTGACCTAAAAAACTGTCATTCAAAAATGTCCTTTAAAAATCATGACACAACAAGTTACATCGCTGGCACAAAACTTGGAATTATTCAAACATCGAACATTGTAGAACGAACAGGGAATAATAATGTAAGGCACAGGATATCGACGATCAGGCTCAATGTTCCGGCCAGTGACCCACAGTGGCACATCCGACTACACGATGGTTAAGGATGGTCGTGGCTCTGTAAAAGATTTTGAGTCACCCTATCGATGTGCGCGAAGCGTCGCGTTGGTGTGAATTGTCCCTAAGCGTGACATGTCGTGAAAAAAATGTTGTCAGTGGTTTATAAGAGAATAGATAAAATATAAAACTTGCAAGAGTCAATAATAATCAATACGATCACGATGAAAACGTAACTGATGGCGCCATATTGTGACGTTTTGCACGCTTTTTTAGCCGGGCCACACTAACGGCATTTCCCGTTGATTTTTGCCATAACAGTCTTTAAATGTTCTTATAAACGTCCAATAACGTGATAATCAACGACATTTCCCGTTAGCGTGGCCCTAGTGTCTCGCTTTTTCAAGTGACAGATAAAAGCCAACGCGTAAAATATAAAGCGTAACGATAATAATATTGTCTTAATTACTTGGTATTTTAAGTTTATAAGGGTAGTAAAGTTTTAAGTACAGTTAAACGGTACGGTTTAAAATCCATTCTAAAATTATAAGCGAAATGAAAGCAAAGTTACTTGTTTGTTTGCTACGATCTCTCACCTAAATTGCTGAACCTATTTCGATGAATTTTGTTAACTGTGGACACTGTTATAGGCGTTATTCGGGGGGTAAAAATAGGCTAGGAGCCGTGTCTAGTATTAAAATAAACATGCAATTTGTACGGTGCATCCACACCGCCGCGCCGGTAACATTTGTGGAGCAACAAAAGGCAACACGATAACATTCGGGAACTTTTGTGGCTCCTTGTTACTATTTTTGTTTATTGTTACTTACCCGTGCATTCACACCGCAGTAACATCCGACAACAAAAAGTTACTAAGTGTTGCCGTGTTACTGTAAATCGAGAAACGTTGCTCGACAATCGGTAACATTGTTAGATAATGGGGGTAACATTGTTACCGCATGTTGAGAAACGTTACTCGACTTACAGTAACACGTCAACACTTAGTAACATTAAATAACATTTTGTTGGCGGATGTTACCGAATGTTGAGCAACGTTACTCGACTCAGCCAACAAAATAACATTTTGTTGGCTGATGTTGCCGAGTAACATTTGGAAACGTTGAGCTACAAATGTTACCGGGGTGGTGTGGATGCACCGTAAATACTCAACATAATTTTTTATAAATTGAAACGCTATTAAAGTCAACAATAGATGTTGCTTAATCAGTCATTTGCATTTCTTGAACCATATTAAATCCGTGATAATTGCATTAATACGCTTTGAAGAAAAGCTAATTACAACGTAGTTATTTTTCGTTGCTACGTTTTGCAATGGAATGTTTAACTTGGAAAAAACATCTAGTATTCATTCTGAGAAACCGAAAAGTGCTCCCTACCCATATGAAGTATATAGTTTGGTTGCATGGCATGTTTATTTTTCCTCACTTTTCCTGCATGTGTGCATGTGCGTGAGGGCGAGAATGTGGCACCGCATCCTGCATGATTGTGCATTTGCATAAGGGGTGGGACTAGGGTTGCCAACCCTACTATATAATATAGTATCCTACTATTTTAAGGGATGTAATACTATATTTCTAAAAAATATTTAAAGTACTTAGGCGAAACTACTATATTTTGCGTAAAGCGGAATGCCACCTTAACTAAAGCCAGCTCTGGGGATCTACCGCGAACAAACCGCGAAATACCTATTACGCACGCAATCGCCACGATAGCAGCCAAGAGTAGCAAAAAATATTCATTTAAAAAATAAAGTACATAATTTTAACCACATACTATTTTCTTTTTCATTTTATTGCCATCTTCTATATTTTTTAAGTAAATAACTTCAAAAATACTACATTTGATAGAAAAAAAGTTGATAACCCTACTTAGGTGGGACTGCATCCTGCATCCAAGCCTATATTTTTGTCTCGAGGAATTTAAACTACCTAGATATTTTTTCCTAACATTTTAATGGCCTGTTTCTAAAACTTAACTTAATCCTATTCGTTATAATACAAAATAAAATGTCTAATCAAATAATTTTGTTTGTTTTCAGGTAAGCACCTACCTAAGTAAGCGAGTAGAAATCTGTTCTCACGTGAGTTATCTAATTCCTTGAAAGATTATGACATCTTCGGTTTTTTTGTGTGATCATCAAATGAGTCCTCCCGCCCTAGTGGACCGGAAGGGCCTGTCAGATTCGCACTGACTAAAATCCACGGCGTTCCTTCAATAGCCTTTTACGTTCCGGGGTCACGGTTACCTGTTTAGACAGGCCCGCGACCATTTCTTTGGTTTTACAGTTGTGTTGGTATGTGAATTTTACTTTTTTATGCCACATTGCGCTCCACGGATGGGAAAAGGCCTCCAATTGTTTCTTCCAAAACTCTAACCCCCTTATTAATAAACGTGGACTAAAGTTACGTCTACGTTTAGGGTTGTCGATCCTGCTATATAATATAGTATCCTACTATTTTAAGGGATCAAATACTATATTTCTAAAAAATATATATAGTAGGCGAAACTACAATATTTTTGAAATAAAAATTTGAAATAAAAGCACGCACTGGGGGTTCACCGCGCAATATAATCAGGCAATCAATGATACGAATGCTTTAAAAAACCGGCCAAGTGCGAGTTGGACTCGCGTGAAGAGGGTTCCGTACGATGTTACCTACCACGTTTTTTTTTAATCTGACCCAAATTGGTACGCACAATATTGAGTGATTTACCATGTTATTTTAATATTTCGTCTATTTTCTTGAATAACTTGGAAACTATTTATTTTAAAATTACAAAAAATATATATTTAAGATTGTCTCAACAAGATCTTTCATTTGATATATCACACGATGCAGTTTTCAATTTTTTTTTTAATTTTCCCCTTCCCCCCCAAAAATTACCTCCCATATACAGATATGGACTTCTTATAGGTTATCCTATAATCTATAAGTAGAAAACTAATTCCTGTATTTTTTTCAAAATTTTAGGTTCAGTAGTTTCGGAGATAAGGGGGGGGGGGGGAATGGTCAAGCTTCGTCAATTTTTTTTGAATAACTTGGAAACCATTTATTTTAAAATTACAAAAAAAATACTTTTAAGTTCGTCTCAACAATACCTTTCATTTGATATGTCACACGATGCAGTTTTCAATTATTTTTTTTTAATTTTCCCTTTCCCCCCCTCAAAAATTACCTCCCATATACAGATATGGACTTCTTATAGGTTATCCTATAATCTATAAGTAGAAAACTAATTCCTGTATTTTTTTCAAAATTTTAGGTTCAGTAGTTTCGGAGATAAGGGGGGGGGAATGGTCAAGCTTCGTCTATTTTTTTTGAATAACTTGGAAACCATTTATTTTAAAATTACAAAAAAAATACTTTTAAGTTTGTCTCAACAATACCTTTCATTTGATATGTCACACGATGCAGTTTTCAATTATTTTTTTTTAAATTTTCCCTTTCCCCCCCAAAAATTACCTCCATATACAGATATGGACTTCTTATAGGTTATCCTATAATCTATAAGTAGAAAACTAATTTCTGTATTTTTTTCAAAATTTAAGGTTCAGTAGTTTCGGAGATAAGGGGGGGGGGGAATGGTCAAATTTCGTCTATTTTCTTGAACAACTTGGAAACTGTTTGTTTTAAAATTACAATAAAAATATATTTAAGATTGTCTCAATAAGACCTTTCATTTGATATGTCACACGATGCAGTTTTCAAATATTTTTTTTTTAATTTTCCCGTTCCCCCCAAAAATTACCTCCCATATACAGATATGGACTTCTTATTGATTTTCCTATAATCTATTAGTAGAAAACTAATTACTGTATTTTTTTCAAAATTTTAGGTTCAGTAGTTTCGGAGATAAGGGGGGAGGGGGAATGGTCAAATTTCGTCTATTTTCTTGAATAACTTGGAAACCATTTATTTTAAAATTACAAAAAAAATACATTTAAGATTGTCTCAACCAGACAATTCATTTGATATGTCACGCGATGCAGTTTTCAAAACTTTTTTTTTTCATTTTCCCCTTCCCCCCCAAAAATTACCTCCCACATACAGATTTCATCTATTCACGTCACACCTCTGTGCTTGGGTCACAGGAATGGATATGTGTACCAAATTTCAACCCAATCGGTCTAGTAGATTCGGAGATAATTGACTGTAAGCGACAGACAGACGGACACACGAGTGATCCTATAAGGGTTCCGTTTTTGTATTCGGACGTACGGAACCCTAAAAAATATTAAGACGCAGAGTAGAACAAAATATTCATTTAAAAATAAAGAAGGTACATATTTTAACCACATACTATTTTCTTTTTTTGCCATCTAGTATATTTTTTAAGTTAATAACTTATAAAATACTATAGGAGATAAGTTAATAACTTAATAAATACTTAGGTATTTGATCGAAAAAAAGTTGGTAACCCTAGTTATGCCATCTCTGGCCAAGTTTGCTTTAGAGCAGAGATCGGCGACCTGCGGCTATTTGGATGTGAAGGCTGTGAAGCTGCTGTTCTTTATTTCCATACGGAAATAATGTCCATATTTTATATTTAAAAAATCTTTCTGATGTTAGCATTCATAGTAAATCCTCTCAACACAAATAGTAACGAAATCCAAATTGAGCCATTTAGAGTTGGATCTCTAGAAATGCAATTGGATGTACTTAAGCTATTGTCAAACAGACAGGCGAAGCGAACGCGAGGCGAAGCGTTTTTGTTTGTAATGTATGGAATTGTTAGAAGCCTGTCACTTAGACTATCGGACCGCTTTCGCTTTTCTATATGACAGGATTCGGATCGCATCCGCTTCCCCTGTTTGTTTGACAATAGCTTAAAAGATTTGTGGAGTGAACATTTACAGAGTTGAACAGCAAGTTACAAGAGTTGAAGGTCCAGAAATGTACAATTGTACGTAGAATACGTAAGTCAACAAAAATGGACAGCTTTAATAGAAATGCTGCGAAGATGAGGCACCTAATTCGACGCATGAAATAGTCTTCCAAATTTCTACAGCGAGGTGACATTTGGAGTATTCCGGATCGACATATTTGTGCGAACAAGCGATTGAAGAAGAATTGAGGCTAGAAGAAAAATAAAGAAAAAATACCTTGCCAGAACTCTGAACTAAAATAGAATTCAGTAGTCCGTTCTCACACACAAAGTAGACAATATTCTACAACCTATGTTTTGTAAATAATCATTTCACTACCAGGTCAGGTGTCATTCTAAGTCATAATATCGTCACCTAACAAGTTGTTTTGATAGTGTTTTCCCAAATCCTGACTTATCATGGCTTATTTATCAACATGGGGCGATATACCAGATACTTTCCCGTGGGAACTAGCGATAATGGTGTGTATGATTCCAGGTTCGAATCCTGGCAGGTCGCCTTGTAGGGATAGGTGTAATTGAATAGACGAATTGATGTTTATTAGCTAACCATTCATTATATAGACTTAGGCTACTTACAGACATAGGCATAGATCTACACCGTGACTTTTTAGTCGTCTTACAAAAGTGGTCCACTTAATGTATCCGACCTAAAATACCTCTAGGCGAGTTTTTTTTTTTTTGTTTTTAATCATTAATAATTTTTATTATTAATAAATAGGTACAGTCATTAGAAATGTGAAACACTCTGTTTACGTATCAAGCTGTAGAGTATACCTACCCAGCGCAATAGTCGGGCAGATCATTCCATCTCCATTTTCTATGACACAAGGGTGTTTCTAACTACGCCTTGCGTCATAATAACGAATTAATGTTTTTTTTTTCAAATCTCTTAAATGCTATTTTTTATTATAAACGTGTTCTAGTCATTGGATACATGAACTGGGCAGTCGTTTTAAGACGACTAAAATTCACGGTGTATAACACATACCTACACACCTACACTACATGAGGGTGTTTGATAAAAAACACTAGATAACTCAGCTTTCGCAGAACGCCTCTTGAAGTTGTTAGAAAACTGACTGAGAACCAATAGGTCCAAATGCTTGCCGGAGTCACGGGAATGTCTTAAAAGGGCACCATAGCCCTGGAAAGTAAAAGACAAATTAAGGTATACGGTGGTTGGACTGGAACTGTGTAGGTACTGTTAACCGTGACCTCGGAACGTAAAAGGTTATTGAAGGAACACAGTGGATTTCAGTCAGTACGAGTCTGACAGTGGGTGGGAGGACTGGGAGGACTCATTGGATGATTTCACAACGTAAAAAAAAATATACGGTGGTTTTTAGTCCCCCAGGTTACAAAATAAACGAAATGAACTATGAATGACTTTGAAAGAAATTAGCATCAATTTTTTTTTGTTTTCTTAATGTTAGAGTAGGTGCTATTGATAATATAATTTATTCTTATTATACATACTTTTGTGCTTAAATAAATGTTTGTATGATACTCGTACTTTAATAGCGTGGCGCGACGTATAATATAAGGAAAAACTAATTGACACATAAAATATTACAGTCGAGGTATACCTTATTGCGCCAAAAATAGATTTTATTATAGGTGGGTTTTCAAAGCCGTGGTCAGGTAACCGTGACCTGGAACGTAAAGGGCTATTGAAGGAATACCATGGATTTTAACTAAATATGAGTCTGACAATTCCTCCCGTCCCACCCTGGGCAAAAGGACTCATTTGATAATTTTACGAAGACGAAAAAAAACAGTAAACCCTAGATACATAAATTGAACAAAATCGGCCATAGGTACGACCTTTACCAAAATATCAAAACATTGTGAAAGAACCATCTTCTTTATAATGGATACTAGAATGAAAGGTTAATGTCTATTTCTTAATATCTGACATTGACTTCAAAACCTCTTTTAAATGCGCCAAGTTGCATTTTTAATCTAATTTTATGCATAAATCTTAGTCATTTACATAACGCTATTCGGTTATTTTGTTTTCGATTTTTGACTAATTATAAGACCAGCGTAAAATTCGCTACAACTGCCAAAATATCTGTGTAACATTGTTACTATTATGTAGGTATTGAATTCAGTACAGGCCTTTAGTACTATTAAGTATTCTGTGGTACAGGCTAAAGAAGACACGTTCGCAGATTCGGGAATTTAAAAAAAATCTACTAGCGTGTTACGTCAGTAGGTAAGCAAGTACGCTGCGTTCCAGTTCCTTCGAGCTCATTCAAACTTGGGTTTCATCTTTGCTTCTCGCCGGGGTCGCGGGACCTTCTTATTAAGTAACCGTGACCTTGGAACGTAAAGGCTATTGAAAGAACATCGTGAATTTAATTCAGTACGGTCTGACAGCCCTACTCCTCCACTATTCTTTTCAGACAGGTAAATTCATTCTCCGGGACACGTCGAGCTTCATTGTCTCGGCGCTTTTCTGGTGGTTGCCACTGTTGATTCTGGCTCTCAGGAGTTGCAGTGGTTTGGGAATAGTGTGGTGGGTTTTTCCCAAAAAAAAAAGGTCTGACAGACCTCCGTCACGCTCTGGGTGGGAGGACTAATTAGATGACTTTACCACGAAAGAAAAAAATACTTAAAAAAGAACCCAGTATTTTATGAGAAATTGTGCATTTTCTACTTAATTTCCCAAGTTTTTCGTAATGGAGGAAGGCTCAGTGTGCCTCATGATAATTACGTCAAGATAGGCAACTTAAACCTAGTGAGGCAATTTTGGTTAGTTAATTCATGACATGACTATCAAGCCACTGTTTATTTATAAGATTAAGGGAAAGTTTGGTTATAAGGACGACAGGTAAATAAAGTTTCGATTTAGGTTTAAGCAATGTATTCTTATGGGAGCAGTGGTGGCCCAGTGGTATCGGCCTCGACTTACGAGTAGTAGGTCGTGGGTTCGAACCCCGTCAGGCGCATTACTTTGTGTAATTTATTCCAACACCACTTCTCTCAAAACGGTGAAGGAAAACATCGTGAGGAAACCGGCATGTCCTAGAACCAAAAATTCGAAGACATGTGACATCTACCAATCCGCACTGTGTCCCAGCAGTGGGAACATTTATAGGCTGATGATGATGATGATGATGAATGTATTCTCTAAACGGACATAAGAGCATATTACATGAGAACATAAAATAATAAACTTCTAGGTAACGTTCACTGTTATAAGACAATAGGTTTTTACTGAAAAACGCGGTTGGTACAGTAGTTGACCGATTGGACTGCTGCGCTACATGTCGCGGGTTCGATTCCCGCGCGGAGCAAATATTTGTATGATCTACCAGTACTTGTTCCGGGTCTGGGCGTTTGTGTATGTGAATTTATATGTTTGTAAACGCACCCACGACACAGAGAAATTCCTGTGTGGGGGCATCGTTTAAAAAAATGTAATTAGTTCAAAAGCTGGATTATCAAAAAATATTTGCCACTTACGTAAAGAACTAATATCAGTACTTACTTCTTTTTTTACGTAAACCAAATTAAATTCATCGGGAAATTTGCATAGAAAATGATACTTATAATAATGTTTTACCTCGAACCCATAACACAAAGGAACAGATTGCCTTAGCCGATTTATTTGCCCCATAGAATTCTAGCCCAACTTCAAGTGACAGCTACTAAATTATACCACCATGAATTCTAATACAGCTGCCATTCCTCCATGACATTTACAGATACAGAGTGCTTTAAACCATAACTTACGATCCTAAATCAAACAACAATGCATGCGTAATGCATAAACAGCGCGTTTAATCCCAAGTTTATAAGATGTCCATTACTTAAACGGGAACGTACCAATGACCCGTGTTGGATAAATAAATGGAGGAGTAACAAAATGGAGTGTTCATTGAGATCGCTTTTGTTGCTCCTGACCATTTTGAGAGCGTTATCTTGGCTGCAACGAATGATATATTTACGGCTATTGTTACAGTTATGTTTTTTTTTTTACAATAGGTACGTTTCACAGAAACGGCTCATAAAGATCCTTGTAGCAATGTTCTTATAAACACTATTATATCAGCTATCGTATTATTATAGCAAACAAACTGATTGAGACACTGCTACAGTTTTCTTTCGTAGATAAATCGACAAAAAAAGTACACAGAGAATATTATCATAGTAAATAACAGTACCTTTATTCTTAGCACAAGAATTAAATAGTGAACAAAATCAGAGACTTTATACAACGTGTAACGTTACTAACGCAAAACCTCTCGTGGGGAAACTCAGCCCATGTTATACTGAATAATGTTTGTTCTAAGACTTTTGGAAATTCACAAAAATTACTTTTTCATACAAAATGAGAAATTGATCGGGCCCATCAGTATGAAAAATCTTTTTTTTTTTGCGAATTTTCAAAAGTCTTAGAACAAACATTGTTCAGTAACATGGGCTGAGTTACCCCACGAGAGGTTTTGCGTTAGTAATGTTACACGTTGTATAACACACACAAAGAAATATTCTATTGTCAGGCATTTTCTCATGTACCTATATGTCATTTCGGCTGTGCGGTAGGTAAGTATATCATAATTCGCCGCACATTTTGCACTCCATTCACTAGCTACTCCGTCGTTTAACAGGAAACCGTATGACTCACGCGTCGGGATTCCAAATTGTAAATTATTCAATCCTTTTATATCTCGGAATTATAATGGCGGGAATTGTCCTTATGGAGAAGATTATGTGTTCAGAAAATACAAATGGCCGTTAGGTGCTGTCAGTCACAATTGCTTTTCTATAAGATACCATTCATGGGTGTCCATCACCATTTAGCCTTTTTATGGTGGTAAACACCCAGGGCGGGTCGGGAGGGATTGTCAGACTTGACTGACTAAAATCCACGGTGATCCACGTTCCAGGGTCAGGGTTACCTGACGAGACAGTCCTGAGACCTCTCATTATTTATGCTTAAGGCTACATTAGGCAGCGATTTGGGATGCGACTGAAAGAGCGAAACGAACAAGTTACATGCGAAATCGCTGATGTACGACGTAGCCATAATTACGTGAGCATTCATTTATTTATTTTAATCGATCATTTGTGTCGCAGATCGCGTCGCAGCCTAGTGTAGCCTTAGCCTTATTTTCGGCGGCGGCGGCGTCGTGTACATGAGCCCTAAGGATACTAAATATGTTGTTCGTGAGAAACTTGTGCAAATTGCTAATTACATAGTTAATTTTCTGTTTAGTTTAATTTGTTTGCTAATATTTAAGACAGGAAACAGAAAATACCCAAATGGAAAATATTATGTACATACAAGGATCTAAATAATAAATTCTAACATAAATATATTGTAAATAATCTCGCATACTCACTATTACACTTGAGAAGTGCGACAACTCCAACAAAAACAATGTACCTACCTAAGCATTGGTTTTACCAACGTGAACAAATCATTATTATATCATTAGGGCAAGCACAAGTTAGCAATTTCAAATACCTGGGAATAGCTGTAACTGAAACTGTTCCTTGAAAATTACCTACATTTGTTATTATTGTTGCAAAGAGTAATGAAGACCAATTATATCATTATCTTATTAAACCATAATTTTAATGATAATGCCAAGGATGCCATTATTATTGCATTACGGATTACCTGCTTCATTTCCTACGTTGTTCAATCTATGATCATTTATCTTAACCCCTTTACCACGACAAACAAGCGAGCGAGACGCATCAAAAAGAAAAATTGTTAGGACCATAACATGAACCACAATGTCATGTGTGATCGTGGCGGGAGTATCTACTTACACGTAGAAAATAAGAGTAAAAGCAGCAGCAGAAAAATAACTAGTGTGGGAGTCGTTTGACGCTCGTCGCGTGATATCGTCACAAATCGCAATGTGCTATGTCGTGGACAGAGGGCTTCAAATTCGATGATTCCCGATGTCCACCCCCAGCTTGTCCCCCGCCGGGGGACAGCGCAACTTTTTCTAAAAAAAGTTCCTTTTGTCCCCCGCTGGGGGACAGCGCAACTTTTTTTTAGAAAAAGGTTCGCTGTCCCCCAGCGGGGGACAGTGCTACTATTTTTTTAAAATATTTACGTTGTCCACCACGGGTGGACATCGCTACGATTTTAAAATTGAGAATTCTCAGTGTCCACCGCGGGTGAAATCTTTGTGTATTCCGCACACTCAACGGTCAGTTTATACCGGTTTTGTATAGGTTGATGTGTAGCCGAGTGTACTAGTAAAGTTTTAGTTAGCATTCTTCTGCACGCGTAGTATGGTGATTCTATCTCTATTCTACGAAGAAAAGACAAAGTTATTTCATCGTTATTTCTAAACAAATCGACTGTTTTTTTGCACAAATATGACACCATTCGTACACTATTGAAGAATAGAACGTTTATTTTCTATATTTTTTACATTACCATGCTTAAAACGCTAAAATTATTTCTACGTTCTGTCATTTTGTCTATTCTTCCGTCGACAAAACCCCTTTCTACGGCGCCATGCTACGCCTGCACGGCTTGTTTTATTATGAGTTTTCTTGATGAAAACTTTTAATAAAGCGAGCCTGTAAAATTGGATTAGAAAAATTGGTTTGATGTTACTCTACTTTGTATAAACATTTTAAATGATTATATACTTTTCAGGTGTATATATATATACATATATATATATATCATTAACTTTGGCAATTTTTTTAACAATTTTTTTGACAATTGAATGCCGACCAATTGGTCGCCTCCACATTACACCGGATATGATTAGAAATAAATGTCATATCCTAGTCAATTTCAAAAGTAAATTAAAAAAAAAAACTTTACAATAAATAAAACTACTTTTGTATTTTTAATTATGGTGTTAATTAGCAGATTTTTTTTATAATAAACATTGATTTTAAAATACATAATTTGTTTTCATTATTATTGTAATCATCATCTTCCTTCTAAAGTCTTTATATCTGTAACGAGTCTTCTCTTAAAGTTTATAAAAACAATTAAAAGGGTTGGCTACCGGGAATAAATAAAAAAAAGTATCTCCGTTCACCCGCGGTGGACACTGAGAATTCTCATTTTTAAAATCGTAGCGATGTCCACCCGTGGTGGACAACGTAAATATTTTTAAAAAATCGTGGCACTGTCCCCCGCTGGGGGACAGCGAAAGTTTTTCTAAAAAAAGGTTGCACTGTCCCCCAGCGGGGGACAAAAGGAACTTTTATTAGAAAAAGTTGCGCTGTCCCGCGGCGGGGGACAAGCTGGGGGTGGACATCGGGAATCATCGGGCAATTTTCAAATTGCCACCTTCATTATTTATTTTATTAACAATCTTTATTCACAGTTTAGTATAAAAACAAGTTTGTTCTGTACATTTTGTAATGTGATGCTCACTTTACATATTTCTGCAATTTGCGTGGCTTCTCATGGTAAGAGCAGATCCATTTAGTTGTTAATTTTATTTACCTAAGTCTGTAATTCTGTTTCTAGAAATAGTTATGTGTCTGGGGAACATCTCAATTATCGTTTATTCTTATTTCTCCAAGGTTCAGTTTTCGTCTTATAATTATTTCGGTGAATAACTCTGAAACCTGGCACTTTAGGACATTATGAAATTTTTTGTTTGTCTAAGTGTCTTCTATCTAAATAAATTCGGTTGTGCACCGCATTTCTGAAAAAAATGGCAGGAGACTGATAGGGCCAAAGCCTTCAAACCCCAAGCAATAAAGAAAAAAGCGTAAATTAGATCCTAAGATACACAAGACACAATATTTTCTTTTTCATGTTCACACTATTGTCTACATTTCTTTATCAACTTTTCTCCTTTAATGGGTCTGCTGGGAGAAATTTCTTAAGAAATAAGCAGTACCCTTGTACTATAGTTTTAAATTTGCGTTGTTTTATGTTCTGTATTGTGTGTATATAAATTGTTAAATAGGTAAATAAATAAGAAGGGATCTATAAAATAAAACATCACCTACACAACGCAGACACGCTAATTAACTTCTATGCAGGTGTGACCACGCAAAACTAATCACAGAGCCGCATAACCAATTCACACTCAGAACATTTGTTATTTACCGCGGCTGTAATACTCATACTTACCGCATTATATTTATTTGAACATATTTTATAAACATACTAGCTGACACCGCGAACTTCGTAGCGCCACAGAATCAATACTACTAATATACTACTATTGTTACATTCATCATTTGTTACAAAAAATGTGATAAATGAAGAACCGCTCGACTCGACCGATTTTGTGTAAACTTCACATGAAGCATCTACTAATTAGTTCGAACAAAGCCTAAACATTTGGTTTGGATAGGTGAGCCCGTTCTTGAGATAAAACATTACAACGAAAAGTGGCATTGATTTTTATATATTACATATAATAATATGTACCTATAGATAGATAGATAAAGTCACATAAAACATTCAATTCAAATATTTGTTCCGTCTGGGAATCGCACCCGCGATGGCGTCTGGGAATCGCACTCAGCGGCAGCAGTCTTCAGCATCATCTTCCACAACTTGACTTCACCAACTTCTGTGTATAAGGCGTCTCCTGCTTCGTCCAGGTTTTATCCACTATGGCAACAATGTTGACAGCTCATCTTGCCACCAACCGCATTCAAGCAATAAAACATGTATCATCATCATCATCATCAGCCGGAAAACGTCCACTGCTGAACATAGGCCTCCCCCTTAGACCGCCACGCCGAACGACAATTCGCCACTTGCATCCATCGGTTGCCCGCGACCCTCACGATGTCGTCGGTCCACCTAGTGGGAGGCCTACCTACGCTGCGTCTTCCGGTCCGTGGTCGCCACTCGAGAACTTTTCTTCCCAAACATGAAATGAAACATCAAAAACATGAATGTTACTTACAAAATCAAACCGCGACAGTAAATGGTTGCGTAGGTTTGCGAGCCCATTCACACTTTGAAATAGTATTTAGATTGATGAAAGATAATAATGTGGTGAACCTTTGAATTATGTAACACGCAACAATCTTTACCTTTGAGGGAGAGACGAATGAAAGGACTGTTTGCTAGTAATACACTGATGTTCATATTTATTTATTTAACGATAGGTTCGCGGATATAGGGTACCTTATAATAGCCTATTTGATAGTATTAATACCTATATCACAAATCTAATTAGTCCGGCATTTAGAGTTTTGAGAAATAACGGACACGTGTTTTTTTAACCGACTTCAAAAAGGAGGAGGTTCTCAATTCGGTCGGTAGTTTTTTTTTTTTTTTTTTTTTTATGTATGTACACCGATTACTCCGAGGTTTCTGGTCCGATTAGTGTAATTCTTTTTTCGTTCGATGCAGTATACTTTCCCATTGGTCCCATAAAAATTTCATCCAATTTGGTTCAGTACTTTTTATTTTGTGAGCATTTTTATTGATGGATGATGTGATGATCTTTACTTTTTTGAGTGTTTGTTACGCGATTACTCCGCTAATTGTGGACCGATTTTCAAAATTCTTTTTTTGTTGTACGAGGAATAGTTCACTTTAGGGAACACTGCAAGTTTCATCAAAATCGGTTCAGCAGTTTTTGATAGGGAATTTTATTAGCTTATTGTGTACATGAGCGATGTTAATACCGGTGCTAAGGATTACCAAATTCTAGTGCACATGTAAGAAATGATGTATTTGACAAGAATTTTGGGTTGAATATTTAAACTAAAAAGAGTAAAATAAAAAACATTTTCAAAAAAAATTTAACCGCCTTCAAAAACAATCACAAAAAAGGGTAAAATAACCTACAAAATAACTTTTCTTTCGGAAGTCGGTGGCATAAAAGACAACGAAATAAAAAAACAAAGCCACCGACTTCCGAAAGAAAAGTTATTTTGTAGGTTATTTTACCCTTTTTTGTGATTGTTTTTGAAGGCGGTTAAATTTTTTTTGAAAAAAGTTTTTTATCTTTTGTAAATTCAATGAACATTTACCAAGATATAACGCATCGAAACTCGAGAGTGGGGGCTGGTGACGTCAGAATTCAGTAGAAATTGTACTAAATTGTGACGTATTGCCAATTTTGAAAGCGTTGTATCTCCGTCAATTTTGGCAGTCGTACAAAAAGAAAAAATACGAGGTGAATATTTTTTGATAATCTTACTGACGGACTAAAGTTTTTTTTTTGTCAAATAGCCTATTTCGAAAAAAATAATGTTGCCGAGAAAAACAAGAAAAATGTATGACGACGCCAGCATATCAACCTACCTCAATCTGTCTTTATTTGGGTTAATGTTCGATTGATAAAATTTGACAGATTAGGGTAGATTGACCTGCTGCGTCTGTACTTTCAATCTGAAATTGATTGTGAAATAAATTAATTTAAGTGAAGCTGTAGAAAAAAGTTTAAGCTCAAAATTTCTTAAATTTTTTTTAAGCACGAGTACCAGACTCCTATAACGTTTAGAACGTAGAAACAATTATATCGCCTGATACAGTTCCAATAATCGCTTTTCCTAAAGACTAATTATAAACACCTGTGTTTACAATGACTTTAGAGCTGTGAATGTTAACTATTACTAATCCCATGGAATCTAGTGACTGGCGCCTTATTTGGAGGTGGCAATGTAGTGGATTTATCTCAAATAGTCAATCTTATTACTGTCTATGGTTATGTGATGTCAGCTAGCGTTAAATCTGAAGTGGCGGTTTATGATAATAAATAATAAATAATAAAAATAGCTTTATTGATTCCTTACATAACATTAGCAATTGAATTATTATACACAACATAATAATATTACACATACACTTACAGTTACAATTATTTTAAATATTTTTTTTTTTCTCATTCATGCAAATTTTTATTATCATTATTATTCTATTTAATTTTATATAATTGACAATTAAAATTATTATTTAAAGAATTTAGGTAATAAAAAATGTCATCAGTTTCATTACAATAAAATTAAGATTCAAATATCAACAATTGACGTTAATTTTTTTTTTATGTCATGCAAAATTAATAAATATAAATTAATAATTATAAATGCTGATTGATTCATTAAATTATTATAATTATATTATTTAGATGTAAGGACCGCCTATAGCGGTAAAAGCCTCCTCCATTGCTCTCCAACTCTCTCTATCTCTAGCTAGCCTGCTCCATATTTTTCCTGCTACGGTGGCTATATCATCGATCCACCTCTTACATGGTCTACCTCGGCGACGTTTCTTGTATATTGGGTACCAGTTTGTAGTTATTTTTGCCCATCTGTCGTCGTTTAGTCTTTGTATGTGCCCTGCCCATTTCCATTTAAGCTTCAGAGCTTGCTTTACTACGTCCTTAGCTTTGGTTTTCTCTCTAATTAGCGCGTTTTTAACTTTGTCTTTTAGTTTTATTCCCATGTAGCTCCTTTCTATAGCTCTCTGACATACTCTTAGTTTTTCCAGTGATTCTTTTGTTAAGGACCACGTTTGACATGCATATGTGAGGCATGGTATAAGACAGATTTCCATAGCTTTTGTCTTTATTTTGGTAGGCAGTTCACTTTTAAATATTTCTTTCATGGACCAATATTTGTTCCAGGTGTTCTTTATTCTGCGAGTTATTTCTTTCTTTGAACAGTCTTTTACTGATATTAAATGTCCCAAATAAATGTATTCGTCGACCCATTCTAAGGGTACCCCGTTCATGGTAATAGTTGTTTCTTTTATATTTGTCATGACTTTTGTTTTGGTTTGGTTTACTTCAAGCCCTACTTTCTTGCTGTGTTCATTCAGTGATTGTAGCATATATTGAAGCTCTACAGGGTCCTCAGACAGTAGCACCAGGTCGTCTGCAAATCTGAGATGTGATAAATACTGTCCATGTATTTTGAGGCCAACTCTATCCCAGTCCAGTGCTCGAAATATTTGTTCTAAGACTGCTATGAAGATCTTAGGCGAGAGCGGGTCGCCTTGTCTCACACCACGTTGTATATTGAAGGTTGGTCCGTAAGATTCAAGTTTTATTCTTGCTTTACTGTTTTTGTATATTTCTTTGATTATGTTTATGTAACCTGCATTCAATCCTTGTTCGGCCAGCGCTCTCCACATTGAGTTGTGCGAAATAGAGTCGAATGCCTTTGAGTAGTCAATAAAACTAATGTAGAGTGGCTTACCGTATTCGTTGTATTTTTCAATGATCATCTTGAGAGTATGTATGTGGTCCACCGTTGATCGATTTTTCATAAACCCTGCTTGCTCTACCGCTTGATTATTGTCGATTATTCTGGATATACGGCGTAGTAGAGTTGAAGAAAAGACTTTGTAGAGACATGGCATAAGACTTATAGGCCTGTAGTTGGCTATTTGTGTTGGGTCCCCTTTTTTGTATAGAAGGATAATCTCTGTACATGCCCATTGACTGGGGAGTTTATTCTCTATTAAGATTTGATTGAATAGAGTCGTGAGCGGCTTGATTAACATGTTTTTGCCTGCTTTTATATGTTCGTTCTTTATTCCATCTGATCCTGGGCTTTTGTCTAATTTTAGTTTGTCTATTGAAAGTTCTATTTCATTTTCATTAAAACAAGGAACAGAATCGCAATTAAATGGCATATATGTGCTAACTTCTGAGTTGTTAACAGAATATAAGGTTTCATAGAATTCAGTTGCTATTTCCAGTAATCCCTGTCTGTGTGTAATCTTCGTTCCGGAAGCATTTTGAAGTTGAGTCATAAGTTGTTTTGAATTATTTAATTTCTTGTAGGCTTTTTTTACTGCTCCAGAGTTTTGTATGTAGTTTTCTAACATAGTGAGTCTATAGCTTCGAATATTCATAGTTATCTTTTTATTTATAATTCTATATAATTTGCTTAAATGTTGTTTTTCGGATCTTGTTTTGTTTTCCTTGTTTTTAAGTGTATGTCTCTTTTTTATGAGTTCATCGATCTCTTCAGTTATAATTAGTTGTTTTTTTAAGGTTTTTCTTGCCAAAATTGAGTTTTTAGAGCAATTTGTTATTGACTTTTCTAGAATGTCATACTGATCTTGAACTGACATGGTAGAGTCTGGTGTCGGTCTAATAGCCAGATGAGATTGGAATTTTTTGTAGTCCACTTCTTGAATTTTGTTTTTGAATTGTGTTCGTCTAAGTTTTCCTTTTTCTATGGTCATGGTTACTCTCACTAGGCGGTGGTCACTTGAATGTTTAAAGTCACTTAGTACGCTGATATTATGTAATGATGTATTAGGGATGTTTGTAGCAATGTAATCTATTTCGTTTCTGGTTTTGCCATCCGGTGCTTTCCACGTCCACCTCAGTTTTGGCGATTTTTTAAACATAGTATTTACTATCTTTAGCTTGTATTGAAAACAAAACTCTATAAACATTTCTCCTCTTTTGTTTCTGTTCCCGTAACCATACTCGCCCATTACGAGCTTATCCTGTGGCGTTGGATTTCCAATTTTTGCGTTTAAGTCACCCATGAATATTGTATTTTTTGTGCTGCTATCCAAAGCCTTTTTAAGATATTCGTAAAATGTTTGCATGTCTTTATCATCGGCGCTTTCCGTGGGCGCATAAACTTGGTTAATTGTAAATAGTTCGTTTTGTATATTTACGTCAATAAGGGCAACCCTTTCTGAAAGTCCGATGAAGTTCTCTACCACCACATTATGTTGTTTTCTGACAAGAAATCCTATTCCTTTCTCTCCTTTTGTTTCTCCGAAATAGTACAGCGTGTAGTAATTTCTGTCCTCTATTATGTATCCTGAACGACGTACTTCTGAAATTCCTAGTATGTCCCATTTTATGTCTGATAGAGCGTATTCTAGTTCCATGACTCTTGCTTCGCTTGATAATGACCGTACATTGAAAGTTGCTATATAGTATTTGTTAAGTTTTGGAGGGTTGCGGTCTTCTACCCCCGCGGTGACCAGCCGTTCTGGGGGAGGTGTGTGTGGGAGGGGCGTAATTGATTGCTAGGTTTCTTCTCTATCTATTGTCTCGTTATAATTATTTTTATTCATATAAGAATGTAAGGTATTTTGTGCATAGAATTTGGGTTTAACATTTTCTTTTTGTGAGGTAGATTTCGTAGTTCTGATTTTTTTGTTCTCTCTATTTTTGTTGTTCGCATTTTCTTCAGGGTAACTATCTGTGGTCTCTGGCGATTGTGACATAAATCTCTTGTTTC
Source organism: Agrotis exclamationis (assembly GCA_950005045.1). NCBI lineage: Eukaryota > Metazoa > Arthropoda > Insecta > Lepidoptera > Noctuidae > Agrotis > Agrotis exclamationis. The sequence goes on along the minus strand of OX465429.1, from coordinate 16,029,438 downwards.
CATTTCTTCGATTTTCATTTTCCTTGCTATCAAAAATAATTAAACGGTCATATTTGATAATTGCCTTATTTCCTTTTTCCTTTTCTTCTTTCATTCTGAGCTTTAGTTGTTTTCTTTTTTCTATCACATCCTTTGGGAAGTCTTCTTGAATATAGTAGGGAGTATTTTCAAGGTGTTTTTTATTTTTCAGTAAATGAATCTTCTTTCCCATAGTTGTTAAAGTTAAAAGGATTGGTCTTGGTTTATGATAGTTTATGATAATCTAGGTTTTTTCTCAAAAACCTAGATTGGATTAGTTTTATGATAGAAACCATGTTGGAGAACCTAGATGGAAGTGAGCGTAGCGAGCTCAAAACTTAGGGGCATCTTGACTCGAATAAATTCGAGGGGAATGGCTTCCCCCCTGTAGACTCCGCCATATCCTTCGTGTAAGGTTTAAAACATTTATAGGACCTCCGTGTTCCTCTGTCTATGGACCCCTCGATTACACCTTATTACACGTTTTTTTTTTTTTTTATCTTTAAAATAATCCAGTCATGATAAACAAAATGATTTAGAACACCTAGTTCTAAATCATTTTGTTTTCTTCCAGTTCTGGACAAGCTTTATTTATGAAAGTAAAGTGTGTTTATTCTTGATTTTTAAGTTTCGGGTGGGACGCTACTAGGTAGGTTGCTACTGCTAGTAGATTATAAGTAGCATTGTGTGAAGTATAGCATTACATTATGTTTTACTCTTAATTGTTCAGTGTTCCCTATTATTGTGGTTTACCACTAATCACAATACTTACCCTAAAATTAAGATTTACCCTGGCATTGTTCAGCAGTTAGTTGCAGAGGTTAGATTGTGGTCTCATTACGTAACTGTTGTAATAACCGTTATTGTCTCACTGCAGGGTGAAGGTCGTGGGACTGTCTCACCAGGTAACCGTGACGCTGGAACGTAAAGGGCTATTGAAGGATCACCGTGGATTTTAGTCAGTATAAGTCTGACAGTCCCTTCCATCTCGGCCTGGGTGGGCGGACTCATTACAAGATTTTACCTCGAAAAAAAAAGCGTGAAGCTCGATTTGAGATCATCCAAACGATTTTTTAGTATTATAATGCGAAAGTATGTTTGTTTGTGACCTTTCCACGCCTAAACTAAAGACGCAGCGTAGGCCTCCCACTAGGTGGACCGACGACATCGTTAGAGTCGCGGACAACCGATGGATGCAAGTGGCGAATTGTCGTTCGGCTTGGTGGCGGTCTAAGGGGGCGGCTTATGTTCAGCAGTGGACATCTTCCGGCTGATGATGATGATGATGAGCAATTTACATTGCATTTTAAATGATCACATAAAATATAGGATGTATAAATGATAATTAATAGGAATACATTTAAAAAATAACAATTACATTCTTTTAAAATAAATGGCGCTTCCTGTCGCCGAAATTATAGTCAAATTCCAAATTAACGCAAGCGAAACCGTAGGCAAAAGCCAGTATACTATAAAGCCATTTTATTCTGCAGTGCCCTATGCGATATATCCTGTATTTACAAACACGTCCCCTTACAAGAGCGCCGTTAAAGACGGCCATGTTTACACGGATCAATTAGGATTCAACTGCTAACGCGTTAAATCCGGCTCTGTTTACAGTACCGATAGCAAGACAAGAAACGAGATTGAAAAGATAAGAGCGTACTAATTCGTGACTTCTTAGAAAAATAGGGGGACCCTTAATAATATTATAAAGCAGGGCCGGATCTAGGGGGGAAGGCGGGGCCCGTGTCCCGGGCGCCAGCTTCTGGGGGCGCCAAAACCATAAATGCAACAAAATAATATTAGTCACGCAGAGTAAGAAAAAAAGAAGAGAAGAAAAAAATTTGATCCAGAGCTGTCATAAAGTGAAGGTTTGGATGTTTGGATGGATGTATGGATGTATGTTTGTTATTCATTCAATTACGTAAAATAACTGAACGGATCTTGACCTTTGTATCAGGGATAAGTTTTATAGTTAGTTAGTAAATTAGTAGTGAATAATCTCTTCTTCCTTCCCAATCAGACACAGGAACCTTCCGGAACTTCCGTATCCGGTGAGGACATGTGTCAAGCGGAAGGTGAGGACGCCGGGACGCCTCTCAAGCCAAAACCAAAGAGAACCCCTCTTTGAGGAATGGTTTGAGAGGCTTACCGCCGGGAAACGAAACAGCTGATTCAAAATATTCTACTCCAGTAATTTTCTCGTCGTCTTTAATACATAACAGTAATTAATATTACACAACGTTCAATATTAAGATAGACCTATAATAAATGCATAGAAAGTGTCCACGATCTATTATGTTATCATAGTGGGCCAGTAATGGTAACTGAGTTAGGCAATAGTTACTGGGTCGGTAAAATGGTTCTACAACTGCTTGTTAAACTTCCTGTACAATCAGTTTTGTGCTTATATAGGTACTTGTACTTACCTACCTAGTTTAAATTGTGGCCCTTTGTAGATACGTTTTACAACTTCATTATTTGTGATCTTGAATCACGATTAAATTAAATGGGTATATTGTGTGCTTTAATACAGAACAAAAAAGTAAAAATCGTGTTTAAAAAAGGAACTGACTTCAAAAACAGACACAAAAAGTGTAAAATTGCCGGAGGTCTGTATTTCCTGACAGCATGGTATTATTAAAAAAAAATTCTTTCGGAAGTCGGTGGGTTTGTTTTTTTTTCATTGACTTTTTCCACCGACTTCCGAAAGAGCAAAGAACGAGAAAAAAGTCACGTTTGTAGTATGAGAGCTCGCTTAACCCTTAAATACCTAATTATTCTATTCTGTTTTATTAGTATTTGTTGTTATAACGGCAACAGAAATTCATCATTTGTGAAAATTTCAACTGTGTCTTGGTGACAGAAGGACAGACAGACATACAGACGCGGACAGACAGCGACATCTTAGTAATGGGGTCGCGTTATACCTTTTTGGGTGCGGAACCCTAAAAAAAAAACTTAATAATTTATTTTCTAAACTCTAACTGACGGAATAATCTGATTTTCAATGTATTGATGCTGAAATCATTTCTATACGCATAATTTCTTAAAAAAATGAAACCACTATCAAATCTCGAGAGTTACATAATGAGTAAAAGCTAATTACAATAATACAACAATCATTTAACCATATCAAAACTCGAACTAATAAATCTGTAGTTAATTGTTTCGCTATCTGTACTCAAATGCGCAGGAGTTGCGTTTGTTGTCGTGTCCCGGCTATAAATACTCGTGTACGGGGAACGCTAAGTTTACCCGACTTTGTACTTGTGTAGGGTAGTTCTATTTACATATTGTATATTTTATGTTGAGTTAGGTTTATAAATGGTAATTTTATACGGTTGGTGCAGTGGCTGAGCGATTGGACTGCTGCGCCGCGTGTCGCGGGTTCGATTCCCGCACGGAACAAATATTTGTATGATCTACAAGTAGTTGTTCCGGGTCTGGGTGTTTGTGTATGTGAGTTTATATATGTTTGTAAACACAACCACGACACAGGAGAAATCCCTAGGGGCAACTTTTTTTTATATATTTTTTTTTCTTTATTATTTTGTCACAGAATAGGCCTAAGCAGTTCTACTTTTCGAACCCAAAAAAAACAAGCTTAACTAATATCTAAATTATGGCATGGACATTTGACATTTATAAAATTTATTCTTGGTTATTTAATTTAGAATAAATCTCCATTCTTATTATACTTATACCAAAATAAATTAAAAGTGCATAATTATCCCGAAACAGATGCAAATGTAAATTAGACTTGTTATTAACATCAGCGACATCTGCATACGTAACTTAATAATTACTGCCGCTACTCTAAATTAAAATACTGGTACATTTCGCAAACCTTTATAATTACATATTTCTGTATTAATTTCTGTGTTGGTCTAGTGGTTAGTGACCCTGACTGCTATGCCGGAGGTCGTGGGTTCGATTCCCACCCAGGACAAATGTTTGTGTGATGAGCACGATCATTTGTTCTGTGTCTGGGTGTAATTTATCTATAATATGTATGTATTTAGAAATATATAAGTATGTTTATCAGTTGTCTAGTACCCATAACACAAGCTCTGCTTAGCTTGGGACTAGATGGCGTTGTGTGATAGTTGTGGAATATTATTATTATTATTTATTTTTATACTTTTATGTATCTCGGCTATATTGCCGGATTTGCAGGATAGCACGGGCCGAAGCCAAGTTCTATCCCAGGATGTTACTGTCATGATGATGAGATGATAATGAGATTGAATTTTGCAATGATGCGTTTCTGTGCCTATCAAACTCTAATTGTGGGGTGGCTGAAGGTTGTGTGTGTGGGTGTGGAGTGATGACTACAGAGTCATTTTCATTTTGTAAAAATTTTCTGACAATCCTGCAAGTATTCAGGATTGCGGCTTTCTGAAGACTTTGGTATGTGTATGGTGGTAAATCAAGTGTTCTTAAGGATTGGTGGAGCTGGTTAGGAATAATACCTGTAGTTGATAATACAATGGGGACTATAGTGACATTGCTAAGACACCACATTCGGCTAATTTCAATTTTAAGATCTGTATATTTCGAAAGTTTTTCTGCTATTGTGTTTTGTAGGTTGTGAGTGTTTGGTACGGCGATGTCTATGATTTGCGCGGTTTTGTTAAGTTTGTCTAGGTGATGTCTGGTCTGTTAAAGTGTGTGGTTCTATCGGTGAGGATTGCTCGGTCAAAGTACATTTTGTGAGTAGCGTTTTCAAGAATAAGTCTGGGCTGGTATTTATAGTAAGGTATTGGTGGTGTGGAAATTAAATTGAATTTGATTGCTAATTTTTGATGAATTATGTTTGCTATTTGGTCATGCCTGTGTTTGTAATCGGTCTGGACTATTGCTTTACAAGCGCCTGTGATGTGTTGAATGGTTTCGGAAGAACTATTGCATCGCCTACATATATCAACTGTTTGAGGAACCCGCATTATATGTTTCTGGTAATTGCGAGTTTCTATTACCTGATCCTGGATCGCTATCATGAACCCTTCGGTCTCAGAGAACAGCTCACCACGCCTTAACCATTCGTTCGACGCTAATTTGTCGACGTTATTATTATTATTATAAATTACATCATAATCCACTAGCGTTTAGTATTCATTCTAATTAATACTATTCTTTATTGTACAAACATATAATTAAAATAACATTTCACGTAAGGGTAAGTTATGTACAAAGGGGAGCTTAACCCAGAATTGGGTTTCTTGCAGCAAACCTTAGAGCTACCTAAATGGGATAATGAATTTGTCATTCCCTACCTGTCCGCTTTTTTTAGGGTTCCGTACGTCCGAATACAAAAACGGAACCCTTATAGGATCACTCGTGTGTCCGTCTGTCTGTCGCTTACAGTCAATTATCTCCGAATCTACTAAACCGATTGGGTTGAAATTTGGTACACATATCAATTCCTGTGACCCAAGCACAGAGGTGTGACGTGAATGGATGAAATCTGTATGTGGGAGGTAATTTTTGGGGGGGATGGGGAAAATGAAAAAAAAAGTTTTGAAAACTGCATCGTGTGACATATCAAATGAAATGTCTTGTTGAGACAATCTTAAATGTATTTTTTTTATAATTTTAAAATAAATAGTTTCCAAGTTATTCAAGAAAATAGACGAAATTTGACCATTCCCCCTCCCCCCTTATCTCCGAAACCACTGAACCTAAAATTTTGAAAAAAATACAGTAATTAGTTTTCTACTTATAGATTATAGGAAAATCTATAAGAAGTCCATATCTGTATATAGGAGGTAATTTTTGGGGGGGAAGGGGAAAATTAAAAAACAATATTTGAAAACTGCATCGTGTGACATATCAAATGAAAGGTATTGTTGAGACAAACTTAACTGTATTTTTTTTGTAATTTTAAAATAAATGGTTTCCAAGTTATTCAAAAAAAATAGACGAAGCTTGACCATTCCCCCCCCCCCTTATCTCCGAAACTACTGAACATAAAATTTTGAATTTTTGGGGGGGATGGGGAAAATGAAAAAAAAAGTTTTGAAAACTGCATCGTGTGACATATCAAATGAAATGTCGTGTTGAGACAATCTTAAATGTATTTTTTTTATAATTTTAAAATAAATAGTTTCCAAGTTATTCAAGAAAATAGACGAAATTTGACCATTCCCCCTCCCCCCTTATCTCCGAAACCACTGAACCTAAAATTTTGAAAAAAATACAGTAATTAGTTTTCTACTTATAGATTATAGGAAAATCTATAAGAAGTCCATATCTGTATATAGGAGGTAATTTTTGGGGGGGAAGGGGAAAATTAAAAAACAATATTTGAAAACTGCATCGTGTGACATATCAAATGAAAGGTATTGTTGAGACAAACTTAACTGTATTTTTTTTGTAATTTTAAAATAAATGGTTTCCAAGTTATTCAAAAAAAATAGACGAAGCTTGACCATTCCCCCCCCCCTTATCTCCGAAACTACTGAACATAAAATTTTGAAAAAAATACAGGAATTAGTTTTCTACTTATAGATTATAGGATAACCTATAAGAAATCCATATCTGTATATGGGAGGTAATTTTTGGGGGGGGGGGGAAAGGGAAAATTAAAAAAAAAAATTTAAAACTGCATCGTGTGACATATCAAATGAAAGGCATTGTTGAGACAAAATTAATTGTATTTTTTTTGTAATTTTAAAATAAATGGTTTCCAAGTTATTCAAAAAAAATAGACGAAGCTTGACCATTCCCCCCCCTTATCTCCGAAACTACTGAACCTAAAATTTTGAAAAAAATACAGGAGTTAGTTTTCTACTTATAGATTATAGGATAACCTATAAGAAGTCCATATCTGTATATGGGAGGTAATTTTTGGGAGGGAAGCAGAACATTAAAAAAAATAATTGAAAACTGCATCGTGTGACATATCAAATGAAAGGTCTTGTTGAGACAATCTTAAATATATATTTTTTGTAATTTTAAAATAAATAGATTCCAAGTTATTCAAGAAAATAGACGAAATTTGACCATTCCCCCCCTTATCTCCGAAACTACTGAACCTAAATTTAAAAAAAAATACAGAAATTAGTTTTCTACTTATGGATTATAGGAAAACCTATAAGAAGTCCATGATATTAAAATAATATGGTAAATCACTCAATATTGTGCGTACCAATTTGGGTCAGATTTAAAAAAAAACGTGATAGGTAACATCGTACGGAACCCTCTTCACGCGAGTCCAACTCGCACTTGGCCGGTTTTTTTTTTCATCATCAAATGAGTCCTCAGTACTGTCAGACTCGTACTGACTAAAATCTACATCACCGTGGATCACTCCTTCGATAGCCATTTTCGTTCCAGGGTCACATTCCCGTGACAACCTTTTTGAAATTTGGATTTGAGAGATGAGCAAAGATCGCCACTCACTAGACTCCTGCACGCGTAGCATGCCGAGTGGCGACGTAGAAACGGATTTTGTCGATGGAAGAAAAGACAAAATAACGGAACGAAGAAAGATTCTTACCGTTTTAAGCATGGTAATCTTTAAAATCTATTAAAGAAGTGTTCATATTCCTTAATGGATCGTGTCATACTCGAGCAACAGTCGAATTGTATGGAAATAACTTTGTCTATTCTTGATAGAATAAAGATAGAATTGGTAATACTACGCGTGCTAAGGGTTGACTCTGCCGCCGAGGTCGACGCGTTGATGACGATGTGATCATGTTTGCAGGGCAAGCATGGCCAGATATTGTCCAAACAGTTTGGAAGGAGAAAGGTGAGGCCTTTTCCCAGCCGTGGGACGCAGTAAAGGCTATGAGGAAATACCATCTTGCCCCCCGATCACCACGACATTTTAAGATCATGGACTTCTCTATAATTTTGTTGTTATCTATAAAGAAAGGACTCATTTCTGTATTTTTTTAAGAATTGTAGACTCAGTAGTTTCGGAAATAAGGCGGGGGGAATGGTCATTTCTCGTATATTTTCTTGAATTACTCTGAAACTAAATAGGTGCCTACTTATTATAAAATTACAAAAACAATACACCACCTTTGGGCCATATGGATTGATACGTCTATGTTTAATATTTCAAGTAGTTTCAGAGAAAATTGAAAGTAAAGGGCGGATAGACGGACACACTAGTAATCTTTTAGAGGTTCCGTTTTTTCATTCAGACGTCGGAACCCTAATAAACAGTGGGATAACTTCCGACTTCCAACCGATCTTTGCCAAACAAAAGCTAATTTCATTCTGAATTGGTCCATCTTATTTGAATTGCAACATTACAGTCTCAAGTGCTATTCAGAATCAAGTGCTCTCGAGATGTAGTAAATGGGTTAATTAGAGCATTATGAGTTTGATTGCAGTCTTAATAACGTTAAGTTTATCTATGTTTAGATGCACTGAGATGTTTTCGAGTTGAATGGAATAATTATGGAGCATAATTTGGAGTAACGAGTAACTGATAGCCGGTCAACCTAGCACGACTATATACGATACTGGAAAAGTGTATCTTTTCGTCTAGTAAATAAAGTATGGTTTTGAGTCGATCTTTTGAAATATGCGCGCACCGTCGTCGTATCTCAGTGTGAATTGACCGTTATGAAATTGTTGGCCCGTATGTTATCAAAATGGCCTCTAAAATTCTTAATAAATAATTGAGCCCTATGAGAAAATTCCCCTCAACGTTCCGTCGATAGATTCAACTCAGGATCCCTATTCACCGCATTTTACTGTAGTTACTAAAAGTTTTGATAGTCCCAAATGACAAATAAACGCATGTCAAGTATCTCCATGTTCTGAGTAAATAATAATGACGTTTATCTAGAAACTAAAGGCGCCTTTCCATTATACAAGTTACTTGTTTACAAGTTGCAAATTGTATGCAACCTGAACAAACCTGCAAGTAGGTAGTTAGAATTTGGGCATGTTTCAAGTGACGTGCAAATTGAACGCGCAACCATTTCTAACCTTTACAATTGTGAACATCGCCATTTACCTATATGCAAGTAAAGCCTGCATGCAATTTGCACACTCTCGAAAACATGTTTCTAATTCACGAACTTGTATAAATGTGACGTTACACTTATATACAACTTGTCGACTTGTCTAATGGAAACACGCCTTAAAAGTATGATTTAGCATTCACTTATTTGCTATTACAAAGCAAAATAAGTAAATAGTTAATTTAATACTCAGTGTAAATATTCTTATGTGTAAAACAAATTGTTTACTTAACAGAGGAAACATAAACACTTAAGTAATACTAAGTACTGAATGGTTATTGGGAAATAAACAGGTATTTCTAGTGTTTTGGATCTTGAACTATGTTATTTAAACAATAATCCTTCTCATCATGTAGTATTTTTTGATTATTTTCTATTAATCACATTCATTTAAGAGGCATGATGCTCTACCAATAAATTGCAAAATTAATAAATCCGTCAGTAAGAGTTTTGAAAAATAATAGATACCTACGTATTTTTTCTTTTGTTGAATAGGTGCGTCCACACAGAGCGTAATTAATATATTTACAAAGATATAACGCATCTAAATTCAATAGTGGGGACTCGAAACACCAGAAAGAAGTGAAAACTGCACTTTTAGCATGTGACGTATTCGCAATTTTAAAAGTGTCATATCTTCATTCATTTTAGTTTACGTAGCAAAAGAAAAAATAGGTACGTCCCAAATATTTTTTGATTATCTATCTGAGGGACTAAAAAAAACCAGATAAATCATGTAGGTACTAATTTATTATTAATATTTTCAATTAATTACATTTACCGTAACATATATATGTATAAGCTCCAATAGACCATTATATGATTTCTTCTTTAATATTTTCAGTCAAACATGCTTTTACCAACTAAGGTGCTTAAGGGCGCATATTCTGAAAACTGGCAATGTCGCAAATAGTTGTCAAATATTAACTTATTTAGCAATGTTACTGGAAATAAGAAATATGGCTCAGTAGTGCACTAAAATATTGATAAGGGAATGCAATAAGTAATATCGTAACACCGAATATATTTTTAGATTCCTTTTTTACACCTGAAATGGTGACAACATCAAATTCAGTGATTTAATTGCATTCCGAATTAGCAATTTTTTAGTGCACTACGAGCCATATTTCTTATTTTCATACAGTAAATTTACCAAAATAATTAAAACTTGTAAATATTTGACAGCTATTTGTGACGTTGCCAACTTTCTGGATACGCGCCCTTAAAACTCTAACTCATAAAAGTTCAATCAAAAAATAAATCCTAAATAATAAAAGTCTTAATTAAACGTATCCTTTGAAGCCTAACGACATAAATGCACGTCTTGATAGCAAATTTAATTCAATTCACATTGACACTCATTCACCGGGCCAACTATAGGGCAAGGCCAAATCTAATGGACGCACGGCTTTACGATTGTACTCGATAAAAACTTGATTTCACTATGGCAAGTGGGTGATAACAATCTCAGAACATCTTCTGTATTACATTAGCATTGTTAGATGAATGCTCTGCTTAAAAATTACATGCAATGTAAGTAATAAGTACAGGTAATAACCATTGTTCAAGAATATTACAAAACATGAATATTCGAATGTTATGAAGAATATTTAGTTTTAATTCCGCGAGACAAAAATCCGGGCTTGAATGCAGGATGCAGTAGTAGTTCAAGCTCAACCAACTACTACTGAGTAACACCCTATAACATGTTTCCCAAGCTGGGAATCGAACCCAAGACCTCATAATCAGCTATGGTTCTTGCCACCCCCAGTTTAGTGATGGAATGTGAAACTTTTCTAAACAAAATGTATCGCTATCCACCAGTGGTGGACACAGAGAATACTCATGCTTAAAATCGTCTCACTGTCCACCAATGGAGGCCAGGGTGAAATTTTATATAAAATCTTCCTTCTGACAACCGGGGTTTCGCTGTCCACCAGTAGGGCCATTGGGAATCATCGGACAAGGAACCCATCCACGGACCGACATAGGCAAGCATTGCTTACCCTTGAAGATGGATTTGTACAACTGTTATACAACCACGAGCTTCTGTACGTAATTTTAAGACTCAAAATTGAATAACTATAGAATAAACAAGCGTTTCATTTGTAGCTGCTCCGTGCTCACCGTGAAACACGAAATTATACTCAACAGTACCTAACTCCTTTTTTATATAACATCAATGAAGACTACAATTAAAATAAGTTACATAAATCAATAGCACAATAGCATGCCATGATATAATTGACACATTTTTACCATTTAAATATGATAGCTTCGTGTTGCTGTACCATCACGACATCTAAATAATAATACCTATAATATTCCACAACTATCACACAACGCCATCTAGTCCCAAGCTAAGCAGAGCTTGTGTTATGGGTACGAGTACTAGACAACTGATAAACACATTCTTATGTATTTCTAAATACATAAATATTATAGATAAATTACACCCAGACACAGAACAAATGATCGTGCTCATCACACAAACATTTGTCCTGGGTGGGAATCGAACCCACGAACTCCAGCATAGCAGTCATTGTCACTTTTTACTAGACTAGAATATTCTGCTTTTTGATCCATGCGGTCTATTGACGTTCCTTAAGCAGGGTTAGCCTAAAATATTACCACTGCTAAAATGCTGAATTTGGGTTATAAAGCGTCCACGTGGACGCCTCTAACAGGAGTCACCTATTCAGTGATCGATCATCATAGAATTAAAGAAACCTAACATGAGTTAGATAGTGATACCCATGACGACACCCATGTGACTAAGAGAGTGATGAGTACGAATGTTGATGGATGGAGAAGAAGAGGAAGGCCAAAGAAAAGATGGATGGATTGTCTAAGGAATTATATGAAAGAAAAAGGAGTAAATGATACTATGACGTCTGATAGGAGAGAATGGAAGAAGAAAACGTGTTGCGCCGACCATAAGTAGAATGGGATAAGGGCAGGAAGAAGAAGGGTAGGTATGTATCGCGTAGCCGATAATGATTAGTACAAATAAAAAACAAAATCGGGGTACTTACCTACTTTGTCTGCTAAATATTTTATCCGTTTCGAACTCACACAACTCGAAAGTAAGACTCAATACATTGGACCTAACACTGTTCAAGATGCTGATCAATCAATATTCTCTAGCAGCCAAGCAAATAACGCTTTCGAAATTTCCTCTCGATCGATATTCGATCATTAGACATACTGTCTACGAGGCCTCAAAACCATCGATCAAAGTCATCTTCTAATTAAATAACTCATTTTCTGTAAACCAAATGCATTCATCGCAATTCATATTAAGATTCTGGACATGTCCAGGAATTAGGTAGGTCTACATTTTAATGTTGGCACTCAGACACACATTTATCAAAAAGTGGCTTAAAAAAAAACGTAGGTAACTCATTTTATAAATTAAGAAAAACACGTAAATGTCTAACATATTATACAACGACATGCTAGGTACTTCGAACCCGAGGTCAAAATTACAATAATTGAAAATTAAGTCTTCGAGAGTAATTTATAATAGCTGTTCTAAGATTCAATGTCTTGAAGGCGTCAATTTAATTCAGCGGCGTCAATTCTGAAGCAGCAAGGTCTTTGTGCCAATGATTGACTCTCACCTCAATAATTTTAATTTATGCCATGACTAATCTATTTAGTTCCCATTTTACTTGCCTGTGTTTAAATTTAGAAACTCTGATTGTTACATTTTGAACTGTAGATAGAATATGACCGATCTATAACAATTTTAAAATGATATAAAACTTAAGTAAATGCGAAAGGAAGTTACTTGTTTGTTATCTTTCACAATAATTAATGGTTAAAAAATGATTAGATACGTAATAGTTTAAGGGCGCATAACCAAAAAGTTGGCAACGTCGCAAATAACTGTCAAATATTTACAAGTTTTAATTAATTTTTTAAATTTACTGTATGAAAATAAGAAATATGGCTCTGTAGTGCACTAAAAAATTGATTAAGGAATGCAAAAATTATTATCGTAACACCGAATATATAGTTTTAGATGTAAAAAAAGTATTTGGAAACTTTCCAAATGCTTTTTTTTACACCTGGAACGGTTACAACATGAAATTCAGTGTTTTAATTGCATTCCTATATCAACTTTGTAGTGCACTACAGAGCCATATTTCTTATTTTTAAATAAACCTTGTAAATATTTGACAGCTATTTGCGACGTTGCCAACTTTCTGGTTATGCGCTCTTAAAGAATTATAGACCTGGCGTCTAAATTGTTGGACAGACGTAGAAATGGACACAAACATTACTTTTTTTATTCCTTGGAGTACCTATATTCAGTAGATAATGCTCGCATTTTATAAATAACCGATGAGGGAAGATGATCGAAAATAACTGATGACAATTTTTATAAATTAACATTATCGGTACGATTTAATTGGACAACCTATTATCAAAATACCGTCGTTTTAGTCTCTAGCGCAGCGTTTCCCATATGCCGCCGGGTCGCAATCCCGGTATCTACCGGGTCATCAAAATAGAATACCGGGTCACGGGTCTTTTTGCTAATATTAATAAATGTGTATTATTTTATCTAATGGCTGTATAAGTATATCTAACCAGCTTCTTAGGCGCCATTTCCACGAGCGAGAGAATCGAGGCGATAATATCGTCGTGCCGCACGTATTTCGCAACTCTCGTAAGACTCGCAACGGAATAGCCGCGCGACCGCGACGAGCGCGTTACCAGTAGCGAAACAAAACAAAACTATCGCTGGCGGAATAAACGCTCGTCGTGGAGATTCTCCGATGATAGAAGGACGGACTCGCAGCGTTTTCCTCGCTCGTGGAGATGGCGCCTTAAGCCAGCCAGCCAAGCTTGAGTTTAAAAATAACAAGTGGGCCACGAAGAGGCAGTGTGAAAATTATTGGGCCATGGCAGAACAATGTTTGGGAAACACTGTTCTAGCGTATGGTATGAACAATTAACAAATTACCTACAGATGTGGGTAACTATTCCATAACCAGACCCCGTAACTAATTCTACCTTGACGTTACGTTAAACAAAATACTTACTTAGTTAAAAAAATCAAATAAAAACTTGATCAAGGTTCATAACATAACCTTGAGTGGCGTTGATAAATAATGATTCTCATACAAGACCGTCAGACCTTCTTCTTCAAATTTGTTACGCACGCATGTTTGTATGGAACGAATTAAAGATTTTTTTACTGATGGATGGGAATATTTTAAGTTAGTAGTAGGTATATTAAAATAACAATTTTAATTTGCGGAATTAGTATTTGGTGTGTTTTTATGACTGCTTAGATAACTTGATTGTGTAAAAAGAAAAATACCCGTATAAAATAACTTCTTATGTTTCTATTCGTCACTAGATGGCGCTAATTCAAGTTGCGTTAGTGCTAAGGAGTAGGTTGATGTGATAAAGTATATTTTTAAATATATCATTTTGTATGTTTTATCAAATTATTAATTACATAAATAAGCTATTTTACTATGCAACCACGATAAGAATGAAACTGCGATGGTGCCATATTGTTTTTTTTTTTTGTTTTTGTGACTTACTGCACGACCTGCACCCTCTTAAATAAACAATAATCCTATTTACGAAAATAACATTTACCTACAAGACAAAAACAAAAATAATTATTATTATCGTAAATTAATTTGAACGAAGTATTTTTATTTTTGCTACATTTAATTTTCAACTGACTGTTGACAGATAGAGGTTTATTTACGTTTTTCGTTATCGTATTATTATGGTTTAAACCTTAGACCATAATAATACGAATTTGGACAAACTTAAAACTTATTCCTTAAAGTTTAAGGAATAAGTTTTATGTTTGTCCCACATTCAAATTCAATTGCCTCTCTAAATTACCTAGGTAGGTACGAGTATCTAATAACTACACATCATAATAAAAGCGAGATGCATCCATCTCCAAATCTCTTTTATTTTCATTCCGTCTGATCTCATAATTCATTTCATAATCTGAATGTCTAAACTTAATCGTTTTTAAATTAGGATTTCATTTTGTTATAGAGGTTACAACTGCAATTGCTACAACGTCTGTTAAGACGTAATTATCGATGTCTGTCGCCTTGCCGGCAGGACAGATTTTAGCGAAAATTTAACTATAGGTACTTTTCTCCAAATTCTGAAAGACAATAGTTCCTTGGTTGTACGCTACGATTAGTTCGTCGACGAGAGAGACAGACATTCACTTAGCGACTATGCAACATTAGGTTTTAATATTTCCTTCGAATGCGCTCTTTATGTACAGACGCAGGCACATCAAGCTACCACAATATGCCAAATTTCTTCAATAGATTTTCAACCTTATCATAATAGTGGAAGGTTAATGTTCGATTGGTAAAATCTGACAGTTTCGGGTAGGTTGACCTGCTGGCGTCTGTACCTAATAGTCACCATAAAATACCCATTAAAATTATCTATCTCAATTGCTGTTCGTTAGTCTCGCTAAAACTCGAGAACGGCTGGACCGATTTGGCTAATTTTGGTTTTGAATTATTCGTGAAAGTCCAGGGTAGGTTTAAAAGGTGAGGCGGTACGAAGTCTGCCGGGAAATAAAAATAAAAATCATTCACTTAGCGACAGCGTCGCTGTCAGTAGCTTACTGAATAACAAACTACTTAGTTGTTGCGATAGGGCAGCGCTGCATAGGCTAGATCCTTAAAGAATAGCACTGCATCTACACCATGATATGGATAAGTCATAAGATCTTTCTTTTTATCCCAAGGAACACACTATTAGAGCTGTCAGCACAATGACGGGCCCCCTTAGAGGGCCAAAGCCTGCCGGTGTCGCAGGACTAAGGAGCAACCGTGACCCCGGAACGTAAAGGGCTATTGAAGGACACCGTGGATTTTAGTCAGTACAAGTCTGACGGTTCCTCTTGCCCCGCCCTAAAAAAAAGGAACACACTATTTCCAAATCTCAACGGATAATTTGCGCCCACGCGAGCAATTCATTAAAAAAACTAAAAACCGGCCAAGTGCGAGTTGGACTCGCCCATGAAGGGTTCCGTAGTAGCAAGCATAGATTAGGGATATAATTATATTGAGATTAGTAAGTAATATACACAAACAATAAAAATAACTTTGTTTTTCATAGTGTTTGTATGAATGGCAAAGTTATATGTGCGGTTTTTGAAAATGTACTATACTTATTTCAAAAACTGCTAATTATATCTCATCCAAACCAATTTTCGTTGGAAGTTTCATACTTTCGAAGAAAAGTGGCTGTGACATACCTACGGACGGACAGACAGACAGACATGACGAATCTATAAGCGTTCCGTTTTTGCCATTTGGCTACGGAACCCTAAAAACGTGCTTATTTCTTTATTAATCTTTATTTAGCAACTAACACATTTTCAGAGTCTATTTCCTACAATAATTCGTTTAACAATTATCTACATACTTTTCTAATTAAACTGACATTAAAACTCAAACACGTTGCTATTACAATATTGACCCAGTTCAATCAAAAATGCGGAAAATTGCCAGTGGCGTTCATTTGTTTGTCAATAAAGCGAGCAGGTAGCAGGATGTTTACAATGAAAACAGTAATACAACACCTCATTTGATTGGCTACTGCTTTCGTACGTCCGAGATAAGAATAGGGTCAACGACCTCCACCTGTCAGCTGTCATGTAAGGAAACCGTGACCCTGGAACGTAAAGGGCTATTGAAGGACACCTTGGATTTTAGCCAGTACGAGTCTGCCAGATTTTACCACGTTAAAATAAAGAAAAGCCCTAGTACGTCGCTAATTTCTCGAAAAGAAAGAAACTATTGAAAAATTTTAACAAATAGGTACCTATTTAAAATCGTGATGTCACGGTTCGCACAGTGGGCGAACGATCGACTGCTGCCTTGTATTTTGTGGGTTCGATACTCGCACTTAAGAGTCCGATGTTAGTGTTGAGTTGATGCAACATTCGGTTTTAATATTTCCTTGAAATGCGCTCTTTATGTAATTGTCACCATAAAATACCCATTAAAATTATAATAAAATAAGAATGAATGATTTTACCTTGATCAACAAAAAAATTATTAATAATCAAAATACATTTCATGGTCAATACGTTACGAAAGCAAGAATATCATCAAATATTATTTTTATCTCATCAGTTGACCGTAGCGCCATCTCTTACCCGCGCGTAAAAACATTTTGTTCGTGAACGCGAACGCTTATTTCGCCACACATCGTATGTGTCAGGATGGCCGAGCGGTCTAAGGCGCCAGACTCAAGGTTTCCTTGCCTGTCAAACAGGTCCGAGTTGTTCTGGTCCTCTCTGAGGGCGTGGGTTCGAATCCCACTTCTGACAAAACTTTTTGCGTTTTATTTTACTTTTTCCGTGATAAGTTATGGATTTATGATAAAATCAGTGTCGATCATATAAATTAAATCTGAATTCTGTTTTTTTCACATAATTTTGCAGATTGTAGGTTACTAGTTCGTTAAAAAGGGCCAACAAAATATATTTTATTATACATTTTATGATTCATAATAGGTACATTATGTTTTTTTAACTTTTACAAAATTACTGGTGACTAGTTTCTGCCCGCGTCTTTGTTCACGTGATGTTTTTGCCTCCGATACACTTCGTCGCATCTCATCGCCCGCCTGCTCTATTGCTTACCTCAGACTGTCTAGTCAAAAAAAGGCTCATAAAATAAAATTCACTGAGCGATTCAGGTTGAATGAAATTTTCATGACCAAATGGAAAGTAGGTGCATCAAATAATCCAAAAATTTCGGAGTAATCGGTGTACCTACATAATGTACTTTTAAAAAGTACGGACCGACTTCTAGAGAACCTTATTTTTGAAGTAGGTCCAAAAATATGATTGCTTTACCAAACTGTTTAATTTAAAAAAATTATAATCCATCTTAATTTTTCTACCAGGAAAAAACTGAACTGGACCCTTACCTAGTTCCTGAGATTTTACTCAACATACATACAAACATACCTGTTTAAAATATTAAAGTTAGTAAATGGATTTTTCGACTTGCAAAATAATTGCTGATAAATTCATAACTCACCATATTTCCAATACTATGTTATGGGTTAATATTGAACCATCCGTTGGTTTAGCAACCATTAACCGGTAACCAATGTGTAAATGCAAAGTCGTGAGTTCGTGACCTTAACCTCCTCCATGCTTATAGAAACAACAACACGTGTCTTCGAAGGTGTGCCAATACACGATTACATTGTCTATGTACCTATTGTTGCGTTTGTTCTGTGTATTATATCTAACGGTGCAATACCCTGCTATGAAAGGTTTAGACCCAGAAAGCCTAATTCGCAAAATGGCAACCAAGTCGCAAAAGGAGAAGTTCTCAAAGTTTCACATTCTTTATAAGCTGATTCTCAAAAAGCCTGATTTTACCCGCTGCTCAGATCCTATTAGACGTAGCTTTTTATATAGCCGTCCTCGAGAAATGGACCAAGAATTTCTCAATTCGGAGTAGTTTCTGAAATTAGCGCGTTCAAAAAAACGCTTCAGCTTTATTAAATTAGTATAGATTTTAACCCTTCGATTTAACTAAGCTGTTTTATTAGGCTTTTTCCATTTTGAGAATTTGTCCTTTTGCGACTCGATTCCCATTTTGCAAATTAGGCTTTCTGCGCCAAAACTCTTTGAAGGTACCTAAACACAGAAAGCCTAATGTCTGGAGAATTTTGAAGTGCATACCTAGGTAACCTGGATTACTTAACGTTTATGGTACTGACCACAGTGACCACTGCTGGATAGGCCTCCCCAAAGAAGCACAGCGCACGATCTCCCGCTTTTTTCGTACAGCCGCTACCAGGTACCTTCTTCAGGTCATCGGACTATCTTGCTAATAGGCTACCCACACCGACACTCGGTCTTCATTCGAGAACCTTCCTACTCCACCTTTCGTCCGTTCTGCGACAGACATGACCACTGCTGTGTGAGTCAATCTTTTGACCGCATGTAGTAACACTGAGCCTTCCCCATCCAATACTATGATTGTATCTTAACGTGGGCTTCCTTTGTGTTCCAGGTGTTCAGTTTGTGTGTGATGGTGCGCCTGCACTCGGTGCTGCTGCTGGCGGTAGCACTGTGCGGCGCCGCCACCACACTCGACTCCGAGCTCGGCCTTGGGAAGGCGATCAACATATTTATGAGGTGAGTACAACGACTATAACATGGACCCACCATGAGTGGTGTGTTATACTGTAGCCACATTCCAACCTTATTTAGTACTACGTACGCCCCCCACCCCCTTATTGCCTATGTCACTCAGGACCAAAGCAGCTTCCAACTGGTGAAAGAATTTTTGAAATCGGTTTAGTACTTTTTGAGTAGGTATATTCATTACAAACATACACACGAAAATACAAATCTTTCCACTTTATAATATTATTAGTGTAGATTTGACAGGTAAGAAAAAAAATGCGGTGAGTATCAAAGAATATTCATCAATTCACAACATTTTGCTCCTTTATTTTATTTAACAACAATAGATAAACCAACAGTACATACATTTTACATTGGTATAATAAAAGTACACGGGTCTCCAGATACAGGTTTACACAACATTCGCATATATATTAATACAATCAATCAATCTCTTTTGACAAAGAAGATTTAAACCTGGAAGTTTTATTTTGCCTGAAATATCTTACATACCTACTATATTTTTAGCCGAGCGAGTATGCTGCCCGTTTCCATCTCATTTTTCAGGAGCCGTTGACATTAATTTATTGTGGTGTAGGAGCCATAAGGCCTCTGTCTCGAATTTTATTTTCGAGGGCAGATCCTATTGAATTTGATTTTATATCTAAAATCCTGCCGCCTCCGTGCCGCCACCGCCCTGTTGCTGCCCGCCAAATTCGAGAGGCCTTAATCACCCATCACGTGAAACCCATTGTTATGCTTAGCATATGGCGATGATTGGACATAAGACCAAATTAAAAACAAAAATTTGTTCATTGTATTGAATCGACTAGAGATTTAGAAAACGATCATCGATCCTCCCTATCCGTGATAAAACTCACCAACTCATTCCTCACTATCTCATTCCAGATATGGCTACCTCAGCATCTGCATGCGGGTGGTTCCTCGCAACGACACCGAGGGCTGGGTCTTCCGGGAGCCAACAGTCTCCGTCTTCAGAGAAGTGGAGCAGTTCTCCATCGCGCCAACACCACGGCACGCCAAGACTTTATTCGACGGAGACTTCCACATGGAGTTCTGCGATAACCTGAAGCAGTTGCTCCAGGCTTACTTTAGGGATTTTACTTTTGAGAGGTAAGGGGTTTGGATGCCATGGAATTTTGTTTTGTGAACAGCACTTAATAAGGTCGTTGGACAGCTCAAGGGCCAAGTTAAGAGGATCAAGACGAGCCAAACAGTTTACCTTTGTCTATTTTCAACCCGAGATTGTGTGTATCTTTTTTACTAGGAGACTAACCCTAAAATAAGGCAGCCTACTTATTTTAAGACCTGTTTAGCAGTAGCATCTTCCTAACTCGAAGGCGACGACATCTGGTTGTCAAAGGAAGTTAACGAGAGAGATCCTTGCCTGTCCTCAATCTTCGTAAATTGATCTGTGATTGACTATACCCATTATACAGGTGGATAAGTTTGAGAACTCTAGCAGGTGATATTCCAATAAAGATGAGACCGTAAGTACAGATAAAAAATCCTTTTCATATAAACATTGGTCAAGGAACACAGCCGTACCATACCTTAATACCTCCATACAATCATAACCTGCTGCTAACACCAGGTCTTCATTAATCTTCCAGATTAGAGCGGCCATGGCGCGCATTTACAGCCGGTTGGCCGACGGACATCATGGCGAGAAATCTCGGCATCAACTCCTCGTTTATCAATGGAGATCACTGCTATGTACTCGTCAGAGTTTCCAGGTAAACAGCTATTCTAACCTTTTTTTTAGTGTGGTAAAATCATCAAATGAGTCCTCCCGCCCAGGGTGGGACGGGAGGGACTAAAGTCCAGGGTGATCCTTCAATAGCCCTTTACGTACCAGGGCCACGGTTACCAGTTGAGACAGTCCCGCGACCCCGGAGCTATTCTAACCTTAAGGTAAAATCATCAAATTAGTCCCCCCACCCAAGGCAAGACAAGAGATAATTGGCGTTCTGTGACCACAGTTTCCCGAGTCCCGCGACCGCGACAGGCTTTGGCCCTCTAAGCGGGCCCCGTCATGTTGCTGACAGCTCTTTCAGGCGTATGTGGAACCGTGGAACACGACGCACTGTCGACCCGGAGCTATTCTAACCTAAAGGCACCCACAATACAGGATAAACAAAAATACTAATGAAATTTCATCTTCATTTCAGGTTCCGTGAGACAGCTAAACTAAAGGACTTGCCAGGCAATATCGCGGTCGAAGACGTAGTGTTCGAAGCGATACAGGAGTCGACGTTAGGCGACACGGCGTCCATAGCAGACTTTATAAGGAAGTACGGATCGCATTACATCGCGTCCTATATCACTGGAAATTCCTTGTATCAGGTGAGAAATACCTATATTTATTATTGAAACATATTTATTTTAGCTTGAAGACGTAGGCATCCCGCTAGGTGGACCAACGACATCGTGGGAGTCGCGGGCAATCGATGGATGCAAGTAGCGGAGTGTCGTTCAGTGTCGTCGTCTATGGGGGAGACCTTTGTGTGGACGCCACACGGCTGATGATGATGATAACCTGGATAGCTACCAATATCATATATCATAGAAGCTGCAGTTATAGAAAAGTAGAGGCCTAGGTCTGACGGAATCTTACGGTATAATGCTGGCTTCTCACAACGCGTGATATAGCGAGTCGAGCTACAAGCGCGATGCGACATTTGTGGGCCGGACGCACCAACTTAAACCACGCCGACCGGGCCCATAATCATCATACAGCGCGTTGCATTCACTCGAAATATAACGCGCCGTGTGAAGCCAGCATAACATGATACTAGCCATGTTTGTCCCCTGTCTCTTTCAACAGAAGTTTATTTTGCATGTAATACCTCCAACTAATATTTATATCCAACTGCAGGTATTTGTGTTTTCCCGAAGCGTGTACTCTCGGATAAAAGAGCGAGTAAAGTCACGGGGCATCTCTGACATACCGGCCGCTGAAATGAACAACTTCTTCTCACCACTGTTCGCCGAACATGTTGGCGCTGTCAAGGTTTGGACTGTGTGTCACTAAAAGCTTGATTCTACATTTTTATTTGAATTTCTACTTGATACAAATGACAGGGGATCGTTTAAAATAAATTAATAAAAGAAACACCCTGTATACTGTTCTGGTGTTGAGTGAAGGACACAGGACTTTGATATGTATTTCAGTGCATTAAGCGTCAAATTCCCGCGTGTGCAGTCCGTGTGTTATAAACTTGGCAATAGAAGTAAAGAATCCAGTTAGTTTTCTTAAAGATTATCTAATATTGCTTAAGAAAACCTTGGAGTTTTTATATTTTATCAACAATTTCAAGAAAATGTAGAATCAGGCTAAATAATGCATGGAATGAATCCATACATCATCATTTCGATCACATGGATGGCAATGGCATTATGCATTACTTCGCATTCAGAAAACTTCTTTTCATTCATATAATTTTTAAAATCATTGTCATTAAGCATGATCATAAATCATAAACTTACTTTTCACATGCATACAATTCTCTCTCTTTCTTTGTTTCTAGTCATTACTTTTCATTATCATTCATTTCAATTAACTCTCTCCGACTCTCAAACGGTTGTAATAAAATTATGTTGAAGAAACATTATTTTAACAATACCATCTAAATTTCATACCATGAACTAAAAAATACAGAGTACATCTGTGAAATAAAATTAAATCCGTGATTAAATATTGAAAACAAAATGTAGATAGTTGTAAAAAGTAGTTCAATCCAGAAAAATGGTAATCTAACCTACAAAGCATAATGTAAAGAGTAGCAAATAATATGAAAAATTTAATAAGACAGAAATATAGGTTGAAAGAGAGAGAGAAAAAATACAATAGTAACAATAAAAAAAAAACAAAATGCAAAGAAGTTTCGAACACCAGTCCAAACAAAACTAAAACCCTGGAGTACACGCCACAACATTTTAAAATTAGAATAAAAACATGAATCTTGTCTCTGCCCTCACTCCAGGTGTTTGTGTTCTCTAGAACGGCTTACTCTATGATCAAAGAGAGGTTAAAGAGTAAAGGAGTAGCTGATATTACTGCTAAGGAGCTGGAAGGTTACTTCTCGCCGTGGCATGCCAAACATATTGGTCAGATTAAGGTAAAGAATTACTTATGATGTGTGATAGAAACGGTTATATTTTTAAACAAACGCCAAAGGGGGCTTTTGCCTCCAAACTTCAAATAGCTGTCAAAACTTGACAGTGACATTTGGGTGACGTTTGAGTGATTAACCACAGAACAAAATTGATTGAAAAAACCAAGAATAATGTAAACAAAAAGATCTTGGATAGGGTTCAGTTCATCTAAACATATGTTCTTTCGTTTTTAAAA
Organism: Agrotis exclamationis; assembly: GCA_950005045.1. NCBI lineage: Eukaryota > Metazoa > Arthropoda > Insecta > Lepidoptera > Noctuidae > Agrotis > Agrotis exclamationis. The sequence goes on along the minus strand of OX465429.1, from coordinate 16,005,875 downwards.
TGTGCATAATGCTACGTACATCTATACTTCTATACTAATATTATAAAGATGTAAAATTTGTTTGTATGTAGGGGGTAATCTCCGGAAGTAATGAACCAATTCTAAGAATTGTTTCACTGGTCGAAAGCTACATTATTCGTGAGTGCTATAGGCTATAAATTATAAAGATATCATGTAAATTTTACCGCCCAACGAAGTGGGCACGGGTCAGGTATCACTCGTTGGTAAAATTTAAAAATTCACTCAATTCTTCTACAATTGGCTTTTCATGTGCAATCTACAAAATCCTTCTTTTCATAATTTAACCCTTCAGTCACTCCGCTTCATGAAGCATGATGAACCAAATCAGTCTTTAATCATTACATCTCATGAATCATGATCAATGTGTCCAATAGTGCTATTTTGTACCTTTCACCAGCTCACTACACCAACTGATTTACTTTTAAACAAATGAGTTCGATAATCATCTAATGAGTCCTCTCACCCTGGGTGGACGAAAAGGACTGTCAGACTTGTACTGACTAAAATCCACGGTGTTCCTTCAATAGCCCTTTACGGTCCTGGATTCACGGTTGCCTGATGAGACATTTCCGCAACCCTAGCTGGCTTTGGCCTTCTATTCCACCCGTCAGATTGTTGACAGCTTTTTGAGGCGCGCATTGAATTCGACGCGCCGTCGATCCGGGCATGGTCCATGATCGGACGGCGAGTCACCCGTTACTCACCGTCCGCATGCCCGCGCCTACGGTAGCCGGAAATCGCCTAGACGTCCGATGCTATGGGCGTCTCCCGCGGCGTTTGGGTTGTGAGGTGGACGCTGTCCTCTCCCTCACGCGTCCCGACTCCTCCTTCGCTAGCATGACTGCTTCGCAGAAGGAAGCGACCATTTCCCATTCTCTCTCGCCCCGCAACATGACTTCTACCAATGCCGGGCGCGAGAGGTCACCGCCTATCGCCGTCGTGAGGACACGGTGGTGCTCGGCCCCAGCGGGGCAGTCCTGCACCGTATGCTCTCTTGGGTGAAGTCTGGTGAAGTGAGCCCGTGAACGTTATAGGATAGAACTGAATACAGAATACTGTATTGAGAATTCTGGCTTTTGTTACATATTTTTTTTTTATTTTCAGGTGGCCAGTGGAAACAAAACAGTAGAAAACTGGGCGACGAAACGCCTTAGAGTCCATTACTACATATTCTCATACCCTAGCTTATTAAAACTCCATGGAGAACCATCTCTCCTAAGAAGTCTAGACACATTACTAGGAAATGAAGCCTTATTACAATTAGAATTAAAGACATTATCCCCTGCATTCAAGGATGTGAAGAAGAAGAAGTGGTTCGAAGAAGTCATAGACAATTATTTAAAACTATGGGAGAGTAACATGTGACGTAATTTAGTTAATTGTTTAGTTTAAATAGTTATTTTTGTGATGTATTTAAAAAAAGAACAGATAAAGGCTCACTTGCACCATAAATTAAGGTAATGCTAAACATAGATTTTACAAAAAGCAAAATTTTGTCTCTGTCACCCATCAAACGATCAGCTGCAATGCTAATGTTTGAAATGCGCATTTTTTTAAAGATAAATCTGTTTATTATGCGACCACGATGAAAAAGCAAACGTCAATGACCTCCTGGCACCATCACAATTATGTTCTTATCCTGGTCGCATAGTGGTTGTTTGTGGTGCAATTGAGCCATAGTTGCTAAGATTAGCTGGTCATTGTCAAAAATGTTGGCCACGGCAAAAGTAAGAAATCTCAAAATGAAAACAATGCATAAAAGTGGTATTTTAGCAACTTTTAAACAACAACGAACATATTTATTTTATTGTGAATTTTGAATTAAAATATAGTTTTAAGTACAATAAAATGGAAATGAATTTATTAATAACAATGTCACTACTTAAGTAATATGAGAAAAAGTCTAACGTAAATGTGGTCTAAACAGTAGATTTTAATCCACGAATGAAATGAATCAAGATTTTTAAAATGATTTTGCATCTATAGCTGTATTTTTGTACATAGTATATTTTTACGATAAAAAGTGCCTTATATTCTTCCAAGATTATTTTGTTAAGAGAGTAAGAAGTTTAACATGTAACGGCCCGTTCACGACTTTGGTAAAGCGGAGAGCAGTGCGGCGCAGGCGTTAATTACTTTGTAAGTACGCGAATTCGCTACTAGCGGAGCGTCGTGACGTGTTTCGAACATTTCTATACATTTAATCTTACCGCTTGCCCCCCCGCGGTAAGTCACCGCTCATAGCGGCAAGGTCGTGATCAGGGCCGTAAAAAACTTCGATCAATAAGTAAGAAATGATAGGTACATGATTTCATAGTAGGCTATGGTAATAGCGCGAAATCTTTAGAAACTGTTGAAATAATAGGTACAAATGGCCAACATAAGATCTTAAAAAATCGTACAAATATTTAAATAATAATAGATTTTTATAGTAATAACATCTGCAAACATTCTTATTTTAGGCATTTTGCTATTCGCTGGGTGCGAAGTACTAGGTGGGGGTTTCAGAATCGATTGAAGCGCGTACGGTGGCAAAAAGTAGAAATAATGTAGGCTCTGTCTCAGAGTACATTCAGCTCTGTCATCTGTCAATTTCGAATTCATCTGTTAAACATTAACTGCCTTACTACAAAAAGATAAACATATGTTGAACGCTTGTCTAAAAAAAGTGTAACTACAAAAGGACCCTTATATCAACGTGAAATTTCGTTTTGACGTTGACAGTTTGTTTAGACAAGTGTTTAACAGATGTTTATCTTTCTTGTGGTAAGACTGTAACTCTACGTAAGTTTTTAGTACACCAAACCTCCGATAGAGGCGCTTGTTTATATTTTCCTTCCCAAAAAACATTGCCAATGCCATAGTCTACATTGAAATCATTGTTACAAGATTCTCGAACTAGGCCATTTGAATTCTGTCCATTAATTTAGATAACTTTTGACTATTTTAAATGACAATAAAATATAGTTGTAACGTGCAATAAGAAGTTCCGTGAGGAAAACGGGATCAAACACTGTATGCATTTAGTTTCGAATAAGTAGTTAAATTATAAGTTAAAACATTAAGGTGGTGTAAATATTATTATTATTTTTATAAAAATAAAGTTATTTTGTGACTGAGATTGTATTTCTTTTTTACAATTTAGTGTGTATAGCTCATGATTGGTGCCCGGAAACAGCGACGCGGGGCCGCGGTAGACCTCGATGGACATGGCGGGACGAACTGGATGTCTTCCTTGAGAATTGGAAAGAGGAGGCCCAAAGTCGTGAAAGTTGAAAGGAATGGAGGGAGGCCTTTGGCCAGCAGTGGGACAGTTCAGGCTAATAAAAAAAATGTAGGTATATTAGGCCAGTAATACACATGCCAGTAAATTACATAAAAAAACAAGTTTTTATTTAAACTTTGCCCCACACTATGAGTTTCTCTTTATAAAGCTGCGTTCTAACTAAAGCAATCATTTTGCTCTAACCACTAACGTGTGGTTGCACCGACAGAGGGCACTTTCAGACATAATAAGTGACATATCCTCGCACAATAAAGTACCTACATCAAGGAGACGATACAAAAATGTACGATTGCTTTGGTTAAGACGCGTCTCTTTAAGAAATAGAGACACTGTTAAAATGTTACGATGCGATTCAACCAAAACAGTGTTCGGCATACTTAATTTTGTTCACGAACATTTTGTGCAACACTTTAGCAGTGCGCGTACTAAGCTGGTATCACGTTTAGCCTCTATGTCCACCAGTAAGGCTGTTCGTAACTTTTGTTCGCGCACATTTTCACTGAACTGAGTTAAGCAATATGCGCACATAAATAACGAGTCCACTCAAAGCTTTTCTTTGGAAAGATAAATTAGAATCGCCAGCAGGATTTGAAATTGCGAGCTCCAGATTCAGAACATCGGACGCTCTTTACAACCGAGCTATTGACGTTCATGCCTAATGCGTCGAAATCTTCAATCCATTTCTAATGTATTTATGAAAACAGAAAAATCGTGCCCACTGCTCACATGTGTGCGCACAAAAATATCCAGGTATGCACGAACATTAGTACATAGTCTCACAATTTTTTCGTGTTCGCTTGAGTGAGTCGACGCGAGCGAACATTTGTGCCGCATTCTTCCAAATTCTGTTATCTTTAAAAAATGGGGCCATTTGATATCAGGGATAAACCTGCTTGCTATAACTTTGTTTAAGCTGCCAACTTTTAGCTACAATGTACCTACATACTTCGCGGGGGCAAAGACCTACCGTTATCTGATAATAGTTCTTAGTAAGTTGTGAATGAACTGTTTAGTGCTTGTAATTAAGTAGTTATCTATGCTAAACCGGACGGACCTAAAGTTGAAGCAAAGGTTTCCCTCCCGTCCCTCCCTGGGTGGGAGGACCCATTCGATGATTTCACCACGATAAAAAGGACACCATAGCCAGACCATGGGATTTGTTTCACCCACAACACAAAGTCACATAATCAGCTACGTCAGGCTGGTCCCCAAACTGTGGCCATTCTCCGGATCGATATTGCGTGAAGATTCTTTCTATACAGGGTGTAAGAGACATCGACGCACAAACGGATACCATTGTCCATGACATAAAAAAATAGTCTCATTGAACTCTTTTTCAGCTTCAAAATCAAATTCATGTACTCTGATTTCGTGGATTTTGCAACCAGGTATAAAAACCCAAAACAAAAATCAAAGTTACAATAAAATAAACGCAAATAAACTGTTGAATAAAGACTACTATTATTGACGCAGCGGGAATTGACATGTGTTCACCAGATAAGGGTTAATACACACAAAAGGTGAGGCGGGGTTATCGCGTGGCGTGAATGAAGCGTCTGTACCAACCTTGATTTTTAGTTGGTTTGTCAATTTTTATTTAGAACAATGGATTAGATTTAGTATGTTGAATGAGGAAAGCTCAGTACCGGGCTCATGGGAGACACCTATGTCCAGCAATGGACGAAGACAGGCTGGTGATGATGATGATGATGTGTATTGTCAGGGAAATAAATAGCAGCCAATATCAGAAGAAATAAGAACTAGGAATTGCGACATCATTATCTAATCCTGTTAGTCGCCTTTTTTAGCCTTCGATTGGATAGTTATCAAATAAGTCCTGCCTAACGCTATGGGAAACCAGGGGACCATCTTTAAAGGACACTGTGACCTTGAAACGCAACGTGCAGATGAAAGGGTGGGTTTTTAGTCAGTAAGAGTCGAAAATGTTCTGAGTTTATGCATGAAATGAATACTAACGGATAGGCATAACAAGTATACAGGCTAATAACCGCTTCTCATTTTAGGTACTTACTCTGTTTGTTTATGTATAATTTGAACTCAACCACGTTGCTTCTCTGTCTGTCTGAATACCTATAGACGGGATTTTACGTATCCACGCGCTGAATAATAATTTATTTTTTTCTGAGAACTTCACACAATAGGCATAATGATAGTACCAATAAATTGCAAATTCGTATCAATATTTAGCCTGTCAGTAAGGTTACCTATTGATAAATAAGGAACACGTTTTTTTTCAATGAATTTTGATTGACGGTTAAAATTCACACCGAGACGGGTCGCTGATATTTGGATTGAGCGACTCAAAATCTAACTTTATTTACTACACTAATCGTCGCGTCACATCACGTCGCGTCTCGCAAAAATTATACCACGGCGTGACGTATCGTGAATTATAATTAAAGCCTCCTGCAGACACACGCGATTAATCGCGCGGGGCGACATGTCGCGGTCCATTCGCAGTATTTTTACCGACTTCAAAAAAAAGGAGGTTATCAATTCGACCCGTATGTATGTAATATTATCAGAACTGCCCAGTTTTCATATATGTTAGTCTATATCAGCGTCTGAACAAATGTGCCAAATTTCATAAGTGTATGTATGTATGTATGTAATATTCTCAGAACTGCCCAGTTTTCATATATGTTAGTCTATATCAGCGTCTGAACAAATGTGCCAAATTTCATAAGTGTATGTATGTATGTATGTATGTATGTATGTATGTATGTTTTTATGTTTGTGCACGCATATCTCCGGAACTATAAGTTCGATTTAAGTAATTCTTTTTTTGTTGTACTAGGTATTGTTCAACTTAGGGTACACTGCAAGTTTCATCAAAATCGGTTCAGTAGTTTTAGAGATATGGATTTTTTTATGTTGTGACGGATTACAAGATTAGTGCATAATATGTAAGAAAAATTTTGTATTTTACAAGAATTTGGGTTGAATATGTAATAAATAAACTAAAAAGGGTAAAATAAAAACTTTTTAAAAAAAAGTACCGACTTCAAAACAAATACAAAAAAGTTTAAAATAACTTTTCTTTCGGAAGTCGGTGGCTTTGTTTTGTTGTGTCATTGACTATTGCCACCGACTTCCGAAAGAAAAGTTATTTTAAACTTTTTTGTATTTGTTTTGAAGTCGGTACTTTTTTTTTAAAAGTTTTTTAGAGTGGAAATTACCTTGGCTCGTTGTCGCAGTGCGATTAATCGCATGTGTCTGCAGGAGGCTTAAAGCGTCACATCTTCACCAATTTTGGTTGACGTAACAAAGTAAAAATACGGGTCAAATGTTTTTTTGATAATTTTACTGATGGATTTATTCGATTTATATTGTATATTGTTTTATAATTTCTGTACTTAATATGTACTTAAAGTGCTATTAAACGACCCATCGGTATGTGACGAAACAATTAACGTAAATGCGAAAAAAAATTGAACAACTACTGAAAAGGAAAGGTGGGTTTTCACATTAAGTTATTAGTATTATCTTCCTGCCTTTGTTCCATTTTAGGCATTTTTAAATTCCATTGTTCACGTTTTCATATTTTCCTTTACCGTTTTGAGAGTAAGTAGTGGTGATAAAAAAAATTAAAATAAAAACTACTCGAAAAGCCGTCAAACTGAAATAAGTCTGGGCTGGCCACGTCTGCTGGATGTCTATGGTTACCGCTAAAGGCCAATCTCATTAGCGCGCCATGGCCGCGCAATCAGGTCGCCGCGATCAACAAAGCCGCACAGGCCGATCTTCCGGGCTAAGCCGCGCTTGCCGAGGTTGGTCCGTGGATGGGTTACCATCTGTCATAGCAAGCTTTTTCCGTCTTTCGGAAAGCACGTAAAGCCGTTGGCCCCGGCTGTCATTTGTAGATCTTTGACAGTCGTTACTGTTAGTCAGAAGCTCTAAAAACCAGTTAAGACTGGTTGATACGATACTTCATGGTAAGCCATGGGGTATCGTATTACCCAGTTACTGGGTTGTGGAGGTCCGATAGGCAGTCGCTCTATACAGGGTGTAAGAGACATCGATGCACAAACGGATACCATGGGTCCAGGACATGATTCTGGACCCCCATGTTGGAATTTTTCGTCGGCTTTTCCTAATTTTCAAAATTAAAAAAAAAAGTACTTTTTTTACTTTAGACTGTTCATAATCGTTATTCTTACCTAACCCAATGAGATTTTTAATAAAAAAAGTAATTAATTCACTACTTTCACTAAAAGTAGCAATGTAAATAAAACTAGAAATGGTGTCTTCTTAGATGTTTATAATGAAAGGTCATCGTATACCTAAATACTGTGTCCAGTACCACAGCTGTACCTGTAGTACTTTAAGCGCGGCTCACTATTAAAAAAAAAACTAAAATAAAAAAATAGGAAAAAAACCGACGAAAAATTCCAACACGACCCCGTGTCCAGAATCATGTCCTGGACCCATGGTATCCGTTTGTGCGTCGATGTCTCTTACACCCTGTATAGTTGGGAAAAGGGCTAGGCAGATCTTTTGGGAGTATCTCACCTGAGTGTCCGCTTGCTTGAGTAACCATTCATACATTTTCTTGGCAACAGGCAGGACCCGGGCATGGTGTCCTAATGGGATAGGGCCCTTATTCCTACTCATTTTAGAAAGTGCGTTTGTTTAACAACGTGTAATGTTAAATGCGCAAAACCTCTCGTGGGGTAACTCAGCTCATGTTACTGAACAATTTTTGTTATAAGACTTTTGGAAATTCGCAAAAAAAAATTTTGGTTTTTCATACAAAATGAGAAATTGATCGGGCCCATCAGTATGAAAAATCATATTTTTTTTTCATTTTCTTAGAACAAACTTTGTTCAGTAACATGGGCTGAGTTACCCCACGAGAGGTTTTGCGCATTTAACATTACACGTTGTATATTACGTTTTCACGTCAAAACGGCTGAAATAATAATTTTTGATGAATTTTGGTAGTAGATGGGACCTCATTCTTTTCGAGCAATAGTTGGTGAAAAATATTTCTATTTAATATATTTTCTAATAAAACAAATCGGTTAGATATTCAGCCTGCTAATGATAATTTAATTGAATCCAATTATAAACATTTATCAAACATATTATATCCATGACCCATTAGACTAATTTTTTCTTACATCAATATTAAGATATAAAGTTATTAGAATTGTATTTGGATTTTTCCATTGGAATATAAACTTTAAAGGGTGGCATTGAAGGTCCAATATTCTTATTTGCTGAAGAAATACCTTACAGAGTTATAAATAATTAAGGAGTAACATTGCCACCAAGAAATCAATACAGAGGCTTTATCACAAGATTTCTTTATGTTCAACTTACTTGAAGTATTTACTGCGTTTTCTGTCTGGAAAATTGAAAAACCGGCCAAGTGCGAGTTGGACTCGCCCATGAAGGGTTCCGTAGCAGCAAGCATAGATTAGAGATATAATTATATTGAGATTGGAAGTAATATACACAAACAATAAAAATAACTTTGTTTTTCATAGTATTTGTATGAATGGCAAAGTTATATTTGCGGTTTTTGAAAATGTACTATATCTCAAAAACTGCTAACTGTATCTCATCCAAACCAATTTTCGTTGGTAGTTTTGGTTGAGGTCTACATTATATATTTTTTTTAGTTTTATCATTCTCTTATTTTAGAAGTTACGGGGGGGACACACACTTTTTACCACTTTGGAAGTGTCTCTTGCGCAAACTGTTCAGTTTAGAAAAAAATGATGCTAGTAACCTCAATATCATTTTTAAAGACCTATTCATAGATACCCCACACGTATGGGTTTGGTGAAAAATTTTTTTTTGAATTTCAATTCTAAGTATGGGGGGCACCCCCAAAATTTGTTTTGCTTTGATTTTTGTGTGAAAATCCTAATGCGGTTCACATAATACACCTTTCTACCAAGTTTCAACAGGATAGCCCTTATACTTTCGACAAAAAGTGGCTGTGACATACACGGACAGACAGACAGACAGACAGACAGACATGACGAATCTATAAGGGTTCCGTTTTTGCCATTTGGCTACGGAACCCTAAAAAGCGCCTCTTATGTTATGATAAGTCTATAATGTTCTTTCTACTGGGACACAAGCCTCCTCTCTGTAAGAGGGAGTGGGCCATAATCCACCACGCGGACCCAGTGCGGGTTGGTAGATGTTACATGTCTTCGAATTTTTGATTTTACTTTAGTCCACCTAAAGGTTGGCTGGAAGATATCGCTATCAGCAATAAGACCATCTTAGTTTCTATGGAATTGCTAATAAGTATTATAAAAAAGCTGTGTATCAATTTTGGTGAACAATAAAGTATATTCTATCTACCTATCATGTAATATGAACCTAATATAGTAGTAGTACCTTCAAGTATCTATCATCTTTTCTTTGGCCTTCCCCTCACTCTCTTTTCATCTCATATCCTGTAGGCTTTACTCACACTCACGTGCGTTTCATATCTACTCGCACACATACTCACACATATTCACACCAAGACGACCCTTTTTCAATTTTAAATAACGTAGCTTATCAAAAATATTTATCTTTAAAACGTGACATTTGATTAAAAACACACCACACAATAATATAATAAAAATTCCAAAAATCCAGGCTGATTCACAATTATGCAGACACAATTTATCTTAAATCCTGTACTAGGAAGATCCAACATAGTTGCTCAGTATAAACTGTTATAAAGCTCCGCAAACAGGAAATGCATGCCAATCTGTTGCAGCAAGCGTTGCAAGCTGTCATATGTATCAGAGATGTTAAACTTTTGGAAGGATGCTGTAATGTTTAGTTATAGTTCGGTGCTGGAGTGCCTGCGACTACGTTTGGCCTGGCCTATGCAATCCAAGTCGCAGGCACCGTGAGACGCAGAATGGGAGTCTATATTCCCGTGTAAATTCTGATTCCATGAGTATTTCGGGATAAATAGAAAGTAACCTATATGTTGCTTATAATCTTTTGTATCATCCGGAAATAAGAGATGAGAGCGAGCTCACCCAAAAGGAACTGCTTCTACTCTCTTAATCTATCAAAGAAAAATATGGAAAGAATCTCGAAACTTTTAAGTGAACCCCACTCCCCATTAGTTCTGAATCCAGATTTTTGACAACTGTTCAACCATGTTGTCACCAATTTTTAACTTTTGGACTTCGACAACACTGGTGGTCGCAAGCCAGGCATCCTTGGAGAGGCCTACCACTACTAGACTAGTGGGCTAGCTCAACAGTCACCAAGGTTACACAGGTAACCTATGAAGACCTTGACTGGGGTGGACAGCTAAGAGCTCCCAAACCACCACAAAATACTGATAATGATGGAATGCAAAATTTTACTAAAAGAAACATAGTACAAGGTACTAAACATCGGCAATAGACTGAATTGAGATACTAACTTCTAGAGGCTTTTACATTTTTTACTAGAGGTCTTTTGCTAACCAAGATCAGGACTGAGGTGTAACGATGTCTCGTGAGGCAGCCAATCTCGCACTGCGTTGTCACCCAAGACTGATTATTTTATGGTCGGCCTGTAATTACCTCTTAATGACTAATCTCTTTTATGTCTTAAAACATGTTTCTCAAGAAAAGAAAATCATCAACCTACATTATCTGAATCACAGCATCACAGCCCGTGTTTACAGAAAGGTTGTGCACCCCTGCTTCACTGATAAGTCCCAACCAACTAATCTGTTAGGTCAAGTTCACAAGCTGTTTACTTTGACGAGTTATTAGCAAAATGTGAAAAAAATATCAGTTTAATAGCCGCGTCGCTGCGGTATATAGCTTGTAGTATGTATTTGAATATGATCGTATATTATTTTGTAGTTTTATTCAGTGCTGTGCTCTGCTACAGTGAGGAGGACTTAGGCTACAATTTAAATATTGGAAACGCTATTGACGTGTTTGCGAAGTAAGTCTCGGTTTGTAATATTGCGTTGTGAAGCACATTCATCTTGATTTGTAATAATATTGTGTATTTAAAGTGCGTTACAATTCTGCTTAGGGAAAATGATAAGTGTTACTAAATGGTGCTATTATTTTTTACTTGGAATTAAGACTGTAAGTTTGCAGATAATGATGTTTTTTACACTTTTTAAGAATCCTATCGGTTTCACCAAGGGCCTATTTTGTTTTAAAACTCGGAAACATTACAGTCTGACATGCTTATCGTAAAATTTCGTGTCGTATGTTTTGTTTAGTCTATTATTTCGAAGGCAGTTATAATGAACTTACAGATGTCGAATTTTCTTATCGGACAAATTCAATGTGTTAACCCTTAAAATTAGAATAAGATTATTTACTGGGAGAACTCTTATGATGATAAAAAGGTTTAGTAATAATTTTACCAACTGATATGGTATGGAATTGAGAACTTGTCAATCTGTTTAGTTTAGACCTACAATGATGTTTTGGCTTGCGGCTAAAATCGAATTTGTCGTGCTTTATATGTATAATAATTTCTTAAGACAATGTCAATAATGTTTACTAACAGCGATCTTGATCACGGTCATTATTATCTGTAACCCATCAACGGCCGAATTCTTCAATCCGAGTTTTGAAGATGTCCAATCATAAACGATTATCATTTACTGAACATAAACTTTGTCTTCATAATCATAAGGTTAATTTTTGTATGAAATGCTAAAAAACTTGGCTAGAGAGGGTGATAAACGTACGAGTAAGTTCGCGTACTTACTTGTACTTATGGCTAGACGACCTTTTTCATCTGTGTGTCACTGTAAGTACGCGTACTTTAAAACCACCGCGTAAATTCATTGACGATCCAACTGGCTTGAAATCTTGCTCATAGCTCATATCAATTCCAAGTAACACACAGCTTCTAAAATCGAGGACATCGTAATATAGTATGAGCACGTGTCTCACTGAGCGAAGTCGAGCCGAGAAAGGCTCTTTGTACTCAACACGACGCAAAAGTCTCCGATACCTTACGACTTTGGTATCCATTAACGCGTGCATGTGTACGAACCTCTATGGATTTGTATTGCGATAGTCACCTGGATACCTGGAGACTGTGACGAGACCGAGACGCGTTGTGAATGAAGGAGATAAGTCGAGATTGTTAAAAAAATATGTTTATCACCCCCTAAAACTTAGCCTTTGCATCATAGACGTCAAAAAACCATCAGTACTAAAATAATTGCAAAAAAACTCCACAGTTACGGCGATCTATCCCAAGTAACGCAAGTTATATCAGCAGACTACGAAGGGGAAGAAGGAGACGATCCCATAGTACCCTTCAGCGAGAAGAATATAAGAGTATTCTCCAATGTCACCAGTAAAGAGACCAAGGGAGATGCTGACGGTATCACGAACATGGAACTGTTGCTGTGTGAGACGTTCGAAGACTTGCTCGACGCGTACTTTAAGAACTTTCAGATACAAGGGTAAGATATTAAAATATTTAGCCTACCTCGGTCCCTATCTTAATTTCGATCGTTTTCTGTAGTGAATTTGCAATACCGAGTCTTAAAGATGTCCGATGACAAGCAGACGTTAAAATAACACATTAGGATTTGAATTGCGATACAATATTAATTTTGGGCGTTAACGTGTTGATCGCAATCTAAAATGATAACTTTTCATAAGCAACCATCAGTTCCTGTAATGTGCTTACAACACGACAGGAAAAAGTATATCAAAACAGGAACAGGAAAAAGTATACACAAAAAAGTACCTACGAGTATACCAATGCTTTTAGAAGAACACATTAAACCACGCTATGGATGGTCTACTTTAGAACCACGTTGTCACGAGATATTTCTAACTGCTACAGCTCATTTCTCTACACATTCTGAAATGTGTGATTCATATGTACTAAAACAATGCCGGTTAATACTAGAAGTACGTTTTCTGTGGCGATATTACACGCTAAAATTATCACGAAGAGATTACTCAGAATCTTTATTGTAAAAGTAAATAAACTTGACTAACTCCATGAATAAACAAGAATTGCATTCCATTTATACTTGCATTATCGTGTTGCTTGACTAAAAGAATTGCGTTATAAGCTCAAGATAGCCTAACGAGCTATGAAGAGGGTTATGCTCGGACTCTCTCTGCGTGATCGAATCAGAAATGAGGAGATTCGTAGACGAACCAAAGTTGCCGACATAGCCCAGCGACTTAGCAAGTTTAAGTGGCAGTAAGCCGGCCACATAGCATGTAGAACTGATGGGGCCGTAAGGTTCTCGAATGGAGACAACGAACCGGCAAGCGCAACGTAGGGTGTCCTCACACGAGGTGGACAGATTTGATGAAGAGCACAGGATCGCGCTAGAGACAAGATGTCTCCAAGCAGTCTTATTGGATATCTATAGGGGAGGCCTTTGTTAAGCAGTGGAAATCCTACGGCTGATATGATGATAAATAACGAAGTAAACATAAACCTCATCTCTTTACAGAACAGACAAACCTTGGAAAGCGTTCATGGGAGACTGGATTCACGACGAGATAATGCGAACTTTCGGAATAGAATACGATCCAAAACCAGACTGCTGTTTTGTTCTCGTCAAACTAACTAAAGTACACAAGACTGTAGAACTGGGTAATTTAGATGGAGTCGCTGTGAAGGATTATGTCCAGCGAGCCATTGAAGACTTAAATGTTAGTGATACGTCAGAAGTCAGGAAGTTTATGAAGAGCTACGGAACTCATTATATTGATTCTTATGTGACGGGAAATATTATTTATCAGGTATGTACTAAACTTAATAATATAAGTATTATGAGAAACTTTAAATCTGGGATGGACTGCATTTTAGACTTGATGGAAGATTACAAAGGGCGGTACGATTCAAATAAGAGTTTAATAGGGCAGGACATCTGGATAGATGCAAAAATGGCAGTGGTTTAAGGTTATGACCAACTGCACGCGTAGCATGGCGATTCTATCTCTATTCTACGAAGAAAAGACAAAGTTATTTCATCGTTATTTCTAAACAAATCGAATGTTTTTTTGCACAAATATGACACCATTCGTACACTATTGAAGAACAGAATGTTTATTTTCAATATTTTTTACATTACCATGCTTAAAACTCTAAAATTATTTCTACGTTCTGTCATTTTGTCTATTCTTCCGTCGACAAAACCCCTTTCTACGGCGCCATGCTACGCCTGCTGGTGGTAAAGTTTCGGCCAAAGAAACCAAGGCCGTCCAAAAGCGCGTTGGGTTAACGATATCGTCAAAATCGCTGAAAACTAATTGATGAGGGACGCTCAGAACCGAGAAATAGGGCAGAAATGGGGGTGGCCTTTAATTAGCAGTGGGAGGAAATGATTATGATTACGATGATGAACATAAATCATAGCCTTTCATGGCAAGTCTGGTTTCTCGTATATGACTGAACCTATTTCAGAAAACTACTTTAGTTACATGGTCTATTCTGACTTCTCAAAGTGATCATTGCGTTTTAACCGTATAGATAAATATGATCTTCTAATTATACACTTCATGTTTTCCAGGTTTTCAAATACAAGAGACGTGGGTTTGACATGTTACGGTCATACATTGCAATGCGTAATGCCAGACAAGCAAGTGCCGCCAACCTTCGTTTCTACTTCTCTTCATATTTCCTCAAGCAAGTTGGTGATATTAGGGTAAGATTCAAAAGAATTCTTAACATGCAAGGCCCTAGCAAAATTATTAAATATACAAAACTTTCACACCAACCACCTAATTTCAATAATTCTAAATCTAAATTATGCATTTGACTAACTCCAGCACAACATACCAAAGCGAAATATATTAGGAACTGGAATAACAGTCACATGTTTGGTATTTAATCAATAACAGACACCGAAACCAACAAAAACAAATGGACATCAAAAGTAGATTTTGGTATCAACCCAACTGCCTAAACAACAGAAAAGGCATACCTCAGGGGAGCACACTTAGCCCTTTCCTAATCTCGGCTCTTCCTAAATATCTCACAATTCACAACCAATCACAAATTAAACATTACGTTACGACTGAAATACCCGAAGATTTAGATAGAGGCGAGTTTATAGCTACATTTCACCTATTATGTTTTATTTGAGCCTATCATCATCAACTGGACACAACTCCTAATTTCGGGCTGCTACTGAATTTTTTTAATGGCTCAAAAACAGCATTAACCATATCTGTTAATATCCACAGATAGCCAGCGGCAACAAGACGATAGAAACGTGGGCACGAACAAATCTTCGAGACGGACAATACTTATACTCAAGACCAAGTCTTCTACGATTGAACTACAATGCAGTTTTAGTCAGTAAACTAAACAGTTTGATGGACAAAGGTGCTCTAATAGGCCTTAATTTGAAGACCTTAAGGCCTTTATTTAAAGATGAGCGTAAAGCATACATTTTTGCAGAAGTGGTAGAAAATGATTTGCAATTATGGGAAGTGAACGCTTAGTTTAATATTATTTGAAGACTTTAAAGAGTTTTGTAAAAGCTGTGTTAATGTTACCTTAGGTTCTTTAATTTGATTTAAATTGGATGAGTTGTGTTAGTTTCTACTTAAATTAGTTACTTATATTTGTGAATTTATATTTTGACTCTAAAATTTGACCTGTTTCGGGGCTAATTTAAAAAACGTTGTACATGTTCAAAAAAAGGGGTTGTCAATATTGCGTTGCAATGTTCACTGACAGTTCTTGAACGAATTTCGAATACGTTGATTGCTTGAATATATTCACCCTCGGAGGACCAACAACTTAAAATGAGTAGTTTTTACGGTACTTACTATTTAAATAAAATTTAAAAGCAACTTCCTGCCCTTCTAAAACGGCTAATTTAAGCAATGTTTCTAAAATTGATTCACTTCGAGAAATTCTAGCGGGTTGTTCGTGAATTTCTAAATCGTTATATGCACAAGCAGAATTGCATGTCATATCGGAACAAGACTTATAGCATTAGAAAAACAATTGTAGAAACAATTTTCTCTTCTGTACGACCTAAATATCTTTAACAATGTAAAAGAAAGAGATAGATGTTTTTCGATTTTCTCTCTTTCTAGACAGTGTGTCAATTTTGAACAGCTACCGTCTTACCACACGAAAGATAAACATTTGTTGAACACTTGTCTAAAAAAATGTAACTGCAAAACAAAATTTTTGACAAGTGTTCAACAGATGTTTATATTTCTTGTGGTAAGACGGTTAATGTTTAATCTCAGTTCATAACTTACCTATCTTACAACACTACTTGAAAAAAAAACAAGATTTTTTTATTTATCTACCTGAACATTGTAAATACCAGTATTTCAATATAAATAACAATAAAACAATTTTAACTACTAATTAGTTTCAATTTAGTTTATTTAAAACATTTATTAATACCTAGTTTACAGACAACAAATTGTCACATAAATATTATTAATTATTAAATATAAAGCTTGACTTGAAATCATATACTAAGCTTAGCGTAAAATAAACGTGACCAGAGCACAAATCAATTATTCATTTTGTTTTAATATTTACTTACAAAAACATAATATTATTTAGAGATCCTAAAAGCTTGCAACAAATGAAAGATCTTAATAAACAGTATGGTTAATTAACCATACTGTTTATTAAGATCGTTCATTTTCTCTGGATTCCTTCTATTCTTTTAAAAAGCTATATCATAAACCTCAATCTTAATTTTTTCGAAGATTGCGACCATGATTTCATGTTTATTTTTTACAAATGTTAAAGATTTAAATCGTTAATATTAACGCGTCAAATAATTGGAAAGTGACATTTTTTGTCAATGAGCATACATTTTAGTTGATAACTTTTAAATTTTGGTTCTACAATTAAAAGTTACAAGAGACAACTTGTAGATAATTTGATTTGCTACAAAAAATGGCTCTTTTGACTCCAAGATGGCGATCTTGAAACAGGATTTGTTTCCCTTGGGGTTTAACTTTTCACAAACTGCCACTTCACATATCAACATGGCTAATTTAACGTATCATTTGAATAGACTATGTGTAAAGTTTAAAAGCGAGTTTCCATTAGGCAAGTCACATCAATTGAAACAAAAATACAATCTACAGTTCAAACTACCTACTTGTAACTTGTATAAACATGCATACAATTTGCAACTTGAATTCAAGTAACTTGTATAATGAAAACCATTTCCAGTCTGTTCCATTTGACATGTCATGTCATTAAACATTCATTCATTCGTCTAAATATAACATGTCAAATCATTCTTCTAAATGTAAATTCATTCTCGAGCTCCGTTTGTACGGTGAGGACACATCTGCTGATTTAAACCTTTGACATATTAAAATATCACATTATCAATCCTATGTCGCACCGAAAACAGCCTTATTAACACCCTTGACATCGCCTCTATGAGCCTTAACAAACTACTTCCTAGGTAAAATACATACAAAATAGTTGATATTTCATTTCCGATTGATATTTTTTCCCAGCAATGACAAAGGCGACTTTTAATACTTTTTAAATTGCTCCAATTCCATCTAATTTCCAAAAACAGTTTTCCCTTAGAGTTAAGAGAGCTTTCATGCCTAAAATTCAAGTACATACGACTACACACAAAAACCAGTGTGACCTGACCTTCTCATTTCGAGGAAAGATACAAAGGAGGCCACGATGAACTGGTTATGTACGGGTTAATGTGTAGCCGTGTGTACAGTCAATAAAAGAGGAATGTTTGCAGGCTGCAAGATTAAAAGTTTTCCAATGATGTGACTTACATCATTGGAAAACTTTTACCTACAAATTTCTTTTGCGTAATCACATATCTGATAGTATGGAAGAAAACCGTTTAAAACTTGCTGTCTGCATACATATAATATCTTTTGTTGACCGTACCAAACGAATTTTAAATGAGTACTAATACATCTCCAATTCTCGTCTAACGGTTCCTACATAACATACTATTATGAACATTGTACAAAGCAAAAACATTGGGATAGCATACCATATTATGCAAAACCTGAGTATTATTTGCAGGACCTTTAAGACAACACATAGACCACCGTAAAAATTACTGCCAATCCCACATTTTTTTTTTATTGTACCTATAGCTGATTTCTTTATGACATTACTTTTTTGTAATGCTGCTTGAATGGACATGAACGAATTTTTAGTGAGCATAATATGTAAGTTTTTTTTTCGGATTTTATTCTGTCATTATTTTATTTACATACACACCTAATCTTTCTTTCATTCTAAACGAAATACCAATATTTTAACATTAGGCCAAACAACATACTTAGCTGGATAAAAAAGAATATCTATTTAAATAATAAGAACATGGCGACATAAATTTACAATAAATTAATTTAACACGCTTATTATATTATACTGATTATGAGATTACAATTTTATTATAAATGTACTATAAAATTTATTAAAATTTTAAATCCTTGGATAAAAGTGCATAATTATAATTACAATGACTATCTAAATTTTGTTTTTTCTTAGTTTTTTTGTAAACTGGCCTAAAAATTTAGTAATACATATTTTATTTTTAACAAATAACTGTGCACTTTCATACAAAAACACGGTCGTAATTCTAAGAATAGTTATTATACTATTTATTAATTAATATGAATGATAATGTTTATCCTTATTTGGATTAAATCGTCTGAATATCGCTGACACACGATTTTCTTTTAAATACAAATAAAGCGAAAATTTATTTTTATTTTTGTGTTTTACTTTTCGCAAGTCACATAAATATTATGTGTATTAATTTTGGGGGCCTGAAACCATTATAACTGAATTCTCTAAATTAATCACGCGTAGTTTTATTGTGAAAATTTTTACAATGAAATTCTGTCTCCACGAATATTAGCAGACGCCCTCAACATAGCAAATAGTTAATTTGATAAACAATTAATTCAATTATCATCACATTAACATTATGTCTTTTCTTTTAGAATACCGTCGCTATGTCCAATCGTTTATGTTGAGGACTTTTTTCCCTAAGACTTAGGGTTCAAGTTGGCACGTTCTATGTCGCAACCAAAATATTCGGTCCATCCCACACTTCACATTTCGACCCCGAGGGCTTTTATTTGCAGATTACGGCTATGTTTAGCATATTTTTTATTATATATATTTTTTGCGACCCTTGAGTAATACAAGAAGAAATAGGTTCACTTAGAATTTGCTAGTAAAACTTGTTGGGTGTAGATCCACCCGTGCGAGGCTGGGGCGGGTCGCTAGTTTATATATAAATTAAACAAAAATGTAATCGATCGAAAAAACATCAATCCAATTCCCACACCAATTATGTGTTTGAAATTTCACTAGCTTATTCATATGACCTTATACACCCTAAATGTATGGGAATAAGGTTCATTTCCCAATATTTTTTTAACGCAAATGTTTGCACAAATAGACCAACCTTTAATTGCCATCTAATGTCGTATTTTGAAGTGCGGTACCTGAAACTCTACTCTCCTCTCCCCGGGGCGTGGACATCTTCCTCGTATCTCAGTGTATCTCGTACGTACTGGTGACACGAGTGCACGCATACTGGTTGCGAGACACTCGCTTGCCGTTGAGTAGGAGGAGTAAAGGGTTGTTCACCCGGATCGATCTGAAGTCGTAAGCCTGAAATGGTTGACGATTTTTGTTAATGTGTTCACGTTGTTTTTTTTCTGAGGATCTCGTGGCTAAAATTAGAGCCGCACAGACTGGTCTTCTAGGTTAAGCCGCGCTTGCCGAGGTTGGTATGTGCTATGCACAGAAATATTAAAAACAGGAGAAGTAGCAAGGGGGCGTGTCGGTGAAGCCGTGTTGTTGAGCGTTTCGCTCAGCTATTGACTTGTACTACTTTATTCTTGTTTTCCTATATCACTACGACTGTATTGTTTTTTGCATTAAATACATTGCTCTTTTACAACCACCTCAGTCTATCACTGAGTGACTGGACAAGCAACAAGCAAAAGCCAAAGCAAACAAGCGACAGGCCGTCATGTCGCATGGTGCGTCCGTTGTATTTGAGCGGGAGAGTCGTATCCGCCCCCCGTGTCGCGACAACACACAATGATAATTGTTTTAGTGTGAGTAAATTATACGGAAAAAGTACGCTGTAGTGTAAAGAATTAGGTTTATATTTAAATGACTGAGTTATCGATGGCGCGTGTGTGCACTTGTTCGTAGTATTGTTTTGACAAAACTGTGTGCGCAATATTAGCGTTATGGAGGGGCAATTGTGGCTTCATCGGATTTCTATACATTTTGAATTCCACGCCATATCTCCTTCTATAATATATCTATGGTCCTATGGATGGGTGACCATCTATCATAGCGTGTTTTCCCCATGCCTCGGAAAGCTCGTTAATCTGTTAATCTCGGCTGTCAATTGTACATCTCCAAAGTCGTTACTGTCCGTCAGAAGCTCGAAAGTCTAACAACGAGTATCGTGCAAAAGTCTTGCCAAGGAGTATCGTATTACCCAGTTACTGGGTTGTGGAGGTCAGATAGGCAGTAGCTTCATGTAAAATACTGGTTAGTATTCAGCTGCATCTGGTTCGACTGGAACACGACCCTAATGTAGTTGGGAAAAAGCTGGACAGATGATGATATATTGCAAAACTCCATCGGATATCACTAAAATAAAATTATAATAAACATACCACATCCTCCGACTCATGCTTATGTCTCCGCATCAGAGGCTCGGGTATGGCCACACAATCCCCAATGATGGTACCGCGGCCGTCCGCCCAGTTGTAAACTGTCACTAGCACGCATTCCATGCTTTCATCCACCAACGCAAATGTGCTGGAATGTAGAAAATATTTAGATTACTATCCATTTGCAGACACAGGTTTTTTATATAGTAAAAAAAGAACTTGAATTGATTATTACAAAGCTTAAGTCATAATGCACGCTTAATCTACAATAAGTTTTTCACCTAAACTATTTTTCAGTTCAGTTCCCTTTTATTATTCCCTGCAACATGTGGCCAGCAACATGTTCTTGCAACACACGCATGTTACACAACTTTTTAACATGTTCCCGCAACATAAAACACTTTACACAACATTGTAACACGTTCTTGCAACACATTACATGTTACACAATTTTGCTACACGTTCTTGCAACACAAAACAAGTTACATAACATTGCAACATGTTCCTGCGACACTAAACGTGTTGTTATAACACAAAACATGTTACATAACTTTGTTTCTGAATAAATATGCGGCATTTCAGACACGTACCACACAAATGATCTTTCTATGACTCCATCTTCAAAGTAGCTGTCGATGACAGGACGGGCAGTGTCCCAAGCAGTTAAACTAAGTGTCCATTTTGAAGTGGAAAGCATTTGAACAAGAAAAATACGTGCGTTTATAAAACAGAAACTTACAAATGGGTGCTTTTGAAAGAGTGGAATATGCTTGTATCATGTGACTAGGTCTTAGGTAGATACTAGTCACCCTACAGAACCTAGTATACACCTAAATTTTCAAATATAATAAAAGATAAAATTATAAATTATTTGTATTCTGTTTTTGCCATAATTTTGGGTATACTTTAAGGGTAAAACAGGACCCTGTTACGAAGGCTCCGCTATCCGCCTGTCTGTCTGTCTGTCACCAGGCTTTTTCTCATTAAACCATGATAGTTAGACAGTCAAAATTTTGAGATATTCGACAGGCCTGTTGGTCTAGTGGTTAGTTTTTTATCTATAATATTTATGTATATAGAAATATATAAGTATGTTTATCAGTTGTCTAGTACCCATAACACAAGCTCTGCTTAGCTTGCGACTAGATGGCGTTGTGTGATAGTTGTGGAATATTATTATTATTATAATGTATTTCTGTTCCGCTATAAGATACTTTAAGATAAATATTATTTTTTGCCGGTCATCGGACTACAAGACATACGGCAATACACCATTCGTTATAATTATGGTGGAGATCCCTCCGATACATACAAAGCGTTTTGCCAATACTTTTATTGTGCGCACAACTAAGGAGTGGATTTCCCGAAAGCTATAACCTTGGGGCCTTCAAGTCAAGAGTGAATTGGTTACTTCTAGGAAAGCGTGCTTCACCATTAATTAAAAAAAAAGAAAGCCTTTCGTGCGCAAGTCCGACTCGGATTTGACCGGTTTTTTATCCGGTATTTCCCGATGCCATTGTAAACTTCTGTTTTAAAATTAGCAAAACTATTTACTAGCACTTTTGTTTTGGCCTTCTATGGGTCGACGATGGAAAAATGTATGCTGTATTTATAAATGGTAGGTATACAGGTAAAGTCAGGACGCGAAGCAGCAAGAATTTCGTACTTTAACCTGTTATTACCTGTCTCTGTCACTCCCGCGTAAATATAATAAGTCTCGCTGGCACAGATGCAATGGCCGCCGTTCTCTGTGATTGATTTTTCACCTAACACCTTAATTTTAGTTTAATTGCTCGTTCGTTCTGTATTAGAGTATTGCTCAGTTGTATGGCGTCCCCACTATGCGTCACATAGTTTAAGGTTAGAACGCATCCAAAAGAGATTTCTAAACCATCTTACCTACTCTGTGAGAATTGCTAAAAAAGTTCCCAGCTACTCTAAACGACTACAAAAATTTGGCATGACCTCTCTCGAAAAATGTCGTAATAATAATGATTTGATCTTCCTGTTTAAAATTCTCCACAGTAAAATAGATTGCCCCCAGTTGTTAAGTCAGTTTAATTTAAACCTACCCTGTAAATATCCGCGTCATACAATCAAAATGTTACGTCCCCCATTCCGCAAAACTGTTTCAGGGTCTAACTCCCCGGTCCCAAGACTATGTAAAATTTTGAATAATTGTGACGAAACTATTGATATAACTTGTACTTCACTTAAAGACTTCAAGCGCCAAGTCCACCAAAGTATGTAATTACCATTGTACTACCAAAATTATCCTAAGCTAAAACTGTGTTATGAGAAGTGTAGTTTCTGAAATCGTCATTATTTTGTTTTTCTTTTTATATAATGTTTTGCATGCTGTGTCTATCGCCTAATATTGTGCACTTGGCTGGTATGTTTGCTTGTCTGGTTTGCTGTAATAGTGTAACAATTGTAGATAGGCCAATAAATAAATAAATAAATAACACAGTAAGGAAAGGCGGTAACTACGATACAGAGGAGTCGGATTTTGAATTTTCATTTTTTGGTTTCTTACGAATTAGTTATTGTAACTCGATTTTTTTAACTTATACTTAATATTAAATGTAAATAACTAATTTGCATAATAACAATATTTTATTTTATTTATGAAAATTTTCTTTGTCCTTCAAATATTTTATGTAAACCGCACTTAATAAAAAAAAGGTTTGTGACCACTGTAAGTAAAGAGGTCATTGTACGAAATTCTTCCTGCTCCGCGACTAGACTTTAGCATATTACTTGTTGATAAAGCTAGCAAAGTACAGCGTTAATGTATTATTACTACGTCAATATGATGTATAAAATTACTATTTTAGTGCAATTTTTTTTTATTATAACACATTTTTATTAGAGGCGCTGCGCAAACGTAGACACTTGCCGACACGGCACACCATCACAGGGAACCGTAGTTTATGAGTATTGTTAAGTGGAATCAAGTGGATGATTTCATACTGTTTCCATAGAAATCAAAAACTCATCTGTAGCTTGTATCTGACAGAAGATACAAAAGTGTCCAACGTTTGCGCCCTGCCTTACCTTAATGTCAATAAATTAATAAAGTCTTGGATGAATTAATATTACAGGGTATTTGACTGAAAATATCTAAAAAGTCCGTCAGATTTATCAATAAATATTTGACACGTATTTTTTCTTTGTTACGTAAACCAAAATTAACGAAGATACGACAGTTTTAAAATTAACAAAACAAAAAACATACGTATGCATTATTTTCCAATACTTTAGCTGACGGACTTATTAGATTTGGATATTATAGATGCTTTTAACATGCCTATTAGCAGAAACTACAAAATAATCGACAAAGTTAAATCATGACCCATTTTGACAATAAAACGTTTGAATCCGTCAAAATAATAAAGATCAAGATCGTTACCATGGATATAATAAGTACGTTTACGCGAATGTGGGGCCTACCATGGCGTCTTAAAGCGAGAGTAGTTCCACTGTGGGAAAGAGACAGAGCTATACAAATCGTCTATCGCCATCTCTCTCTCTCTAATCGTCTATCATCATATCAACGAGATGGCGATAGACGACGCACTCGCTTTAAGACGTTATGGTAGGCCACCTGGTGGGTCATAATTCAAATTTGTCGACGGTACAAAAAATAAAACTTAGTCAACCTATGTATCTCTTCTCAAAGCCCTGCAAAAGCTAAAAAACCGACTAAAAAGTTAAATAAATATACTTACAAAGGTACAGCATTGTCATTATGTATGGATCCGACGACTTTGCCCAGAATAACTTTGGCTTCATTAGGTCCTTCTTGTAAGGCGTCGATGCGGGTGCGTTCTAGCGCCACCTCGCGGCGGTCAGCGAAAGCGTGGAGAGTGCCCTCGCCGTAGAGACCCAGCATTTTCTTGTCTATGGACTGGACGAAAAATGTTGGTTAATTAATGAATTCATGATCCTGTCTTTATGAATTATGGAGCTTACTGACGACGCTATGCGACGCAATTCGACCGATTCCAACTACAAGTGAAAATCATCCTTACCACTACGACATTATGACATAAAACGTTCGGTTACCTACGGGTGGATGAAAAACAAAACACGCTCGTCACAACGACGTAAGTCAGTCGATTTGCAGCATTATATCGAAGTGGCAAGGACGATTTTCATTTTTAGTTAGTAGAAATTGCAAATCGCACGAATCGCGTCATGGGGAAGGTCCCTTATGAATAATAGTATTTAGTAAATCTTCCTATACGCTGTTTGGGCGATGAGAGCACCTTCTAGTGAGCACATTATTTGGCGCCATAATAACTTTTTTTTTTTATCGTGGTAAAATCATCAAATGAGTCCTCCCACCCCGGGCAGGGCGGGAGGGACTGTCAGACTTGTACTGACTAAAATCCACGGTGTCCTTCAATAGCCCTTTTTGTTCCGGGGTCACGGTAATAAGTCCCGCGACCCCGGCAGGCTTTGGCCCTCTAGAGAGGGGGCCCCGTCATCATGCTGACGCTCTTTGAGGCGCGCGTGGAACACAACGCGCCGTCAACCCGGGCATGGTCCATGGTCGGGCAGTGAGTTGCCCTTTACTCGCCGCCCGCATGCCCGTGCCTACGGTGGCCGGAGATCGTCTTGCGACGTCTGTCGCCGTGGGCGTCCACCACCGCGGGTGGGGCGGAGGGAGGACATTGTCCTCTCTCTCACGCGGCCCGCCTCCTCCTTCGCAAGCATGACTGCTTCGCAGGAGGCGACCGCTTCCCACTCCGTCTCGCCCCGCGCCATAATATCTGCCAACTACATATTTTTAAAAACAATACATATTTTTAATATTTTAATAAAAAATTTTGGCATGTTCATAAATTAGAGAAGAATGAGAGATTTTTCAAAGATCCAATGATGCAATTTTAGTTTTCATCAAAATCGGTCTCAAGTCACGTTTCAGTATTTTTCTCCATTCCTCAGAGCTTCAGAGTTTCAGATCTGGCCATCCACACCCAGTTGAAAAATTCACCCTGTTCACAGATCTATGACATTTCCAGTAAGTTAAATGAAGAACCACAACCAAACATCTGAGAGATACCTTCTTACAGACCGCCGAAGTTTTCACCGCAGAGTCAGGCAGAACGGATTCTTTTTTCATGAAAAAGGTTTACGTTTTCACTAGGAAAGAGTTTAAGTACTCGTTTGATTCTTAGAGCAAGCTCATTTTTACACTTTTTGCCCTTTGGTGAAAATAGTTTTCTCCTGCGTGGTAAAACAGTTCATTAATGGGTTCGCTCCGCTCGCGGTGGAAACTAGGCTTTAGAGCTATAATATCGCTATATGTATTTATATCTATACTAATATTCTAAAGACTATAAAACCTCACGCTACGACCAATAGGTGCCGAGCAGCGGGAGTGAAACCACGAGGAACGAGCTAGTAAAGAATCGATTCTAGATAAAGACCGGTCGCAGAGCAGGAAGAATTTCGTACATTGACCTCTTTACCTACTGACAGTGAGTCACAAACATTTTTCTATTTAGTAAAAGGTAACCGGTATGACAGTATGCGGTTATGCATACTATCGGTAAAAGGTTTACAATCCCTGACGACCATTGAATCTGTGCAAGCGAGACTCATTATATTTACGCGGGAGTGACAGAGACAGGTAATAATGAACGAAATTGCTCCTGCTCTACGACCGGGCTTTAGAAAGTCAATTTGGCCACACAAACCTGCACCATAGTAGCCAGTCGTTTTCCTTTCAGCTTCCCTCGCGTCTTGACGAGCGCGTGTGCTGAGCTGACGAACGTCATCAGTCGGTTATACTCCTGTTTTGGAGGTTCCCATGGCGGATCCAGTCGACTCGCGTACTTAAAGTTTTGTAACGCTTCGTCGTAAAATTCAGAATATTTTAATGCCTGGAAATAGTGCGTGGAAAAACATTTAATATTTAAGGAAGAAAAATCTCCTGTTGTTACTTCCTGTTAGAAGAGTCTTGTAATATAAAATAAAATTAAGAAAAAAAATATTATACATATAGAAAATTTTGAAAAAAATTGTGGCTCCCTCTGTGTTACTGCGAACAGGGTGCCCAAAAAGTCAATAAAATTAGTGTAATTATTATTATTAAACATTTATTTCAGGACACGCCCATAGTGTTAGTAACAATGGTAATGGAATATTCAACTCTATTGCTCAAGCAATATAATTATAAAATAGATGATATATAATAATTTTATCACAATTCATATTATGATTCTACTTAAGACCTTTTAGACCTCCAGAATGTAGATTTATAAACATTTAACTTACAATTCCCTTGTTGTAGTACAAATCAGGTTGTCCCTTAGCGATAGGATCCAACGCTGCCTGCCTATAAGCTTTCATGGACTGCTTCAATGTATCCGGATCTTGGGCCACCATGAAAAACTGACACAAGTATGCATTTCCCAGCACAGTCCATGATACGCCATCTTTTAAATCCTGGGCCACGGCTTCTCTGGCCAGTTCTACGCTTTTCAAAATGGCTGGATGTGCTTCAGAGCGCTTTTTGTCACCACTCTCTTGGCGTAAGATGATTGAGAGGCAACGAAGGGAAGTACGGTTGCGTTCCTAGTGAAGACAAAATAGGAAAGTAATTTTGGGTCGTACAAGTAAAAATCATCATCAAAAGGGGTGGATTCTGCTTCACTTTCATTTGATATGACATGGGCGTCAGGAGCATCAGGATCGAGGTTACGTTATTCCTGTTTTTTTTTTTTTTGGCAAAATTTTGTAGGATTTACTTCTAACAAATATGGCAACTCTACCAATGTTTACATAACCATAGGGAAGGGGAAGAGTATTGCTTACTTTACCTGACAAAGAGGGGACAGTACTTACATGCTACTTATATGAACCTAATTGACCCTATGCTACTGATCAAAAATTGCACGGCAAAGAAGCAAACAAATCCTTATGTGGATCCTGCAATTCCTGCATATACTCATATTAATGTAAAAGAGTGTGGTTTGAAAACAGAATTATGAAAATTCTTCTTACGTGTTTCAATGCCCCCTCAAAGCTTGCCTTTGCTTCTTTGACATTCATATTCTTCCAATAGCATTCACCAAGTTCATTCCACGCATCAATCAAGTGTGGGTTGAGCTTAACGGCCTTGCTGAGACACTGGGTAGCTCTGGCATCATATGTGGGACATATGTTGTAGCATCGACCCTTCATGTATAAGAACTTGGCACGGTGAGCGAACGGGATCTGTGAGTCCACTGAAATATTGCCTTTGGCGTTAAATAATGATTTTTATTCCTAGCTGTAACTTAAAATGGTAGTAACAAACCACTTTGGCTTTGCACAAGTATCTTACTAATCTTACTACTTATCAATATTATAAACATGAATGTTTGGATAGATGGATGGATGTTTGTTACTCTTTCACCCAAAAACTACTGAACGGATTTGGATAAAAGGCGATCAGCAGGCTTGTATGGGAGTTTCATATACCTAATAAAATATTATGTTCATATATAAAATATGTGAACCTCATTTACAGTATATGTGTATACCAGTTCTATGAGGTCCATAACTATTCTATCTTAGAAGTTCGACTCACAAGGACATGACGTGAAAACAAAACAATTTAAACAATATAAGAAACAGTACAAATATTTATTAAAACTACAGGACACAACAGAAATAATGGGTATTTTATTTTGTATTTAGGTAATATCCGCAACTTGTATTTAAGTCATGTGAAGTATTTTTGCTTCTTCTTTGACCAAATGACTCTTCAGAGACATTTCGAAAAGACTGGTTGACCCAAGAACTGGCTTTTATCTTGGTCAAAGGCTTGGCTTAGCTATACAAAGAGGTAACACCGCCAGTCTCTTGGGCACATTACCAGCTGACAGCATTGAGGATGAATTTTTTGATTCTCTTTAATAGTTTAGTTTTATTTTAATTTAGTATTTTTTATATTCCTATAGTTTAATTATTTGACCAAATTGATTCTAATTTGATTTCAATTTAAATTAAAAAGTTAATTTCTTACCATCAATTGACTCAAACTTCTCGATCAGTACTTCTTTCTTTTCTTCAACCAATTTGTTCTTTTCTGTGGCCAATTCAATGGGATGGTTTTCAAAAAATAAATCTCTAAAAGCATAAAGTTCTTGGAGCTCTTTCTGAAAAAAAAAACAAAATGGATTTATAATTTTCTCAGTCTAACATAGTTTATTTATCATCATCATAATTTTAGGAGATTTAAAAATAATCATAGTTGTGATAAATATAGAATGTTACTACAAAAATCTTAGAATATTTATGAGAAAAGCGGTAAATAATATGATCAACATGTTTCTTTTCTTACCAATAGGCCGTCCATTAATTCGTCTACATTCTCCACAATATCTGCTTCTGGGTCGGAGTCCTGAGACATTTTTATTTTTCAAGTAGCACACCTGAATTAATTCAATATCCAGTTGAGATTTTAATTTAATAAATCCGACGATAGCCTTCACAATCCTGAAAAACTGGCAGCAACAGCAGTCAGCACTGACTGACAGAGAAGGACAACAAAAGTTACTTTTTTGTTGTCATTTGTGTCAGACGTGTCAGACCACATGTCAGACGAGGTTATGAAATACAACCGCGTGGAAAGAGGTGAAATAGAAACATTTGGTAATGTTTGAGATAGCAAAAATTCAGAACGTTTTTTAT
Organism: Agrotis exclamationis; assembly: GCA_950005045.1. NCBI lineage: Eukaryota > Metazoa > Arthropoda > Insecta > Lepidoptera > Noctuidae > Agrotis > Agrotis exclamationis. Next base: position 15,976,244 of record OX465429.1, on the reverse strand, counting down.
CAATGTGTTTAATTGATTTTTTTTAATTACTTGGTGAAAAAAAACAACATTGAAAATTAAACTTACACTGTTTTGTTGAGAATATTTTTAACTAGTATTGGAACCATAAAAAATGTCTACTAGGGCAACACCAAAATTTGTATTCCCCCCCACAAACATCCCACAAAGGGTGAATGAAAGTGTCAATGACATGATGACAGAAATGACATGATATGTGTTAACTGATAACAAAACAATATTATAAACCTCATTCTGCTCAATACCTAAGCTGCAAACAAAAATTAAATGCGTATGCGCATTATATTAACCGGTACTTTACTTTGTGCAATTGTGTCTGATTTCTTCTGATCCGCTAGGTTATTAGTGTTCTGTGGTCTGAACAGTCTTAGTCTACCGCTGCAAATAAAATATAAAATGGCATATCATACAGACATTTTAGTGGACGAAAGTGGCAAAACTAAATGTGGGTTGTGTGAAATATTTATTTGTGAAGATGATATCTCTATAGAGGAACACTTAAACGACACAGAACATTCAAATATGTATATGCAAAGGCTTATGATTCAGAACAATATTGTGGTGAATGGTAAAAAAATAAGTTGTCATTTGTGCAACCAAGTTTCTGATTTATCAGAAGTCTTAAACCATATTGACTGCGATCATCACAAATATAAACTAAGCTCTGTGAAGAAATTAATTGAGAGGGATGGCGGGTTGCTAGTGTTGCCGGAGGATATAACTAAAGTAGGTTCTTCAGTCAACTGTATGGCCTGTGATCGTTGGGTAGACTTTAACCATGAAGCAGTCAAATCTCATATTGATTCTGCAAAACACAGAAGAGCTCGAGCTTTAGCTGTTCAACCAATAAATGCAATATTCTCCGTTGAGGACAACAACGAAGATCTGTGGTGCAAAATCTGCCAAGTTTACTTTGAAAACTACATTGAAGTCATATTTGAACATGTTGATGAAGATCCAGTGCATTTAAAAAATCTTAAAAAAATACATCTGTTGATCAAAGATCAGAATATAAGTATTGAGAAATTCTTATATGAGCCTAAAGAAGATAAGGCTTTATGTAAACAGTGTGGTATTGAAGTACCATGCAATATTGATAACTTGGGTAGACATATTACTGGTAAACAGCATAAGAAGAGTGGTGCATCTTATAATGTTGAATCAAAATAACATCACAATTTTATGATTTTCCTATTTATTTAAAACATATTTTATCCTATAAAAATACATAATAATAATATATGGTCACAGTGGACAAGGGTCTTACTCCGCTCTCCTTGGCTAACGAGAACTGGCGCAAACCTAAAGTATTAGACACTAATGACCGAAAGGAGGTATGGCAGAGCAAGGAGCTTCACGGACGCTTTTACCGGGCATTACATGGTCCCGATGTAGACTTTTTAGCGTCCGTATCCTGGCTGCGCTTTGGTGACCTGTTTGGGGAAACCGAAGGTTTTGTCTGTGCAATTATGGACGAAGTTATGATGACGAATAACTACCGGAAATACATTGTGAAGGATGGCACGGTTGACATATGTCGGGCATGCCACCGTCCGGGAGAATCGATCCGACACATTATTTCTGGGTGTTCTCGTCTGGCTAACGGAGAATATTTGCACAGACACAACCTCGTCGCCAGGATTATCCACCAGCAACTTGCTTTGAAGTACAATCTTGTGGAATCGGAAGTGCCGTACTATAAGTATGCGCCCGACCCAGTTCTCGAAAATGGCAATATCTCGTTGTATTGGGATCGACCTATCATCACTGACAGGACTGTTGTTGCCAATAAGCCTGACATTGTGGTGATAGATCGATCGGAGCGTCGCGCAATGATTGTTGATATAACGGTCCCGCATGATGAGAACCTCGTGAAGGCAGAAAAGGAAAAACAATTCAAGTATCTTGATCTGGCCCGCGAGGTTGTTGACATGTGGGACGTGAATACAGCAGTCATTGTGCCGATAGTCGTGTCTGCCAATGGCTTAATTGCCAAGAGCCTCGAACAACATCTGAGGAGGCTCTCGCTTGGCAGCTGGATCAGGCGCCTGATTCAGAAGGCAGTACTTCTGGACACGGCGCGTATTGTTAGGAGGTTCCTCTCTCAAGAGCCCTGACCACCGGCGGCCCGGACCCTGTTCCCGGTGCTGGTGAACTGCTATTTTTTATATTTTTAAATGTTTTTTATTTCTTTTTTGTAAAAATATTTAAAAATGTAATTTATAAGTAAAAAAAAATGAATAAAGATATATAATATAATAAAAATCGCACGCTCGTTTGGCAACCCTTTTCCAGTCGGCCTTAGAGTCAGGATCGATACCCGAGTTCCTAACGACAGGAATAACCCACCTGCTCCATAAATCGGGTAGTACTGCGGTACCCAAAATTATAGACCAATAACGTGTCTTCGTGTGGAGATCTAAAGGGGAGGCCTATGTTCAGCAGTGGACGCCCTATGGCTGAGATGATGATGATGATGAACGTGTCTTCCCACACTCTATAAAGTTCTTACATCCATTTTGAGAACTAAAATTAGCAAACACATTCATGAAAATTCTATCATGTCTGCTTCTCAAAATGGATGTAAGAATGGGTCCCGCGGTACTAAGGAGCTACTCCTCATTGATATGGCCATTAGCCAACAGGTTCGCCGTTCCCGAAAGGATCTGTCAACATGTTGGATAGACTATAAGAAGGCCTATGACTCGGTGCCACATACATGGCTCATGAGGGTGCTGGAGTTGTATTAAGTTGATACTACTCTGTGCACTTTCCTGATGTCGTGTATGCGGTGATGGAGGACAGTCCTTCTTTATCCAGGATGTTGGCATATCCAGAGAACTAGCGAACCGATAAGGATAGAGCGAGGAATATTCCAGGGCGACAGTTTGAGTCCACTTTGGTTCTGCTTAGCCCTGAATCCTCTTAGCACACTGCTAGAGGATTCAGGTCTAGGCTATCGGTTGAAAAGAGGCGGTCAGGTTATATCTCACCTCCTTTACATGGATGACCTGAAACTCTTTGCCCCCAACAATTTCCAGCTGATGAAGCTACTGAAGGTAACTGAAACCTTCAGTAGCGCCATCAGGATGGAATTTGGTGTGGAAAAATGTGCGGTCATGCATGTAAAGCGAGGGGAGATTGTGGAATCTGTGAGCACCCAACTCACGGACTCCATAAACCTTAGATCCCTCTCAGCAACCGAAACTTATAAGTATTTGGGTATGTCCGAAGCGTTGGGCATCAATGTTGCTGACATGAAGCAATCATTGAAGGAGCGTTTCTTTCTTTGGCCGCCTGAAAAAAGTATTTAATAACCTTTTATCAGGTAGTAACACAGACTAGAGTAGTAATAAGGTGCGCGCCTTCAACGGCTGGGTCATGCCAGTATTTATGTACTCTTTTGGCGTATTCCATTTGAGTATTCAAATGGACTCAAACAGAACTTGATGCAGTCAGCAATGTACGGACCCTCCTATCCAGGGGGATAGGAGGGTCCGTACATTGCTGACTGCATATCGAATGAATCACCCACGGTCTTCAGTTATGAGATTGTATATCCCGCGAAAATGTGGAGGTCGAGGTTTTCTAAACGCTAAGACTCTCCACAATCGCGAGATATGCAATCTCAGGGAATATTTCCTAAAGGCCGACGTGGGAATGCATCGAGATGTAGTAGCGGTGGACAAGGGCCTCACCCCGCTCTCCTTGGCTAAAGAGAACTGGCGCAAACCTGCGGTGCTTGACACTAATGATCGCATGGAGGTATGGCAGAGTAAGGAGCTTCACGGACGCTTTTTCCGGGCTCTACATGGGTCTGATGTAGATTTGTCAGCGTCCGTGGCCTGGCTACGATCCGGGGACCTGTTTGGTGAAACCGAGGGTTTTGTCTGTGCAATTATGGATGAAGTTATGATGACGAATAACTACTGGAGATTTATTGTGTTATTTAAAAGTTTGCTTTACTAGTTTTAGTACTCAAGCAAACTTTTGAGTAGGTTAACTTGTATGGATTAAAATGTTTTTTTTTTACTAAACTGTGCAATGTGATTGCACACAAAATGGTTGATAGCAATTTTTGAAAAATGGGACCCGTGATTTTATATCTTTCAAAATGTCGAAACGTGCGAGCGAGAGGTACATTAGCTCTTGTATTCGCCAAAGTAACTGCATATTTTATTTTTAAAGAAAATTAACTAAAATAAACTAGGTATATTTTAGCCTCTGGATCAAGAGCTTTTTTATCATGGTTAAATCATCAAATCCATCAAAACCCAGGGCAGGGCTGGGAGCCGGGAGGTACTGTCAGACTTGTACTGACTAAAATCAACGGTGTCTTTCAATAGCCCTTTAAGTTCTGGGGTCACGGTAATTCGTTAGTCCCACGACCTCGGTAGGCGTTGGCCCTCTAAAGGAGAGACCCGTCAATGTGCTGACACTCTTTGAGGCGCGCGTGGAACACATCGCGCCGTCGACACGGGTGGATCAAGAGCTAGAGAAAATCTTTTTGACACACCTGTGGATATGAGGTGCTTAGGTGCTTAATCCATTTTCAGTGCCGGTTTTAGCACTACCAGCGCCCCAGGCGAGATTTCTACGGCGCCCCCTAACTGCAATTCAAATCCCATAAGAAATAAGGAAAAGGATATAATGAAATTACCATTTATTAAAACTAGTAAAATTTTACTTTTCTAGCCTTCTAGGTCGAGGTTATCAGCAATCTCTTTCGATTTTCGATTGACAAAGTTGCCAAGTTTGTCAAAATTCAACCAGTTTTTATTTAGAGATTGATAATGTTTTTCTCTATGGTCCAGGATTTTCGGTAAAGTAAACTGCTATGCATGCAGTGCAGTGCTCCGAATTTGACACTGAGTTCCATTCCAATCTTGCCACCATTCGCTAAAGGGCATTTAAGGGAATTAAGTAGACCTGTGGCGCCCTTTTATATCCGGCGCCCTGGGCGGTCGCCTAACCGCGCCTTACCCTAACGCCGGTACTGTCCATTTTCTGAAACTTAAAATCATTTCACCCAGTTTTATCCTCTAAACGGTATAACCTACATTTGAATATTTAGTTTCTTTTTTCAAGTAAATGAGTTTAGTTCCATAACACTTGAGATGTTATCACAAAACGTTTCAAACATTAAACATAAATCAGTCTGTAACAAACTATCAATGGAAGTTGAAAAACACCATAAAATACTACCATTATCTGATCAAATAATATTGACCATGCAATTAAAGTTCATTGATAAAAGAAAATTGTGAATCATCCATTTAACTTCCCACATAAGTTCGAGAAACGAAATTAAATGATGTTTATTTATGACAACAAAATGATGTCTGTGTAACACACAGGCCATACATTATAGTAAGCATCATCCAAATTCCAAAATGAACTTCCAGGGTTGCCAACTCAATGCCACGGTTAGGTGCTAAGTAACATCTCAAATAGTGCTAAATTGCTAGAAAGTTTCAAAAATAGTGCCAAATATATGAATTTAATAAAAAAGAACTCTCAGAATATGTTTTAATTTTCGAATTATTTTTTGTTTTTTTTTTTCAATTTTATCTATATGTTTTTTTGATTCCGAATGCCGTTAATTTCAAATATTCTTGCGTTATATTCTATTTTACAGAAGGAACACAATGCTTTTGAACTATTTCCTAGCACAGGTCTAAGCCACTTTTTGTATTTTGGATCTTCCTCCCATTCTTTTCTATAATTTTGAATATAAGTACCTTTTTTAAGTAAAGGAACATCCATTTTCGTCTCACTGTCACCGAACACAAAACAAAAAGTTAATAAAATGATTAATACTATTAATCAGATAATTATTGCGCACAAAGACACGATGAATGAAAAACAAAAATGAACGAAAAACAAGCAGGGTTAGACAAAGAAGGAGTTATCTTAGAGAAAAAGACAAACATAGCACTGTTCGCCTCGTCTGCCATACACGCCTTTATTTTCACGTTCACGGGAATCCCCTACCGAAGTGCCGCAGATTACAGAATACAATAGTTTGCATTTTGTTACTTCAGCCACAGCTGCATTTTGTGAGCGAACAGATAACATCAAAATTAGTGCTAGATTTAGTGCTGGGTGCTGTTACTTAAATTTCAGTGCTAGGCACATGAAAATAGTGCTAAATCTAGCACTCAAAGTGCTGAGTTGGCAACACTGTGAACTTCAGGGATTCGGGGATTCCTGGTATAAAATGGTAAAAAGTTGCAACAACTAGAAAAAAAATTGAAAAAAAAAAAAAACTGTTTCTTTCAAATAGTGTAAAAAATAAATTCGAAGTCTGTTAATAATTTCTTAAGTATGAGTTTTATTTATGAAAAATGAAAATGTGTTTTTGTTGATGCCGTGCCATCAAATGCAGTTTGTGAAATGTTGCCACATAAGAAATATCCTAGCTGTCATCATTCATCATCGATCCTCCGTCAAAGATTGGAAAAAAAAAACATAAAAATATTTCTGTCAAACTGTCAACTCAATCCCAAAAAATTTCGCGAAATTTCAAGTTACTCATTTAAAACCGTAATCCGCTGCTAATATAAATCGTTATTAGTGTAATAACGTACTAATTGTAACAAGTTATAATGAAAACGGGTCTGTTCAATGGGGTAGTCGCCTGCTCAAAGACGCGAGTACGTTGCGTATTTTGCGGTGTTTATATCCCGAAGGCGAACAAATGCATCGAGCAACACACAAACGGTGCAAAACACAAGGAGAACATCGACCTGATGAATGAGAACGGCATATATTTCAGTAACGACACGGTCCACTGCAAACCATGCAACCGTACCCTGCCGGACGATGAGACTATTACGAAGCACATCGAGAGCGATGACCACGCTAACTGGATGGCGGCAATGGACGATCTAACCGACGGTGAGTTCATCACGCTTGACGCGTTTCTATCCTGCGAGAAAGACGAAGTTTTCTGCGAGGTATGCAAATGCAGTGTCAACTGCTCTCTTCAAAGCATCGAGGAGCACGTCAACGACATCAACCACCGAACTAACATCGCCTCGCGTCTGAAACCCCTCAACGGCATATTCCCCGTAGATAACGATGATGAGGTCTGGTGTAAAGTTTGTGACGCATACATTGATAACACAGTTCAAAGTATTCTCAGTCACATTGATGATGATGAGCAGCATATGGAATGGTTCTCTGAGATTGAAGATCTGATTGAGAACCAGGAGGTTTCTATTGAGTCTTACTTGGCAAATGAGCATGAGAAGTTTGCGTATTGCAACAAATGTCAGATGGAAGTGACCTGTAATGCCCAGAGTATTGAAAGCCATGTCCATAGCGAAGCACACTTGAATCAGTTTGGTTTATAGGACCACGCCCCCTCTCCCTACCGTCGTGGACGTGCATAGTTGGGTTCAATGAATTTTAGTTAGCTGTTAATTTTCTCTGTAGTAATTTTATTTTTATAATTTTTTACTTACTGATTTGAATTACCGAACATTGTTTTGTTATTTTAATATTTGTTACAAAATACTGAAATATATCACTACATGAAGATATTGAAACTATTTTTCTTAGTTAATTTGATTATAATTCTTTTCTCATTGAGTGACAATTCTTTGTGTCTGGATGGAACTGGAAGGGATGTAAAAGGGGATTCAATTGAATAAATAAAATATAAAAACTTATTGAATTGCAGTTAAAAATATATGCTAAAGAACCCAGTCTTATAACCTCATATTTGGATCTGCTCTTTTCTATATCCATTGTAGTTTTGGCCACAAAAAATATAGATGCTTATTTATATCCTGAGTAAAATAGTACCAGTGCTTGTATTTACTCATTTATGTATAATCAATGTAAATGATCTCCATATGAACATGTTATTATTATCGCAAAAATAAATCTTAATGTATTTGTAATATCATAGTGTAACTAAATTATATGTATACAATTTGTAAATATACTGTCCAGTACAGTTAATGTTCCTTGCAGTTGTTGTGCTTGCAATTTGATGACTGATTACAGTTGCAATTTAAATTTAATAGTTAGAGGCATTATATTATAATACTACATTATTATTCTTCAATATTTACAGAAAAAATGAAACTTATTACACAATAGCCTAAAAAGGGAATGTTTTTTTTTTTTCATTTAAGTTTCCATTTATCTCATCACCATCTTGTTATAATGTAGGTAGTCAGAAATAATTAACATATTAAAGTTGCTTTATATAGTTTAAGGCCAGCCGCTCACAATCGCGAGACTATTTAATTTTGTTTCCCTGTCGAGTCCTATGTTGATATATGTGGTAGTGCGCTTATGTGCCTGTGTCAAAAAGTTTCTATGGGCGCGGCAGGCACATTCGACTGGGTGGAAACAAGTCGATCAAAGTCAATTCATCGTGAACAATAGCAAACAATAGTCACCGTGATCTAAACTCGCCGTGACAAAAGTTATCGGTGAGCGGCTGGCCTAAAATGTATGGAAATAGATAAATACAGAATTCTAGAACCTAGCTGCTGTTATTTTGGTATTAATTAGTAAATTTATCTAATCCCACTGAACTAAACTAAGTGATTAATTGTAATAATTGAATGTTAAAATTGTTAGTCTCATGAGAACATTGAGTGAAACAAAACTGATCATTCTCCAAAGTAAAACATTCACTTGTGAAGCATCAATCGGCTTTACTAACATAGATAATAAATTAAAGAATTTTTTCTTCTTTTTAAAGCCCTTGTTTTGTTCTAGTCTGAAAATTTTAATTATTTTTTGGATGTTTTACATAAGGGTACAGAACAGATTATTGTGTTCTAGTTTAAAGACAAATACTCAAATATGTTAAAAATTAAAAACAGTAAATGTGTGCTATAAATGGGTACCCAAATATTATTTAAATATTATGTAGGTACCCACTTATACAAATAAGTAAATCTAAATAAAAATGTTTTTCTGTACCTACCTCCCTTCACCTTTTTATTTAGATTTATCGACATTAATTTGTTTGTGTAGAAAAACTTTATGTCAAGTCCAATAATTATTTATTTAGATTTCTAATATTTGCACGATTTTGTGTTCAATTTCATGTTTGTATTTATTATTTTTCGCACTTCTTTCGTTATAATTAATTAAAACAATAGGTATCATTGAAACATTAATATTTTATTTATAGATAGGTAATTCACTCTGCAAACAAATACTGAAATATAGATCTGTGCTAAAAAAATAGACAAAACGTTTATTCAATATTCAAATTATAATAGTTAAATATAATCGAAATAAATTGCTGTAAAAAATATAGCTACATAAATATTTTGTCCAGAATAACTTTCAATAGGTATATTTTTTTATATAATTAAATATTACCTACCTAATTATAGTTGTGTTCAGAAACAAAAAAAAATTGTCAATGTTAGAATGTTTTTTTCATTGGGTTAATTTGATTTTCAACATTTGTGATAATATTGTTAAAATAAGTTGTTACCTAGTTCCATTTTTCAAAATAAACATGATTCAAAAATACCTAAATATTTAAATTTTTAACTAGGTAGCACCAAGACCATATCAAAAGAATGATTTGTAAAACCTTCAATTTCATGTTTTTCAGCTTAATGAAAAACAAACGTAAATTTTTAATTGTGCAGTAGTGTGTAAACAAATGATTTTTCTGTATCTTACTGAACACACTAATCAACAGAGTAGACAATCCAATAATTAACGTTAGCTAGTAATTATCTGAAAACTGAGCTCACGCAAGTTATAAATTAATTTCGGAAGAAATTCTTCTACAAATCTAATCCACATTTCTAGAAACCGTTTCAAAATAAATAAACCGTGTCATGTTCTAATTTCAAACGTGCAATGCTTTTAAATACTTGTGAAAGAGAATCAAAGATACTTAATTTTAAAAATACCCTCATAATGTGATAATTTTGTTTCATCAAATTAATGATCTAATGGATAAGGTTCATCTTCATCATCATCTTCTTTTTCGTCTTCTTCCTTAATTACATGCAATTCTTCTTGGCATGTGCGTCGTGGTGACGGTTCCTGCGTTTGGCATCGTTCAGGGCAGTCGGTAGGAGATGGAGGCGGCTTCGGTATAGCCGCGGAAGGTTCTCCAAGTCTAGATGTGATTCTATCAGCGTCTAAGTGAACGACGCGAAGCAGGTCTTCTGCACACGAGTCGATACGAGCCAAGCTATCATCTATCAGGGCCAGTAGATTGCTGAAAAAAGTAAAAGAATCACTTTTAGTGTTATCGGTTTCATTCGTATCGCTGGCATGACGGTATCCACATTTTATTAGCCAAAAACTTTACCACCTCCACGAAGTTATCGTTATAAATTATCTGTGTAATAAATCTCATGAAAATACGTTCAGTAGTTCTTGTGTGAAAGAAGTAACAAACATCCACCCATTTTATTAATTTGGGAAGCAATAACGAATGACCCACAAAAGTACTGCAGATGAACTTACGAGATGCTCGCATGATTGTCCCGAAGGTGCTTGCTGAAGTTCCTCAACCTCGCGAGCTCGTCCCTCAGTTGCCTATCCACCTCATCCTTGGTATGTTCCCCACCAGGTCTCCTGGCGCGATCAGCTATCCTGGCCTCAATCACACGCTCTTGTTCCATCGTCTCCTCAATATTCTGCTCCGTCGCAGTTAATTCCTCCTTCAAGTTTTCGTAGTCTCGCCAGGTCTGCGGAAGTATTGAGAACGTTATTCCATTCTTTTTCTCCGCCATTTTTAGGATTCAAAAACTTGGATCGGAATCTAAAAAGGTGTTTCGCCTGCACTGCTTTTGTAACGTTTGAAATATAACAGTTGCAATGTAAGGCCTCATTAATATTTCAATGAGGCCGTATTGGTATCGGTCGATATAATTGGCGGCACCTGTACTTTTCGGGCTGGCAACAATTTACTTATTACCTACGAAACATGAAGGTTGTAAGTTGAAGGGAAATGCAGTTATTTCTGTACCTATCTATTGATTATGGAATGTCAAAGACATTGTCTTGTTAGAATCTAGGACGATGAAAAGTTATACTCTATTTTCCTTACCTCCTCTTTTTGCCAGTAAATGTCCTGCAGTTTGACTTTGTTCGTGTTCAAACGCCTCCTCAATGCGGATTCCACTCTTGTGGCGTAGGCTTGTGCAGCTATTGAAAGATGCACCCTAGCTCCTCGCACCTGATGATCATTTTAAAATTATGTAAATAAGCTAGGCAGCAGAGGCGTAGCTACCGCCGTATCAGCCGTGTCAATTATGGGGGGGGGCAAGTGTCAAGGGCCTCGGACGATTGGATTTAAAAAAAAATGATGCTCTTAAATGAAAACTTATCGAGGCCATAAAGCTCCAATTATCGAACTCCTAACATAGCTCAATTTTCTATACGTAGGTAGTTGTAATAAATGAGCTACTGTCAGTCGATCAGCATTCTCAATTTTCTAGGTTAGTTTCAGGAGTCAGGATGCTATTGCCTTTATTCTGCAAAACTATGCACTCAGATTAGAAGGGCCCCAAGTTTTAACACGGGGCCCCTTCTGTCCTACCTACGCCACTGCTAGGCAGATAATGATTTGCAAGTTGAGGTGGTAACGGGTTGGCCACATCGCTCGTAGTAGTGATAACCATTGAGGAAGAAAGTTCTCTTCTCTCTCTAAAGCCGGATTTACATTACGAAACTACACTCGAGAGCAATGAATCCGGGTCACTTAAAGAATGTTAAAAATCTCGGAAACTAAAAATGATAGGTTAATGCAATAAATTGTATTTAATAGACAATGTAATACTCCTTAAATGAAAGTAAAAAAATATGAGTCACCATACATTTTATTAACACAAAATTACATAAAGAAAAAAACTGCTGATCTCTCCTTAAAACAAAAATAGGAAACATGAAATTTTTGAACTTTATTACGATTTTCTTGAATTTTAATACTTCGTATTGCCTCCTCGTGCTTCCATTACTGCGTTTACGCGGTTTGGCATGCTGTACACCAAGTTCCTTATACGATTTTGGGGAATATTCTCCCATTCCTCTGTGAGAGCAATTTTGAGCTCACGAAGCGTGATTGGGGGAGGGTTTCGTTGTTTTACGCATCTGCCTAGCTCGTCCCAAGCATGCTCGATCGGATTGATATCCGGGCTGCGCGCTGGCCACTCCATACGAGTAATGTTCATCTCTTGAAGGTAGTCATTCACAATCCTACCTGTATGAGGTCGGGCATTGTCATGCATAAATATAGCATCCTCACCTAAATTGACCATAAATGGACCAACGTGATCATTGAGGATTTCTTCCACATATCTTACGCTAGTTAAAGAGCCGTTTTCTATGATCACCAGCTCTGTGCGACTTTCAGAAGAAATTCCGGCCCACACAAGTACAGACCCACCACCGTAGGCTACTTTTTCTTCGATGCATGCTTGCTTGAATCTTTCCCCTGGTCTTCGATACACTCTGTGTCTTCCATCGTGCTTGTAGAGCATAAATTTTGATTCGTCGGAGAACATAACTTTTGACCAATCTTCAATACTCCAATTTACGTGGCTCTGGGCATATCTTAGTCTTGAAATACGATGCCCATGCTCCAGTTTAGGGCCGTTTGCAGGTCTAAGGGGTTTTAAGTTAGATTCAGCAAGCCGACGTCTTACTGTCCATGCACTTGGGTTACTTCCTCCGAGGCGTCGAAACTGATTGGTGAGTTCAGTTCCTGTGAGAAAGCGATTTCGAAGCATGGTGTTCACCAAGTATCGGTCTTCTCGTGCTGTGGTACACCTGGTTCTGCCCGTTCCTGGTCTGCGTAGGTTAGAACCAGTTTCTTCGTAACGTCGGAGAACTCTTTGTACTGTTGACAGCGACACACCGACAGTCCTGGCTGTATCGCGCTGACTCCGGCCGGTTTCCAGCATTGTAAGTATTCTGGTGCATTCTTCAGGCGTAAGCGACATAATTTCAGCTTGAATAATGAATATAGAGCACTATCAACATGGTTTATGTACCCACATAAATGACAGATTACAAACAAAAGCAAAACCAAATGCTGTAATTTCGTAGTTCCATCTTCGAAAGTGGCCCTTTTTCAAATTTGATTTTTTTATGATATAACTTTACAATAACTAAGAAGTTTTAATACCTTCATTTAAGGAGTATTACATTGTCTATTAAATACAATTTATTGCATTAACCTAGCATTTTTAGTTTCCGAGATTTTTAGGATTCTTTAAGTGACCCGGATTCATTGCTCTCGAGTGTAGTTGCATGACATAAGTTTTACAAAAAATATGCGCATAGCACGAAACTACTCCGAAGATGATGGAATGATGGATTCTTGCCACTAACCATTTGTAACCGGATTGAAAGGAATTTCTGAACTGGTCGGACTAACGATCTTGTAGGTCGCGGGACTTATCTCATTACCGTGACCCCGGAACATAAAGGGCTATTGAAGGACACCGTGGATTTTAGTCAGTACGAGTCTGACAGTCCCTCCCGCCCTGCCGTGGGTGGGAGGACTCATTTGATGATTTTACCACGCAAAAAAAAAAGTGTCACGAAAGTAATGCATGCATTGTAAAACTAAACGTTTACACGTGAAATTACTGGTCAAATTAGTGTCATAAAACTAATGTCATGCAACTAGTTTCGTAATGTAAATCGATGTAGCCCGCGAAATTCAATTTTTCTTGTGTTTTTTGCAATTTACCTATCAGTGACATGTTGCAACTTTATCAAAATATGATTCGCGGCAATAACAAGTATAATTTTAACCCTTAACTACCTAGCACATAATATTGTCACACAACCACCTAACATACGTCTGTAGGACCCCAGAGTTAAATAATTCACTATTGTTATAAATATTAAGGGTGTTGTTTTTATTGAAAATCTTTTTTGAACATTATTAAACTCGAATATTATAAACAAAAGGCACGTGAAAATCAATATTTTATACTTTTAACCCTCAATCATTGGTGCAGTCTCTTCTTTTAGGCTTACTTACTAATACGTTAGGAAATTGAGATTCACAATTTTTTTTTGAGGATTAGAAAACTGTTCTTAAAATTTTTGTAATATTAAATCAACAAGAAACATAAAAAAAATATAAAATTCTCATTAAAATAATAAATTAAACAAAATTGCAGACTCTAAACTTATATCTTTTCACGAAATCTAAAACACATCAAATTTGAGCATTCAAGGCAAATTAGCGCTTTTCATTTGAAACACATGTATTGTGTTTTGCGTTCCTTAGTACACTGATAAGTGATACAGTTTTTACAAATTATCAATCGCCCTTCAGCACTGCTGCTGCCTGGGGCAGCTGCTGGAGGGGTCGCGTTGTTCTGGAGGATACGTTGTATACCAACACGTATATCACGGTGCAATTTCACATTACTTTCATGACTTGCCATATGTATTCAGTTTATTCTGGTATGCTGTATTTATACCTTATCTTTCCTCTACTATATTATGTTGTAGATTTGCGATCGCGAAGAGGTTGGGGCTGATGACTAACGAAAGCGATTATAAAATATATTTTTTTTCTTCTCGGTCAAACTACCGCCAAAGGCACATCATCCTCAGTTAAAAACACTTGACCACCACTCTAAAGGAATATCACTGTGTGATACAGTGTTTAGTTGAACTGTATCTGGCCGCTTGCATTCGGAATAAGACGCACAACTTTCTTCCAGAACATGATTTGTATCAACATTCTCCGCATCACTATATTGGTCGTTTGTTATATTATCGTCGTCTGATAATTCTTTTTCCAACCAGCTCTTAATAACGGACTGTCTATGTGCTATTTTAACTAAAATAATAAAGAAATACACAATTTAAAATAATCACGTAACCACCTAGCATACGTCTCTCAGACCCTAGCATGTATTTATTTACTCACCTGAACCAAACGCGAATCCGTCCAACCCTGACGGATCGTTGCACGGTATTGAGGGACGTGGGGAAAAGGTATAGGAAGGAAGAACATGATACGACACTCCCGCGCAAAAATATTCAGGATTTTAAACTTAACAGGGTCTGTGAGACGTATGCTAGGTGGTTAAGGGTTAAATATAAGAATGATCAAAACATTCGCTCCATTAGCTCTCACATAGATTTGGTGCATGTAAGTTAGATTTCGGAGATTTTACCAATTTACACCGCTACAAACCGCTAGTATGATAGGGAAGGCCCTAAGAGTGGCGACCACTAAGGCCAGAAACGCACAGGCAGGTGGCTTGCTTAGCGCCTAGAGCCTAGCGAGTCACGAACAATCGAAAATGTTCGTGAACGGCGCTTGACTATTAGCTAGGTGTCAAGCGCACAATGCGGCCGTTCACGAACATTTTCGAACGTTCGTTATACTAAGGTGACTCGCTAGGCTCTAGGCACTAAGCAAGCCACAGGCCTGTGCGTTTCGGGCCTTACGGGAAGTCGCAGTGTAGGCGAGCCTCCCACTAGGTGGACTTATAATATCATTGAGGTGGACCTACGACATCGTGAGATTCGCATGCAACATTGCAACCGATGGATGCAAGTGCCGGATTGTCATTCGATGTGGTGGTCTAAGGGGAGGCGACGGGGGGTCTTGCGACTGATGATGACGAGATAATGATTTATTCAATGCCAATTTAGTTACCTCTTGTCTTGTGATGATTGCCATTCTCAGCGCTCTTAGTCCAGCTGTTTTCAACGCTACGCAGCGCTTCTCCCAGCGACTTACTGAAAATGCTCTAGATAACAATAATTAAGAATGTTTTTACAAATAAAAAATGTTGTATAACTTTTATTTATGCTTATGCGAAGAATGTTACTGTCCCACTGCTGCGCAAAAGTCGCCTCTATATTTACGAGTCTACAACCCTTTTCTCATACTACTAACTTCTTTTCTCATTTATCATACTACCTTACACCCTTTTCAGAATCAGAGAGAAAAAGTTCGGGTAAAGTGTTATTTCGTAATTTGTGTTTTTATAATTTGTTGCCAAGTGTTTTTTCATTTTATTGCTAATGACTGATGGACAGATATCACGTAAAAGATAGCAGAAATAAGTGGACACTTTTACTTCTTTTTCTTATTTCGCGCGCATGGCCCTCGACATTGAGTGTTGGCAGTAATTCTGGCACATCCCTCATCAACATTGAGAGCTTGTTTCTTATTGAAAATGTCCGTTGCTATCTTCGTCTTCGTCTGCTCAATGCAGTTTGTTTGCTTCTTCAGAGCCAGTACCATCCTTTCAAATTTCTTCTTTTCATCACGTAAAAAATTGTATTCCTGTGATAACAAATTTAAAGGAAGACGATTTATTATCTTGCTTAACGTTTGTTAAGTTTTTAATCAAACTCTAGTATCTAATAAATCGTGATATATTTTTTGGACGCTATAATGGAAATTTCTTTCGAGGTTTTTGAGGATACGAACGGGAGTATCTAAATTCTACTTAGAGGCTATATTTCTACAGCACATTACACAGGCCTCCGCCTCATCTGTTTATCAGGGAGTACGCTGGATGAGGAATAGTTTCCTCTTAAAAGATCTATTTGGAATCTTCTCTCTGAAACGCCTGATATTAGCAGACCCCTGGGGGCTAAACATATCAGTACAGGCACATAAGTAGGTTCCAGCGGAACTTCGGGAGTCTATCAATATACTCCAAAACAAAGTAAAGATAGTAGGTCACCTTCAAAATGGCCTCCTCTACGCTATCAGTTAGCGGACTCAATGCACCAGGTTTAGACCCGTCCCGAGAGAACTCGTCTATTTGTTTCTGCAGCCTTCCGATCACCACACGGAGTGCATTGTGTTCGTAGTAGAGAGCATCTGCCGCGTCAGACAGGCGTTTCGTCAAATCTTCAAGAACCCAGCGCCAGGAGGCAATGTCGGACATTCTGGGAAGTAGCAAAACGGATTTTGGGATCTGAGGAATACGAGGAATAGTATGGAAAGTTCCTCGTCTTGTATTGAAAAGGGGCGATCTTCCAACCATAGAGGTGTCACGTCTTGTGGGCTGCTTCTCGATAGTTGTTGGGCCGGATGAATGACGGATATCGCACTTTGCGTGAGGATAATAAGTAGTTTGTTTCTTTTTGTTCAGAGCGGTTTAGAAGTTGCCATACTTTTACATTGACTTTTTCATTGACCCCATAATGCCACCAAATCTCGTGATCATTATGAAATCTTTTTCTGTTCCGTGATGAAATCTGTTGGTAAAGTTGTATACGGATTGACTCTACGGCACGTACTTTAATTAGATTTTGAGGGCCAGCCGACTACCCATATAGTATCATCTAATATTTCTAAACATGAGTTGAAGTTTTACGATAAGTGGCATTATTAATTTATTGTTTGGCATAGACCATAGTGACAAAGACCTCAAAAACGATAGCTAAAATTAATATTTCTTGTGGAATTTAATTGATATTGAAAGTTATTCGTTAAAGGATACAAAGTCCGTAAAAGTAATCTGTTTGATCTTACCTGTCTTGCAAACATTTCTTGAACTGATATTCATTGCTCTCGTGAGCAAAGTTATTGAGCATTACCAGTTCCTGTGCATCATTCACTTGCTCCACTACCCTCGCGTTTAGTTTATCATTCAGAGCCCTTAGACCTTCAAGGTCATTGGTCCCTAGGTAGCAGGCCCCGGAGGACATTGTTTGAATTTTGATTTCCGTTATGTTTCAAAGTTTGTGTAGCTTGTAGGTTATGTTTTGAGTTTCAGTTTGACGTTTTCCATGACTTCAACTTCAAGTTTATTTTTAAAGTCACGTGTTGCCACGTTTGAGGTTAGATTCTTGTTTACGTATTGTTTGTGTCGATCACTTTAGGTCCTCTTTTTGTGGAATTAGTACGATATTGCCCCCATTCGCGCAGGCGCTTTTTTTTCCTGGCGCTAAAAAAGCGCTGAGTCGGAACAAAAATGTAAATTGAACTTAAATGTCGCCGCCCATCACTTAAAGTCAAATACAGTTCGAAAAAAACGTTCTATTTCGGCGCATTGTTAACCCCCAAGAAAAAGCGTTAATAAAACGCTCGTGCGAATGGGGGCTTATATGTTGTACTGAGTCCACCCAAATGTGTCTATGGTTTGTTGGCAAACATTCACAAGAATCATTCGTTATACTGCTTACTCTTAAATATCTAATCAGTAATCACTTACGTATACCTACCACATGATTTAGCAATAGACTAGGACATTCCTTCCATCGACTAGGACGATCCCAAAGCATTAACACAAGTTTTCTTCTCTTTATGACTTGTTTATCAACTACAAAAGCTCGAGGAAATGGAGTGCAATGGGATTCACTGAATTAATAATGTCACAATTACCTACAAACAAGTAGATAATTGCTAGCCCTCCGCTGGGATTATTCCGGATCTCTGCAGGAACGTACCTAATCCAAGCAAACATAGTGATGTTTTTATTTTGATTAACTTGTTGAAAAATCTTGGTGTTCTTTGTATAAATTTGTGGAGAAATAAAAGTAAAAACATAAGTTAAAAATAACTAAAACCCGACTACGAAAAAATCACGCACTGAAATGTATAAAACAAGAACAATATTCATTTGACCGATATTTTTTCATTTGAAAATATTTTTTTAAATAATAGCTGTAGTCGTGTGCCACCTGCGGTTGTTTCACACAATCTTTATTGGCCAGGTGGCATACGACCACGCCTATTACTTAAAAATTTCTTTTCAAATGAAAAAATACCGGTCAAATGAATATTGTTATTGTTTTATAGTTTTCAGTGCGCGATTTTTTGTAGTCGGGTGTTAGTATTTTTTATTTACAGTATTTACTATTTGATATAATAATAAAAGCAAAGTAGCGAGTGAATTTAAAATGTACTTATTAAGCCTTTTCATTTGATACCCATATTGACACTTAGAAACGGGCAAAGTAGCTAGTAAAATATATTTTTTTCGGTTACGACTTTACATCCCCTAGAGGGCGCCATATTGGATTTGGTGACACGTCACCTACCCTATAACCAGCTCACAACTGAGACGCTTCTAACGACACCTCATTTGCCATGTAATGACAAGTAGTTTAGAAGTTATGAGGGAATTGGCAGTGCTATCGGCCCCGACTTACGAGTTGTAGGTCGTGGGTTCGAACCCCGTCAGGCGCATTACTTTGTGTAATTTATTTCAACACCACTGCTCTTAAAACGGTGAAGGAAAACATCGTGAGGAAACCGGCATGTCCTAGAACCAAAAATTCGAAGATATGTGACATCTACCTACCAACCCGCACTGGGCCCGCGTGGGATTACGGCCCACTCCCTCTCACAGAGAGGAGGCCTGTGTCCCAGCAGTGGGAACTATTATAGGCTGATGATGATGAGGGAACAAACAAACATACATACATACATACCGGTCAAAATCATAACCCTCCTTTTGGCTCTGCCGTAGTCGGGTAAAAAGGATGATATATAAAAGAAATACAACTTGCTTTTAATTAGGCGAGTTTTGAAAACTTCTTTATTTGTTTATCTCATTGTTTTAAAATAAATTATAACTGTGATCCTATTGTTTTACTATTTTCACCCATACTAGGCGTCACCTAAATTAATGCATAAAATAAAGCTCACTGCTCAAAGTCAACCGCACATTAATATTTGAGCACTCATTCTCCTACTCTTATTAAAATGAAAATCAACGAGATACTATACTATCCATATTTTATTATGTGTTTGTTTGAAGTTTGCTGATTCTTTAGTTTATCCGTGATCATGGTCCCTACTTGCAACGTAAGCGAAATATGAAAAATTCTATACAAATAATAATGGTAGTTAGATATCCCGTTTTAAGTTTTAATGATAAAATGATTGTGTCTACATAATGTCAGCCATAGATAGATCCAGTATATATACGTAATTTATCGTCAAATCTAAGCTACCATTCGCACGAGCGCTGTTTTTACGGGCGATAGCGCCGAAATAGAACAAATGCATTTCCATGTATCTGTTCACACGTCAGCGCTTTAAAAGCGAGGCGCTTTTTTTCGAACTGTATTTGATATTAAGTGCTGCGCGGTGACATTTAAGTTCAATTCACCTTTTTGTTTAAATTCGGCGCTTTTATAAAGCCCGCTCGTGCGAATGGGGGCTTGCGCTTAAGCATGGCCATCATAGCCGGGGCCACACTAACGGTATTTCCGTTGAGTTTAATAGTCTTTGATTTTTTCCGTTGTTTTTAACATTTGTTCGTATAAACGTCCATCAACGCGATAATCAACGGCATTCCGCGTTATTATGGCCCGATTCTCAGAAATATACTCATGTCAATATCAGACACACTAGCATAATATACCTACTTATTGTAGAGTCTGTGCCACCACCTACCGCCTGCAGAAAATTCGAGGTATCCTTATCCCATTTATGTATTTGTGGTCGGCGCAACACCTTTTTTTCTTCTATATATTTTTTATTTTTGACAGGCCTGTTGGTCTAGTGGTTAGTGACCCTGACTGCTATGCCGGAGGTCGTGGGTTCGATTCCCACCCAGGACAAATGTTTGTGTGATGAGCACGATCATTTGTTCTGTGTCTGGGTGTAATTTATCTATAATATGTATGTATTTAGAAATATATAAGTATGTTTATCAGTTGTCTAGTACCCATAACACAAGCTCTGCTTAGCTTGGGACTAGATGGCGTTGTGTGATAGTTGTGGAATATTATTATTATTATATTATTATTCTCCCCTATCATACGTCACAGAGAGCAGAGCGTCAAGAGCAGTGGTAGCCCAGTGGTATCGGCTTCGACTTACGAGTTGTAGGTCGTGGGTTCGAACCCCGTCAGGCGCATTACTTTGTGTAATTTATTTCAACACCACTGCTCTCAAAACGGTGAAGGATAACATAGTGAGGAAACCGGCATGTCCTAGAACCAAAAAATTCGAAGACATGTGACATCTACCAATCCGCACTGGGCCCGCGTGGTAGATTACGGCCTGTGTCCCAGCAGTGGGAACATTTATAGGCTGATGATGATGATGATGATGATACGTCACAGTCTCATTTACTCCTTTTTAGTCACTTGAGTGTCATCCATACCACCAAGACAGACGGTTCCCTTTAATTTTTTTCTGTAACAGGTGTCTCTTTCAAACTTCCCCTTATAAACTCATTTATAATGCAACTTGACAGTGACGTCATGAGTGGTGGCACGGACTCCTACATCGCTTCCAGCGCTCTACAAACTTCATTAAACTGGAGTGTGTGTGGTATGAAGCGTAATTATCAAAGCTTCATGGCTGATTAGCTTCAATAAAGATGGCGTAAACAGGTTTGAGCAGCACGAAGTAGATCAGTTCTGCGACGCTGATGATGCTGAATCCAAGGAACAAGCTGAGAAGACCGCCAATAGCACCTGGAAAAATACCCGACTTCAGGGTTCAAGTAAATACCCTGAGCTCGGCGTCAAGTAGCTCGTCTACGTTTCGTCCATGCGAGTGAGACAGCTCTTGAAGGATCATTGTGCCGACAGCTGGTGAAATGTGCATACACCATCGGGACATGGGCCCCCCTCCCCTCATCATCAACATCATCATCATATCAGCCGTACGTAGGACGTCCACTGCTGAACATAGGCCTCCCCATAGATTTTCTTTAGGACCGGTTGGAAGCGGCATGCATCCAGCGCGATCCTGTGATTTTCATCAGATCGTCTGTCCACCTTGCAGGTGGACGTCCCACGCTACGTTTGCCGGTGCGTGGTCTCCATTCGAGAACCTACGGCCCCATCAGCCATTAGTTCTGCGAACTATGTGGCCTACCCACTGCTACTTCAACTTGCTAATTCGCTGGGCTGTGTAGGCGCCAAAAGACATCACTGGTAACACACACTAGTCGAAAACTTTGACATTCTGGACGAGAAAACGCAGTTTACCGAACGCTGTCCAGCCGAGTTGGAGCCCCCTCCCCTATTTTCCCTATTAAGTGTCGGAACAACGCTCCATTTTACATTCACACCCTCAAAAAGGCCTTGTAAAAATTTCAGGGTCGGTAAAGCGAGATTCCTTTGGTGTTGCAGAGGTCCATAGGCTAAGGTGACGGCTTTTCATCAAGTCATTTGCTTGTGGTATCTGTGGACAGTTATATCCTTCAAGGGCAATTCGATGAACCGTACGGGACTCGTATAAAACAAGTAGTTGGAAATTCGAACTTACCAATAAAATAATAGTCGTCATACTGCGCGTGCCGGTGCTGGCCTAGGAACATGTCATCGTAGAAATGGACGTTGATTTGAGTCACCTCACCCCTGTGGAAGACAAAAACAAAACACCAGATGCTTTAACCGAAGGTCACCTCAAATAATCAACAGTTCAAGCAAGAGAAGATGTATTTAAGTGAACAAAAGTAAACTGAAGATATACTATGTCCCAATAATGTCCCAGGCAATATAACACTCGCGTGCAGGCTATCAGTGCCAGGTATCATCGCATCGCAGGTCACGTTGCAGACTGATGTAGCTTATTCAGACATACATTTTAACATACCATTTGTATCTTTAACTTTAAAAGGCAATTTGACAGTATCAATAAATTGCAAATTCATATTTACAAAGATTTAGGTAACGCATCAAAATCGAGAGTGGTTCGTGACGTCAGATGCAAGTAAAACTGTAGTAGCTTAATTGTGATGTTTTGCCAATTTTAAAAGTGTCATAATTATCTTCGTCAATTTTGCGAATTAGGATTTTTGCGCCTAAATCATAGGTATCACTTACATCCTCAACTGTCCCCATTTGTGCGAAGTATTGTCTGTCTCCTTATTGAGGTCTGAGTAGAACACCTGGCTGGCGTAGATGACGTCATTGCAGGAGGGGTGGCAAGACTGCGCCTCCTGCGTGGTACCTCTTTCGTCCTCACTCTCCGCGTAGTAAGCGTAGATTAGCTGCTCTTCTACTTTTGCTGGGAAATTACATTTTAGACAAAATTAATGCTGTTCTGTAAGTGTAACGTTCACGAACTCTCACTTCCCATGTGAGCGCACTATAGAACTCATTTGTGCCGGTGTGAGCGGTGACTTAGTGCGGTGCGGTGAACGGTAAGATCAAATGTATAGAAATGTTTAAAACACGCCACGACAGACAAAGTACTCGTCAAGACGAATCAAACGAGTCTAAACGGCGCTTAATTACACAGTTCCTATGGCTACCTTCCAGCTCCATCATCAGACCAGCTCCATGTCATCATAATATTACATTGTCATGTGATATACATATACGTGCAAAATTTCAGCTCAATCAGAAACCGGGAAATTTAACTTGCAAGATGTGATATCGAACAACGGGAGAGGTGAAACTAAATAAAAGCTTTTAAAAAACTTCTTTTTCTTAAACTTATATGCAGATAGTAAAAATGTCCATTGTTTTAAGTAAGCTAGCTATCTAATCATCTAGATAAATACCTTCCACCTTGCTAATGCAATTGAAGTCATACTTCGTAGTACAGACGGGTTCCCAGATGAATTTTCCTGAAATATTAATATTTCTTTATTACTTGCATAGTTGGAATTAATCTTTTTCTACGGGTATTTTTTTATCGGGCATTAAACCCAGGGTTTAGGGGCGTGGTTGCATTTTTTTATCGTTGTTAAAAAACTTTAAAAAAAAATTAACCGCCTTCAAAAACAACCACAAAAAAGGGTAAAATAACCTACAAAATAACTTTTCTTTCGGAAGTCGGTGGCTTTGTTTTTTTTATTTCGTTGTCTTTTATGCCACCGACTTCCGAAAGAAAAGTTATTTTGTAGGTTATTTTACCCTTTTTTGTGGTTGTTTTTGAAGGCGGTAATTTTTTTTAAAAAAAAAAGTTTTTTTATTTTACTTTTTTTAGTTTAAATATTCAACCCAAATTCTTGTCAAATACATCATTTTCTTACATGTGCACTAGAATTTGGTAATCCTTAGCACCGGTATTAACATCGCTCATGTACACAATAAGCTAATAAAATTCCCTATCAAAAACTGCTGAACCGATTTTGATGAAACGTGTAGTGTTCCCTAAAGTGAACTATTCCTCGTACAAGAAAAAAAGAATTTTGAAAATCGGTCCACAATTGGCGGAGTAATCGTGTAACAAACACTCAAAAAAGTAAAGATCATCACATCATCCATCAATAAAAATGCTCACAAAATAAAAAGTACTGAACCAAATTGGATGAAATTTGCAAACTGCAAGTATACTGCATCGAACGAAAAAAGAATTACACTAATCGGACCAGAAACCTCGGAGTAATCGGTGTACATACATAAAAAAAATAAAAAAAAACATACCGACCGAATTGAGAACCTCCTCCTTTTTGAGTCCCACAGGTCATTTCCCGTCAGATTCTAAAGGGGCCCCCGTCAGATTTTAAGGGGGGCCTCGTCAGATTCTATGGGGGCTCCCGTCAGGTTCTAAGGGGAGGGCCTCATTAGATTCTAAGGGGGCTCTCGTCAGATTCTAAGGGGGCTCCCGTCAGATTCTAAGAAGGACCTCGTCAGATTCTAAGCCCCCCCCCTCAGATTCTAAAGGGGCCCCCGTCAGATAGGCGTGGTTGCGTTGTTTTGTAATGCTGCATTTTTTTACTAGACTTAGCGAATAGATACTGCCCCGCATGCCTCGAATGTCGCGGGTTTTAGTGCTGTTAAAAAACTAAAACCCGCGTTGTGCCTCACTAAGAATTTCTCCCGCATCGTGGGTGTGTTTGTGTGTTTATAAATGTTTATATTCACAAACACCCAGACCCGGAACAACTACTTGTACATCATACAAATATATGTTCTATATGCCAATGGCAATCGAACCCACGACACGCAACGCAGAAGTCAGCTCAGCCACTACGTCAACCGTGCTGTCACGGTTCTATTCTACCGTCTACCACTAGATGTCACATATCCTCGACGTCGACGTCTTCCAATTTTTGGTTTTAGAATGTTTTTCATGTCATTAGAAGGCAACTAGAAACAATTCTATTTATATGTAAATCTTGACAGCCAAAAGTACCTTTTAATGACCTAATTGACATAAATGATTTGACATTGAACCCTCCGTGGTTAGTCCCATTAAGAAAAATAAGGGACCTGTATCAAAGTTAATTACATGCCTACTGTTTAACTTAGAAGATAACTGTGGTTACTATGAAGAATTGGAGCGGGGCACACCACTGACTGTCTCTTCGTATAGCTAGACGACACATCACAACTTTTGGGGCTACCTATCGATCTATGCCATTCGATGATTGATGTACTGGCTTTTTCAGACAAAGTCGAGGGGCGACAGATGGAGCGGAGAGGGACGACATCGACTGGTCTATTTAATCGTCGAATGCCAATCTATGCATGGTGGCACCCTTATGTACCACGCAGCATACGTCAGGCGTTTGTAGCCTGATATTGTCCATCGGTAAATGACATGAATAAGGTGATTCTCACAGGAAACCGCTGGAAATCGCAAATTTGGTTGTGTCAACATCAAAATCAAAGCATTTTAAGTAAGCCTGTCTCAGGCACTTTTAAGTTGTTAAAGACAAAAAAATTACAATACTACAAAATTATGGTGCTATAGTCCCAGTCATAAGGCGAATTACTACAGTGAGGAGTGCGGTGGGTATGCAGTGCTACCAATCGGCACAGGGTCCCCATGGTGGATAAGGGTGCTCCCACATTTATTGACGCGGAATCGGCTTAAGCCGGTCAAGAAAACCTTTATGTCAACGTAATAAGGGTGTTACTAATGCCATTCGCATCGGATCGCGTCGTCCGAGCCAAGCTAACAGCCCACTCCCTCT
Source organism: Agrotis exclamationis (assembly GCA_950005045.1). NCBI lineage: Eukaryota > Metazoa > Arthropoda > Insecta > Lepidoptera > Noctuidae > Agrotis > Agrotis exclamationis. Next base: position 15,950,433 of record OX465429.1, on the reverse strand, counting down.
GACAGACAGGAGACCCAGTAGTGTAGTAGTGTTTATGCTAACTTGACACTTACTTGGCCAATTATAAAGCACACAATTGCACATCTTCCTAGCCTCCTGGACCAATAGATCATGTTTGCAGTTACTGTCAGTGTAGAACTCATAATACTGCAGTTTTTTCTCGCTCTGGAAGTAACACTGTCTTCTGTACGGGGACAGTGCTTTGAGGGAGAAGTCGGTCTTGTATGTGAGGGGTGTGACCTCGATGGTGGTCATTCGGTCCATTGGGAGACGGAGGACGGTGCTCGTGTAGACGTGGTCGGTTGGGGAGCTGATCAGGATCTGGAAAAGAATGTAGAATACGATAAAGGTTTTGTTAAAGTATAAGGCAATTAGGATTTCGAAAAGAAAAACGAAATGGTCGTCTTGTTTTTAGAAGTAAAGGTAAATCACATTGGAGAGCTCCGTGTATTTTTGTGAAAGTGCTTCAAGCACTATAAATTGTTTAATAAACTTATTCCATGGCATATTGCTCTCCCAAATTGCGACAGTCTCTTTTCTGCCTACCACATCTTATCTGATCCAGATACCCTTTTTCGTCTGTCCATCAAGCTGCGGTCTAATCCCCGAAACACTGCCAACTCTAGGACGTTTACTCTATCGGTCATTGATCTTATGAAAGACATGATCGGTCTTCTACCACTTCAGCTTGTTTATTCTAAAAGTTATTCCAACAATTCCCACTGAGCGCTTCCAATCATCCCTCATAATAAGCACGGCTAAAGAGTAGAACTCACTATCTACTTCCCGGATACACACAACCCGAATCTCTACAAAGTTAGAGTGAACATGCTTCGTCTAGTTAAGCTCAATATCGTAGACTGTCACTTCTGACATTGTGAAGAGTAGTAAAAGTAAACTCACAGTAAACCCCAAACTCTTCCCTTCACAGGCGTACTGATGCTCAGTATTATTGAGGAACAGCTCCACTCCCAGTCCGTTGGCTTCTCCAGAAGCCATGACTCTGAGCGGTTTCATCTTCAGATCGGGAGGGAAGACCTTCGGGTAGCCGATGTCCAGCCCCCATTGTAAGGCAGCAGGCTTTGCGTCGACGTCGAAGGTTTTATGCCAGGCTAGGGTGTCGTTGTTCCTGTAAAAGTTATTAATAGCCAAAAGTTTTCACAGATCGTTGTAGAAAGATAAAGTTACAAAATATGGAAGTAATGAAACCAAAAAGATGAATGAAACTAAGATCTTAAGGGCGTGTTCGCCGAATGGTATTCATACAAATTTTCAGCTGCTTGTTTTATTATTTTTTATTTAAAATGCTTAAACAGAATACCTAAGTCTAATTAATAGCAGACAAGAGTTCATTTGTGAAATTCCTTATTAAAATAAGGATAATGGGAAATTTATTTCCATGGAAAGTTTAAATCGGTCTAATTTTGCTCTGTACTGTACATTACTTTTCGGATATGTGTTCTAATATTTTTTTGGAGCAAAGTATCCTGCTTATGCTAGTAAGTACGAAGTTACTGCAGTGCCGGATTACCTAATCATGCAAATTCTATTAGAGCCTTTTTAAACAACGGAATTTGATATGCTATTTGCCAGTCTATGATATAAGTACTTTTTCAAGCATAAATAAAAAGCCATTCAATCAATGACCATTTATATCTAGACGCCTCATGCACGATCTGACTAACGAAAATTTTCTGCCAAGTTGCTGAGGTACGACGTAAGCGAGGGGGACGGGGTACTGCGTTCTGATTGGCTAACTCAAGGTCAGTGCGACGAGGGGACTCACAGGAGTGGTCGAAACAAATACGAACTTAAGACTTTTTTGCCTAATGTGTTGACAGACATCGGTCGCCTGTGATTAGGAGTCTAGATATAAATGGTCGTTCCATTCAATCATGAGAGTCATACGCAAACGGGGACCCCGCATATCTAAGACGCGGGGCTCCCATCTGGCACTGAGTTTCTGTAACTTTGTATTTCTACTCACATAGCACTGAGAGGCAAACTGTTGAAAGCGAAGCACAATCCATAGTTGGTAAAGATTGGCTGGAACAACTCGCAGCACTTGTCCATCTCCCACCTGGTATCATGCAGAGCTGGCCAGTTGCAGGCCTTCACCACTTCTGGGCACGTCGGAGCTCCCTGAAGAGAAAAAGTGTTCAGGCAAACTTGGATTTGTTTTACTCTTGTGATAAAAGTCGTCTATTTTCCAAACTTATAATAAAAATGCGAAAGTAAGTTTGTTTGTTATCTATTCAGGTTTAAATTAACGAACTTATTTTCCTGATTTTTTTCATGTAAACACGCCAGCACATCAACCTACCTCAATCTGTATTTCTTTATGATATTTTCAACCTTTATCACAATATGGAAGGTTAATGTTCGATTGGTATTTGACAGATTCAGATTCGGGTAGGTTGACTTGCTGACGTATGTACGTTGTCAGGTGTACAGTGACATAGGGTACCTTTATTTCGAAAAAATACAGTTCCCGAGAAAATCCTTAAATATTTTCATATGAGAATAAAAAGAAGAATCAGAATTAACTATTAAATTCTAATTAGTTTTTTATTCAACTTTTAAATATGTACAATATAGTTAACCTTTTGACCGCCACGTCAAAAAAACTACGACGTGCTCTCAGCGCCAAGCTAAGAATTCATACTTAAATACCTACAAAACAGTAGTGAGTTCGGAATGATATCGATAAAACTGACTATTCATTTTTAAACGACATGTTTTTTTTTTAAATAAACGGTAAAGTACCGTAAATATAATATACAGGAGTTTTATTTTATCCCACTGTGTCCTTCTATAATAATCTGTGTCAAAATTTCGCCACCCTTTATCATTTAAATCCATAATTAAAACCAACAGTCTATATAATCAATACAATACGATCACAGCACTATGTTCAATCATGAAGTACTTTTTTGTCATCCTATGATGACTGTGGCGTAGCTGGCACCGATTTTTTAAACTTGCTCGCCTCCTGACTAGAGGTGTGCAACCGTTATGATGTAGTAATATCGATTTTTATGGTTTCGTATTTATAATCACGACGGATCGGAGTAGTAGTATACGTTTGAGGTGAGAGGTTGTTTGTTTGTAGTTTATGTGGGCAAAATTTTATCTTCACAACGGTTTGTCCGATTTATTATGCGGTTTTCTGTAAAATGTTTGTAGTATAATAGCAGTGGGTTTTGGATAAGTAATAATATAGTAATGACTCAATAAAAACAGTGCAAAACAAAAAAGGTAAATTACATTTTGAGAAAAATCTCGCTTATTAGTCTTTTTAGGCTAGATAGTAATAAAATATAAACAAATCGAAAAAAAAAATTGCTATTCATATTTTTTTTATTCCACATATCATATAACATTATAGCAGTTTAAGAAAAGAGGAAACGAAAATTAAAGTAAACGAAAAATTAGTCTTTTAATTAAGTTTGTAGGTAGAACATAACATTTGTAATACGATACAATTAGTCACTTGTAGTAAAATATAGATGAAATAATAATAAAAATATAACGCAGGTATGCAATTTAAAAAAAAATAAACTTTCCTAAAAGTCTAATAAAACTTTTTAAAAATTATTGTTAATAAAAATTGTAATTTCACTTTAAATCATAGCTTCATTTGGCACATTATTCATTAATATTTGGTATATGTGTAAACATTCATAAATCTCACTAAGAATAAAATAAACAAAGACACGATTTACGTAATATCTTTTTATAGTATTTTAAGTTTGTATGTACGTAAGTTAAATTTACTTCAAAATCTTTTTCAAATCCGCACTTTCTTCCATGATGTAAGTGACTCCTTGACTCGACTCCTTATAATATATTTATTAACTTCTCAGTAGGTACTCGTATTATTTTCATTCATCGTTATCATTAAAATTTAATAATAAAGGTGCACCTCTTTTTAAATACTTTCCGCGTATGACGTCAGGGGATTGTCACGTATAGACGACAGTGGCGTTCCAGGCACAGACAATTTGACAGCGTGATGGGGATGGGCATTATGGTCATTCTGATTTATCGATTATCAACTGACACCGACATTTGATGAGCAGATAAATGGCTCGGTATTAAAAACTTTCATGATTTCTCAATTATAAAACTTCAATATCAACGTTTGTATTTCAATTTTGTAGAATAACTTAAAGAAATTAACTGTAACGTAGGTTACCGGTGAGGTCGATATTCTTGTTACATTGCCTGTTAGCTACATCACTACTTGGCATCCTATCGTGACAGTGGCGTGGAGGGAACTATGTTTTTCGAACTTTAGAATTGGTTACGTTTTTGTCATCATATGTAAATATAGATGAAATATAAAGAAAGGAGGTTTATTAATATAAATAAGAATGAGTCAAGGAACATAATTAGCAAAAGAAACAAAAGAATAAATGTTGTTTAATAAGATTTATTTGTGTTTAAAAGTCTGTCATGTAGTCGTGACAGTGGCGTGCTGGGCACTTTTTGGCTTGTCATCTATACATGACTGTGGCGGTCAAAAGGTTAAGTTATAGAATTAGAGAATAGAGATACGTTTACCTGAACAAGAAATTCTGTAAGTTTGTGAAACTGTAGGTCGTTAAGACGTGTGGATCGGAACTTGTTTTCAGTACTCATCCTAGGACACACCATGGCAGCAAAGAATTCCTGTAAACTGAAGTTACCATCCGTTGTGATAAATAATCAATTAATGAGTCTCTTCAGCGTTTTGAGAGCAGTAGTGATGAAAAAAAAATAACATTTAGAAACGCGCCGACTGGGTTCGAACCCACGTCCTACAACTTGTAAGTCGGGGCCATTACTACTAGACCACCATTATTGCTCTCATGAATTATTATTCATGACAGTAGGTTTGTAAATGTTAATACAAAAAATCTTGATGAACAATTCTACTTCACAATTGGATTTTCAAACCTTGAATTGCAACCTCTGCAGTAACTCTTGCAATTACTAAACCAGTGAAGAAATCTAAACAGTACTTCGTCCTAAGTCGCCATTCATTTAAAACAGCTTATCCTAGGAAAATTCTGCAATATCCAATGTTTCGCAGTTCATTTTACTTCTATTTTTTGCAATCCGTCATGATTTATGAAAGCTGGGTTTATTAGGTATGCGTTGTAAGAGAAAAACAAGGTTAGTAATTGGAAAAAAGTAGAGTTGATCTTAACTAGGAAAATACTTTTGTACAAATAACCACGAGGTACACCAGTCAATCAAAATATACGTAGAAAAATACATGTGGCACTCGGAGACTGCCGCGGTGAAGCTATTGCATAACATTTTTTTTATTTTAAAAGAAAAAATCGCTTACCTACCGCGTATATTTAACGAGAATATAATTTATTTAAAATGTTTGTGGGCAAGAACTTCTTCGTTGTAGTTTTATAAGCAGGTTACATTGTGAAAACTCCTTTTTAGCTGGCCGTTTAGAATCAGTCAGAAAAAGTAAATTGTTTTTATGACGGATTTTTTTATGATTGCCGAAGTCTCCCGAACTGAAACGACGTTAGACGATGCGTGGTGTCAGTTATTTTTCTTAGGTTTTTTTCGTTAGGTTTTGAGAATTTTTTGATTCGGTCACCGCGCCGCCGTGTCGCGCTCAGAGCCGCGATAAAAGCTATGCAATAGCATAAAAATGTTTCCTTTCAGATACATCTAGAACAGACTCTGTAAAACAAGTGTGCTGTTTCCACCTATGTAGTATATCAATACGTACTTTGTATTAAAAATAAAAAAAGTAAAGCACAGGTCTGGTGCTCTGAAACGGCGAATCACGGTCGAGGCAGACCACGAAGGAGATTTCGGGACGAACTGGATGCCTTTCTTGAGAATTGGAAGAAAAAAAATAGCACACAATTGAGACCGTTGGAAGGAATGGAGGGAGGTCTTTGCCCAGCAGTGGGACAGTACAGGCTAGTAATAATAAAGTAAACAATTTTGTATTTCCATCTGTATTATCATTGGAATAAGTTTCCTAAAATGTATTTTGCGTACAGGCAAGAAATGTTTGTTTGAATAAGTATGTCATACGGGCTTAGAGCCCCCCAACGTTCTACGTAAGTACAAAAAAGTTAGCTTTTAACGATAGCTCTCGATACGACCACCACATTCACACTGGCATATGCTTCAACCTATGCCCTTAACTTCCTGCTATCAGAGGCAAAATAAGTTTTAGTAGGAAGCTCGGTGAAATTTTGCGAAAGTGCTTAAAGCACGCTGAAAACTTGCTCAATACTTCTTCAATTATCCCTAAACACAAAAATGCCTCAAACACTTTTAGTCGGACCAAAAAAATCGCATTTTTTAATACGTCAAGCTTCATTCAGAACCACTTTTGTTCAGTCACGTCAGCAGTTCGGTGTTTAGAGATAATTAAAGAAGTATTGAGCAAGTTTTCTAAAATTTCAAACAGCTCTTAGGTTATTTTACTAGGTAGCCGGTAACTTACCCTTCAAGCTCAGAAACATTGGCATAAGACATCTTTACATGCAGATGAGGACAGATCACCACAGTCGGGAACGGCACAGCCCAAATAGGAGTAGGCACGGAGTCTATGACATTGACGAACGGCGTCGAGGTCCACTTGCAGAACAATTGGATGATCACCACGGCACAGATGAAGATGCTGATGAACATGATGACGATCCAGGTCGCCTTCTCTTTTCTGCCGAAGGTTGGTTCGAAGATGTATCTGGGGATAAAGAAATAGAAGATTTATTTAGCGCCAAGAATACATTATTAAAACTATAAAAGAGCATCGAAAAACCATTTCCTGAATGTTGTCAACTGGCAATTTTTCCAAGAAACTGTTGATTGCCACGTTGCGTTGTATGGCAATGCTTAACCACTGGCCAAGGTGAGAGCCAGACCTTCGGTCACGGGAAGCGTTTCAGTGTCATTTGTAAGGGTAACTATAGTCACCAAAGATGGTGGTGGTACCAGAAAATCGAAAGGCTTTGACTTAGATGCAATAGAACATCAAAATGAGAGAAAAAGGCACAGCAAGTGTCAGTAGTATCAGTTCGTATTTCAATTCATTGGTACAATTTTTATCAGGTATTGTAGTAGTGTTCAACTGTTCAGTTTCTACTGATGCAGCTGCACACCAGTTTTTTTACACGAATGACTGTCTATCTACGAGTTGCTTCGAGGTCTAGTCAATACTTAAAGATTGGTCAAAATTACAGGCTTCTAACTACACCAAACATTTATCAAAGATCCACAAATATTAGCAAAGTTATGGAGGAGATTGTTAATCAAATCAAAGTTCTATGAAGTTACTATCACTGAGCTGAAATAATACACATCACTTGATTTATAGGCAACTAACTTAACTCCATGAAGAGATCCTTGATAGAAGAACTGCTTTAATCCTTTCATGACTTCACCAACCCACTTCTCCAGCATAGACTTGGGTTCTAACTCCTCATTGAGAACCGTCTTTTCAACATCCTTATTAATAACCTTATTCTTGTTAAGATTTATAACGTCAGGACTTATGTACTTAAAATCTTTTAAATAATAATCACGGTAGTACAAATTCTCTTCTACTGATAAATTATTTGGAATACTGTTGATTTCATTAATGTTATTTTTGTGGTATTCAAACATTTTGATGTGATATGCAAATTAATCGAAATGAAACCGGTTAGTGTTAGCGAAGAAACTACTGAACTACATTCGATGGTACGTAATTGTATTATAGTACTTGCATTAATTGAAGTAAATGCTATTAGATGTACATATTGTTATGTGTACTATTTGTCTGACCATTTGTGCAGTAAGTTAATATAGCAATTAGCTAACCCCTCTTTGCTTGAATGGTTGCGAGTTTTTAGAATACGAACCGATTAAATGTTTTATTTCTTTAACATTTATTATTTTTTTACACTTATTTATGGAAAAACAAGCACCCGGAAAATCGCAATATTTTATTTATTATTGAGTCACACCATCACATACCTACGTCGATGTTTCAAATAATTTTTCCGTCAATAATTTTCTACCATTCTACCTTCCTACCATCAAATTTTTCGTGAAATTCTTAGAATGGGGCAACATTATTTGAAAAAGAAACAAACCAGTAGTAAAAGCTTAGTATTAGTGATCACTATTGAGTTTAATTATAGTTATAGGCGACGAACCATCAATATCTGTTGGCATATCCGTAGTTGGATGCACTTAACTGTATTGGCCACATTTGTCGCGGTTCACCCCTTGATTGCTGTTACCATTAATTAGACCTACAACTTTGTGGTCTTACATGCTTCAATTAATTAGATAGGGAAAATACTGATCATGGATATTCGAGGTCATTGTGAAACCTCGATGATAGATAAAAAAGTGAAGCAAAAACTTTGTAGGTACCACTTTTTACAAAAATTACGACAATATAAATTATAGCACTCTGCTAGCGACTAAGTCCGCGCCAATTTCGAACATTTCCTCTGTGAATTTCTACTCCTGGTGCCAGTGATTAGACCTGTCGTATTGTACGGATCGTAATGCTGGGCTGTGAAAAAGATGGATGAGAAACAATTGCATGTAGCGGAGATGAGGATGTTGAGATGGGTGTGTGGAGTGACAAGTATGGATAAAGTAAGGAATAAGTTTATAAGGGGAAGTTTGAAAGTGGCGCCTGTTACAGAAAAATGAAAGGTAAACGATTACCTTCTTGGTATGGACATGTGATGAGGAGGGATGACACCCATGTGACTAAGAAAGTGATGAGTATGAATGTTGATGGATGGAGAGGAAGAGGTTAAGGCCAAAGAAAAGATGGATGGATTGTCTAAGGAATGATATGAAAGAAAAAGGAGTAAATGATACTGTGACGTCTGATAGGGGAGAATGGAAGAAGAAAACGTGTTGCGCCGACCCCAAGTAGAATGTGATAAGGGCAGGAAGAAGAAGATGCCAGTTAAAAGGGTGACCTCTTTCTTTTGGAAAATCTAAATAAATATCCAACTATGAGACTCCGCACTTATAGTAACAAAGTTTCATACAAGGTCTTCATCATCATCATCTGCTTAGCCTTTTCCCGACTATGTTTGGGTCGGCTTCCAGTCGAACCAAATGCAGCTGGATATCAGTATTTTACATGGAGCGACTGCCTATATGACCTCCACAACCCAGTAACTGGGTAATACGATACCCCTTGTAAAGACTGGTTGTCAGACTTTCGAGCTTCTGACTGTGCTTAACGACTGGCAATGATCTATAAATGACAGCCGGGACTACCAACTTTACGTGCTTTTCGAGGCATGGAGGAAGCTCGCTATGATAAATGGTCACCCATCCACAGACCAACCTCAGCAAGCGCGGCTTTAACTTAAAGATGAATCTATGCTACTGTTATTATTTAGCCACCAGCTCCTCATAAGTTTTATACAAACTCAGCCACAAAAACAACCCCTTAGAGGGCTGCTGGGACACAGGCCTGCTCTCTGTGAGAGGGACTGGGCCATAATCCACCACGCGGCTATATCATGCCAGTTTCCATACGATGTTTTCCTTCCCTCAAGGTCGCGAATAAGGCTTCAATATGAAGAACACAGGAAAAAGTTATTATTCTTTAGTAATATGGAAAAAGTTGCAAGAAAATATGAACCCCACTGTTTTCTTTAGTCGTTAAAAAACTTGGAATGGAAATATTACAGGAATGCCTCCGGCGAATTGAAGAGTTACAGACGTTTGTATTTTCACATGTTTCATGTTTTTATATTGATGATTTATGTGAGAAGTATTGTTATACTTAGATTGTTTTTCTTAGACTTTCGTATGTTAGACAAATATTTTAGTTTCAAATAATATTTGTCTATTTTTTGCTAAAACTTGTGTATATGTGGTTCTTAGTTTGTAAACGCACCCACGCACGACACAGGAGAAAATAATAGTGCGGAGCAACATGAGTCAAAATAGAAAAAAAAAACATTGTTGATTTTCCATCCAAATGTTTCAGATAACTCAACCCGTGTGGAGCTGAAGGGGTGTCAGACTTTTAATGAGTAAAAGCCACCCTGTTCCATCGTATTTCTTTTGTGTTCAAGGACTGCGGTGCCTTTTATCTACGACTTTCATTGAAAAAAATATCATAAGCGATTATTTGTCTGCTTAGAACATTCATGCAATTTTTTTATTTAAAATTGTTGTGAATATTTTATCAACATACAGTTTTCCTGCGGTAAGCTTAGCCCAATAAAAATTAAAAACTTCCTATTTAAAATGTATAATGACATTTAATTTAATGTCTGTCTAAAATATTTCGGAACAGTTATAAAAAATCCGGTAACATTCAATCATTAATTTTTAATTAAAACTCTCTGATTTTATTTTAAAAGAAGTCCGACTTCAAAGATTTGTTGATTGAAAGTTGAACCTCATTCAAATATTGTGTTTGAAGTCACCATCGACTTTTGTAGGTGACGCTGGTTCTATAAGCAGAGTACCGGACATAGCTGTCAAATATAAAAGGCCGTTTTTTATTTTTTCAATTTATAAACACAATATAGCTTTTCTCAGCGGCTTCGTCCGCTCACCTTTTTACCCTATTTCACTCCTGAGTTTCACAGTTTGAAATCGGTCCATTTTGTATTTATTCATTACACACATACACACAAAAATATACAAATCTTTCCTCTTTATAATGTTAGTGTGGATCATCAAGCCTAAGATGCCCAACTGATCAGGCAGAAGTGTCCAACATCTCACCAGTTACGTAAACTTTTTTTTAAAGCAAGGAATGAAAAGTTCGACCTCACCGGGCAGGACTGCGATAGCTGGCTCAACATAGTAACTGGGTAAATTCCATGGTAAATTGTTTTAACAGTAACTGGTTAAACTGAAGCTCTATCATGACTATTCCCGTGTTTGTGACGTAAGGTAAATTGGAACTTTAACCGGGGTTGCGGGACTGTCTTATCAGGTAACCATGACTGGAACGTAAAGGGCTATTGAAGGATCACCATGGATTTGAATCAGTACAAGTCTGACAGTCCCTCCCGTCCTGCCCTGGGTGGGAGGAATCATTACATGATTTTATAACGATAAAAATGTTATTGTTAAAACCTACATTCTTTGCAAATAATATTCTATTGTATTCTTCTAAAATAAGCGAAAACAAAAATAATTGTTATTTTTAATTATGATTATCTGCAGCAAGTATCAAGACTATTGCTTTGCTAAAAGGCGTAAGTCCTGAAACCCTGCAAAGTAAAATATCGTATTTCAGGACTAAAGGATTGCAATCGCATGCACTTTCGTAGGACCTCACTTACCATGTTGGTTCGCCTTCTGTTCAAAAGTCAGGGTAATAGTTTTTTTAATGATGATGCCTGACGTGATGTGGTCGACGATGAAGCACCTAAATTGCCCACACTAAGATATGAATTGCTCCTTTATCCTGGTTGCGTTTACAAATATACATAAATCCACTCCGCACCATTATGTCCCGATTGTGCTTAGCCATAGGTCTTGTAGACCGATGATGGAAAGGGGAATGGGGCCTTTGTTTGCTTTAACTTGCAATTTGTGAAAAATATCCAAAAATCAACCTGTAAAATACCATAGAAAGGTTAATATTTCGTTGCTCATTATCCTACTAGCTAAATTATTAAAGGTATTAATTAGTCCAAACCGCAGATTTAAAAGCTCGGTACACATATCTGTTTACAAGAAGGGTTACTATCGTGATTATAGATAAATTGTAGGTACACCTACCAATGCCGAAATCTCTACTTAGTGATTACAGACATTGGTCTCTAACGTCGGATTCTTCCATGATTTCTGAGAAATTTAATTCTTTTGTTATAAACCGGACACCGATTTAACATATTTTGTTAAATAGGGGCTAGTGGAGGGCGAGTAATGTATAATACACCAACACGTAGACCCGGAACAACAAATTGTAGATCACTGAAATATTTGATCCGTGCGGGAATCCAACACGCAGCTTATTCTTCGGCGAGTAACGGGTAGCTCGCCGTCAAATCAAGGACCAGGCCCGGATTGACGGCGTGTCAGTATCAAGAAGTTGTCGCAGGAGTATCTCAGTTAACGTGGCTCTGGAACGCAAAGAGTATGTTAAGGATAGGGTGATTTTTTTTTCAGTAAAAGTTCGACAGTCCCTTTCGCTCCAGAGTATAAATATCAAAATTATTTGTAAATTGGCTATTTGAGGATTATCTTAGTTTTTTATATTTTTTTAACAATTCGAAGAAAAAATCTTTGGAGCTAATACTAGCTAACAGTTAACAAAACAATATAATTAACTTATGTTGTGATACGGCAAGTCAAGGGTCACTGTACCGAGTTACAGATAAGTTCATTCAGTGTTCGTTGAATTTGACAAACAAATGAGACAGTTATAATGAATTTTAGGAGAAAACAAAGTTTGAGGATTATTTTGGTAAATTAATATAATGTCAAAGACTATAAGCGAGTTTTCTTTCGGCAGACTTAACTACGCGCACATTAGGATCAGTTCACACTGAGACGCAACGCGACGATAATGGAAATGAGTATCTTGCTGTGTAGTAAATAAAGTTAGATTTTGAGTCGCTCTATTGACATGACCCTTACATTATGGGTAAGTTCGCAGGGCCGCACGGAAAGCCTTCTGCACGGTTCAAGATCAGCTTATAAGTGACACAGAATTAATCACATTTACCTGTTATTATGTACAATATCTAGGAAGACTTGGGTAAAGTGATAACTGACATAGAATAAATCACATTAACTTAGAGGTTCTTTGCTGCTGGTCGAAGCAACATGTCCGCACCTTACCGTGATTGGGAGTGGGCCTCTTCTTTTTCTTCTCCGCACAAATGAGCTTCGAACTTGCATTCTTGGCATCCTAGTTCTTACGTGATGTTTTGCTGAAGCAGCTAGGTATACCAAACAGCGAGTAAGCAACTGCTGGTGTTAAGGTGGTCAGTGGTCACTTTCGCCGGCGTCCCAAAGACTGTCGGCCGGGGCACAGTCGCTGATCGCTCGCAGTGACCGTGTCCAGCGACGAGTCTAATTTCGCTGACTAGATGCTTTGTTTGTGTGTGTGTGTGTCAATGTTCGTTAGAGGCTCGAGCGACCTACATACGAAAATTTGGCCAGTCATTGTAAAACTATCCCTTATTACCTATTACAACTGTTTTAAGAATTTCACATTATAAAATTACCTCGTGGGTCAAGACTGTTACATCGTACTACATAAACAACAAGACAAGATATACATATACATACATATAATTATGTAATAACATAAATACGGTGTTAACTCAGTCTTTATCGTCGACAATTGAAGTGTGGTCGGGACCGTAGTATCTTTCTGACCTCTAAAAAAAGATAAATAGAATTAAAAATAACGAGACGAGTGATTTTAACTGAAATAATTGCTGGATAAAAACTTGTAAGTTATTTTTTTTTTATTTCTAGTAAAAAAAAACTTTTACAAGTTATCATACATCATTCGGTTTCACTTGTATGTTTAACTAGTGACCCGCCCCGGCTACGCACGGTTTCTTTTCGATCTACCCGGTAGTTTTTCCAAAAACTTTCTTATACACATACAAACCTTGTCCTGACAATAACCGAAGATCAAATTAAAAAGTAATTAATCAATTTGGTGCAGTCGTTCAAAAGTGGGGCGAACAGACAGACTAAAGTTACTTTGTTTTAGTTAGACTATGCAAAGTAAAAGTGCAGGTCGTTCGAAATCAACATTAGAATATTTTTTTTTTTTTTTTTTTTTTTAAGTTTTTCTATCAGTGTACAAACCGTCTTGTTCGAGGGTAGGTAGACCTATTACTACCCACATTAATCATTCTATGTATTAAGCTTTGGTATTAAGATTGAAATTAGCCTAATCATATTTTCATCATTCTGGTAATGAAGATAACCATAAGACGTATGGTGATTTTACACACAGAAGGGCCTCCTCAATAGGGAGTTTCACTGCGAGTTTTAGCCGTCAGTGGCGCTACAAGCGCATGACGTCAAGTGTAGCTTCGAGTGTGTAGTATAATGTCAAGTTAATCATACAGTAAAGCTATTGTCAAACAGACAGGCGTAGCGAATGCAATCCGAAGCGATTTTGTTTGTAATGTATGGAATTGTTTGCAGCCAGTCACATAGACTATCGGACCGCTTTCGCTTTTCTATATGACAGGATTCGGATCGCATTCGCCTCGCCTGTCTGTTTGACAAAGGCATAAATGACATCATGCCCTAGTAGCGCCATCTGAGCCGAGCTTTGCGTGAAACCTCCCATTTAGTCCTCCCGCCTGACAGGAGCTTATAAGACTGCCAGAATTTTACAGCTTTACTACAAAAACCTAAACATCTGAACACTTGTCTAAAAAAGTGTGACTGCAAAACGGACCTTATTTCAACGCCATAATCTGACATTTTTTTAGACAAGTGTTCAACAGACGTTTAAAAGTTTTTGTGGTACGACGGTTACTGTCCAAATAACAACCTGTTCCCTAGGTTACCCTTTGCATTTAAAAGCCACGAATACCCAGTTGAGACAATCCCGCGACCCAAAAGAAGCCTCCTACAAATCATCTCATAATTTAAACAAACTGTTATTTATTACTTACATCTTAAGTCCATTAAAAAACGTTGTAGATATAATGACTTCCGACCTTTTACAATTACAATAAGAAAAACGCTAAAAGGGTGGATGGGTGTTATTAAAGGAGCATTATATTTTTTTTTAAGGCAAAAGAAACCAATTAGGGTCCATTCTTATTCTGCCCAGCTTTGTGAATCGCCAGAGGTGTTGCTACAAATAGTTTTTAATCAAAGCTTTCAGATTATAGTATGACTTGATTTTGCTTTCGGTTTTGTTTTTTTTGTTTTGTTCGCGTTGCACAGTGAATAGTGAACCTAGTGCCGGGATTATCGTGTCTTTCTGTTTTCTGACAAAGTTTTGCCTGTTTTGTCTACCTGTCCTGTTTTGATTTCATCGCAAACAGGAAAAAGTAATAGATCTCTCTCTGTAGTCGGCCCCTCATGTCTGAGGATCGTGGTCACCTTCGGAATTACATCTGGAGCGGATGATCCGCCTCCACCGGTTTCTGTCCAGCGCATCCTTTACCACCGAGTAGAATTTAGAGGATGATGATCCCTTCACCTGATCTGTCCATCGAGTTGGTGAACGACCGCGCGATCGTTTGCCTTCAGTGTTTCCAACCACAATCAGTTACTCCAAGCTTTCATCGCCTGGGGTGCTAAGACAGGTAACCTCCACGTGTGTCCGCGGACTGGAGTTCCCTCTCGGATACATCCGGGGGGAAGACCAGTTTTTCGGGCCGGTGCGCCCTGGGATGCGGGCAAAAACTCTTCCTTAGGCACTGTGTGCCTAAGGGGGTTTCTTTGCCCGTATGCAAATAGCCTGTCGGGTGGAAGCTCCAATGCGTGTCCCTCTGATTAGCAGAGGGCACAGCAGCGGAGCGGGCTTGCGGACGGTGAGTAATGGGTAAGCTCGCCGTCCGACCAAGGACCAAGCCCGGGTCGGTGGCGTGTCGTGTTTCACGCGTCACCGACGGGGCCCCTTATGGGGCCAAATGCCTGCCGGGGTCGCGGATTTTTTCTTAATCCAGGATACCGTGGCCCCGGAACGTAAAGGGCATCCGAAGGAACACGGGTGGATTTTAGTCAGTAAGAGTCTGACAGTCCCTTCCGCCCCACCCAGGGCGGGAGGACTCATTTGATGATTTTGCCACCCTAAAAAAAAAAAAAAAGCTTTCATCGCCTCTGCGCACCAGGTGGCCGAAATAAGAGAGAATATAATACGAGAGTTTTTGTGATTATCCTGTTTTTCTGACAAAGTTTTGCCTGTTTGGTCTACCTGTCCTGTTTTGATTTCATCGGAAACAGGAAAAAGTAATAGATAGAGTAGATAAAAAGAGTTTTTTTTTTCGCATTTGTAATTTATGAATCTCGATGAATATAATGGACGTAGAATTACATTGGGCATTAAAAAAAACTTTCAATATTTTTGCGATTGACTGTATTTCTAAAAAAGTTACTGTTTCAGATAAACATGACGCCGAATAAAGTGCTGTTATCATTGACTCTCTTCTTATCTTTGGTGTACAAATGTAAGTAAGAAATAAAGACTGTCTTTTAAATGTTTGTTGACCCAAATCAGTTAATATATGTATAGATATATCTTTTAAAAATATCACTGTATTCGTATACGTTGATCTACATCGATGGGACACAGTTAAAACTGTTTATTTTAAGCCAGGTGGATTCTGGTGAGGCTTACCTCCGCCTATTTGATCGCTCAGCCGTCACTTCAGGTTGGAGGTATCTCGTGGTGCCGTTGCTGAAAGTTGATAGCTAAGAGGTCGATCCTGACTACCCCAAAAGTTGGTTCCGATTCGAAAATAGGAAAGGTTTTGGACCCGCCAGGCAATGCACAGCCGGTTGGCAATAGCTTTACCAATGTTGGTAACTAAAAGTCATCTAAATGTAGGAAACCTTAAAGAAATACCTTAAACACCAGGATTACGTGTTTTTTGGGTGGATTTGGGTGGAAAATCATCACATTCCTCTCACTCTAGGTGGAGGGAATGGGACTGTCAGACTTTATTGGCCAGGATCGTGGGACTGTCTCATTACGTCACCCTAGAACGTAAAGGGCTACTGAAGGAACGCCATGGATTTTAGTCAGTACAAGTCTGACAGTCCCTCCCGTCCCGCCCTGTGGGAGGACTCATTTGGATTTTACAACAATAAAAAAAACTTTGCGGGCCGAAAAACTAACCTGTTCTTTCAATTGCCCTTTGAAATCCCCTAAAGTCAGTTATTTGACGATATAAGGCCCCAACGCCTCAAGAAGTTTTTGTTAATAAAAAACTAACTTTGTAAATCCAACGTTTTCCAGCGAGCGCGATCTACTGCCTCTATTGCAACAGTGCGAACAATTCAGCGTGCATCGACCCCTCACAGGTGAATCCGGAGCTGAGAGCTCAGATCATACCCATCATTGACTGCGATAGGGCTGTTCCGAAGTACGACGAGTATGACTTTTTCTGCAGAAAGATTGTTCAGACCAGTAAGTAAAATTATATCAAATATTTCAGCCCTAGTAGCCTACCATGAAGTCTTAAAGCGTGAATAGTTAGGTTTTAGGAAAGAGATAGAGCTATACAAGTCGTCTAGCGCCATCTTGTTCCCTGGGCGGAAAAACTCACGCTTTGAGTCGGTGGCATAAAAGACAACGAAATAAAAAAAAAAAACAAAGCCACCGACTTCCGAAAGAAAAGTTATTTTGTAGGTTATTTTTTGTGGTTGTTTTTGAAGCCAGTTAAATTTATTTTTAAAAAGTTTTTTATTCGACATCAAAAATGTTGTATGACAATTTTCCTAATGCCCGCTCTATGATTCTTTTAAATCTCTTTGGAACCAAGCAAAAAGCCAAACATCGCGATGTACATTTTTACGATCTTCCTAGCCAACTTTCTTGTCGATGTACGTCCAAAAAATTTTGGACGACCATCAGATGCCTCTATACAAATGTACTCTATGATCAGATGTCAGACTTGACAGTTGGCTCCGCAAACAGCTCGCCAGGTCGCTCGTTAGAATGCTCGCTAAAACGCTCTCGTTTTGTTTTTCTGTAATGTAACATTCGCAAGAATGCTCATTACAAGTGAATGCTCAAATCTATCAGTACCTATAGACTATTATTTTTATTTTCCTCAGTATACCACCCTCACAAAGACTCCGAGCTCCGAGTGACTCGTGGTTGTGGTTGGGTGCCCCACGAGAAGGAGTGCTACAGAGCCGATAACAGCGACCACCTGGAAACCGTCTGCCAATGCTTCACCGACTTCTGCAACAGCGCTGACTCTGTGAACCCTTCCACTGCGACCGCCTTGTTTGTTGCACTGGCCATGTGTCTTTACTTCTACCGCTAGTAAATGAGCCTGTTTCTTTATCTAATGTATAAATCTTTTCATTAAGCCTAATAACCAATAAAAACTTTTTTTTTTTCAATCGAAGAACAATTACTGAGATTCCTAATATCCAGGTAATGAGTGTCTAGAATGCTTGAGGATGGGTGATGCCTCCGCAGCTGACCTAAAAAGGGAGGGTGATATGACGTGGACGCTATGCGATAGCTCTGCTAGGTGATGCTTGAAAAGGTATAGGAAGGTTTGTGACCAGCATTGAAACATCATACATACCCCCTTGGGAGCAGTGGTGGCGCAGTGGTATCGGCCCCGTCTTAGTTGCAGGTCGTGGACTAGAACTCAGCCAGGCGCATTCATCTTCTTCCTGCCCTCATCCCACTCTACTTGGGGTCGGCGCAACACGTTTTTTCTTCCATTCTCCCCTATCAGACGTCACAGTTTCATTTACTCTTTTCTCCTTCATATCATTCCTTAGACATTCCATCTATTTTTTCTTTGGCCTTCCTCTTCCCCTCCATCCATCATTGTATAATTTATTTCATCATCATCGTTCTCAAAAAGGTGTAGAAATACAGCACAAGGAAACCGGCATGTCTTAGAACCAAAAATTTGAAGATATTCGACATATCCGTTACCTACTCGCTCTAGGCCCGCGTGGCGGATTACGTTCCACTCCCTCTCGAGTGGAGGCCTATGTCCCAGCTGTGGGGACGTTATAGGCTGATGATGATGATGATAAACTCCATGGATTTAGACAGAAACCGCAGAGCGATTACATACAGAAATGCGCTTGGCTGTGTTCGAAACCACGACTTGGAACTCAAAAGTCGGGGCCGATACCACTACTGCTCTCAGGCGAGACTGACACCCACTAGGCCAACACTGGTCTCAGACAAATATGGCCAAATATCTATTCAAATAATGTCGGCTGGTACCACAAAACAGATGGCCGTCACTCGTCACAGAGTCCAGAGACAAACGACCACAATACAGAAATAGGGCGCCGCCACCACGGGCCGGTAGTAATCCCGCCTGGTCGCAAAAGCCCTCGTTTTGCACCGAGCACACGGCACAATGTTTGTACGTTACTTATTTAGTAAAACTCGGTGTGGGTTGCCAGTTGCAGAGGCATACCGAGTTTTACGTTTGATGACGTCATTCATACTGTTTGTATGGTAAGTTTCCACTACGCCCCGTTTCTTTTATACAATTTACTTGTACAGGTTCCAAATTGTATGCACCTTGAAAAAACTTGAATATAAGTTATAAGTTGCAAGTAGGTAATTCTCTATTCCAGGGTTTTTCAACCTTTTTCATGGCACGACCCCTTTAGTATGAAGAAATATTTCGCGACCCCCCTACCCATTGGATTTTTTACATGTATTTTATTTTGTGACGAATAAATATTCAATTTCATGAAATTGATACAAATGTTTAAGATAGAAAAGATCTCATAAGTTATTTTTTTTTTTTTGATTTGATACAAATGATTATAATTGACCTTTAGTTAACATTTATCCTAAAGGCGCTCCCTCACCGGGAGCATTCGCGTGTAATGTAACATTATAGATTCGACTTTGAGCATTACATCAGTACTACCTCCCTGACTGACGAGCATTCGTGTACATTTAGTATAGATTTGGTACAAGGTGCACGTTGTGATGCTTGATTGTTCTCCCTCACCGATGAAATGCTCGAATTTGTAACGTTACATTACAGGTGAATGCTCGCGGTGAGGGAGCGCCTTAATATATATTTTTAAACTTAATTGTTTTTTTTAATGCAGTATCTTTTCCAACCTTTTACAACTCCCCTATAGAAGCTTCGCGACCCCCCTGAAGAGGCTTCGCGACCCCCCAGGGGGTCGCGACCCACAGGTTGAAAAACCCTGCTCTATTCAATCAACTTGTATACCAATGTGACGTAAACAATCGCGGCTTATGGCAAGTTTTGCATACACATTATGACACACATATTTTTTTTTGATCTCTCAGTCTTCGTTTCGTATTAAAAGTTGTCTATAACAATAAGTACTTAAAGTGCATGAAAGATTGTTAATATTTTACAAATAACCTTGTTTATAAAAATCTCCGAAATCGCCCCGATCTGTTTTAATTTTTGTTTGGTCGTATATTTGGTAGATATGAGGATAGGTCGAATAGTTTTTCACCGTCCTAGCCGCGAACCCATTTTGAAAAATCGTGTGACGCCCAGCAAAGTAAGCATGGGTGGGTAGTTTATAAAAGTGTCGCTTGCAGTGGAGCTCAACAAAGGTAGCCAACAGATGATCCGTTATGAAGGGAACAAATAGAGAATATTGTGGAAAAACCTCCGTTTATTAAATACATACAATATGCATAATTGCGCACATGTTTATGTTCTTTTTTTGTACGTAATAATTATTATCTAATGAACCTTACGCGCTGGGTTTAGTAGAAGCGACTATCATACTTACTGACTAAAAACCCCCTGTTCATTCTGTGTTTTGCGTTTTAGGGCCGCGGTGCCATCTTAAGACAGTCTTGTGACCTCCAGCAGGCGTTTGGCGCCGGGTTGTCGACTCGGGACTGGTTAGCAAAGCTACCCATAACGAATATGAAAACAACCTACATATATATATATATATATATTTTAAACCTTGCCCCACACTAGGAATTTCTCCTGTGCCGTGGGTGCGTTTACAAACATATAAACTCACATATACAAACGTCCAGACCCGGAACAACTACTTGTAGATCATACAAATATTTGCTTTGTGCGGGAATCGAACCCGCGACACGCAACGCAGCAGTCCAATCGCTCAGCCACAGCGCTAACCGTGAAACCTACATATTATTATATATATTTTTTCTACTCCTAAGTAATTATAATAAAAAGAACCTAATACTACTACTATACTACATTTAGGGCTGATTTTTCAATAGTCAGATAACTTCTATCTGAGGAATAAAAATGGCGGTTTGACAGCTTATCTATAGAAAATATGTCAAATCGCTATTTTTATTCCTCCGATAAAAGTTATCTGACTATCGAAAAATCAGCCCTTAAAAACTAAAATAAAAAGTAAAATATTTACAAAAATGACCAAATTAAAACTAAAATTAAAAATTTACAGGGCGTCAAAAAATTCATCCTAAATAAGTTGATTTAATTCTCTGTGGCTTCGTCGAACGAATTGCATTGCCTTGGTATTCATGGTTGCCATTGTAGATCCTGGCTTTCGGGAATTAGAGAAACAACATAGTGGGATTGTCCCAGCATAGTTGGGAAAAGGCTACACTATGATGAATGTTATCATCAGTCATCTCTTAGCTGCCACGGTTTAATTTAATTACTGATAAAAAAAACTGAATTGTCTTTGTTTTAATTTTTACTATGGACACTTTTAACTTGCTACATCGTTCTCACATAATGTGCCATCTAAAGAACGAGACTGCGACTGGAGACCGAGAAAGGAGACCGCGACACGAGACAGCGACCGAAGATTGCTACCGTATCTGTCTACTGTCGCTGTCTTGCTCGCGAACTGCCGCTCATACATTGCCTATGGTGTTAAGTACTGTCGCGGTCTCCTGTCGCTGTCTCCTGCTGCGGTCTCCCACGCGAACGACACCTTAAGAATGAATGATGTAACAAAGGCTATGTAATAATTTTGGCGATTTAAAAAGAGTGTCCATGGCGTTTCTTGCCCGTTCTTCTCCTTAAGGATCTACTTATTGGAATGGCCATCTTCGGTACTTTTACAGTTTTTATGTCTTATGACTGGGACTGTAACTGTCAATAGTGCCTATAACTGGCCTACTTGATATAAATGCTTTGATTTTGATTTATTGCGCCTTACGCCTGTCTGGGAAAAACCCATTTTTTCCTAATAGCTACAACTTTGGTGCCTTCAAGACACGACTGAATAAGTTACTTCAGCACGTAACTATAACTACACTAATATTATAAAGAGGAAAGATTTGATTGTTAGTTTGTATTGAATAGGCTCCGAAACTACTGGGTCAATTTCAAAAATTATTTTACTACAGTTGGTGCCAGTTAAGATGTCAATAGCGGACATTGACCTAAGGGTCATTGACGAGGACTTATTAGGTAAGCCTAATAAGTTCTCGTATAATGACATAAGATCAGAATTAGCATGTTTATAAAATACCGAATAAATTAGTAAGTAAGTATATTGTAAGGATATAAGTATCGAAGTATTCATGAGATATCAAAATGGTAAAAATATTTCACCTATACCTAAGATTTTACATTATTTTTATCTTTAAGACTCACAAGTAAACACAATCATATCACAGAAAAATGCTAATTCTGATCTTATGTCATTATACGAGGACTTATTAGGTAAAGGTCAATGTCCGCTATTGACATCTTAACTGGCACCAACTTATAGTTAAAAGCTGCTTTGGTCTTGAGTGTCCTAGGTAAAAAGGGGGGAAATGGGGGGGAACCCGCTAGCAAAAGCTAGTATGTATTATAATAATTACGCAGTTCATAATAATCGATACTACAAACGATCGTGGGTCGTAAACCTTGCTACAGCTATTGGCTTAACTCGCGTAGCAAAGTCGTAGCACGTATTCGTAACGTCTCGTAGCAGCTACGAATATTCATACAACAAAGGTTAAATGTACATTTTAACCCTACTATTACAAAAACTATTATGTTACATGCAAAAATGTTATTTCATAAACGTTTTATACAGGGTGTTTGGCAGAACGTTTAGCATACGAAAATGGTGGATAGGTGGGGTCAACTGCTACTTACTCAGCACTAATTTATTTGACCCTGGCCCAATGGATACTTAAAAAAAAATTTCTTTCTTCTTGTTTCACCACTTTCTTAACTTTAAAGTGTATTTGTTATTAAAAATGGGTAAAACAGGCAATATATTTTTTTAATCTTTCTATTTGTCAGATTCTTATAAAATTATTGCTTTATTCAGATGTTAGCTAGAACAAAAGTTATGACTCCTCAAACTTACAGAAAGATGTAAAAAATACTTAAATCTTAATTTCAACTTGCATTAAAAAAAAATGATTGAGGAGTTCCAATTCTAGCTAAACATCCCTAGTGTGTGAGCTTTCTAATAGTATGTAATTTGCTTTTATAAAAAAACTTTAAGAGTTATTTCATAATTTACGGAAAGTGAAATGTTTTGTGAAATTTAATACAGCAAGGTTGGTAAAAATTAAATGATCGATTGAAATTATGCCTGTTTTACCCATTTTTAATAAAAAAAATACACTTTAAAGTTAAGAAAGCGGTGAAACAAGAAGAAAGAAAAAATTTTTTTTTTATATATCCAGTGGGCCAGGGCCAAATAAATTAGTGCTGAGTAAGTAGCAGATGACCCCACCTATCCACCATTTTCGTATGTTCAACGTTCTACCAGACACCCTGTATATATTTTTAGATAATTATTTGAAACATTTTAAATATTATGTTGGTGATTTTAAAAAAAAACTTTTCCCCACACTCGGAATTTCTCCTGTGTCGTGGGTACGTTTTACAAACATAGAAGGATACATACACGAACACCCAGACCCGGAACAACTACTTGCAGGTCATACAAATATTTGTTCCGTGCGGGGATCGAACCCGCGACCCGCTGCGCAGCAGTCAAAGGATCAACCCGTCGCAGCCGTGCCGTCAAAAATGACCCACCTTTTTTACAAGTGTAAAGCTCATCAAATGAATCCTCCCTACCATGGGTGAATTCTACCTCGTTCTTTCGGTTGCCCTTTGCGTTCCCGGGCCACAGTAACCGGATTAGACCGTCCCTAAAACACTGAACGACTCACCTAATGTATGTACTAAATCACTATTTAACATCACCGGTAGAATATTGGTAAATAGAAAAAATTAAAAATATAATCATCATCATCAGACTATAAATGTTCCCACCGCTGGGACACAGGCCTCCTCTCTGAGAGAGGGAGCGGGCCGTAATCTACCACACGGGCCCAGTGCGGATTGGTAGATGTCACATGTCTTCGAATTTTTGGTTCTAGGACATGCTGGTTTCCTCACGATGTTTTCCTTCACCGTTTTGAGAGCAGTGGTGTTGAAATAATTATATTACACAAAGTAATGCGCCTGACGGGGTTCGAACCCACGACGTACAACTCGTAAGTCGAGGACGATACCACTTGGCCACCACTGCTGTAATATATACTGCTACTGATATACACCGTGTTCCGGACGATATACATAAACTTCGGCCAGATGTTCAAACCACGGAAGTAAGCATTTTTCATTATGGACACATTAATAAATTCTTATTTTTTATTTTTTGTTAATTTTCATACAAACTAAATACCTAGACGTAAATAACCCGATATGCATGCCTCTTTATCCGAATTGGCAACGTCATTCATAACATTTGGCGGGCTGAAACAAATGAAATGCAAATAGTATTTGATAGATTTCAAATTAAGATACTTTCTCACTGCATAGCTCAATTAAATTTCATTAAATGAAATTACAAATATCTTTGTAACGAAGCCTTTTTAAGTACTACTTCCTTTGTTGGATTTGATTTGTAAAAGCCATAGAAGTATTTGCTAAAGTTTATGGATAACGTGAAGAACACGGTGTATACTGCTCTAAAAATATAATACTCCTTGACTATTTATTCCTTTTTATTTTGACGGTAATTGTAAAGAAGAATAATGACAAGATGACGTAATAAACTCATTGGTAAGCTCAAGATAGTCCAACGAGCTATGGAGGGGGCTATGCTCGGAGTCTCTTTCCGTGATCGACTCAGAAATGAGGAGATCCGTTGACGAACCAAAGTTGCTGACATAGCCCAGCGAAATAGCAAGTTGAAGTGTCAGTGGGCATGCCACATAGCCCGCAGAACTGATGGCCAATGGGACCGTAAGGTTCTTGAATGGATACCACGGCAAGCCCAGTGTAGGATGTTCACCCGCAACATGGACAGACGATCTGACGAAGTCCACGGGATCACCCAGGATGCAAGCCATTTCCAACTGGTATAATTGTAAATCTATGGTAGGCCTATGTTCAGCAGTGGACTTCCTATGGCTGATATGATGACCGTGATGGCCCAGAATTGGTTAGTATCGATGTCAGTAGCTAAAGAGTAGTTTTTTTTATTTTAGCGTGGCAAAATCATCAAATGACTCCTCCCACAAAGTAGTGCGGGAGGGACTGTAAGACTCGTACTGACTAAAATCCACGGAGTCCTTCGATTGCCCTTTACGTTCCGGGGTCACGGTAATTCGTGAGTCCCGCGACCCCGGACCTTTAGAGCATGGCAAACTTTAGTCCCAGCGTTGCGTGAGTGTCACAAGGCTGTGTTATTAGAGAATAGCACTACAGGGCACTCACCCCTTTGATCCCAGAGATGTGTATGAATTTTTTGACGCCCTTTTAATAATTTTATCTTCACTATCATCTCCCTGGCCTTTTCCCAACTATATTGGGGTCGGCTTCCAGCCTAACTAGATGCAGCTGTTAAAAATTTCATCTTAAATTATTTAAATACCGTTTGTATGCACTTTCTGCTGGACAAATGGACAAGCACGTGTATCGTGGAACTGTGACATTTCCTCAAACCTCAGAATAGCACTAAAAAAACACTACCTCGTGGAGGAAGTGCTAGGTAGATATTTGTTTTTTTTTTATGCCACAATATAATCCCTATTTCTCCTAAACAATCTGACGCTTATATTTATAAAACATTTACCACTGAAACGGACCATTTTTATTTCTAAATCCTAGCATGTTTTATTTTTTAATTTGCCGTCCGTTGCCCGCGGCGGGATCATCCAGTGCTATTTAAATAAAACAATATTAAAAGAAGCTATGATACTTAATTCAAAACGACTGTCAATTTTAATTTTATTGAATTACGTTTGGACTTATTCAGAAAATTGATGTTAGTGTTTCATGAATGGATCTTGAATTGAGGAAAAATTAATGGTGTTATTAAAAATTGTTTTTTTAGTTTGGGATTTTTGTCCATTGTTAATTGTGTTGATAAACATGTTTAGGGAAAATACTGGAAATACTACTATACTACATCGCAATTAGTAAGTTATTTGTTGTTATGCATAACTTTCTATGATATTTTCTCCGTGTTATGTTAAAATAAAGAGAATTCCTCTCTTTGCGTAAAATTTTAAGACATCATTTTGTTTGACGTAACGTTTTTGCATAACTTTTATTTGCATAATAATACTGTGACTGTAAACTGTATTTTTTCAGCCTAATATTATATGTAATGATCAGTATGCTGAATCGATATTCAGCATACTGATCATTACATATAATATTAGGCACGCACAACGATTTGTGCGTGTGTAAATGTAATTGATGACAATATACATCCATACATACATAAACTCCCGCCTTCTTCCCACGGGGGTAGGCAGAAACTACAGCGCCACCTGCTATGATCCTTAATACTCCTTTCACCTCATCCACATTCATACATGGCTCCCTAACTTTCTGAATCTATACATATAATAAAATGGTAGGAAAGTCAAAACTGTACATTGAATATTTTTTTAAAAGAATACTTGGGGTGTGATCTACAATCGATACCGAAGCCAAAAATATAGTTTTTAGAATTTTTGTCTGTTTGTCTGTATGTATGTCCGGGATAAACTCAAAAAGTACTAGACGGATTTGAATGATTCTTTTTTTGTTGTATAGGTATTAAGTCTGGCCAACATATAGGCTATAATTTAACTTAAAAACTTGAACACCTGGTGCAGAACTGCAACAGACCAGCTAAACTACAAGAGATACAAAAATGGTGCCAAAACAAAAATAGTTCCACGTGATGAGCATTTTCTGCTGAGATAATAAATTTGAAGATCTGGAACACCTGATGTGGAACTCCAAGAGCTCAGCTACACTATAACATATACAGTAATGACGTCTTAGCAAGAGTTGTTCAGCCTGATAAGCACTCTCTATTGCCGTATAAAAATTGAAGATCTGGAACATCTGATGTGGAACACCAAGAGCCCAGCTACACTATAACATAATACAGTAATGACGTCTTAGCAAGAGTTGTTTAGCCTGATAAGCACTCTCTATTGCCGTATAAAAATTGAAGAACTGGAACATCTGATGTGGAACACAAAGAGCCCAGCTACACTATAACATATACGTATAGGAATGACATCTTAGCAAGAGTTGTTCTGCGTGATGAGAAAATTGAAGATCTGGAACACCTGGTGTGGAAATCAAAGTCAAAGCTATCAATAATTTCACTGTAGGTATAATTTTAAAATAACATAAGCTGGGAGTACCTCCACGCAGTAAAGGCGGTAAGTTTAGAACTAATTTTAGATGATGAATAAAAATTTGAGTCTACAGGCCAAAACTCCCATTTATTTTTTTACCCGGGCTCTTGAAATTGGACATCAGACTTATCAGATGTTCGATTTTGACGACCCCGTGCCGCTGGCATAAGCAACAGAATCCGCGTACGAAGTCGCGGGCAGCAGCTAGTAATGAAAATATATTTATGTAAACACAAAACAAAACAAAAAAATAATGTTGGACTGATCTTTATTTCAATAAATTAGAATTTATAAACAGTTTAGTATAATATACTATTTATAATAATAATATTTGCCAAAAATATTTCACGGATTTATGTATTTTCAAAGGAATAATAAAACCCCCAGCCTAAGAAATAAGTTTGGCAATGGATACTTATATTAATAAATATTTTAAACTTACTTCAATACATTTACTTACAAGTAATCTTAACAATAATTTTGACGGTCGATTTACACTTTAAAACAACAATAGGTAGAATTAAGGTGGTGATCCGGCGGTGTAACTAGTGTGTCGCATCTAGGTAACATTAAAATAATCTATGGTTAAGAGGCAGCGCATATTGTAGACTGTGCCTCACAACTTTCTACAAAATCTTCGCTAGAATAATGTCGAGCCCTTAAATGATTACAAAATATAAAAATAACACCATACCGACCATAAAAATCAATCGTAACTCATTAAAAAAAACAGTTGACAACGAGTCGTACGACTATCGCACGACAGTCTTACGATATGCGCTGCGTCTTGCGTTAAATCGTCGGTATTCAAAGCTGGGTGGTGTTTAATTGAAGGTCTGTCTCTTCCTCCTGTCTTCATGAATCAGTTCCGTCTGCTCAGGTTCGCTATGGTCGTTGGATTCGTTCGGGATTGTAATTTCTAGGACAAGAAAATGTAGGTTAAGACTAGAAAAAAAAAATTGGGAACCTAGATTGAGAACCAGGACCTGTGTTAAAAAAAAAAATTGTTTCATTTGGGAATAGATCGTGTCATTACTTATTGATTGTTACTTCATATTATCAAACTGTGTTTTGTATAGGTACCTATAGTGTCTAGTTAGTATATGCGACCACGATAAGACCAAAAACGTCTACGCGATTAACAAAAAAAAAATTAGTGCAAATTAATTTCAAATGTAATATAAATTTTTGATGATAAGCAAGCAATTAGTGTTTAACTAATGTGCACGGGGTGCTAAGACAGGTAACCTCCACGTGCGTCCGTGGACTGGAGTTCCCTCACGGATACGTCCGGGGGGAAGACCAGTTTTTCGGGCCGGTGCGCCCTGGGATGCGGGCAAAAACTCTTCCTTAGGCACTGTGTGCCTAAGGGGGTTTCTTTGCCCGTATGCGAATAGCCTGTCGGGTGGAAGCTCCAATGCGTGTCCCTCTGATTAGCAGAGGGCACAGCAGCGGAGCGGGCTTGCGGACGGTGAGTAATGGGTAAGCTCGCCGTCCGACCAAGGACCAAGCCCGGGTCGGTGGCGTGTCGTGTTTCACGCGTCACCGACGGGGCCCCTTATGGGGCCAAATGCCTACCGGGGTCGCGGATTTTTTCTTAATCCAGGATACCGTGGCCCCGGAACGTAAAGGGCATCCGAAGGAACACGGGAGGATTTTAGTCAGTAAGAGTCTGACAGTCCCTTCTGCCCCACCCAGGGCGGGAGGACTCATTTGATGATTTTGCCACCCTAAAAAAAAAAAAAAAAAAAAAAAAAACTAATGTGCACGACGTCACAATATGATGCTATAATTGTTTCATTTTTATCGTAGTCGCATATTTATTTTAGTAACACGTACATTTGTTGTAACATGTATTATCTAAGCTAACAAAAGTAGTCTTATGCTAATTGCTCAGTCCCAAGTAGCGAGTCTGGGTAGCAGTATGTACTTGTTAAATAGTGGTCAATTCGCTAAGTGTCACCCTCTGGAACTCGTCCAAAGAGCAAGAGAATAAGACCAAAAGCCGAGAGATACTGAATACAGTATTCCTAGTGCACGATTTATAGGTGCGATCTTTAACAACAAAATTATAATAACAACAAAAATAAACTAGTCAGTATATCTCTAAAAAAAATTTTAACTTACCATCATCATCATTCTTGAAGGCCCTACCAAGTCGAGGCCCGAACCACATGCCAGGGCTCTCGGTACGTCGGACGGCCATGGGCTGGAACTCGTGCGACTCGACGCGCGACAAGTCGCTGCGACCAAGGCGCGACATCGCCAGGTCACGACCAACGCGCGGGAACGCATACAGCTGTCGCTTTACTAGTGCGGGCTCGTATTCTAAGGGGAAAATAATAATTATTAAAGAGAATTCAATATTTTCTTTCTTTGCCCTACACTCAGAATTTTATACTTTTTTGTTTATATTGGGTTGGGTTAACATCCAATTTTAATAACGTTTCTCGCTTTGGCTAGAGCGGAATGTCAGACTCATAGTGACAAAAACCGATCAAGCTCCTTCGTTTCTAACCCTAGAATGATGAAGAGTTAATGAGACCCCGCAGTAACAAGTGTAGAATCAATCCCATACCATCCCATTTCCTTTAATTTTAATATGCGACGTTCAAAAGTGCATCTTCGATGTCCTACTTATAATAAATCATTTGACTTTAACTTTGACTTCTCTTGAACATCTCCGCATTTTGTGTAGCACGGATCGCGCAGTGGCTGAGTAATTCATTGCTGAGTTGCGTATCGCAAGTACGATTCCCGAATGGAACAAACATTTTTATGATCTACAAGCAGTTACTCCGGGTCTTGTTTGCGTATGTTAGTTGAAATGTTTGAACCAACGATGTAGGAGAAATTCCTATTCTAGGGCAAAAGTAGAAAAAAAAAGTCAGATAAAGTCATCAAAAGAAAACACCAGTACATACCAGGATACAAATCATTAAGAGGCAGTTGCCATGTGTTGCCAGAAGCTCTTCCGACCCTGGGGAAGGGGTACAAAACCATCTTGCCATCTCTCCGGAGCTTCACGTTGCTATCTGTGGGTTAAGCAAAGTTATAGCTCGTTACACATACGCCTTTGAAAGTCAGGAACTTAGTTTGGTTGAATTTCGGATGCGGTTTGATAGATTCTTGAAGTCTTTGGGTCGTCTTGGGTATTGTGAAGTCTAGATGTTTGGTAAGACAGGAGTTATGATCTGTTGCTTCAAGTGAAAGTTCTCTATAGAGTAACTCAATTTTCGTACAAGTGCAAAATGTCCACCAATCATTTTTCCAGTCATTGAATACTGAACGAATTTTATATTCATCATTACTTTTCATGTCCAAAAAATTAATTGATTGGTTTAAGCATATTAATTGGACATTGCTTTTGTATATGCAAATTAAATACATAAAAATTAAATGACATGTCAGTGTCACTCTAGTTTTATATTAAACGTTTTCGAATAATTCACAACATGGCTTTGTTAACAACCGAAGTTCAATTTTGTGTTAAACAAAATGCAGTTGGTAATGTCAGAATCATCTGTGTTCATCAAATTAAAATTGTGTTCTTACTTATTAGACAAAAATCTTAGAGCCTTCAGTTTACAGAATGATTGACGACACGGCTGGCGTAGTGAGCGCAACGTGTTGCGGGTTCGATCCCCGCGCTGAACAAATATTTGTATGACCTACAAGTAGTTGTTCCGGGTTTCAGTGTTTGTGTATGTGTGTTTCTATGTTTCTAAACGCACACACGGCACAGGAGAAATTACTAGTTTGCAATGTTTAAAAAAGAACGTTAAAAACGGCCCCTCTAACGGAATCATAATATGAATTGGGATAAAATTCGTAAAAATGGAATAGGTACTACAAAATAGTAAGTGCCTACTTCTGATTTTAAAACCAAAACTAGTAACAGTCACATATAGGTCACAACTACATACCTACTTTAAATAAGCAAAAGATAATGCAAATACTGAGGCGATCTATTTTGGAATACAGCCCGTGAGTGCTTCGATCTCACAAATTGACTGATGGATCGTCTGCACTCCAGGAATCCACAAATAGCTATAGGAGCACCCCGTCATAGATCACAATCACACTTTTTAGGATTCCGTAGTCAAATGGCTAAAACGGAGTTCTTTGCGGGCGTTAGAGGGCCAAAGCCTGCCAGGGTCGCGGGACTAACGAATACCGTGACCCCGGAACGTAAAGGGCTATTGAAGGACACCGTGGATTTTAGTCAGTACAAGTCTGAC
Organism: Agrotis exclamationis; assembly: GCA_950005045.1. Lineage (NCBI taxonomy): Eukaryota > Metazoa > Arthropoda > Insecta > Lepidoptera > Noctuidae > Agrotis > Agrotis exclamationis. The sequence continues at coordinate 15,918,948 of OX465429.1, read as the reverse complement.
AATCCCTTCCGCCCTGCCCTGAGTTGGAGGACTCATTTGATGATTTTACCACGCTTTAAAAAGCGGATTCTTTATGGCAAAAAGTTCAAATGTGTGCAGTCAATATTTCATCAGTTGCACCGGGTCTCAAGTCTGCTATTACAGTATATAGTGACAGAATAGTCTATCATTGAATACATAATGGAGTATATTTTGACTGGAAAAATCTAATTAATCCATCAGATTATCAAAAAAGAAACCAAAATTAACGAAGATACGACACTTTTAATATTGGCAAAACATCACAAGCAAGTACAGTTTTTACTTGCTGTGTCACGAACCTCCACTTTCGAATTTTGATGCTATAAATCTTTGTAAAAATGCATTGGTTTAACGAAAGAAAAAATACGTGTCCAATATTTTTCAAAATTCTAGGGACTAAAAAAAATTGTCTCTCTTAGTCGTTATTGCATGATGACAAAATCAATAGGTGCGTCCACACAGAGCGAGTAGCCTCGCGAGGCATTTGCTGCGCGAGGAAACTGACAAGTGAGGCTGCTCACTCTATGTGGACGCGTCTATTGATTCTCGACCGAGGCACGAAACAATATACGCGAGCAAAACAAAAACCCGACACACGATGGCTCGGGCGCTCGATCGATCGCCCGCGGCAGCGCGCACGCTTTCCTCGGCCGAGACACGTCCACACTAACTAAGCTGCTTCGCGCGGCAAATGCCTCACGAGGCTGCTCGTTCTATGTGGACGCACCTAATCACCTAATAAATTGCAACATCTATTTAGTCCGTTAGTTAGGGCTATCACATGGGATCGATACGAGCGTGTAGCATTTCAATAGACCTCGACAGGTCTATTCTGAAAAACTTATTATCAAGCTCAATTCTGCAACGCGGTGGAAAAAGTTACGACGTTGACATCTGACAGCTGTGATGCAGAATTGAATATTGGTTCGACTGAATAACTTTACCGTGTACCTACCTAATATACAATAAACAACTGAAAACCAAAAAGGTGTTTCACACAAAATGGATATTATTCCGTTGACAATGTATGGAACCGCCTGCCAAGCGTGGCGATTTAAGGCAAATTACCCCCAATGATTGAAAGTGGAGATCTAAAGGGGAGGCCTATGTTCAGCAGTGGACGTCCTATGGCTGAGATGATGATGATGATGAATGTATGGAACAACTGTTTTTTTATCTATTAAGGTTTTAAAGGGCCAAAGCCTGCCGGGGTCGCGGGACTGTCTTTTCAGGTTAACGTAACCATGGGACGTAAAGGGCTATTGAAGGATCACCGTGGATTTTAGTCAGTACAAGTCTGATAGTCCCTCCTATCGTGCTCTGGGCGGGACTCGTTAGATGATTTTGTCATGTTAAAGAAAATGGTTGATTTCATAGTATAAGTTGTTTATAAGCACAAGTACTTTCAGCCCATGAAGGGTTGTTAATGTTTTACAAATAACCCTGTAATTGATGTGTATTTCTATCCTATTTTTACCCGACTGCGCGACGCAAAGAGGGTAATGTGTTTATCAGTCTATGTATGTTTGTTTCTATGTGGCGTTCTAGAGACCAAATGCGTAGGCCGATTTTGATAATTCTTACGTCAATCGATTCTGTTAACCTTGCGAGTGTCACTAAAGACATGACAGTAATCAAAATTCACCACAGCGACAACCAGACGCCATATTGTCAAAATGAAAAAAAAAAGTCGATGAACTATGTCAAGTGGGGTGTCGTTGAATAGGTATTTTAAAATAATCTTTAGGTTCCTTTTATCATTTTTCATTTTAAATAATAGTTTAGTATATTTATAACAACTTAAAGTTGTTTAACAAAACAATAATTCTCGCTACTTTTCTTACTTATTGATTTAAGTTTAAGTAACTAAAAAGTATAAAACAAAAAAAAAATTAAAGAAAAACAAAATTAGATTTTACACAGTCGAGTTTTTTGTTTTTCTTTATTTATTTTTTTGTGGATATGGTAATTACTTCCTTAACATCTTACTACTATGTTATTATATTATTATAATGAGAAACTTTGTGAGGATAGATGGATGGCTGAAAGGACGTTTTTTACTATTTTACACAAAAACTACTCAGCGAATTAGGATGAAATTTTAAACACAGATAACTTAAACCTGGATAAACACATAGGACTTTCTATCGCGGTCATTCTCGACAAGAGCAGTGTTAGCCCAGTGGGATCGGCCTCGACTTACGAGTTGTAGGTCGTGGGTTCGAACCCACTACTATACTATTACTACTACTTTACTATTACTTTGTGTAATTTATTTCAACACAACTGCTTTCAAAACGGTGAAGGAAAACATCGTGAGGAAACCGGCATGCCCTAGAACCAAAAATTTTAAGACATGTGACATCTACCAATCCGCACTGGGCCCGCGTGGTGGATTACGGCCCACTCCCTCTTACATAGAGGAGGCCTGTGTCCCAGCAGTGGGAACATTTATAGGCTGATGATTCTCGACCATCCAACTCCCACGCGAGTGAAATCACGGACAAATGTAATGTAATGTTCTCCGAATCAATATTATTAGTATATACAAAGTTCCCAAGTAATATTCATAGTAATGGCGATGTTAACAACAAGTTTCATAATATGATGTTCAAATTCTCAGATAATTAATTAACCAAATGTGATGTTTAACATTAAATGAGAATGCGTGCGTTATATGTATTGAATAATGATATTAAACTTGTTTATATAAATATAAACATTCTCAATAGTCTAGCTGTAGACCTACTTAGCTTTAGGGCATTATTAATATTTGTAGGTCTTATCTTTGCTTCTAGGCTATAGATTAAAACCAAAAGCAAACCCATTATTTACATAAAAAAGACATTTAATTTTACATTTAGGACTGTTGGTCTAGTGGTTAGTGACCCTGACTGCTATGCCGGAGGTCGTGGGTTCGATTCTCACCCAGGACAAATGTTTGTGTGATGAGCACTATCATTTGTTCTGTGTCTTGTAATTTATCTATAATATGTATGTATTTAGAAATATATAAGTATGTTTATCAGTTGTCTAGTACCCATAACACAAGCTCTGCTTAGCTTGGGACTAGATGGCGTTGTGTGTGAGTTGTGGAATATTATTATTATTATTTGAAATTATATACGTATTTAAATGTCTTATTTTTCATGAAACTTAATATGACGAGCAAAACATGTAAGTTTTAATAATGTAAACTTATAAGGAATCATTTATGATTTCACATGACGTGAACTTGTAAGCCTTTCCTTTTAAAACAAAGCTTCTAAATCGTCTTATTCTCACTCTATATCCCTTCACATACCTATTAATATTCCACTTCACAAATATTTCCAATAATTCCCCCACATGTTAACATTTAACTTAATACCATCTATCAAGTAGAGCATTTCGTATTCACGACTCGAAGCCAACATTAACGGAAGGCGATAATCCCTTGAACCGCTTCCATAATCTTTTGCTTATGTTATGTTTCAACTGAAGATTTTCAACCACGTTGTGTTGAGGAGCTTGTTGCAATTATCAACTTTATTGGCTGGTTTGAATATTTTTGCTATATAATATGGGATTTGCATGGGTCGATTTTTTTTCGAGAAAATATTCTCTTATTAGAATATTGCAAGTTCACTGATAATGCTCGTGCTACGAAGCTACGTAGAACTTGCTACGAGCGACGTGTTGTGTGCTACGACATGGCTACGAGCTATACCTGTGCTACGCAAACTTCGACACGCTCCTAATATTTGAGCCATTTTGAACTCAAAGTATCGGAGCAGACAGTTTAATATTGTTGTGTCTAATTATTTAAATACTACAATACAATACTAAATAAACAAACAATAAATAAAAACTTGGTAATTTGGTACAAAAAATTAAAAGACAAAAACATACAAAGGCCTTCAAAAAATACGTCCATATCGCTGTCAACGGGAACAGTGCCCAGAACGCTGGCAGCATTGCCACGTTGTATGGCAATGCTGATTATTTGGCCTAGGTTAGGGCTGGCCTATTGCCATCCCTCTGGTCATGTGAAGAGTCGACTAATCGCCTGGCGATATCTTTAAAAACTTTGTGAGCACTCTGACCCCATGGCCCCAGAGTTGCAACCCCATACATAAATAGCTACTAGCTATGCCAATGAATTTGCGCCGTTTGGAGTTTTCAGCACTTGTGTCTATTGATTTTGTATGTTATTTTAATTAGCAAAACATGCTCTGCGTTGCGTTGCGCCATTAGTGCTATATTTTTTTAGCTGCTAATATCAAATATATAATTCCTCCCGCCCTGTGGAGAGCGAAAGGGACTGTCAGGCTATGCAATTGCCCTTTACATTCCAGGTTCACGGTTACCTACTTAGGCGTTTGGTCCTATAGGGCCGTCAATTTGCTGACAGGTCCTTGAGACTCGTATGGAACAGTTTGGACCGACGGTCTGGTCCTTGAGCGGGCGGCAAGCTACCCACAACTACCCGTGGGCATATGAGCCAGCCGTTATAATAAAACAGTTATTACATTAACGTATCTCAAGGCAAAATAAGTATCGTATATGATTAACAACTGCAAAGTGCTTCAAACTAATAATGTTCTTGCAAGTGCATTGTCAAGATCCTTAGATGCTGTCTTACCGTCTCCCAGCATAGAAATAAGCCATTTCCTAGACTTAATTGGCTTTAAAGGTAAATTGCAGCAGAAAATAGCTCTCACAGACTGGATATTAGAGCTTGTCCCATTTTAAGGTTCCATTGACTCATACCCGCGTACCACGTACAGTCTTTATACACACGCGACAAATAAAATAAAAAATACAAGTATTGTAAACGAGTAAAATACAGGAAGACTTTTTTACCACCATCCAAAATTTTTCTAGGCGTTAGATATCAATCACTAACCCCATTTTTGGAAAATAATCGAAACGTAAAATTTTCACATTAAATCGTTTTCTGGTCACCAAGCTAAACGTTAATAATACTACACTTGCCGGCGCACAGTGTGGGAATTTCGCAATCTAGCGGGATTTAATTCCAAATTGAAATAAATAAAAGAAACATGTTTAAAATGATATTAATTGGTATTCAAATAAACAAAATTCATCATTTACCATGTCTACCGATTGCTGCCAATTTTTCGTTAATTTTATTATATAAAATTTTTAAAAAGCGCCTAATTTCATTTTCAGTATCTTCCAAAAATTTAACTTGATGGCATGTACCTCTTATAAAAGCAAAGATAGCTTCAATTCGCTTCTTTTTCACATTTGAGATTAAAAAACTAGTTTTTTTGTAATATTGACGGTCATTACGAAAATCGAAAAAAAGTATGTTGGCGCAAAAAAGCGCAAGTTTTATCAACTGTTCTCAAAAGTTAAGACTCTAAACTATAATTTGAAACAATCAGAACACCGGGACCTTCTAGCCATTTTTTTTAATACACGTTTTATTTTGCAAATTATCTCTAAAAAATGCTTTTTTCAACCTTTGCTTTCACATATTGTTATGAGAGTAATGTATTACTATTACTTTAATAAAATGCACTCTAAGTTACCTTGACAAATATACACAATGGAATAACAAACCAATAAACAAGGCTTTAAATTAATTTTATCAGTAATCTCAAATGAAGATGACACTTAAATGTCGTATTCACATTGTCAGTATACAACGACTATTAGCAACCCACTTCAAGATATTTTATTATTTTTTTCAAGCTACATACAACAATTTCTAATATAGCTTTGACCAATCGGTTCTTAGGTATAAATACGTTATAAATATGTTATGAAATATTAACATTTTTATTTTGATTTAAATCCCCCTAGATTTCGAAATTCCCACACTGTGCGGCGCATGAAACGGGCAGAGCGCACCCCGCTTACCCCCCGCCCCGCCCCGCTACACCTGAGCGACACATCACAGCGCGGTGTCCAGATTCATCAACTTTTTATAGATAACTTTGTGACGTGATATCTCAATATTTTTGTATTGAGTGATACAAATAGAAAAAACACGTATTCAATGATTTTCGCCAAAGATTAATACTCGTATATCAAAATTTGGATGGTGACTAAAAAATCATCCTGAATTATTATAATAGAAAATGTGCCCAGAAGACTGGCAGTTTTCGTGGGACTGTCTTAACAGGTACCGTGATCCAGGAAAGTAAAGGACTATACTAGGAGCAGTGGTGGCCCAGTGGTATCGGTCCCGACTTACGAGTTGTAGGTCGTGGACTCGAACCCGCCAAGCACATTACTTTGTGTAATTTATTTCAACACCACTGCTCTCAAAACGGTGAAGGAAACCATCGTGAGGAAACCGGCATGTCCTAGAACCAAAAATTCGAAGACATGTGACATCTACCAAGCCGCACTGGGCCCGCGTGGTAGATTATGGCCCACTCCCTCTCTCAGAGAGGAGGCCTGTGTCCCAGCAGTGGGAACATTTTAGATTTTAGTCAGCTCTAGTCTGGCAGTCCCACCCGCCTCACCCTCGTTAGGACTTTATCATAATAAAAAAGACCGGTGGAATTGCATCTTTACATTTTACCGTATCTCAGATGTGTGCGGCGAATTCCTACCCATCGTTTGATCAGAAATCGATAATAAATCTATGGTTCACGGTCAATATTCGAATCTAAATAAACCCTTTTGAGTTTGTTCAAATTAAAGTCACGGATGAACTCATTTTCACACTACATGATTTTAAATAATGAAACCGCCCGAAAATGATTGTCCACAAATAGAAATACTCGTTAATATTGATATCAATATTAGTCCGATTGTTTTTGATTTTAAGTTTTCATAAAATACCGTTACATCAGTTACGGCATTTTATGAAAACTTACTTTATATTGTTTTTATAATGGTGTTTGTTACTGTGCGAAATAAATAGGTTTGTTTATTTCTACTTACTTCATTATGTTGGGATTAAATGTGGGTGGGAAAATACCTACCCGTACGTAACCGCACGGCTAGGTATTTTCGAAGACTGTATAAGGCATCCGGGTATTAGTAAAAATTCATAGTTAGTCAAATATGAAGAAAATGTACCTAATTAAAGAGGTTAGAGAGGTTAATTGAAGAGGAGGAAGATTTCGGTCCATTCAATGAGGCAAAGGCTTAGTTGGCCGCACTAAAGTTGGGCATCCTCCCAAAGCACTTCACGCCTGAACAGCTTAGCTGGTATAAGCGCAAGTTCGGTCATGCATGGAGTACTGGTTTGGGATGGATCCGCCAAATACCAACTAGATGCACTTGAGTCAATAGATAAACGGGCCAGGAGCCTTGAACATCGACGTCGTGTTGCCAGCCTGTCGGTATTTTTTCGGTTACATTTCGGAGAGTGTGCGATAGAACTGCACAATTTGATTCCGCCTGGCCCTTTCCATCATCGGACTACACGACATACAGCAATGCGTCATCGATATTATGGTGGATATCCTTTCGGTGAATACAAAGCGTTTTGCCAATACTTTTATTATGCGCACAGCTAAGGAGTATAATTCTTCATCTTCGCTTACCATTAGGCGAGATAGTGGCCAAACGCGAACCTATAATTAAATAAAAAATAAAATAAAGAACATAAAAATAACAAAATTAAAGATCGTACACAGGCACGCGTCGGCGACATGTAGAGAAAGAAAGAAAATGGTGTTTAATGGCTCTAAAACTTAAAACTAAACAATACAAATAATGAAGTTAGAGAGTAATTCAGTAAAAATAAAGGAACTAATAGCTTAACAATTTAATGCCAAAGGGCCTCAGCTCAGTAAAATGCCAGATGGCAACACAAAGTTTGCCACCTGAAGCTGATTTTCAGCTGCAGCCCAACCGAGCTAGAGAATTGCGTCGCATTGTGTACGTATAAAGGGCCTAAATATGTAATATTTTACTAGGAGCGACAGATGTAACCTCCACAACCTAATAAGTATACTGGTTAGATGAATGCATAAATTCATTGTTATGTGTTTCTAATTATTATGACTTACGGTATGCGCTGGCGACGGCATATGCCAGTAGAGCCATGGAGACGATGATCCTCATTGTAGGCTGCATTGTTGGTAGTACCTGCTAGAAAAACAAATGTTTCAGTTATTACTAAAGAATTTAGTTGTTGTGACGTGTGACCTAAAAGGGTATGGATCGAACTGCTTTGTAGAAAGAAATCTCTGTCAGTCTTATAAAACTAAATAATCCTTAATTTACACCTGGACTATCAAGTCCTAGCTTATCTGCAGAACCATGGTTTAAATTTCTCCGTATTACAAAACTTAGATAAAACGTGGACCTTAGTACCGTCATTTGAATCATTGTCTTAAAACAATGAAATCCACCATGTGTCCAACTGAACCATTCAACTATGGTGAAAATAACGTAAAAACAACAACACAATGAAAAAGTTGCTATGAGAAACTTTGACACATCTTTGACAGCTGTTAGAGCATAGTTTACCGCAAAACCACGATTAACGTTTGTGTCAACCGTAGTTTTCCGAGATTTAAACCTGGGTTTTTAGTTAAACCCCATTTTGTAATAAAACGGTGTATGTCCAGCACGCATAGCATAACACCGTAGAAAGGGATTTTGTCGACGGTCTGTAGAAAGATTTCTATCGTCCTGAGCATGGCCATATTCACATCATTCAGTCGTTTAGGGTTCGTGTCATCTCGGCCATATGAAATTCAACTTATACTGTCGTGTTGTTTATTATTAGATACTTATTTTTGTAAATATTGCTGTTCTTATTAAGCTTATAGTTTGTACCTACATACATACCTACAATATTTGTATAATTTTAGTAGTATTTCTTACTTATATCTAAATACATCACCTAGATAAAATAAAAGAAATTCTATCCACAATTTCCTCCAAAAATATTCCTAACCTACTTCTGAAATTCACACAGCATCCCTTTCTATAATCTACATGTGATCTTAATCAAACGTGTTTAAACTTTCAACAAGTAATAATGTACTGCTCGGTTTATCTATAATCTTCGACTTAACTAACTGCTCAACGGATAAAGAAACAATGTGTACGAAGGTTTACATAACAGTGCTGATAAACTTGAACATTCACTTGTAATGAGTATTCTTGCGAATGTTACATTACAGAAAAACAAACGAGAGCGATTTAGCGAGCATTCATTCTTTCTGGCGAGATTTTCCCGAGCCGACTGTCAAGTCTTCATGATGAAAAATTGTTTGACGACCGAGTGTTCGCTAGAAAGATCGTGAAAATGTTCGTAGCGATGTTTGGCTCTGTTCGTTGTTCAATTCGACAAAATTAAAAACGGCAAATGAGGTGAAAGTGGTAGTGTTGTACTAATTAACTTCTGAAGATATTCAAGTATTTTGCGAATGTATATGACGATGGAATCAAGCTACTTACAAATGCCAGTTTAAATTGAACTCTAATCCTTATGTTGTTGCGTTCAATGAGAGGTCATGTTATGTTGCAAGATATGGCTTTGGTACTCGTGTGTACAGTGGTTTTAAATTGATTTTAAATGATACAAAACATCGATTAAAGATGAGTGAGATGAGCAGTGGCGGAGGCCCAGTAGGCCGGGCTTGGGGCGGCCACATAATAGGGGCGGCTAATCGTGTCAAAAAAATCAATGATGGTAAAAATACAAAAAGAAATAACTCAAATGCAAAGTATCTTAATATATTAAAGGACCGCGTTCGCGTACCTTATTTTTCTAAATCACATTTTCGTAATTGTAAATAATTTCGTACATATATAAAATAGTTCATTCGATTCAAGTTTAACTTTGGTTAAACAAAACATAAAACCGTTTAAATGTTTTCTTTAAATGTCCAATAATCCGTTAACGAATTTGAATCAGTTTAAAGTGGGCATTAAAATAAATTCATAAATAATTAAGTATATAATGATAGTTTTTGAGAAAGGGGCGGCACATTGTAGGAGGCCTAGAGCGGCTAGGGCTGCAAATCCGCCACTGGAGATGAGATGTCTATGAAAATAGAACCTTAAAAAGAATTCACTATTATCGACGACGATCAATACGCAATTACTAAATATAACCTTTTTATTAGGCTTAGCGTATTAGTTTGTCCGCCCTGAGTGGAGCGGAACAGACTGTCAGAGTCTTACTGACTAAAATTACCCTGTTTCTACACATACCCTTTGCGTTATAGGGCCACGGTGCTCTTTAAAGACAGTTACCCTACTATACTAAGCACAATCTGTGTACAAAAGAACTATTTTCCAACTTTCTCAAACATAACTCTTACAAAAACTCACATTGAAACTAAAAATTTCATCTCGTAGTTAATTGTGAGCTATTTGCTTTGAAACTTAACATGTAAGTAGCAATATGACGTCATCAAGGTGTGTTACTGATACGGCTTGTGACGTCACGGCTCAAAGCCTTTAAACGATTTATGCCCGTTAGCTTCTTCGAGAGAAATTGAATTAAAATGTCTGTATTCTAAGTAAGTTAAGTTCTTAAAATAAAGCTCAGTTTGTTTTGTTATTTAAGTACCTCACATCTTGTTTGACTACTTAATATTAAATTAAGAATGTGTTATAATTTCAGAAAGGACGTACAACATACTTTTTAGGGTTCCGCTGCCAAATGGCAAAAACGGAACCCTTATAGATTCGTCATGTCTGTCTGTCTGTCTGTCCGTCCGTATGTCACAGCCACTTTTCTTCGAAAGTATGAGAGCTATCCTGTTGAAACTTGGTAAGTAAATGTATTATGTGAACCGCATTAAGATTTTTACACAAAAATAAAAGCAAATGGGGGTACCCGCAATACTTAGAATTGAAACTCAACAATTTTTTTTTCACCATACCGATACGTGTGGGGTATCTATGGATAGGTCTTTGAAAATGATATTGAGGTTACTAATATCATTTTTTTTCTAAACTGAACTGTTTGCGCGAGAGACACTTCCAAAGTGGTAAAATGTGTGTCCCCCCCCTGTAACTTCTAAAATAAGAGAATGATAAAACTAAAAAAAATATATAATGTTGACCTCAACAAAAACTTTCAACTAAAATTGGTTTGGATGCGATATAGTTAGTCATTTTCAAAAACCGCAAATATAACTTTGCCATTCATAAAAACACTATGAAAAACTAAGTTTTTATTGTTTGTGTATATTACTTACTATAATTATATCGTATCTCAATATAATTATATCCCTAATCTATGCTTGCTACTACGGAACCCTTCATGGGCGAGTCCAACTCGCACTTGGCCGGTTTTTTTTATAATGGCCTTTCGCAGGTCAACCTAGAGGAGGTTCTGAGCTGCTTAACTCTTAACTGGATAATCCTGTGGTGTGCCTTGAATCTAAGGATTAAGCGACCACACGCTAAGGGTACCCCCTGTGAGGTACAGGCCTCGACTTAGGGCGTCGCTGAGGGAGAACAGCAAGGGACAAGCTGGATCTGACTGAAAGGATGTCGATATCTCATGTTCATTCGCACATGTGCAATATAGTTTACTGCATAAATAAAGTGGAAATCTGTAATTAGTCCGTCAGTTCAAATATTGAATAATAATGGCATGACAGTCATGTAAAAATTGTTTTTTCAAATCAATGAATATTCGGGAGTGGGGTCTCTTTCAAATTCGGAGTTCTCACTCCCGAATTTGAAAACTTATGACTTCATAATGCTTGTAAAATTATACCGACTGAATGACGTTTTATGATTTTTAGAAACGTTGTATCTTCTTCAAAATTGGTTTACGTAACAAAAAAAATATACAGGTGTGATTTTGTTTTATGTATATTTCAGACTTTCAGTCTAATATATATTTTTTTTAAGTAAAACAGCCTTATGGTTTGTTTTTGACATACAGCAAAGCAAAACTAAGTGATATAATTTTCACCGGTATGTTATGTAATGTGTATGTTCATCTTAACTTGACCTGAACCACTGATCCTAATTTCACCATTTGACGTCACAATAAGTTGGATATAACTCTCTAGTCAACCTCAAACGAGAATATTTTCTTATTTCATACTTTTTAAGAGGGTGATTTTTTAGTAGTCGGGTTTAAATTTTTAATTATTTTATTTAAAAGAAAAAATCTTGCCCACTCTATTACAAACACAAATAGATACATTTTAATGTTTTAACGAAAAGAAAAAAAGTAGTATATGAAGATTTTGTTATGAAAAGGCAAAAAAAATAGATCACGGTTAACGTTCCTCCTATAATTTCAGTAGCGGTACAATATTTTTATTACACACTGTGACATGAAAAGCAAAGAGACGTAAGTTCATCGTAAAATGAAAAAGAAAAATACGGTGTGATTTGAATTACATGAAGACAAAAGTTTTCCTTCTCGTACAAATAGTTGGTCGGAAGTTGGCTGTGTGCTGTAGCAATTGTTGGAAAACTGTAATTTTTCAGCTTCTTATAGACTTGAGGCTGTATCCTCAGTAGGCAAACTGTTAGCAGCCGACTGAGTGAGCCGCAAAACGGTGAACTGAAATCTGAGTTAGCTGCAAACTCAAATCAATCTTCGCGCGTCGCAAGCAAACTGTTATGAGTTAGCCGCTTATTTAGATCGACCGCATGAAAGTTTGCGGCAAATGGACTCACTTCCTCCAGGCTAACAACCATATCGCCGCCGCCGATTGGAACCAATTTTGCTGTGAGTCGGCCACTGAGACAGTCGGTGCTCGTGACGCTACAAACTGCGTAAAGTGAGCCAAAAAACTAGCAAACTGTGAAAACTCCATTTCAAATATATGGAAGGGCGTACTGAACCGATACGCCGCAAACTCAGTCAGCTGCTAACAATTTGCCTACTGGGGACACAGCCTTAGAGAGATATTTCTGTGTCCGTAAAAGTATTTTACACAAACTATCTTTACATATCCTACCTACTAATATTAAAAAAAAAAAGATATTATAGGCTAGTTTCAGCATTAATAAATTACAAATAAATAAGATATCTAGATGGTAGAGTTGTAGGTCGTGGGTTCGAACCCAGTCAGGCGCATTACTTTGTGTAATTTATTTCAACACCACTGCTCTCAAAACGGTGAAGGAAAACATCGACCAACAACAACCGGCATGTCCTAGAACCAAAAATACGAAGACATGTGACATCTACCAATCCGTACTGGGCCCGCGTGGTAGATTACGGCCCACTCCCTCTCACAGAGAGGAGGCCTGTGTCCCAGCAGTGGGAACATTTAAAGGCTGATGATGATGAAATAAGATATCTAATTAATATGTCTGTTAAAATTTAAAAAAAATAATGGACGTGTAATATTTCTTTTGTTAAATCAGTGAATATTTTCAAAGATAAATCGCATTAAAATTCGAGAGTGGGGTCTTGTGACTTCAGGACACATTAAAAAAGACACCACTGCATGGCGTATTTTGAATTTATAGGTTATGCAAATATATTTTGTTCTTTGCGAAGATCGAAAGCGTGACACGCTGCGCAGCAAAGGACAAATAATGACTTGAGCAACACTCCAGTGCCGCCATGTCATATGTCCGCAGCGATACCGTTACGTGTAAATACGACCGGGATCACGGGATTGTCTTATCAGGTAACGTGGTCCCGGAAAGTGAAGGGCTATTGAAGGACACGGTGGATTTTAATCTGTAAAAGTCTGACAGTCCCTCCCGTCCTGCCCTGGGTGGGAAGAGTCATTTGATGATTTTACCACGTAAAAAAGTGTAAATACGAAGTTAGCTATGTACACACGGTTACACATCAAACTATACAAAATCAGTATAAGCTGATCGTTTATTGTGCGAAAAAACCCAGGTAAGATTTACTGGTTTTGCATACGTACGCCTGTTTGTTATACAGAATGATTGAAGTCTAATTGTTTTAATGCTACTCATTAATTTTTACGCTAGTGAAATCAAACTGGGTAAGTATTTTTTTAAGGGTGATTTGTAATTCGTTGCATTTTTTGAAATGGGTGATACTAGACATTATTTGCAACAATTTTAACCCCGACAACATGGGATCCAAACTGACTGGTTTTAGAAATATAATCGAACTTAAAACGTTTTTCGAAAAAGTGCTTATTATTAGAAATAAACGATGGTCACCATTATTCATAGTTAAGACACACTGAGCAGTGTGTGTAATGAATATGGACATTAATTAGTCTCAAGATTACCAAGATTACCAAACGAGGGAAACTGTGGACTAATATTTCTTTTTTGCTTATTTTTGATCACTTGTATTTCATGTAGTTCAGAATGAAGACATGAAGCATTAATCTACAAATAAAAAATACTTTTACCAAAAAAAAAAATGTACAACTACTATAGTACCTACACGGGCACAAAAAATAAGATTGACAAAAAGAATACGATCCCAAAATCGTTCACGAAATCTGTTCTAGCAATTCAGAACCTTCTTTATGCCATGTTATATGACTTGACTACAATAGTAACAAGTTTACTAAGTTCAGTAACACATGCCTTGACTAATTTGGGTAGGTACTGTAACGGACACAAGTACTCGGCTAATTAGTGCGTTAGAACTGTTGCTAGTACATCCTTTGAACTTAGGAATCTAACTAAGATTATTTATAATTATAAAATATGCAAAAGCCTTAGATTATTGAATGTCTAGATTACTAGTAGGCCACAGAATGGACGCCAAAAATAAACGATCAAAACTCCCGCCGTTCGATTCCTATGTAAAACAAGTGAACATGTCCAAGTCCAAGGAACGGTTTACGGTAACATTCGTCCAAGTGTTAAAATGTTCACATGTCATAATAACCTAATGTTGTGAATGAAGTTTTCATAAATCAATAAGTTAGAATGTCCAAAAGTCATAATAATATGACTTTTGGACATTCTAACTTATTGATTATACATGACTCAAAATTATCATTTTGTTATAAAACGACGCCTGGATTTTTTTAGTCAGTAGGTAATTCAACAAAAATCATTATTTTTATTTTCAATAGCCCTTTACGTTCCAATGTCGTTAGACAATTTAATTTGTTGATATAAAATCATTTTCACTTTATGTCATATATCTTTATTCCAAAACTTTTGACTTTTTTACATTATGACATGTGGACAATTTAACACTTTTTTTTTTTTATCGTGGTAAAATCATCAAATGAGTCCTCCCACCCCGGGCAGGGCGGGAGGGACTGTCAGACTTGTACTGACTAAAATCCACGGTGTCCTTCAATAGCCTTTTATATTCCGGGGTCACGGTAATGAGATAAGTCCCGCGACCCCGGCAGGCTTCGGCCCTCTAAGACAATTTAACACTTGGAAGAATATTACCATACCTCGATCGAACGAAGGGGGTAATTTTTCTTCCATTTTTTGGCTTCAATTTTTTTTTGGTCTACTAGGAAATTGGACATTCTTAGACAATATTCCTTGGACCGATTGTCAAAAATCTACAAATGATAGCCGGCACTAACAAGTTCGGGTGCTTTTCTAGACACGTAGAAAACTCAGTATAAAATTAATGGTCACACTATCATTAGCAAAAGCGCATTTACTTTAAAGATCTACTCATACAGTACCCTGAGCACGAATTTTCACTCTTTTACTTTACAGCGTCTTTTCAGTATTTACAGCGTTTCTTGTATGAAAAACTGGAACAGCGCCTCTGATGTGCGAAGAACTAATTTTTTCCTTGAAAATTGTCAATTTGAAGTTGTCAAAGTTCCAGTTTACTTTACGTCTCAAATACTGAAAATTCGTGCTAAGGGTACAGATGTTAATATTCATACGTACTAAAAAAATATGTCGTTTACAAAGAAATTTTAAAATAAAACATTTATAGAGGTTTATTTTTTTCATTCCCTTCTTCAGTACACTTTACATAAGGTAGCAGTTTTTTTTAATTATTTTTATATACAACGACTTTTTAGTATATCGTGGGTGCGTTTACAATTATGTAAATGTTTTTCTAACATTATATTCTGTAGCATATTTTATGCTTTATTCGTGGTTTTTTTTTAAGATACTGTGCTATCACCATTATAATTATTTAGATTGATTTTATTGATAAGTGATGAAATATTTAAAAAACTTTTATAAAATCTTCTTTTATGTGTGTAATCACTTTATTTTGGTAATGTAATTTTAGTTGTAATTTAGTAATTGAATTTGAAGCTAAATTAAGTTGGCAAAGTTAATAGATTTTTAACTAGTTTATTATAAGTATCTAGTGTAAAACGAAAATGGAAAAGGCTGGAAATCCGATAAGTAGTTTTTTTAATCCAAAAAATAGGCAATAAAATTAATTTAAAAGAGCATATCTCTTGTTATCAAAATTAGTATCTTTAATAAAATATTGTCTTCTCACATTAATTTTTTATTTTTTTGCAAATATCAATATTTTTCATAAAACAACTAAACAATTATTTTTTTCACTTTAAAAAAATCTAGATAGGTATTTTTTTTGTTCAACGATAACTGATAGAGGAACACAAGTTTTCACTTACCTCGTCAACCTGTTGCACGTCGAATGCTGTGCCGTGATCCCTATCCACAGTTTATATAGGCCCCGGCACCGGAGGCACGGAGGTTCTCAATCTTTTGCACGTGTAACTGAGTTTTAAAATGTAGGCATTCGATTTTTTTTTTTATGTTAACAACGTGGCAATGCGGCCAGCGTTCTTGGCACTGTTCACGTTGACACCGATGCGGGCGAATTCTTTGAAGCCCTTTGAATTTATTATTATTATTTTGTACATATTAATAATATTTTTTTACTTATAGTTTAAATATAATATTAATATAGTTATATGTTGTAAATAAAACAAGTGTTAAGTATTGAAAAATTAAAATATTTTCATTTATTTTCTTTTTTTTATTTGATGGGTTATGAATGTTGATGGATGGAGAGAAGAGGGAGGCCAAATAAAAGATGGATGGATTGTGTGAGGAATGATATGAATGTAAAAGATGTAAATGATGTTTTGACGTCTGACCCAAGTAACACAATTGTGTCTAGAAACGTACTACTAGATAGCTTATAGTATTTAATTGAATTGTCTACCATAAGAGTAAAATATCTAAAAGCAATCTTCTAGAACGCTTATAGACAGAGTTAAGATCAAATTGACTTAAGAGATATTTCTAGTGTCTCTCTAAACCGTTTATAGACCACAAGTTTTTCTAGTAGCGTACTAGTAGATAGTTTATAGATAGAGTTAAGACCTTTAAAGGAATCACTGATCGTCAAGTTTTAAAACCAAATGATCTTAAGACTAACAACTTTAAGTAACATTTGACTAGTGATAGACAACGACGCATAATGGCGTAGAACTTACAAGAGTTATTTTACTTAATATATTTTGCATCATGGCGTAACAAAGTTGTTACTTTTTATTAACTTGTGTTTTAATAATGGGTAAACAAGCAAATCAATATGCGATTGAAATTCTATCGTTGAATATTATGTAAAACTTTTGTAAAATAAGAGCGCCCGCTGTAAATGTAAGATTTAACAATTTTTTTTCAAAATATGAATATTATTTGGTATAGCAAATTTTCAAATTTGCATTTTAATGCTTAAAATACTCATTTTATTAGGGTTCCGTAGCCAAATGGCAAAAACGGAACCCTTATAGATTCGTCATGTCTGTCTGTCTGTCTGTCTGTCTGTCCGTGTATGTCACAGCCACTTTTTGTCGAAAGTATAAGAGCTATCCTGTTGAAACTTGGTGGAAAGATGTATTATATGAACCGCATTAGGATTTTCACACAAAAATCAAAACAAAACAAATTTTGGGGGTGCCCCCCATACTTAGAATTGAAACTCAAAAAAAAATTTTTCACCAAACCCATACGTGTGGGGTATCTATGAATAGGTCTTTAAAAATGATATTGAGATTACTAACATCATTTTTTTCTAAACTGAACAGTTTGCGCGAGAGACACTTCCAAAGTGGTAAAATGTGTGTCCCCCCCCCCCCCGTAACTTCTAAAATAAGAGAATGATAAAACTAAAAAAAATATATAATGTAGACCTCAACCAAAACTACCAACGAAAATTGGTTTGGATGAGATACAGTTAGCAGTTTTTGAGATATAGTACATTTTCAAAAACCGCAAATATAACTTTGCCATTCATACAAATACTATGAAAAACAAAGTTATTTTTATTGTTTGTGTATATTACTTACTAATCTCAATATAATTATATCTCTAATCTATGCTTGCTGCTACGGAACCCTTCATGGGCGAGTCCAACTCGCACTTGGCCGGTTTTTAAAATATAGTAATTTAAAACATATCAATTTTAATTAGACATAAATTAAAGATAAAACAATAAAAGTAAGCATTAAAATACGTAACAAAAATTATATGAAGCAAAAATAAGCAATAAAAATGGCGTCAAGATAAAATTTACTAAAAAACCGATTTCTATAGAACAAACAGTCTAGAGAATTTGTTTGTAGTATGGCTCTAGAATAATTTCACTTACTACATACTAAACTATCTAGTGAGAGAATAAACAGATTTAAGAGTGGTTTAAGATTATCTAGTAACTGTCACTCTGTATTCCTTTTTATCTTGTCACAGTATTTCTAGACGTTCTTCAGTGCATAGGTAATTTCATGTGTTGTGAATGGAAGACCATTTTATGCAGTAACAAACCAATATAATTAATCAATTAAAATATTTCTGATTTATTTAAATATAGACAATGTGAGAATCGCCGCGGGCGCGGCGGCGGTGCCATAGTGTTTTCTAGGTAATGGGTCCATACAAGTGGATTAATATAGAGTATTCGTATTTAATTTGTTATAAGCATATTCGCAGATTTTTATACAAAGCCCATATTTCACTGAGTAATAGTACCGCACGTTTCGAGATTTTGGTTGTACTGCATCTGCGCGGCCGCTTCGCTCGGTCTCAGTTTCAACGTGTTGTGTTCTACCTCATCACTCGTAGATCGGTATATTAGAAACGGACGGACCGTTCGCTCGTCGTCAGTCGTAATACATAGGGCGTTTTTCGGGCGCCGGTGCCGGCGTAGTGCCGGTGTGGGGAAGCAAAAATGTATGAACGCCGGGCCGGTGCCGTCGCCAATTTCATACATTTTTGCTTCCCCAGACACGGCACGGCGCCGGTGCCGGTGCCGTGCCGGCTAATGGAAAAACGCCCATTGTGTTGCATTGATACCTAAATAGTCAACAAAGGTGCTCGAGCTGCTGCATGACCTTTTTCTATTCTATTGGATCTTCTTTCGTAGAAAAATTTCCCACGTTTTGGAGGAAGTTACTAGGAAGTTTCGATTCTTCTTCGATCGACTCTTCTTCATTTTTTTCTTTTTAAATAGTTGCGGATTTTTCGACGAAAGTCGAAATTCTTTCACGGGAACACCCAAATACTCCGAAATATTTTATTTCGAATTATAGTAGTGTACCCTTTTTTCACCTTCTCCATTGCATAAACTCATCCAATTTAAATTTTTAGTACAAGTGCACTTAACTACGCCACTTTTAAGGAAAAAAAACACTAAAAACACGAGTTCTCTATCAGCTTTCTACACAAACTGAAAAGTATCTATTAAAGTATTTTATCTAGACTGAAGTCTCTATAGAAAAAAAGGTAAGAGTACCATTAGCTAAAAAAGAATATTTGTAGAAAGTTTTGTCTTAAAATATAATCATCTTATCTATAAAATTACTACAAATTAGGTACCTTTAGGCTTTTTTAACTATTTGTAGAGCATTTTATCTTAAAACATTCGATATACCTATAAACGTACTTAAAATAAGTGTTCTATAGAACAAATGCTCTTAAAATAATCCAGCTTTAGATAAAAAACTCTATAAGATTAAATGTTCTATATTAAACCCATCTTTAGAAAGCCCATATCTAAAGATTAACCCTGAATAGACAGTCTATAGACAGATTGGTTTTAAAACTTCAAGACTGTGATACTTGACAGGGGAGTATGGATGAAAAAAACGTGTTGCCCCGACCACAAATAAAATGGTATAAGGGCAGGAAGGAGATCATTATATGTATGTGAGTGTTATTAAATCTTAAGTCTACTTAATAATATGTTTTAGGAGTTAAGGAGTTTTTAGTCGCTTGTTTTTTTAACTACATGTAATATATTTATACTCATAAATATGCTGGGCCCACGAGGTGGATTACAACTTACTCCCTATCACAGACAGGATGTATGTATCCCAGCAATGGGTTGTATTCACAAAGTCAATTTGTTTGCACTTATTTAAATAAATGAAAAGATAATTATTAAAAGGAGTTTGAATTATTTTTTTATCCCACAGTTACTTCATACCGAGACAAAAAGTATTCTATATGTTAATCCAACATATAAACTATATTTGTACCATATTTCATCTAAATCGGGTCAGCCGCTTTGGCGTAAAAGAGTGACAAACACACATCCATCCATTCTCACAACCTTTTACATTAAAAAATAGTAGTCAGATTGTTAATTATCCTACTTTTATTTATAACAGAAAACCCAATAACTACTGGAATAACCAAACATTTTACCTTTATCGATATGTAAATGATGCAACTATACATTAAGGGCCTTACTTATAAACATTGATTAGACGTTACTTATCTTAAATAGCTCTTAAGTCACTTGCCATCTCTATTCATTGAAATAGAAATGACAAGGACAGGTGATATTTAATCGGTAGCTAAGCAACACAAGTTTTTATAAGTAAGGGGGAAAATTACTAACTTTGTAATAACGAATTTTGCCAGGTCAGCGCACGCATGATTTTTGCAAACTATATCGGGTTTAAAATGACGTTTACGCGTTGCTAAATGCTTACAATGCACTTAGATTGCGATTTTTTTTTACATTTTTTTAAGACTGCATATACCTTCTTTTGAGAACAGTGGTGGCCTAGTGGTATCGGCCTCGACTGAGAGCAGTGGTGGCCCAGTGGTATCGGCCTCGACTGAGAGCAGTGGTGGCCCAGTGGTATCGGCCTCGACTGAGAGCAGTGGTGGCCCAGTGGTATCGGCCTCGACTTACGAGTAGTAGGTCGTCGGTTCGAACCCCGTCAAGCGCATTACTTCGTGTAATATATTTCATCACCACTGCTCTCAAAACGGTGAAGGAAAACATCGTGAGAAAACCGACATGTCCTACAACCTAAAATTCGAAGACATGTGACATCTACCAATCCGCACTGGGCCCGCGTGGTGGATTACAGCCCACTCCCTCTCACAGAGAGGGGGCCTGTGTCCCAGCAGTGGGAACATTTAGCTGATGATGATGATACCTTCTTTTAGGTATTAAATGTAAAATTTGTGCGCTACTAACTGTGGCAGGACACGTGTGCACAAATAAATTTACATAATTTGATTGTATTATTTTAGAAACACTTTTATTTATTTATTTTATCCTTTATTTCAGGAAACCGTAGCCGGCCTCGGAAACAACGATACACCACATTTTTCGGCCAAATTTTTTCTTTTTAGGAAAGTTGCCAAATACTGGATCGCAACACGCACCACGAACGACTTGAAATTAGTGTTACCTATGACGCGCCTCTAACTTCCCTACCTTCAAGATCCAGTTGGT
The DNA here is from genome assembly GCA_950005045.1 of Agrotis exclamationis. Lineage (NCBI taxonomy): Eukaryota > Metazoa > Arthropoda > Insecta > Lepidoptera > Noctuidae > Agrotis > Agrotis exclamationis. Next base: position 15,897,392 of record OX465429.1, on the reverse strand, counting down.
CTTCATTCACATGTACTCTACTATGTCCTCAATCTTGGTCGCGGGACTTATCTCATTACCGTGACCCCGAAACATAAAGGGCTATTGAGAGACCGTGGATTTTAATCAGTACAAGTCTGATAGTCCCTCACTCATTTGATGATTTTACCAAGCTAAAAAAAATGTCCTCAATCTTCGTAAAGTGGTACAAATGGAACACGTATCTGCGACGACGGTACTGCAGGACGTAGCAGCATGTTAGGTCTTACCAACGCTGTCCTGCACTTGTTGCAATAAGAAGGCTTCCTCTTCTTTCTCTCCACCTTGATAAAGCCGTCCTCATCGCATGTGTCCTTCGGTAGAAAATGCTGTTTGTGTTGTTGTTGTGTTTTATAGCCTATAATGTTCCCCACTGCTGGGCAAAGGCTGGGCAAAACATTGGGGGGCAAAATTAAAATTTTTCGAAATTTCGGACGTCTTATTTAACAGGTATCTCAATGTTACTGTTATCAAAATGTTCCATGATTAACAAATACAAAGCGCGTGCCGAAACAGGTAGTACTCGTATTTTTTAATTGGGTAACTATATACACAAACAGGAAAACTACTACCTTTAACGAGAGAGTGCCGACTACCTAAAATCAAGAATAGAAATTAATGTGTCATTCTTCTAGAACAGCGTTTATTCCCAACTTTATCCTTAATTTCCATTTATTGTTAAAAAATATCTTTATATAGGTACGGCAATAAAAATGGGAAAACCATCAATCTATGTATCGGTGCAGTCTTTGATAAATTTACTTAAAAATATTATGTTACGCCCGAAATTAATATTTTGTCATTCCTGATGCGTTTTCTGTATCTTTAAAGGTAGGCAAATTCGGCTACCGATTCATTGCAGACAAAGTAGATCGGGAATAAGATTGCGACTGAGATGGATTATAATTCGTTTTTTTACGCTAGATATTGAAAACGGGAAGCATTAAATGTTTGGAATTTCTTTGAAGGATTAAATCAGGAATGGAGTAATCCAGCCAAGAATCGGATTAGCCGACATAGCTTGCAGAGTAAGCGACCTGAAATGGCCATATTTGTCGAAGTACTACGCCACGAGACATGGAGTGCAGACCGCGTATCGGTAAACGTGTAGGAAGCAAGCCAGATAGACCGACGACCTAAAGAAAGGGACACACCACTTAACCTAAGGCATAGACAGGGTGATGTGGCGTAGTCTGGTAGAGGCCTATGTCCAGCAGATACTGCGATAGACTGAATTAAATTAAAAAGCCACTTCTTCACACACATCATCATCATCATCATCATCAGCCGGAAGACGTCCACTGCTGAACATAGGCCTACCGCCACGCCAAACGACAATTCGCCACTTGCATCCATCGGTTGCCCGCTACCCTCACGATGTCGTCGGTCCACCTAGTGGGAGGCCTGCCTACGCTGCGTCTTCCGTCTTCACACACACACACACTAAAATCTTTGTAAAATAGCAAACAAATCTTTGAGCATCACTGGCTGTGATAGTAGCGGAATCACGTTCGCAGTGTTTAAAGATAATTCATTTACGTTTCGCCCCGTGGCGTGCCCCGGACGCCCCCGCATTTACAACCACCCTCATTCATCGGGACTTTACGCTGTCACCATTGCTGGCCATTGCTGGGACACGCGTGGTGGATTACGGCCCACTCCATCTATCAAAGATGATACCTGAGCGCCACCAGGTTGTAGGTAGATTATGTCTTTTTTTATTGTGGTAAAATCATCAATTGATTCTTCCCGCCCAGTGCGGGTCGGGAGGGACTGTCAGACTCGTACTAACTAAAATCCACGGTGATCCTTCAATAGCTCTTTACGTTCCAGGGTCACGGTTACCTGATGAGACAGTCCCGTGAACCCTGCAGGAGGTTGAATATGATAAAGGATATTTTGAGGATGCGGTTAGTGGCCGAGTGATTGGACTGCTGCGCGGTATGTCGTGGGTTCGATTCCCGCACGGATAAAAATTGTATGACCGTAAGTAGTTGTTCCGGGTCTGGGTGTTTGTGTATGTGAGTTTATATGTTTGTAAACGCACCCACGATACAGGAGAAATGTCTAGTGTGGGGAAACGTTAAACAAAAAAAGTGGTAATTTTAGACCCGCAAGTTTTAAATCTTTAACGGCTACAAGTTTTCACTCAGTAAACAGTGACCGTCTTACCACAAGAAAGATAAACATCTGTTGAACATTTTTCTAAAAAAACTGTCAAAACGACTTTTCACGTTGATATAGGGTCGTTTTGCAGTTACACTTTTTTTAGACAAGCGTTCAACATATGTTTAACTTTTCGTGGTAAGACGGTGGGTGTTTAAATGTTTATTCTCGTATACTTAATGAAAACAATACCAGTTAACTGTTTAATATTCTCAACATGTGATATGGCTCAATAGCGAAAACGGAAGTTATGTCCCGGGGACGAGATGTTCAATCCCATGCCTGTTTATTTTTAAACAAGCTTTGTTACGAACAAGTATTTCTTCTGGATCATAGCTGCGTTTACTCATATCAGACAAGTTTTAACATTTATTGGTCCAGGCCCTTTAGCCAAACAACAGTCGACAATCGTTATCGCTCAGCAGTCACTAATACATTTTCAACTTTATATCCCAGCACATAAAGTTAAAAATCTAATAAAGACTGCTGAGCGATAACGAACGAAACAAACGAAAACGATCTGTAAACTTCAATAGATTTTCAACTTTACACGCTTTTTTTTTTTTTTTTGCGTGGTAAATTCATCAAATGAGTCCTCCCACCCCGGGCAGGGCGGGAGGGACTGTCAGACTTGTACTGACTAAAATCCACGGTGTCCTTCAATAGCCCTTTATGTTCCGGGGTCACGGTAATGGTATAAGTCCCGCGACCCCGGCAGGCTTTGGCCCTCTAGAGAGGGGGCCCCGTCATTATGCTGACGCTCTTTGAGGCGCGCGTGGAACACAACGCGCCGTCGACCCGGGCATGGTCCATGGTCGGGCAGCGAGTTGCCCTTTACTCGCCGCCCGCATGCCCGCAACTTTACACGCTGGGGTATAAAGTTGAAAATGTATTAGTGACTGGAGGTATCTTTCATTCACTTTCACCTTTGTACGTGAAATTGTTAGCTTATGTATTTGAACTTTGAAGAGTTTTTGCAGCAATTTTATCAGCCCTTTTTGCCAATATCTGAGTCCCTAGCACGAGTACGTGACATAAACGCAAACCAAATATCGATGCTCGTGATAACATTTTTAAAGAAAAATTCAAGTTTAGAAAGTATCAAATTATTCTTGAGCATATATTATGAACTAATACACAATCGTGAATTCATTAAAATATATAGATCCAGACGCTAGTATATCAACTTAAATAGATTTCCAATCTTCCTCTTCAGTAATAAAGTTGAAAATCAACTAAAGAAAGACGTTTTGGGGTAGGTTAATGTGCTGGCATCTGTACTTTGACACTTTCTCAATTTAAAATTAAATTAATAAAACTAAATCGTAAATTAAAAAAAAAACAATAATACAGTATTTGTACAACAAAACAAACTATAATAATTCTTCAATGATTGAAACTGCAGATTTATTCCGTTTCGATATTTTTTCCATTTTTGCAGTTACATTGTAAAATAAATACGATACCCTGCGGCCAAGTAAAAATAGAACTTTAAACCTATCTTCCGAGCAATTTCGTTTCTGCAATATTATCTAGAAAATTTACTGCCTAGAAACATCGATTTTAGTAGATACCTGTGCCTCAAAATAATTCCTCGGGCAAGGCAAATAATACGAAGATCTTCAGTCCTCGCTTATTGTTTTCATAATATACATATTAATATAACCGTCTTAATTTCAGGGGCAAGGTGAAAGAAAGGGTCTGAAACGGAATAGGGTTGCCCCACTTGCCTCTCAAACAGGGTCTGCTACGCTTTTGCTACGCCGTAGCAGTTGCTACGATTTGCGTAGCTGTCGGAATGGCTACGAGACTAGTATTATCTATCTCATTTTGTTTTGTGTATTTCATTTCTCTCTATCTCTCTATTATTCCTTTGGGCTCTTGAATTTTGACAGTTAATTATTTCGCCATACTCCCAACTTCGAAAAACAATAGCTCGACTACTCATTGCTTCGATAGAACATTATGTTCGACTAATGTTCGACAGAAACATACTCGTACTTCGACAACACATACCTTTGAAAAACTTTCGACAGGACCATTCTCCGCACTTATTTGACGGATCTCTATTTTATCGGTATGTCCAATCGACGAATCATGACCCATTTTAACAATAAATCGTTTGAATCCGTCAAAATAACAAAGATTTAAGTCGTTACCATGCATGGATATGTGTGTTTACGCTAATATGGACCTAATTGTATTTGAATGTCTGTAAGAAAATAAGCTTATTGATGGGTCATGGTTGAAATTTGCCGATTGCCCATTGACATAATACTGCTCTGAGATAATAAATAATAATAATAATAATAATATTTCACAACAATCACACAACGCCATCTAGTCCCAAGCTAAGCAGAGCTTGTGTTATGGGTACTAGACAACTGATAAACATACTTATAAATTTCTAAATACATAAATATTATAGAAAAATACACCCAGACACAGAACAAATGATCTTGCTCATCACACAAACATTTGTCCTGGGAATCGAACCCACGACCTCCGGCATAGCAGTCAGGGTCACTAACCACTAGACCAACAGGCCTGTCAACCAAATCATAGTCATATGCCAATAAATAAGTGCGCTCGGAATTAAACCAAAAAACTGATTAAAATAGTTTCTATTAGATTTTTTGGTTTAATTTTCGTCCAGTATTTGTAGACCGGACAGCCCTATCACTAGCATAAATGATTTAGTTACACTCCAACTAATTGTTACATTCACGCATCGCCGAGATCGGCCCAGCGCTGAACTAAGAAGGGAACGCTTTTGATATCAACATTCAATCCACAAATAATATGTATAATTATTCTTCTTCTTCGTGTCGATGACTCCTTTAAATTGTATATTTCGACCAAAACTCTGCCACATTGATGGCGTTGGTGGCGGCCTCGGACAAGTTCCCTTAGAGTGCAGATGGAGTTACACAGAGTACAGTTGAGAAGGTGGGCCATCGTTTGCGATGAGGCTCCGCAGTCGCATCTTTCTTCATCAGAGTACCCCCACCGGACCATATTGTATTTGCAGCGACCAACCTGACATCGCAAGCGGTTTAAAGTTTTCCAAGTAGGCCATGGCAGTTGGTGGCCTGCTGGAAGCCTTTCTGCAGGCTCAGCGTAGTGTTCCAGAGGGGGATATCTGAGGAGCCACAGATGTTTTCGGGCTTCCCCAGCCGTGCTATTGCTGACTGATTTAGTCGACCTGAGGAAACTTTTCCGACTCTCTAGTCTACCTCTTGACGTCGCCATATTGTACAGAGGATGGCGTTTGTCTGTCTCTTGTTTGTACTTTTCAGTAGCGCAAGTGACCTCTCTTCGAACTTCTGGGGGGGCCACTCCTGCAAATGGGTATAAAGCAGCTAGTGGAGTAGATTTGAGGCAGCCAATGATTATTCTGCATGTTTCGTTGAGCGCTACATCAACTTCTCTGGCATGAGCGGATCGATGCCACGGGGCATGCAAATTCGCCAGCCGAAAAGCAGAGAGCCGTGCCAGATGTCCGGAGAACATGTGCAGAGACGCCCCAGTAAGTGGATGTTAGCCGACGTAGCAGATTATTGCGAGCGCCGACTTTTAGCTTTGTCTTGAGGCACTGCTGCCTATAAGGGTACTTATAATTATTTAATTATAGGTACCCTTACGCCATCATATCTTCCAGGTTCATCGTGCGATACCGTGGTAAAAGAACGGGATGAACTTTTTGATCAGTAAGAATCTGCTCCACCCAGTTTGGTAGGACTCATCTGATGATTTTACGACAAAAATAAATAAATACGTCTTGCTATGTTGGCTGCTGAGAACCTCAAGGGACTTAATACATTACATATACAGGGTTATTTGAAAAACAGCAACAACCTCTTAAGAAGTCATTCCACTGGGGGACCAAACCCGGGGTGCTAAGACAGGAAACCTCTACGTGCGCCCGTGGACTGGAGTTCCCTCTCGGATACGTCCGGGGGGAAGACCAGTTTTTCAGGCCGGTGCACCCTGGGATGCGGGCAAAAACTTTCCTTAGGCACTGTGTGCCTAAGGGGTTTCTTTGCCCGTATGCAAATAGCCTGTCGGGTGGACGCTCCAACGCGTGTCCCTCTGAACAGCAGAGGGCACAGCGGCGGAGCGGGCTTGCGGACGGTGAGTAATGGGTATGCTCGCCGTCCGACCAAGGACCAAGCCCGGGTCGGTGGCGCGTCGTGTTTCACGCGTCACCGACGGGGCCCCTTATGGGGCCAAATGCCTGCCGGGGTCGCGGATTTTTCTTAATCCAGGATACCGTGGCCCCGGAACGTAAAGGGCTTCCGACGGAACACGGGTGGATTTTAGTCAGTAAGAGTCTGACAGTCCCTCCCGCCCCACCCAGGGCGGGAGGACTCATTTGATGATTTTGCCATCCTAAAAAAAAAAAAAATATGGGACCAAACCCGAAATCGTGAAAAAAAAAACAGGTGTTCCCAACATTTTGACGAGTTATGCGAACATAAAGTACGGAACAGCTGATTTTTTTCGTGATTTCAGGTTTGTTCCCATAGTAAAAGTTTTTCATTATAATGAGTGGAATGACCTCTTAAGAGGTTGTTGGTGTTTTTTCCAAATAACCCTGTATATACCATGCATATACCTTAGTTATTGGAAACTATAACCGTCTTACCACTAGAAAGAATAAACATCTGTTGAACACTTATCTAAAAAAACTGTCAACGTCAAAACGATATTCCATGTTGATAATATATAAGTCTTCAACCAATGTGTGTTACCAGTGATGACTTACGGCACCAAAACGTGGTCTTTCACTATCGGCCTCATCTCAAAGCTCAAAGTCGCTCAGCGAGCTATGGAGAGGGCTATGCTCGGTGTTTCTCTACGTGATCGAATACGAAATGAGGAGATCCGTAGACAAACTAAAGTCACCGATATAGCCCTCCGGATTAGCAAGCTGAAGTGGCAATGGGCAGGCCATATTGCTCGCAGAGCAGATGGCCGATGGGGTCGAAAAGTGCTAGAGTGGAGACCGCGGACTAGCAAGCGCAGCGTAGGACGTCCACCAACAAGGTGGACAGACGACCTTATAAAGGTCGCCGGAAGACGCTGGATGCAGGTCGCTTCCAACCGGTATATGTGGAGATCTAAAGGGGAGGCCTATGTTCAGCAGTGGACGTCCTATGGCTGAGATGATGATGATGATAACGGTTGTTTTGCAGTTACACTTTTTCTTAGTCATGTGTTCAACAGATGTTTTCTATCTTTTTGTGGTAAGACGGTTTTTATTAGAGCCGGGATTGAAAGACACTACCGGCCTTTTTTTTACTTGGTAAATTCATCAATTGAGACTGTCAGATTCGTACTGACTAAAATCTACGATGTTCTTTCAATAACGTTTTACTTTCCAGGGTCACGGTAACCTAATAAAACAGTCCCGCGACCCCGGCAGGCTACCCCAACGGCCTTAGAGTTTCAACCGCCGAGGTGTACAGCCTCTTCAAAGAGATTTCAAAACGACTAGTTATCGCATCTCGACTGCTGCTTTCAATCTTCCTTCATAATGCGCGCAGCAAAGGAATGGAATTCACTTCCTGGGTCGCTACCCGAATCTCTTCAAAGTTAGAGTGAACAGGCTTCATCTGGGTCAGCTCGCTCCATTGTAAGCTTTAGTCTTAGTCACCTTTGACCTGGAAAAGAGTCAAACACATCTAAAAAAAAACTATCCTCGGTAAATCTAAGAGCTGTTCCATTAATTTGAACGCCTGTATTTGTGTCGACCTGAAACGTCACAGGGCGAAGTAAAAAATTAGTCTACTTACATCTGCTTACACACTTACACCACGCAGTCATAATGAATCTTTATTTTTTATTCAAAACTCCGATAAACAAAGTGTCTGTCGAATGCTTTTGTAGTTGATCTGAGTAATCTTGATACTTAAAAAAAAACCGGCCAAGTGCGAGTTGGACTCGCGTGAAGAGGGTTCCGTACGATGTTACCTATCACGTTTTTTTTTAAATCTGGCCCATATTGGTACGCACAATATTGAGTGATTTACCATGTTCTTTTAATATCATGGACTTCTTATAGGTTTTCCTATAATCTATAAGTAGAAAACTAAATTCTGTACTTAAAAAAAAAAAATAGGTTCAGTAGTTTCGGAGATAAGGGGGGGGGGAATGGTCAAGCTTCGTCTATTTTTTTTGAATAACTTGGAAACCATTTATTTTAAAATTACAAAAAAAATACTTTTAAGTTTGTCTCAACAATACCTTTCATTTGATATGTCACACGATGCACTTTTCAAATATTTTTTTTTAATTTTCCCCTTCCCCCCCCCAAAAATTACCTCCCATATACAGATATGGACTTCTTATAGGTTATCCTATAATCTATAAGTAGAAAACTATATCCTGTATTTTTTTCAAAATTTTAGGTTCAGTAGTTTCGGAGATAAGGGGGGGGGGAATGGTCAAGCTTCGTCTATTTTTTTTGAATAACTTGGAAACCATTTATTTTAAAATTACAAAAAAAATACTTTTAAGTTTGTCTCAACAATACCTTTCATTTGATATGTCACACGATGCACTTTTCAAATATTTTTTTTTAATTTTCCTCTTCCCCCCCCCCCAAAAATTACCTCCCATATACAGATATGGACTTCTTATAGGTTATCCTATAATCTATAAGTAGAAAACTATATCCTGTATTTTTTTCAAAATTTTAGGTTCAGTAGTTTCGGAGATAAGGGGGGGGAATGGTCAAGCTTCGTCTATTTTTTTTGAATAACTTGGAAACCATTTATTTTAAAATTACAAAAAAAATACTTTTAGGTTTGTCTCAACAATGCCTTTCATTTGATATGTCACACGATGCACTTTTCAAATTTTTTTTTTCAAATTTTCCCCTTCCCCCCCCAAAAATGTCCTCCCATATACAGATATGGACTTCTTATAGGTTATCCTATAATCTATAAGTAGAAAACTAATTTCTGTATTTTTTTCAAAATTTTAGGTTCAGTAGTTTCGGAGATAAGGGGGGGGGAATGGTCAAATTTCGTTTATTTTCTTGAATAACTTGGAAACTGTTTATTTTAAAATTACAATAAAATATATTTAAGATTGTCTCAACAAGACCTTTCATTTGGTATGTCACACGATGCAGATTTCAAATATTTTTTTTTAATTTTCCCCTTCCCCCCCAAAAATTACCTCCCATATACAGATATGGACTTCTTATAGGTTATCCTATAATCTATAAGTAGAAAACAAATTACTGATTTTTTTTCAAAATTTTATGTTCAGTAGTTTCGGAGATAAGAGGGGAGGGGGAATGGTCAAATTTCGTCTATTTTCTTGAATAACTTGGAAACTATTTATTTTAAAATTACAAAAAAAATACATTTAAGATTGTCTCAACAAGACATTTCATTTGATATGTCACACGATGCAGTTTTCAAAACTTTTTTTTTCATTTTCCCCTTCCCCCCCAAAAATTACCTCCCACATACAGATTTCATCTATTCACGTCACACCTCTGTGCTTGGGTCACAAGAATTGATATGTGTACCAAATTTCAACCCAATCGGTCTAGTAGAATCGGAGATAATTGACCGTAAGCGACAGACAGACGGACACACGAGTGATCCTATAAGGGTTCCGTTTTTGTATTCGGACGTACGGAACCCTAAAAACTTTTTGAAAAAAAGGGAACCGACTTCAAAACCAAACACAAAAAAAGTGTAAAATAGCTTTTCTTTCGGAAGTCGGTGGCTTTGTTTTTTATTTCATTGACTGTGGCCACCGACTTCCGAAAGAAAAGTTATTTTACACTTTTTTTGTGTTTGGTTTTGAAGTCGGTTCCCTTTTTTTCAAAAAGTTTTTTATTTTACCCTTTTTAGTTTAGATATTCAAGAAATATCTTCATAATAATCGGCGTCTTTGAAAATCTACAATCCTAGAAAGCAACAAAAACGGATCTATGCGGGCAACTTCACGAGATATCTATTATTGTTATATACTAAAACCTTCCCCAGAATGTAACAAATACTTTCCTGAAAACCGCATCAAAATCGGTTCAGCCGAACGCGAGATAATCGCGGACAAACATGCAATGGTCACTGAAAATCTACTATCCAAGTAAGCAAAAAATGGATCCACGCGGGCAACGTCACGGGATATCCATTAGTGTTATATACTAAAACCTTCTCTAGAATGTAATGAACACTTTCCTGAAAACCGCATCAAAATCGGTTCAGCCAAACGCGAGATAATCGCGGACAAACATACATACATACATACATACATACATACAGGTCGAACTGAGAACCTACTTTTTTTTTTTGAAGTCGGTTAAAAATGTTTTTTTTTGCGTTTAAGGGTTTATGACGGTGAATTAATAATGAGTCTCGTTGTAAATAAGCGAGTAAGCCGTTGTGATGTTATGTTATTTGGCAATTTTAGTCATATTGTAAGATTATTTCATTTTTTTTTAATAAATTTTTCCCTACACTAGGAATTTCTCCTGTATCGTGATTGCGTTCACAAACATAGAAACTCACATACACAAACACCCAATATACTTCATCATCATCATTTCAGCCATAAGACGTCCTAGAAGCGGTTGAAATCGGCTTGTATCCAGCGCGATCCTGTGGTCTTCACACGCTGCTCTTGCCGGTGCGTGGTCTCAATTCGAGAACCTTATGGCCCCATCAGCCATCGGTTCTACGTCCTGTAACTTACAATAATACTGTTTTCTATTTAAAATTCACGTTTTTTCTGTATCTAGTCCTATGAAATAATTCAGTTATTTCCTGTAATGCTCTGCCCTTCCCTATCCGCTACCGTAAGTTGACCTTTTTCGTCTTGTAAACTTACGTGCATCTTTGATATATCAATCACAAATCATGTGTTTGTTTTTTGATTAAACTATTAATATTAACAGATGCAAACAAACAAACCATGATTGAGGTTAATCTTGACGTAGGTAAATCGAATCGTGTTGTTAATATTTTATTCAGGATATTAGTAAACTGATTGGCATTCACAGTAAATCGATATTCGCGAGGCATTTGCTGCGCGAGGAAACTGACAAGCGAGACTGCTCACTCTGTGTGGACGCGTCTATTGTTTTTCGACCGAGGCACGAAACAATATACGCGAGCAAAACAAAAGCCGACACTAGATGGCTCGGGCACTCGGTCGGTCGCCCGCGGCAGCGCTGTCACTTGCCTCGCCCGAGACACGTCCACACCAACCGAGCTGCTTCGCGCGGAAAATGCCTCGCGAAGCTGCGCGCTCTGTGGGGACGCACCTAATGAACATTTTTTGAAATAAGATTTACTCACATTTTGTTCTTTATAAGGTGCGTCCACACAGAGCGCGCAGCTTCGCGAGGCATTTGCTGGGCGAGGAAACTGACAACCGAGGCTGCTCACTCTGTGTGGACGCGTCTATTGTTTTTCGACTGAACCACGAAACAATATACGCGATCAAAACAAAAGCCGACAGTGGATGGCTCGGGCGCTCGGTCGCTCGCCCGCGGCAGCGCTGTCACTGGCCTCGCCCGAGACACGTCCACACCAACCGAGCTGCTTCGAGCGGAAAATGCCTCGCGAAGCTGCGCGCTCTGTGGGGACGCACCTAATGATCATTTTTTTTAAATAAGATTTACTCACATCACAGTTTAGAACAGTTGGGTCACTTCCCAAAAACAATCAAACAAATGTAAAATCTATGCTCGAGAGAATAAAGTACATTTTTACTAGCATCGGCATCGCCCACGTACTTTTATAATAGCCTAAACTTCCCATGCGCAAGCAAAAATGTACTGAATGGTTACGCGCGAGAGTTTATTTTTGTTTATCTGACGCTAACAATATTACAATGTGGTTACATTGTTGCTATCCGTGAATCTCAATAGGGTTGCGACTTACGAGTTTAGGAGGCACAATAAGGTAGGTAGGTGTATTTTATGCATTTGTTAAATTACACTATTAACATAATATTCTTCAGGGATTTTTTTTATCATCAGCCTATATCTTTTTGGTTTCGTTACCTACTACATTCTACATACATTATCGATTGGTAGCACAGAATGTTAATACATAGTACCAACGGCACCTTACATTAGAACCTATTATTGTAATATTTTTAAACATTTCATCTTACAAAAACAAAAAAGAATATTATTTAAAAATATTTGAAATGTTAGGCTTTGTTGTTTATAGGCTTTATTAAATGTATCGGTTTACAATTACTTAGTTATTATTCTGCAACAAACACTACATAAAAATCAGTATTTATTTTGCTTTACGACACACAGATTCTAAAACAACAAACAAATGAATTCTAATGAATGATGATGACGCAACAAGAAATGTCAGTCACGGAATACAAAAAGAAAGTCAAAGATTACAAAGGATTTTATGTCTATGTTACAAACAAACGTTACTTTTTTTTATTAAAGAGAGGCGAAGGAATCCAAACATACAGCCATCTCGCGAGTTTTTGAATGATTAATCCTTTAACCGGCAGCACTCTTATAATATGGGTACATTCAATTAATTGTAAATAATTTTATGGTTTATAGCAAAAACTAAAATCGAATGTCGCGTTTCAAGGGTGAAGTATCGATTCACAGAATCCATTCAGTACTATATTTAGATTTAAAAAAATCGATATTTTGGCTCCAACAATCGATTCTTCGATTAATCGATCTCAGATCTCCATCCCTACGTCACAGGTTCTGCGTTGCGAGTTTTTGTAAATGGTAAAAAAGTCGCGCAACCAATTACGATCGCTGACCTTGAATGCGTAGCTGCTATTTTCTGAGTTTGAACGTGATCGATATTTTCACCTTTCGACGTGACGCGGTAGTTTATGAAACGTGAGGCTCTTATCACTGTTGTCGTTTAAGCAACCAAAAGCTATGCAGTATTTGCTTTTCCTTATATTTTATAACTAAAATATATATAAAGTTATTTCACACAGTACCAAATTAATAATACTACTTTTTATTTTGGTTATTTTCTCTTTCACATACGTAAATGTAACAAAAATATTAAGATACGGAACGCGTGCGAGACGGGCGGCCCGGCATACGGCACCGTGAACGGTGTGCGCGAGTGTGTGTGCCGTTTCATACCTACACCGCATAGAGACCCCTCTGTAGTACTCTGTGCTCACATTTTGTTCTTTAATGATAAAGTTATAGTGACAAAAGTCGCAGTTGCATTTTTCGTTGATTCCCGCACGGAACAAATTACGTTACTACAGTACTTTTACAAGTCATTATGCCTTGTAACTGGGACTGAAGGTAGATTCATCATATTTTTTTACAATTAAAAAGAGCCTGTAATGGTCAAATTGAAATAAATGCTTTGAGCTTAAGCTTTTTTTCGTACTAGACTCGTATTAACAGCACACAACCTAATCACTCAACTACCAAATCAAAGCCAAACGAGCAAGTATCAAAACTATTGTATAGTGCAACATATCCGAAGTTAATATGATCACGTATAGCATCCGGCACTCCGTCTCAATTTGCGTGGCGCGTTCTCTAGAATGTAATGAACACTTTCCTGAAAACCGCATCAAAATCGGTTCAGCCAAACGCGAGATAATCGCGGACAAACATACATACATACATACATACATACAGGTCGAACTGAGAACCTACTTTTTTTTTTTGAAGTCGGTTAAAAATGTTTTTTTTTGCGTTTAAGGGTTTATGACGGTGAATTAATAATGAGTCTCGTTGTAAATAAGCGAGTAAGCCGTTGTGATGTTATGTTATTTGGCAATTTTAGTCATATTGTAAGATTATTTCATTTTTTTTTAATAAATTTTTCCCTACACTAGGAATTTCTCCTGTATCGTGATTGCGTTCACAAACATAGAAACTCACATACACAAACACCCAATATACTTCATCATCATCATTTCAGCCATAAGACGTCCTAGAAGCGGTTGAAATCGGCTTGTATCCAGCGCGATCCTGTGGTCTTCACACGCTGCTCTTGCCGGTGCGTGGTCTCAATTCGAGAACCTTATGGCCCCATCAGCCATCGGTTCTACGTCCTGTAACTTACAATAATACTGTTTTCTATTTAAAATTCACGTTTTTTCTGTATCTAGTCCTATGAAATAATTCAGTTATTTCCTGTAATGCTCTGCCCTTCCCTATCCGCTACCGTAAGTTGACCTTTTTCGTCTTGTAAACTTACGTGCATCTTTGATATATCAATCACAAATCATGTGTTTGTTTTTTGATTAAACTATTAATATTAACAGATGCAAACAAACAAACCATGATTGAGGTTAATCTTGACGTAGGTAAATCGAATCGTGTTGTTAATATTTTATTCAGGATATTAGTAAACTGATTGGCATTCACAGTAAATCGATATTCGCGAGGCATTTGCTGCGCGAGGAAACTGACAAGCGAGACTGCTCACTCTGTGTGGACGCGTCTATTGTTTTTCGACCGAGGCACGAAACAATATACGCGAGCAAAACAAAAGCCGACACTAGATGGCTCGGGCACTCGGTCGGTCGCCCGCGGCAGCGCTGTCACTTGCCTCGCCCGAGACACGTCCACACCAACCGAGCTGCTTCGCGCGGAAAATGCCTCGCGAAGCTGCGCGCTCTGTGGGGACGCACCTAATGAACATTTTTTGAAATAAGATTTACTCACATTTTGTTCTTTATAAGGTGCGTCCACACAGAGCGCGCAGCTTCGCGAGGCATTTGCTGGGCGAGGAAACTGACAACCGAGGCTGCTCACTCTGTGTGGACGCGTCTATTGTTTTTCGACTGAACCACGAAACAATATACGCGATCAAAACAAAAGCCGACAGTGGATGGCTCGGGCGCTCGGTCGCTCGCCCGCGGCAGCGCTGTCACTGGCCTCGCCCGAGACACGTCCACACCAACCGAGCTGCTTCGAGCGGAAAATGCCTCGCGAAGCTGCGCGCTCTGTGGGGACGCACCTAATGATCATTTTTTTTAAATAAGATTTACTCACATCACAGTTTAGAACAGTTGGGTCACTTCCCAAAAACAATCAAACAAATGTAAAATCTATGCTCGAGAGAATAAAGTACATTTTTACTAGCATCGGCATCGCCCACGTACTTTTATAATAGCCTAAACTTCCCATGCGCAAGCAAAAATGTACTGAATGGTTACGCGCGAGAGTTTATTTTTGTTTATCTGACGCTAACAATATTACAATGTGGTTACATTGTTGCTATCCGTGAATCTCAATAGGGTTGCGACTTACGAGTTTAGGAGGCACAATAAGGTAGGTAGGTGTATTTTATGCATTTGTTAAATTACACTATTAACATAATATTCTTCAGGGATTTTTTTTATCATCAGCCTATATCTTTTTGGTTTCGTTACCTACTACATTCTACATACATTATCGATTGGTAGCACAGAATGTTAATACATAGTACCAACGGCACCTTACATTAGAACCTATTATTGTAATATTTTTAAACATTTCATCTTACAAAAACAAAAAAGAATATTATTTAAAAATATTTGAAATGTTAGGCTTTGTTGTTTATAGGCTTTATTAAATGTATCGGTTTACAATTACTTAGTTATTATTCTGCAACAAACACTACATAAAAATCAGTATTTATTTTGCTTTACGACACACAGATTCTAAAACAACAAACAAATGAATTCTAATGAATGATGATGACGCAACAAGAAATGTCAGTCACGGAATACAAAAAGAAAGTCAAAGATTACAAAGGATTTTATGTCTATGTTACAAACAAACGTTACTTTTTTTTATTAAAGAGAGGCGAAGGAATCCAAACATACAGCCATCTCGCGAGTTTTTGAATGATTAATCCTTTAACCGGCAGCACTCTTATAATATGGGTACATTCAATTAATTGTAAATAATTTTATGGTTTATAGCAAAAACTAAAATCGAATGTCGCGTTTCAAGGGTGAAGTATCGATTCACAGAATCCATTCAGTACTATATTTAGATTTAAAAAAATCGATATTTTGGCTCCAACAATCGATTCTTCGATTAATCGATCTCAGATCTCCATCCCTACGTCACAGGTTCTGCGTTGCGAGTTTTTGTAAATGGTAAAAAAGTCGCGCAACCAATTACGATCGCTGACCTTGAATGCGTAGCTGCTATTTTCTGAGTTTGAACGTGATCGATATTTTCACCTTTCGACGTGACGCGGTAGTTTATGAAACGTGAGGCTCTTATCACTGTTGTCGTTTAAGCAACCAAAAGCTATGCAGTATTTGCTTTTCCTTATATTTTATAACTAAAATATATATAAAGTTATTTCACACAGTACCAAATTAATAATACTACTTTTTATTTTGGTTATTTTCTCTTTCACATACGTAAATGTAACAAAAATATTAAGATACGGAACGCGTGCGAGACGGGCGGCCCGGCATACGGCACCGTGAACGGTGTGCGCGAGTGTGTGTGCCGTTTCATACCTACACCGCATAGAGACCCCTCTGTAGTACTCTGTGCTCACATTTTGTTCTTTAATGATAAAGTTATAGTGACAAAAGTCGCAGTTGCATTTTTCGTTGATTCCCGCACGGAACAAATTACGTTACTACAGTACTTTTACAAGTCATTATGCCTTGTAACTGGGACTGAAGGTAGATTCATCATATTTTTTTACAATTAAAAAGAGCCTGTAATGGTCAAATTGAAATAAATGCTTTGAGCTTAAGCTTTTTTTCGTACTAGACTCGTATTAACAGCACACAACCTAATCACTCAACTACCAAATCAAAGCCAAACGAGCAAGTATCAAAACTATTGTATAGTGCAACATATCCGAAGTTAATATGATCACGTATAGCATCCGGCACTCCGTCTCAATTTGCGTGGCGCGTTCTCTAGAATGTAATGAACACTTTCCTGAAAACCGCATCAAAATCGGTTCAGCCAAACGCGAGATAATCGCGGACAAACATACATACATACATACATACATACAGGTCGAACTGAGAACCTACTTTTTTTTTTTGAAGTCGGTTAAAAATGTTTTTTTTTGCGTTTAAGGGTTTATGACGGTGAATTAATAATGAGTCTCGTTGTAAATAAGCGAGTAAGCCGTTGTGATGTTATGTTATTTGGCAATTTTAGTCATATTGTAAGATTATTTCATTTTTTTTTAATAAATTTTTCCCTACACTAGGAATTTCTCCTGTATCGTGATTGCGTTCACAAACATAGAAACTCACATACACAAACACCCAATATACTTCATCATCATCATTTCAGCCATAAGACGTCCTAGAAGCGGTTGAAATCGGCTTGTATCCAGCGCGATCCTGTGGTCTTCACACGCTGCTCTTGCCGGTGCGTGGTCTCAATTCGAGAACCTTATGGCCCCATCAGCCATCGGTTCTACGTCCTGTAACTTACAATAATACTGTTTTCTATTTAAAATTCACGTTTTTTCTGTATCTAGTCCTATGAAATAATTCAGTTATTTCCTGTAATGCTCTGCCCTTCCCTATCCGCTACCGTAAGTTGACCTTTTTCGTCTTGTAAACTTACGTGCATCTTTGATATATCAATCACAAATCATGTGTTTGTTTTTTGATTAAACTATTAATATTAACAGATGCAAACAAACAAACCATGATTGAGGTTAATCTTGACGTAGGTAAATCGAATCGTGTTGTTAATATTTTATTCAGGATATTAGTAAACTGATTGGCATTCACAGTAAATCGATATTCGCGAGGCATTTGCTGCGCGAGGAAACTGACAAGCGAGACTGCTCACTCTGTGTGGACGCGTCTATTGTTTTTCGACCGAGGCACGAAACAATATACGCGAGCAAAACAAAAGCCGACACTAGATGGCTCGGGCACTCGGTCGGTCGCCCGCGGCAGCGCTGTCACTTGCCTCGCCCGAGACACGTCCACACCAACCGAGCTGCTTCGCGCGGAAAATGCCTCGCGAAGCTGCGCGCTCTGTGGGGACGCACCTAATGAACATTTTTTGAAATAAGATTTACTCACATTTTGTTCTTTATAAGGTGCGTCCACACAGAGCGCGCAGCTTCGCGAGGCATTTGCTGGGCGAGGAAACTGACAACCGAGGCTGCTCACTCTGTGTGGACGCGTCTATTGTTTTTCGACTGAACCACGAAACAATATACGCGATCAAAACAAAAGCCGACAGTGGATGGCTCGGGCGCTCGGTCGCTCGCCCGCGGCAGCGCTGTCACTGGCCTCGCCCGAGACACGTCCACACCAACCGAGCTGCTTCGAGCGGAAAATGCCTCGCGAAGCTGCGCGCTCTGTGGGGACGCACCTAATGATCATTTTTTTTAAATAAGATTTACTCACATCACAGTTTAGAACAGTTGGGTCACTTCCCAAAAACAATCAAACAAATGTAAAATCTATGCTCGAGAGAATAAAGTACATTTTTACTAGCATCGGCATCGCCCACGTACTTTTATAATAGCCTAAACTTCCCATGCGCAAGCAAAAATGTACTGAATGGTTACGCGCGAGAGTTTATTTTTGTTTATCTGACGCTAACAATATTACAATGTGGTTACATTGTTGCTATCCGTGAATCTCAATAGGGTTGCGACTTACGAGTTTAGGAGGCACAATAAGGTAGGTAGGTGTATTTTATGCATTTGTTAAATTACACTATTAACATAATATTCTTCAGGGATTTTTTTTATCATCAGCCTATATCTTTTTGGTTTCGTTACCTACTACATTCTACATACATTATCGATTGGTAGCACAGAATGTTAATACATAGTACCAACGGCACCTTACATTAGAACCTATTATTGTAATATTTTTAAACATTTCATCTTACAAAAACAAAAAAGAATATTATTTAAAAATATTTGAAATGTTAGGCTTTGTTGTTTATAGGCTTTATTAAATGTATCGGTTTACAATTACTTAGTTATTATTCTGCAACAAACACTACATAAAAATCAGTATTTATTTTGCTTTACGACACACAGATTCTAAAACAACAAACAAATGAATTCTAATGAATGATGATGACGCAACAAGAAATGTCAGTCACGGAATACAAAAAGAAAGTCAAAGATTACAAAGGATTTTATGTCTATGTTACAAACAAACGTTACTTTTTTTTATTAAAGAGAGGCGAAGGAATCCAAACATACAGCCATCTCGCGAGTTTTTGAATGATTAATCCTTTAACCGGCAGCACTCTTATAATATGGGTACATTCAATTAATTGTAAATAATTTTATGGTTTATAGCAAAAACTAAAATCGAATGTCGCGTTTCAAGGGTGAAGTATCGATTCACAGAATCCATTCAGTACTATATTTAGATTTAAAAAAATCGATATTTTGGCTCCAACAATCGATTCTTCGATTAATCGATCTCAGATCTCCATCCCTACGTCACAGGTTCTGCGTTGCGAGTTTTTGTAAATGGTAAAAAAGTCGCGCAACCAATTACGATCGCTGACCTTGAATGCGTAGCTGCTATTTTCTGAGTTTGAACGTGATCGATATTTTCACCTTTCGACGTGACGCGGTAGTTTATGAAACGTGAGGCTCTTATCACTGTTGTCGTTTAAGCAACCAAAAGCTATGCAGTATTTGCTTTTCCTTATATTTTATAACTAAAATATATATAAAGTTATTTCACACAGTACCAAATTAATAATACTACTTTTTATTTTGGTTATTTTCTCTTTCACATACGTAAATGTAACAAAAATATTAAGATACGGAACGCGTGCGAGACGGGCGGCCCGGCATACGGCACCGTGAACGGTGTGCGCGAGTGTGTGTGCCGTTTCATACCTACACCGCATAGAGACCCCTCTGTAGTACTCTGTGCTCACATTTTGTTCTTTAATGATAAAGTTATAGTGACAAAAGTCGCAGTTGCATTTTTCGTTGATTCCCGCACGGAACAAATTACGTTACTACAGTACTTTTACAAGTCATTATGCCTTGTAACTGGGACTGAAGGTAGATTCATCATATTTTTTTACAATTAAAAAGAGCCTGTAATGGTCAAATTGAAATAAATGCTTTGAGCTTAAGCTTTTTTTCGTACTAGACTCGTATTAACAGCACACAACCTAATCACTCAACTACCAAATCAAAGCCAAACGAGCAAGTATCAAAACTATTGTATAGTGCAACATATCCGAAGTTAATATGATCACGTATAGCATCCGGCACTCCGTCTCAATTTGCGTGGCGCGTGCTAAGCGTCTGCCTAAATAATTCATACTTTGCTGAAGTGCGCCGTATTCGGATTCTAGTGATTTTTTATTGCTATTTCCATACATTTGTTTCATTGAATCCTTGGGGGATAATGTGTAATATGATATTGTAACCGTATGGTTATATCTATGATAAAATCATCATTTCATTTTCATTTCATCGTTTCATTTCAATGTTTGATATCATCATTTCATTTCATCATTTCTTTTCTCCATTTCAATTCATTATTTCATTGCATTGCGTTATTTCATTTCATTACTTCAACTGCAACGAATGACTATTTGACTTCTACAATGCTATAACTGAGTATTGTCAGACCTTAGAGCCTCTGAACCTCTACTTCTCTCAATGAAACTATTTATAGAAATCTTTAACAGTTTATATTTGGTTTTATTTGGTTGGCATTCACCTTGATTTTGTCAATACAAATTCAACCTCAACTACAAGCAATCTCAATAGAATAAAAGGATTTCCTTTTCATACTATTTCTGAGGAAAATAAATTGGGTCCATATTGGCGTATTGGTGTAGAAATATACTGTCTTCGAACATTCTTTTATGAGATGGAGCAATCTTTTGAAAGCAATCGTCAAGAAATAAATTTGATGGCAAGGTTGGCGCAGTGGTTAAGCGATCGACTGCTGTGCTACTTGTCGCGGGTTTGATTCCCGCACGGAGCAAATTTTTTTATGGCTTACGGATAGTTGTTCCGGGTTTGGTTGTTTGTGTATGTGTGTTTAAATGTTTTTAGACGCATCAATGATAGTGGAAATAATTCCTATTGTGGCAAAGTTTAAAAAAAACACGAAGTATAGTGCCAGTTTGGGCTTTAACTCAAGACCTTAAAAAATGGCGCCGATTAAAAAATGGCGGTTCTCAAATTACCTTTAAATAAATGAGCTGATCGAATACAGAAAGAGACAGATATTGACAAGAACAGTCCTGCTCGCACCACAAGGAAAGCGATCATCAACGTTACCGTTGAATCAAAATTCAAGAAACGTAAAAAAAACTAATTGTCATAATTAAATATTGTTACTTAATATTCAGTCCGATTACTTTCTACCTTTTTAAACTTTCTCTTTCGTGATCTGAATTATATTTAAATGAAACTCCGAGATTTTAGACTGATATAATTAAACTGTTTCTTTTAAAAAGATAAAATGTTAAACCTTAGAGGAGTGGTTGATAAACATTTAATTTTAAAAGTGAATAATTTTACATTTTAATGTATTTCGTGGTATACCTAACTAGGTAGACAGACGATCTGAAGTGGCCTGAAGAAACTGGGAGGCCATGACACAAAACCGCCAGCACGCGTAGCATGGCGATTCTATCTCTATTCTACCAAGAAAAGACAAAGTTATTTCATACTATTCTTACACCATACCATACCATACCATTACAGAATAGAAACATATCTTTTCTATATTTTAAACATTGCTATGCTTAAATCGATAAAAACGTTTTACGTTCTGTCATTTTGTCTATTCTCCCGTCGATAAAACCCGTTTCTACGGCACCATGCTACACGTGCTGAAGTGGAAAGATCACCACAGCCGACAAGTAGACGCTTTTGGCCGAGTAGTCACATCTCTAATATGTGTATACAAGGTGTTCCTCGTGATTTCGCCCACTGCTCGGTTCCTAGCCCATAGCCTTGATAAATAGATTATCCGACACTAAAATATTTTTTCAATTATAACCAGTAATTAATGAGATTAGGTCGTTTCACCCAAACATACTCTTCAGCTTTATTACAAGTTTTATTTAGTTTCACCTGTCCTATTGTCTGTTAACAAATCATGCAAGTTTTTGATCCACTTTCCGGTAATATCACGTGGCAATGCAATATTTGAGCTTATCTGATGATGGAGCTAGAAGGTGGCCATATAGGAACTCTGTAATACTGATACTGATACTGCTAGCCTACATCATCCCACTGCTGGGCAAAGGCCTCTCCCCATGACTTCCAATTTTCACGATTCAGGGCCAAAGTGGAACTCTGTAATGAAAAGCCGTAAACCCATTGAGTTTAGACTCGTTTGATTCGTCTTGACGAGTACTTTTTCTATCGTAAGTATTTTTTTAACAATAAAAGCTTGTTTTTAAAAAGAACATAGTTTTTTAAATGACTAACTTGTACTTTTTTTTATCGAGGTATAATCATCAAATGAGTCCTCCCACTCAGGGCGGGAGGGACTGTCAGACTCGTTCTGAATAAAATCCACGGTGTCCTTCAATAGCTCTTTACGTTCCAGGGTCAAGGTAATTCATAAGTCCCGCGACCCAGCAGGCTTTGGCCCTCTAAAGGGGGGCCCCGTCATAATTACTAACAATTATGCTGACACTCTTTGAGGCGCGCGTGGAAAACAACACGCCGTCGACCCGGGCATGGTCCATGATCAGACAGCGAGTCTAAAGATAACCCGCCTGGTAACCGGAAACTTAGTTATAAACCAACGCAGACACAATCTAGGTATCAACTTACAACACAGGTATAAAGGAGACACGCTAAAAGCGGGCGGAAATTACTGATAATTTAATTTCTCCCTTGATCTAGGGGAGAACGTTTATTTTGAAAGCCTCACTTCGTAATAGGAAATATGAACAGGAGTGTTCCTGGGATGCATCGAGCTTTTTTTAGAGTTACGCACCCAAAATATTAAACGGGACCAATATTATTAAGATATATCATATACAGGATGTAAGCTAGAGACATCGACGCACAAACGGATACCATGGGTCCAGGACATGATTCTGAACCCATTTTCGTCGGATTTTTCTGAATTTTCAAAATTTAAAAAAAAAATGTTTTTTTTTTTTACTTTAGACTGTTCATAATCGTTATTCTTACCTAACCCAATGAGATTTTTAGTAAAAAAATAATTAATTCACTACTTTCACTAAAAGTAGTAATGTAAATAAAACTAGAAATGGTGTCTTCTTAGATGTTTATAATGAAAGGACATCGTATACCTAAAAACTGTGTCCAGTACCTGTAGTACTTTAAGCGCGGCTCACTATTTAAAAAAAAAAAAACAAACATATAAAAATTAAAAAAATAGGAAAAAACCGACGAAAAATTCCAACACGGGGGGGTCCAGAATTATGTCCTGGACCCATGGTATCCGTTTGTGCGTCGATATATCTTACACCCTGTATACCTAACTAAGACTTCGCTGACCGTCTGTCAGCCACCAGTCTGTATGGTATGATCTGTATCTCATGAACCGTGACAGACGTGACATGTCACATGTTTTCGAATTTGATGGTTCTAGGACATGCCGGTTTCCTCTCGACGTTTTCCTTCACCGTTTTGAGAGCAGTGGTGATGAAATAAATTACACAAAGTAATGCGCCTGACTGGGTTCGAACCCACGACCTACAACTTGTAAGTCGGGGCCGATACCACTGGGCCACCACTGCTCTACAACATTATTTTATTTATTTAAAGCTAGTAAGAAATAAAAAAAACATGAAAATTGTGTTGCCGACTCTACCAAAACCCTTTTGTTGCGCACTGTACTAATTACCGTGCAGCCGTTTAGTATCACAATATGTGCACATAAAGTGCATGCGATAACATTGACTTTTTAATTAATTGCTTTAATTAGACTTACACCCCACTGGGACACCAGCTTATTAGCTTAGCTCACTGCCGATTAACATATTCTGAACCTAATGTCCAATTACCACAGTTCAAAAGAAATGCTATGCTATTAACAACATTATTTCTAGTTCATAAAAGCCTATTTTTAGATGCAAGATTATAATTAAGCAAATCAAATATGTTTCGCCATTAATAAATGTTCCAAGATTTTTCTGTTTGAAAAAATAAAGAAGTGTTTTAAAAGGTCATGCAGTTTCATTTACCTTTCGGCAAAATTGTATTTTAAAAAATTCAACTTCACGAAATCAATGAATTTTGTAATTATTCATAGTTGAGTGAACCCAAGTAACAATAATATGAAAACAGCGCCATCTCTTGAGGGGTGTCGACATTACTACAAAAGCTCGTCACTGACGCGTCCATTTTCAACATAGATTCAGCGACATCTAGTGCCTAATTTACGTATAACAAATTGCGCTATCTAGTGAGGGGTTGTGACACCTTACTTTACAGAAGCTAAATATAGATGGCAGGATAATCTCATGTGAAAGTGAATGAGGTTGGCTATACAATGAGCAACTTTGGTAGACCGTAGACCCCATTTCCTCTTTTTTATAATCGCCATACGAAATTTAACAGAGGGCGCTACTATTACGCTGTGTTGTGCTAGCTTACGAAGGAGAGGGCCCGATAAGGCGCTGACAATAGCTAATGTCACCTCTCGCTCGCACGTTTCGACATTTTGAAAGATATAAAATCACTGATCCCATTTTTGAAAAATCGCAATCAACTATGTTTTGTGCAATCACATTGCACAGTTTAGTAAAAAAAAAAAACATTTTAATCGATACAAGTTTACCTACTCAAAAATTTGCTTAAGTACTAAAACTAGTAAAGTATGTTGTAATTACCGTATTTAGATAACAGGAATTCAGATGCACAGATATGCATAGGCATAAATCTGTCTGTTCATCGGACACTATAGTGTTTCCAAGGCTCGGAGATCGGGTCAGATTAAAGACTGGGTATATTTTTAACCTACGACTAATAAGCATAATTGACCTGTAATTATTTCACTCAGAAGAACCTGGAACAAACTAGTTTTTACTGTATTCCGTCAGTGTACAGAGGCCTTACACGAGCTCTTAATAACGCGATCCAGTTTAGGCTGTGGGAAAGAGACAGAGCTATACAAGTCGTCTAGCGCCATCTCGTTCCCTGATCGTAAATTGGATCGCGTTAAGAGCTCATGGTAGGCCACCAGGACTGACGGAATACAGTAAAATCTATTTGGTATCGGACTCCTGGCGGACACGATGGTGTTGGGGGGCAGGCGGCGCTGCTGTGCTATTCTCTAATAAACACAGCCTTGTCATCGTGCCACCGCAGCGCTGACGCCACGCTGGGGCGAAGATAAAGTTACTATGCACTAAGCTACTGACTGCGACACATCCAATCGTGCGGCACGAACGGTGAGCGCTTGCGCTGCACAATTGGACGATCTCAAAGTCGAGAATCCAGCGATGAGATTTCTTGTAGAGATGGTAAGACATACCACCACCACCATCTATCCACATATTACTTGCTGCAATGTCATTGTGTCTGCATCAATTCTATTTCACTATCTCGATCCTGCTCAATCTAGAACCTTCTTTTACGTCGAAGTGGAAATCATGGACTTCAAAATAATATCTCCATGTAATATAAAGCCGTTTGTAAGTAGATATCAGACTCTTATTTCTTTTTTCCTGTCTTTCAAACAAAACTGAACACAACGTAATGAACGCCGACCCTATGTGTTAAGGCTAGGTTGCAGTCAGAGTCTAAATGCACGAGTATGCCTCTCGCCAAAATTCGAGCGATCCAACCTATATTCTGTTTTATTAACCGACGAAAAAAAAGGAGGAGGTTCTCAATTCGACATGACATCAATTTTTTTTTTATGTATGACCACTCATAACTTTTCCTTACGTGGTCCCAAAAATTCTTTTTTGTTGGAAAGAGTAGGTATATCTCAAAGTTGGTCCCATTTAAATTTCAAAACTAAAATCGGCCTCCAAGGGTAGAAAAAAAGGAATTAATTGTCAACTTTTCTACAGAATTTTCAGTTGTGAACCGATTCTGTTGAAATAAAGTTAACATTATGTAGTTCTGAGGACACTACTATATAGCAGAGATGTGGAGAAGATAACATGATGGTGTCACCATCATCAGATCAACTCCAGATCCCTGTTATGTTGTGAAGTCAGTCCCAAGAGTTCCTCAACGGTTAACAATAGCTATATCGTGTTTGGCCTCATTTCACTCAGCTTGATGATAACTTTAGACCCAGCTTATTTTTTGCTTCTTGCAGAAAAATAAAGAAATTATCAGATAATCAGATAATGTTTTCAAAAATAACTTAAAAAATAAAATAGCTGTATCTATTGCTGTTACCTATAAGCTGTAACTTGCTTATAAAATTTTGTGGACTCGCTACGTAGTGCGTGCTTAAAATTGTGATTTAGTGCCATGTTCGACTTTACCGAGCCATTTATTCCAAATTACGTTTCTATCTTTACAATATCTTGTGGATATTACGTTAATTTTTTTTTATTTAAAAACATATTTTATTAAATTTTCAGACGTTCAAAAATCCAAAGTACTGCAACCTCCCCTTAAGCCTGGCATCGGTATTTGCATAATAATTGCATTGTATGCGTCCGCGCTGCCTTGTAGGAAGTACAGCTGATGGTTAATGATGGCAAGCGAATATGTATGAGTTGTATGTGAAATGTGCAGCCATTGTTTTATGTGTGGACTGCTATTGTTAGGTGTACTCGTAGGTTTTTATTTTTTTTATGTGGAGGGAAATAATTTAGATGTCGATACGGTGTTAGGCGGACGGAGGAAATTGTCACGGTGCGCAGTTTGTCGACGTAGCTAATCTGCCCCCCTACCCAAGTCACAAGTCGCAAACGATAATCGTAAACGCTCGATACTCCCCCAATAGATTTTCAACTTTATAGCCTAGAGCCTAAAGTTGAAAATCTATTTAAGATTTCAGAGCGTTAGCGACAGGAAAGATCGAAAACGATAAGCAATCTTCACTAGATCTTCAACGTTACACCCAAGCCCATAAAGTTGAAAATCTATTAAAGCCTACTCAGCGTTTGCGTTTATCGTTTGTAACATGTCTACAGGGCCTGTTTATTCATGTCAAATTACAGCTTTCTAATACTTTCTTGGAACTAAGTTGCGCATAGACAGACGGACGGACATGGCGAAACTATTAGAATTACTTGTTTACTACGGAGCCCTAAAAATATTGTCTCTCAGTTAATACGCATTTTATGAAAAACTCTTCCACAATGACAATCACTTTCACTAACAGACTATTGCGGCAGTGCAAGTGACCGCGGATTGCCACCGCAACGAGTGTAACCCTATTATAACGCTCAGTTGACAAGAGGGCTGCTAAAAGGACAGTTTGAGAGGACAGAGGGATTTCAATGGCCATTGTTTTTATTATTATTTGTCACTGTGGTTCTGCTTATTGTGTATATCATCTAATGGTCTTTTAGAACTTTTGAAGGCAAAATCTCATCTCAATTTATTGTTGCTAGTGTCGCCTAGTTGTTCGCAAGAGTTGATGACTTTTATGCCATTATGCGTAAGAAAACAGCTTCTCTGATGCGGAGGATTCGTGGGAGCGCCAACGGAATCCTAAGAATGATCTCTGAGAGACCAGAGTCTGCAGTGCTGGGTAGGCTTATTCGGCTACATGTGAATAGAGAATTATTTATATAGACAAGTATTTCTTGATTGTAAATTGAAAGAATGATAATATTGATTTGTATTTTTTGACATTATGGTATTATTTTTGTATTGTGTTTGTGATTAATGACTAACATAGTTTTTAAGACCTTTGTAACTAACAATATATGGACAAAATTAAGTCTGAAATAAATAAATAATAATAATAATTAATTTCAAACGTTTTTCATTTATTCGACTACAATAAATTTAAAAATGAACAAGGTAAAAACCGGCTAAGTGCGAGTCGGACAGTCGGCAAAAAATCATGTCTGTCACCATCCCTTAAATATTTATTTTATTTTGTTTTTTATTATTTGTTCTTTGTTGTAGAAATACATCAACTGTGAAAATAACTGTCTAATTATTACGGTTCATGAACTACAGCCTGGTAACAGACGGACAGACAGGTCTTAGTAATAGGGCCTTGTTTTACCCTTTGGGTACGAAACGCTAAAAACGACATATAAACTGTTAGAGGGACTCCGTCAGGTGGTGAGGCAGGGAGCCCTGGTGAGGGCTACCACAGCCAATGCGATCGCTCCACCATTACCGTTGGTTACAGTTAGCCTAGTGTGCTATTGGTCGAGATGGAATGCTAAGACGTGGATCCCACATCATCATCATCATCATCAATGTTCCCACTGCTGAGCCCATTCCCTCTCTGTGAGAGGGAATGGGCCATAATCCACCATAGGCCCAGTGCGGGTTGGTAGATGTCACTTGTCTTCGAATTTTTGGTTCTAGGACATGCTGGTTTCCTCACGATGTTTTCCTTCACCGTTTTGTGAGCAGTGGCGATGAAATAAATTACACAAAGTAATGCGCCCGGCGGGGTTCGAACCCACGACCTACAAACTCGTAAGTCGGGACCGATACCACTGGGCCACCACTGCTCAGGTGGATCCCATACACCGTAAAAATTATTTGAGCATTGCGCAACAGAAAAACACATTTATCTTTTTTACCTGTTCTCCGTGGTCTCACCCACGTTGATCGGCCGTAGCCTATTAGCCGCAGCGTGATGTTACGCCTAAATCCTTCCTCGATAATTAATAGGCTATACAAAACAAAGACTTTTTCAATTTGAACCAGTAGTTCCTAAGATTAGCACGTTAAACCAAACAAAGTCTTCTGCTTTATAATGATAAGTATAAATGAATAATTTGCGTGACTTCTGATCTTAGACACAGAATACTACGTACAGAAGTGTCACTTCACAAAAACAAACAAATGTAAAATCTAAGCTTGAGACAATAAAGCACATTTTAACCAAAAATAAATACGGAGCGCGTGTGAACGGGCGGCGGCGGCGGGAGGCCACTTCAGGCCTGGCGCACTCCGCGGTGTAGGTATGAAACTGAAAGCACACGCAGGTGCACCGCCGGCGGTTTTTACAGTGAAGTGACACTACTATACGTAGTACTATTAAGTATTCTGTTTCTTAGAGGAGATAGATTACCTTTGATTTGAGTGTAAAAAAAATCATTAAATGAGTCCTCCTTCCCGTGTGGAGTGGAAGTGACTGTCAGATTCTTACTTCCTGTAAACAATCCTGTTCCTGCACATGCCTTCATCCTTCTTGCGGTCCAGAGCCCTGTTATCCTGTTTTAACAGTCCCGCAACCCCGGTAGACGTATTCCCTATAGGTAGGTTTGCCATAATTATCAAAAATTGGGAAACCAGAACAAGACGCGTGAAAGCCCCGGATTTTAGAGTTCAGAACCCGGACATGAGTCGAAGTGCGCACCGTGGCAACTGCATCCGGAGGGGTGGGGGGACGGTGAAGTGTGCGTGTGTCGCGGGCGTCCCAGGACTTTAAATTTCTTTAAACCCGGTCTACAAATGAAGCCCCCGGACGCTCCTCGGGTGCCCTCTAAACTAGGAAAAATCCGGGGAAACCCGGACGGATGGCAACACTATATAGGGGGTCCGTCATTTTGACGACAGATCCTTGAGGTGTCTCAGGTTACCTGTCTTTGTTTTTTTTCCAAAAACTATCTCCATGCTTACGAGTAGTGAGATATCTGTAGAGGAATCTTTGTATGGTGATGATCCTGAGCCAGAGGATCAAATAGTGTAGTAGTTTCGGCCTTAGTTACGGGCTTGTTTTTAGGCCCCGTGACATCGAGCCCGAACTAAGAATTAATGATACTACAATTTGACACATAGCTCTTTAGAGTCCGCGCATCATCACCATCATTCATGGTAGTGCATTTTTTTTTTATTCAATATTAATGGAATGGCATAGACACTATAATTAGTGCCGCATCAAAAGGGTTTCAGTCGTGGCGCAGTCTTTAAGTTTTGTCCGTCCGCAAATTTGATTACCCCGGTACTAGTACATTTAATAGACTAATCATTATTCACGGGAGTGTTTCCTGAGAAATTAAAAATTACAACTATTAAACCAATACATAAAAAAGGAAGTAAAAAACTTGTTGACAATTACAGACCGATAGCCCTGTTGCCTATTCTAGCAAAAATTTATGAAAAGGTCATGCATGCGCGATTAATAAATTTTATCGATAAGTTCCAAATTTTAAATCATGAACAGCATGGATTCCAAAAAAGAAAATCGACAACCACAGCGGCATTTAACTTAGTTAACCTAATTACCAAAAATATTGACCAGAAAATTCCGACAACTGTTGTATTTTTTGACATGTCAAAAGCCTTTAACTTTGTTTCACACGAGTTACTACTTAAGAAATGTGATAAATATGGAATCCGCGGAAAAGCAAATGCATGGCTAAAAAGCTACCTAACAAACAGATCGCAAGTTGTGGAAATTACTGTAGATAAACTCGATCAAAATGGTGAACAGAAATTTAATTCCAAATTAGGTTACAACCACACAGGCGTTCCACAGGGCACTATTTTAGCCCCTCCACTATTTTTGCTATACATAAATGACCTGTCAAAAGTAACTGACCATCCCTGCATACTCTTTGCAGACGATGTGTCCGTAATCATCCCTAAAACTACAGACAACTATAATAAGGAAATAAATAGTACCGTAAACAAAACTGGACTGGATGGAAAAGAATAACCTTAAACCTAATATAGATAAAACCAAATATGTACAATTTTCTAACAAAAACTGGAATAAAATTGATCTAAACATCACTTATAAAGATAAACAAATAGAACAATCAGATAGTACTACTTTTCTTGGGATAGTTCTAGATGAGAGGTGTTCCTGGCTTGGTCATATTGATATGATATGTGGAAGACTCAGTAAGTTTGCTTATGCTCTATGGCGTTTATCTAATCTAACAAATAGACAAGCCACACTGCAAGCTTATCATGCATATGTTGGTTCTATACTGCGTTATGGTATACTGGTATGGGGAAACTCGGTGCATCTCGGAAGAGCTTTCATCGCACAAAAGAGGTGTATTCGTGCGATTTGTAATGTAGATCCACTCACATCCTGTAAACCACTTTTTAAAAAACTCAGAATACTAACATTGACTTGTATTTATATTGAGGAAGTATGTAAATTTACCAAATCCCATCCAGAGATGTTTGAAAAACTGGGAGATAAATGTGCGTTCAAAACTAGATATCCTAATAGACTTATTAATACTAGAATAAAAACGGAACTATATAGGCGAAGCTGTTATCCCATGTGTATTCAGATTTATAACAAGATTCCTAACCAAATTAAAGAACTCCCAATGGCTCGTTTCAAAAAGGCTTTACGTAGGTGGTTAATTGAGAATCCCTTCTATAATATAAAAGAATTCTTTCATTCTTTAAATCTAATTAATGTAATTGTACGAATATCTATCTATAACAAAAATTTGCATGTCATTATGTTATGATTAAATATGTTAAGCTACTAATATTACCTACCATTTTAAGAACTTTTGTAACCATATTTTATTGCAAATAAATCTTTGACTTTGACTTTGACTTTGTACACACACCAGCAGGTCAACCTACCCCAATCTGTCTTTACCAATCGAACATTTGCCAGATTGAGGTAGGTTTATGTGCTGACGTCTGTAGATCCGTATTCATACCCGTGACTTCGTTAACGAACTTAGAAAGTAGACCCCTGAGTGAGAATTCTACTAGGACTACTACGGTAACATTTAACTAGGGAAAGTCGGTATGACCTTCAAGTGACTACCACACACATAGCTGCGATTTCTCGGAAGTCGCAGCGGATCGCAGTCACGACCGCGACGCCTCGCCCGACTCGGGATTGCTGGGCAATTGCGTACACGCTGCGTTGAACCTGGCGTTGTATAGGATGGAAGGGGATTCTTTTAAGGAAATAATAAATGTATATATGCAGGAGTTTTTTTTACTTTATAAGTGGGCCTAGAAAAGATCGGCGAAAATTTATTATTAAATAAGAAACAAATAGTATTGTTTAGGAGTAGTATTGTGAATGAATTTTGAAATAAAAGCAAATTTTTAAAGAATTAAGATATTTATTTTTATGCTCACTTAAAACAAAATGTGAACATTTTGTTTTAAGTGAGCATAAAAATAAATTTTAAAGTAATCTTATTAAAAATAACTTTCAATTAATTGGTGACAGATGTTTCACGTGAAATAGGTTAGTACTGCTGAAATAAATACGAATCAATAACATACTGCGAAGGAATTTGAAGTGTTGCTTGAGGATTCTTTTAAGAAACCGATGTAGGAATTTCCTTAATCATATACTACCTACACATAGTTCGAACCTGAAAAAATGTAAGCATGCAGTCGTTCTTGTATTTAAAGTTTTTTCTATCCAAAAACCCTAGTAGCGCTCCTCCAGCGTCGAAAGTATAGCTACAAACTGTTGTTTTTCGCTAGGGCAGCGCTGCACAAAGCTACTCGTATATCCTTAGAAAGTAACACTGCAGCTTATCATATACCTACATCTCTCTTTTTATCCCACTTCAAAAAGGAGAAGGTTCTCAAAACGTTGCCCCTACTCGGAATTTCTCCTATGTTGTGGGTGCGTTTACAAACATAGATACCACATAATATACAAACACCCAGACCCAGAACAACTATTACTTGCAGCCTTGCAGGTCATACAAATATTTGTTCCGTGTGTGGATCGAACCTGCGACACTCTGCGCAGCCACTGCCATCAAGTCTCCTAATATCCGCGGTCGCGGGACTGTCTCATCAGGTAACCGTGACCTTGGAACGTAAAGGGCTATTGAAGGATCATCGTGGATTTTAGTCAGTACAAGTCTGAGAGTCCCTTCCATTCCGCTCTGGCTAGGAGAACTCATTTGAAGATAAAAAGGTCTCCTATTATACAAAGACACAAATATTTTCTAAATAAAAAGAATTATCTTACTACTAAAGTCGTCAAAGTTTACCACTCGAACAAGTGTCCTTCAACAGAATCCTTCTCCACACTAAGTTGCCCTCAACTTGCCTTATTGTAGGTACCACGCCAAATTGAGCAGTAAAGAGGACGTGTAAGCACCCACTTCGATGAAAACAATCTTACCATCTTGGACGGCTCTCACTAACCAACTGTGACCGAACCTGTCGAATGTCGGTCTGTTTTTGTTTATTTTATGAACAATTTGAAATAATCACTTTAAAAAAATATGGTAAAAAAGAAAGTGCTTTATGGAACTTTTTGACATTGACAGCCGTTAGTGGGAATACTTGTGCAAGTGATTAAAAATAAAAAAAAGAAAGGTGTGGTTCGAAATTTGAATTAACAGAAAATAAATACTGGCCTTTTTTTTTAAATGTCATATTTAAAAAAAGAAATGGTTATAAAACTTCTTGTGAAAAAACAAAGAAATAAATATCGCCACTAAAACAGAAAAAGAATAAAAACGAACGCGCCGCAAAACAAAAAGTGTTACGTTACAATTTCAAAAATCGTACAAAACAAAATTCAAATTGGGAAGCGCGCGAAAACGAATATTTGAAGCGCATCTATTGGCTGAAAATGGCCCGTGGTTACGTGCCATTGGTCAAAGATAATGTTTGTGTGACTAACAATTTTGTGCGGGGGAGATAAACCGAAACCCGACCGCAAATGTTGACAGAAGCTTACAAGATATAAACCAAACGGAAATATACCCAATTCCGTAAACTTTTAGTACCTTTTCGCTTGGTGCTTCAGTTGTAGTTGGACGAGTGTGCGATGAAAAGAGATGGAAAATTGAACGCGAAAGCCTTTTTGTCGGTTGCAGGAGGGAGATCGGTTATTTATTAAAGGGTTCCATTACATGTTGTTAAAATAAAAGAGATTGAAAAAAAAAAACAAACAAGAAATTATTCCTTTGATCTTGCACTGTTAGAATAGTTCTTTGTTAAGAGCATGGATCTTCTTTTAAATATTTTTATTATAAAATTTAGGTAATGTGTTTGTTTTTATAAGACAAAAAAAAACATAAAGGCAATAGTTATTTATCTTATCATGATTTTGTAGTCAATATTTATTTATTTATTTAGAAAAAGCTAATAGAAGTAACAGAAATCTAAAATCTTTCTGGTAATTTTTTTTATTTCAAAAACTTTTTTGGTCAGTGTTAAGGTTAAGTTATTTTCTTCCTTAAAAAACGAGTCTCCTAAAAACTAAGAGACAAAATTATATTTTACAAAAACACGAATTCATTATCTGTTCCATCAAAAAACGTTTGAAAAGCTCCAAAACACACTAGCATTGTGAAAATATGCTAGGTAAGTACCAACATAGTGGTATCAATCATTTAATCTGCCACTCTTAACTGCCAAACCACTCAAAGCTAAAGATATCGACATAAATTAAACACATCATTAACATAACCAACCCCTTATTTCGTGAAATAATTTTATTATAATAGATAATTTAAAACTGGCCAAGTTCACCCCACCACTGGTGGGGGTTAAATGAGGAATGGGCGGAGCGCGAATTAAAGCTACAACAATATAAAACTGTGCGTCTCTTTCGCACAAATGAGCAATCCTAATAGCAGTAAGCGGCTTACAATGGGTGTTGACACTCTCCCGTATTGCCGTCTCGCTTTGACCCGAGCTTATGGCAATAGAGCCGTTTCAATGGCCCTTCATACTTATAAAGGTATAGACAAGCATTCGAGGTCCACGTGAGATTTTGTAATCAGTGAATTGGCGCCTTTCACAAGTAGAGGCGCAATGTCCGCGCGTTTGACAGTTTGACGTTTCGTTTGGCGGGAAATATTATTGTGTTGACAGACGTGCAAAGGCATTACGTTTGTACAGCCAACGTTAGTATTGTGAACTTTTTTGAAAATATTTTAGTGATGTTAGAAGCGGCCAGTTGAAGATAGTTTCAGTTATTGCTTGTGCAATAACTTGGATTTTTTGTAGGAAGTAATTTAAGGTAAGATAAATTATTATGAACATTTATTTATTTATTTACTAAACATAAAACAACATAAATTTATTATACGTTTTACAAAGCTTATTTTCACTAAAGAAATAAAAAAAAACAAATAGGTAAATAAAACCTGTACCTAGGTATTTACCGGAAGGAGGTAAATACCTAGGTACAGGTTTTATTGGGAAGGACAATCTATTTTATAATATTATTGAAAAAAGTGGTAATTACAATTTTATTTCTTCCTTCTAGATGCCATTGCATATTAGTTTTCTATGAATACGAATGGTCTCTGAAAAAATAATAACAACGTATTAGTTACCTACCTTTTCAATAACGCTTAAACTAATAAATGTAAGTAATCGACCCAATATGTATTTCCCTGAAGGTATAAAGGTTTAATTACAAAAATAATATGAAAGCATAGACAAGCCTTTTAGTCTGACATAATTATTTTTACTGGCCATAATTTCTGCTAGCATTTTTCCGAATTTAAAAACATTTTAAAAGTAAAATCCTTTTGCTAAAATAGAAGCTTTTTTCATAGTGGTAAAATCATCAAATGAGTCCTCCCACCCAGGGCAGAGCGAGAGGGTCTGTCAGACTTGTACTGACTAAAATCCACGGTGTCCTTCAATAGACCTTTACGTTCCGGGGTCACGGTAATTCGTTAGTCCCGCGACCTGCTAAAATAGAAGCTGCTTTGAATTAGCGCTATATACGGGAGACCCAATATTATAAATTCACAAAAATAATAACTTCCTAATTAATTGAGAAGTTTTCTCCTGTTTCAAGAAATCACCAAACTTGCTTCTTCTAGTTGTCGAATAACAACAAAACTAAAAAATAAATGGTACCGATTAAAGTGTAAATAAAAAATATAAGGTTTTTTTTAACTCATCACCACTGCTCCTAAAACGGTGAAGGAAAACATCGTGAGGACGCCGGCGATCCGGCAGAAATGTCCTAGAACCAAATATATGAGGACATGTGACATCTACCAACCCGAAATGGGCTCGTGTGGTGCATTTTAATACTTCTCTATAATAGAGAGGAGACCAGTGTTCCATCAGTTTAAATGTTCCCCACATTTAAGGGCAGATTATCTGTGAGGTATAGAAATATAAAACTTTGCCAATAGTTAGAACATTATGCTAAAGTAGGGATAGTCGTACCAGTGCCTCTGATTAGCTGCTATAATTAGTTAGGATCAACGTCTACAGGTAGTAATAGACTTGAGCATGAGCATTCACTTGTAACAGAAAATCGAACGTTCGCCGTTTTTAATTTTATTGAACTGACCGACGAACAGAGCCAGGCATAGAGCCAAACAACACTACAAACATTTTTAAGATCTTTCTAGCGAACGCTGTAGTCGATAGTCGTAAAAAAAATATCTTCATGAAGATGTCAAACTTGACAGTAGGCTTGGCAAAAGGCTCGCCGAATAAACCGCCAGAACGCTAGTTAGAATGCTCGCTAATACGCTCTCGTTTGTTTTTCTGTAATGCAACACTCGCAATTATGCTCATTACAAGTGAATGCTGAAGTTTATCAGCACCTCTCCATGCACAATAATTAAGCTTTAAAAGTTTCTTTATCTTTTACAACGACGATTGTCGAATGTGACGAATGTCTCTTACAACGACGTTATTGGACACTAAATCCAGTATAACAGAATGCAACTGAAGAGTTTATTTGTTTGTTGGGTTGAACGCACTAATCTCAGGAACTACTCTTTGGAATTGAAATAATAAGGATAAGGATGTTCTAGAATCAAAATATCGAAGGCGTGACGCCAACTAAGCCGCATTAAGCCCGCGTAGAGGATTACTGCAGTACTCATTCGGTCTCATAAATAGGAGCTATGTTTCCAGCAATAGGAACAGTAAAAGCGTTGGGCTATAGTAAAAATATCAGCTAGTCAGCGTAAGTCGCTCACTTGCCGGGGTCGCGGGACTGTCTTATCAGGTAACCGTGACCCTGAAAAGTAAAGGGCTATTGAAGAAACACCGTGGATTGTAGTCAGTACGAGTCTGACGGTCCCTCCCGTCTCACCCTGGGAGGGAGGACTCATTTGATGATTTAACCACGCCAAAAAAAAGCTGCTCACTTAATCTGATTCAGGCAATAACGAAGCTATTTTATTACTTACAGCTTGTCTAGTCCTCTTTGTAGTAACTGTAGTTTCAGTTGTTGTATCGACTATAGTAGTAGCTTCAGTAGTAGTATCAGGTATAGTTTCAGTTACTACTTCTTCGTCAACTACGTTTTCTGTAGTAATTTCCTCGGTGGGTGACGCTTCTGTAGTCATTTCCTCCGTGGGTGACGTTTCTGTAGTCATTTCCTCCGTGGGTGACGTTTCTGTAGCCATTTCCTCTGTGGGTGACGTTTCTGTAGTCATTTCCTCCGTGGGTGACGTTTCTGTTGTGATATCTTTGTCAGTTACTGTTCCCATAGTTATTTGGTCCTCCCCAGTTGGTTTTATAGTTGTATCTTCAACAGTCACAGTTGCTCTAGTCATTTTCTTACCAGTTGTCGATTCTGTAGTAACCTTTTCTGAAGTTACCATTTCTGTAACCGTTTCGTTGTCTCTTTTATATGTAATCGGATCATCAGGTTCGTCAGATATCGTAGTTGTCGTTTTTTTATGAGCTTTAGTAGAACGACTACGGTTTTTTGGTTTTCTTTTCTTGTTTACTTTATGTGTTGTCATTTTTAAATTCTCAGCCTTATGTTTTATTTCAAGTTCATTTTTAACATGTTTCTGTACATCAAATATTTTACTATGAAAATTGTCTTTAAATACATTTTTGTGGTAAATTGGTGGATTTCTTTTGTTCATGAACTCTTTCTTTTGATTTTCGGCTCTGTCAAACATAACTTTTTTAAATTCTTCAATACCTAGGAAAGGGTTTGGCACTCGGGCTTCTACGGGATTGTTTATGTATATGATTGGCTCTTCATCTTTACTTCTTGATACTACTCTTAGATTGTGTGTTTTAACACCGTCAACTTCTCTTAATTTTTGCACGTGTAATGTATACTGAGTGTGCCCGTCCGGTGCGTAAAGTCTTCGTGTTACGTATGTTTTTTCTGGAAAAAGATACGGAAAAACAACATGACTTGTGATATATTTAAGGTTTAATCAAAAGTTACCGCACGCAAGCCGATCTTAAAAATATACCTAAAATTAAAAAAAAACCTATACACCGTGTTCCGGACGATATACATAAACTTCGACCAGATGTTCAAACCACGGAAGTAAGCATTTTTCATTATGGACACATTAATAAATTCTTATTTTTTATTTTTTGTTAATTTTCATACAAACTAAATACCTAGACGTAAATAACCCGATATGCATGCCTCTTTATCCGAATTGGCAACGTCATTCATAACATTTGGCGGGCTGAAACAAATGAAATGCAAATAGTATTTGATAGATTTCAAATTAAGATACTTTCTCACTGCATAGCTCAATTAAATTTCATTAAATGAAATTACAAATATCTTTGTAACGAAGCCTTTTTAAGTACTACTTCCTTCGTTGGATTTGATTTGTAAAAGCCATAGAAGTATTTGCTAAAGTTTATGGATAACGTGAAGAACACGGTGTATACTACAAAGATCAAAAGACCTTGAAATTGCCCTCGAGACTCCTTTCAGCATTTTTCCATATTCCTCGAAACGGAAACGGTAACACTCATAGTTTCAGATGTAGCGATCCACGTCCAGTTGAAAAATTCACCCTGTATAGGTATATGGTTTAAAACATGGCTAACTTATTTGGTACATTACCATTCTCGAATGCATCTTTGTACAAAGAGTGCAATTCTTCTATCAAATTAATTATTTTCACTTTTTCCATGTCATGTTCCTCTCCCGCGTATTCCATACAAATATACACTAGTATGATATACACAATATAAAATATTTGTATGAAATGAAATTTAAACATTTTATACGTTGTAAGTACATGAATAGATTTTAGAGGTTATTGCAGTTTTTACGAGTTTCTTACTGCTAGGTTCAACGAAAATTAATTATAGATAACACTGTATTTAAGCATTTATTGTTAAAAGGTTTGGCAAAACGATATTTTCTTTATGATCTGTTAAACTATAGGTACACACAAGAACTCTTCGGAATAAATTCTCTAAATGAAGATGAGAGCCACATTAAAATTTGTTGCATTATTTAGAAGAATAACACGTTTACACTGAAGAACACAATAGTAGCGAAGATAATGTAATTCTAAGTAGTATGACAGTAGAAATCTATTATTTTATTTATTTAAACTAAGAAGTTCTCGTATTTGTAAACGTACTTACGATGGTACGTTTACAAACATAGAAACTCACATACCTACACAAACAACCAAACTTGGAACAACTACTTGGTAGTAGATTGAAACCGCGACATGCTGCGCAGCAACCGCCAATAACCATCATCATCATCATCATCAGCCTATAAATGTTCCCACTGTTGGGACACAGGCCTCCTCTCTGTGAAAGGGAGGCCAATAACCATGCTGTTCTTTTATTAATTTTATGGCTACAAGATGTCATTTATATAACTTGGAAAATTTGGAAAAAGGGCAGATATTTAGATCTGTAGATTAAAAGATTCAATGCGCCAAATAAATCAGCTGTTCATCATACATT
The DNA here is from genome assembly GCA_950005045.1 of Agrotis exclamationis. Classification (NCBI taxonomy): domain Eukaryota; kingdom Metazoa; phylum Arthropoda; class Insecta; order Lepidoptera; family Noctuidae; genus Agrotis; species Agrotis exclamationis. The sequence goes on along the minus strand of OX465429.1, from coordinate 15,857,550 downwards.
CGTCATTATCATACCATTCGTTCAGTCGATATCATGGATGAAATGATTAATCCAATATTTCAAAATACCCCACCAGGATTGGGAACTTAGTCCTGATGCCGGAGCTACCGACGGTCAGGAGCCTTCAATTTTTGTAAATTCGTCATTCCAACACGATCCTATTGTCATTTTGCTAAAAGTTCGTAATCAGCTAAATTCATTAGTCCGTCAATGGTCTCGTAAGAATTGTGTTTTAATGACATTTTAACTATTATTATTCATGTCAAATTTTGAGTACCTACCAAAAAATTGGCCGCTATAGTTTAGAAGCTATTTTATTTATATCTTCTTTTTTGTCAGTTTCCTAAAAATAAACTACTTAATTAGTTTATTTTTGGAATAAAAGTAACTATTAATAGAAATCCCGGATCGACATTTTCCGGTCTGAAATATATGCAGGAAAATATGCTTTACTTATGATCTGATTTATTGTTGCGATACTCCTTTTCTTTTACAACAGATTTTTTTTATTCATTTCCATTCTTAGGACGATACAAATTCTTCTACATTCAGTCAGTATGTCGATGCTTCCATAGACGACACCCGTTTCTATCGTGTTATAAAAAATATGTAGTGTGATTTAGAAGTGAAACACAAACAAACAAACCTGCTTTCGCATTCATAATATTGCCCATTTCAACCATTTTTAGGGTTCCGTACGTCCGAATACAAAAACGGAACCCTTATAGGATCACTCGTGTGTCCGTCTGTCTGTCGCTTACAGTCAATTATCTCCGAATCTACTAGACCGATTGGGTTGAAATTTGGTACACATATCAATTCCTGTGACCCAAGCACAGAGGTGTGACGTGAATAGATGAAATCTGTATGTGGGAGGTAATTTTTGGGGGGGAAGGGGAAAATGAAAAAAAAAGTTTTGAAAACTGCATCGTGTGACATATCATATGAAATGTCTTGTTGAGACAATCTTAAGTGTATTTTTTTGTAATTTTAAAATAAATGGTTTCCAAGTTATTCAAGAAAATAGACGAAATTTGACCATTCCCCCTCCCCTCTTATCTCCGAAACTACTGAACCTAAAATTTTGAAAAAAATACAGTAATTAGTTTTCTACTTATAGATTATAGGAAAACCTATAAGAAGTCCATATCTGTATATGGGAGGTAATTTTTGGGGGGGAAGGGGAAAATTAAAAAAAAATATTTGAAATCTGCATCGTGTGACATACCAAATGAAAGGTCTTGTTGAGACAATCTTAAATATATTTTTATTGTAATTTTAAAATAAATAGTTTCCAAGTTATTCAAGAAAATAGATGAAATTTGACCATTCCCCCCCCCTGATCTCCGAAACTACTGAACCTAAAATTTTGAAAAAAATACAGAAATTAGTTTTCTACTTATAGATTATAGGATAACCTATAAGAAGTCCATATCTGTATATGGGAGGTAATTTTTGGGGGGGGAAGGGGAAAATTTAAAAAAAAATATTTGAAAACTGCATCGTGTGACATATCAAATGAAAGGTATTGTTGAGACAAACTTAAAAGTATTTTTTTTGTAATTTTAAAATAAATGGTTTCCAAGTTATTCAAAAAAAATAGACGAAGCTTGACCATTCCCCCCCCCTTATCTCCGAAACGACTGAACCTAAAATTTTGAAAAAAATACAGGAATTAGGTTTCTACTTATAGATTATAGGATAACCTATAAGAAGTCCATATCTGTATATGGGAGGTAATTTTTGGGGGGGGAAGGGGAAAATTTTAAAAAACTATTTGAAAAGTGCATCGTGTGACATATCAAATAACAGGTATTGTTGAGACAAACTTAAAAGTATTTTTTTTGTAATTTTAAAATAAATGGTTTCCAAGTTATTCAAAAAAAATAGACGAAGCTTGACCATTCCCCCCCCCTTATCTCCGAAACTACTGAACCTAAAATTTTGAAAAAAATACTGTAATTAGTTTTCTACTTATAGATTATAGGATAACCTATAGGAAGTCCATATCTGTATATGGGAGGTAATTTTTGGGGGGGAAGGGGAAAATTAAAAAAAAATATTGAAAACTGCATCGTGTGACATATCAAATGAAAGGTCTTGTTGAGACAATCTTAAATATATTTTTTTTGTAATTTTAAAATAAATAGTTTCCAAGTTATTCAAGAAAATAGACGAAATTTGACCATTCCCCCCCTTATCTCCGAAACTACTGAACCTATTTTTTTATTTAAATACAGAAATTAGTTTTCTACTTATAGATTATAGGAAAATCTATAAGAAGTCCATGATATTAAAATAACATGGTAAATCACTCAATATTGTGCGTACCAATTTGGGTCAGATTTAAAAAAAAAAACGTGATAGGTAACATCGTACGGAACCCTCTTCACGCGAGTCCAACTCGCACTTGGCCGGTTTTTTTACTTAGGTACTACCCATATTAAGGTTACCTCATACTCAACTCAAACTCAATTTCAAATTAGACCTTAACAGGTTCTTTTGAATTGACAATAAAAATGAAACTATACTACAGTCCCAGATATAAGACATAATAACTTGTGAAAGTATTGTAGTTTTACATTCCAAAGTGTAAATCTCTGTGAAGAAGAATGGGCAAGAAATTCCGTGGACACTCTTTTCAATTAATATGTTGTTACAAAATTTTGGTTACACCATTTTTTTTTAAATCGTTGCCACACCTGGGAATTTCTCCTGTATCGTAGGTGCCTTTACAAATATATAAACTCACATACACAAACGCCCAGACCCGGAAAAACTACTTGTAGATCATACAAATTTTTGCTCCGTGCGGGAATCGAACCCGCGACATGTAGCGTAGCAGTCCAATCGGTTACCTATCATAAGATCGAAAAATGTTTGACCGAATTTCATTTGACCTAAAACTTTTCAACTATTATCGTTTGGTTTTTTTTTACTTCATCGAAGTCACGTTTGCCACTGTTTCAGTTAACCTATTATCTATTCGTTTTTTTTCGTTACTCCAACACTTCATTTGGCCGAAAAACTTTTTACCGATGTTACACTTACTCGAAATGACGGTTGTTCGAAGTATTATGTTTCCAAACATTCATTATTCCACTGTTTTAATTGCCATATTTTCTTTTCACCAAACACCTAGAAATTTGTGCACACTAATTATTGCTGTTACATTTTTAGCAGGCGCCATTGAAATGTAGGTAGGTAGACAATACAAAATATAACTCTGACGGGTATTGTATTATCATTAAAGACATTTGCTGTTAATTACATAGTTGGACTATAAAGGTGAAACCTCACTAGGCGGAACTGCACTGCAGCGGAACTGCGCGACACGACGCTTTTCTTTGCCACGCAGTTCGGTTGCAGTGTAGTTCCGTTGCTGCTTAGTGCGTGATGTCTCGTATAATTTCATATAAAGAATATTTTGACGCGTCTTGTCGCGCAGTTCCGCTGCAGTGCAGTTCCGCCTAGTGCGGTTTCACCTTAAGGGTTGTTCTGGCTAGCACGTGTCTCTGAATCGTTTTGCGGATTTTGTGTGATTCTTGATACTCTTTTGTTATTGTGTTGTTCTTGTGTTTGTAAAAAGGTTTGTATTGTGATACACTTGCATACAGCATAAAAACAGAAGTGCAACATGCAAACAAGCACCACAAAAACATGCAAGCAAGCATGCAACATGCAAGTAAGCATGCAGCATGCAAGCAAGCATGCAGCATGCAACATGCAGCAAGCATGCAGCATGCAACATTCAGCAAACAAGCAATATTCAAGCAAGCATGCAACATGCAACAAGCATTGTTTCTGTCATGGCTCCGGCTCTGCGGGGTTTTGGGTGGCCCCACGCGAGCGTATCGTCGCAGATGATTTGAACGCTCACCACCGCAGCTTCGGTTTACTGGCCGGCTTCGCCGGCCAGCCTCAGCCGCGGCGGCGGCCGTTCCAACCACCTGCTCCTCAGCTCGCGGGCCACCCCACCCCTCCGCGCCTACGCGATTTTAAATTACACTCTAGGGGTAGGGCAGACAAGACTACGTAAAGTCGGTTTTGCAGCATTTCGTTTCCGCCACAAATTTTTGTAGCACAATATATTGAATTTTTATGACAGTAATTAAATTTTTCGGTAAAATGTTATTTCGGTATGGTGAAAATATGGCAAACAAATCATTTGGCAATTGAAAAAAGTTTAAAAGAGGCTTCGGTCAATAGTAAAAAGTTATTTTGTTAATCGGCGGAACATACTTCGGTAAAATAATACTTATGGCTAATGATACTTCGATGAACTGAAAATATGTCAAATAATGCATATAGCAAAAGAGATGTCGGTCAATAGTTTTCGGTGTAATGAAATTCGAACAAACAGAATTCGGTAAATTGATCGGTTCCCAGTCCAATCGCTCAGCCACTGCGCTAGCCATGCGTCACTCATTTACGGTGCCTTTATACATAAGTTTACGTAAGAACGATGTATAACAGGCACGCTAAAGCCTTTGTCAAACAGACAGGCGAGGCGAATGCGATCCGTAGCATTTTTAAGTGCAATGTATGGAATTGTTGAATCCAGTCACATTGAAAAATGAAAGCGGTCAAATAGTTTATGTGACTGGCTTCTAACAATTCCATAAACAAAAACGCTTCGGCACGCATTCGTTGCGCCTGTCAGTTTGACAAAGGCTTAAAAGTGTACAGGCTAAACGGAAACAAAAAAAACTGAAGCAGTTAAAAGATGACCTGTCTCTACTGTAGATACTTTCCATAAAATGTCCACTGTAGGATGGGAAACTCCCCTCACGTCCTCCTAATCTTCACGCTTGGTAGGCGGATGGGTGGAAGCAGTAGGTACACCGCTACGACCACTGCCAACCCTCGTGATAATCTCTTAATCACCTCTTACAACACCCATGGGAACTGAAGGGTGGTTTGTGGGAATGTGGTCGCACCAGGATTATGTTATGTCAAAAATAAAATAGCTACGTCTGTTTTCTGTGATGGCTGCCTTTGATTTTCACGAAAACATTGTTTTCAGAAACCCTTTAAGGGGAATGCTCCAACCAGCCCGCGAAATTCAAAATTTCTTGGGTTTTTTGCAATTTGCAGGCCAGTGCTAGGTTGTATGTTGATTAAAATATTGATCGCGCTTGTAAGACGTATGTAGTTACAGAACTATAATCAACAAAATCATTAATATAACGCTCTAAGTTCATAAAGCTTCAGGAATGACTTTTTATGTTATTTTTTTGTTCCTGAAGCTTTATGAACTTGGAGGGTTGTATTGGTGATTTCGATGATAATAATTCTGTAACTACATACGTCTTACAAGCGCGATCAATATTTTAATCAACATACAACCTAGCACTGGCCTGCAAATTGCAAAAAACCCAAGAAATTTTGAATTTCGCGGGCTACCCTTGAGCATCAACCTTAACAATTCCCTTCTTTGAACCTTTATGAATTTTATTTTATTCATGGATTGTCTTTGCTTTAGAACCGCAGTCCTTGTAGGAATTGTATTGAAGCCCCCTTAAATATTTATTTTATTCTATTTTTTAGTATTTGTTGTTATAGTTAAATTCAACTGCCTAACTGTGACGGCTCATGAGATATAGCCTGGTGACAGACTGAAGAACAGCAAAAAGACAGACAGGCAAACAAACAGACCAGACAGCGAAGTCTTAGTAATCTAGGGTCCTGTTTTAGCCTTTTACCCAAAGGATGTAATGCCCGGACGTAGTCAAAACTAACTTCATTTCAATCAAGCTAGTTTTGTCTACACGAGCCAGAAGTACTAGCTTGCTAGCTTACTGCCACTAGCTTGCTATCCTAGCTTGTAAAACTAGCCTTGTGTAGTCCGGGCATAACGGGAGCCAATTACTAAAATGAAGCTAATATTGGGGTTTAAATCGGGATATTTACCATGTTTATTATTTGTTTTAAGTTTCCAATACTGCGGCACTGTTTCAAGCGCCATATTACAGATGAGTTTTAAATCCTAATATTTGTAAAAGTGACAATGTCCGTCTAAAAACTTATATTAAGTAAGATGAATCTGTTGCCATAGGCTTCACCCGCTAAAACTAGAAAATTAGGGTACCGAATTTGGTAAGGACTTTGGGTAAGGAACCCAACTCTCTCTTTTACCCATGACCCACTAACCTTTCTCCACAGGTCGCCACCATAGAAGAATACGGGGTGTACACGATGCTGCCCGCGCAGCAGCTACCCCCCATCAGCCCCTGGCCACCAGACGGGAACCTGCTCGACAGAATGGACGATCTGGCGCACAAAGGTAAAGGTAATGGTGACTATATACCATGACTGCATATCTTTACGTTAAGGTGCTGATAAACTTGAGCATTGACTTGTAACAGGACATCGAGCGTTTTTAATTTTGTCGAATTGAATTACGAACAGAGCCAAACATCGCTACGAACATTTTCACGATCTCTCTAGCGAACGCTCTAGTCTATACCTAGTCGTTTAATTTTTGTTTTCTCCGAAGATGTCAGACTTGACAGTCGGCTCGGCAAAAAGCTCTTTAGTGGAATGCTCACTTTAACGCTCTCCTTTGTTTTTCTGAAATGTAACATTCGTAAGGATGCTCATAACAAGTGAATGCTCAAGTTTATCAGCACCTTTAAGTGTGTTAGGACGGTCTTTGTATTTCGCAGTAGAAGTGTTCATTTATTTAAATTAGTCCATTAAAGAGGCACTTTCGAACGTCGAAAAAGATCCTGGTACTCATTTTTCGGTGCCACATAGACATACCCAAACAACTCTTAGAAAGTGAGTGCGCTTTGGAAATCATCGTCTCTCTTCGGGCAACTCTTGTCCTGTTTCTGTGAAAAAAAATGTTTTTTTGGCCTGTCGAGTGATTGGTTGTTGATAATTTATACAACCAAACACAGCAAAAATTAACGACGGGTCAAAATTAAACTCAAGTAGTTTCATTTTGACCTCTCGATTATTTTCAATGCAGAAGCTAGTGTTCTGTGCAGTATACCGTACGTCGCCACGTTCTTTCGCACCTGCTCAAGAACACGAATGATTCCGAAGCGCACATCTATTCTGGTTCACCTGTACCTACATGGTTTTGTTGGCAGCATTCGTTGGTTTCAATAAATGCACCAATTTTGTCTACACACACAATTTTGTCTACATTATCTACTGCAAAATAAAAAGATTGAGATAGTTGTAAATTGATTAAGATAATTTTTATTATAATTACTAGTCAATCCGCACCTTTTCCCATAGTTTGAGAAGCAGTGTTAATATATTGTCCCTGTGTGAGAATCAATTTAATTAGAACCTTGTGTACTTACATATTTGATTTAAATATTTAGTTATGTGTGTCCTTTTCTCTCCAAAATTTTTGTCAACCTAAAACTAATAAGCTGGTAACATCGTAGTGAATCAATATTTTAGATCAAAGTAAACCGTAGAACCGGATGACAGGCCGAACATTTATTTATTTTATTCCACAAGGCATTCTCTACCTGTCAATCTTTGAGGTTAATAAGACAACAGTGTCGTAGGGTACAAGATAACCCCATAACTTGAATAAAAAAAAAACTCAGTAGATCGTAGAACTGAAATTGAAAGGCTCAAAAAAGACCAATCACGTGAATCAAAACGCATGATTAATTTATCGAAATAACCAATAATTTCTATAAAAGTCCTCTCAGGTACTTTTGGCCCCAAACCGACACCCACAGCTTCTTAGTAAGAAACTTTCTGTAGTCGATAGAACTAAAATATTGAGAGGCCCAAAAAGACTATAACGTTAAATCTCGTAATACAATCAGAGTAAGCAATGTTTACCATAAAAATTCCAATTTAGGTACTTTTCGCCCCAAAAGGAAACAGCAAGTTAGCGTCTTTCTCTTAGTAGACATAAATTGAGAAGCCCAAAAAAGGCTAACACGTGAATTAAAACGCGTCATCAATTTATCAGAGTAAGCAATTTTTGCCTTAAAAATCCAATTTTGAAACTTTAGACTCAAAAAAGAGAGATATAGCAATTTTCTCTTTTTAGACTGTAGAAACTAAAATAAAGAGGCCCAAAAAAGGCTATCACGTGAATCAAAAGGAGGCACTCAGCATCTTCCTCTTAGTAGACTGTAGAAACTAAAATAATGAGGCCCAAAAAAGGCTATCACATGTGTCAAAGTGCGAATACCTAAACAATATTTGCCGTACCTATAAATTCAACTTAGGCACTTTAGGCCCCAAAAGGAGACACCCTTAGCATCTTAGTAAGTTTCTCTCAGTAGACCGTAGAACTAAAATTGAGTGGCCCAAAAAAGGCTATCACGTGAATCAAAACGCGTGATTAATTGGAGTAAGCAGTGGTATGGTGCGGCAGGTCACAGCGGTGTTAACCAGCTCGGCGGGGTGTTTGTAGGAGGCAGGCCGCTGCCCGACTCGACGCGCCAGAAGATAGTGGAGCTGGCGCACTCGGGCGCGCGGCCTTGCGACATCAGCCGCATACTGCAGGTCTCCAACGGCTGCGTCTCCAAGATACTCGGCAGGTCTGTAGTCCTGGTATTTAGATGGAGCGGGAGTGTGGTTTTAAATAAAAATTTGGGGTTTTGGATAAAAATTTGGGAAGATGAGGTGAAATCCTTGCCACAATCATTAAATTTTTCAACTGCACTCTTGCTCTATTATGTATTTTTATATACTCTGTAAGTTTGTAGCTTTGGTAAATACCAAGGCTTTATCTAAATAGATAGAGCGGGAGTGTGGTTTTGGATAAAATTGTTATAAAATTTTGGGAAGATGAGGTGAAATCATCGCCGAAGTCATTAAATTTTTGAACTACACTCCTGTTCTATCACGTATTTTTATATACTCGGTAGGTCTGTAGCCTTGGTAAATACCAAGGCTTTATCTAAATAGATAGAGCGGGAGTGTGGTTTTGGATAAAATTTTATAAAATTTTGGGAAGATGAGGTGAAATCATCGCCGAAGTCATTAAATTTTTGAACTAAACTCCTATTCTATCACGTATTTTTATATACTACGTAGGTCTGTAGTCCTTGCATTTAGATGGAGCGGGAGTGCGGTTTTGGATAAAAATTTGATCAAATTTTGATCAAATTTTGGGAAGATGAGGTGATTTCCTCGCCGCAGTCATTAATTTTTTCGACTACACTCCTGCTCTGTTATTATTTTTATATACTCGGTAGGTCTGTAGTCCTGGTATTTATAAAGAGCGGGAGTGTGGTTTTGGATAAACACTTGATCAAATTTAGGGTAGATGAGGTGAAGTTCTCGCCAATCATTAAAGTCAATCATTAAATTTTGAACTGGACTCCTGCTCTGTCATATTTTTTCATGTATGTGTGTGTTTAGGTATAAGTAGCATTTTTTTCGAGTAAATCGGTACAACCGACCCTAGAATTAAAATTCAAATATATAGGGCGGTTGGTAATTTAAATACCGATACTTGACTATCTAGATAACTAGATACTCATCATTATGAACAAGTTTTATTAAAAATCAACTCAGTTTCAATAGGCAGGGTTAATTCTTCATAAATAACTTTCTAGATGTATGCAAAGATGAAGACCTTGTGTTAAAAAAATAATTGCAAAATCCAAACTGCCATAAACCACAAAACAATCAATCGGATACTTCTATCATATCAAATGCAACTATTAAAATAAACAAATAACAACTTTTAATTAAAGTCCGTCGTCGTAACCGCAAACACGGAGTCTAAAAAATTACCTTGTTATAATAAAGCTAGATAAAAAAGCGGGCTTCTCATGTTACACGGCCGTCACTAGTCTCTGCCGTCACCTTGCGGACAAGCAGTCACGGTAGTATCATGAGCCGGTTGTAATAAACTAGTAATATCCTAACAACTGATAAATAAATACAAAAATCTTTTTCTAATATGCGAGCAGGACGCTTCGGCAATCGCAGTCTTGCTCGGCTATTTCAATTTTTAGGGTTCCGTAGCCAAATGGCAAAAACGGAACCCTTATAGATTCGTCATGTCTGTCTGTCTGTCCGTCCGTATGTCACAGCCACTTTTTGTCGAAAGTATAAGAGCTATCCTGTTTAAACTTGGTAGGTAGATGTATTATGTGAACCGCATTAGGAATTTTACACAAAAATAAAAAAAAACGAATTTTGGGGGTGCCCCCCATACTTAGAATTGAAACTCAAAATTTTTTTTCACCAAACCCATACGTGTGGGGTATCTATGGATAGGTCTTTAAAAATTATATTGAGGTTACTAGTATAATTTTTTTCTAAACTGAACAGTTTGCACGAGAGACACTTCCAAAGTGGTAAAATGTGTGTGCCTGTAACTTCGAACTTCTTGTAAATAAGAGAATGATAAAATTAAAAAAAAATATAATGTAGACCTCAACAAAAACTTCCAACGAAAATTGGTTTGGATGAGATACAGTTAGCAGTTTTTGAGATATAGTACATTTTCAAAAACCGCAAATATAACTTTCCATTCATACAAACACTATGAAAAACAAAGTTATTTTTATTGCTTGTGTATATTACTTACTAATCTCAATATAATTATATATATCCCTAATCTATGCTTGCTACTACGGAACCCTTCATGGACGAGTCCAACTCGCACTTGGCCGGTTTTTTTTTTCTTTGACGTGTGAACGGCAGTGTCGTTTTGAAATGGAAAGTCGCAAATTGAAGTCCTCGAAAAAAAAATTCTTACCAAAGCTTTGCAAATCCCGATGCAACACCAGTTTTAATATACTACAAGATACCTTTAAACTCCATGAAACCATTTCTTCCGGAGTGTGAATTGTGGTCAGTCGCTACAACTGAAAGTGTTAGGGTAATATACTACCTGAATTTTTCATAAAACACCTTCCGTGTAATTTCCTGAAACCATTCTTTAACCTATGAAATACATTAACCACAAGGTACAGGAGTAGATAGTAAACAGATACCAAGCTTAATACAATTGTGATTCGTCTCGTCAAAATAAGCCAATGATTCGTACTCGATAAGATCCCCATAGATTTCATTTGGATAGAGCATTAACTCATAAATATAGGTCAATACACCAAGTATACGAATATGTAAATAATTTTAAATATTGTATACACATCAACTAATTAATATACTGATGCTGAAGGACGCAGGTTCAAGTCCTGCACGCAATTGAATTTTTGTTTCCAAAAAAGAAATGTAGACCATTCTCATCATGCTCTGTCCTGGAAAATATTAGATTCCTTTTTTAAATAAAATCTATTTGGTCCAGAATTTGTTTAATCCATATAATTATACGAAACCGAATCGATTATCTTGCTATCTGTTTTATTTTTCTAAAATGTTTGAATGAAGTTATCTATTACTTAAAAAAATAAACTACTTTTGTATTTTTTTTTCTGTAGCAACACAAAGCAGTTAGCTTAAGGTACATCAGTGTTATATACGAACTAGTTATTCATATAAATTCGTCACACACCTATCACACCTTCGTTTGCAAGTTAACTCTCTGTCACTTATCTACTCCCGTACCATAAATACAGTTCTTTCCGGGCATGTTGCGGTCAGCAATGAGGCGGACTATGAGCCTGCGGTCGCGACCAGTTGCTAGAGGTATACCTTACCGCATACCTCGCATAGTTGTCTTCTTTGTTTAGTAGTTTTTGATGTAAGGTTCTTGCGGTTGATAAATTTAGTTAGGTTACGGACAGTTGGAGGTGTGAATAAGGATTTTCTTCATCATTACTTATGTTTGTTTCAAAATAATATGAATGGGGGACTTTCGGGTGAGTTTGTTCCTTTCATGAGTACATTAATTTGCTTAAATTTTTCAAGACTACCAATTCTTCACCATTCGGTTTTGGTCAATGGACACTACATATGCTTGACTAAACATGTTAACCATTGAGGAAAGAAAAATTCAGTTGCAAGTGGGATTCGAACCCTCGTCTTCTGGATAGGTACTCCAGACGCCTTAACCAACTAGGCTATTGCAACTCCCACTTGGAAGCTGAAGTTCTCTATTACCTTGTTTGAACGTTTTATGGTAACGTAGCGCCATCTCTTCCTCAATAATCATCTTTACGATGCGCTTCGCATGCGTTAATACGTTTAAAAATAATTAATGTTAACCATTCATGAAAGAAAACATAGGATTTTAACTAATAGTTTAGTCAACTACTGCCTTACCACGTGCTCTTAACGCGATCTAGTTTAGGCTGTGGAAAAGAGACAGAGCTATACAAGTCGTCTAGCGCCATCTCTTTCCCACAGCTTAAACTGTATCGCGTTAAAAGCTCGTGATAAGGCCCCAGGTCAAACAACTGACTTACTTAAGGGAAAACAACTGATTTTGTTTTCAAAAACGACACTAGCAATTTCTCCTGTGTCGTGGGTGCGTTTACAAACATAAAAACTCACATACACAAACATCCAGACCCGGAACAACTACTTATTAAATAAGACATACAAATATTTGTTCCGTCCGGGGATTGAACTCGTGACACTCTGCGCAGTAGTGGATAGCTCAGCCACTACGCCAACCGTTTGATATGTCAGTCATTTCTTATACATTTGCGCAAGAGTTTGTCTGAAACGTTATTATCAAGTGAAAGGCTATTGATATTAAGGTGTTAAAAATCAACTGCAGGAATTTCGTGTGTGTACTTGGTATCAAAACCAAGTACATTCAAAAAAAAAAATAAGAGCATTATTAAAAAAAAATTTTTTTTTCAAGCATTTTTTTTTACCATATTAATTTGATTGCTTTTTGAGGTCGTTCACCCGTATGTAGCGTTCACAGCTGATTCCAACTTTCCCATCACATTTTGCAGACTTTGGACTGGCAATTTATCGAAATACTTACAAATAACTTATTTTATTGGCCATATTAATAGGCCAAAAGAAAAATGCTTGAAAAAAAAATTAAAAAATTTATAAAAAAATTGAAAATAAGTTTTTTTTTTTGAAAAATTTTTTTTTGGAATGTACTTGGTTTTTGATACCGAGTACGCGCACCAAATTCCTGCAGTTGATTTTTTAACACCCTATATAACTATGAAAAATCGTACTTCCACCACCAAAAAAAAAACTAAATTAAAATTCTCCACTACCGCAATATAAGCCTGCGTCAGCTGGCGTGTAAAGCGAATAAAAAGTGCACTTACCTGGCATCGAACCTGACACCCACCACTCGCAACCTGACACCAGGCCGTCTGTCCACCCTCTGGTAAAGGGGACTGGTGATATCACTTGGTGGTAGACTAACTAAATACTAGATTACTTCAAAAATATTTTGGCCCGGTAAAAAAATAAATTCGTACTTCGTAAAGGGGTCCTTTAGGTTTTTATTCATAAAATTCATCAGCACCCCATATTGTCCACCCGTTACTCAAACGAATGGAATATTGAAATATTATAAAAAAAAAACTAATTTGATGAAACCAAAATTTAATTAAAAGAAAAATGAACAAGACCTATCGCCTGTAAATTCAAACTATGGAAACCTTTTGAACTGTTGTGCAATGGCTGCGTATTCGTGTGTTCGATTCCCGCACCACAGAAGATTTTCTGGATCTGCATTCAAGATTCAGAAAAGAAATCTTGAAAAAAGAATGTTTAAGAAAACAATGGCCTATAAAAGTATGGTTCAAGGTATCTCTTTAAGTCCTCATAAAATTTGAAAACTAGAACTGTTAAGCTATTGTCAAACAGACAGGCGAAGCGAACACGAAGCGAAGCGTTTTTGTTTGTAATGTATAGAATTGTTTGAAGCCTGTCACATAAACTATCGGACCGCTTTCGCTTTTCTATATGACAGGATTCGGATCATATTCGCTTCGCGTTCACTTCGCCTGTCTGTTTGACAATAGCTTTAAAGATCCCAAAAACCACATCTGCAACGTATATTTTCAACGCAATAAAATACAGATAGAACCTTGTCTTAACCCTTTCTCTACTCACAGGTACTACGAGACGGGGTCTATTAGACCCCGGGCGATCGGAGGCTCAAAACCTCGTGTGGCAACTGCGGAGGTGGTCAGTAAGATCGCCCAGTACAAGAGAGAGTGTCCATCCATCTTCGCGTGGGAGATCAGGGACCGCCTGCTAAGCGAGGGAGTTTGTACCTCCGATAATATACCTAGTGTAAGTAATATTTTATTTACTAGATATTGTGGTGAAGATTTGATGTGTTTTATATGAAATTATTTGAAAAACAGTGCTATTTTATACTCATCGTCATCTTCCTGTATTTAACCCATTATTTTTGATTTTGACGAGGTATTCCCGTTTGAGCAACTATTTTCAGAGCACCTATGTTAAGAGTAACTATTTTATTACCGATCTATCAACATTATGACGAGTTGCTCAATCGGGAACGACTGCCTGTGGCGTGTCGGGATAATACTCTGTGATCTGTCTCGACGACGAGCTCGTCTTGGCGAACAGCCTAAAAATTGTCTTTTAAAGAATAGCTTAGCAGGTTGTAGAAGCATGGCGGTTCAGACTTATCTCTGTATGTATTTTTTTAAATCATAATTAAAGCACACTAAAAATTTCTCATTGGTCGTGGGAACGTTCACAAATAATTAAATAAACATACAAGTACAGCCAGACAGAATATTTGTTCCGTGCGGGAATCAAACCTGTGACACGCACCGCAACAGTGACACTCAAAGATAAAACTCGCAATCTATCCTTGCTTGGATGTTCTGTAAAAATTAATTATTTTTATTTTTTCATCAATATTTCATTAAAGATTCTTAATCATACACTGCACCATTATTTAACACAACCATATCTCCAAAAATATCGAGATCAGACAGTAACACTTTACCGAAACGCCTTTCAGAAAGTATGAAAAATACGAAAGGGCGCCTCGTAAAATACAATGGGGTACAGAACACCCCAGCTATAACTCCGCTATATACAGGATGCTATAACGCCTTATCTTTCCCTGGCACTATACAGGACTCCCCCTTTGTCCCCCCCTCTCCCCACCACTTGGCGGCAAAACAATATGACGTTATAACTTTTTTTTCTTCATTTTTTTCCCTTTTTTGAATACGAAGCGCTCCCTGCCGGGACATCCTTTAGACGTCGATACGTCTTCCGTTATAGAGGCTGCTCTCTATGGGCAATCCTTTTTTTATTGGAAAAACAATATAAGTTACATGTAAACTCTTAAATAGACAATCATGTTTTTTTTTAATAAAGAAGGAACTTCTGTTACCCGAAAATGCAAGAATACTCAAGGTTCAAGAATAACTCAAAATAAAAATAATACTTAATTACAAAATTGACATAAGTTTTTATAAACTTACATGTTGAAAGACTAACAGTAATATTCAGTACGAAAATGCTTCCATTGTTAAAACAGAGCCAAAAGCCGAGTAACTCATAAATCTACATTTTAGCATCATTTTCATAACAGTAACTCTAAGTTTTTACATCTTTTTTACTTTATAGTCTAGCTTTTATCAAGTGAATGTTAAGAGCGAAATACTGCCATGAATGCTAACCAGCCATTTACCTAACTCTTTCATAGTTATAAAAAAGCTACAAAACATAAAGACGCTATAAAAGTTAACGTAGCGCAAAAGATACAGTAATAACACCGAGAAACTCGCAAAAATTACTCCGCCATTTTTACGACTTGTAACACCGACTATTTATACAACACCCTTTAGCAACTAATGTCACCCTCCCGAATACTTAACATAAATTAATTAAGATATTCGCACAATCATCCTGTTGGTGACGGTTTTAAGAAAAAATGAAAGAACATTAAGTACTCTCACCGAGGAATATCGAGAAAAACATAAAAACCGAAACAGAGGGGAAATTGTGAGACGGAAATACATATTTTTAATGAGTGTGAAAGAGTTGGCGAGCTATCTCTTTTTTCCACCGTCTAAAAGGGGGAAGACGGGGCGATTTTGACACGACATGAATAAAGAAAATATGAAGGCTTTTGTTGCCGTAAAAATTCCAGTACAGGGGATAAAGTCTTTAAGTTATCAGAGGGTACCGTTAAGGATCGTTGATGTATATGTATAGCCAGGTACGATGTACGCATAACATCGGAGGGCGGCTGATGTCTTCGTATTTATCGAATATCGGGTTATATTGTGTTTACGTGGATTGTTTAAGAGGTGCTTAAACGTCGAATATATTAACGTCAAGGGATCGTTTCGCGGCGAAACGTCGCGTTTTATTAAATCTGACGAGGAAGGTGAACGTTGTTTTAATATTCTAGTTCATTATAACTTTGAGTGCGATCGATATGGAAAAAAATATGTTCGTATTTATAAAGAGCTTAAGCAAACAATGGCGTAACTGTCGCTAAGTCCTTACAGTAACGACCCTCAACAAAAAAATAGTAACGATACTAAACCTTGTTAACTATTCATACTACTATTAATATTACTCGCAGTTTAAAATTGTATTCTAAACACAAGACACTAAAGTCTACATTTATTTATTGACATAAAATATGTGGTGAGAGGGTCAATTGTCGTCACAGGGTCATATCGCGTTGGAACATGCGTTCCCGTAGCAAATCACTTCCGGGCCACTAAATCCAGGCCAAATTAATGCATTTAGCACGCTCCCCGGCCCTTTAACTGGGGATGACAACTTTATTTCATTGTATCGCGATATTTTCTTGTCACTTTAACATCAGTGACGGGGACATTGTCATTTTTTGCTGTTAATGTCGACTTTTGGTTAAATGAATCATATTTCATATAAATGGCGTGCTGTTGAAATAAAATTCGTGTCATTTGACTTACTTAACTACTTTTAGTTTAAATTGATATCGTTTGTCAGAGCGTCAATAAAAGCGATAGAGCTTTAAAATTATGACTACCGTGATTCTTAATACCGTATTAGCCTTTAAAATTTAACTAAAAACATCTAAACGAATAAGAAAAACTTTTACTTACAGCTTAATATTTAATACCTAGCTATAGACATCCAATTTCTACGCTATTACAAACTCAATATTCAGTTCGTTCAAAACACTCATTTAAAGGAGCTTTGATAGAACTTTCGGATTATTATTATTTCGTTTCTTGTTATAATTATTGTGGCCTGTCATTTTGTAAATAATTTCTAAAAATGTCGAAATAAATAAAAAAAAAACAAAAAACAACATTTACTTACAGCTTAATATTTAATACCTAGCTACAACATCCAATTTCCACGCTATAACAAACTCAATAAATAAATAGCTCGTTCAAAACACTGATTTAAAATATCATTACGGATCATATCTGAGATTTAGATCTCAGGGGTCGGGAACATATCGGCGCGGCAACAAATTGTAACAAAGGAGTCCGGCAAAGAAGATTATCGAAAATGACGCGTGCCGCGCACGTGACATGCATGTGGCCGATGATAGTCCCATCCACCCTACATTTTTCTTTACATTCGAAAACAAACCTTACCACAATAATATAAAGTTCGTTTTTATTTGTTTAAAGCGTTTAAGAAAAGTCACAACTAAGGACAAGCAAAAATAGTTTTTACTCACAAACTTTTCGACTCAGTTTCGTGTGAATGAAATATTTGTTAAAGTTACTTAAAACTAAGAAGTGTCGGAGGGAAATTAATACCACAATTCAAAGGATTTAAGGCTTACATTGATGTTGAGTGCGTAATCGGAAGAGCAAATAAATATATTTGGCGGTTGTCTGTATGTCATGTGCTGCTAATATTGTTGTCACTTGCAGAATTACCTTTGGGGTATCGTATACCCCATAGTTTCTTTAACATTATTAATCGCATTTGTAATTAAAAATTACAATTTTAAATCGGTGTGACTACTTTTCTTTGTTGTTTTTATATTTATTTCAACTCAAGGATGCCTTAATTTCACTCAAAACAACTACCAAAATAGTCGTATAGTCGTCCAGCCTTGAAATCATTATGAATTAGAAGAAAATATAGATTTTTTTAAGCTATTGCATAGATTTTATAGCGGGCTCTGGGCGCGGCGAGGCGCGGCGACCGAATCAAAAAAAAATCCAAAAACCTAACGAAAATACCTGACACCACGCATCGTCTAACATCGTTTCAGTTCGGGAGACTTCGACAATCATAAAAAAAATAGATAAAAATATCCGTCATAAAAACAATTTACTTTTTCTAAACGGCCAGCTACAAAAGGAGTTTTCACAATGAAACCTACTTATAAAATTCTCCTACAACAAAGAAGTTCTTTACTACAGTAGTGCACCACAAACATTTTAAATAAATTATATTCTCGTTAAATATACGCAGTAGGCGATTTTATTCTTTAAAAAAAAATAATGTTATGCAATAGCTTCACCGCGGCAGTCTCCGAGTGCCACATGTATTTTTTCTTCATTTAGAGATATGAGAGAATGGCCTCCATATTTTGCCACTGTATAGCCTTTTCTCTATCTGATTCCACAACCGAGTAACTAGATGATACGATATCCTTTTTTAAGACTGGTTGTCTGAATTTCAGGCTTTCGACTAAAGTTGATAGTCGGAACCAACGGCTTTAAGTGTCATCCGAGGGAACTCGCTATGATGGATGATCATCCATCTTCAGACCAACCTTGGCAGGCACGACTTGCCCTTGACCTATGTGACTGTTTTAATTTAGCTACAGTACAAGCTGTTCCTATTGTTTTACAAATATCTTTCTTAATTATCAAACCTCATTGATCCCACATATTCCACTAAAGATTTAAACATCTGAATCTCCCGGAACATCCTCCTAAATTCATCTCAACATATATTATTAGTCGCACCCCCGCTAACCGGGACCGGTTAATTACGAGGTTTATACTCAATATAATGTAATATAGGAATACCCCCCCCCCACCCGCTCAATGTACCCCTATGACCCCCGTCGCGCAACACGTGTGTGATACCAATTTTTGGAATTAAGTACCTACTTATTAGAATTATTTGGAGTTTTTGGTGTGGGCGAAGTTTTTAGAGTTTAGTTCATACCTGAGGCCTTATCTCAAGATTTCTTTACAGCATAGTTAAGGTATTTACTGCGTTTATTGTATGGAAAATTGAAAAAGCGCCTCTACTCTAGTCTATGAACGGGGAACTAATATTTCCATCATATTAATGTCAACTTTCCAGTTTACGTCACAAAAATGAGGTATTGGGCACCACATTTGGGCACCTGGCACCCGCGAAAAATTTAGATAGGAGCCGTATGTGGTATTCCACATAAAGCTGAAGTACCTGAGTTATCAAACAATGGAGAAGCCATGCTATAGAATGTGAAAGTCTGTAAATACCTATATTGTTCGACTTACCTAGTGACTTCCGAAAAATATGTTACATACAAACTTTATCCTGATAATAACGAACACAATAAAAAATGAATAGGTTAGTTTCCAGCATCAATGAATTGCAAATCTTAAATAATGAAAAAGAATGGACACGTATGGACTCTTAGAATTTGACATCAGACGTTTCAGATCTTCGATTTTGACGACCGCATTGTCGCTGGCATAAGCAATCCGGATCCGTGTACGAAGTCGCGGGCAGAAGCTAGGTAGCATTTGTTAGGTACGTAAACCAAAATTGTATTTAAATTCCATTCTGTAATTCCAAAACAAAAAAAATCGTTGTGATTGACATGAGCATTCACTGGAAACACAACATCGATCATTCGCCGTTATTAATTTTGCCGACCAACGAAAAGAGCCAAACATCGCTACGAACATTTCATCTTTCTAGCGAACGCTCTAGACGCTGCTGGTCTTCAAATTTTTTTCCTCTAGATGTCAGACTTGACAGTCGGCTCAGCAAAAAGCTCGCCAGAACGTTCGTTAGAATGCTCGCTAAAACTACGCTCTCGTTTGTTTTTCTGTAACATTCCCAAAAGTGCTTATTAAAAGTGAATGCTCAGCCACCGACTTTCGAAAGAAAAGTTATTTTACACTTTTTTGTGTTTGGTTTTGAAGTCGGTTCCTTTTTTTAGAAAAAAAATTTAGCATCTTAATATTAATTTCGGACTTAACTCAAACTTGAAAACAAATTGTGTTTGAAATTAAAAAGTATGGTAATATAATTCCAAAAACGAAAAGTCGTCTTACTAAAAGAATTACATAAAAATGACTCAAAACCTAAAAAAACACAAATCGCTCAAAGTACAGTTCGCAAAAAAAAAATATTGACGTTGTTACTTGTTAGGCCAGCGATAGGGTGAGAAGCGAAGCGCGATAAGTATCGCTTCGCCACGTGCGTGCTAAGCCGGGATATGCAATTTTTATATTATCCTCCTCTTATTATTATTGCCGTACAATTTTGGTGTTATTAATGCCCGGTTTCTGGTGTCACCAGTTATCCTCTCAATAACTATTGCTTCAACAAAGTTATTGGTCAGTTAAACTTAGCTTAACTGTAGCTGCGTTTCTGATGTCACACGGACCGATAACATAACTATGAGACCAATAGCCAGTTCCAAAATTTGTCACTAGATGGGTCTGTTTAATAAATAGAGTATAAAATGGATTTTATTACTAATAATTCGTCGTTAATACAGTTTTATGTATAAAATACTTTTAGAAGAGTAATGTAAGCCCTTTACCCAGCATTTGGACACATCATATTCAATAAAAAAAGGAAAGTACCGGTGTCACAGGTAGTTACTTTACAACTGAAAACTGAAAGTAATGTATTTTTTTTAGAAATTTAAAACGGGTTATTTGCCAAGTGGATTTGAAACAGTTCACCCATCATCAACAATGCTGAATTATGGTATAATAAAAATAAGTAATAAACATGGTTAATATTTCTGATTATAGTGTAGTGATCATGCCAGTTCAAAAACTGTTTTAAAAGTGTTTTATTTTTGGGAGGGATATTGAGCGATTTAAGAATACAATGAGAATGGTTATTTAAGTGAAAAGTAAAGTGGTCTATGACATAATTTTGAAAAAAAAAACCATACAATTGGTTTAAACTAACTTTCCGTATTGTTCATAACTGTGTACTTAATCAGTACAAAATACACACATCAAAAGTGTCTAGGGATCAAGCATTTTTATGCGGATTTCTTGAGATTGAGATGTGGCTTTGTAATAAATTTATGATTTTATAAATTTATATGGATCCTTTTTGGTGCATTTCATAATTTGAATCAGGAACTGTAAATCAAATTCGAGTAAAAGATGAAAATCAGCTGTCAATATTTTCCCTATAAAAACATACAACGCATTGAAGACATTATTAGTGCTACTGTTTCCCTACTACTGATTAAAACCAACGTTATTATGGAGCGGCGACGTCATTTAAGCAGGGAAGAAATGCTTAGAGCCGTGGGAATGATAGAAGCTGGTTCCCGGCAACGTACTGTGGCTTTAGCTCTGAATACAAGTCAGAGTGTTATCAGTCGACTTTGGACACGTTACCGAAGCACTGGTACCGTGGCTGAGCGCCATGGAGGACGGTATCGCTGCACCACACGGAGACAAGACCGATACATTCAAATCTTAACTCGAAGAGCTCCAACAATAACCGCCATGATGTTAGCCGTGAGGCTTCATCACTCTTCAGGGAACTTAATTAGCGACCAAACAGTCAGAAACCGCTTGCATGAAGTGAACCTTCATTCCCGAAGACCGCTACGGGTACCACCTATAGCAATGCACAATCGTAGGATTCGATATCAATGGGCTCTTGAACACAGAAATTGGGCAGAAGAACAATGGCGTTTCGTGTGCTTTTCTGATGAGTCTCGTTTCGGTATGAGACCGGATACAAGACGTATACGACACTGGAGAACCCCTGGACGCCAACAGCGATTAAAATCCTGCCAGGAAGTCCATCCTTATAGTGGTGGAACCATCATGGTATGGGCGGGTATTTGGATCGGCGGAAGAACTGAGTTGATTTGGATCAGAGGCAACCTCAACGCTCAAATTTATGCTGAGACGATTGTATCAGACGTCATCGTTCCTCTACAAGTGCAAATCGGTCCCTTATTTCAGTTAATGCATGATAATGCACGACCGCACACCGCAAGAGTTGTAAGACAGACTCTCGCCGCAGCTAACATCAATGTCCTGCCCTGGCCTGCTCAGTCGCCAGACTTGAATCCGATTGAGCATGCATGGGATATGCTACAGAGAAGAGCTCTGCCGAATATGGAGGGTATCCAGTCGCAAGAAGACCTTTTTTTGTTGTTGCAACGAACATGGGCGGCCATTCCACAGCGTGATTTGGATGAACTCATTTTGAGTATACCAAACCGATGTTCTTGTGTTGTTAGTGTTCGCGGTAGAAACACGGATTATTAATTGTTTAAGTTACCCAATAAAATTTTAAAGAAAACTGTTATTTCAGTCTTTTTTTCGAACTTTTGTGTTATAGCGGCCATACACCATACTGCCTATCGTACAATCGGCATGACGCTGCCGATTTGATCAGTTAGATTTGACCGTGTGTGGGCGTGGAATCCATCAAATTGGCATGATCATGCCGATTTGATCAAATCGATTTGATCAAATCGATTTGATCAAATCGATTTGATCAAATCGGAATGATCAAACTTCAAATCGGCAGCAGTGATACCAACTTAGCAACTTTATAGCTAGATCTAGCTAATATTCGGTAGCTACTTTTTAACCGACGTAAAAAAAAGGAGGAGGTTCTCAATTCGAAACGTTTATTTTTTTGGAACGAAGTTCCTTATGGCGCGTTGCGAAAGGGGGCTAGGCGGAAAAAATTGTCACGACACTTTTTACAGTGGAGTGGAGTGGAAAAAACTGGTTCAAGCGATTTTCGACCTTATTGACATTTAAAAATTTAGTTTGTTTTTTCTCACATTCTCGTTAGCTAACATTGCTCCTTCATTAAAATCCGGTGTTTGCATAAATGTCAATAAGGTCGAAAATCGCTTGAAGGTCGGAAAACATTTGCTTAACGATAAGCAAATGTTTTCCGACCTTCACTTGTATTACCAACTGATTCCCACCAGTGGGATAGACCGGTAAAAAAACAAGTCGGTAAAACAGTAGCTAAAAAGTTAAGCCACAACTTTTATAAAATTGTAGCTGTCGGTCACCGAATAATAGCTAGATCTAGCTATAAAGTTGCTAAGCTGGCATCACTGCTGCCGATTTGAAGTTTGATCAAATCGATCGTCATGCCGATTGGACGATAGGCAGTATGGTGTATGGTGTATATGGACGAACTGCCAATTTGATCAAATCGATCGTCATGCCGATTGTACGATAGGCAGTATGGTGTATGGCCGCTATTAGTGGTTCAAATGTCAAAAATCCCTTTATTAGGAAAATGGCAAATTTCTTTATTAATGCAAAGGTGACTTGGTTTATCGTTACTGTGACAAACGAAAACACTTTATTTGATGAATCCTTAAAGAAAATTTTAATTAATATCAATCAGGAGAAAAGTTATTGCAAAAATATATGTTGATCCCTAGACACTTTTGATGTGTGTATATGGAACAGCTGATTATTGCGATGTTGCTTTCACAAATAAAGAAAGATGTTGGCAATGCAATAAAACTGATGAACACCAAGTTATCTTAAAATTTTCATATAATAATAAAACAGTTTAATAGGAAAATATTAAATGCAATTTTCGATTTTCCTAATTTTCTTAATACATAACTCAGTTACTGACTTAGTTTCTTTCAACAAAATTAGCAACGAAGGATTTAAAAAAAAAATAGTCATTTGTTCCTCATAATATTTTTTTATTTAAATTGCAATTTTAGACACTAACGGAAGGGCGAAGCAGTACAGCATTCAAGTATTCTTTATCTTAACGGAGATGCCTTATTTTTGTGTTGCATGACAATGTAATAAGAAACAAAATAAACCATTTACTTATCCTTTTTTTTAATAAATAATATTTAATTTTATTAAATTATTGAAATCAGACACAATGTTCCGTAACTTTGTAAGTAGGTACTGTACGGTACACATCAATATAACTAACTAGAGCATATATACGTGTACGTGTAAGTAACATATTGCGTATATTAGCACAAAATCCCACCGCAGCCGGTCCGGTCCGGACGGATGATGGCGATCCCCAATCCTGATTCCGGAGTAGCGATAGCATCATCACATCACCAACCACCCAACAATATTAAGAGTATCCGTTATAAGTTATTTAGGTATCATAGGTACCTCAATTAAAAAAAAAACGTAGGACCTCTTCTTTCGCTTCTTTTGTATTTTTTTTTTTAATTATTAATAACGCATACTCCTAGTCGTACAAATCAAAAAAGTAAAACACTAAAATAATAATTAAAAAAAAATACTTTGAGTTTTTGTTACTTTTTTTATTTTTCTTTATTTTCGTTTTAATATGTCTAGAAATGTTTCTGGAAATTTAATTTAAACTTAAAGCCTCCTGCAGACACACGCGATTAATCGCGCGGGGCGACATGTCGCGGTCCATTCGCAGTATTTTTAGAGTGGAAATTAGCTTGGCTCGTTGTCGCAGCGCGATTAATCGCGTGTGTCTGCAGGAGGCTTAACATAGTAACTTTATAATTCCGTCAGTATCGCCAAAATGGTTAGAATGCGTCTTTACATAGAATGTATCCGACTATGTGTCTTTGCATAGTTTTTTAACCTACCACTTTTTATACAGTTTCTGATGTTATTTTTAACAATCTAAGCAACCAATAAAAAACCATTTTATTACAAAAAAAAAAACAAAACTTCAATCACTAATGACTTAAATAAAAATCTTTTACGATGTAACAATAAGTCATTAGTTTATTCTGCTAACCGTACCCCAGTTCCCTTGATCTGTAGCAATATTAAATAGCGATAGCATCACAGATATGAGATAAGATACCATTACAACAACTTGTTCAGACATATTGGGGGTATTTTGTAGTATTAAACGATTAGAGTGTGAGAGAGATAGAGCTATAACTCCCTTTCATAATTTTATTCATCTATTGAGAGTTTTAGGAATATTTAGTAGTTTTAAATGATGAGTTTTGAGAAACATGTTTTTTTGTGTATTGTTTTTATTATTGGAAGAAACCATTTTTTTTCTTACTATGTCTTAACCCGGTACGAACACATTTTTTTATCGTAGCAATTATTTTTTATATATTTTATAATAATTAAGTATAGTTATTATATGGAACAGTTATTTCATTTTTTTCTTTACATTAGTTGATTGGACTCATGAAACTTTGTGATACAAAATTAAAATTGTTTTTTCTGAGAAAGGAATATATTTAACTTTTTAATAGTTTCGCTAAATGCTGAAATAAAAATAAAATAAATTATTACAAAGTATCGAAAAACTGCTCCTCAAAGCTGTCAGCGGGAATGTGCCCACAAGACTGGCGGCGTTGCCTTGTTGTACGTTAAGGAGCCTAACCTTAATATTTTAACTGGAAAGAAAAAATAACTACACAAACCTAGCCAAAAAAATACTAAAACTTCCAAGCAATTCAACAATGGACAATGGCTCACCTTCTCTCCTGTACCGCAAGTCCTGTCACCTGTACACTTGACGACCTTATGACTGCATCAGTGAGCGGGGTTCGCGTAGCTGAATTTTGAGCTAAACAAAATATATAAAATAATTTGCCATCGACACGCTAAGAAGAAGAACAATGTACCGATTCAAAACTTTCACTTTCACTACTCCAAACTGACATTAAACCAACAATATCTACTTACCTATATAAATAAATTTACATAAAATCCCTAAATTGTAAGTTTGTGTTCTCCACAAGGCATTCTTAGGGCGCTTTCGGTCGGTTGCACATCAAACGGTTGCTCCAGTCATAATCAGATGTTGTAGGCTTTCTTTGATAACCGACATTAGCGTCTTAACGGAATTTAATTTGTTTTCACTTGTCGCACAAGTTGGTTCTCTGATGTTGTACCAAGAGGGGTCTTAGCTCTTAGCTTCATGGACTTAGGGTTTAAAATGAGTGTTTGTTAGATACTTTGTAAATAGGACTAAAGGTGATGATAGACTTAGCATTCACTTGTAACAGAACATAGAGCATTCACCGTACTTTATTTTCATGATCTTTCTAGTGAACGCTCTAATTCATGGTCGTCAAAAACTTTTTCATCTTTATGAAGAAAAAAATCAGTTGGCTCGAATGCTCGCTAAAACGCCTTCATTTATTTTTTTGTAGTCTATAACTGCACGTTAAGTATAATTTCAAGTCAGAACAGAACGCAGGACTGTCTTAGAAAGGCATCTCGGTGCTGAAACGCAAAGGCCAACTGAAAAAAGAGGTTGTTTTTTAATCAGTCCCATCCGCTCCACACAGGACGGGAGGACTGATTTGAGGATTTGTCAACCTAAAAAAAAAAAATTTTATAAGAGTCCCTTGTTTCATAGACAATTGAACCATTTGAAACAATCATAGCACAGTGAAAAATATAGGACCACAGTATACAGAGCCTATCCATATGTTAGTCATCTTCAAACGAACTTTTTTTTCTTTTTCGCCGTCGACCCAGGCATGGTCCATGGTCGGACAGCGAGTCGCCCATTACTCGCCGCCCGCATGCCCCCGCCTACGGTGGCCGCAGATCGTCCCGAACGAAATCCATAATAGCAATAATGTTTTATATATACCTACACTTGTGCAATCGAGCCTTAGTTCTGTCCATCATACGAGCTATAATACGAAGTGTAATACAGCTTTTTTCAACCAAATAAATTGTTTTATGACACCAAACTACATTCAAAATTATTAATTCACATTTTTTTTTTCTTTCATCACCAAAACCACAGCTTCAACTGATTTCAGTTGACATAATCCGAATGTAAATTATCCAACACAGTTTAAGGGCGCATAACCCGAAAGTTGGCAACGTCGCAAATAGCTGTCAAATATTTACAACTTTTAATTAATTTAGTATATTTACTGTATGAAAATAAGAAATATTACTCTGTAGTGCACGAAAAAAATTATATAGGAATGCAATTAAAACACTGAATTTGATGTTGTAACCGTTTCAGGCGTAAAAAAAGCATTTGGAAAGTTTTCAAATACTTTTTTTACATCTGAATCTATTTATTCGGTGTTACGATATTAATTATTGCATTCCGTAATCAATTTTGTAGTGCACTACAGAGCGATATTTCTTATTCCATACAGTAACATTGGAAAATTAAATAAAACGTGTTAGTATTTGACAACTATTTGCGACGTTGCCAACTTTCAGAATATGCGCTCTTAAAATTTAATCCACACACAGTATCTACCAATCAGTATGGCTCAAATTAAGCCAGCGTTATCAAATCAATGCTAAACGCGATTTGTTTATTAAACGCGAGCTAAACAAGTGTAGTCGTTTAAGTAAAATCTTGTTTGCGTACGGTGGGGTGATTTCGACCCCAGGCTGATGTAACACACACATATGTTATAAGTTTTACGCAGTTTTAATTTTAATCCCTCTACAGTAGTATGAGATGCGTATGAATATTAAAGTGGTTTTGATTTATGTTTTTTTTATGACCTAGATGGTTGTACATAGATTATAAATTATGATAAACTGTATAAATAAACTGAAAATCTCTTTAATCCGTCAATTAGAGTAATGAAATTGAACAAGTATTTTTTTTTTTAATCAATGATTATTGACTAAGATAAAACGCTTCGAAACTCGGGAGTGGGGGCTTGTGATTTCATAACGCCTATAAAATTATACGGACCGAGAGATGTTTTGTGAATTTTGGTAAATTTTGGTTTACGTAACAAAAGAAAAAAAAAACGGGTTAAATATATTTTAATTTTCTATCTTTCAGACTAATTTTTTTTTTTGTAGCCTTATTGTAGATAAAATGCTCATTACAGATTTGATTTTGAATTTAATTTCCATGATTAAAATATTTTCTTGAAACAGAGAATTATTATTTGTAATAAAGCACCTAACCTAAGTTTGCATAAAAACACCATTTTTATCGCTAACTTATTTGACATCCATAATATAAATTTTATTAGTAAATGTATTTAAGTGTATCCCCCTAAAATAAGTAATCCTGATGGTGGCCATGATATTGTCTAAATAGGTAGGTAATAGATATCAAGAAGCAACCTTAACAAACAACAAATTATCCACAAAATTACCGAATCTACACCGCATGAATTCCTTACCAATACCAATTACAATCTTTAGCCAAACATACAACCACGAAGAGGTGATTTTGTTCGCCGCAAAGCGTTCAATATCGACCAATGGACGAAGGGTAATTGCGGCCGGACGGTATTGGCAAACATTCGCACTCGCGGTCCGCGGTCTAAACCCATTCATTAAGCAATCTAGATTAGCATTCCAAACGGCTATTGTGTTTAGGGAACTATGAACGTTGTAAAAGGTAATGTGTTTGTCAAGGGCAGGCGCAAAACTTGCTGTTGTCAAATACATAATCTGTTGTAATTAAGTTCGGTATGGTAATTATTATGTGTAGTAGAATTTACGAAATCAATTATGTGTGCTACGCCGTAGCCCGTAGACGTCTAAACGCTGCGCTGCTACGAATTCTAAATATCGGATGGGCTTATCCGATATTTAGTACTCGCTCATAGCATTACTTTTGCCGTTTTTGTGACGTTAAAGTAGAGGCGCTTTTTCTTGTTTTCCATATAATAACCGCTGTAATTACTTCAAGTACGTTGTTGTAAATATAATACAGAAGATAAGGGCTAAGAAAAACTAAAGTTTATGCGTATGTTCAATCATCAGCATTTACTGTTTTTACTGATAAGGAACCGTTTTCTTTTCACTTTCTTAAAAAAAGTAATTTCTTAAAAAGGAGCTTAGTTTTTATAGGTATAAAGACTTTTTTTAACTAAGATACTCATTGGTACAGACTAAAGTGTATAAGAAGAGGTTTTACCATTTGCTAAGCTCTTTTTAGTTGTAGCGTGATGTTTTATCGCCTTCCTCGATAAATGGACTATCCAACACATGAAGATTTTTTTTTAAATTCGAACCAGTAGTGTCTGAGATTAGCTCGTTCAACCAAACAAACTCAAACTAATCTTGGGTTGGACTGTCTTATCAAATAACCGTGACCCTGGAACGAAATGGGCTATTGAAGGGTCACCGTGGATTTTAGTCAGTACGAGTCTGACAGTCCCTCCCGTTGTGAGTGAGAAGACTCATTTGATGATTTTACCACATTATCATCATCATCATATCAGCCGTAAGACGTTCACTGCTGAACATAGGCCTCCCCTTTAGACTTCCAATAGGACCGGTTGTAAGCGGCCTGCATCCAACGTGATCCGGTGGCCTTCATAAGATCGTCTGCCCACCTAATGGGTGGACATCCTCCGCTGCGCTTGCCGGTGCGTGGTCTCCATTCGAGAACCTTACGGCCCCATCGGCCATCAGTTCTACAATTTAACACAATTATAAAGATACCAAATCAACTCTTCAGCTTCATAACATTAGTATAGAGAGACATGAAAACAGCATAATTATAAAATTTTAATCTAGTTATCAGTGAAACTTTAAACATCCTCCAACAATTTCACAGATGTCATCCTACCCCCTAAGCGTAGAAAAACATTTGACAGCGCAAAATCGTCATCCAACCGGTAATAATAGTTTGTGATGCGCTCTTACAGCTGCAGTGCAAAAACAACCTTAAACCTCTCAATAATAAAGTTCACTATAACTTAGACTGACTTTATCAGTTATAGCAGCATAATAACAATTCTTACTGCTATAGATATAAAGATGATTTTGACTGTGACAGAACAGTAAATCAAAATTCATAGTGATAATGACCCTAGTGAGTTATGAGTTATTAGGGAGCCTACAGATTCACAAGAGACCCACTTGTAATGGCCCTGTATGTCTAAATGACACGTCGATGTGTCGTCACCTTTGTATTTACGAATGTAAATGGAATTTAGTGTTGCCATGCCGACCAATAGCATGGGATTATGTCGATTTACCTACTAGATTATTTTGTATATGATAGACTATACTGTTACCTATGATCTAAGAAAAATTGTAGTAAAAACTGTTTAAAAAATTAAATAGTTTTTGTTAGATTTTTTCTTATCTCATAGGTATTATAGTCTTTTTAGATGGTATAAAAGTAATAAAAGAGAAAAAAAACATGAAATACTCCAACAATACAAGCATTACATAGCGTTTTTTCTATTTCAATATTTAAAATATATAGATTTATTTATATAATGTACGATTTATCATTATCGAATATTAATGAAATATTTAAAAAAAAACTAATGAAATATTCATAACAAGGTTTACAGCAACATTTTAAGTATTAGGGTTTCAAACTTTCAAGTTCAATATCAAAGTTAGCTCAAAGTCAACCATGACATGTCGATTTATATATTTGATACTAGCTTTTCCCAGCGGCTTCGCTCGCCCGCCCCCCTTATTGCCTATGTCACTCAGGACTAAAGCAGCTTTCAACTAGTGAAAGAATTTTTGAAATCGGTCCGACTTTTGAGCCTATTCATTACAGACAAAGTTTTCCTCTTTATAATATTATTATAAATATAGATTAATAAAATCCACATTTTTTTATGTAAAACTAAAAACTTTAGTTTAATCTTTTCAAAGTCTATTATAACAAGTAATCCGCTATTTATGCGTTTAAATGTTACGGGTACAGGTACAGGAGAAATACAAATTCCAAGAATGGAGCAACATTTAAAAAATCAAGAAAAAAGTTACGTTTTATTAAATAAACTTTTTTTCCAATGCCAGAAGTAAAAAAATTTGTTGCGTAAAAATAATTATTAGGTTACAATTGAGCGGAACAAACTCATCTAAAACCGGTGGCTCGCGGGACTGTCTCATCAGCTAACCACCCCGGAACGTAAAAGGCTATTGAAGGACACCGTGGATTTTAGTCAGTACAAGTCTGACAGTCCCTCCCGCCCTGTCCTGGGTAGGAGGACTCATTTCATGATTTTACCACGTAAAAAAAGAAAAAAAATGTCAGAAGTAGGACAAATCCTTGTTAAATCAAGTTGCGTGGCCTCCGCACAGCTGCATAGGGCTGTCCACTCGGTCCCGCTTGTTCCCCACTGATATTTATTATAATTTTATGCGGCGTCCACGCTTCCCATCCCTATTGTGTACTAAACGATGTCCTTGTCGCCTTTTTGTTATATCGAGGGGTATTAAATGTAATAACACGACTATCGAGGTCTATACTCTATGGCAGGGGTGGTCAACTTGATTAGACATAAGATCTACTGTTTACTAACGAAACCCTATTATTGGTATCAAATATAGCAGCTCACAATTTAGGATCCATTAATATTAGTAGTAATTTTTACCCTTTATGCCTATTGCCCTTTTTTTATTCTGTCTCCTGCTTGACATGGAGGGAAGTGGAAACATTATTTTCCCTACTCCTCCACTATTATTTTCTGATTCATTTCGTGCAGGATCCAAGACAGGTAAATTTATTCTCCGGGACACGTCGAGCTTCATTGTCTCGACGCTTTTTTGGTGTTTGCCACTGTTGATTCTGACTTTCAGGAGTTGCAGTGATTTGGGAATAGTGTGGTGGGTTTTTAACGAAACCCTGTGTGATCTATCAATTAAATACTTCTTGAAATTTTTAATGAAACAGCATAGTTTAGTACATAATCACGAAGTGTTTTTTTTTTACCAGTCTTAGGAGTTCCTTTTCATATTACATGTGGGATTGTTTCTTTAAATTTACTTAATACTTTGGAATGGAAGTCTGAGTTGATGATGTTTAATCAACATATATAGGTCTTATTATAATTTTTGCCCTGACACGATCGCCTGGACTAATAGTCGCGATCGACCGGTTGGCCACCCCTGCTCTATGGTAATGAAGTTTTTTCGCCACTAGCGCGATATGATCGGAGTGTCAGTTGTCTATAATTATAGTTTTGTTTAATGAGGTTTTGTATTACAATGGGGTTTGGTGGTGTTTGAAATTATCGGTTTTATTATAGTATGTTGTTAGTTAGTATTAGTGTTGTCCTTTTAAATGTGATTTGCGGGATTAGGGTAAATTGCAGGGTGTAAATTTGGAATTCGTGTTGATTTTTTTTATTAATAGGTACATACATAAGCATATTTTCTTCAAAGATTATGTGTTTTTCTTTTCGCACACTAACATTAAATACTTTTTTAACCGACTTCAAAAAAAAAAGTAGGTTCTCAGTTCGACCTGTATGTATGTATGTATGTATGTGTGTATGTTTGTCCGCGATTATCTCGCGTTTGGCTGAACCGATTTTGATGCGGTTTTCAGGAAAGTGTTCATTACATTCTGGAGAAGGTTTTAGTATATAACACTAATGGATATCCTGTGACGTTGCCCGCGTGGATCCGTTTTTGCTTACTTGGATAGTAGATTTTCAGTGACCATTGCATGTTTGTCCGCGATTATCTCGCGTTCGGCTGAACCGATTTTGATGCGGTTTTCAGGAAAGTATTTGTTACATTCTGGGGAAGGTTTTAGTATATAACAATAATAGATATCTCGTGAAGTTGCCCGAATAGATCCGTTTTTGTTGCTTACTAGGATTGTAGATTTTCAAAGACGCCGATTATTATGAAGATTTTTCTTTGAATATCTAAACTAAAAAGGGTAAAATAAAAAACTTTTTGTAAAAAAGGGAACCGACTTCAAAACCAAACACAAAAAAGTCTAAAATAACTTTTCTTTCGGAAGTCGGTGGCCATAGTCAATGAAATAAAAAACAAAGCCACCGACTTCCGAAAGAAAAGTTATTTTAGACTTTTTTGTGTTTGGTTTTGAAGTCGGTTCCCTTTTTTACAAAAAGTTTTTAACTTATAAATTTTAACATTGTATTTTATATAAATCTAAATTCAATATTAAGGAAATGAGAAAACAATCTCTATAGATTTTGAAAAGCTAAAAACTCCGTACGATTTCCGGTTTATAAAACATGTTACAATATTAACAATATCAAACAAAAAGAAACGTAACATTTTCTAAAATAAAAAAAAATAAAAGCCGTTAAAAAGTTGTCATTCTGATTCACTCGAGCGTTCATCCCCGTGCCGGTTGTAATAATACACTATTATATTATTTTAATAATAATAATTCTGACTATTATTGTCATTAAAATCATTATTATCGACTCGAGACCGGTTCGCCAAGTAAACACAATTGACTTTTGCCATTTGGCTGGGTCACAAAGATTTAGTTTTTAATTATATTGACCCCAGTATGTTTTCACTTCATTATTTTGCCATATTTCACACTTAAAACTATTATTTTATTTACAATAGGAAGTACTTTTGAACCAATTTTATTTTGTTTAGTTGATAAAGTTTTAAAGAGAGCGGTTAAAACCCTCTTTCTTAAGTTCTCAGAAATTTCGAAAGCAAAAGAGAAAATTAATTGAATGTTAACAAGATATTCATTGGATTTATGAAACCATAGACAAAAATATAGTAGGTGTACAAATATGCCGAGTCGCGACCAACGAACAACCGTGGTTCCGGAACGTAGAGCGCTATTGAAGGACACCGTGGATTTTAGTCAGTACAAGTGTGACAGTCCCTCCCGTCCTGCCCTGGGAGGACTCATTTGATGATTTTACTGCGTAAAAAAAAGGTGTACAAATATAGTATACAATTTATTATAGTTTTAAATAGGTAATTACCTTATAACTAGATCGTTCGTTTTTAAGTATTCTAAAAAGTGGTAAGTGGCGCAGTTTATAAAATAATATTTGTTTTACCGTATTCAAATAAGGTCAATTCCAAGTATAATCATCGTATATTTTTATTACCTTAAAATTTATTTCGTCACACGCCACTCCCTATTATTTTATAGCAACCAAACGTGACAAGACACCCCGTATCTTCACAAAAATATAATATACACATAAATCAATAATCAATTTTACGCCAACGAGACCGGTCCGAAGTATTTTTGTCGGGATTTTATTATTCTGGCAACACATCTAGTGGAAAATCGCGTCCTGCCGCCATGACGGGGAAAACGCGGGAAAATCACACTTATTTTCGAATGTAGAATGTAACAAGGAGTTTGTATGCTCCGATTGATGCTTGCTTGCCGTGAATTTGATGTTTGGTCATTTGATTTACCTGTTGGTTGTACTGTACCTTGTATGTTTGACTTTTCAAAGGTAAGTACACCTAAGTGTACACTTAAGTGTATAGACTTTGTACCTTTTAAAATAAAGTAGCGCACGTCAATTGCCTTTATAATAATTGTTGATTGTAGCAACACTTGAGTAATGTTGCCCAGTGATTTAATAATGCTATTAATTGAGGGCTCAATGCCCATGTTTCGTGTAAGATTTCAACTTCCTTACAACCATTAATAAAATCAATCAAGTCGTAAATCTCTGAAAACATTTTAAACGTCAATATTTTAACTTATCGTCAAACAATACAATCTTAGCAGCATTTACACGAATCACCCCACTTATGAGAACTAATAATAAATCTCTGCATATCATTTCACCCTCAAACGATTTCGAATACACTATTGTAGGTCGAACACATCGTTTTAAGTTAATAGAGAGCATTATTGAGTGCCAACATGACCCCCCCGCCGAGCCACAAAGCACAGACGTATTGACAAACTGCCTATAACTCCTATAAGGTCTCAATCAAACAATGCCTCCTTACGTTATTGACCTATTTCTTTGGCATAATAGAACGACAATTAAATTTAAATTTCGAATCGTGGGAATTACTCGAATTAACTGCAGTTTTGACTTTAGCTGTCATCTCGTATGGGCGGGAAAGTTTTTTTTTTCTAAGGTTAGGGAGGCGGTGTCGTGGTTTCCACGGGGCGGTCTTGTGTTCGCTTTCTTGTCCTGCAAATCTATTGTCGACTGATGAATTTATTGTTGTTTAGCACTTCCTTATTTAATTTATTTATGGGTCACTTTTATTTGCAATTATTTTATTAAGTAATGGGGCGCCAGTGTCGGCTATTATAAGAAGAGTGGTGGAGCTTTCTTAGAGAAAATTGGTTATTTCTTAAGGATACAAAAATATTATCTCTAAAAACAATATTATACAAATTGTAGGTATTAAAAAGATGGCAATTAAAATGTAAGTATGAAGTTTCTTATTATCCTAAGATAATCTCCATTTATAAAAAAAAAATCAGAACATCCTTCACTTATAAATCTCAACGGATTAGGTGATTACAACTTACCTTCCCTCCAGTAGAAGTAAGCAGTATAATACCCACTGACAGCGCCCAATAAATTCAATACTTATCCAATATTTTTTACTTACAACAATAAAAGAAAGCGTATGAAAGAG
Organism: Agrotis exclamationis; assembly: GCA_950005045.1. Taxonomy (NCBI): domain Eukaryota; kingdom Metazoa; phylum Arthropoda; class Insecta; order Lepidoptera; family Noctuidae; genus Agrotis; species Agrotis exclamationis. The sequence continues at coordinate 15,822,271 of OX465429.1, read as the reverse complement.
CAAAACAAACATGCACTCCAATTTTGAAAAATTTCGATTGCCACGCACAAAAAGTGCCAAAGACAAAAGAGTATAATCAATGCAGCGAATAGACGAATAGAGGTGCGCATTTGTTCGCTTACGTTCGCGAAACGGCGTGATATCAAGGAGTCTTTACTTTCAAGTGAGGAGTCACTGACTCACCCAAAATATTGACTCGCAAAGTGCCGACTTTGGCGCACAATAGACACAGCAGGTTGCCTTTTGTAGGGGACCCTTCTGTAGTTACACAATACCAGAGTAATGCACTGCTTTTTATTTTTTGCACATTAAAATTGTGAGTGTAGAAAACGAGCTTTGGATTGAGGAAAATGTCTTTTGATTATCATTTTATAAAAGTATGCATTTGTTTAATTTTCAATTTAAATCGATCACATTGACTTGAACAAATTAGGCATAAGTTCAAACAATATTATCGAATTATTTAAAAACTATTTATTCGTAGCGTTGTCTCTGCACTCGTCATTATACAGACTTCAAAAAAAAGGAGGTTATCAATTCGACTCGTATGTATGTAATATTTCTAGAACTGCCCAGTTTTCGTATATGTTAGTCTATATCAGCGTCTGAACAAATGTGCCAAATTTCAAAAGTGTACGTATGTATGTTTTTATGTTTGTGTTTGCATATCTCCGACAACAAAAAAGAATTTCTTAAATTGGACTTGTAGTTACAAGTCCAATTTAAGAAATTCTTTTTTGTTGTACTAGATATTGTTCAACTTAGGGAATACTGCAAGTTTCGTCAAAATCGGTCCAGAAGTTTTTGAGATGGGGAATTTTTTGCTTACTTGGATTGAAGATTTTCAAAGTCGATTGCATGTTTGTCCGCTTATCTCGCATTTGACTAAACCGATTTTGATGCCGTTAGTCAAACGCGAAACGCGGTTTTCGAGAAAGTGTTCATTACATTCTGGAGAAGGTTTTAGTATATAATACCTAGGTAATGAATATCCCGTGACGTTGCCCGCGTGGGTCCGTTTTTGCTTACTTGGATTGTAGATTTTCAGAGACGATTGCATGTTCGTTCGCGATAATCTCGCGTTCGTCTGAACCGATTTTGATGTGGTTTTCAGAAAAGTGATCGTAACATTCTGGGGAAAGTTTAAGTATATAACAATAATGGATATCTCGTGAAGTTTCCCGCATAGATCCGTATTTGTTGCTTACTAGGATTGAAGATTTTCAAAACCAAACACAACAAAAAAAGTGTAAAATAACTTTTGTTTTGGAAGTCGGTGGCCATAGTCAATGAAATAAAAAAAAACAAAGCCACCGACTTCCGAAAGAAAAGTTATTTAACACTTTTTTGTTATGCTTGGTTTTGAAGTCGGTTCCCTTTTTTTTTTCAAAAAGTTTTTTGTTGCTCACTTTGTTATAGATTTCTAATGACGCCGATAATAGGAAGATTTCTGTTGCATATCTGAACTAAAAAGGGTAAAATAAAAACTTTTAAAAAAAGATCCGACTTCAGAAATAAACACAAAAAATCTTAAAATAACTTTTTTCCCGAAATCGGTGGCAATAGTCAATGAAATAAAAAAAACAGCCACTGACTTCCGAAAAAAAAGTTATTTTAAACTTTTTTTTTTAAGTTTTGAAATATGGAACTGAAATGTTAAAAACTTATCGTTTGTTATCCAATATTATTTTCTGCGAAATCTTTTATACGGTACCAAACTACTTCTTGTAACACAAAACTAATAAGAATATGATTCAAAGAAAATCATATCACCATTAATAAAAATCTTATGCAGCAATCAGAGAAATCGAATCGATCTAAAGAGAACCCTCTATTTGCGCGTTCCGTTTTACCTACACAACGCTCCGCGCTTATAAGATGGGTCTCGCTAAATAAAAAAAAACGCTCTCTAAGCTTATTGAAAAGTATTCTCGCCCTACGTTCACGGCGTCTGAGCAAATATAAGATAATTTTCGCGCTTCACCTCACCCGGTATTTAGGGGGCACCTTTCATACTTTTTACTGTGCCGTTTGATAGGTACCAACACGAAACGGAACGTTCTAATGTAATTTATTTTGTATTCAGAATGCGTCGCGAGTTGTATCGCCGCGAAACTCCTTGATTGGCGGTTTGAATTTTCTTTTTTGGAAAATATGGCTCTTCATAAAGTTAACGTGCCTGACACATTCAATTACATAATAAGTTCGTATTTCAGCAAACGAACTTTTTTTATTGGTAGGTATCTATTAAAATAATACTTTTATTTTTTAATATTCCTTTAAACTTGTACAAAAAATGTATAATATTATTATAAATGTATTTTACAAAAAGGAAGCTTCGTAAATAACGTGAGATCCTTACCCTTTCGTTGCATTAGAAAAGATTATCCACATAAGTAGACATTAATCCCAAAATTCCCAGCTACTGGAAATCAAAAACCAGACTAAATAATAAATAAAACTAATTTACCGTACACACGATTCAGAAACCACAAAAAAACTGCATTTGAAACTACTCGAATGAAATGAGCTCGTATTGTCGATGGTACATTGTCTAAGTTCATACATCTAAAGAAAATTAATTCGAGTACACATATAAACATATTTACTAAAAGGGTTATTTACTAATTGGTGTATTAGTCGAGTACAATCATGGAAACAAGTCAATCGGTGTGTGTAATTCGAATTAAGGGACTGTTTACACGTTTGTACTTTGCGTGGAGTTTATTTTTTTATAAACGGACAGCGCAGACTGTTTTCACACATGGCCACACTTTGCGAGCGGGTCGCTTATATATATCTATGCGTAATGAAATTCTGTTATGAGTATTGTTTTTTGGTTGGAAAATATTGCAGTGCGTTAGTTTATTTATGTACTAGAGTTTTTTTTTTCTAAATTTGTGGCTTTCTCCGCACTTGTCCTTTTTGTGGTTGTCCTTATCCGTTATCTTCATGCTTCGGTGCTTCTCGCTTTCCATAGTTCTTCTTGGTCGTACTACGTAACACCTACTTCTTCATCTTTTTATTATTTATGAGTTTTTTTTAAACATAAACGGTTTTTAAGTTGACTGTACAATAGAAATTTAATCAAAATTTAAATTGTACCTAATAAAGTAAAACAATTCTTTGTTTCGCCATTACAACGCGTCATCAATTTTTCTTTCATTTCTTAGCAAGGTGAAATATTTAGTTGTTGCCAATTAATAAACAGAATAACAAACAAATAAGTATTTAATTGGCTCGAATCATTGATTCTTACACAGTGAGCATGCTTTCTTAACAAACGTCTTGTTAAAAATTTCCATTTCATTTGTAAGAAAACTTCAACCCTTTCTAGTTATTTTTATTATATTTTTTATTTAATTTCGCAGACGTCAAACGTTTGACTTTTAATTATGCGTCTCGTTAGAATTTTCTGATCGAATAAGTCTTTCATTTAAAAGTTTTAAATTAAATACATCTTTTTGATAACTGAAGATTTTTTCTTCTCAAGTTTAATTTTGATCAGACGAATAACTACGAATGATTCGATCATTTCTTTTTTAAATATATGTTAACATTGACGGAAAACCATACTTATAAAATAGTCATTTATACTGCATAATGTATTAGCGATAAATTCTATATATTTTTAAAATAATCAAATATGAACCTCTTTTAACTAATACCAGCAAAAACAAATCAACGTTCGAACTGTCAACAACACTAATCATAGACTTGAAAAAAAAATAACAAAAAAAAAACAACGTTCGTTTTTCAAACGTGGCGCGCTTTCTCGGTCCATCGGGCATTCCGTCATGTGCCAGTCATGGCAGTGCTCGGACCACCGCGAGTCGCGTGTCGGGTTACCGTCTATCGTCTTACCTTGCCTTCCTGCCCTACGTCTAAGTTACTACAGCGCGTCATATGCCGCGGTGACAGTTGGCGAGGTGATATTCGGTTAAGTTACATATTTTTGGGAATTTGGGTGGGCTGTATAAGCGAGTTTGTGGCTTTTGCAGTAATTTCAATATTATATAATCACCTTTGGTTTTTTTATCGGGAGACACTCACTTTTACGCACGCGCATTACAATCATACATTTTATTGCGAAAAACTTGGATTTGCACAGTTTGACTGCTGCGCTGCGTGTCGCAGGTTCGATTCCCACACGGAACAAACATTTGTATTGTCTACAAGTAGTTGCCCGGGTCTAGGTTTTTGCCCAGGCAGTAACAAATGTGAGAAACGTGGTCTATAGTTCCTCACTCCCAACGAAAAGGGAAGATCATTGAAGCCCTGCTAAGCGGGGCTCCTTCGACTTATAAGCCAGTGTTTATGTGACTGTCATTGTTTGAAACTGAGAAATTCCTAATGTCTCTTCTTGGTAGAACAAAAAAATCATAGAAAGAAAAGTCGCATCTAAAGCGATAACTGGTTATATCGTTTCACCAGACCTACCCATTAGTGACATTATCATATAACAGATCTATCTATTAATAGCATGTTGATAGATTTTGTGACGGCTACTTGAACTTTATTAAAGACCACCATAAAGGTCCGGTAGATGTTAGGCCCTACATGAACCGGGCCTCTCTATTTTTAGTTTAACAAAACGTTATGCCAGTCGCTTTTCCCTTTTGTCAAACCACTATTTTGTCAAACTTCCCCCAGTGCCACTTGATCCGCAAGACGATCTCTGGCCACCGTAGGCGCGGGCATGCGGGCGGCGAGTAATGAGCAACTCGCCGCCCGACCATGGACCATGCCCGGGTCGACGGCGCGTTGTGTTCCACGCGCGCCTCAAAGAGCGTCAGCAAGATGACGGGGCCCCCCTCTAGAGGGCCAAAGACTGCCGGGGGGACTTATATACCATTACCGTGACCCTGGAACGTAAAGGGCCTGCCCGGGGTGGGAGGACTCATTTGATGATTTTACCACGATAAAAAAAAAGTGCCACTTGATCAGAAAGGCGTGCTCAGTTGGCAAGAATTGAACACATCATCATTTCATCATCAGCCTATAATGTTCCCACTGCTGGGACACAGGCCTCCTCTCTCTGAGAGGGAGTGGGCCATAATCCACCACGCGGGCCCAGTGCGGGTTGGTAGGTACATGTCACATGTCTTCAAATTTTTGATTCTAGGACATGCCGGTTTCCTCACGATGTTTTCCTTCACCGTTTTGAGAGCAATGGTGATGAAATAAATTACACAAAGTAATGCGCCTGGCGGGGTTCGAACCCACGACCTTACAACTCGTAAGTCGGGACCGACACCACTGGACCACCACTGCTCTTGCTCTGCTCTGCAATTGAACACGGGCTAGTAGAATTCCGTAGTACCTAATACAAAAGCGTGTCGATTTCTCGAGACCAGTATCGCCATTTGGACACGGAAAGGGAATACGCATGCCAGTCATACACGATACTGGACTGTCCAAACGGGTCACTCACCATGACCCTGGGACTTAAAGGGCCATTGAAGGATCACGCTTGATTTTAGTCTGCACGAGTCTGATAGCCCGATAGTCCCTTCCACTCCACCCTGGGTGGGGGAGGACTCATTAGACGATTTTATCACCTAAACAAAATACTATAACACCTAAAAAACCGTTTACCGTCAAGATTGCAGCGCGATGGAAGCGGAATCGCGAATCCTGGCTACTACGATATAAAGATGCAATTCGATGGACTTGACGTCGTCGTGGCGATCGTGTTTTGTTTTTGATCTGCCCGTAGACAACCGCATGTTTTATGTCATATGTCGTAGTGGTAAGGATGATTTTCACTTGTAGTTGGAATCTGTCGAATCGCGTCGCATCGCGTCATATGGGGAAGCTCCATACGAGTCTGACAGTCCCTTCCGTTGCAACCGGGGCGGGAGGACTTTTTTATAATTTACTAGCTTTTCCCCGCAATTTCACCTGCGTGATGTTTTAGAATCTATAGCCTTCCTCGATAAATGGACTATCTAACTATATTTTTTCAATTCGAACCAGTAGTTCCTAAGGTTCGTGTTCAACCAAAGAAAGCCTCCAACTTTACTTAGAATGTTGGTAAAGATATACCCAAAAAAACTTGAGAGGTGTCAAGGGACACCCGGATGGAACGAAGTTACTGTATACGCTCAACAAAAATAATAATGTAAATTATTCGTATTCAGAATAAAAATTCGTCTATAAATGTAAATAGAAAGAAGAAACGAAAATATCTGGCTTGCTTTCTATAAGAGAGAGAGAGAGACAGACAGAGAAACATGCACACGCCGCACGGCTTACAATAGCTTACTGTAGCAAAAAGTGTCGTTACAACTTTTCGTCTTAATTTTTTCCGTCTAACCCCTTTTGCAACGCGCGATAAGGAACTTCGTTCCAAAAAGAGGCTTCTTTTCAGTTATGTTATAATCTTTAAATTCTGTGAGCTTAAATCATTCAACGTTTAAACTCTAAACACCCATAAATGTTGCCATAAATAATTTAAATAATTATAATCAATTCAGATCACGCCTTTCCGATCGCGTGTCGTCACTGCCCTTTATTATAAACATCGGGTATCATGGCACAGGCCCTCACTCATACAGCCAATAGGTTTTATCCTTATTTTGTTATCAAACCTCGACCTTTCTCATTAATCGCTGTGATTTCTCGGTATTCGTTCGATGTTCGAAAATTGGGTCAGTTTTTTTTTTTTTTTAATTTGGTATGGATGATGAATTAGTAAGGGATGATCGAGTTACGTTAGCTTTGTTTAAAAACCTCAACCCTCACGCCTTGTAACCACGAAGGTTTGTAAGAAGATTTTTACGATAAATATATTTAGCTTACCGATATTTAAATTAGATTACAAGTAGGGACAGTCTATCGAATCATCTTATACAGCAACTTACAGTAATGTGACAAAAGCATAACATTATACCAGTTGTAATTTCTCAGTGATTTTAACTAAAAGAAAATTACATACATTCGTTTCGCCTCATGCACGTTCATAAATCTGGTCATACAAGCACTCCGAAAAGAAAAAGAAAACCAAGTAGTCTATATGCGTCTTCAAACTACATCAATATACGTATTCGGGTGAATATTTCATTTCGTGCATATTATGATATTTTTAGAATTGTCAAATAAATGTGCCTTATCATGTTTTTTATACGTTTTTTTAAAAGTACTTAATGATGATAAGTGAAATATAACAAAGGGACAGCAATCAGACCTTTAGTTTTTAAGATATTGAGGATTTTTTTTTAAAGGAACGGTAATGAGATTTAACACAAACGGAAATTAGATATCTATTTATGGTAGTTATTGAGGTTGAGAAAATGATAATTAACAATACAACAACAGTCAACTGATAAGATTGGGAAATATATTGTAAGTATTCGTTATATGGGATGCTAAGACAGGAAAGGGGTGCTAAGACTGGAAAGGGGTGCTAAGACAGGAAACCTCCACGTGCGCCCGTGGACTGGAGTTCCCTCTCGGATACGTCCGGGGGGAAGACCAGTTTTTCGGGCCGGTGCACCCTGGGATGCGGGCAAAAACTCTCCTTAGGCACTGTGTGCCTAAGGGGTTTCTTTGCCCGTATGCAAATAACCTGTCGGGTGGACGCTCCAATGCGTGTCCCTCTGAACAGCAGAGGGCACAGCGGCGGAGCGGGCTTGCGGACGGTGAGTAATGGGTATGCTCGCCGTCCGACCAAGGACCAAGCCCGGGTCGGCGGCGCGTCGTGTTTCACGCGTCACCGACGGGGCCCCTTATGGGGCCAAATGCCTGCCGGGGTCGCGAATTTTTCTTAATCCAGGATACCGTGGCCCCGGAACGTAAAGGGCATCCGACGGAACACGGGTGGATTTTAGTCAGTAAAAGTCTGACAGTCCCTCCCGTCCCACCCAGGGCGGGAGGACTCATTTGATGATTTTGCCATCCTAAAAAAAAAAAAAGTATTCGTTATATCCCATTTATGTCAACTAAGGAAATATACAGTGTTTACAGAATTGAATCACAGAATATAATAATTACCGTTTGTTTCTTCTCATTACCATTCGAATAAAAAGAACGGTAATCGATGGTAATTAGAAGAATGGTAATTAGATTCATAAATATTTTCGATATATTACCGTTATTTGGAACAGGTACAGCATTGTTACGTTTATCAGCGGAAAAAGACACTTGTACCGAATACATCTGTCAAATAATTCTTTGATAAAAATAAGTATAAATACCTTTCATAACACGAACGGTTTGCAGAAATATTGCTAACCACGTCACTTTTCGGACAGGAGAACTTAAATTTACGTCCCTTTATTACCTCTTTCACGTGTGTGTTTGGCTCGGTGGCTGAACGTTGAGTGTCGTCAAATATGTAACTGCGAAGCGCGTTGCACAGAGACGCGTAAATATTAAAATATCGAATCGAGCATACCGTCGAATGGTAATTATGGGAAAGTTTAGGGACATTTTTCAAACTTGTATAAAACCGCTTAAATTTGTTCTTCCTAAACAATGAATCGTCTTTGAATAGATTAACTATCCTGTTACCTTTATAAGTAATAAAAATGTCGTTCTTCAAACACAGTTTTTAACAGAATGTGGCAATTAAATAAAATCTGGTAAAAGGGACACAGATGGTAATTAGATTTTAGATCCTTTGTTTTAAATTTTGTGCATTTCTAATAAAAAAAAAGATGTTCTAAGGATTGCGCCTAATAGAACACCAAGTTAATTATACAAAATCAACGTTAGGTTCAAATTCTTTCAGCGTTTCATATATTCTTTATCGTCTGCCGTGTGATATGCACGAAATGAAATATGCACCCATTCCATGTTTAAAAAAGACCCAAACAACATTAATAAAAAACGACACATTTTTTATATTCTAATTTCAAATCGTCATTCCCCGCAGGTCTCCTCAATAAACCGGGTGCTCCGGAACCTAGCAGCCCAGAAAGAGAAAGCGAACAACCAACAACCATCCCCAGAATGCTCAACCCCAGTCTACGAGCGTCTGCGACTGCTCGGGGCCCCAGGGGCCACCCCAGCGTGGCCCCGGGCCCCCTGGCCTGCGCAGATTGACGCCAGGACCCCGCCATATCAGCTGCATAGCCTGAGTCCTGGACCACAGGCGATCAGCTGCAATGGAGGGGATATGACGGCGATTAAGAAGAGTAAGTGGACTTTTTTTTAAATAAAGGCTCGAACAGACACACGCGATTAATCGCGCTGCGACAACGAGACAAGCTAATTTCCACTCTAAATGTACTGCGAATGGACCGCGACAAGTCGCCCCGCGCGATTAATCGTGTGTGTCTGCTCGAGGCTTAACGAGTATCAAAACGGCTAACAAAAGTCGTTTGTGTTGTGATCGCGTTTAATTTAATGAAACTCGCCTTTAAAATTGAGCATTTTCAGAGCATTAATTTGCATTTTAGTTGTGTCGCGTGTTTTCAGGAGTTTATCTAAAATACCTTGTGGCTTTCATTTTGAAAACATCGTTAACGTAAAGTAAGTAAAAGGCAAAAAATTGTATTTTCTTATTTATTTTCAAACTAACTATTGAATAGTCCAATAAAAATATGGACCATTGATCATAGCGAGTCTCCTCCATGCATCGGAAAACTCGTAAAGCCGTTGTTCCCGGCTGTCATTTGTAGATCTTTGACGATCTTTACTGTTAGTCACAAGCTCTAAAATCTGACAGCCAGTTTTACCAAGAGCTATAGTATTGCCCAGTTACTGGGATGTGGAGGTCAGATAGACAGACGCTCTATGTGTAACACTGATATTCAGCTGTATCTGGTTTGACTGGAAGCTGACCCCAATATAGTTGCTAAGGCTAGACAGTAGATGATGAGTCTAATTAGATTAGACTCATTTATTACATTGAGTAAGGTTTTATTCTAGGCCAGACAATAGTAAAACTTCTGTGAAATCATGTTAAACCATCCCGAGCTTAAAACCCAAAAAACCATCGCCGTACATCGACACGAACCAGACAATATGCATAATCAATACCAGCAAATGAAGTGCATAACGCGGCCGAACAACACGTATACAACGCATAATATATGCACACGGCAACACCAAATTAACAGAAAAAAATAAAATTGCAAAATAGCAACACAGGGAAGCGTATGGCGGGCGGCGGGCGGTCACTGAGAAATCGCAACAAAACTTTTTCACCAGCATTTTGATAGTCGATTTGCGGCTCTGGGCTCCCCTAGTGTGGGGTGCCAGGGGGGCTTTGGCTCGGGGGGGGGGATCGCCCGCCTACGGCACCGTCAAAAACATTACTCTGACCATCCGCGTGGAAGATTTAATTTTCATTTTTATCTGAAACATCCCCCTTTGTAGTGGTCTGTACTCTGTATCCAATTAGGCGGCTTTGAGAATTTTTCTGGTACACCCACATAGCTGCAGACGTTTAGAGATATGGAATTTTTAATTTCGATCCTGAGAGCCAATTATAAACGATTTGTGCGATGTCTTAAACAAAAGAACGGTAATGTTATTCATTTAACGGACGCTTTGCTAAAGGAATTTTCAAAAAAAATATCTTACCCTTATTTTCTTTTAAATGTCGAGATTTTCCACGAGTATTAATGCAATGTAACCTTGAATAAGTCGCATTTAATTTTTATTCAGAGCCTGCATGGACGCCTTTTACATTTTTGTTCTACAAAAGGACTATATCCTACTTGGGCTGGTAAAAGCCTTATAACGCTCTGAATACTACAAGTTTTTTATTCTCTATTATTTATACTATAGCTAAACTGTGCGTAGCTGTTGTACGGGAACTTAAAATAGCTGATATTATTTTCAACACTAGCTTTCTGTGGAAAGAAAAATTCAATTGCCGGGGTCGCGGGACTGTCTTATCGGGTAACCGTGACCCCGGAACGTCAAGGGAGAACGTATTGTAGGACGCAGTGGATTTTGGTCAGTACGAGTCTGACAGTCCCTCCCGTCCGTCTCGCGTGGGAGAACTCATTTGATGATTTTACCATTTAAAAAAAGGCAGGTCTTACTTAGGTTACCTCGTTACCTTATTTGGGGTACCTTCCAATCCAGTACACCGGACGCTTTACCAACTAATCCACCGCAATCATATCCTCCAAGCTCGAATTTTCAATCTTTTTCGGGGAAAAAAAAGGGTCTTGACAGACGAACAGACGGACAACAAAGTGATCCTATTTAAGGTTTTTACTTAGAATATAAAATGTGTTCAAAACAAAACATAACGTTTTCAGCGATGGCACTTTTTATCTATATCTATACTTATAATAAATCTGTAGAAGGGTCAATTCTGTACATTGAAAATATTGAAAAAATAAATAGCGGGGGGTGTTGCTGGATCGATACCAAACCCAAATATGTGATTAAAAAAAATTTTGTCTGTCTGTCTGTCTGTCTGTCTGTCTGTCTGTCTGTATGTGCAGGCATCACGTGAAAACTAACGGTTCGATTTCGATGAAACTTGGTATAATTATACCTTATTATCCTGGGCATAAAATAGGATACTTTTTATCCTGGAAAAATACGTAGAAAAAAATTCTTATTTTTCAGTTTTATTCATAGACGTTGTTCTGTAGAACCGCGAACACACGTTGCATTACCCGCAGTGGATTCAGCGCCGTAACCTGTAGCGGCGAAAGTCGAATTTGGCTTGAACCGTTTGCGGCACACGCGGGCCACGCCTCCCCGACTCCTATATAAGGAGCCGCGTTCCGCGCCGCGCGATGCATATAAATTCTGAATTTTGATGCGAGCGGACCTTTTTGATTACTGTTCCGATCAGTTATTTGTAAATACAAGGTCGGAATTACTATGAAAAAAATACTTACTACAGAACGCGAGCTCAACAGCAGTAGCTCAATAGAGGGATTTCCTTAATTATTATAGGCTTAGCCGTATTTGGGTCCAATAGATATTTATAAGATGTCATTGTCAGAGTTACTCAAAATGGAGAAATAAACCATCCACGCGAAGACCGACATCCGCGCGGACGGAGTCGCGGGCGGAAGCTAGTAAATAATATATGTAAGTGAGCGCCACGCACACATTTAATTGTTTTCCTTGGAGATGTTCACTTGTTTTACGTAGGAATCGAACGACAGGGTTAACTTTTCTTCCGTGGCTTCAGGTGGCTTCAATTCTCAGTGGCCTACTAGGGATCTGGACATGCTATGATCAAGAGTTTTTACTTTTGAGGTACCGAACCAAAAAAATGTTAAAATTGGTATCTGCATTACTTAAACTGACAGAGAATACATAAATATGTACAAACTATGCAAATAAAAGTACAATTTGAAAGTGCCACCGTCTCTCTTCAGATTGCTAGTCCGTGAAAGTGTCAGAAAACCCGTAATAGCGGCCATACACCATACTGCCTATCGTACAATCGGCATGACGCTGCCGATTTGATCAGTTAGATTTGACCGTGTGTGGGCGTGGAATCCATCAAATTGGCATAACAATAGGCTTGATCATGCCGATTTGATCAAATCGATTTGATCATGCCAATTTGATCAAATCGATTTGATCAAATCGGAATGATCAAACTTCAAATCGGCAGCAGTGATACCAACTTAGCAACTTTATAGCTAGATCTAGCTAATATTGGGTAGCTACTTTTTAACCGACGTAAAAAAAGGAGGAGGTTCTCAATTCGTAACGTATATTTTTTTGGAACGAAGTTCCTTATGGCGCGTTGCGAAAGGGGGCTAGGCGGAAAAAATTGTAACGACACTTTTTACAGACTGCGATGGAGTGGAGTGGAGTGGAGTGGAGTGGAGTGGAATGGAATGGAGGGTCGAAAATCGCCTGAACCTTTTTTTAACTTGCTATCGTTAAGCAAGTTAAAAAACAGGTTCAAGCGATTTTCGACCTTATTGACATTCAAAATTTAGTTTGTTTTTTCTCACATTCTCGTTAGCTAACATTGCTCCTTCATTAAAATCCGGTGTTTGCATAAATGTCAATAAAGTCGAAAATCGATTGAACTCACTTTCACTTGTATTACCAACTGATTCCCAATAGTGGGATAAAACAAGTCGGTAAAAAAGTAGCTAAAAAGTTAAGCCACAAGTTTTATAAAATTGTAGCTGTCTGTCACCGAATAATAGCTAGATCTAGCTATAAAGTTGCTAAGTTGGTATCACTGCTGCCGAATTGAAGTTTGATCAAATCGATCGTCATGCCGATTGTACGATAGGCAGTATGGTGTATGGTGTATATGGACGAACTGCCAATTTGATCAAATCGATCGTCATGCCGATTGTACGATAGGCAGTATGGTGTATGGCCGCTGTAAGTCGATATCTCGCCACCGGCGATGTCATGGCCGATTGACTGACACCTTCCGCGGACGCGATACATATTATTATAATAATTATTGTTTGGTTATTTCTGGGGCATCAAATTTCAAGATTTGCGGTTTGATTTGTCATTTTGTGATTGTTGATTAGGTCTGATAGAAACTTTGAATGTGGTTTCCTACTTTAGTCGAATATCACCGTTTTTTTAGGTGGTAGAGAAAAAAAGATTAAAAAGAAAACTCTGCATTTTTTATAGACCTAATCCTACTTACCTTATCTTATAAAATATTCAAGACGCGAAATGCCGTTAATTATAGCGTCAAAAGACGTTTATACGAACATTTAAAGACTATTATCGCGTTTATACGAACATTTAATTAATGGGAAATGCCGTTAGTGTGGCCCTAACGTTTTAGCTAGGTAGATACACTTTCAAGAAAGCTCCATCAGCCAATCCGTAGTTCAAGCTCCTGGCAAGTAATTGGCCAACACAAACAAAGTGGCGCCGACGGGCACACTTGAGGTAAAAGACAGGCAACACAAAGCCACAGACTAACAAAGCTTTGGGCACCACTCACTCTTGACACCTTTGTTACTGGCAACTAATTTATCTATGACTAGTTTTTCGCCGCAGTATTACCCTCTGCTCGTTGGTCGGTGATAAACTATCTGTATACCTACCAAATTTTATTGAAATCTGCTCAGTGTTTTCTGTGTGAGATTAGGCTGCTTTTCCACCAGAGATGTGCTATGCTACGTGGCTATGGATGCGTTTGATATCCACCAATCATATTCATTAGTGCACATGGCATAGCACTGGTGGAAACGTATTCAACTAAGATGTGTTTATTATATGAAAGGATGCGTGCTGTGGATGTGTGCTATGGATGCTTGCTATGGGTCATCCCTTCTTTACTATCGATACATAGCATAGCTCGAGCTGCGCATCTATCTCGCGCAGCTGCTGTGAGGCGGTGATCTTCATAGCACATCTTACTCGCACCGCTACATATAGCTTAGCATCAGTGGACAGGGTCACATAGTTTCGTAGCTTAGCTTTCACATTCTCACAACGGGGCTGCATAGCACATCTTTGGTGGAAAGGCACCCCAACAAACATCCATCCGTCCCTCCTAACTTTCGGACATAATACAGTCGCACAGTGTTTTATGAAGACCATTTTTCAGACATGGCTTTTTTATATAAAAATCTGATAGTTTAAGTTATTTAGATGCATTATTTTGTATCCCCATTTCACTAGCATGTTTAGTTATTGAGATAGAATTTTTTGAAAATCGTCTTTTTTGCAACCAGCTATTTAGAAAAAAAATCATTTCTCTGAAACTAAATATGATACGCAATTATGACCTTAGAAACATCGACGGCGTTTTTTATGCTGCATATTTTAGAGTACAAATAAACTAAAGAACTTCCATAGATCCGGACTTAGACGAGGTTTTTCTTTTTTAGATTTAATTTTTTTTCTCAGTAATTTTGTCGAATTTGGAAAAGTTATTTATACTGAAATTATGCCCTTTATCTTCCCTACGCACCACAAAAATACCACATCCCAATTGAGTGGAATGTAGAAGTTCTTCGAAATAAACTGTTTTTGCTTGGGTTTTCACTTTCGAATCGGAATTACAATGAATACATTTTTATTTGATGGGATGTATTGGTCATTAGAATTTTGACTATTAAACTTAGGCTTCTTTGAAAGTCATTATCAGATCATAACAATATTTTTATGGGACCAAATCGAAAGTATAACCGTTCAAACAAAAAAATGTTTAAAATCGGTCCATAATTGACCAAGAAATCGGTGAAAATACAGAAAAAATAAAAAACACACCCAACCCAACATAATTAAAACCTTCTTCTCTTTGAAGTCGGTTAAAAAAGAAACCATTGGCAAAATTTCATGTTCCTAGGCGTGTATTTTTGTTTGATTTGGATCCACGGGCCTTTTGGAGGTACGTTAAGTCAAAAAAACAATCTTCTTGTTATCCCTCGGTGATGCAGTTTGGCCAGGTAACGTCCAGTGAGGGTGACGTAATTGGTGATATGTTTAGTAACTGTTTTCGCTCTAACTTTCTTGATAATACTGGTAATGCCAACACTCAATGTTCCGCTTATAATATGGTCGAAGGGTCCAATGACAACGCGCACGATATAAGCCAAGTGGAAATACGGCTAAGTGAAGTATGTAGGCTGCTAAAACAAGTGGATTTAAACAAATCTGCGGGTCCAGATAATATTTCACCTATATTCATCGTCAACTGCGCCAAGGATATTTCTGTGCCTCTTTCCATTCTGTTTGAAAAATCGCTTGTTACTGGTGTGGTACCTAAGATATGGAAGTCGGCGTATATAACACCGATACATAAAAAAGGGTCTAGGACATTGGTCGAAAATTACCGACCTATTTCGAAGCTGTGTGTATTTGCTAAAATACTTGAGAAAATTGTGTACGCACAGGTTTATTCGGCACTCAAGCTCTGTTTTAGTGAAAGCCAGCACGGCTTCGTAAAAGGTCGGTCAACATCATCTAATCTGACTGTCTGCAGTGACTACCTCTCTGAGTGTATGTCACAGAGGTCCCAAGTCGACGTTATATACACCGACTACAGTAAATGTTTTGATCGGATAGACCACGTGATCCTGTTGCGGAAACTATTATCAGTGGGCATCAGAGGCGATCTTTACCGGTGGTTCAAGTCCTATGTGGAGAACAGATGTCAGACTGTAGTTTTGAATGGCTACTGTTCTAAACCTATAAAAGTCCCATCGGGGGTTCCCCAAGGATCCTTACTAGGGCCACTGTTATTCAATATTTTTATTAATGACATCTCTTCTTCATTCCGGTATTCAAAACTGTTACTATATGCTGATGACATGAAGATTATGAGACAAATAAATACCTTGGCGGATGCTCATCTATTACAGGCAGACCTTATAAATTTTCAGAGCTATTGTATAAATAATAAGCTGGACTTGAATGTCTCTAAGTGTTATGTTTGCTCCTTTACACGGAAACCTATCCCGATCATCCATAATTACATGCTTTTGGATACAGCACTAAATAGGGTCAATACTATCAGGGATCTAGGAGTTACCTTTGACTCTAAGCTCCTCTTTGATGCACACATAGACAATATAGTCAAGAAAGCATCAAAAGCGCTTGGTTTCATTCTCCGGGTCTCCTCAGAGTTCAAAAATATAAAAACTATTAAAATATTATACTGTTCTTTTGTTCGTAGTCATCTGGAGTATGCCTCTCAAGTTTGGAATCCCATTTATAATGTCTACATAAATCGTATTGAGAGCATACAGAAAAGGTTTTTAAGGCACATTCAATATCGGTCTAAGACGTTTTTAACGAATTATACCTACCGTTGCAAAAAATTTCATATTCTTCCACTTTACGAAAGGCGTAAAATATCGGATTTAGTGTTTCTTTTTAAAATTGCTAATGGGACAACTGGTGTTACTGAGTTGTTGCATAAAATCGGGCTACGAGTGCCGTCTGCGTTTTTACGTAGACCTCATTTATTATACACCCCAGTGGTAGTCACTACGTACAGACGGAACTCGTTCATGATGAGAGCGAGTCGTATGTACAATGCAATCTGCAACGAAGCTGATATCGACATTTTCAACACAAGTGTTGCTAATTTGAAGAAGATCTTAACTAATAGCTTCTTCGATCGTGAATAGTTATTTTTTTTTTCCTGTGATGTATAATACTCGTTACCGATTTTTCTGATCACATGTGGAAACTTGTAATTGGCCATATTTTGTCTAAATTGTTATTTACTGTGCCTGTTTAGCTGTAAGTTTCCCTAAAATAAATAAAATAAAATAAAATAAACTTCTACATTCCACTCAATTGGGATGTGGTAGGGAAGATAAAGGGCATAATTTCAGTATAAATAACTTTTCCAAATTCGACAAAATTGCTGAGAAAAAAAATAAAATCTAAAAAAGAAGAACCTCGTATAAGTCCGGATCTATGGAAGTTCTTAAATTTATTTGTACTCTAAAATATGCAGCATAAAAAACGCCGTCGATGTTTCTAAGGTCATAATTGCGTATCATATTTAGTTTCAGAGAAATGATTTTTTTTCTAAATAGCTGGTTGCAAAAAAGACGATTTTCAAAAAATTATATCTCAATAACTAAACACGCTAGTGAAATGGGGATACATAAAATAATGCATCTAAATAAACTATCAGATTTTAACATAAAAAAGCCTGTCTGAAAAATGGTCTTCATAAAACACTGTGAGTCGTAAGATTTAAAATTCTACCCATTCTATCATCATCTCAAACTAAATTAAGATGTATATAGGTGATAAATAAACCAATTTAGCCCCGTATCATCACAGTTAAGCCTCGCGGTGATAAGCAGTGTAACTAATTTTATTGCGCGACCCCTCTGTAGAACATTTCCGACCCCTTATTTATGATGTGTGGTGCAATAATGACCCCTTGATGCATCGTGTTGTAGTAATGGGCTATGTTTATGTCATTTTCGTGGACACTTTAGTTTTATTCATTAATGAATTTAAATGTACAGTGAATTATAGCAATTGACTGAGCCCCTTTGCATAAATGGTTGAAGTTTTGTAGAATGCGAATCGATAGATCGGTAATTTGGTGATATTTATTCGAGCAAAGTTGTCAGCATTAATTTTGTAATATTAATTTTATTTTTTGAATTAATTTGATGCATTTTACATTACATCATCAAATTCAATAAACTCTAAAAGAATAACAAAATTCCAACGATTGTTGTTATATTTTTTGATGTCAAAAAATAACATTTTTAAGTCGTAGTAAATACATAGTTTTTAAAAATATTTCAGCTTAGAGATTTTGAAGCAAATTTTTCACCCCAACACGTGGGAAATATTTCTTAGAAATACCAGTAGGTACCCTCTACAAAGTTGTATGAAAACTCGACGTGTATAAAAGGAGTAAGAATGCTAAATTCACGAGGAAACATGCTTCAAGAATCTCTTTACTCCAAGAGAATATAACTTATACAGTATTTTCAACTTTCCTTTTCTCAGAAAACTCTCAACCAAACCTCAAAGATTTCTCAAGAATTTCCGAGTAATCTCCCAAAGTTTCTCCGAAACAGTCTTCAAACGGTCATCCAACACTTCTTGGCCCAAACGTCTCATACACATCACCTACTTACCATCTCCAAAGATCATGGTCCTCCGAACTAAAATACAGACGCAAGGTCAAAGACTCCAACGAATAAATCCATTAAGGGGGCGAAAACTAAATAAAACGTACTGAATAAAGGGAGGTGGCAAGACCCGTGATAAAATACTGAAAGAGATAGATATATCTAACGCCTAGTAACGAAGGAACGAGATAGCGACCGGTCTGGACTCTCAAGATAACGCGAAGAAAAATGTCGCGAGATATTTATTCGCAGGGTTCCGTGAATAAATGGTTATTATGGGGTTCCGTAGTAGTAAATTAGTGAGATGTATGGCGGGAGTGTTGAATATTTATTTATTGGACGCGTAAGTTATTGTCCTTAGCATCGTCGCCTCGGTTTTGGGGGACAATTGTCGGTTATTTACGGTGGTCATTTATTGAATTAGTTGTGGAATGAGAATATTTAGGAGAAAATCTGATACTAAAATTACTATTCATGTAAAAGGCCTTAAATACTTAAGTTACACACATTTAACGCTTTTTATCATGGTAAATTTATCAAATGAGTCCTCCCACCAGGGACGGGGTGGGAGGGACTGTCAGTCTTGTACTGACTAAAATCCAAGTTAATTCTTCAATAACATTTAACGCTGCTGCGGCACTTGTAGAGAATACAATCCTGAACTAATAATGTATTAACACATTCGTTGTGGCAGTGATTTTTCTATACTTTCCATTCCTGCGGCACAAGGTCTATACACCTGGTAATAAAACTTCCTTTGTGGCGGTACAAGGCGTATAGACCCTGTAAAATATAAGAAACTTAAATCCTTTTTTTCTACACCGAAAGTTAAAGTATGCCTACCGCACGACAAGGAAGTCTATACTTTTCTTAGCCGCACTGTAAAAAAGTCGTATACAAGGTGTTTAGACCTGGTATCACGCGCAACGTGTTAAAGTATCTTGTTATAAGAAGTAGGGTAGGCAGTAGCGAAACTCCCGGACATAGACATTGAATACATACTATCTGATTTACATACATTCCTTGTTTGTTGACTGAACTTGGAGAATTCTTGGGACGACACCATTTTTCCGTGTACTTACATTTTTAGCTATCTTGCTAAGAAAACAGGAAGTTTTATGTAGCTTTTAGTAAATATGAAGGTTTTGTAAAAGAGTTCTAAGTACAAAAGCGCCACTTTATCAACATTGTTAATATCAATGTTGCTAAAATTATTCTCTATTGCTTGAGCTTTTTATCGGAATCAAAATATAGTTATATTAGATATACCTATACGAGTATAAGTACAATTTTAGCAATATTAATATTAGCAACGTTGATAAAGTGGTGATTTTAGACCCAGAGTAGTTTTAAGTGTAACCATACGACTGGGATTGTAGCAACTTTTTGGTAATTCAATACTGATCAAACTGAATTTTGTTAGAAGAAGCATCATTATGTGCCTTAGTTGCAAAGAGTTTTTTTTTCTAATTTAAAGGGCACTCATTTTGTCTCTTTAATCAGCATTTCTGTATCATCCGATAATAGATACCAATTCTCTATCCTCCTATAATAATTTCCACCTTTCATCCCACGAAAACCCTCGACAACCTACCTCTGAACAGCTGCAAAGGTAGACCCCTCCATATACTCACAACTACTCCGAATCTTCCCAAATGAATTCACTAACCACCGAAACAGATCCATTCGGATATCTCAAAAGATATTTTAACCCTAAGATGGCGAACCGAAATAGAAGGGTTATATGTACTAAGCTGTATGTAAAGCCGTATGTGCGGCACATCAAAGGGAGTGAGCGGCGCGCTTTGAACATCGCCGGCATACCACGCCGACATGTGGAGTCTATGTATGGTATATAAGCGTCTGTTTTGATACCATTTGATGATATTTAGGGGTTATTAATGTTATGTATGTGTGTGTTGACTGTTTGTTTTTGGGTAATGTCAAGCTTATTTACTAGCCCCTAACATACCATATTTTTTGCCACAAGTTGTGGCAGAAAATTTGATTGAAAATTAATCAAGAAAAGCTTTGGTCAGTTTTAATGAATACAATAAAATTCGTATATTTCAAGTGACATTTCGCATCTGTTTGTATATGAGTCTTGTACTCATATGTAACACATACAGACAGGATAAGAAAATGTTGAGATTTGAAGATTATTAGTTTTGAAAAATAAAGAAGATGTTTGTGGCTCAAACACGTGTTTAAAACCTTCATTCCGAATCCAGGCACTGAAATTGTAAAAATAATTCATAACTTTATTATTTTTGGAACTTTTTTTGGAACTAGCATCTTTACCCGATGCTGATACATGAATTTGCTTGCGATAAACATTCAACTACTTATAACTTTAGGTTTAAAACTAACTGTGATCTAAAAACTGGAATACAAGCGTTCTTGATATATTCAAATATAGAAGAACTATTTTTAATACGATAGCTAAAACCTTTGGAACCTTGGGGTCTTCAAGTCAAAAGTGAACAGGTTACTTCTAGATAAGCGTGCTTCATCATCAACCACAGCTTTGCTTACCATCAGGCGAGATAGTGATCAAACGCGAACCTATAGTTTAATTAAGAAAAATAAAGACGAGAGCTATATCCTATTCGAAAAATTACGAAAGTTTATCTTTTAGATTAGACTATAGAATGTCCTAGTAGATCATTGAGAATAGAAGCCAAAAGAAGGAAGAATAATGTGAGCGTGGCACTCACTCACACATTTATAAAAAAGTGGTTTCACAAAAAACGTTATGTTTTGTTTTGAACACGGAATCTGGACATTTTATAATCTAAGTTTTATCTGTATAAGGCTGCTTTTCCACCAGAGATGCGCTATGCTACGTTGCTGCGGATGCGTTTGATATCCACCAATCATATTCACTGGTTTACATAGCACAGCACTGGTGGAAACGGATTCTTGTGACAGCACATCTTCGTAGCGCAGCTACGCATCTTCATAGCGCAGCTACCTTGTGACAGCACATCTTCGTAGCGCAGCTACGCATCTTCATAGCGCAGCTACCTTGTGGCGGCGCATCTTCATAGCGCAGCTACCTTGTGACAGCGCATCTTCGTAGCGCAGCTACCCATCTTCACAGCACAGCTACATAGCGTAGCATCAGTGGAAACGGTCACACAGTTTCGTAGCTCAGCTTTTACATCCTCGCAGCACAGCTACATAGCGCATCTCTGGTGGAAAAGCAGCCTAATACTTTATTTTTACTGATTATACAAAAAGTAAGTTTACCACAAAAAAAAAAATATGGACCGTACAAGGATTATTATAAGTAAATAAAATAGGACAACACTAGAATAAAATCATTACTTTTTTTGGGTCAAATTCAGCATATTTTTTGGGATGAATTTATAAATATTAGGAACTAGCGGCCCTTCCCGACTTCGCACGGGTGGAAGTCCTCTAAAACCTGGTCCTGATGGTTACAAAAAAATAATTATCCGAATCGGTCCAGCCGTTTTGGAGTTATGAGCTTAACAACACATTTTGCGATACGTTATTATATTATAAAGAAAGAAGATATAGATAGATAGAAGAAGATGTGGGCCGAAAGTTCGTTCCAAAATAAGAATAAATCCTAAGCATGTAGTCTTACGACGCCCACCTACAAGTTGGATAAACAGTCTGATGAAGACCACAGGATCGCGATACAAGCCGTTCTCAACCAGTCTTATTAGAAATCTATGGAGGAGGCCTATGTTCAACAGCGGACGTCCTACGGCTGATATGATGAAATCAAAATCAAAAAATCAAATATTTTTATTTCACATAGGCCCATGAGGGCACTTATAAAACGTCGACAACAGGTACTCGGTTCGGGTTGGTCGATTCCATGGAGAAGAACCGGCAAGAAACTCCATGGTTACTCTTTTAAAATATGGTATGTTTTACAAAATGATTGTTACAGTTTTGAATAGGTACATAAATGACGATGATGAATACTTCTATCTAATATCTAATGTCATCTAAATATCCTTTTCAGTTCTGTAATGCAACAATAACGACAAATCAATAAATTCCCAAAAAAATTAAAACCGAAATACCTCCCTAAAAATAAAAATAAAACCCACAAAGGAAATTCAGAAACATACAATCCGGAGCAACCAAATCCACAGATTAGCGCACATGAGACGACCACGGCCGGATAGATCCCGAGACAACCCTCCGTGGGACATGTGAGTGTGGGACTGTACGGGTCCCACAAAATAGCAATTAAATTCGCCTTCATTACGCAACCCTTCAGTGCAAACCGTGCGGGGGATGAGGGTGCGACACTTGAGTATTACGATATGTAATATTAAGTGTTGATAAACTACTGTCCGCCAATATTTTCAAAAATTTTGAGAGTCGGATTTCCATTTTTTTTTAATGTTTTGTTTATTCTTTGGAGGTTTATTTTTACATTTATGTTATAGGCATTTTTCTACAACAATTTCGCGAGACTGTCTAAGCAGGATAGGTACTGTGGCTTTAGAACGCAAAACGCAACCGAAGGTACCTACAGGGTGAATTTTTAGTCAAAAGTCCCTTCAACTCAGGGCGGGAGGGACTCATATGATGGTTTGGATAAGGGTGTTTGTGTGTGTATTTTTTTATGTTTTTAAACGTACTACCTGCGACACAGGAGAAATTCCTAATGTGGGGAAAATTAAAAAAAAACCACCCCAAAAAGTTATGTTTCTGCAACAATACAGACCGTACGGACATATATGTATGGACTAATACGGACCAATTGGTCCGTTCAACATTTAAAGGGGTAATCTGCTCTTCAATTTAGAGTTTGATTTTCTTAGCTCTCTATTAACGCGCTAATAATCAAACAGATTTTTGGTTTAGTGAACAATAAAAAGCAATAATTAAAAACAGTTTCGCATATTCAGATCAAAAATTCAAATCTGAAATTTAATAATTTTAACCGATCGAAGATAAGTTAAAAGTTGTTTAAACTGTTTTTGGAAAATGGAAAAAGATACACTAAATTTTAGATTTCATCATTTGGGCGCACAAAAACTAGGAATTTCACAACATTTTGCTCTCACGTTAAAGCCCCTGTAAAAATGAGCACCTCCCGTCATTTCAACCGAAAAATCTATCTAGCCTTACCCAGGCACAACCTACTATAGGGTCCCTCAAAACAAAGCACAAATCCCCACTAATTACATAAGCACGCACCGTAGCTCCGCGAACGTTCCGCACAAAGGGTTCCGCGCAGCGCCAATAACGCATGAAACAGGATTAAAACATGTAAACGTTAAAGGGTTCCGCAGCCGTTTGTGTGTAATTATACATGTTAATTTACAGTTAGGTACTTTGAACGTACTTTAGGGTAGGCATAGGGACATATAGGGCTGTATAGGTTTGTACAGGCTTCGTTTTTAGGGTTTCGCGCTCGAATAAGCGTGAGCCGTAAGCGGTTTGTTTGGTGTCAGTTGAAACGTAAACGATTTGAAAAATGACATACGAATTATGGACACGTGTCTATTTATTTTTTACGCTTTGGATGTTAGTTTAGTGTTTGCTAAAGAGTTTGGTGTACAGTTGAGGAATAAACATCCTTTAGCAAAAAAAAGAGGAATAAAGATCTGCGGGTCTAATTCGAAATAGTAGTAGGTCTAGTTCTAATCGGAAATTTTAAGCAATACTCCTAATGATTCACTTCGGCAACGTTCCAACAACGTCATTGGCTATTCTTGATCTTAATACTAAAGTTTATCAGCACCTTTGTGCATCTCGTCAGTATTCTTAGCTAGTTTCATGCCCCATTTCTACCTACTCATTCCCAACTAGTCCGATTAATACATCACGGCTATCGTTATACTTACTTAAACATCATCATCATCAGCATGTAATGTTCCCACTGCTGGGACACAGGCCTCCTCTCTGTGAGAGGAGTATTCCATAATCCATCTTATCCATCACGTGGGTCCAGTGCGGGTTGGTAGATGTCACATGTCTTCGAATTTTTGGTTCTAGGACATACCGGTTTCCTCACGATTCCTCACCGTTTCCATAAATACTCGTAAACATTTAAACCTAGATCAAATATTATAAGATTTAAGTTTCAAGTTTTTAAAGAAGGTTCATGTTGTTCTGTAAATCAATTGTATTTTTAAATGCCCTCCTTCAGAAGCAATCGGGTAAACAGGTGAAAAAGTTTTGCTATTTTCAACTTCATTTTAGCAATTAATACGTAACAACCAGTGAAACAGTTTTTCTTTTATAAAGTGCGTGATACTCAACTGGGTGTGCAATTCTGAAAATCATAAAAAAAATGTTGATTCTTTTTCGATAAATTAACAATATTGAAAACGAAAAATGTGTTTGAGGAAAATTTTTTACGGAATATATGTATTCAGTTCGCTGGGGGGTAGGCATTGGAAGACTATAGGGGATGCCTAATGTTCAATAGTGGACGTCTTACGGCTGATATGATGATGATGATGATGATGGGGGTAGGCAAATGTAGGAGAACGTCACTTACATACTTTTTTTGTCTTGCCCCCGTTCATTTAGCAGGTGGGCCTACCATAAAGCATGAGTGCCAGAGTGGGAATGAGATGGCGCTAGACGACTAGTATAGTTCTTTCTCTTTCCCACACTGGAATTACTCACGCTTTATGACGTCATTGTAGGCGACCTAGTTATAAAAAATACACGGTACAATAATTTGAAGGCACGTTTGGCGCAGTGGCTGAGCAATTGGACTGCTGCGCTATGTGTCGCAGGTTTGATTCCCGCACGAAACAAACATTTATATGATCTGCAAGTAGTTGTTCCGGGTCTGGGTTTTTGTGTATGTGAGTTTCTATGTTTGTAAACGCACCCACGATACAGAAGAAATTCTTAGTGTGGGGCAATGTTTTTTTAAAAAAAAAAGATGAAACAAATACAGAGTGAATTTTCCAACTGGACGTGAATGACAATATCCGGAACTATGAGGATATATCGAAAAATACTGAAAAGAGTCAAGAGGCCGACTTTGATGAAAACTAAAACTATGTCATTGGATTTTTTTAAATCAATATTCCTGCAGGCGTAGCATGGCGCCGTAGAAAGGGGTTTTGTCGACGGAAGAATAGACAAAATGACAGAACGTAGAAATAATTTTAGCGTTTTAAGCATGGTAATGTAAAAAATATAGAAAAAAAACGTTCTATTCTTCAATAGTGTACGAATGGTGTCATATTTGTGCAAAAAAACAGTCGATTTGTTTAGAAATAACGATGAAATAACTTTGTCTTTTCTTCGTAGAATAGCCATGCTACGCGTGCTGGTCAGAAATTTTGAAAACAGCTCCATTATTACACCATTCGATAAAAATAAAAACTTTGTATCCCTCATTGTAATGGCGCAGTTCAAGTTTACGTGGACGATTGTCTACAAATTGACATTTGACCGGCCTGTTGGTCCAGTGGTTAGTGACCCTGACTGCTATGCCGGAGGTCGTGGGTTCGATTCCCACCCAGGACAAATGTTTGTGGGTTGAGCACGATCATTTGTTCTGTGTCTGGGTGTAATTTATCTATAATATTTATGTATTTAGAAATATATAAGTACGAGTATGTTTATCAGTTGTCTAGTACCCATAACACAAGCTCTGCTTAGCTTGGGACTAGATGGCGTTGTGTGATAGTTGTGGAATATTATTATTATTTTTTATTACAAATCAACTTTTGGTTATTACATTTTTAAGTTTAAAAAGCTAAACTTAAAAATGTAATAACCAAAAGTTCGACTACTAATTTACACAAATAGCTCTCAAATTCCCAGTTTACAATGAAACTTCGCATAGCAAAAAAAATCTAGGTACCGTTATAAACCGACCGAAAAAAAACAAACTACGTAAACACCAGTAGTATTTGCATTTGAAACAATCAACCCAAAGACACCTGTCTTTCCAGCCAGATACCAACATTAAAAACATAAAACCACAACCTTCATACGCAGACCTCATTACTGTGAAAACAATGGCTAAAAAAAAGATATAATAATAAATAAAAAACGTCGAGGGGCGGGGGTTATGCCGCGCCGCCCACAGCCCCACCCACACAAACAACGTATAATTATGATTGTGTGGACGCGATGCGGTTTCATACACATAGTATGTATGTATGGATGTAGGTATGTATGTTATGATATGCTTGTCGGATTGAGGTGTGAGCAGAAAGTTTTGACGGATTTTTGTGAGAATTGTCGACGTATCCCAGTTGTCTAGTTCCATGGAACTAGAATACTTTTTCACATTAGTTCCATTAAATACATTTGGGGCTCCCACACAAAACCGCAATCTATCGGATTGCGGTTTTGTGTGGGAGCCCCAAATGTTGCGACGTCGCATGGCAGGAACTTCCGATTCTAATTTCTGCGATGCGATTTCGTGCGGCGGCGTAGCATAGATTCAGGTGACTCAAATGTACTTAATGACACTATTGGAATTAGGTGAAAACGTATTCTAGTGAATAACACTACTCGGTGGACGACAAGTTGGCAGTCCTTCAAACTTTTGGTATTCCCTATACAATAGCCTCGATTTTATTTGTCAAATCGATCTATCTAACTTAAGGATTTTTCGTCAATAAGTTCGTTGTAGAGCCCAGTGTTGCGATTGCCTTATAGAGAATAGCATAGCAGATGTACTAACGTGGTCGAGGCAAAAGGAGTAACTTCAGTTTTGTACTTTATGCCTACCACCATAGGAAAAATTTGAGAGTTTATTAATTCATGTGTGCTGACCCAGTTTCTTTGGTGAAACTCAGCCTAAATAGATAGAAAACAAGATAGGCAGAATTTGATTTAATTTATTCGATTGTTCTAGAATCTTAGTTTCCTAGGCGAGTGTGACAAGGGTTAGCGAAAATAGTCACTCACTGAGCTTGCAAGAAAAACGTGCATGAAGTCACAATATAACCCCATCACAGATTTGTTCATCATCGTAACTAAACTCCCAATTTTCAATCAAAATCAAACTAAACTCAATATTCTGACGATGTATTAATTTAAACAAAATACTTTAATTTAATATTCCGTCGCATCGTATCGATGGCGGTTCCACCTGTGCGCACTCGGGCGTCGCGAGCCCTTTTCCCGCCGTTTTCCGACAAAATGGCCGCCACGTGACTAGACTGGCGAAACGGCCTTATTCATTCATAACCTTCAAGCCGAGCACCGTAAATATTATGTGCTTTTAAATTTAATTGTGGGGTTGATTTAATATTCACTTAAGCACCTAACTTCGCATTTATTGACTATAGAAGACAGTATAATTATTTTGCATTGTAGTTGGTATTGTTTTTAGGGTTCCGTACGTCCGAATACAAAAACGGAACCCTTATAGGATCACTCGTGTGTCCGTCTGTCTGTCGCTTACAGTCAATTATCTCCGAATCTACTAAACCGATTGAGTTGAAATCTGGTACACATATCAATTCCTGTGACCCAAGCACAGAGGTGTGACGTGAATGGATGAAATCTGTATGTGGGAGGTAATTTTTGGGAGGGGAAGGAGAAAATGAAAAAAAAAGTTTTGAAAACTGCATCGTGTGACATATCAAATGAAATGTCTTGTTGAGACAATCTTAAATGTATTTTTTTTATAATTTTAAAATAAATAGTTTACAAGTTATTCAAGAAAATAGACGAAATTTGACCATTCCCCCTCCCCCCTTATCTCCGAAACTACTGAACCTAAAATTTTGAAAAAAATACAGTAATTAGTTTTCTACTTATAGATTATAGGAAAACCTAAAAGAAGTCCATATCTGTATATAGGAGGTAATTTTTGGGGGGGAAGGGGAAAATTAAAAAAAAATATTTGAAAACTGCATCGTGTGACATACCAAATGAAAGATCTTGTTGAGACAATCTTAAATATATTTTTATTGTAATTTTAAAATAAATAGTTTCCAAGTTATTCAAGAAAATAGACGAAATTTGACCATTCCCCCCCCCCCCCTTATATCCGAAACGACTGAACCAAAAATTTTGAAAAAAATACAGAAATTAGTTTTCTACTTATAGATTATAGGATAACCTATAAGAAGTCCATATCTGTATATGGGAGGTAATTTTTGGGGAATAGAAGGTCAAAATTAAAAAAAAATATTTGAAAACTGCATTGTGTGACATATCAAATGAAAGGTATTGTTGAGACAAACTTAATTGTATTTTTTTGTAATTTTAAAATAAATGGTTTCCAAGTTATTCAAAAAAAATAGACGAAGCTTGACCATTCCCCCCCCCTTTATCTCCGAAACTACTGAACCTAAAATTTTGAAAAAAATACAGGAATTAGTTTTCTACTTATAGATTATAGGATAACCTATAAGAAGTCCATATCTGTATATGGGAGGTAATTTTTTGGGGGGGGAAGGGGAAAACTAAAAAAAAATAATTGAAAACTGCATCGTGTGACATATCAAATTAAAGGTATTGTTGAGACAAACTTAATTGTATTTTTTTTGTAATTTTAAAATAAATGGTTTCCAAGTTATTCAAAAAAAAATAGACGAAGCTTGACCATTCCCCCCCCCCCTTATCTCCGAAACTACTGAACCTAAAATTTTGAAAAAAATACAGGAACTAGTTTTCTACTTATAGATTATAGGATAACCTAAAAGAAGTCCATATCTTTATATGGGAGGTAATTTTTGGGGGGGAAGGGGAAAATTAAAAATAATAATTGAAAACTGCATCGTGTGACATATCAAATGAAAGGTCTTGTTGAGACAATCTTAAATATATTTTTTTTGTAATTTTAAAATTAATAGTTTCCAAGTTATTCAAGAAAATAGACGAAATTTTACCATTGCCCCCTTATCTCCGAAATTACTGAACCTAATTTTTTTTTTAAAATACAGAAATTAGTTTTCTACTTATAGATTATAGGAAAACCTATAAGAAGTCCATGATATTAAAATAACATGGTAAATCACTCAATATTGTGCGTAGGTACCAATTTGGGTCAGATTTAAAAAAAAACGTGATGGGTAACATCGTACGGAACCCTCTTCACGCGAGTCCAACTCGCACTTGGCCGGTTTTTTTAAATTTAATTTCTCTTCATGTCTGCTGTGTAATACATAACCATTTGTATTGTTTTAACCATTGGTCTACAATACTTGTTTTTTTGCTTTTTCTATTTTTGCTTTTTATATATCTGACCATTCTAAGCTCGCTAGAACTGAGCTTTTTATGCTCGCAAAAACGCTTTCTTTTGTTTTTCTGTATAATGTAACATTCGCAAGAATGCTCATTACAAACGAATGCTCAAGTTTATCAGTACTTTATTGGGATCTATTAACAATTCTGCGACATGTGGCGACGTATATTTTCATATGAATGTTATCGTTGTTTTCCTCAGGAACAGTAACTATTTTTTTTTCGGGTTGCAGGGTAACCTATGTCTGTTACCTGACATATGCATAATTTTGAGATGATTGTTTCAGTAAACTTACTATCGCATTAATATTATTAGTAATGGGATTAGTATAGTTAGGATATTAGTAATAAATCCTAACTTATCCTTACAGTCCTAACAATTTATTGTTTGGGACAATTCCACCGCTCTATTCCCAAATCACTGCAACTCCTGAAAGCCAGAATCAACAGTGGCGAACATCAGAAAAAGCGACGAGATAATGAAGCTTGACGTGTCTCGGAGAATGAAATTAACTGTAATTGATCCTGCAACGAAATTAATCAGAAAATAATAGTGGAGGAGTAGGAAAATATGTAGTTTCCACTTCCCTTCATAACTCTCGTGTCTATTTCCTAAAGACCGTACTTAACTCTTTAAAGAATATTCAATAGTTTATCTCCCAAATAGACACTTGCATAATAGACCTCGCCATTAAACATACAAAAACGTATAGCGCCAAAATCACTAACCCACATTCGTTAATTACATTAAAACAAATAAATGACCGAAAACGAGAACCAAATCAAGTAAATGAACAACCACAATAGTATCTATTTATCTAAATACCGGAGGAAACCTCCCCGGAGACTCAGGGGAATGAAATACACGTCATAGACGACATTTTTGCGATAACTCGATAAGGCAACACTGCGCCCGTTTTGTTTATGGTTAGAGCCGCCATCTTGCGTGTCACGGCGGGAAATAGGGTAACCATGTATTGTTCGCTTTATTTTATGTGTAGAATATTTTTTCTTAGTTTTTCTTGGAGAGAGTCAGGTCATTTTTGAGTTGGTGTGTTTATTCAGTTTTGGAACCAATCTTTCTGATTTCTCCTTAGTATGTTAGTCGATAGTAAAATAAGTTTTTTTATATGTTTGACCTAATATTTAGTTATGAGAGTCCTTTTTGACTAAAACGCTTACGTTTACCGTTTTTGTTTTGATTAATGTCTTAAATTACTTAACTAACTTACCTTATACAAAAAGGCCTCATAGAATCTGTTACAATTCAAAAGAATATTGCAGCAATTAAAAAAATGGTTTTATGAAAAATCTAAACATGTGTTAAATAAACTGACTGACTAAGGTTCCTGTGATATTTCGATCTTAATAAATCCTTTCAAACCCTTTATGTCCCAAACAGAATGCAATATGCGAACATAATTAACGTAACCACAATAAAACCACCAAAAACACCACGTTGAAACTCCACCTCATCCACAAAAACTAATTCAAACATACGAAAAACATTCCCATTTCGGTGTGACATTAATTCGCGTACATTTCACTCCCCGTAGACATTGACTGACAGTAAATAGAGACATAGCCGTGTCTATTATCTGATACCGATCTACACATACAGACTTCATGAAACATTAATGTCCCAGCATCCTGACAGATGTGCTTCTGATACAAACATACTCTGTTATCCCCTATCTCCCTTTTTACAATCAATCCTCAACCGTATGCCGCGGTAATAAGGGTGAGAGGGAAATTTTGGGAGTGAAGAGAGATGTTGTCGTCGTATTTCGAGGTGTCATATTCGTTGCGGTCGAGAAATGAGCAGCACAACGAATGTTGTGATGGTGTAGGGTTAAAAGAAAATAGTTTTAAATGCATTTTTTGTAGAAATAGGCAAAGATTTCGATAGATCTCCTCATTATGGATAATTTATTGCAAATTTTTGCATTGTAGGTCGACACACTTAGCTATTAGAATTTCTAACGTGGTGTGGGCCATCCCTAAATGAAGTAAAAAGCTGAACAATGATTTATTCAAAACAATGTTTTGTAAATGTCGGGAGTTTTCCTCATTTCTAGTACAAAGGTAATGTCCACCCACGGCTTTTGAAAAATTCATTATTTCGTTGTACTTTTTGAAACGGATACCTACACAACGTTGTTTCGTGTTCATGTTGTGTTTTCGACATCAATAATTACAAGTAAGTTTTACCATAGACAAGTAATTTTTGACCGTACTATTCTGCTTTATTTTTCACACAGCTTAAATAACCTAAAATGTTCCCATTCGCTGGCCTTTTCTCCGTGAAAATGAATGGACCATCCACCAATTGGTAATTCAGGTAACCAGTTGTTACATTATCTTCATATTTTTAGAACATGTCGGTTTTCAAACGATGTTTTTCCTCACCGTTACTACCTCATCATCTTCATCATCATGATTGCTAGATTTACATAGAGCGACTGCCTATCGGACCTCCACTACCCAGTACCGGGGTAATACGATAGTCCTTGATAAGTCTTTCGAGCTTCTGACTAACAGTAACGACAGCCAAAGATCTAAAGCAGACAGCCGAGACCAGCGGCTTTACACGCTTTGCGAGTCATGAAGGAAACTCGCTATGATAGATGGTCACCCATCCACAGACCAACCTCGGCAAGCGCGACTTAACCCGGAAGATCGGCCTGTGCGGCTGTAATTATTTTAGCCACGAGCTCCACCACTATCAGGTTTTTGGTGAAGTTCTTCAGTATAATTAGTACTTATGATAGTGCTGATGAAGATGGACAGATGACCTTATAAAGGTCGCCGGAAGACGCTGGATGCAGGTCGCTTCCAACCGGTATATGTGGAGATCTAAAGGGGAGGCCTATGTTCAGCAGTGGACGTCCTATGGCTGAGATGATGATGATGATGATGATGATGATAGTGCTTGTATGAACCTTGGCAAATGCAGCTTAACCTGGAAGATTAGCCTGGCTAAGCACTCCTCCGAGAATTAAGCATCAAGCTTATCGATTTGAGAGTTATCAATACGACTTTTAATTCACTTGAATTCAAGTACAAGTTGCACTTTTTAATACTATTTTTTAACAAAGTAATATACACAAAATAAAGCATAATAACATGTTCGTCGGTGATCGTCAAAACATGCGCGAATTTAAACACACATACTTGTGTCCCGGGCTGCGCTGTAAAAACACTCGAGCCGGTACGAGCAACCTTTACTAGGAGAACTCACTCTCATCTCACTCACTCTCACCTCACTCACTTTTATACTGAAAAAGTCCGATACGTCTTCATTTTCACAGATAACGTACGATTTACAAAAAAACAATTTAAGTCAGAATTAGTTTTTTTTTTCTTCAAGGACAACCCAATTGTTTATTAGGTATTGATAGTGAATTGATTTGACATTCCATCGAAATTTTTTTTGCTTTTAGAAAAAATGTTTAATTCATGGTCAACTTACACTTGCTACGGCGTAGCACGGTGTACGAAAATTGCTACGACGGCTACGAAAGTTGTAGACGCTATAAAACGGGAAAAATTATGGGTTTTCAAGATTTTTTTTACTCTTCTCTCGTCTTCATTCCTTTTCAGCATTTTTAATGTCACTTTTGGTTATGATTGGCCGTAAAAATATTTAAGTACTTTCATTTATTTCGTTATAACCAAATTGTATTTACTTGACTACAGCTATTTGAAAATTAATCTCAAAGAGAATCTGAACTAGACAGCTCTGACATGTAATCAAACAACAAAGGCGAAGATAACTAGACCTGTATAAATTCTAAAATAATTTCAATTCCATTTAAGTCATAACTTAAAACGAGCTCGCGATAAGAAACATTGAAAATTCAACTCGTTGCTAATTCATTTAAAATTTAAATTGCGTTATCTTCAGGTGAGTTTTGACCCTCGCCAAACTAAAGTGCACCTTGTCAAAACCGACTCGCCATTATTGGGCATACATTTTTAAGCCCGATATCATATCAGAGCTGGGTTACGTGGTAGGCCGGGCCGCGTTATCGTCAGTTTCTGCATGAACGCCCCCGTTACGGCCCCCCATTCCCCCTTTCAACCCCACAAGCTTCCCCCATTCGCCCCCAGCCCCGGTAGACGGCAACGCGGAGATTTTGACACTTGAACATAATTTATTCTATCCTAAAATAGTTTATGTTATCTAGACTGGCGATATCTCGGGATTTAAATGTCTGTGAACTTTGTGGTTGTTTGTTTGTGATTATTGAGGGTTAATATTATGTTATATTATGGTGTGCGATAGGGTTAAATGTTAACGAGTGTGTTTAGAAATGCGGCATTATCACTTTCTGGTTACTTTAATTGTTAAAACCATTAGAAAACACAGATATTTTTTGGGACATTGGCAATAGCATTGTTAAAGTATCTAATAATTTCTGCGGGTAGAGACTGGATGAGAAAAAGTCAGGACAGAGCTCAGTAGCATAAATTAAGAGAGGCTTATGTGCAGTGGACAAATATAGGCTGATGATAATGATGACTACTCTTTCCAGAATCATTTGAAATGGGTATTATAAGGTGCAATTTAGGTAGATTTAAATAAGTTAGGTTAATTAAGTTGTGTAACTCATGACTTGCTAAGGGGCGCCTCTAAGAGGCTAGGAAAACCACTATTCATGACATATCAAATATTTAGTTAGTATGTGTATCTGTTCCGTTGTAGTAGTGTAGTGCAAGCAGACTGACTTAGGTCGGTGGGACTAACTTTGTTGTGCAGGTATGCACGATACCATTGTTACGACTGGAAGCGGACATAGGCTTAGTATACAATAATAGTATAGGGACTATTTAACCTAACAAACTACAACCGCAAGAATTTTCCCAGGTAAAAGTTAAGCAGTGTACACATGGTTTTTACCGTTGCTCCACATTGGAATTCTGCTGTGTCTTGGGTGTGTTTACAAAACATAGAAACACACTTACAAAAATACCCAGACCCGGGACGATTACTTATAGGTCATACAAATATTTGTTCCATGCGGGGATCGAACCCGCGACAGCAACTCAGCTCAGCCACTGTGCCTCCTATATTGTCTGGCTAATTTATTTGAATGAAGTTCGGTAAATATCTCACGGGAACATATTAACCGGATAAAGTGAACTTCACGCGGGCAACGTCGCGTGCGTAAGCTGGTACTATCATAAAAACAACTCTATCTCTTAATTTTTCACGCCTTTAACGGCTGAACCGAATTCGATTGCAAGAGGTCGACGATAATCTTATCTCACAGATGAGATCACATGGGGTTTCTGTCGTCCTCCTAGACCGCTATAAGTACTCGTAAGTGCGAAATGTGAACGGGCACATAGATATAGCTTGACTACTGTTAAGGTCTTAAGACGCGGACTGACTACGATTTTAATCGCTTATGACCGCGTAAACTATTGTCACCACTATGGAGCGTCAATAAGATTGAAAATTGAAAAAATGACATTTGTGTTGAAATGTGACGTAAGCTGCGAATGGGCATTTATTTTACTGGTTTTCTTTAGATTATTTAAAATATAGACATACAATTAAATAATGGTTCGGTTAAAGTTTAAAAAAAAATGGAAAACCTACTAAATTCTTAAAAAAAAAACTGTTGTTATCGCTGGAAATACAGAGATCTTCGACGTCAAAGTTTATTTTTGTGCTACAACTTCCCAATTTTTATTGGGAATATCAAACTCTTATTTATTATTCTGTTCGGTTTAAATTCTTCTTTATACCCTTCTCTGTTCACTGTATTTTTTGCGTTGCTTATTTTTATTACATTACGTCATACTCGACGTTCTAAGAAACCAATTTTTGGGAATATGAGATAAGACCGCGCCTTAAGGAGATTCTTTGAACTTGTCATTTTACACTCTTGAATTATTTATAGGCTTATTAACTATCACATAACATTGTCGTGATTTTCTTGTTTATTATTCTTTTAAAACCTTCGATCAATAATAAAAACAATATGGGGATGTTTCATTTGAATACATAGGTACATGAAAATATGAGATCGATCGGATCTGCGGGCCTCAAATCCACAGATTCCACTGGGCATCAGTTAGCATAAAAATTATTTTCGTTCTGCAATATTTACGAGTTATGAAGTATCAAGAAAGTATAAGAGTAACTAAATTAAACACTGTCAAACCAACAAATCTCACCAAAACCAACCGCAAACAAACAGTTATTATTCAAACTTTTAATCAGGATTTCGTAATTGAATCCCACAACTCCCGAAGTTACGGATAACGTAGATTTACGACTAAGCAGACCAAGATTAACATCGTAACTCGAATAA
The DNA here is from genome assembly GCA_950005045.1 of Agrotis exclamationis. NCBI lineage: Eukaryota > Metazoa > Arthropoda > Insecta > Lepidoptera > Noctuidae > Agrotis > Agrotis exclamationis. The sequence continues at coordinate 15,786,279 of OX465429.1, read as the reverse complement.
ATCCGCGGTATCGGCCGAATTAAACCTCGGCTGTTCACTTTGTGGGCATAACTTTACGTCATCCCTGGCAACTAAGAGTTCTTAGAAACTTGTAAACGTTGTAGTATTATAGCTGTTTTGGAAGATTATCGGGTATTGTTAGGTTATTAATAACTGCGGGAGATTGAATTAAAAGTTAATGTTCGGGATGTTAATCAATAGAATCGTATTTAGAATCGTAATGGGTTATTCTTAGAATGGTTTTTTCCGCAAATACATCAGCCTTTTAATGTTCCCAATTTTGGACAATGGCGTCCTCTCTGTGAGAGGGAGTGGGCCATGATCCACCACGCGGACCCAGTGCGGGTTGGTAAATCTCACGTGTCGTCGAACTTTTGCTTTTAGGACATGTCGGTTTCCTCACAATGTTTTCCTTCACCATTTTGAGAGCAGTGGTGATGAAATAAATTACACAAAGTAATGCGCCTGGCTGGGTTTTACCCCACGACCCGACTCGTTAAGTCGGGGCCGATATCACTGAGCCACAACCAAATTTATCCTACTAATATTATAAACGTGAAAGTTTGTTTGGATGGATGTATGTTTGTTCCTCTTTCACGCTAAAACTACTGAATGGATTTGGTTGAAATTCGGTACATAGATAGTTTATAACCTGGATTAACACATAGGATAGTTTTTATCCCTATTTTATGTTCCTACAGGATGATTTTTGAGTTGTAGCGGGTGAAACCGCTGGCAACAGCTAGTACCTTATAAATATAACATTAAAATCCCTTTCCCCACAGACGAGGAACCACTAGAAGGTCTGGAAGGTCTACATTCAGACGAGACGGGGTCCGGAGACAACTCCAACGCGGGGTCAAGCGGAGCTGACGACGATGCAGCTCGACTGCGACTGAAGCGCAAGCTACAGAGAAACAGGACCAGCTTCACCAATGAGCAGATTGATAGCTTGGAGAGAGGTAGGCCTAGTTGACCTAGAAAGGGGTTTGAAAATTTTGGCTCTATCTGTCACCGCCATATTTTTTTTTTTTGAGAATCGCTTTGCTCAACGAAAATTATATATTTACATATTATATATGTAAATAGAGGACACTTAGACAAACAAAAAAAAACTTTTTTTTACCTAGAAACATAATTCTCATTGTTATTTAAAACATCATCTCACATTAATCATATGAGATATTATGTATTAATTAATTAATACCACTCTACCACTTTGGTTGTGCACCTCATTATTGAAAAAAAAACAAAATTGCGGGCGACTGCTGCGATAGGGACACCCTTCATACAAAAATCTTCTATACCCTTTCTGGAGATTTATTATATTTTCCTTATATTTTCGACTTTTTGTGATATAGGTACCCATTTTTTTTATATTTTCAGAATTCGAAAGAACTCACTACCCAGACGTTTTCGCCCGCGAAAGACTCGCTGCCAAAATAGGCCTGCCCGAAGCCCGAATACAGGTGAGTTTATCAAGTAATTATAATTATTATCTTCTACTTTAAAGTGCTTCCTCATCGAGAGCATTCGCCTGTAATGTATCGTTACAGATTCGGGAATTACACGTTGTAATGATACAAAACGAGTATTACATTAGTGAAGCAGGAGAACCGAGCATTACAATGTGCAGCTTGTTATCATACAATCTGTAATGCCTCGATACAACTTGCAACGTGAATGCGCTCCATTTGTAACCGTTAAAAATGTGTAATGTCAAGCCGCTTTTCCACTGAGCGCTCAGAACGATTCTGCGAGCAAACGTTCGTTCTGCTATGTTTGGCTGAACTCGGTGATCGAATGCTCGCTCACTCAATCTAAGCGTTTCCAGTTTGCCACCGAGCAAACATTTAGTTCAGAGCAAATGTTCGTTCGTCGTTCCGTTGTTTCCATTGAATGAGCGAGCGACCGAGCATTCATCATTCACTGAGTTCAACCAAACATCGTCGAACGAACTCGTTCCCTCGTTCTATTTCCATTTATCGAACAAACACACGATTGCTCGCCCAGAATTGTTCCGAACGCTAAGTGGAAACGCGGCTTTACATTGCACGCGAATGCTATTCAGTCAGGGATGTAGTATTGTAATGTAATGTTCAATACTCAATTGTAATGTAGGTAATGTAATGATCAAAGTCACTCATGTAAAATGTTACATTTTACATGAGTGTTCTTGGTGAGGGGAGCACCTTTACATGTAACTAATACCTATGTTCCAGCAAGATAAACCTAAGAGTCAGTTGACAACGAGACGCGACGCGAAGCGACGTTACGCGATGATATTGGAAATCTGTATTTTTTCGTATAGTAAATAAACTTAGATTTTGAGTCGCTAAATAAAATATGCGCACCACATCACGCTGCGTCGCGTTATCAGTGAAATGTGTATCTTTTCGTGTAGTAAATAAAGTTAGATTTTGAGTCGCTCTATCCAACAGTGCGCGCAGCGTCGCGTCTCGGTGTGAATGTGATTGTGAATAGACCCTAAGGACATATAGACAGTTATTAGGTCAAGAATGTGACGATACATACCTGTAGAAATGATATTTCGTATCTAAATATGTATAAGTAGGTCATATTATAGTCCTTACCTACTATTTGAACGCTTAGGTACATTACCTACTGCAATATACAGTGTATCTTGTATACATGCCTGTACTTAGGTAGCTATGTAATTACGCCAGTGTATGCCTGGCATGTGTCCGGTCGAGCGATTTAATAGGTACCTTATAAGTACCTACTTATTGTAACTCATTACTTAAGAATTTACAATATCTATACATATAATAAATCTGTAGAAGGGTCAATTCTGTACATTGAAAATATTGAAAAAATAAATAGCGGGGGGTGTTGCTGGATCGATACCAAACCCAAATATGTGATTAAAAAAATTTTTGTCTGTCTGTCTGTCTGTATGTGCAGGCATCACGTGAAAACTAACGGTTCGATTTCGATGAAACTTGGTATAATTACCTTATTATCCTGGGCATAAAATAGGATACTTTTTATCCTGGAAAAATACGTAGAAAAAAAATCTTATTTTTCAGTTTTATTCATAGACGTTGTTCTGTAGAACCGCGAACACACGTTGCATGGCACACGCGGGCCACGCCTACGCGCCTCCCCGACTCCTATATAAGGAGCCGCGTTCCGCGCCGCGCGATGCATATAAATTCTGAATTTTGATGCGAGCGGACGTGTCCAGTGTGGCGAGCGGTCGTCCGTGGAATTAATATTGTATGCGTGTAAACCGTGCTTTTCAGCGCGACCTTTTTGATTACTGTTCCGATCAGTTATTTGTAAATACAAGGTCGGAATTATTATGAAAAAAATACTTACTACAGAACGCGAGCTCAACAGCAGTAGCTCAATAGAGGGATCTCCTTAATTATTATAGGCTTAGCCGTATTTGGGTCCAATAGATATTTATAAGATGTCATTGTCAGAGTTACTCAAAATGGAGAAATAAACCATCCACACGAAGACCGACATCCGCGCGGACAGAGTCGCGGGCGGAAGCTAGTTATGAAATATTGGAACAGTATTTTGTAGGCGACTAGTCATGGGCGTCATTCATTCTAGGGCTGTAGTGCCTTTTTAAGACACTCCTGCGGCCGAAGAAGTATACATTTCATTAATCCCCATACAATGACTGAAACAAGAGTATGTCTATCCGAAGTGAAAACGGTTCTTATCTTAACGGTCTTTTCATAACTTTAACACCACGATCCTTTTACTTAAATAATTGAATTTCATGCTGTATTTTATGTGTCTACTGTCCAGGGTTGGACTAACCTCCATATTGCCGAGATAGCGTTTACCAGCTGGGCCCCAGCCTTCACGGGCCGTATGAGCCTGTCTTGCAAGCTAGGACACCCCATAGGCCTGGCTTGCAAGCTAGGTAGGACACCCTATGGGCCTTGCTTGCAAGCTAGGACACACCATGGGCCTGGCTTGCAACTTAGGTAGGACACCCCATGGGCCTTGCTTGCAAACTAGGACCCACCATGGACCTGGCTTGCAAGCTAGGTAGGACACCCCATGGGCCTTGCTTGCAAACTAGGACCCACCATGGGCCTGGCTTGCAAGCTAGGTAGGACACCCCATGGGCCTTGCTTGCAAGCTAGGACCCACCATAGGCCTGGCTTGCAAGCTAGGTAGGACACCCCATGGGCCTTGCTTGCAAGCTAGGTAGGACACCCCATGGGCCTTGCTTGCAAACTAGGACCCACCATGGGCCTGGCTTGCAAGCTAGGTAAGACACCCCATGGGCCTTGCTTACAAGCTAGGACCCACCATGGGCCTGGCTTGCCGGGCTTGCCAAAAAACCTAGGCGGTAGGCTTGGGAAACCAGGAAGGCTTGGTCACAGCTCTTGTGATCTTAATGCAAACTAGATCAGATAGTTCATTCGTTTATATTCTTAGAGAGAAATGAAATAGAAAATCTCGAAAACTACTTGAACCTGAGCCGGCCAGCCCTGAAACTTGTTATGAAAATTTCTGAAAGGCGACCCGGGTCTGTGGAGAACCACCCAGACCAATTCGACTCTGTATAGTATCTCCTAATGTTTTTGAGGAAATATTCTTATTGTGATCTTTAAATTAGTATCACCAACAAGCTAGCCTTGTAAGGATCCTAATTGCCCCGTCCTAGCGCGTAGCCCGCGCCTTGTTTTAACTTAACCCGACGTTAAGGTGTGGTTCTCGAATCGACGCGCGAAGTGGCGGCGCGAGGAGAAGATCCGGTCGCAGCGGCGGAGCCCCGAGTGCGGGTACAGCGGGGCCGCGCCGCATGCGCCGGCGCACCCCGCGCACCACCCGCCGCCCGCGCACCCCGCACACCCCGCGCATCCGACGCACCAGCCCTATCAGCCGCCGTTGAATGTGGATACTTACAGGTGAGTTGGTTTGCAGAATATTAGGATTTTAAGCTACACTCCACATCTGGCTATCTAGGGATGTAGGCCTCCCTTACTATTTCCACTTACTCCTGTTTAAAGCTTGCTCCAAACCAAAGTTAAATAAGTTTGTGAGAATCAGGGAATCTAAAATTGACATAAAATCAAAGTTATCGGCGCAAATAACTTAATACGGAAAACCCGAAAACAATTATCTTGCTGGGGCCCAGTAAAATTGTACTGATTTTGTATCAGCCCATTATCAGCCTGTTTTGAATGCTCAAATTATTTTTGATTTGCATTTTCACCAGTCTGTTTTTCAGTTTTTTTTTTTTGGGGGCGGATATGGGACTTTACATACACTATTCTTCATATATCTCGAACAGTTTTTAGCGAAAGTTTAAGCGAACTTTTTAAAAAGACCCCCTATTATGTATAATCTACTTCTTTTTGGCAGCAGTCCATAGGATTCAAAATAGAAAGATAAAATCGCATGTTAGCTATGATTTAGCCGACTCACCAAAAAAATAGACGTATCATGTCTAAAGTTCACAAAAATAATATATAAAGTCCTATGTTCCCCAGTCCGCTGACCCCCATGGGGTACGGAGGCGGCATGGTGCCTGAGACCCCCGTGTGCGACACTACGGAGGCCGAGCTGTGCAAGAGCGGCTTCTTGGGGTACCCTCGCTACGAGCTGGGGTACCGGCAGCCCACGCACCCTTATGTCAACCACCATGGGTACCAGCATGAACCGGCGTCGCCCCCACCAGGTAAATACCATAAAAACTAAAAATGAAAATCGTCCTTGCTACTACGATATAATGATGCAATTCGACTGACTTACGTCGTCGTGGCGATCGTGTTTTGTTTTTCATCTACCCGTAAAAAACCGCACGTTTTATGTCATATGTCGTAGTGGTAAGGATGATTTTCACTTGTAGTTAGAATCGGTCAAATTACGTCGCATCGCGTCATCAGTAAGCTCCCTTAAAGAACATAGTCGCATTCATCTGCATTGCAAGTAGTAAAAGAAAAGTTGGATGGATTGTGTGAGGAATAGTGATGGGCAGAGGATAAATACTCAGAGGATAAATACTAGAGTATTTATCCGAAATGGATAAATACTCGTATTTATCCGTTTTTATCGGATATTTACTCAAAATGGTGGATATTTATTGCGTATTGGGTGTTTTTTTTTCATTCAAAATGACTAGTAATGTCAATAAGGCTTTCCAAAACACAACAATATACCATTATTTTTAGTTCTAATGTCAAGACAAAGCAGCGCGCAAGCATCGTGGCTCTCACTGCGCCCTATCCCGCTCTCTTTTTGTCCCGTTTCTTTTATCTCTTTTGTTTGTCTTGCTCTCTATTCCCCCGCGCCGCATGTCCTAGCAGTGTATAGATTTTCGTCATAAAGAGCACACGCGTGTTTGTTTTACTACAACAAATTGATACTTACGAGTGTGAATTTTGAAATTGAGTTATTAAAACGTTTCAAGGTATGTTTACTAGATATTATTATTAATTGTGCTAATGGTAATTTTTTTATTAATTCCTACCAGTTTATAACTTACTTACTTTCCAGTGAGCTACAGACTTGTAACTGCGGAAATAACTTAGTACTTGATGACAATACGATAGGTATTAACTCACTTTATAACTTAATGTTTCCTTGTTTTAGCTATCATGGGAACACCAAAAAAGGTGTTTGGAAACATTTTCGTACCGGTGATTCAAAATCTGTACAATGCAATTATTGCGACAAAAAATTTAAAATAGGAAACGTAAACAGGATGCATAAATATTTAATAAAATGCTTCAAGTGGCTGGAAATAGTTCGAACAGAAATGAAAGAAACTAACTCTCCTTCTAAACGAGTGCCGTTGCAAACAAATTCAGAAAATGTACCACCAGTGGGCGATCAGTCTTGTGATTGTACGAACGAAGCACCCAGTAAAATTAGTGATTACTCAAATATGAGCGAAACTCTGAAGAAGATTAGAGAAAGAACTCCAAGACCGATCCCTGTGGAACACCGCACGACACCTCTCGCCGGTTCCATTCTCCCCGGTGACCGGGGTAGATTTCGGCTCTGTCCGTCACGTAGTCCTCGACTATACGACGGAGGTAGGTCGGCACCCGGTGATACCGGAGTGCCTCCCTGATGCAACTCCAGGGCAGGGTGTTGAAGGCGTTGGTGATGTCTAAAGACACCGCCACGACGACCCTGCCCCGGGCCACTGCATCCCCCGTCGTGAGGGCTCTCACGCGCATGATGGCATCCACCGTCGAGCGCCCCCTGCGGAAGCCAAACTGGCTCTCCGCAAGGTCCGGACCCACCCGATTCAGGTGCCCGACGAGGCGGTTTGCAATTACTCTTTCAAAGAGCTTGCCCACCTCGTCGAGCAGCACGATGGGCCGGAATGCGGACGGAGAGTCCGCAGGGCGCCCGGGCTTCTGGATCAGGACCAGTTTCCCCGTCTTCCAGCGAAGCGGGAACTGGCCCCTCTCCAGGCACGCGCTGAAGAGCCCCCCCAGTCGAGGCCCGAGAGTCTCGGAGGCCAGGACCCAGGCTTTTCCTGGCAGGCCGTCGGGTCCTGGGGCGATATTTTTGGACTTGAGCCGTAGCACAGCCACTCTCAGGTCTACCTCGGTCACCTCCGGAGAGTCGTAGACGTCGTCGTCGCTGTGGTCCGCGTTTGCGCCAGCTTCACCGTCAGGTTCCGTCGGAGACGGAGCCATAGGCGGGGGAGTATGCTTCCCTCGCGATAGGAACAGGACGCTCACCACTTCCTCCACGAACTGAGGCCGGAGACTCTGCGTCAACGGGGGAGCCCAGGGGCGGAGCTTCTGTCTCGCCCACTTGTAGGGTCGGCCCCATGGGTCCCCGTTCAGAGACTCCAGCATCTCCTTGCGGGTCAATTCTTTGGCCCGCCAGATCTCGTCGCGGAGGACGGTCTTCGCTGCCCTGTAGCCTTCGCGCAGCTCCGCCTCTACAGTCGCCGCATCCGGAGGTCGGGTGCGGCGCCTGCGGAACCTGGTGTACCGGCGTCGCGCGGCAACGCACGCCTCGCGCAACGCTGCCAGCTCGTTCGACCACCAGTACAGCTGACGCCGGGCGCGTCCTTGCCGGACCTGGGGCATGGCCACGTCGCAGATATCCGACATGGCCTCCCGGAACCACTCCACCTCGTCGTTGATGTCGGCAAGCCTGTCCGGTGGTGACACCCAGGCCTGCACGATCGAGGCTTCCAGGAATAGCTCCCGGTCCAGCTGCTTCAGCGCCCATCGCGGACCACTTGGGTTCCATCCACTTGGGACCGGCGCGTCTGAGGTCTGGGCGGAGACGTCTAACCGGATATACCGGTGATCGGAATAGGTCTCCACCTCCTCCACAACGCGCCAGCCGGTGACGCGCGGCGACAGGTCTGAGGTGGCGAACGTAACGTCCACCACCGACTCGCCCGCTCACCGCACGCACGTGGGGACAGAACCCCGGTTCTCGATGACCAGGCCCTGCGCCAGGGCCCAGTGCTCGAGCCTTCTGCCCCGCACAACGTCCGTAAACCGGGAACCCCAGGCCACATTTTTGGCGTTGAAGTCCCGAGGACGAGCGCGGGGAACTTTGTCAGTACTTAACGAAAATTTTCGTTATTGAGTATTAGGTACAGTAATTTTGTTTTTATTAAAGCGATTAATATACCTTGGTTCAAATCTATATTTTCAGATTTACATTTATTCCCACCCTTTTATTCATAAAACAAATAAATCCCCGTGAAATAACGGAATTAAAACTGTAAATAGTTTTTATCCACTGTTTTGAGTAAATACTCGAGAAGAAACGGATATTTATTGAGTATTTATCCATTTTGAGTATTTATCCGGATAAAAACCCATCACTAGTGAGGAATGACATGAAAGAAAAAGGTGTAAATTGCTGTGACGTCTGACAGGGAAAAATGGTTGAAGAAAACGTGTTGCGCTGACTCTCAAGTAAAATATTATGGGATAAGGGCAGGAAGATGATGATTGTAAGTAGGTACAACCACGCTTCGTTGTGTTCAAAATCCAAGTGATAGGAAGGAACCTGTTACAGTGAAAAACAAATCCAGACTGCGTGATACATAATTGAAAACCCAATAACACTTTTCTCGACGCGAATATGCCCAAGACATCATAATTAGCAAATAGGGCTTGTGGTCGCAAGTTTAACAAGGCATTCCAGGGACCCACCATGAGAGTGATGAGAGGGAATATTAATAAAAACGAACTTTTTGTTATTGTTAGGGGCTCCCTTTTCCGCATTTGGACTCGTAGGTGGTCCGTTATGCGTGAGGTGGGACGGTTGGCTATATGAGCCAACCCAGCTCCCTCCAGAAGCTCAGAAGTCTCCTGAGACGTTAACAGGCTTCTTGGAGCAACCTCTGAGTGCCAAGGTTTTGTGCCTGTTGATTAGCAACACCTTCGCATTTCGGGATTACGTGGGTTGTCGTTTCATCCGAAAAACAAACCTTTAACTGCATCCAAGTTATACTTAGCAGTATCAATCTTCCAACTGCTAATAACAAGTTTTTATAAGATACAGAATTTCCACAAAAAACAAACTTCATCAGAATCGGTCCACTCATTCAGGAGCTACGATGACACAAATAGACACGTCAATCTTAAACACCCCTCTTTTTACGGCAGGGATTAAAAATCCAGAAGAGGTTCTAGAATTTTGAAAATTACTAAAACAAATTAATTTTTTTCTATTCCAGAGTTAGGTGGTCTCCTAGGCACAGGAGTATCGGTACCTCTGGCAGTTCCAGGACAGGACACGCAGCAGTACTGGTCTCGTCTCCAGTGACCCTGGTGGAACTAGCCGAGCACATCACACAGGTGGCCAAAGTAGGTTCAGTGGGTGAACGAGATGGCGCTAGACGACTTGTATAGCTCCATCTCTTTCCCACACACTGGAACTACTATGGCTTTAAGACGTATTTAGGCCACCAGTACTCACCCGCTCATGCTGCTTCCCGGTGAAGAGCGGCCATTTTGGAATCGATTACAATAGGCATGTTGACAGTACTTATCAATAAATTGCAAAATTAATTAGTCCATCATTAAGAGTTTTGAAAAATAATGGTTACGTATTTTTTCTTTTGTTGAATTAATGCATATTTACAAAGATATAACGAGACAAAATTCGAGAGTGGGGGCTCGTGACGTCATCGTCGGATCAAGTAAAAAATGTACTTGCTTTGCTTGTGACGTAGGCAATTTTAAAAGTAATCGTATCTTCTATTATGATTTACGTAACAAAATGCGTGTCAAATATTTATGATAATCTAAATGAAAGGACTAATTAGGTCTTTTCATTCAAATACCCCCTTAAGAACGATGCGATGCGATTAGTGATGCGTTTTTCATTTTTTAGTTTTAAGCGGAAAGCGCCCTCTGTCAGCGCAAAAACGCACTTTAGTTTGAAAAAATGATCGCCAAGGTAGGGTGACTGCCTGCCAGGGTCGCGGATATGTCTAAGCAGGTTACCCTGGTAAATAAAGAGGAATTGAAGAAACACAGTGGTCAGTACAAGTCTCTACCCAGGGCTAGAACAAATATTTTATTTTACCAACGGTAAGTTGTCTATAAAATCTGAGGCGCTATTAAAATGGGGAAGGCCGGTCAAAGCTAATTGTAGATGGCGCCACCATAGCTAAGTCCTAATCCGACCAATGAGGTAGTACTATTTTGAAGTACCTATAAGATTAGAGCCAATGACGATGCTTGGAACAAGCTATACTAGCGCCATTAGTTCCCCAGTTGCGATCCCCATTGGTGCATGATAAGTTTGAAATCGTGTTGAAAACAAAGTTATGCTGAAACGAAAGGTACAAATCTAGATTCCAAAACGGCCCCTTCTTTGAACGGGTACTGTGTATTTCTTTATACCGAAGTATATCTGAACTATGTTTAATTAATAATTACTTTTGGAGATTTGTTTACTGATAACTACTAAATAAAGTTTCCAAACCAAATGAAACTTGGCAACATTTGGAAATTTTTGCAGATTAATTTTGTATCTATGCTTTATACCTAATTATTATTTATGAACAATGCTCTCTATTTGTATTTATATTCTACCCGGAAAACGATAACATAAATCTGCATCAGATATAATAAAGTTTACTACAGGCTATGCAAATTAAAAAAAAATGGGATGTGATTGTGAAAATCTCTGTTTAATTGCTAATTAATATTTAATTTTGTACTTTACAGTGATATATTTTTAATTAATTTAATTTTGTTATATGAGATTAGATAACTCACCAACTGATATAACACGTATAGTATAAAGAATTAACATATCTACTAGATGCCACAAAACAGGACTTGGAGCACAAAACATAGGCTCAAATTGTATTAAAAAATAAATTAGAATATTTCATTCAAATATTTAATTAATAAAATCACTCATAGATTTCTACATTACCGTTATTGATACGCATGTAATGTTGTATCCCTAGCTTGTAAACTTTGAATGAAATAATTTAATATTTTTGTGTAAGTGTTAAAAATATTTTAATAACAATTAGGTAGTTAGCTAAGATTAGCGTTAAATAAGTATTTAATTGTGTATATTTGTTGTATATGTTTAATTAACAATGCTGAGATTAAATTGGATTAATTTTGCGAATATCTGATAGATAATTGAGGAATTTTGTAGTACCTTTGCCATATGGATTAAACAGTAAATAAATTGATGCAAATCACATAAATTTACTCAATTTTGTCAGCATTTCTCCAATACACAGAAGTCGCGAAGGAATAATTTGTAAAAAAAAATACATTCACATTCAATCCCAAACATTATTGTAGTGTAGATTTTTTTATGAGAAACAGGGCTTTTTAGTAATAATAAGTACAGAAGTGTAAATAGTTATACTTTCGTGTAATTGTTCATTGTGATTATCCCATTGTAAATGTAATAAGCGCGCAAGTACGATGTTTAAATCTTAGATGATTTTGGTAAATCATTTTTATTTTATGAACACTTTTTGGTAGAAAAATATTTTTTCAATTTTTTTTTCTACTATTATGGTAGGTTTTCTTACTATCAAAATTTTGTTTAACTGATACCTAATGCTAGCATTAAAGAATGTCTCATGTTTAACATCTCTCAGCGACATTAGTTACAACACTAGCTTGAATAAATCTCAAGTGTTATTTTCGAATTTACAATTAGTTTTTAAAGTGTATATGTATTGATTATAAATAAAAATGTGAATAATTGTGTGATGTCGATGAAACGTTTTAATAACATTATATGAATACACTTTTGGATCAAAGTATTTTTGTTGTTTTATTTGGGCATAGCAGCGCCATCTGTGTGTTCTTAAACAATGTTTGATCACTGCGTCAGATTAAACTGGGAGCCGATTCCAACAATATAGTTAGGAAAAACAGATGATAATGGATATTTGAAATTGTTATTTTTTAATAAAACTCCACTCTCTAGCAAAATTATTGTAATAATTTCCATAGAATCAATTAAAGCTTTTTCACTCTACAGTAATAACAAAATACTAAAGATTTAGCTCTCGTACCTATAAAAATAAGTCACATAACATATTGCTTGTCACTTAGATACTACTTAGTGTAGATCTTTTCATAAACTTAATATAATGTTGGAACAGTCAGCCTCAAAACAATATATTTCTTACCTCCCCTCTTATTTCAACTTTTAAATAAAATTTATCGGTCCTTTATTTTCTTCTAAGTAGGTACCTACCTCATTTTTTAACGATTGTTGTGAAACTTAGGCTACATAAGCACGCATAGTGAATTTTAATCGCGCGTTTTTTTTGCGGCACATGGAATAGGTATGAAGCTATATTTTCGGGATAAAAAAATCATCAAGGCAGTGCGGCCTTAGCCTTATGTAAATTATCTTGTTTCGGACATAAAAAAATGTATATAATGTAACCGGCTTGTACAGAAGTTTTGGTATATTTTTTTTGTAACTTTACGTTTACATTATAAACACAATAAATTATTATGAAACAATGGTCATAAATAATAAAATCGTCTTCTTTAGGGCTGACTGTAATAATCTAACCACATAATATTAAACATGCAAACTTTTGTACGAACATCTCGACTTAAAAACTTCTAAGTCTAATAATTAAACATAAATGAGAATCATAAGTCATCATCTAGCAAACTATCGATATCATTTAGAATGTTATTCGCTGAGCTGTCTGTTTTATTCAGTTGTTGGTGGCAGCTAACCACCACATCGGGCATGACCGCGTTTTTGCTCAAATCCAGATCAAGATCAGCAGCTGTAATGTCACCCTCGTCCTGATCCTCACTCAAGTCCACGACATCTATAGGGTCTCCTAACCTAGTAGTCTCTAAATCTATAATTTCACTATCCGAATCTGCCTTATCTAAATCTACTGAATCTATTCCCGTCATATCTACGCTAACAATTTGTACTTCTGAATCTGAATCGTCTGTTTTGTTTAAATCTAAATCGTCGTACTTTGGTTCGTCAGTACTTATGTTTGAACTGGTTAATCTGTTTCTTATGAGCCTGGGTTTAGCAGTCTGAGCAGAAAGCTTTATCCTCTTGAATTCGTAACAGTTGTCCACAAGTTCATCTTCTTGTATCTCACAGATGTCACTTTGCTCTGACAGTGTTCGTTTCCTATCTTTAGCAGTATCATTTTGTTTCTGATCAACTTTAGCGTGACTGAGGACCGCAGGAGCACTACGATCCAACTTCTTATACACAATAGAGTTGCTTCTAACAACTTTGAGTATCTTATTACCTGAGGTAGTGATGGTTTCATGTGTAGAGAGCTTTCTTTTTCTACTAAGATTAAGTGTGATCGGTGTACTGTGTATGATGGTGTCGTTTTTCTTCCGGGCCCTGATCTCGTCGAGGGAGAGGACTTTGAAGTCGAGGGAGGCTCGTCGCTCGATGGCCTGCTTGCCGACGAGCTCGTCCAGCGACACACGCTCGTACTTGGTGGCCAGGTTGGTGCGCACCAACTTGACCTTGGAGTCGGGCGGCGGCAGTCCGTCGTAGCTGTAGAAGGCCGCGGCCTCCGCCTGTATTTTCTCAAGGAGCAACAACTCCTGCGACTTAGTGCGACACACTTTGGTCGCGTCATCAGGCGGCACTGTTTTAGTGGGCGTTGACGAGGGTGCGCTTTCATTATCCGACTCTGCAAGAACACACGAACGAACCGCTTAGTCGGACGCCATAATCGAAACATTCGAAATGATTTTCGTAATTAATTTTGATGCGACCCGTCCGGTAACTTGGCAACTTCGCGGTGTGTTCTCGTAACGTCAATCTGAAAGCGACTCTCGTAGGGGCGGTCAAAAATAATTACAAAAATCATATTACGAAACATTTTTATTTACTCGTTGGTATATTAAACACAATTTGATTAAACAAAGCCAAAGTATAATTCTGTTCCGTTACGAGTTCCTATATCAGTTTGAATATTAATTAGCTTAAATGAAAGGTACTAGACACGCGTTACTAATAATAAACATATTTTGAAATTCTTATTATAAAATAAGACTAAGATTAACATAACAACAACCCCGTATTATTTGAAACAAGAAACTATCAGTAGGCACTCGTGACAGTTGGCAGCGCGGCGACACGCGACGTGCGCCTGCGCAGGTCACTAGTCATATTCCCTTCGTCAACCAAAATGTCATGGAACACAACTTGTAAGTATCAAAAGTGCTGCATTACTAAGGGTTTGACGCATTTGGTGCACTTCTCAACTTGTACACCATGCTCAAATGGTGAACTTAGCAACTGGTGCACTTCTCATATGGTACACTTCGCAACTGGTGCACTTCTCAATTGGTGCACTTCGCAAAAGGAGCACTTTTTAAGATGAGTGGAGATTAGGAAAAATTGTCTAAAAATTAAAGAATCTTTGATTTTGTTGGGTAATTTTCTTAAAAATACAATCAACAAAATAATTTTAAACTCTACACAATCCTAATAACATTTTTATTAAAAAAAAAAAAAAACAAAACAAAAATAACGTCACTCGGAAATAATAACAATATAATTATGTAAGAAAAAATTATATTTACAGCAAAAAGTTATCATAACAAAGAGTCATGAATTAATATCATATTATATCAATGACAATAACCTTCATGTACTGTGGACATCCATTTTCCATTTAATTGTTGAGGGGACCATTTGGTCCCCTCAACAATTAAAGGGTATTATAATTTAAACTGTACTTCTTTTAGTTATAGTTATTATTATTAATAAGATAAAAGCTTTAAAATAGACTATAACCTGTTTCTCAAAAACAGGTTATATTAATATAGATAAACCTTTGTTTGTCTGACAGTCCCTCCCGCCCTGCCCTGATTGGGAGGACTCATTTGGTGATTTTGCCACGATAAAAAAAACTACCCTCATTTAGTTTTATATCGCATGAAAATTGTATGTTTGTTTTATATAGGTAGCATAATCAGTTTGTTGTTATTATAATTTTTTTGCTGCAGGCAAAAAAGAAAAGATCACGTTTCTCCAATTATTATATAAGTGATTATGTAATTTAATTTAAAGCTTTATTAAATTAATAATAATAACTATAACAGAAGTACCATTTAAATTATAATATTATAAAGGTTATTGATATAATATGATATTATATCATGTCTTTTATGATAACTTTTTGCTGTAAATCTATTTTTTTCTTACATAATTATATTGTTATTATTTCCGAGTTACGTTATTTTTATTTTTGAAAAAATAAAAATGTTATTAGGATTATGTATAGTTTAAAATTATTTTGTTGATTGTATTTTTAAGAAAATTACCCAGCAAACCCAAAGATTCTTTAATTTTTAGACAATTTTTCCCAATCTCCACTCATCTTAAAAACTGCTCCTTTTGCGAAGTGCACCAATTGAGAAGTGCACCAGTTGCGAAGTGTACCATATGAGAAGTGCACCAGTTGCTAAGTTCACCATTTGAGCATGGTGTACAAGTTGAGAAGTGCACCAAATGCGTCAAACCCATTACTAATTTCATTACATTAACCTCACTTTCGCACACATATACAAATCTTAAAAAAATTCATTCGGATTCATAACCGATCGTGGTCAAATGTGGATGACAACTTTGACCTCGAGTGACTAAGTTCAAATCCTTCTACCGATCCCTCCCGCCGACATAAACTAATTATAATCAGCGAAAACATAATATAATTAAAAGGAAAGCGTTCCACATTCAACAAAATCGGTTAGTAAAAACATAGTAATCTATGCTGACATCATTATGAAATGTCGTACGATACATACGAACAATCACGTAATACATAATGTCTTACTTACGAGTCTTTTTCCATCAATTTTATAAAAAAAAAACTGTCAAAGAGAGTATAGATATAGGTAATTACTTAGTATATAGTAACTCATAGATAGTGATCCGTTCCTTAATCGCAGTACATTTCACAAAGATTCGAGCTCTATCCGTGTTGACAGAAAATTTCACTGTTCAACATAAAACGTTAACATTCCAACAATTAATCTAAAGGTAAATAAATAGTTTATTAGTATAAAAGAGACAAGACTACAACATTATACTAAATATAAAATGTATTGCTACAGTTACAAGAGAAACCAATTTGTTTTTTTTTTTTACAACAGCTGCCCTTGAAGCAACCATCCACCCTTTGTACTAATTCATACTAAAATTATATTCCTAATAACTTTTCAGTACACTTTTCCGCTAATTTATATAAAACTTAAAATATTTTTTTTTTATCCCTTTTAAGCGAACACCAAGAATTTAAAGAAAAATCAAAGATGTGTGTGTAAAACTGAGCATGTTAAAATAATATAAGATACCTCCGACTTAATCTATCCCCACCAATCGAGACTATGTTATTTAAATATTGATAAATAGTTTTATACATAAATAATGACTAGGCGTACCATGGACCATAACGCGAACCGATTTTTATTTTTCAATGCTGTTCTGTTCACTCTTTTGCGATTTTGTAATAAATATAGGAACTTTACTCTCAGTGCAAAGAATATGAGAACTGAATCCTTTTCTTGCCAGATTGTTTTACAACAAATATATTTGACTAATCGCGTTCAATAAACATACCGAAGTGCTATCGTAGTTATCGGAAGCGTTACCAGATTTTACCAAAAACCGCTAAGCAAACGAATGCTTCTTTTTTTGTTATCTTATCTCTTTTTTTTAATCTTTCTAAATTGGTAGTATGATCTTAAGCACGTTTTTTTTTTGTTTATACTGGAACCACAGCTTTGAAAATCATGCGATTTATAAAACTGTGTTTCCCGTTGTGTATACCTAGAGATACATTTTTTTTTATCATTTTATTAGCTCTATCTAAATCTCACGGTGCGAATATATAAAGTATTGGGGGCAGGTAGCAGTGGGTACCTTTATAAACTGCCGAAGCCCCTTAAAACATCCTACATACTAACATACAAACAATTTAAAGGCATAAAGCTGTTTTTTTTTTTCTTTTTTTTTTCACCTATATTAATGAGTTACAATAATCGTGTATATATATTTTTATTTGTATTTTATGTTATTAAACCTATTTATTATGTACTTTTCTATCATAGACAAAGATTATATCAACATCTATTTAAAAAAAGTATTTCAGTGATATTTTGAGAGAAAACAGAATGTTTTTTTCTTAAAATATGACTGTAACTGTCTATCTATGTGATATAAATTGTTATATAACGATACAGTAAATGAAAAAGCGAGAGATATTAATGAATCTAATTAGCTAAGATATGAAAGAGATTATATTCTCTAATTTATTGCACATACAAAAATACCAACGTCGCTTTTTCTCCATATTATTTCTGTAATAAACTGTGAGAAGAGAGCTATCGTAAATTCATCGTGAGTCCAATATAACCTCACTTTGTTTAATCATTGTCTATGGTATAAAAAAACAGCTAAACATTGTCTAAGTTAGAGTCAACCAAAAAGCCGCCTCTTCCGGCAACATTAAAAAAAAAACAATATTGTATGTCGTTAAATTAATTTTGGATCCAGTTTCTGATGTAACCGCCCAAACTCTTTAATTCCACACCCACCACTATAATATTGAATACAAAAAACACGAAACTGAATCCAACTATAACTATACAATAAATACTATAGTAATTGACTATTGGCGAAATAAAAACAATAATAATACCTTCCATAAACAGGTGTTAAGATGTCGCGTCGCGAACTGGGAGAACAAAAGAAATGTATTTTCTTTCTACAAAAGTTAAAATTAATAAAGCGGCAAGTTGTGACCCACCCGCGTAAAAATATGTAAACAATAAATTCCCATTCCGCTAGCGACAATAAACGTAGGAAAAATTCTTAACCAATAACGTGTGAATAAAGTAAATATATATTTTTTTTAAAGTAATAAATCTAGCACTTTCTCGGTCGTTTTTTTTTTACATAATGTTTTATTGGCACAACAAAGGGTTGAAATTTAAAAAAATAATATTGGAACCCTTTCAATGCGACCTACGACCATGAATTTGACGAGAGGATCTAGTGAGCAGTGCCATAAATATACATAAAGCATAGTGTTATATTTAGAAAACAAAAACAATAAATGAGCGTTTGAAATTTAACATAGTTAATGCTTAACCCTACGCACACCGCCCATAACATGACAATGCAGAGTTTTCAACTACCGAATTATTATAATAATGCATTTTGAGCCCGTTGTCCACTGAAGCGTATCAATAGACTCTGGTGTGAAGACATGAACAGCGAACCGATTTTCCACGAACAAAGAATAATGCGTTCGAGTAGCACATATCAAGTCTAAGTTACATGGGAATTGGTATAGGCAGTGCATTGTATGACTAAATTAAATATATAGTGCCATTTACACGTTGAATCTCTTCACGAAATCATTGAGCGCGCTTCAGTGGACAGAGAACCCAATGTTACAATCACATCGCCAGTAAGCGGTGGCTCAATCATTGGACTTAGTGTCCGCGAGCCGTGATATCGATATTACGAGCGTATCTCTAAATGTCTATTGAAAACTCAAGTGCATTAGTACATAGTATTATTAATTTTACGTTTGGCTACAAGATTCGCTAATAACATTATTTGGAAAGACATCAAAATTACAATTATCGTCAAACAAATCCAAAGTGTCCATCAATGTAGTGTATATAGTTTATATACCTAGTCATTCACTTTCCAACTTGTATATCAAAATTATACATTTATACGATTGCTTTTTATATCACATAAAATCATGACGCATTAAACTTGCTTGCAATCCTTTACCCAGTGCTCTTAAATAGAAAATTGTAAAGTACAATGCCACATATGGAGAATATTCATACTACATAATAATATACTAGGAAACAATTCACCATCAAATAGCTTTACCCACTTTTTCCTTACTTTATCTTACATCACTGGTCCGAATTTAGTCCAAACTTATACTTATTTTGATGACTTTTCAAATTAGTGAGAGCAAATCGAGCCGTAAGCCCCAATCATACAATTTGAGAATTCTATTTGCTACCGCCGCCTGACTCGCCGTCATTGTTGGTTCACACATTACACCCTTGCCCCAACAATGACGCAAATCTAAATAATTTCTAGAAGATTCCATTTTCAGTACCACATCACATTGTGGTAACTCTAATCAAGACTACAGCACGATCCTTCATTGCTTTTACAGAATAGTTTACTTCTATAAATTAATCACTGTTTCTAAGAATCATCAATACACAACCATTGCTTTGACAGCAGCAATCATAATTTCAACCATAGTTAAGATTGACTTTCCACATCGAATTTCATATACCGTTTTTTCTTTTTAGGTAGCGGTCCAAACCTCCTAAGTCAAACATTTTAGTTTTCTATCCATATGGCGAAAGATTGCTTCTTTGGAGACATCTTGGTCTCATCAGCAATAAAACTTCAAATGAAGTACAGCTACCTACCTTCTACATCATCTTTAACAACATCAATAGTAACACCGAACACAACCATAGCTTCCTGCGGACCGGCTGTATAACGTGACCAACATAACTTGAGACAGCAGAGTGGCGCTACTTGCTAAGAGAACTGTCATTCAACTATCAAATACGTTTAAGGCGCGTTTCCATCATATAAGTTACATCTATACAAGTTGCAAATTGTTTGCAACTTGAATATACCTGCATGCTAGCAAGCAAGTTTCAAGTAAGTAGTTTGCACTTGTACATTTTGTTGCAAGTTATTGTCAACCTTCTCAATTGGGAACTATGTAAGTAAAACCTGCATGCAATTTACACTACTTGTATGTAAATGTGTCGTCATTCCTGTATGCTAGACTTGCCTTAGGCGCTGGACACACACAAAAGAAGTAAGACGCACAATGGTCCACATGAAGGACTAAGTGCGGAAACCAAATCCCCCCCCCATAGAAGTAAGACGCAAAGGGGCGCGGACATTTGTCTGTACAGCGTCCCTTTCATACAAAATGTATGGAAGCGTCGCGACGCAAAACATACAGATGAGTCGGGTCGCGGGCGCAACGCTTTTATCCTCGTCTTACATCTCTTCTGTATGGCCTGCGCTTTACAGAAAAGCACCTTTATAAAAAGTTCCAAATTCCGCCACGTTCCAAGTTACATTGGTCAAGTATAGAATCTTCTAGAGTTAAATCGGTTGGGTGTTGTTAGTCGTAGCGGGGGTTCGATTTCTCAAATCGTCTGGCGGGGGCTTAGTACATGTAGTTTCAGTAGAGGCGCATACCTTCTTCGAAGTTGACGACGAGTGGGTCGACAGGCATGGGCGCGTAGGGGTTGGCGGGCTGCTCGTGTGCGTGCGGCGGGAGGACTCGCCGCCCGCTCAGGAGCTCGCTGGACGCGGGCAAGACACCCAGGATGGCGGAGTCCAGCACCACTGCTGGGGGACGGAAGCCTTGTATATCTTATATTGGGTAGCTCAGAAAGTTCATAATCTATACAACTATTAGGGGAACAGTGTATAAGACGGGGACGCGAGGTATAATGGGAAATCACACACTTAAGGCAAACTTAACCCAATCCTAACGTAGCGCAAGTGCCAACAGGACGCCATTTGTTAATGGCCGCGTGCAAATGACGTCCTGATGGCGCTTGCGCTACGTTAGTATTGTGTTAAGTATGCCTAAAGATGTCCCCATTATACCTCACGTGGCGTCTTATACACTGTTACCCTATAAACCTGATGAGTTTGCTTTCGTTGAACGCGCTAATCTCAATACTTCTAATTCAAAAAATATTTTTGTGTTGTATAGCCCATTCATCGAGGAAAACTGTTATAGGCTATATAACATAACGCCCAATGGGAGCCGAGCAGCGGTTGTGAAACCACGGGGAATCTATTAATATATATAACTCAAAGGTGACTGACTGACTGACATAGTGATCTATCAAAGCACAGCCCAAACTACTGGACGGATCGGGCTGAAAATTGGCATGCAGGTAGATGTTATGACGTAGGCATCCGCTAAGAAAAGATTTTGATCAATTCTACCCCCAAGGGGATAAAATAGGGGATGAAAGTTTGTATGAAAGTTTGTCAATTTTAAACCAATCGGGCTGAGACTTTGCATGCATAAAGCCACTATGACGTAAGCATCCCCTAAGAAAGGACTTTGATAAATTCCGCCCCTAAGGGGATAAAATGGGGGATGAAATGTTGTATAAATCTTCTCAGAGTTTCGACTGATTACGCGAGCGAAGCCGCGGGCAAAAGCTAGAAGTTAATAAAATGTCATCTTTAATGTTGCATCCACACTGTACGCAACGGCGGATCCAGGGGGGGGGTCATGGGGGTCATGACCCCCCCCTGGGCGACAGGCTGGGTCATAGGCGACCACTGCAATTTTATCTAATTTTATTTAAAAACAAAAACAAATCATACGTGAAAGACGCACATAATCATAATAATGCAATTCTGTGTTGTTATTGGTTAACGGTTATATGTATAGTTATATGCACAGAATATTATATTATGTTCTGTGGTTATATGTATAGTGCTATCGAATAAAATTATTCAAGTTTGCCGCGCAGCGTGGCCGCTGTGCTTATTGTCCTATCGCGCCGCATGGCGGGTGCACCAGCGAGCGGCACGAGGCAACCCCTCTCCGCGCGCCCGCAAGTTTTAGTTGTTCTTCAGTGTGCACCAATAAAAATATACACCTAATTTTCACCTCACACGCTTGGAAAGACTCTGTTCCTCATTCAAAATCTAAGCGCTAAACTCCATTTTGTGCTCTAGCGCGTAAAGCGTTTTTAAAATTCGAACACTTCTTGTACTCAATTATTTTCAACACTGTCAGGCGAGTCGGCCCCACTGCATTTCCTTAGTGAGGTGAAAATTTGTGTGTTGCGCTCGGCAGCAAAGTTATTCTGCGTCTCGTACCTTTGAAAACTTCGCTACGCTCTCAGGATTCTATATTTGAACCGCTCGCTTCACTCGCGGTTCAATCTTAGGATCCTTCACTCGCTCAGTTTTCAATTTAAGTACTCGCGCCAAAAATCAACATTGCAGCCTTGCATAATAAATACAGTAACTATTGTTTACAAATAGCATTATTTACTAGATTTTTCCGGTGACTGACCGCGACCAGGTAACTTCGCTGCAGTGGAGGACCCATGAAATCTTATCCGTTTAGCGGTTTCAACGTGAAAAATTGACAAATAAACTTTCACATTCCTTGAGAGTATTAAGTATAGTTATATCTGATTGCCGGCGAATCGGCAAACCTCCTTGCTGGATTGCTGCCCTGGAATCTGGAGGCGACTGCCCTCCAGCGCGTCTATGAGTAGTACGTGGTGGCGCAGCGCCGAGGCGAATCCCCGCTGCCTCGAGAAGTCGAGGCACGGCGGGAAGAGCTCCGGCGGGATCTCAGGGCAGTATGGAGGGAACGACTGTCGCAACGGACCTCCGGGCACGCCGCAATCGCGGCGGTAGGACCCCTCTTCGAGGAGTGGCTGAATAGGCGTCACGGTGTCCTCACCTTCCGCTTGACACAGGTCCTCACCGGACACGGAAGTTTTGCGAGGTACCTGTGTCGGAAAAGGAGGGAAGAGACGCCGGGGTGTCACCACTACGAAGGTCGCCCGGAGGACACAGTAGAGCATAGCTTGGGCAGAGCACCGCCGTGTCCTCACGACGGCGGAGACCTCTCGCGTCCGGTATTGGGCGAGGCCATGCTGCGGGGCGAGACGGAGTGGGAAGCGGTCGCCTCCTTCTGCGAAGCAGTCATGCTCGCGAAGGAGGAGGCGGGCCGCTTGAGGGAGAGGACAGCGTCCTCCCTCCACCCCAGCCGCAGTGGTAGACGCCCACGGCGACGGACGTCGCCAGATGATTTCCGGCCACCGTAGGCGCGGTCATGCGGGCGGCGAGTAATGGGCGACTCGCTGTCCGACCATGGACCATTATGTTCCACGCGCACCTCAAAAAGTGCCAGCATAAAATCAAAATCAAATCATTTATTTCAAATAAGCCAGTTACAGGCACTTTTGAATTGTCAAAAGTAAAATAAAATAGTTTAAAAAATAGTTACGGTGCTACAGTCCCAGTCACAAGACATAAAAACTGTGAAAGTACTGTAGGTGCCCATTCCAAAGCGTAGATCTCATGGAGAAGAAAGGGCAAGAAACTCCATGGACACTCTTTTAAAATCGCCAAAATGATTACAGAACCTTTGTCACATCATTCAACTTGAGATGGTACATTATGTGAGAACGATGTAGCAAGTAAAAAGTGTCCATAGGAAATATAAAAAAGACGATTCAAAAACAAAATTATTGATAATTAAAATAAACCATGGCAGCTAAGAGATGACCAGTCTCAACCGACAGCGCCCGTTCACGAACATGACGCATGATATCAGCACCATTCAGCTCAACCATTTTGAAGGGAACTAAATGATCCGACACACGCGCCACCATCAGCGAGACATTTAAGTGAGCATGACATACTCCCAACTGCCAGAGCACATTCATGTCAAAAAAATAATAATTAAGAAGTAGGTATCTGGTGAATAGCTTTGTGCACATAGAACTCACACAATATAATGCAGCTATATAATTCAAAGAAATATGAATTTATACAATGCAATTATAGTTTTACAATCTTCTGCAGCTCCGAAAATAGTACTTATTAAATATGCTATCAATGAATATATCCCTGTCCTATGGAGCAGGACCAGCATGGAGCCAAGCATTATTATCAGCGATATAGTCGCCCAATTTGTAATATGCCTGCTTACATAGTGTGCGTTTAATGCATGATTTAAATTTTGTCTCATTTAGTTCAAGAATACTTTGTGGAATTTTATTATAGCATTTTAAACAGTACCCCATAAAAGATGAGTCTACTTTAGCGAGTCTGAAGCCCGGCTGAACTAATTGGTCCCTACTTCTAGTATTATAATTGTGTCTGTCACCTCTTTTACCAAAAAGATGCAGATTCTTTCTAACGTACATTATGTTTTCATAGATATATTGACAAGCTACCGTCATGATATAATGACGGGCCCTCCTTTAGAGGGCCAAAGCCTGCCGGGGTCGCGGGACTTATGAATTACCGTGACCCCGGAACGTAAAGGGCTATTGAAGGACACCGTGGATTTTAGTCAGTACAAGTCTGACAGTCCCTCCCGCACTGCCCTGGGTGGGAGGACTCATTTGATGATCACGATAAAAAAAAAGTATAGTTTTAGCTATCCGAACTACTTAGACTACGGAGACAAGCAGTCTGCGGCATGGTGACCCCCCCCTGAAACAAAAGCTGGATCCGCCCTTGACTGTACGTACTTTTTGTGAATCAATGATAGTTATACGTAGAAAGTGACTTGATGTTTGTATGTCGCAAAAGTATTATTTAGTGGGAATGCACCAAAAAGCATAAAACATTAATTTTTAAAACATGTATGACAAGAACAGGAAATTCTAAAACGCGATCTATTTTTCTACTATGCAATAATATAATTATATTGAAATTGTCACATGGGTTTTCCACCACGTAAACAAGAGGTAGCCATGCCTTATTTAACACAATTCATACATACAGATGTGTTATCATATCATGAACAAACATAAAAATGAAGTGTATTGCGTGTATATCTAACGTGACACATCTACATCACACGAACGGTGAATTAAACTCGGAACTAAGAATGGTATAAATATATATTTTATTTTGCAATTCATAATTGCATAATATCATGCCTCTTTTTAATGAGATGTTTAAAGCGAGAAATTGCAAGATACTATTAGGAAATATCAGTAATATTGTTAAATATTGCTAAAGTGGTTATTTTAGATCCGTCAGGCTATCATATAATATTGATACTTCCCACCTGCCTTAGGTGAAGAGACAGAAATAAGTCCTACCCTTTCGTAACGAGTAAATTATGATCTATTAATTTAAAAAAAATACAGTAAAAGGAGTCCTTAATTATATAATTGATGAGTGTTACCTTGGCGCTGTTGCTGCCACAGCAGAGGCACGGGTGCGGGCGCAGGCACGGGCGGCGCTACGCCCCCCATGGGCGGTTGTTCGGAGGGCACGGGCTCCGGCACGTTCACCGACGTCGGCACTTGCTGCTATTGGGAACGACGGGGAGATATTACTTCGTGTGTTTGATTAGACATGTGCTTTTTGTAAAGTCTTGGGAAGATAGCTTGAATGATGACAGGAATTTGATGGAGAAGTAGGCGGAAGACAATTACAAACCTCAAGCATTAAGGCTGTGACATTACAGGCTTAGTTCATGGAATAAGCAACCATGGTTCAAACCAGGACCAATGATATGATGAATTTGATGGGTTTGATAAATGAAGTTAGTTGTTTTATTTTTTATTTTTTTAAATCGTGAAGTATTTTGAAAGCTAGATGAGGCGGTGTTTCGTATCTGACTATGAGAAGAAACATCCGAAACAAACTCAGAAGTCACTGCAGCTGTCTCTTTTAAAGTCCAGACATTATACTGTTCAAATCATACAAAGACCATGCAGGTGTCTGAGATGATATTTTAACAAACACAGATTTGAGAGGACATGTCCAAACAGTGCAAGCAATTATCAGTTATCGTGTAGCTCGACTCGTAACTCAAGGAGCTCAACGAAACGACGAAGAATATCAAAGAAAGGACATTTTGGTTCGCTGATAAGTGAATTAAGTGGTCTTTAATGCATGAAATTCCATTATAAATTATGTATTTTAACTTGCAATCTGTAGCCAGTTCTTATCAACTATGGAGGTATAAATCCCATGGATGGCTGATCATGATATTAAAGCCAAAAATGTTACTAAAATGATTTACTGTTACAAAGTTGTTAAAAATGGTTTACCTAAAAGCAACAGAAGTTAGTGTGTGTAAATTCAATCAGTTATACACCATGCCTTTTTAGTAGCCAAGAAAACTTTCAAGGGTGATACTTTTACGTCTTTATCTTGGACAAACATTGATTAAAAATCACTATAATTTTTGGTTATTTTTCTACTGGTTATAGGGGGTGTTGTAGACGAGTATCACTCCAGAAAGTTTTCCTAGTTCCCTAGTAAAAAAGGCACCGTGTATGGCGTGTAATGTATGTGTTGTCTCACGGGTTGAGGAGGCGCCGGCTGGCTGGGCGCGATACCATCGGTGCGCGCGTCCGGGTTCTTGTGCATAAACGGACAGTGGATCTTACGACAACCGCCCGGCTGGTTCTCCCAATAGCATGGGATCTGCTTGCGGTTTTTCTAGAATTTGACAATTTATACATGTTTAATAACACTTACAGCTTCCTTTTATCTTGTTATCGTGGAGTCTTGGAGATCTCGCCCACCGCAGTAGCATTTTTCTGGTCTATTTTATGGGTCTCATAAAGCCAACTAAGTCTCTAGCAAGAATAAATAACAATTGCAACAGTTACAGTAAACTCAAAGCTAAGCCAAATCGCAAAGCTTATTTGAAGATAACAGTTACGGCCCGTTCACGACCATGCCGCTGTGAGCGGTGACTTAGTGCGGGGCGGCGAGCAGTAAGACCAAATGTATAAAAATGTTTGAAACACGCCACGAGGCACCGCCAGTGGCGAATTCGAGTACTAAGTAACTATAATCTTGTTATCAATCTAACATTTTCAGATGTATTCCTTCCTGGGTACTGTAAAACCAATCAGATTCACGAAGGTACAGATACCACCCATAAACAACGCACATCGTATTTTAAAAAGAGAAAAGTTAGTTTTGGGTTTGTAAAGTTATCTTTGTTTTACAAACGTCACATAGGTAGAGAGTGAGTGAGATGCCAAAATTCCAAAGGTTGCATTCTTTATGGCCAGTACCTAAACTACAATTTACATTATAGCCAGCATACTAATAAAAAGTGCAATAGAAAATTATCTTTGTTTTACAAACGTCACATAGGTAGAGAGTGAGTGAGATGCCAAAATTCCAAAGGTTGCATTCTTTATGGCCAGTACCTAAACTACAATTTACATAATAGCCAGCATACTGATAAAAAGTGCAATAGAAAACGACAAGCTCGCAAAATACAACGCTCTGTCTCTCTCGCACGCGCTTTGTAAATAAATAAGACCTCGTACTCACAAAAAAACACATCCAAGGATGTAGACGTCGCCTTAGACAGACGTCACGATGATGTAATTTTTTTTTGCATCAAGTAAATTCCTAATACCGCTAATTTAATCCGTAGTAGGTATTGAAGATAAGAAATAAAGAATTGCCTAACATTATTACCCTTATCACCAGCATTATGTGCATATCTTTATGTTTAATGATATGCTTGATTATTATGCTGTTTTACTGGCCTAGTGACCGAAAGAGTTGTTAGTAAAGCAATGTCCAGTATTTATAGTTCAAAGTCATATGTCAAGTTCTAGCAGACTTGTGTTTTAGGCTTTTGAAATTCACAATATGTCACGGTATGATCATTAAGTTTAGGATGTTTTGAAGTCACGAAATCCCGTTTTTTTTAACCTGTCCTACTGCCGGGCAAAGGTCTCCTCCATAACCTTCCACACTTCCCTTTGGTTTTATATTAATTGACAAAAATAGTACTTTATTTTTATCCATGGTAAAATTATCAAATGAGTCCTTCCATCCAGAGCACTCTAGCACGTTTCGGCCATATGCTCTGCGAGCAATATGGCCTACCCATTGCCACTTCAGCTTGCTAATCCGGTGGGCTATATCGGTGACTTTAGTCCGTCTATGGATCTCCTCATTTCGGATTCGAGCACATAGAGAAACACTGATACATTATTATTATTATCATTACATAATTACTGATAAATTATTGAGTGAGGTAATCAATTTCTAATGCATTAAGATGAGATACTAGTTCACTAATTGCACAGCTGTTAGAAAATTTACTTAGAAGTTAACTGACATTTTATCCAATTAACAAAATTATTAAATTTCTAATTTTTGACAATTTTTGACTACTCCAAAGCAAAAATAGTTCAATTTAGTTTTAACTTTGAAGAAACCTACCTAGACTTGCATGGATCTTTTGAAGATCCATGCAATGCATGTCTAAAGAAATTGAAATCTACAATGCTTTTCTCAATCTATGTCTATAATAACAAATCGTTCTGTCTGTAAAAGCCAGTTAGAAATACTAGAATAACACCCCAATTAAACAAGAAGGTAATTCCAACAAAATCTAAATAAAACAGGGTTCGAAGGATATATATCAATTGATATATATCATGATATATATCATGATATATATCCGATATATATCCGATATATATCAAACGATTTTTTGTGATATATATAAAAAAATAATAAATGGATTTTTATTATATTGTATTTAAGTATTTTTACCGACGCGCTGCGTATATTCGTCGTTTTTTCCGTCTTCAGACCGTCAAATTCGAATTTACCAAGTAGGTACTGCGATCAATAATAATAATGCAATGAAAAAGAGCCAAAATAATAACTATCATTTGTAAACATTAAAACTGAAGTGGGTTTTTAAGATATTTTAATTTTGTTTCCCTAATATAATATAAGACTTTGTTTTCTGAGAAAAAGATGTGAATTGAAGAAGTGAATTATAAAATTTTATTTTTTTATGTTTATTTTGTTTGTACTGATTTTAATTGATTTGTTAAATACATAAACATAAATAAAAACTAAAAATATGTGGTTTTTATATTATAATAATAATTCATAATAGATTGTCATGTTTCTGTGCAAATCGTATAGTAATAAGATAATAAAATGACAGTCTTAAGAAATGGATATAAATATCGGATATATATCCGATTTTCGATATATATCGGATATATATCATAAATATCCGATATTTTGATATTTATTATAAATATCGGATATTTTCGAACCCTGAAATAAAATTTAGTTATAAACTAGAAAAAATGCATCTCATTTGATTCCTTGTCTACATAATTAAAGTTATAACCCTTTTAAAATTAATATCTCTTCAAATTCAACCGTATCTGGTCTAAAAAAATTGTTACCAATCTGAAGTTACCACAAGATTGTACACAGTCAACAAAAATATCAACACATCTTCAGAAAACTAATGAAACCTTACATCCATCTACTTGTATACATACCCTCAGTTCCATGTGACGTAGTTTGCAGCGTTTATCAAGGCACTTGCCCTGCTGCCAGGCTGTGCACATAGTCTCGCACCCCAGCGCTGACGGTTCATGGCGAAACACACAGTTGTCCCCCTTCATAACAAATAAAGTAAGTAACTTTACTGAACGTTTTGTACAAGGTAAGAGCAAAGATATTACATTACAATCATGTAAACCACATGTAAGGTGATATTAGCTCCTAGGTTTTAAACCTAATTACTGGCTGACAAGCATTCAACATTTGTGTTGTTAAATGAAAAGAAACAAAAGCTAGATGTGGTTATAACTTGACATCATGATTTGCAAATAAACAGAACATTGACCCACAAATTGAGGTTTGCTTTTGGAGCATTTTGTGGTAGGCCATGCTTACTTTTTGGAGAACTCCTTATTTTACTGTTATCTATACCATGTAAGCTCCAGGTATTACCTACAGTATGTTCACCATAAAAAACATTTCATTTTCATCAACTATATGTGTTTACACCAAAATAAGGGAGTAGTCTTCATGAAATGTGCTTTTTCAATTCTTATATTTCTACTGAATTGCTGTACATAAATGTCTGAATGTCCTTCATTGCAATCAATTACTTTATTGCTCAAAAAAGGTGTGATAAGTTCCAGATTTCTCACTATAAACTGACAGTTTTTAACCAGCATGCAAAGAAGTCAATACTAATTTTACCTCCAAATACATAATAGTTTCATAGTAAAATCTGGTAGCATTGTTGTTATCATTTTTATAAAAAATTTGCAGTATTTGATGGATTTCCTTCAATGTCAATAAAACATTCTAACCATAAAATATTAGATGAAACAGTGCATAACACGTTAGCTTCCATGATTTTAATCAGACTCAGAATATAAACAATATGACAAGAGTTACATTTATGTTAGAACATATAATCATAATTATTTTCTTACCTTCGTGCATGTGGAGTAGTAGTAAAAATAGCAATCGTTGAATTTTCGTGGAGACTCCATGGTGATATCTGCCGTCGAGGGTCTGTGAAATATTGGGTACACCGTCTAATAATGCCGACACCAAATTTTTTTGTATTACTCAATAGCCACCGTTAAACGCTACAAAATACGTCACGAGTGTAGTCTAGTGGATCCAATTTATAAATAACACATACAATAAGGCTGTAGTTACGTTAAAACTAAGATTTTTCCATTTTGACAATACGTAAAGCACGGCGCGGACAAACAAGTTCCAAATTAAAAACTATCAATATGTCAAATCCAAATAGCACGCTTTACTCACCGCCTATTAGATAAACTAAAAAAATAATTAAATTATACAACGAATATCTACACAATAACGCTATCTAACACAAAATAATATGAACGTCACTATTAGAAAGAAGATGTAGTAGATATGGCGGACATGTGGCGGACTTTCATTTCGTTTCGTCCGCCCCACCGTTTGATTGGTTGATCACTTGGCTATTTTGTACCATAGAGTAAAATGTTACTTTTTCGTGGTTTTCGAGATTGTGAGCAAGTACAGCCGCAGGTATTTTACGTGGTAAATTCAAACGTTTTCTCATTATTCTTGATAGATTCATCGTTTTTACAGCCTAAATGCGAAAAAAAAAAATCTATGAAACAAAACATTAGATAACATTAAATCGATCTTCGATTTGTAGTTCAAATATCAGAGCAATTTAATAACAAAGTTCTGTGTGGTGTTGGATGGTTCCTTGTTTATTTGGAACTTTTAATAATTTTGAAACGGAAGTGCAAACTGACGGGCCCTCCATAGATTCAAACGCCTGTTAGGACTGTTTGAGCAGGATACCATGGCCCTGGAAAGCAAGGGGCAACTGAAGGAACAGAGTGGAGTTATAATCGGTAATAGTCTGACAGTCCCTTCCACTATACCCAATTACCCAGGGTGCCCACCTACCAAAAAAAGGAGGTTATGCGTACAAAGAAATTTTGCGAGAAGTTCCGTTATTTATTAAGGAATAATTTTTCATTAATTATAATAAAAATAATCAGCAATTCCCTATTGTTGATTATTACTTAATACGTTCACTACCACCACAATTTTGTTGAAGTTCATAGCGATGCCGCCCTATAAAGTCACGCGGACACGCCAGGCGTGTCACAGGCACTGCATCTTGTTAAACATAGACACGCTAGGCGTGTCCAGTGGCACCTCGACAGAGTGAAATTCTAAATCTGTTTTTTTTTCGGTTTAGCGATGAGTATTAGTTAGTTTGCCATTCGCAAAGCAAGAGTAAAGGTGATTCTAATACGGTAGTGAGATTTAATCAATTAAGCGCCTCGTCCACGGAGAGAGAATAGAGCTAGACAACTTGGAGCCTAATCTAATCTATACTCTCATTTCTACATACACGTAGAGATCATTAGAGCACCCTATTGCATTTTTTTACTCTATCGTAGGGTAGCTCTATCATAGAGAAATTTTGGCCTGCGTACACAACACTACTCGTAGACTAGATATATTCGGTCACGAATTCACGATACGATATACACTCTCAATCATAGCTCTCTCAGTTGAAAATATGTCGCGGTCACGCTTAGCTGCTGCGATTGTGGTTTCTTTTTCTGGTCACTTCGTCAACTGGTGTATTAAATGCTTCACTAAAATTGTTAAACAATGATTTTTTTTGTTACGATCTTTATAATCATTATGAGATCATAATTCTGGAAAGCCTTCATACATTTGTATCATTTTAATCGTTTCTTCTTTTGACCAAACACGTTTCGACATTCTTCAAGGTAATAAAGCAATGCAGAATTCTACATTAAATATAACAAAACACGTGCTTCGCTACTCAAGCCCTAGCTAGACTGATTAAGGCGGGTAGACAATTCGAGAGCTCTCTATTCATTATTCATATCGCTCGTCTCGCTCTCGCACCTACGTCCACGACGCCTTCCGAGAGTAGCCGAGCGTGTCTAAATAGACTGTAGTGATACTGTGGTGATACTCTAGCTAGGGCAATCTCGCTAATGCGTACACGTCGTAGATTGCCATATGAGACTCGCTCTACGTTATTTTAATCTATCGTGGACGAAGCGCTTTAGGCTGGAATTAGATTTTTAGGTAGGTAAGTGATTATCGTAATTTTGTCAGAGATCATAAACATTTTGTGGTTATTTTGAAATATTTCATATTACTAACTTAGATAAGTCAATTATTGCAAGTGTATGGAACGATACCTATTTTTGTTGAAGATAGCGTACTTATTTACTACAAACAAAATGTTTCATAAAAGTACTTATGTTTGCCATAATTTTCTTACCTAGGATACATTTTTATCACCTAGGGTATACTTTTATTTCACTAAATATGAATTTTCAAAAACTACAAAAAAAAATTGGGTAAGGGAGACACAAGTACGCAACTACGGAACTATACATTATTTTAGCTATATTTGACGTCTTAGTAACACGCTAGGCGTGTCACCGGCACTGAACGTGTTAAAGACGTTCTTGCTGTTGTCGGGAATAAACGCCCACACCTTTAGTCTACACAATAACACACGACTTGAGACGCCAATATGATACTTTGCTCTAATTTTTCCACTAAGAGACACTGAATTTAGTTCACAGTGTGGGAAGCTCAGGGACATAGAGATCGATCCTCGTGTCGACTTCATCCCTTATGTTGAATATATATATGTTATTCAATTATACCTCAAATCATTTGATCCACCCTTCTCCAATACATAGGTGAAGGAATGTTTGTGTTCTAAGTAATGTTTACGATCTACGAGTAAATAGTTCATTCAGGGTGTTATTGAGAAAAAGTGGTTAACTAACTCCATATAGATCTGACCATCACCACTTCGTCTAGCCTTTCCTAAGAACGTAAACAACAGTTAATTAGTCCAAGATTCTCGGCCCTTCATCATCATGATCATCAGCCTATAAATGTTCCTACTGCTGGGACACAGGCCTCCTCTCTGTGAGAGGGAATGGGCCGTAATCTACCACGCGGGCCCAGTGCGGATTGTTAGATGTCACATGTCTTCGAATTTTTGGTTCTAGGACATGCCGGTTTCCTCACGTTGTTTTCCTTCACCGTTTTGAGAACAGTGGTGATGAAATAAATTACACAAAGTAATGCACCTGGTGGGGTTCGAACCCACGACCTATAACTCGTAAGTCGGGACCGATACCACTGGGCCACCACTGCTCTCATCTCATCTCTCGGCCCTTATTAGCAACAAAATAATCAAAATTATTTCAATAATTTGATGAAAATACCAAGGATTGAAATTCGAATCGAGCAGCAACTGAGTAAGTACGATTTAAGTAATTATTCAAAGAAATAAGTATTTCTACTTTAAAAGCAACAATTTACATTTATATTATCCACCTTATTTAATTGGTAAAGATTGCAACCAACCATCCCATCAGATTCTCACTATAACATGGAATTGATAGATTGGCGCAGTGGTTGAGCGATCGATTATAGTGCGCAGCGTGTCGCGGGTTTGATCCCCAAATATTTGTATGATCCAGGTAGTTCTTCCAGGTTTGGCTGTTTGTATAATTATGTCAGTTTATAACCAACTTCGAAATATTTTTTTAATAGTTTAAAAAACACGCTTTTAGCACGCTCTAAAAATTATACATTTTAGTCTTCTTATTATTCAAACTTAATTTACTAGTTATCCGCCGCCATTGGATTTAGGTCACGTGATACTTTTTTTCTTATTCCATTCAGCAAACCCTTTTGTTTAATACCCATATCATGGGGGTGCATTTTAAATAGCCAATCCGCCATCTTATATGTCCGCCATGTTGGATTTAAGTCACGTGACTATTTTTTTCGTATTCCTGACAGCAAACCCTTTCATTTGATACCCATATCACGAGGGTGCATTTCAAATAGCTTGTCCGCCATCTTGGACATTCGCCATATTGGATTTAATTCACGTGACTATTTTTTTCGTATTCCTGACGGCAAACCCTTTCATTTGATACCCATATCATGGGGGTGGATTTCAAACAGCCAGTCCACCATCTTGGACGTCCGCCATATTGGATTTAAGACACCTATTTTTTTCGTATTCCTGACAGGAGACCCTTTCATTTGATACCCATATCAGGGGGGTGCTTTTCAAATACCTAGCCTGTCCGCCATCTTGGCCGTCCGCCATGTTGTATTTAAGTCACGTGACTATTTTTTTCGTATTCCTGACAGCAAACCCTTTCATTTGATACCATATCATGGGGGTGAATTTCAAGCAGCCAGTCCGCCATCTTGGGGAGGCCGCCACATTGGATTTGTAATGACTTTTCTTAGCTAGTCATGTATTGTCATCAGAACTCAGAGCGTGTGCAAAATTTCATCCTAATCGAAGACTGGGAAGTGGGTCAAATTAAGATTCCAAGATTTTCTTACATACCTACATATTATGTAGTTACAAGTGAAGCTAAGTGCTCATTCACACTAATCCGACCAGACGATTCGTGTTTTTTGACGAATCGTCTATTTTCACGAATCGTTATTTTGTTTTCTATGGGCGGCTATACATTTTTTACCGACTTCCAAAAGGAGGAGGTTCTCAATTCGGATCGTTTATAAGGTTGCGGCTCAGGGTTGCGGTGACAACTCGCCTCAGTATAGTTTGATTATTAATTCGAGTCAGTAAAATGACAAGTGCAACTGTCACTGATACATACAAAATTGAGTACAAAATGAAACAAATTACGTCACATTCACTAATTCACCGCAACCCTTAAAAGACGTTTCGTCTTTCAATAAACCTTTAGTTTTAAATCACGAATCGTTATGACGGACCCAGTGTGAATGAGCCGTAATACACACATCAAAAGTGTCTAGGGATCAAGCATTTTTATGCGGATTTCTTGAGATTGAGATGTGGCTTTGTAATTCCTTTTTGGTGCATTTCATAATTTGAATCAGGAACTGTGAATCAAATTCGAGTAAAAGATGAAAATAATCTGTCAATATTTTCCCTATAAAAACATACAACGCATTGAAGACATTATTAGTGTTACTGTTTCCCTACTACTGATTAAAACCAACGTTATTATGGAGCGGCGACGTCATTTAAGCAGGGAAGAAATGCTGAGAGCCGTGGGAATGATAGAAGCTGGTTCCCGGCAACGTACTGTGGCTTTAGCTCTGAATACAAGTCAGTCAGAGTGTTATCAGTCGACTTTGGACACGTTACCGAAGCACTGGTACCGTGGCTGAGCACCATGGAGGACGGTATCGCTGCACCACACGGAGACAAGACCGATACATTCAAATCTTAACTCGAAGAGCTCCAACAATAACCGCCATGATGTTAGCCGTGAGGCTTCATCACTCTTCAGGGAACTTAATTAGCGACCAAACAGTCAGAAACCGCTTGCATGAAGTGAACCTTCATTCCCGAAGACCGCTACGGGTACCACCTATAGCAATGCACAATCGTAGGATTCGATATCAATGGGCTCTTGAACACAGAAATTGGGCAGAAGAACAATGGCGTTTCGTGTGCTTTTCTGATGAGTCTCGTTTCGGTATGAGACCGGATACAAGACGTATACGACACTGGAGAACCCCTGGACGCCAACAGCGATTAAAATCCTGCCAGGAAGTCCATCCTTATAGTGGTGGAACCATCATGGTATGGGCGGGTATTTGGATCGGCGGAAGAACTGAGTTGATTTGGATCAGAGGCAACCTCAACGCTCAAATTTATGCTGAGACGATTGTATCAGACATCATCGTTCCTCTACAAGTGCAAATCGGTCCCTTATTTCAGTTAATGCATGATAATGCACGACCGCACACCGCAAGAGTTGTAAGACAGACTCTCGCCGCAGCTAACATCAATGTCCTGCCCTGGCCTGCTCAGTCGCCAGACTTGAATCCGATTGAGCATGCATGGGATATGCTACAGAGAAGAGCTCTGCCGAATATGGAGGGTATCCAGTCGCAAGAAGACCTTTTTTTGTTGTTGCAACGAACATGGGCGGCCATTCCACAGCGTGATTTGGATGAACTCATTTTGAGTTATGCCAAACCGATGTTCTTGTGTTGTTAGTGTTCGCGGTAGAAACACGGATTATTAATTGTTTAAGTTACCCAATAAAATTTTAAAGAAAACTGTTATTTCAGTCTTTTTTTCGAACTTTTGTGTTAGTGGTTCAAATGTCAAAAATCCCTTTATTAGGAAAATGGCAAATTTCTTTATTAATGCAAAGGTGACTTGGTTTATCGTTACTGTGACAAACGAAAACACTTTATTTGATGAATCCTTAAAGAAAATTTTAATTAATATCAATCAGGAGAAAAGTTATTGCAAAAATATATGTTGATCCCTAGACACTTTTGATGTGTGTATAAGCGTGTTAAAAAGGAGGAGGTTCGTACATAAATAATTTTATTTTTATGTAGGTACCTATTTCCCCGATCTTACAATGACTGACTAGATTCTCAAAATTCTTCTTTTATTTGAAAGGGTATTTCATACAGGGGGTGCTAAGACAGGAAATCTCCACGTGCGCCCGTGGACTGGAGTTCCCTCTCGGATACGTCCGTGGGGAAGACCAGTTTTTCAGGCCGGTGGACCCCCTGGGAGATGCGGGCAAAAACTCTTCCTTAGGCACTGTGTGCCCAAGGGGTCTCTTTGCCCGTATGCGAATAGCCTGTCGTGTGGACGCTCCAACGCGTGTCCCTCTGATTAGCAGAGGGCAAAGCGGCGGAGCGGGCTTGCGGACGTTGAGTAATGGGTAGCTCGCCGTCCGACCAAGGACCAAGCCCGGGTCGGTGGCGCCACAGAACATATAAAGGAGGACCTCCTTTATCTGTTTTGTGAGTGGCGCGTCGTGTCGTGTTTCGCGCGTGCCTTCGGGGAGTTGTCAGCAAACTGACGGGGCTCCTTATGGGGCCAAATGCCTGCTGGGGTCGCGGGTTTTTCTTAACACGGGATACCGTGGCCCCGGAACGTAAAGGGCATCTGAAGGAACACGGGTGGATTTTAGTCAGTAAGAGTCTGACAGTCCCTTC
Organism: Agrotis exclamationis; assembly: GCA_950005045.1. Lineage (NCBI taxonomy): Eukaryota > Metazoa > Arthropoda > Insecta > Lepidoptera > Noctuidae > Agrotis > Agrotis exclamationis. Next base: position 15,748,680 of record OX465429.1, on the reverse strand, counting down.
CGCCCCACCCAGGGCGGGAGGACTCATTTGATGATTTTACCACCTAAAACAAAAACAAAAAAGGGTATTTCACAGATGGTCCCAGAGTTATCAAGTCAGGATCTGAAGACGGGATCTTGGAGAAATCGAGGGAACTCTTCAATAAATGAAAGCAAATCAACTGCGATTGCTGCTCTTGCTTATCTATGCGTTGTTTACTCAATCACACAAGAAACTTTTTTATGAGTCGATTTAATTGTTAATGGTAGTAAAGTTTTTTAAAGAAGTCAAAGAAAGATTGTACTGGTTAATATTCCTTGCAAACTTAAAAATCGATATACCTACTAATACATATCGACGGTAAAAAGGCAAAAGGGGTCAAGCGCCACATTTTGCGATCTTAACTTTTTTATTGACCCCAACTCCACTATTTTTTCTCTTTCGAATGGTCATAGTATCGTTTTTCTAGCAAGAAAAAAAGTCACTTGCACCAAAGAATTATTTGTACTGAATTGCCAAATCGATACTTACCAAAAGTGCTCAAGCGACACCGACTTTACCTTGCTTGGATGAAGGACCATTTTGTATATTACGTTTTTGTATCGCCTTGTCATTTGGCATAATTTTAAAAACAATATTAGAAATAAATATGTCGTTTGTATCCATATTCCTTTTATTTGTTTAGTAATATTTTTTCACTTAACACTATTGATAAGAAAATGAAATACTATAACGTCGCTTACACCAATAGTAAAGACTAGAACAGACTAGACAAGAACTAAACATAATTGGCGCTTGGCCCCTTTCTTAAATAATTATATTTTCATTACGTTGCATTTGATTCACTCAGTACGCGCGCCAGCGCCGTTGCAAGAGGGTGTATGTTTTGTGTGCGTGAAAGCAAGTACACGCGTGTTTGAAACGCGATCGCAGTTTTTAACACAGATTAATATTTTATATAAAACATGTCTGCAACTCCCGAAAACGTGAAATTGAGACGTATTTTAGACCGAATAATTGTTGATTTTTTATTTTATTAAGAACTAGCTTCTGCCCGCGACTTCGTACGCGGATCCTGTTGCTTATGCCAGCGACAACGTCTGATGTCCAATAGAGGCCGGGTAAATAATAAATGGGAGTTCTGGCCAGTAGAGTCAGATTTTTAATGATATACCATCGTCATCGAAAATCAGTCCTAAAGTCTTACCGCCTTCACCGCGTGGAGGTACTCCCAGTTTGTTATTTTATAATTAATTATACAGGGTGAATTTTTCAACTGATTACTTCCCAGAATTTGATCCTTATTAGCAACACTATCGAATATGTAATACAGTCGAACCTGGATAAGCAAAAACTGGATAAGTGAGAAAACTCTTTAAGCGACAATAATGGTCAGGTCCCGTCATTTTTATTCCGAATACCTCTATGAGTGACAGTGTAGGAACCTCTTTTAGACAGAGTAATTTTTCACATCTAGACCTCTGTAAGTGACAGTTTTTTCCTTTTGACCTCTGTAAGCGAGACTATTTACAATAATATTTCAATACACATCTCCAAACTTGCAACTTTGGGTACTTAAAACCAAACCATATCCTTGTTTGTAAACAAAAAAAGCCAAAGCGTCATTGTTTTCGATGGATTTACAAACAGCTGCAGTACATGTGCGCTTGTTCCTACCTGATATCTTCAACATTTAGTTTCTCGACTTTTGTTAACCTCTTTAAATGAGAGTAACTACACTCAAACCTTCGTAAGTGACAAACTACTTTAGTGAGAAACCTCTATAAGCGAGAATAACATTCGGGTCCCTTGGATTCTCGCTTAACCAGGTTCGACTGTAATACAGGTGTGATTTTTTTTCCAAAATCAGCGGGTTCGATTCCTGGCCAGGATTATTAATTTTTCTAAAATCCAATGATGCCGTTTTAGTTTTCATCAGAATCGGCCTCGAGACTCCTTTCATCGTTTTTTGATATTCCTTATAGTTTCGGAAATAGCCACCCACGCCCAGTTAAAAAATTCACCCTGTATAGTGAAATTAGCGATAGCTTTGATTTCCACATCAGATGTTTCTGATCTTCGATTTTTATAAGTCAACAGGAAATGCCCATCAGACCGACAACTTTTGCTAAGACGTCATTCCTATAAATGTTATAGTTTAGCTGGGCTCTTGGAGTTCCACATCAGGTGTTCCAGATCTTCAATTTTTATACGTCAACAGAGAGTGCTCATCAGACTGAACAACTCTTGCTAAGACGTCATTCCTTTATATGTTATAGTTAAGCTGGGCTCTTGGAGTTCCACACCAGGTGTCCCAGATCTTCAAATTTATTCTCTCAGCAGATAATGCTCATCACGTGGAACAATTTTTGCTATGGCACCATTTTTATATCTCTTATAGTTTAGCAGGTCTGTTGCGGTTCTGCATCAGGTGTTCAAGTTTCCAAGATAAATTATAGCCTGTATGTTAATCGGACTTAATACCTATACAACAACAAAGAAACATTCAAATCCGTCCAGTAGTTCCGAAGATTAGCGTGCACAAACACACTGACAAACAGACAAATCGACAAACAGACAAAAAAATTAATTACAATTTCGGGTTCGGCATCGATAAAATAACAACCCCTGCTACTTTTTTTATATATTTAGATTGTACAGACACCACTTTTCTACAAATTTATTATAATATGTATATATTAAGTACTAAAATATTGTGGTTTATGTACTCAAATAATGTGATACCATGCTGTTGTATGTACTAACAGTTAGGTAACTGCTGTTTTTTGGATCTCAGTTTTGTTCCTTGTATTGTTTTAGTTTAATACATAATTCATAGTTCTATTACCTACCTGCTGTGCCAAATATAAAATAATACTTATGAAGATTATGCTAGCTTAAGCCAAAATCTGAATTAGTTCTATGATCTGTTGTGCCAAATAAAATAAAATATTACTTTATTAACATGAAGCTTAGGCCAAAATCTAAATATTCCAACATTAAATATTGTTACTTGACCCCTCGCAAATGCGATAAACATGGTAAAAACCTGGAGCCAAACGACATCTATCTTTGAAACTATTGATCTCAGGCTTATTTTGATGTAAAATTATTAAAGAACATTGTATTTTAGTAAACTTTTCTGAAGATTGTGATGTGATTCAATAAAGCAATAAAGAGATATTTTTTATTAAAACTTTCTTTTTATTCTCCTGAACAATATGATCTGTGGTGCTTGACCCCTTTTGCCTTTTACCCGTCGATATTAAAAAGCTGAAGAGTTTGTTTGTTTGAACGCGCTTATCTCAGGAACTGGTTCGAATTGAAAAAATATTTTTGTGTTGGATAGTCCGTTTATCGAGGGAGGCTTTAGGCTATATATCATCCATCACGCTGCGACCAATAGGAGCCGAGCTGCGGGGGTGAAACCGCGGTGGACAGCTAGTTTAAAATAAAACAAACATGGCAAATAGGCGCGGCAACCTAATCGACGTCCTTTGTCAAGGAGCTCGTTATTCGCTAGCCCCTTGCTACTGTCCCCTAATCCCCCTCATCTGGGCCTGCGCAGATGAGGGGGATTTTTAACCGACTTCAAAAAAAGGAGGAGGTTCTCAATTCGGTCGGAATGTTTTTTTTTTATGTATGTACACCGATTACTCCGAGGTTTCTGGTCCGATTAGTGTAATTCATAAAAATTTCATCCAATTTGGTTCAGTACTTTTTATTTTGTGAGCATTTTTAGTGATGGATGATGTGATGATCTTTACTTTTTTGAGTGTTTGTTACGCGATTACTCCGCCAATTGTGGACCGATTTTCAAAATTCTTTTTTTCTTGTACGAGGAATAGTTCACTTTAGGGAACACTGCAAGTTTCATCAAAATCGGTTCAGCAGTTTTTGATAGGGAATTTTATTAGCTTATTGTGTACATGAACGATGATAATACCGGTGCTAAGGATTACCAAATTCTAGTGCACATGTAAGATAATGATGTATTTGACAAGAATTTGGGTTGAATATTTAAACTAAAAAGAGTAAAATAAAATTAAAAAAGAAAAAAAAAATAACCGCCTTCAAAAACAACCACAAAAAAGGGTAAAATAACCTACAAAATAACTTTTCTTTCGGAAGTCGGTGGCATAAAAATCAACGAAATAAAAAAAAACAAAGCCACCGACTTCCGAAAGAAAAGTTATTTTGTAGGTTACTTTACCCTTTTTGTCTACAGAAGACAAAAGATCCCGATCTACGAAAAAATCTCTGCCGTGAACTCAGCCCACACACGCCTGGTGCGATCATTCGTGTTGCGTTTTTTTTTCATCAAATTAGTCCTCCCACCCAGGGCGGGACAGGAGGGACTGTCAGACTTGTACTGACTAAAATCTACGGTGTTCCTTCAATAGCCCTTTACGTTCCAGGTTCACGGTTACCTGATGAGACTAGTCCCGGTGAATGATGAAGCTCACGAGTACGTTTTGTTATAGGTACATATTTTTTTCTATCATAACTTTAAAAAAAAATGAAAACTGGGGTTTCTTTATTTGGGCTCGTGACGCAGACTACAGATGTCTTTATCGTGTGTTGCTGCGCCCAGACACGTTAGGACTATATTTTTTCGGGGGACACCCCTACACTTTTGTCCAGTCTCGTATATTCGGTTTTTTTTTTGTACGGGGTACGTTTTGTATTTTGCGTCCGTTTCTCTATTAGATGGTGAGTACATGGACTTCACCCGTGTTCTCGCTTGACTGTCGATTTGCATAATCTACACTAATATTTTATAGAGGAAAGATTTGTATTGTGTATGTTTGTAATGAATAGACTCAAAAAGTACTGGACCTATTTCAAAAATTCTTTCATCAGTTGAAAGCTGCTTTGGTCCTGAGTGACATAGGCAATAGGGAGGGGGGGGAGCGGGCGCAGCCGCTTGCAAAAGCTAGTGTATAATAAAAAAATCAGCTTTTCAGTGTTGTATGAACTTTATTTATAATAATTAATATTACATCATGATTTAAACATTAATTTACATAATACAATAAATAAATGCTCACAATAATCAATATGAAGTCATGTTTAAAAAGCGAATGTTTATACTAAAGACAATAATAGAAATTAACCTAATTTAACAAATCAAAATTGGAATCAAGAATATTAATTTGTATCAAATGAAATCTAAAGGAGAACTAAGGGGTTGTTCCACTAAAGTTTCTGTAGCGTAACATTTAATCGTAAAGAGTGAATTTCTTAACTATAAGCATTTTTTAAACATATCGAGTACATTGTTTTCATTAGAATTATGTAATGGAACTATTTTAAACTCATACTACATTAATTTTAGATCAATAAACAATAGAAAAATAACGTTAAAACACTTCATCTTTCATCATCTTTTCAGTACAGGACGATTTGAGTTTCACATCCAAAAATTACGAGGACTGTCTTTACTCCATAGACATTTTGTTTTTAGGATCGACTAAAGAGTATTGCTGTTTTGACTTTTCATAAAGATGGTTTTTTTTTTCTTTACAACTAAAAACAAACAGACTTTCAATGTTTTATGAAAAATGGATGAACACAATGGCAGATAAATCGTTTGATGAGAAATGGACAAACAATTTAGCACACAGAAATCCAATACTGGGAGGAATGCATCGATTACATAATTACTGGTTAATAAAACGTTGGGGTATTAAAAATATACTAATTATGGCCTCATCTCAGCTCTTTAAAGTTTTCTAACAAACCTACTGGATGACGACTGGTCGCACATCGAAACTAAACTCAACACTCCGAACACAACTCTTCAAACATCAATCATTTAATAAAAACAACAAATTATTGGGTGAAACAGATGGTTGTTGGATTCATTAAAGCTAAAACATCGCACCGAATAAAAAAATAGCCTGAAATTGTTTGTTTTTTAACTAAAACGTTGCCCAACACTAGGAATTTCTCCTGTATTGTGGGTGCGTTTAAAAACATACACAAACGCCCAGACACGGAACAACTACTTGTAGATCATGTTCACTGCGGAAATAGAACCCGTGACACGCCGCGCAGCAGTCAATCTTTCAGCCAATGTGACGAGTGCAATCGAAAATTATTTGTTTTCTGCGCATATAGACCTAAAAACTCACAATAATCAGTCTTAACACCAATGTGATGCTTTGGGCATTTTTTGTGATTTGTCCAAGGCATTCGATTGCGTTCTTCATGAAACATTAATCAGGAAACTCCACCACTACGGAATCCGGAACGCCTCTCTGGATCTTCTAACTTCATATTTGAGTGAAAGGATCCAGAGAGTGGATGTCAACGGCAAAAGATCTCTCGGATCTGTAATAAAAATGGGGGTACCCCAGGGTTCAATTCTTGGCCCTTTTTTGTTTCTTGTTTATATAAATGATTTACCTCACCTCATAAAGGATAATCATGATATAGTGTTGTTTGCAGACGACACTTCACTTTTATTTAAACTTAAACGCCAGCAGCTAGTTACTGAAGTTAATAGTTCCCTTGCAAAAGTAGTAAATTGGTTTAACTGTAATAATCTTCTCCTAAATGAGAAAAAAACTAAATGCATTAAGTTTACATTACCTCATGTCAGACAAGTGGAAACCAGTGTACAAATCAAGGATCAGGAATTAAAACCGGAAGATACCACGGTATTCTTATGCATAACTTTGGATGCTAAACTTCAGTGGGGCCCCCATATAGATAAATTGTCAAAAAAGCTCAGCTCAGCTGCATTCGCCGTTAGGAAAATTCGTGAATTAACTAACTTGGAGACAGCCCGTTTAGTTTACTTTAGTTATTTCCACAGTGTAATGTCATACGGCATTCTGTTATGGGGCAGTGCTGCCGAAATTCAAACAATTTTTATTTTGCAAAAAAGGGCAATTCGGTCCATCTATAAACGAAGTCCCAGATACTCCCTCAGAGAAAAGTTTAAAGAGATTAATATAATGACTGTGCCGGCTCAGTATATTTATGAAAACCTCTTGTACGCACATAAAAATATTAATCTTTTTAAAAAATACAGTGATTTTCACAATATAAATACAAGGAATAAGGACAAATTCATGGTTCCAGCTACCCGGCTCAAAAAAATAGGGGGCACATTTAGATGTCAATGTATACGTTTTTATAATAAGCTTCCGAGTCCTATTCAAGCACTAAGCATCAATAAATTCAAATCGTTTATAAAAAGTAAACTGCTTCAGAAAGCCTATTATCATGTAAACCATTATCTTGAAGACAAAAAGGCTTGGGATTAAGCTGCTCCGATTCAATTTACTCACTGAATGCAGTTGTTGTAGTAATGTAGAATGTCTTTTTTTTTCTTTTTTTCCTTCTATTTTTTTTTCTATTTTTACCACTTTGTCTGTTTTTGTTATTTATTCCTTTCTTTTTATACAATTTGACATTCTTTATTTTTTTATTTTATATTTTTACAATTTGACGTGAGTTACTTTGTGACTTTGTTTGTTTTTTATTATTATTATTTTTTACTATTTGACATTAATTGCTTTACAATTTGACATGTTCTTTTCAATTATTTTTATCTTTTTTATGTGTATTTTATCATTGTGAATGCGAGGACGAATGTGGGGAAGTTTTGCTTTTGATTTATAATAATTGTCTGACAATTTGAGTACTTTAAGCGGCCTACCCAAATGTCCTTTCTTTTGTATTGTTCGTCGTGTCGTTGAGCTCCTTGAGGTCTGAGTCGAGCTACACGATCACCGACAAATGCTTGCACTGACTGGACAGGTCCACTCAAATCTGTGTGGTTCTTTCCTCAAAAGACCATTTCAGACACCCGCATGGTCCTCGTATGACCTGAACAAAACAATGTCTGGACTTTAAAAGAGACTGTGACCTCTGAGTTTGTTTCGGCTGTTTCTTCTCAGAGTAGTCAGGTACGAAACACCGGCCTCATCTAGTTTAAAAAAAAAATATTGGTTGTGACGTGTAAAAGTGTTTTTTATAACCAACTTACAAAATAAATCATTTATCATTTATCAATGATATATAAACTATAGATACGTCCGCACTCTAAAATGACAACATGAAATGAAGCCAATTGGCCACATCGCGCTTAGTTACGCACCAACCTGTCGCGCGACGCTACGTTTGTTAGATGTATAGTTGTCTCCCTCTAGCAACAGGTATCCCGCCGTATTTATTTCCCTTTCTTCACGCGTATAAGTATTTTCACCGTTTTTAAGCGCCGCGATGTTCGTTCATGACGTGTCTATATATAATACGTCGTTGCTTAACACTGTCCAAACGTAAATCTTTATAATAAATTTCTAACAACTATCTATTCCACCCAAAAGAGTATTGTTCAACACCACAATCTCTTTAAAACAGTCTTCGAACACAAACAACCGAAAAACTCAACACAAATTCAAGTAAAAAAAAATACATACAAAATTAACTTACATAAAATATTATTAGAATAGGTTAGGATAATACGTGACTCACATCAATAATAGTTTTCAAATTGAATGAAAACTACATTGAAACAATCATAGATACAAAACTAGTCATTGATCTCGCCTAAAGACAATGGACATAGAGAATGAACTGAGCAATACCTTGCATGAAATTGGCCACACTCCAGCACGCGTAGCATGGCGATTCTATCTCTATTCTACGAAGAAAAGACAAAGTTATTTCATCGTTATTTCTAAACAAATCGACTGTTTTTTTGCACAAATATGACACCATTCGTACACTTTTGAAGAATAGAACGTTTATTTTCTATATTTTTTACATTACCATGCTTAAAACGCTAAAATTATTTCTACGTTCTGTCATTTTGTCTATTCTTCCGTCGACAAAACTCCTTTCTACGGCGCCATGCTACGCCTGCTGAAAGAGAAAGCGATTTGTTTCTTAAAGACAGAGACAGTGCGACCTTTTCGTTTGTCTCTCTTTCGCACACTTTTTTCCAGGCTCAGTCCATGCTCTACGTCTAAGATCTCGCCACAGCCTATTTCTTATATTTCTTTATCATTATTATTTAAACATTGATTATTGTAGTGATTGGCTAAGGGTTATTACGATACTACTACGTTATCATAGTAAAAACACTGACTAACATTTTATGTTGTTTATATAATTTGGTTTATACACTGGGAATTTTAATTTTCTACACCACAGGAGTTAGTACCATACGATTTTAAATTAACTTTTTAGATACCATTACCTTAATTTCGAATAAACGGAGAATATATGTACAGTAAATCGAAAAAACTTTTAAAGAAAAATCTTTTTCAAAACATTAATACATAACAGACCGGTTTTATTTCATTGTATAACGAACAGTAAATAAATATTGCCATTTACATCTACGTATGAATGGGGCACGACTGCTAACAGTACAAAATACATGATTTTTTTGTTCATAAGTGCTACACGGAATAGTTAACAAATGGATGACTAACATGCGCGTCTGTGGTCAGAACACTATGCCGTGACATTAGAAATATTACGTAACTAGCTTCTGCCCGCGACTTCGTACGCGGATCCTGTTGCTTATGCCAGCGACAACGGAGTCGTCAAAATCGAAGATCTGAAACGTCTGATGTCCAATAGAGCCCGGGTAAATAATAAATGAGAGTTCTGGCCAGTAGAGTTAGATTTATAATGATATACCATCGTCATCGAAAATCAGTCCTAAAGTCTTACCGCCTTCACCGCGTGGAGGTACCCCAGTAAACTTTCAATCATTGGCCTTGTGATTTGTTAATGGTCATGGCGAATGCAAGACGGATCGGAAATATTGAGGTCGTTTAAACTCAAACCGCATATCGTTTGGGATCCTAGAAATGAGAACTTCCTCACCTTCGAATTTTCCTTTGAGTATCGTCGCGTAAATCACATTGTTCATCAATTTTCTTACCACCAAACGCGTTCTGTTGCACAGCTTTGGTTGGTTTATGTTTCGAAGCATGATGACTACGAAGCCAACCTTCATGAATCGTAAATTGTGCGGTGGTAAACCATATCCAAGGAGTTTTAATTCAATTGGAAAGTCGGTGCCTAAACGCAATTTTTTAGCGAGGTAACATCATCATGTGAGTCCTCCCACACACGGCAGAGCGGGAGGGACTGTCAGACTTGTACTGACTAAAATCCACGGTGTCCTTCAATAGCCCTTTCCGTTCCGGGGTCACGGTAAATCGTAAGTCCCGCGACCCCGGCAGGCTTTGGCCTTCTAAAGGGTCATAATGCTGACACTCTTTGAGGCGCGCGTGGAACACAACGCGCCGTCGACCCGGGCATGGTCCAAGGTCGGACAGCGAGACCCATTACTCGCCGCCCGCATGCCCGAGTCTACGGTGGCTGGAGATCGTCTGGCGGCGTCCGTCACCCGTCACCGTAGGCTGTAGTGTAGTGTAGTATGTAGTACCACTGCGGCTGGGGTGGAGGGAGGACTCTGACCTCTCCCTCACGCGGTGCGCCTCCTCGTTCCATTGCATGACTGCTACGCAGAAGGAGGCGACCGCTTCCCACTCCGTCTCGCCCTGCAGCATGACCTCGACCAATGCCGGGCGCGAGAGGTCTCCGCCTATCGTCGCCGTGAGGATACGGCAGTGCTCTGCCAACAGCGGGGCAGTCCTGCACCGTATGCTCCACCGTGTCCTCCGGGCGATCCTCGCAGTGGCGACACCCAGGCGTTTCTTCATCGTACCTATGGCTGTATTGAATTTATGCAGTTCTAGTATATTTTTTGAGTATTCAGTATTCGCCGAAATACTTTTTTAGCATTGAAGACCGGTGGGCGTTGGGCGGCATGAACATAATTATTCTTCATGTTTTCCTAGTACTTTTTGTTCAGATCCCTTATTCAATTTCGGCACCAACACCTTCTTCGTGATCATGTTACTACGTTTTATGTCACGTCTCACGGAAACAGGATAAAAATTTGATCATCTTAGTGGCGGCATCGCATTGATAATTATGATAATATCGGCACAATAAGCTTAGAAACTCAATACAAACACATCGACCGGTCAATTGATGTATTGATTGATACATTTTTCATTTTGCTGTCATTCCATGTCAGTTGCGTTTTATGTCACGTCACACGGAAACGGAAAAAAACAAAAAAAAAAAGAAACAAAAAAAAGTTAAAAAGTATCCTATATGTTTTTCCTGGTTCTAAGCTACCTCCCCACCAATTTTCAGCCAAATCGGTTCAGCCGTTCTTGAGTTATAAATAGTGTAACTAACACGACTTTCTTTTATATATATAGATATTACGCATTAGGCACAGTTCCCACCAAGTGAAGTCCCCAGTATGTTTTTCATCTGGACATTTATCCACATACCTTCAAAACAATACAATAACTATTAGTTATGGATATATTTCTAGGTATCTCACAACTACAGCGCTCGTTAACATAGATCAGCATTCCATTTGTTCACTACTCCGCAAAAGTGCGACATTGAGTGCAACGAGCCACACAGTGGAATATACATTTGTGAATATTATTATATCGTATCCAATATGCCTAAGGATGGCCGGCAAAGTTAACATTACTATCATATTCGATCGACAATTCAATAATGTCATCGTTAAAATGGAATTTCGTCATTATTTTTGGAATTTTATCAGGAGAGTGCGAAGAATAAGTTTCTAATTTATACACACCTTACACGCTTAATTTTAACATTCAATTTCTCACTGTTTCACTAACATAGGTAAACCACGGCAAGTAAAGCATGGTCAGCAACAAATGTGAATTTTGACTATAGACAATTAAACTAAGTTAATATTCTATTATGCTGAGTGGACAAGAGACAATTTGCCTACTGCGCTTAACTTTTCCAATGGAAGAATGAAAAAGAAATGCGTCCAACTAATAGACAAGGTTCATTTTAATGATATATTCTGTGCAGTCGACTAATGTTCCTGTCTACTCAGGTGGGTCACCATGACGTCTTAAGGGTGCCCTAGTCGGCAGGACGAACTCGTTGACGGGCGGGATTAAAATGCAAGCTATTTCATCCAACATCACGTACCAATGAGATGGATGAGCAGTAAGAAGCTAGGGCGCCTACGCACACATACTCCAACCTTCGACTGATTCATACATGCGTGATTTTATTGAAGAATGGACTACTGCAACTTTTCAAAAGACCTTCGGGAATTTGGATAATTATAATAAAACTACTGAATGTATCGGTTGAAAATATAGTTATTTATGATACTAGTGCGGTAAGTTGGTTTTTACAAACGAGTAGACGAATGTAAGCCCGAGATGAAATCGAGGGCTTACCATAGTCACGAGTTTGTAAATACCAATTTCCGCACGTGTGTCATACAATGTTTTTCAACACATTTGCGAGAAAACAGTACAATAATGTAATTAAACAAACTTTTTTTAGAAGTTTCTATTATGAAAATGGCGCGCATTTGCAAATGGCGCCACATGCACGTGGTGAAAAATAGAACTACATTTTTCGTCTCATTTACTCTTTAGTATTAAAATGAGACAACGTATTGAGCAAAAGCGCTTCCAAGGAGGTTCGATCAGTCAGGCTGTTTATTCTCATAATGTGAAACTCTTTGGTGGAGTTCTTATTTTTTTTTAAAGGAAATTAAAAAAAAAAACCGTAAAGAAAACGCACGGTGCTATACAACGGGGCGTGCCGTAAAATAGGTACTTAGGTGAGAGTACCTATTTTACCGCACGTTCCGTTGTATGGTGCGTAATTTTTAACTTTCGAACAATGTATACAGGCTTCGTAAACGCATTTTTCGAGCAAATATGTTGAAAAAATTATTTATATTTTTGAACAAATTATCTATCCCTGTATGGTAATTATTTTACAATTTACCGTCTTTTGTTATTTATTTCCCCCCAAAGATGCGTTAAAATGAGTCTTAAATTAAAGTAAGGAAGTTTCGACACCCATAACTCAGATGGTTTTTTTACTTTTTTGTTTCCATATAGGGCTAGATAACGATGAGATGAATGTGAATCATTGTTTATTATGAATGTATACCGTGAAATATTGGAGTAATCGCCAAACTACGTTTGTATGGAAGAATGACCGACTAGCGTACCCTTAGAGCCAGAGAAATTCCAGAGGGAAAGAAACAGAGCTAAACAAGTCGTCTAGCGCTATCTCGTTCACTCACTTAATACCCCCCAGGTCATAATATTCTGTTAGTACTGTTAACATTTGTTGCCAACCAACATTGAATTATATCCAATCATCACGTATTTCTATGTAAACACAGACAACGCACAATTTTAAACAATTTGTGATTAGACATGACCTCAGCATCAATCATACTGAGATATTGTTTGGATAATAATCTCGGTTTAAACATAGTCATCCTTCATAGAGAGGAGACCCGTGTCCCAGCAGTGGGAACATTATAGGATGACTACACTGTCATCCAGCGACATTAGAACACCGTCAATGAGTCATTTAAAATTGATTGATAAACTGAAAGTTTACTTCTCGAGGTACAATAACTTTACAAGCACAGCTTCAAAGAAAATTAAACCTCATTAAACATACACAAATGCCCAGACCCGGAACAACTACTTGTAGATCATACAAAATTTGCTCCGTACGGGAATCGAACCCGCGACACGCATCACAGCAATCCGATCTCTCAGCCACTGCTCTAACTGTGCCCTCATTGGTAGTGATGTCATTACTAAAAATGGTTAGTTTCCTCTGAAGCTTACTGTACAGTCATAGCATTACTTTAAGGTCATGTCTAACTACAAAAATTCCAACATGAATCAACAATGTTCAGAGAGACAATTTTATAACCTAACCGAGTCAACAAAATGATCCCTTACCAAGACACAAGTTCATACATGAAGCGTAATACCCTGTGGAAGGCGATACTGTTTAATTATATTGTCATGTTCTAAACTTGAGTTCACAATCTTGGATAACTAGCATGTTATTGGGACTATGAACTCTGCTCAATCGTGACAAAGATCAATTTCCATTGAAAACATTTTTGGTTTCCTCAAAAATGAACTTACAGATCAAAGCGTTAAAGTAGATAGTTGAATGTCAGTCATCTAAGATTCTGAAATCAAGTAAGCTCAGTAAGGGCTCATAACAATGGACGCCTGGACTCTTACGTCGAAACACGCATAGGCCTTCTAATAAAGTCTTAGAAACTAGATGAGAATGAAAACTGTCTAAAATTGAGATTAATAATTTTTCGAGTTATTTCAGGCAAGCTGAAGAAGTCAAATAACGAAATAAAGAAACCTTTGAGTGTAGACGCGGAACAAAGCGAGAGCGATCGTTAATTTTAGTCGAATGTTAGTCTAATTCGACTAAGTTTTCAGCTGTTTAGTTTTTTTAGTCGAATATAAATGAGGGAAGTTGATTGTAGATGGCGTGACCATATCAGAGTCCAAATCTTACGAATGAGGTCAAGCTATTTCGAAATATAAAACAAGTTTTCAAACCATATACGAAGCAAACTCAACGCCATTAGTTAGTCAACGATCCCATTATTAAATTCGACAATTTTTTTAGTTATTTAGTCTAGTTGTCACTCTCTGGTATTTGAACGCGATAGTGCAAAATAAATCGATGAAATAATGAGAGAGCTACCAAATCCGCGGATAATGAGAGTGTGGGCACCCTTATCTCTTCGAGGAGCTCTTGATTTGTTGCAACTTCAGGCGTAAGGCGTCCACTTCAGCTTCGTTGCGTTGGGAGAGCGTCTGTGTTGTGTGCAACTGAAATGGAAACTGGTACGTCAGATGTTTTATGTCGTAATCATTATATGAACCCAGGCATGCATTTAATAAAGCCCGTAGTACATATAATAATAATAATATTCCACAACTATCACACAACGCCATCTAGTCCCAAGCTAAGCAGAGCTTGTGTTATGGGTACTAGACAACTGATAAACATATTTATATATTTCTAAATACATACATATTATAGATAAATTACACCCAGACACAGAACAAATGATCGTGCTCATCACACAAACGTTTGTCCTGTGTGGGAATCGAACCCACGACCTCCGCCATAGCAGTTCGGGTCACTAACCACTAGACCAACAGGCCTGTCGATATGCCAGTAACTTGCACAAAAGTAAGCTTGCTTGCCATCAACGACCATTTATATCTGTCAACACATTAGGTAAAAAAATCTTATAACCGTCGTGACTCGACCACTCCTGTGAGTCCCCTCGTCGCACTGACCTTGAGTTAGCCAATCAGAACGCAGACCCCGTCCCCGTTAGCCAATCAGGACGCAGTACCCCGTCCCCCTCGCTTACGTCGTACCTCAGCGATTTGACAGAATAATTTTCGTTAGTCAGATCGTGCATGAGGCGTCTAGATATAAATGGTCGTTGCTTGCCATTAACTTGTAAGACTTCTGATTGATCAATGATACAATGGGATTCCAGCTACTTGCATACTTTTATGCAAGTTAGGGAGCTTACTCATGGCGGGATACGTGCGACTTGCAATTTCCACTAACTAAAAATGAAAATCGTCCGTGCTGCTACGATATAATGATGCAATTCGACTGACTTACGTCGTCGTGGCGAGCGTGTTTTTCATCTACCCGTAGACCGCACGTTTTATGTCATATGTCGTAGTGGTAAGGACGATTTTCACTTGTAGTTGGAATCTGTCGAATTGCGTCGCATCGCATCATTGGCAAGCTCCTTTACTGGCATGTGTATTGTAGGCCTAAGACCTTCGATCATTTATAACAACTAGATACACAATCAGCGACAAAAAAAGTCCTCACCAAAAGAATGACCGAATCAGAGATCGGTCATCCTTTTGGTTTAGTACTGTTCCAACGCTCGGAACGTAAACATGCCTCCGTGCTCGTTTAAAAAGTGCAAAAATCACTCTTCCAGGACCGAAAAAAAGGATGTAATTTCATTTTTTCAGTAAGTACTAACATTACCAATATATATTAACTATCACTGTACTATAAATACTGATATTTCGTTAAGAAATCGCCGTAAAACATTTATTTTAAAATTGACGAAATTATCAGCCGGGTTTATAAAGCACCTAAATTGAAAAGACTTTTACTAAACGTACAGTTCGTAGTGTCGCATGGCTACTTGATTTAGTCGGGTAGCATGTGTTGATTAGAGTCGCGGTCGTAAAATTTAATAGGTTTTTATGACCGTTCTAAATCCGACTTTACAACTCATTTGAATAAGGTTTAATTTCTTTTGGTATGATATGTTGGCCAGTTAGGTTTCTTTCTGTTTTCTTTCTATTTTACGATCTACTTGAGGACAGTTTTTAGTTCGTTTTTGTACGGGATTGTGTATCTAGTTGTTATTAATGATCGAAGCCTAAGACCTTTTTAATATCAATAACTACTCACATCAAGTTGTGGGTCGATGCTGTGTGTTCGTGGTAACGTGTTCTCGTTGATCGAGTCGGCGAGTGTCCTGTTGTCACCGATCGGCGTGCGAGGCTGTGACGAAGGTGATGACTCTGTTTTCAAACCGGCTTTGGCCTAGAAAAATAAATAGAAAATGTTTATTGATCTACTAGCTTCTGCCCTCGATTTTTTTTTTTCGGGAATGTGTCACCCATCATTTGTAACTTTTTACGACATGCTAGACAAAAATATTCATAGCTCAGTTAATTTTCTTGATGTAAACGTATTTTTTGCCCATAACATTCGGGAATAATGTAACTTAGTATAAGCCGGAGCAATGAAGAAAGGATTCTAAAATGGCGGCTTGTACTTGCATTGACAGATAGTACAGTCAGCATAAAATATTTCAAGTTAAAGTTTTTTTCAAATTAAAAATAAGTCTGGGTCACAATCATTTCTCAAACTTAACCTCACAATAAAACAAAATTCAACAACAATAACAAACAGGTAACAACAAAAAAAAATAACAGAAAACTATAGCAAATATTCGTAAAAAGGATCACTGAGCGCGTCAAGACATCAAGACTAATTTTTTTTCTGCTTACGCTACGCGCGTGAGTGAGTATAGACGGCACTAGTGCGCGAGAGAGAGAACACGATAAGCGCCGCCATTTTAGAATCTTTTCTTCAATTCTCCAGGTTCTACCAGAACAAAAGAATAGGATCATTAGTTCCGGAGGTTCCCCTACATACAAAAAAATCCCTCTTCATAATATAAGTATTTAAGTATAGATAAACAAACCTGCAAAGCTCGAAGTCTCTCCAAGAATATCACGTGTGATTTTTCGTCGTTCTCGTTACTAATGTCTGTAAAAAAGCAGCAAATTGTAAGAAGACTGTACGAACTGCTGTTTTATGTCGAGAAAAACGAGCGAGCCTTATAGTAGTCACATACGATGTGTCACATCTGACATCTTGGCTTCTACGACTTCAATTTCGACTTCTACGTCGAGGGATAAGATAAGGAGGGGTCGGAGAGTTGAGTAGGGAGAAAAGTGAGGTCACGCTAATTACGTCTGTCAGAATGAGCATCGAATTAAGCTCAGATCTATAAGCTCGACACATGATCATTCTTTAGATTAAATTTGAACCGGATGTTGTTGTCTAAGGGCTTATCAAGCTTATCCAGAAATAAAGCGTTGTCAAAGTAGCACACATCACCATAATCGTTTAAAGGGAAGATTAAGAGCGCTTATTCTGAAAGTTGGCAACGTCGCAAATAGTTGTCAAACATTAACAAGTTTTAATTAATTTAGCAATGTTACTGAATGGAAATAAGAAATATCTCTCTGTAGTGCACTAGAACATTGATATAGAAATGCAATTAAAACACTGAATTTGATGTTGTAACCGTTTCAGGTGTAAAAAAAGCTTTTGGAAAGTTTCCAAATACTTTTTTTACATCTAAAATTATATATTCGGTGTTACGATATTAATTATTGCATTTCCTACTCAATTTTTGAGTGCACTTCAGAGCCATTTTTCTTATTTTCATACAGTAAATTTACCAAATTAATTAAAACTTTTAAATATTTGACAGCTATTTGCGACGTTGCCAACTTTCTGGTTATGCGCCCTTAAATCTGCACAAACATAGTCTTAGTTTTTGCATACAGCAAGTTCCTGAGAAGATACGAAAATACCCAAAACGGGCGTAAATATTTGACATAGCAAGTAACAGACTATACAGGGTGAATTTTTCAACGGGGCGTGGATGGCTATATCCTAAACTATGCGGAATATCGAAAAACGTTGAAAGGAGTCTCGAGGCCGATTTTAACGAAAACTAAAACTGCATCATTGGATTTTAGAAAATTCAATAATCCTAGCCAGGAATCGAACCCGCTGATTTTGCAAACAAAACCTGTATTATTACACCATTCGATAGTGTTGCTAATAAGGATTAAATTCTGTGAAGTAATCATAAACGGCAAACTGTAGGTAACGTATAATTTAAAAAAAAAACGGTTTGTGATTTCCGAAAATCTACTCTAACAGCCATACTGTTCTCCAGTTTCCACTATGTATAAAAATCTTTTGACTTACCGATATTTTCTGATTTGTAGTCGTGTTTGTAGATGGGCATAGAGGCGAGTTTCCTCTGCTCGGCCACCTCGCGCAGGCCTCTCTCCACATAGTTGCGGAAGTAGAACGACGAGCCTTGCATGAATGTCCAGATGTCTACTTCTGGATGACGCTCCTGGAAGACAAGCATGCAATATTAAATCATTAGCAGTTGATAAGTAGATTATTCACCTAGGGGTAAAACAGTGCCTCATGTCACATATGTCTGTCTTTTTCAATTCATAATATTATTATGTACAATCGACAAAATTGAATTATGGCTCGCAATAAGCTTATTTTCATACAGACATTCAAATATAATTAGGTCCACATTCGCGTAAACATGTCATATCCATAGTAACAACCTTGATCTTTGTTATTTTGACGGTTTCAAACGATTTGTTGTCAAAATGGGTCATGATTCAAGTTTATCAATTGTTCTATAACAATTGATAAACTTGAATCATGTTTATCAATTGTTGGACATCACTGACATAGGTTCGTGACGTCAGAACTCAGCTAAAATTTTACAAAATTGTAACATATTGCCAATCAAAGTCAAAGCAAATCATTTAATTTTAACGTCGATTATTAAATTAAAATTACAGGAAATGGGATGAGATTTATTCTACACCGAATCGTAAGGATGGGTTCGTATTTGCATAATATTTTCAATATTAAAAGCATCGTATTTTCGTCAATGTAGGTTTACTTATCAAAAGAAAAAATACTGATCAAATATTTTTTAACAACCTAACTGGCAGAATCATTAGATCTTTAGGTATACAAGCTTATTACATCAAAAGTTAACCATATGAACGAAATGGTTAAATAAATCTGACCTATACTTGATGGGTCGCGGGATTGTCTCATCAGGTAACCGTGACCCTGGAAAGTAAGTAAGTCAGTACATGTCTGACAGTCCTTCTTGCCCTGTAAAAAAAAACCTATACTTGATCAGAAAATGGTAATTTATCTCCCAAATCGGACTCACCCTCAAATCATAGAGCTGCGACAGAGCATCCTTATTATGCTCCTTAGTGCCGATCCTCTTCAGTATGAGCGCCAGCTCCTCGTGTACCGCACGCGGCAGTCTACCGGCCGCTAGCGCCGCGTTGTTGGGAGGTACTGACGCTAGCACTGAGCTGCCGTTCATTGCGTCTGACGTGTTCTCTTTCTTCTCATCGAGTTTTAGTTGCTATGGAAAGAATAATATCAATCTTACTAAAATTATAAATGTGAAAGTATTCGAGTATGTGTGTGTGTGTTTGTTACACTTTCATGCAATAACTAGTGAACGGATTTGAACGAAATTTTGTACTATAGATATATTAAAGAAGGAGATATGGCGTGGAATTCAAAATGTATAGAAATCCGATGAAGCAACAATTGCCCCTCCATAACGCTAATATTGCGCACACAATTCTGTCAAAACAATACTACGAACATTTGCACACACGCGCCATCGATAACTCAGTCATTTAAATATAAACCTAATTCTTTGCAATACAGCGCACTTTTTCCGTATAATTTACTCACACAAACAATTATCATTGTGTGTTGTCGCGACACGGGGGGCGGATACGACTCTCCCGCTCAAATACAACGGACGCACCATGCGACATTACGGCTTGGTGAGGTATCGTTATGTCAGTTTTACATTGCTTGTCCGCTCACTCAGTGATAGACTGAGGTGGTTGTAAAAGAGCAATGTATTTAATGCAAAAACAATACAGTCGGAATAATATAGGAAAACAAGAATAAAGTAGTACAAGTGATAGCTGAGCGAAACGCTCAACACCACGGCTTCACCGACACGCCCCCTTGCCACTTCTCCTGTTTTTAATATTTCTGTGTTTAGTACACAACATTTAGGATTTTTTAACACGATTTTATGTTCCCGTGAAGTAGTGGTCGAGTTGTAGTAAGCGATGCCACTGGCAACAGCTAGTAACACCATAAATGACTAAGTTTTATTATGAGGAAATCTAGTCTAAAACTGTTTGTGAGAAATCCAGTGGTAGTGCTGGAGGATCTAAACAGGTCACGTAAGCAGAATCATAATATGAATTGCTATAAAATTATTCTACACCCTTTCATTGTTTGAGCAAAGCATGTAAACTATTTGAATATAGTCTCAGACAATCTGATGAAAAATGTATCCCTGCATCCAATCCACTAATCCTAAATGAATGTTTACCTTGAGTACTTTGAGTAGGTACGGGTAGAGGTCAGATTCGTTGACATCAGGTATCTGTGTGAGGTGGTTCGTGATAGAGCCGCCCTTCATTTTGACTAGAGTATGCACCAATGTTTTCACTGTCCTGTAACATAAAATATTTTTTTTAGTATTTAAAGGCTGCTTTAGTATTCACGAAATACGCAGAGTTGGTAAAAACCACGAACATTTGGTCGTTTTGCAATACATTTGTTTCTCGAAGCGTTAGCGAATACCGTAGGCATTGCAGGACCCATTGGAGCACCTGGAATGGTTACGGTATTGCAGACATTGAATGGGGATGGCAACTGGGGAACTAATGGCGCTAGTATAGCTTGTTCCAAGCATCGTCATTGGCTCATTGTAGGTACTTCAAAATAGTACTACCTCATTGGTCGGATTAGGACTCAGCTATGGTGGCGCCATCTACAATTAGCTTTGACCGGCAGTGACCGGCTTCCCCATTCACACTCAAAATTATTTACTACACGAAAAGATACACATTTTCAGTATCGTCGCGACACGTCGCGTCTCGGTATAAATTGACCCTAAGCATTAGGTAATTGCCGGGGTCGCGGGACTAACGGGTAACCGTGGCCCCGGAACGTAAAGGGCTATTGAAGGACACCGTGGATTTTAGTTAGTAGACTCTGAGAGTCCCTCCTGCCTTGCCCTGGGTAAGAGGACTCATTCGATGAAGGTACCGCGTAAAAAAAAACTTTAGGTAATCAGCCTACATTCAATATCACACAATAAAAATCATATTTTTTCCTGCCTCTTATTTTTAACACAATGTTTTCAAAAATAATCTTAATTTTATTTATTAATTACTAGATTGGTTATGTACCTGTATGGCGTATCACTAATATCAGGATTCTTCTTCCAATAGCTATTAGGGTATGCCTTATAGAACAGGTGTATCCTGTAGAGCACCGCGTCGTAGTCGATGGAGTTCACGTCCCACGTGGAGATCATCTTCAGCGTCTTCCAGAAGCACTTGAGGAGCAGGTCTTGGTAGCGAGGGTACGCAGGGTCGGAGACGCCGATTGATTCGTGTAGGAGAGATACTATTGCACTGTGGAAGATTATGTTAAACTTAGGGCTGATTTTTCAATAGTCAGATAACTTTTATCTGAGGAATAAAAATGGCGGTTTGACAGCTTACCTATAGAAAATATGTCAAACAGCTATTTTTATTCCTCAGATAAGTTATCTGACTATTGAAAAATCAGCCCTTAGTTGTTTATTGGACGGGATGATGATTTAAAAATAAAATGACGGAAGAATGATGAATATTGTAAGTTGTGTTGTGCGGGTCTAAAACTGCCATTTTGCAATATTCATAATGATCCACTTCGTGAATTAATAATAGAAGAATAGCCAATGATGTTGCGAATTGTATAATTAGGTTATTGACTAAAGTGGCAGTTTTATATTCTCTGTTTCGACTTGGCTGATTAAATTTACTAGTTATCTGTCTGTCTTAAAATTTATCCCACGGGAACATTTTTACCGGAATAAACGGTATCTTATGTGTTTTATTATTTAGCCAAATTTCATCAACGTCTGTTTATCCTTTGCACCTACTATAATTTAGCCATTACGGCGACCGGTAAGATCAAATGTATAGAGTTTGAAGCACGCCACGAGACGCCGCTCATAGCGAAAAAACGCAGTTTTCTCCAAGCGAATAGCTACAGCGGCGGGGTTCTCCCGCCAAGACAAGCCAATGAGTGCGATGCCAAGAAACAGATCGGTACGGACAGCGAACTCGGCGGCTGTCGCTAACCGCTATTACGCATGCGTGGCCGGCACAACGCGCCGCCGCAAACACAGCTTAGACCAAACTCGTAAACGGTCCAATACTCACCACAAGAGCGGCGTCCTAGGCGAGTGTTCCAACACCCGCACACACACATTGTTCAGTATCCGCACCAGTCGCTCCGCGTCGGGCCCCGCCCCCGCCCCGCCCGCCCCGCCAGCTCCTAACACTCGCAGCAACTCGCCCACAAGTGAACATAGCGCGGCTTCACCTACGTGGGACCCACAGCCGGCCGTCTCGTAGAACTGAGGGAGGAAGGTTTTATTTTATTTTGTGTTCTTGAGATTAATAGAATAGTTTTTTTTTTATGATTTCATTCCTGTTTATTAATAAACATTAGTGTAGATATTACAATGGCATGATTTACGCAAAACAAATAAATAAAAAACATTTTTTTTTCCGGGTCGCCAGAGAAAATTATTTTGTTGATATGGGGTTGCCATATCACTGTCTCAGTCTCTGCAGTAAAGGTTTCTGTGTCACTCCAAGGCCCAGGTTCCTACTTGTTATTCGGTTGCCTCTCTAACGGTTCGTTTACGACCTTGTCGCTGTGGGCGGTGAATTAGCGCGGGGCAGTGAGTGTACAAAGCGTTTCGCCAATACTTTTATTGTGCACACAGCTAAGAGGTGGGATTCCCTGCATCTGTAGTTCTTGACAGCTATAACCTTGGGGTCTTCAAGTCAAGACTGAACAAGTTACTTCTAGGCAAGCGTACTTCACCGTTGATCACATCTTCGCTTACCATCAGGCGAGATAGTGCTCAAACGCGAACCTCAAAAAATTTTTGTATAAAAAACAAAAATTAAATGTATGGAAATGTTTGAAACACGCCACGAGGCGCCGCTAGTGGCGAATTTGCGTACCGCTTAGACCAAAGACCTTTCCTTATTGGCATTGAATAAAATAACAGTTACATTTCAAACGTATTGCTATTTAATTTGAGAGGTTATTCTTACCGTAGTGAGTGCACTAGCTAGATACTTGTAGGCGGGAAGTGCGTCCTGCGGCGGCGCGGTCCTCAGCCTCTTGACTTGTGCGGCGACTGCTGACACCAGCCGGGCCTCGTGCGGGGCCAGCGCCGCGCCGCGACCTGACACTAGCGCGCCTGAGATCAGGGACAGTGCACGGATCGCCGCCTGGGAAATAATAGTAGATTACGCACCAAGGGAGTAAAGCATTGCCTTACGTCACGGGCGTATTGAATCTCGAGCGACACTAAGGATTCTGGCGGTGAACCTCCGTAGCGCAGCGAGGAGGTTCAAGTGTTAATTTGCCTGTGAAACGAGGGAATTAAGTTAAGAATCCTTAGTTTATTGAGGGATTCAAGTTAGCCCAAGACAAGGCAGCTTTACTCCCGAGGAGCGTACTCTGCTTTTCACACCTACTGCGAGGGAAAAAATCGATTTTTGAAATTTGATTCCAGACACAATCCATCCATCTTTTCTTTGGCCTTCCTATTCCTCTACATCCATCAACATTTATATCCATCACTCTCTTAGTCACATGAGTGTCAACTTCATGGCTGCTACCAAGAAAATTTTAATGCAAACACCCAATAACGCTTTGCCAGACCCGGAAATCGACCTCATCCGCAGCAATCGCAGCTTCCGACGACTACACTTACGTAGATCGTTAACTAAGTTCGTTAGTATGAAAAAAATGTTGTTATAAATACTCACATTCAAGTCCGGACTGGCTATAGAATGTATCGTGTCAGCGAGCTGCGAGTCGTCCACGTGTGACGTGAGCGAATGTGGCTGCGGGGTCACCAGTGGGTGTGGGGCCGACTGACGCGGCGGGGACATCGCTGCCATACTGGAATAGGTAAATAGTAAATAGGATAGACTTTTATCATAAGTGTCAGTTCACACCGAGACGCGACGCGAAGCGACGTGACGTAACGATACTTCAAATGTGTATCTTTTCTTGTCGTAAATAAGGTTAGATTTTGAGTCGCTATTAAAATGCAGTGCGGCGCCGCGCCGGGTTGTGACAGGTGTATCTTTTCGTGTAGGAAATAGAGTTCGATTTTGAATAGCTCTATTGAAATGTGCGCGCAGCGTCACGTCTCGGTCTGAGCCGACCCTAAAACATACAAACTACTGACCACTGAAAAAGTCTAATTAGTTGTTTTGCTATTTTTTATATTTTTCTTTTGTTATGGTATCTAAAATTTATGTAAATACGACGCAGACTCTAGATAACAAAAAAAACACATGAGCAATTCACATGTGGTAGAAATGAAACATTCGATTTTTTTTAAAGAGAACCACAGGTGTATAATGGAGCTTCCTATCTCATTTTATCCCACGTTAAACCTATGATTTCATGTGTTTGTCTCTTTTTACTATCACTTTTTCATTTCATTGACTTTCAAATCACAAAAATGATAATAGGACTGTTTTACACTAAAATAAAACAGTCATTATGTGCCGAAAGAAAGACACAGCGTTAGAATGAAGAAGCAGTCTATGATTCTGGTTTCTAGGAGCACAGATATTGTAAAACATACCTGATTCTCTTTGGATTTACGTTGTTACCTCTCATTTCCGGCAGGGGTCGCCATCTCCGGTTCCGGCGGCCGACCGCTTAGGTTTCATAGTGTCTTCATACCAGCAAGGGCCTTGAGCTAACGCTGTGTCTTTCTTTCGGCACATAATGACTGTTTTATTTTAGTGTAAAACAGTCCTATTATATGCCTACCAGAAAGACACAGCGTTAGAATGAAGACTTGTTTGATATCTGCTGGTGAAGGTAACATAATAAACGCTATGTGAAATAAATAAATGTGTTATAGCGGCCATACACCATACTGCCTATCGTACAATCGGCATGACGCTGCCGATTTGATCAGTTAGATTTGACCGTGTGTGGGCGTGGAATCCATCAAATTGGCATGATCATGCCGATTTGATCAAATCGATTTGATCAAATCGATTTGATCAAATCGGAATGATCAAACTTCAAATCGGCAGCAGTGATACCAACTTAGCAACTTTATAGCTAGATCTAGCTAATATTCGGTAGCTACTTTTTAACCGACGTAAAAAAAAGGAGGAGGTTCTCAATTCGAAACGTTTATTTTTTTGGAACGAAGTTCCTTATGGCGCGTTGCGAAAGGGGGCTAGGCGGAAAAAATTGTCACGACACTTTTTACAGTGGAGTGGAGTGGAAAAAACTGGTTCAAGCGATTTTCGACCTTATTGACATTTAAAATTTAGTTTGTTTTTTCTCACATTCTCGTTAGCTAACATTGCTCCTTCATTAAAATCCGGTGTTTGCATAAATGTCAATAAGGTCGAAAATCGCTTGAAGGTCGGAAAACATTTGCTTAACGATAAGCAAATGTTTTCCGACCTTCACTTGTTTTACCAACTGATTCCCACCAGTGGGATAGACCGGTAAAAAAACAAGTCGGTAAAACAGTAGCTAAAAAGTTAAGCCACATCTTTTATAAAATTGTAGCTGTCGGTCACCGAATAATAGCTAGATCTAGCTATAAAGTTGCTAAGCTGGCATCACTGCTGCCGATTTGAAGTTTGATCAAATCGATCGTCATGCCGATTGGACGATAGGCAGTATGGTGTATGGTGTATATGGACGAACTGCCAATTTGATCAAATCGATCGTCATGCCGATTGTACGATAGGCAGTATGGTGTATGGCCGCTATTAAAGAATGAAAGAAATTCATTTCAGATTAAACATTTATTATCAAATACCGTAATCAGTAAAGTAATAATACTGATAATAATTATAATTATTTAAAATTAAAATGAACAATTTGTTAGGTACTTCAAATTAAACAATCAACTTTGGCACATAAACTTAACAAATCTAATTAAAACTTGAGAAATTTAATCTTAATAAATCTTCCTCTTCATTATTTGTATTTTTAATAATTTCTCTACAGTAAAACTTTCTGAAAGTCTTATCAGTCTTCCAGTTTCCTCTAGCCAATATATCATCCACAGGAACATTCTCCCACCAGCCTTTGGATGCTACAGCTGATCTGACGCTTCCAGGAGTAGCTTCTAAATTTAACCCCCTTACTTATAAAAACTTGTGTTGCTTAGCTACCGATTAAATATCACCTGTCCTTGTCATTTCTGTTTTAATGAATAGAGATGGCAAGTGACTTAAGAGCTATTTAAGATAAGTAACGTCTAATCAATGTTTATAAGTAAGGGGGTAAATCTTTAAATATAGACTTAATCCAACCTGCTACGATAGTTCTTGTAGCTGGTTTTATTTGGCCTTTTAAAGAGACAAATAGACTTGTAACATTACTATTAAGTCGTCTATCCTGTGAAATCTGAATCAATTGTGAAATATGTCTCAAGGGACATATATTTGCATCTGGGTGTTTTGATAAAGACCAGCCAGATTGTCTATATTTGCTTGAGTCTGTTTTTGATCCAAATTTAGGCCATAATATAATTTTTTCTTAATCTTCTATGAAGTTGTTTTGAGAAATATCCAACAAGGTAAGGTCATGTATTCTTCTGCCTGATGCTAACAGTAAAATAATTGCAGTTCTTCTTGAGATGTCAAAAAGTGAATTTGTGCTTGGAACTGTTTTCAACCAATTGAAAATTAATTTTGTGTCCCATATAGGGGATTTTGTAGGTGCCTCCACCTACAAAATCCCCTTTTGCTAATGCTATGGCTTTTAAAACTTGTTGAACAAAGAAATTTTTTGATAGATTATCTGCATTTGCAGCACAAAAGGTAGAAATAGCTGATTTATGTAATAAAATTGTGTTCACTGAAAAATTTCTTTTTAAATGCAGATCTGCTAAAAATCTTGCAACGTCTTTGCCATCTGGATTACTTTTATTAATATTATTTGTGGCACAAAAAGATAGCCATCTTTTTATAGGGGCTTTGTAAGTATTTAGAGTGCTTTTGCGCCAACTATTACTTAGTAATTCAATTTCCTCCCTACTCCAGTTTGCTACTTGATCTGACCACCCCCAATTTTCCAAGCCTGGAGGGACAACTTGTCCACTTGTGGGGGACAGAGCCCCGTCGATCGATCTATCAGATTCTTCCGCAGATCTGTTATCGATATTGGGTCTGACAGGGCCCTGGCTTGTAGATCGGTTTGCCAAAAGCACTGATCCCACTGTGGTGCTATTACTATGTATGTCCCTATGGCTCTGTTTAAATGATGGAGCACCCGAGGGATCAAGTTGGGTGGAGGGAACACCCAGCCCAACTGAAAGTCCCAATCTCGACTGAAGGCGTCGCAAAAAATTGCTGACCCATCTGTCGAGTCCCAAGTTACGTATTGGGGGACCACTGCTGTTTCTTTTGAAGCGAACAAGTCTACGTCTGGGACGCCCCATTTTTGGAATATTATATTCTTGGCTTGGGGTTGTAGTTGCCATTCGGGGACCGGTTTTCCTCTTGAGAGGCGGTCTGCAATCCCGTTTAACCTCCCCGGGAGGTATGATGCCGACAGCGTTATGTTGAGCTGCTCGGTTAGGTGAAGGAGTTTGCTTGTTAGGCCCAACAGAGCTAAGGACCGGGTGGGGAACCCGGTCCTTAGCTCTGTTGGCCTCGTTCCTTAAGTAGGCTATGAGGGTTCGATTGTCCGATTGCACTAGAACATGTGCGTCCTTCATGTGTGCACCTTGTCTTACTAAGGCTGCATACACGGCAAACATTTCCTTCACATTGGAATGCCACTTTTGCTGGCGGCGATTCCATTTGCCCGACAACATGGTGTTGTTCAGGTGTGCTCCCCAGCCCGCGTCCGCCGCGTCTGTGGTGAGAAAGTGGGTAATCTTGGGGGTGTGCATTGGTCTTGCACTTTTCCCTACGTTTCTTACCCACCATTGTAACTCTTGAGTCACTAGAGGTGGTAACTCCCTCTTTTGCCTTGGTCTGGCTCCTCTGAACGATTTTAGAAAAATCTGAGTACGGCGACAATGGAGACGACCGTTTGGGGTTGCTAAATTTGCAAAATTTAACATACCCAGCAATTTTTGCAGCACTCGGAGACACGACTCTTTGTTTTGTAATAAACTTGTTGATAGTTGTAGGATTTTTTCTACTTTTTTTACAGGAAGTGAAATTAGTTTTGTTTTTGTATTCCATATTATGCCTAAATATTCTATTTCTTGAGTTGGGGTCAAAAATCATAATCAAAATCAAATCATTTATTTCAAATAAGCCAGTTACAGGCACTTTTGAATTGTCAAAAGTAAAATAAAATAGTTTAAAAAATAGTTACGGTGCTACAGTCCCAGTCACAAGACATAAAAACTGTGAAAGTACTGTAGGTGCCCATTCCAAAGCGTAGATCTCATGGAGAAGAAAGGGCAAGAAACTCCATGGACACTCTTTTTCAATCGCCAAAATGATTACAGAACCTTTGTTACATCATTCAACTTGAGATGGTACATTATGTGAGAACGATGTAGCAAGTAAAAAGTGTCCATAGGAAATATAAAAAAGACAATTCAAAAACAAAATTATTGATAATTAAAATAAACCATGGCAGCTAAGAGATGACCAGTCTCAACTGACAGCGCCCGTTCACGAACATGACGCATGATATCAGCACCATTCAGCTCAACCATTTTGAAGGGAACTAAATGATCCGACACACGCGCCACCATCAGCGAGACATTTAAGTGAGCATGACATACTCCCAACTGCCAGAGCACATTCATGTCAAAAAAAATAAAAATTAAGAAGTAGGTATCTGGTGAATAGCTTTGTGCACATAGAACTCACACAATATAATGCAGCTATATAATTCAAAGAAATATGAATTTATACAATGCAATTATAGTTTTACAATCTTCTGCAGCTCCGAAAATGGTACCTATTAAATATGCTATCAATGAATATATCCCTGTCCTATGGAGCAGGACCAGCATGGAGCCAAGCATTATTATCAGCGATATAGTCGCCCAATTTGTAATATGCCTGCTTACATAGTGTGCGTTTAATGCATGATTTAAATTTTGTCTCATTTAGTTCAAGAATACTTTGTGGAATTTTATTATAGCATTTTAAACAGTACCCCATAAAAGATGAGTCTACTTTAGCGAGTCTGAAGCCCGGCTGAACTAATTGGTCCCTACTTCTAGTATTATAATTGTGTCTGTCACCTCTTTTACCAAAAAGATGCAGATTCTTTCTAACGTACATTATGTTTTCATAGATATATTGACAAGCTACCGTCATGATGTTAATATCCTTAAACAGTTCTCTTAGAGAGTCGCGTCTTCGGAGATTGTATATAGCTCGGATGGCTCTCTTTTGCAGAATAAAAATAGATTCGATGTCTGCAGCCCGTCCCCACAATAAAATTCCATATGACATTATACTGTGAAAGTAACTAAAATATACAAGTCTCGCAGTATCTACGTCAGTATACTGACGAATCTTTCTGACGGCATATGCTGCTGAGCTTAAGCGCCCTGCTAGAGATGTTAAATGAGGACCCCATTGTAACCTTGAGTCAAGCGTAATCCCTAAGAAAACCGTTTTATCGACGTATTCTAGTGTCTCATTATTCAATACTATGACATTATTAGTACTTTTGACATTTGGAAGAGCGAATCGTATACATTTAGTCTTTTTTTCATTCAATACCAAGTTATTTGCTGTAAACCAGTTGTGGATCTGACATAAGGTTTTATTTAGGTCATCTAGATTTTGAGCCCGTCTATTAATCTTAAAAATTAAGGAAGTATCATCCGCAAATAACACCATTTTGTGAGGTTGGTTATCCAATAGATAGGGTAGGTCATTAATATATACCAAAAAGAGGAAAGGACCTAATATTGAGCCTTGCGGAACCCCGATGTTGACCATTGAGCTCTGTGAATTTACGCCGTTTATTTGAACTTGCTGTTGCCTATTGCACAAATATGACTTTAACAAACTAAGTGCAAGTTTACCTAGTCCGTAATGCTCTAGTTTCAAAAGTAATGTATCATGGTTTACGCAATCAAATGCTTTGGAGAGGTCACAAAATATTCCTATCGCGTCTTGAGCCTCTTCCCAAGCAGTAAATATGTGCTTTAATAAGGTGACACCGGCGTCAGTTGTACAACGTCCCTTGGTGAAACCATACTGCTGATCGTGTAAGATTCTGTTGGTGTTAAAGTGATTGAGCATCTGATTTAGCATTACTTTTTCAAATACCTTGCTAAAGACAGGCAACACGGATACTGGTCTATAATTGTTAGTATCTTTAGAGTCCCCACATTTAAAAAGAGGCACGACTTTACTGAACTTCATCAAATCCGGGAAAACTCCTTGATCTACACACATATTAAAAATTAAAGCTAGGTAAGGTGCTACAGTGTCCACTATGGATGTACAAACTTTAACAGACATTCCCCATAAATCTTCTGTCTGTTTAATTTTGATTTCCCGGAATGCTTTGATAACTGTCGCCGGGCTTATGTGTTTAAATTTAAAATCAGCCGGGCAGCCAGATACGTTCGCCTTTAAAAAAGCAATTGATTTATCGGGTGAAGAATTTAGAGTCTCCGTAGTCTTAAACGGTATATCTGTAAAGAAATTTACAAATTCTTGAGCTACTTCCAGATTAGAACTTATAGTACCACAATCTGTATCTAACGTATAGTTACTGTTACGCATTGTTTTTCTGCCAGTCTCGTTATTTATGACTTTCCAAACTGTCTTTATTTTATTTTCAGCTGTTTTTATCTTGTTACTAATGTGCATGGCTTTAGCAGCCTTGCAAGTATTTCTGAAAATTTTAGAATAAGTGGCGACATGCTTGCTAAAAGTTACAGTATTAATGTAAGGCTTAAGGCCATAAAGTTCAAAAAGTCTTTCCCTACTTTTCCTAATACCTCTAGTTGCCCAGTCACTAAATATAAATTTCGGGCAAATATTCTTTATTTTCTTTTCAAAATGTTTATTGAATTCACTATGAACTATTGAAAAGAAATGTTCATAGAATTGATTGGCATTCATTTCGTCTATATTAGGACTCATTACACTTAACATGTTGTCTAAGGAACTATTAAATTTATTTAATTTATTTGTCGTTATAGGTCTAAATTTAATCTGAACTTGTTGTTCAATTGTACTACACCTAAAAGTTACCGTCTGTCCACTGTGATCAGACGGCAGACAACTAACTATGGCTTTTTCAAAATAATCACAATTGCAGAAAATATTATCAATACAAGTAGCAGATGTTGGAGTTACTCTAGTAGGTTCTGCAAATATGTTGGTTAAATCAAAAGATTTAAAAAGATTTAATAACCTACTGCTATTACAATTTTCTTCCAAAATATTGATATTGAAATCACCACAAATAATTGCTGTTTTATTGCTTTCTGAAAGCTTTGCCAGAACATCTTCCATTATTGATTCAAATAAGGAAAAATTTTGATAGTTAGGGGGTCTATAAACACACACTATTACATGCTTATCCAGCTCAACACAGGACAGTTCGACGCAATGTTCAACCGAGAGACCTACTATGTCATTACGTTGATTACATTTTAAACAATTTCTTATTAGTATTAGGGAACCTCCACGCAGCATAGTTTTGCGATTAAAACAACTAACAACACTGTAATTTTCATAATTAATGAGCATTTGATAGTCCTTCAACCAGTGTTCAGTAAAACAGATAACATCAAACATTGTTTTTTCAAGAAACATTTCGACTTCTAATAATTTTGAAGCAATACCTTGAATATTTTGATGGAATAATGTCAAGGTATTCTGCTGAGGCCCTTTTTTAAAACTAATTAAATGATTGCTAGAAGATACATTGTTACTTGTGGATGTTAAATTGCGAATGGTACCTTCTGTTGTCCTACTGACTAGTTTAAATGACTATTATCCGGAGTGAGCCCCATGCCATCACCAGGCAAAAATAACCTACTACTAGTAGTCTCACCTTGCGATTGAGAATCCTCCATAGTGATACATGGATCCTCCTTCGTACTACTAATACTACACTTAACACTACAATTACTACTACTATAAATATGTACACAAGACGAAGACATATTACTTATGTCCGAGTAAATATGAAAACTTAATAGACTAGCTATTATATGTCTATATCTAATAGGCAGATAAACCGAATTCTGGGTCGACCTAAGCTTATCAACAAAGGTGTTGATGTCTAAACATAAAAGTTTATCGCTATAGTGACTTGCCAAGAAATGTACATGCTTATTCAGCATGTGTATGTAACTGTTTTTTCTATCAGACAATTTTTCAAAATATGGAAAAGCACACAAAATAATTTTATTACAATCTAATTTCAACAACTCTGATATACAGTCAGTGATGTCTTGTTTACTAATCTTGGAACTATTACCAATAAATATAGTTATGGTAGAATTGGGACAATATACAGTTTTAGTGACTGATGCCATTATCTGTTTGTAATTTGAACCGGGCATACAATAATTTTGAGTACAATAACTCATTTTATTACTAATTAGACTACCTAACCCTTTACCTATACTATCAGAAAACGTAACTGACTGACACTCATCACGATTAGAGATAAAACTATTACTATTAATCTCAGGCTGTATGTTAATGTTTTGTACAATGACAGGTATTACTTCCTGGCTGGTGATACAGTCCTGAGCCCTAACAGCTTGGGACGGGTCCTCCGTTGCCTCAAGCTGAAGGGAAAGTGGACTGGGTTCCCT
The DNA here is from genome assembly GCA_950005045.1 of Agrotis exclamationis. Classification (NCBI taxonomy): domain Eukaryota; kingdom Metazoa; phylum Arthropoda; class Insecta; order Lepidoptera; family Noctuidae; genus Agrotis; species Agrotis exclamationis. The sequence continues at coordinate 15,715,469 of OX465429.1, read as the reverse complement.
CTGACAGGAACACCGAGTGTTGCTGAGAGTCAGCAAGTCCACTTTGTCCACCAACTCATTTGTAGCAAGAATATGCTCTTTGATTTGATTTTTAGAGCTTTCATATTTACTAGTTATAGATTTAAGTGACAGATTCAATACCTGTATTTCAGACTGTAAGCGCTGAGTATCCATTTCATAAATTTTAATACTATCTTCCAATTTTATTTGATAGTTATTTAACTTACTGACAAGAGAAACACGCTCCTTCCTTAATTGAATATTTTTTGAAAAGAAGTTTTGTTGTTTCTTGTATTTTTTACATTTTTTAATTATTTTATTTAGTCTTGCATATTTCTTAATTTTATTTTGACTAATTTTGTGACAGTAGTTATGTTTTAGTAAAGAGTCCTCTGTAAGGTCTATTGTTACAATGGGGTGAGGATTACAGGATGTATTTAATAATTCATTGTACAAATGGTTTGTTTCCTTAATCTGAGTGCGTTCCTTTTGCTGTTCCAAGGATGTAATTAGAATATTAGCATGGATTAACTCATCCTCTAGGTCCCTAACTTTGCACAAAGCCTCCTCATATAAATTGCTACAACGGTGAGAAGTGATTTCTGAAAGTTTACATGCCAACCCAACTTTTCCAGAGTCTGTATGGTTATTTTGGTGTGTTCTACGAGTTGTGTCTGATTTTGACTGGCTATAAGAAAATCGTCCAGATAGACTACTATTCTTATGCCTTGTTTCCGAAGGATTTCCGCAATCCAATTGGTCACTGAGGCGAAGGAGTGAGGAGCTGATGAGAGACCGAAAGGTAAGGCCGTTAATTGTAATATTTCGCCTCCATATATTATGCGCAGAAAACGCCTGTGAGTTTCCTTTATGTTCAGGTGAAAATATGCCTGATGGAGGTCTATTTTTGTCATCCAGTCCCTGTCCTGTAGGAACTGAATTACATCCTGTCGGGAAATTAATTGGAAATGTCGAGTCGAGACATGTAGATTTAGGCTCTTTAAATTGAAAATAGGGCGTATTCCCCCATCTGGTTTTCTGACTAAAAACATTTTGGAGTGAAAGCCGGGTGTTATGTTTTTTGGTTTTTCTAAAATGTTTGCATCTTTTAACTGTTGTATGATTTCTGTCATCTTCTTGGATGGCTTTGTTGCAAACTTGTTTAATATTCTTTTGTAAGGGTAATGTAAAGGAGGTTTTGTTGAAAATGGTATGCGACTCTCCGCTATTATTTTTAGAATATATTGACTGGCCCCCAATTGTTCCCATGCCTGAACATGTGATTTTAGGCAACCCCCTTTGAATATCCTGCTTTGATTGTCATTTATCTTTAACGTTGGAGGTATCTTGGGTGCCTGTACGACGAAAGGAATGCTTTTTATAATTTTTGGATTTTTTGTCCGAGTTAAACTTAGTTTTCTTATTGAAATTAGTTTTATACGATGGCTTGAAACTTTTATTGTTAACCTGAATACTATTATTTACCTTCTTTTTATCCTTTAAATAACTTGGCATGTTAAGCCATACCTGCGAGCCTCCTAAAGAATCTACCAGTGGAATGAGCGCTTCTCTGTTAAAAAGATACTCAGCGCTAGGTGGAATATTTTGTAAAGCTAATTTAAGATTAACATTATTAACTTCTTTCAGAATGCGGTCACGTCTAACCTCAATACATTCAGCTCGCTTGCCACATATGACTTGCATACAAGTTTCCATATTTTTATATGACGGGGACGCTGGACCAAATTTTTCAGATAATTTATCATAGAGAGTGCTTGCATTGAGCTCTGTGTCAGAACTAGCAGCCCAATTTAAAACCTCCTGCAAACCATTTTTTAAAAGTTGCCTATTTTCCATAACAGCATTTGACAATCCCGCTAACAATTGCTCCGTACTAGCTAAATAATCTGGTCCTTTATTAAGGTGACATAATTCCTCATTCAATTTTAGGCCTGTAAAACCTGGTGTTGCCATAAGAGTCTGCAAGTCCTTTTTATACCGAATGCCCTTCCAGGCCTGTGAGTTAAATTGTTGAAGACTATTTAACTCTGCTAGTTTAACGGGATCAGCAACAGGTACAATCTTAGATTCGTCATAACTTATTTTCAACTCCCCCAAACACATATTATTATTATTAGTTGCTTTATTTAAAACTTGTGGTTTGTTTAGAAACTGATTATTAATCGTATTCTTAGAATTCACGGAATTAAAATGGCTGCCGACATTTTCTTTATTATTGTTAAAACTCGTACTAATAGCAGTGAAAATCTGCGGCATTTGAGCTACACAGTCTGATAAATATGTAACCAGCCCTGTGTAACTTAGAACATTCAGGTCAATGTATGGAATTTATTCCCAATCCATTGCCAACATTCAAAAACACGTCAGAAAATCATATTGACCAACATCACAGTACTAAATAATGATACCACGTGACTAAATTATTGAGACCGAAACAAATATGTCTGCCTTCGTGTTGTGTTTTTCAGTTTGTTTTACCTTTTTCTGTATGATTTGGGAATATAACTTACAAGAATAATTTCTGTGATTGTGTTAACGTTACGTTGAGTGGAGTGTCTAGTCAGTGAGTCGTCTTAGAAGTGGTTTGCTTTTCAATTTCATCCTCACATATTTTTAACTAGAAAATGAATAATTTAGAACTGTTGAATATAAAACTAGACATCGACTCGTTTGTGGGATTAGGGTCATAAAGGAGTCCTGGCATACTGGAAATAACTTTTTTCCAAGGTTTCCCTGTATCCAAACCGGTGAGTACATCTGCTGATGTGATTTTGTTCTCATACTCTCACAGCACTAATTTGAAATTAAAAGCATCATCAACATCTGTAATACAACCCTCACCAATCAAAATTAGCTGAAACTAGTGAAGAAAAGTTTTAAATATTTTTCTACATACAAAATTATAATTTTGGTTCATGTTGGTCGAGTCTAAAGACATTATCTACCTGTGACACCATTATACTGCGAATCTATAATTAATCTTAGAAATTCATGTTCCAAGCATAATAATTTATATATTCATTTAGTTATTCTGATAGTGTAAAGAGTGCTTTCTTTAAATCACACTTTATAAATTTGCAGTGAAACAGCCAGTGAGAAGTAATGTTTTATATTTTTTATTCCAGCTATTAGGAGAGGCTAAATGCTGTTGGTATTGAAGAATCGGTGAATCTACCAATAGTAAAACAACATGTGCAGCGAAATGTATGTGCTTAACTCTTCGGAAAAAAGGATTTCAATAAATATGGAAACCGTTGGAAGGTATGCAATCCCAACTTCGAATTTGATCGCTTTACCTCTCACTGACAGACAATTATCAAAATTTCCACATCATTACACCTATTCAGAGTCAAAAAGTAAATAATTATAAAAAGAAAAACGTGAGTTTTATTAATATGTAAAAAATAACAAACAGACTTTCAAAGATATTTTAATAATAAATATGTTTAAAAAGCTGAGTTTCTGTAGCACATTCATAACACTTGTGAAGCCTTACCGCATCACCACATAAAAATAAACAACTGTTGAAGGGTTTTCTAAAAAAAGAGTTGAGTTCCAAAACAACCCGTAGATATCAACATGAAATGTTGTTTTGATGTTGACAATTATTTTAGGCTTAAGTTTTCAAGAGATATTTATCTTTTTTTAAGACGGTTTGTTTTTATTTTGTTGTAAGTCTTTTATGATACTTTTCGTTTTCCCGAAATATTATTAACAAATTATTATGTTTCATTTCAGATACTTTCCACGAGCCGGCTATTGAGGTGTTTGCTGCAAAGTTGTGCCTTCACTCTGAAGGCTTAGGAGCGGTTTGGTAACGATCGGTTTACCCTTGTAAAGCAAAGGCGGGTCGCTAATAATTTATATAAATTAATAAATGTTGAAGTTATATAAATCAGTGTTTTATTTCACCAAGTTTTATTTTAAAATCAATAAATTTTGGAACCTACCTACTACCTGCGTAGTATGCAATTTATCGATATCGATAAACTAAATATCGATAAGGTATGACAACTCTATGATGCGTTGGGCATCCCTATTTCTGTGTATGTGAAACTTTTATGTTGGTAGCCATGTTTTTTTTCTGTGATTGGTACCACTTCCGTTATAAACTCGTTATAACCTAAATGTTCTAAGTTCCGACTCTTAAAATTACATGCTCTGTGTATGTAACTTGATTAATTAGAGTGTCCATGCGAGGATCCGAACAAGTTTCGACTTGTTTGAACCTGCGCCGCTTAGACCTTTTATTAGGTGGCGGCGAGGCAAAACCTTCTTCGTCTTCCGAAGACGAGGAACTGTTTTGCGATGAGCTTGAGCTCACAGCTCTTCGCTCTCCATCCGGAGCAGCGACTTGAGCTACAGGTTCAGGGACGGCATCCTCAGAGTTCATAATGGTAGGTAGGTACTTACCGAATCGCCGTCAAGGACACAACACTGAACACTGTATAAACACTGAATACGTGTTTATTATTAGTATAAAATCACTCTAACACTATTTTCAGACCGAAAACAATGAATTATTAGAATACAATAAGATTTTTGTCAGTTTTTTGAACTTTGAAAAACTTCTGCTCCTAACACGACAAAAATCATAAACGCTATGAAACCTAAGCGGTCGGCCGCCGGAACCGGAGATGGCGACCCCTGCCGGAAATGAGAGGTAACAACGTAAATCCAAAGAGAATCAGGTATGTTTTACAATATCTATGCTCCTAGAAACCAGAATCATAGACTGCTTCTTCATTCTAACGCTGTGTCTTTCTGGTAGGCATATAATAGTAGATTATGAAACTGGTACATAATGAGGGGTATTATACACGAGTGTGAGTTTAAAAAACGAGCGAAGCGAGTTTTTTAAAAGTATCACACAAGTGTATAATACCTAGTTATGTACAGTTTCATACACTACTTTATCTACTTTCATTGAACACGAATTTATCAAATAAAAGATAAAGATTGACACAGTATTATGGTGCCAAAATTCCCGTTATCACCGCGCATGGGCCACAGCGCGCGCAGCCACAGATAAAAAATCAAATGGATGTATCTATGATCTGTAATCTGTATCGTAATGAAAAAAAAAATATTATAACATTATTTTGTTAGAGAAATAGTGTCATAATTTAATTTTTTAATTTCATTTCGATATACTGTGTGTAAAGTACGTCATTATAAACTCGTTTTGTGTTTTGTATTTTGAATTTAACGATATGAGAGTAGATAAAATATGATTTCACCATAGACTCCACATTACCTGGCTCTAACAGGCGGCGGTGCTCTTGTCATCTGCGGCCTCACCCCGCTGGGGATGGGTTCATCCAGGAACTTGAGGTCGATCTCGGCCACGTCGGGCTGCCGCAGCACGGGCACGGCCGCGTCCAGCTGTGCGATCAACTCGGGGTCCAGACCGAACGGACCTGAGATGACGCGCGGCTCGGGGGGGATGCTGTGGAGGATATTGGTGTTAGTTAGGTTGCTAAAGTATGTAGCTATTGATGAAACCTTAATTTTTTTAAAGACATTTAGTCCGAGTTATAACTTATTTTTCAATAACATTTTTATGTAACTTTTTTCGAGGAAAGAAAGAGTCGATTGCGAGCAGGACTTGAACCTCTCACCCCCTGATTCAATACACAAGAAGCCAAGCTAGGCCATCGTAGTCATACCCAAAAACTTGGAATTTGTTTCTTGACATCTTATCGTGACAAATTGTACCTTTCGTGACTCAAGCGTTCATGCGTATAAAACATTTAAAATTTTAAGCAATATCAGAAGAACATAGTATGTTCTTGCGCTAGTAGTATCTTGCGCTAGTAGTAAGTAGTATCTTCTATGCGCGAGCACGACACAATTATTTTTAATGTATTACATTAAAAATAATTGTGTCGTGCTCGCGCATATGTGACTGTTTGCAGTATGCTATTTTTATTTTGGCATCTCTATATTTATAATTTTATGACTGGCATCTCACTAAAAGTTTTAAGCAGACTGGAAACAACACTTTTAGGCTCAGGTACTTCGCAATGGACTGTACTGATATTTTTTTTACGATCATTCCTCTACTTTAACTTTATCAATGGTGTGGTCACGTGCCCGCAATGTGCGAGGATCTTCACTAAGAAGAGTGGTTTCATAAGTCATATGCGAGCTCACAAACGACAACTACAGCGGAGCTGAAGCAACCACCTTAGTTGAAATCGGTCCGATCACATCATCACCATGTCAAGCTATGTCAATTCTTAGAGGTGTTATGTACTGATACTTACACAGGCATCGGCGCTGCTGGTGGAGGCATTTCCTCCTCCTCTTCCTCCTCGTACTCAGCAGGAGTCGTGTCCACTGTTATCACTCGCCGAGGCGGTTCGGGCTCCTATTGACATGATACGGAATTTAGTAATAAATAAAAAAAATAGATTTATGGATAAGTGCCGTAAATCTATTTTTTTTTAAATAATAAAAAGTAAAATTAAAAATACAAGAAGAATTTTGTTGAGCATGTCCGAACCAAAAGGGTTACCAACTCAGCATAAATGTTGGGTGAAAGACACCTAGCGCTAGTTTTCAGTTGGCAACACGCAGTGACAAAGAGACGAGGGTAGGCAAATAAAATAGTTACTTTCCTAAATAAAATAAAATAAACCAAACCAAAAACAAGGTTAATAGGCCTAGCCTTTTGCAAACTGGAGCTGGATTCTCCATACAAACATACCTATGCGAATGGGTGTAGAATCAATCCCATTCCTTTCTATTTTCTTTAATTTTAATAATCGACGTTCAAAAGTGCCTCTTTAATGGCATAATTGGAATAAATGATTTGACGTTGACTTTACATATGACAGCCGGGACCAACGGCTTTACGTGCTTTCCAAGGCACGGAGGAAACTCGCTATGACAGATGGTCACCCATCCACAGACCAACCTCGGCTTATTCCGGAAGATCAGACGAGCTCCTCTCAAGGAGACGTTTACAACAGTGATAAGCCCAGTGGGCTAGCAAGCAATCTTTGTTATAACCTTTCTAAATACCTCTTGTTGTATCTGCACAGGCCGGCCGGAAGCGGACAGTGGCACGAGCATAGAACGTCTTGACTCAGCACTGCGGGACTTGCTCGCGCGTTTGATACGCTCTTCTAATAGGGAGAGATCTTTGTCCGAAATCTGTAATGAAAGCAATACTTGGTTTAGTGTTAAAAGACAAAAGCAGGATACTATCATTAATTACGCTACGGGTTTACTTCCAAAAAGCCAGAAGTTTCAATTCTTATTTTAATAGCCCGCCGAGCCGAGTAGTCTGCTCAATAAAGGCTACCCAAAACTTTCCAAAGTAATTTTTTTCTAAGCCAACAGACGGACCCTGAATTTCACATGGGCAGCCTCATCACAGGCCGCATCAGGACCATCTATTCCCAGACAATTTGGATTTTTTTTTTTGTGGCGTATATACAGGGTGTCCAGTAATGAATGGATAACCTTGGAATGGGTCATAGTAGAACTAAAGGCGATTCAGAAAAAAATACAAAAAAAAATCAACACCGAGTATTTCCTAAGATATGTCACTTTTAAGAATATTGATAATTTTTGGTACCCTACTTTACATTCTTGCACACCACGACCACAAATTGATGAATTCCATAATTTTTTTATTGATAAAATAATCTACATTAACTGAGGTAATAGATGAGCAGTAAATAGTAACACTGCTACTAAACAGCTTTTAAAAAAATGAACTCGAATTAGTACTTTAGTGAAAAAATTGAGAAAAATTTTCGTTGAAACAAAGTTTAAGCAACCATAGTATGAAAAAAACGTATGGCAACACAGGTGACCAATAATTTTAAAATAATATGCACTTAATGCAGATTTCAAAAAGGTATTACTTGTCATTGTACCTAATGTAAATAATGAATTATTGCTAATTGAGTTTGAAAGGAGAGAAAATTGCTGCTAAGAAAAGTTTGAAATATTCAGGTAGTCCAGGTAAACCCCACACATTTTAAGAATTTCACCGAAGTAAAAAAAGTCTCATCTTCTAGACGCTTCGAATGACACCTATTTCAAATCTGTTGGATACCTTCACCCACCTTCACCCAGGTTAGGTTAGGTAAGCCAATTTCTCTCCTTTCAAACACAAATAGCAATTATTCATTATTTTCAATAGGTACAGTGATGAATAATACCATTTTGAAATCTGCATTAAGTGCACATCATTTAAAAATTATTGGTCACCAGGGTTGCCATACGTTTTTTTCGTCATTGTACCTATTGAAGATAATGAATAATTGCTATTTGTGTTTGAAAGAAGAGAAATTTGCTAACCTAACCTGGGTGAAGGTATCCAACAGATTTGAAATAGGTGTCATTCGACGCGTCTAGACGATGAGACTTTTTTACTTCGGTGAAATTCTAAAAATGTGTGGGGTTTACCTGGAATACCCGAATATTTCAAACTTTTCTCAGCAGCAAATTTCTCTACTTTCAAATACAATTAGCAATAATTCATTATTTACATTAGGTACAATGATAAGTAATACCATTTCAAAATCTGCATTAAGTGCATATTATTTTAAAATTATTGGTCACGTATGTTGCCATACGTTTTTTTCATGCTATGGTTGCTTAAACTTTGTCATAACGAATTTTTTTATCATTTTTTTCACTAAAGCACTAATTTGAGTTAATTTTTTGAAAAGCCGTGTATTAACAGTGATACTATTTATTGCTCATCTATCAGCTCAGTTAATGTAGATTATTTTAACAGTAAAAAATGATAGAATTCATCAATTTGTGGTCGTGGTGTGCAAGAATGTAAAGTAGGGTACCAAAAATTATCAATATTTTTAAAAGTGACATATCTTAGGAAATACTCGCAGTTGATTTTTTTTTGAATTTTTTTCTGAATCGCCTTTAGTTCCACTATGACCCATTCCAAGGTTATCCATTCATTACTGGACACCCTGTATACAAACCCCCTATGATATTCCTCTGTCTAAGTAACCCTTATGGGTGTATTTACTGATTATAATTCAAATGCAGCATGTGTTCTTGAGTAGTACAAGATATTCAACGGAACCCAATGTAGTAACCTTAACTTGCAATACTCTACCCGCTACAATCCTTACATATTCCATTCGCCAATCTACAGTTTTAATAGCACGCCAGTTCCGAGTATTATTTACATACTTGTCCAATCATCTTGTACACCTTCTCCCCTTCTAGGAAGTACGCAGAAGCGACGCAGTTCAAGGCAGCTGATCGCACAGCGTTGTCTCGGTCTCCGATGTGTCGTGCCAACTCTTTCAGGGCTCCGCCACCACCGCTGCCCATTACCGTCGAACCGTAGGTTTCTAGTAAGTGGCCAATGCACTCTAGACATTCTGTGAAACAGTATTGTGAATTAAACTCTAATGTGGGCGATCGGCAGGCCACATCCCTCGTAGAACTGATAACTGATGGGGAAGAAAAGTTCTCGAGTGGCGACCACGGACAGGAAGACGCAGTGTCGGCCTCCCACTAGGTGGACCGACGACATCGTGAGGGTCGCGGGCAACCGATGGATGCAAGTGGCGAATTGTCGTTCGGCGTGGCGGTCTAAGGGGGAGGCCTATGTTCAGCAGTGGACGTCTTCCGGCTGATGATGATGATGTGAGCAATCGAAGGTCTTTTTTCCTAATTATGTAAGCATGAACTGCCGTAGCGTCGGTTTACGACCAAATTCAATCGGCCAGCCAGATTAAGCCACGCTCTAAAGTCATAATTGAACTCCTTACAAAAATAGAACAACATTTTAATTCAATTAGAGGTGTATAAAAATTGATTCCTAATGTAAGAAAATTGATGTGAAGTTAATCAAACACAATATTATCTGTACTTTACTTATCAATATTACGTATTCAAATTGAAGTAGTAATAATTACAAATCGATTTTTGATTTTTTATTATTACTACTTCATTTTGAATACTTGAGATATTTATGAAGACAATAATTTGTTAGATAGAGAAATGAATTAACTCAAATACGATTTTCTTTTGGCCAAAAATAATTTTCACTTACCAGCCCTTTGTCGCGCATTCTTCGACTTCAATCCTTCCATCAAGTAACCAAACAGCTTGGTTACAGAGTAAACCACACATATTTGTTTAAATAAAGCCTTCACACCGTTGCGAACTGTATCCTTAGGATCACCCACCTATGACCAACAGAAAATTTAATAAAAATATGCACAAGAAAATACCAAAAACGAAAAAACAAGTATGTTATTTGAACTTCTGTACAAATAATACGTGACTGTTCTATTATCAGTTACAAGATAAATTATGCAAAAATATTATTATCATTGCCAATAGATAATGTTATCTGTAAATAAAACACAATCTAGCATTACTATTTAAACACTTGTTTTTCTAGTCATGGTAGCTAGTTCATAAGACAAGTGAGTGAGCAAGGTCATGTCCAAGATAAATGAATTAATTTTACAAATCAGTTATAATTTGGGTATCAGGATAGCTCATAGTAGTCTGTGTTATTTAAATAAGAAATAAATAATAATAGTCAGCCGAGAACCTCGTGAAAACTAGAAAGATAAATCAAGTATCTTGATTTCTCTCGTGAGGTTGTCGATTTGTGGGATGTGGATTCAGCTATCATTGTGCCGATAGTCGTGTCGGCCAATGGCGTAATTTCCAAGAGCCTCGACCAACATCTAAGGAGGCTCTCGTAAGGCAGTTAGATCAGGAGCCTGACTCAGTACGCGTTTTTTCTGGACATGGCGCGCATTTTTAGGAGGTTCCTTTCTCTGGAGCCTTGATCACCAGTTGCTTGTACTCTGTTCCTGATGCTGGTAGACCACTAGTTTTTTTTTTTTTTGTAGTTAGCGGGACAATCTAAGAAGGTTACGTGACTCTTGAACGAAAAGAGCAATTGCAGATTTTACCAACTAAAATTAATTCTAGTCATTCAACAAATTCAACTAACCTTGAGAACCAAATAAGGTATGAAGCAGTTAGCTTCATACTCCGGCATTGTGTAATCACTATCCATCAGATGTGTAAACACAATAGACAGGTATTCCAGACCCTTGAGAATGACAGACGGATTGGTGTCGAAGAACCGAAGAGTCAACCATTTGAGGACCAGGTCCAAGTTTGCCATTAACGCTTGGCCGTTCTCGTGTAGATCTTCTGATAGAGCTTCTATTGCTTTTAGGTGGTATCTGTGGGGAGATGGCAAATGTTAGTTGGTGAATATGGTTGTGACTGTGAGGAGACTTGGAATCCGCTCAAAGAACAATCAGTGAATTAAGGTAACATTTATGTTAAAGTTCTAGAATGTTTGGAAATATCAGAAAGAAAATGTGAACACTCATCATGTCGCATCTTTCAATATAATTTGCTGCATATTTCTGTAGGTGGAGTTTTTTCATTGTATTAAACATGCGAATACAATTAATGCATACTATAATAGTCAATGAAAATGATGTATTAACGTTATCTTCTACGTTACCCACTGGAAAGTAAGTTAAAGAAAGTTAGATGAAATTACACATACCTGAAGTCACTATGGAACATGTTGGCGATGAGTTGCTTGTTCAATCCAGCAGTCGTCATCTGCTCCTTGAGAAGTTCGAAGAATTCCTCACGAGGAGTTGTGAAGTTCCATTTCAATACTGAGAAACATTACATTATATTTGTCGTGAATAGCAATATTGTTTTTTTATTAAAAGTAGCTCAATTGATTAGTGTAGTAGTGGGGCAAACGCTGTGACGTTATGTTGTAATGGCGGCACGTGGACAGAGTCGTTTTGGGAAGTGGGGATTGTCGAACGGTCAGTTTGCATCGAGACGCGGACCAAGTCACATCTCTAAAACGAAACTGTCGGTTTGCCTAACTAAAATATTATCAAATAATATTGTGAATTAAGTGTTTGTGAACAAAAGTGAGGTTATAATAACGTATCGTGTTATTCGTGCTATACTTCAACGACACCTACGAAATGGATCCTTCATCACCGAACCGAGATGATGACGTCCTATCGCTCCGCCGTCGCTGACGTCGTCATCAGAAGTGGGATTGGACCACGACGACCCACGTGTTCGAAATAAAGACGCTAGTGACGAAAAATGGATGCGTTTGTTGGAACAACAAACCCGCAATTTTCTGACACTGATTCAGGCCGTGAAAACACCTACTACGTCGTCACATGGCTTTCGTTTACCGGATTTCGATCCGGTAAAACAAGATGTGGATGCACGTGCTTGGGTGACGACTGCAGAGATGTGATTGACGGTCGCTATAAGCCGCGCCTTGAAGGCAGGAGCTTCTACCTGGCTATCTACCGTGTTGTTTCCTGGGATGACGTGAATCGATTTTAAGCAACTTTATTGCAAGACACGTGGCCAGCTACAACAAAAGCTGCAAGCGGTTTCTTCTAAGAAGAGAAAGCTACCTAGCGATGACCGCGATGTCCCTGAAAAGCGATACAAAGCGAATAGTGCTGTGAAGCCTCCGAAGTGTTTTACCTACCACGGCGCAATGAGAGGAGCAGCGCCGACTCCGGGTCATTAAGGCCTGTTAATGAAAAGTGGTTTGACCTGTGCCTCCTGAACGCGTCGACTGGGACCCTATCCGGTGAGCAATTTTCATTTCGTTACGACACGTGCCGAGTGTTCTTTAATTAAAGAATCTGTTGCCTGTAAATTTGAAGGAAAGTGGATTGATGAGACTGTGACTATGACTGGGATAGGGCAAACTTCCGTTAACTTTATGATACAGATTTTGGATTTGGTAGAGATCCATGACATTAGTATTGAAATTTGTTTCCATGTATTGCTTAATCATTTTCTACGTTATACTATTATGATTGGACGTGAGATTCTAGAACATGGTTTGACTGTTCAGATGACTACTGACCGAATTAAGATCTTTAGGTATCCTTTTATTGCTTCTTGTGAGGTTGAGCGAGTAATGAGCACGCTCAGAAAACATGCTCACTGCTGAGAAGACAAACAATCGTTCGTGGCAAGATGCGTTGCCCGACGTTCAGCTTGCTCTCAACTGCGCTGTAAGTAGAGTCACGAAAGCTAGTCCTCTTGAGCTGCTGATTAGTGAGGCTGCTAGACCCATTAATATTATGACTGCAAATGATGAAGAGCCTCATGTTGACATCGTTGAGGTTCATTTATGGCCTACGGGAAGCGGAAGAAATATTTCTAGACATTCTCAAGAAACAAGAAAATCAGTCCTGTGTCGCTCTTGTACGAGTGCATGAAGATTTTCTCCGAGCAGGTAAGCTGACGGTATAATGTGTGACCATGGTGAGTGAGGATTCTCTTCAAGGTTTACGAGAGCCATGCTGTCTTCAACGTGTAAATTAAAGGATATCTGGTAAGAGTTTCTTTACTTATGTTACTTCAACAATAAGAACGTAACCAAACTGAATCGATCGCGGGTCATTGAGAGTATTAAAGACCTAAGCGTGCACTTGATGGATTGCGGAGAATGCCTGAGGGTCAAGTACCATTTTGAAGTAGAAGATGTTGACTTGGATGATAGTGTGGAATCTTAGTCGGCTGGTCAGACCATACCAGTAGCCATTTCGTAGCCGTAATCCGTATTTTATTGACATCCCGGTGTCCATGGAAGCGCGGTGTGCGGATGGCACTGGCGGAGGTCGCGTATTGTGCGTTCATGGTGAACGGTGTGAAACAAACAGAGGTTTGTTTGTGGGGCTAGTGTTAGCCATAGGCCACGAATTTGATTCCTGCTTTTTGATGATTAGTCTCTTGCATTGTAATGATACAATTGCAAAGGTACTTGGTTGCTCTGGGATTGTCATCAGTCTTAATTGTGTTATGTTTGGTGTTTGAACTTAAACTTTACTTGGCTTAACTTTATTTTGATTTTCAGCGTTGCGTCAGGATTGACCGAACGGTGTGTACAAGTTATTATTTTTTTTGAAGAAGAAGAGGAAGTTGACTGAACATGAAGAAAACTTCTGCCTATGACAAGAAACCTTTTGACTCTACTAAGGCCAAGTTACAATCTTGACTATTTAAAATTGTAGAATTACTTAGATGGTGATCGTTACCTGTTGAAATCTTTGACTGATAATAGAACTTATAAGTACGCTCACGATCGCGTCCGAAAGATTCCTCCAAGTAGTGTACCTGATGGGTTAGATTTGGTTAATGTAGAAGATGGTGAGGAGAGTGCCTCCACCAGTAAATAGAACACATACCATAGCTTTTTGGTCGCGGTGCACGCACTAGTCTGTAGTCGTAACTGCAACTCACTGTGGAGTTGTTCAGAGCGCGATGGGCAGCTAGTGGTGTACCATAGTTTTTGGTCGCGGTGCACGCACTGGTCTGTAGTCGTAACTGCAACTCACTGTGGAGTTGTTCAGAGCGCGATGGGCAGCCAGTGGTGTACCATAGCTAATTGGCGCGCCGCACGCACTAGTCTGTAGTCGTAACTGCATCTCACTGTGGAGTTGTTCAGAGCGCGATGGGCAGCTAGTGGTGCGGCGGGGACTAATAGAGTTTTGAAGGACACTATTTGTATGGTCATGTTATGACCTCAGAGTCGCGGACTCGATGAAGTGTTGGTCGTATCACATGAGGTGATGACGATACTGGTGCCAATTATGTATTGACACTGGCTGCTTGTAGCAGCCGGGCCATGAGTGGTGTGTTTTCCTTTTGAGATTTGATAATTATGAGACTTGGAGGAACCTTTTGTGTTTAAGTTGTTAAAATGATTCTGAAGTTTTTGATTTGAGTGTAGCTATTGTGATAACGCGTTACGGTCAGGTTGGTCGAGTTCTCAAAAATGCCTCAAAGTTGGTTATCATGTTACAGATACACACGAGGACGTGTAACTCGTCAGGCTGGCCGTGTCGTGAATAGCAATATTGTTTTTTTATTAAAAGTAGCTCAATTGATTAGTGTAGTAGTGGGGCAAACGCTGTGACGTTATGTTGTAATGGCGGCACGTGGACAGAGTCGTTTTGGGAAGTGGGGATTGTCGAACGGTCAGTTTGCATCGAGACGCGGACCAAGTCACATCTCTAAAACGAAACTGTCGGTTTGCCTAACTAAAATATTATCAAATAATATTGTGAATTAAGTGTTTGTGAACAAAAGTGAGGTTATAATAACGTATCGTGTTATTCGTGCTATACTTCAACGACACCTACGAAATGGATCCTTCATCACCGAACCGAGATGATGACGTCCTATCGCTCCGCCGTCGCTGACGTCGTCATATTTAATTGTTTTTAAACAAATTCCAAAGGAACTGGCAAAAATATTCATCAACAACAATAACTTCACCATAAGATGTTAAGAATGGAATGAGGAATTCGACACTGTGAGCATGACTATGAAGGCTTGGTTCATATGAGCGTCTGGTGTATTGAATTAGAAGAATACAGGTTGAAATCCTTGCTCCCAATCATATTATTCTTTCCACAAAAACATTTTAAATATTTTTTTCCCATACAGGACAGTTCCTCAAAGATACATTGACAGACACAAATCTCCCATGCATAAACTCTCAGAATAAACTTACTAATCAGACTGCAATCAACTCAGTCTTAGCTCAGTCATGCTTCATTTGAAAAAGAACTATATTTGCACACAATTACCATTGCTTTGCAATAAACACATTTAACTAAATAGGGATTATTTTCAGCGATGACTGAGCTTAGCTTGAGCTAAGATCAATCACGGTATAGATTTGGGATACAAAAAAGCCACATTAGCAAAATCATAATTGGAACATTATGTGAACTGCGATAAAATTCTCATAGATTGAAAACATTAACTGAATCTACAACAATTTTCGAATGTCATCGCAGTTCACCTCGTGATTCGGTTAAAGTGCTCTTTTAAGCCCTCTCGGGGAGGGTCTGTGTTTATGCTTTCACGGTTGCACAACGACATGCTTGCTTATGCTTAGCTTGGTAGTATAGATACAGGCCTACCTTACTGCCTCCCTCAGAGGTGGTAGGGTGGCGGGGTCTTGAGGGGGAGCGCTACGGTCGTGTAGATCCTCAAGGCAAGTCTGGGGGATTCACCTTCACGAGGTTGCCACCCCGTTCTTGGTCTAATTCCATAAGAAATAGACGTAACAAAAACCCCCAGGCGCTAACAACACAGGGGTGGCGAGGTCATGCCCCTGGGTGTCCACCATCGAAAAAGAGCAGATGATGGATAGCAATGACCTCCTGCGTGTTTGTGCCGTGCGCGGGGACCCGTACGGAGGGATGAAGGAATCCTGGTGATTGAGTGGAGCAGGTTGCACACAACACATAACTTTGGCCTGGATTTCCTCTCACACGGGTGGTCGTGGTGTTGTGCTCTGTGGCCACGCCACCTTATATTTTTTTATTATGATATAGCCCATTTTTATGTACGGCTAACGTTCATGACGTACATGCATTGTTTGTGAATGTACGACTTTTAATTTAAAAGAAAAAAGCAAATTAATGTGGCGTTGCTGCGGAGAATTCTCTGTAGCAACGCCACCTGTAATCAACATTTGTAGATTCAATTTCAGCTATTTCTCTGAAGTTATGTAATGTACGAACGCTGTTTATGTACACGTGATAAGTATGAAAAAATGTGTTAATTCTAAACGCACAAATCTATATATATAAAAGAACAGGGTTTGGTATCAAGACTCCACTACAGCCGAAACCGCTAAACGCAGAAACTTGAATTTCGGACAGCAGTTGCAGACTACCATGTAGGGGAGTAATAAGACGGGATTTTGCGAAAGTCCTCCTCTAAGGGGGGTAAAAAGGGGTGAAAACGTTTGTATGAAAAATCTTATTCCTTGGGTTTATAAACTTGAAACTTAGTATGAATATGAGTATAAGTAAATAAAAAAGATGGGCATTATTAGTTTTTTAAAACTACCCTCCATTGGTAATCTAGACGATGTTAAAGTTTGTATAGGAAAATCATGACGTGCGAGGGTCAATTTTCAATATCTGTGACATCCGTTGAGGATAATGACGCCCGATCTTTTACTACTAGTGCAACCATCCACTGACAAAAAACCAAAATATAAATAGGTTTAATTTCATTTAAGTTAGATGTAATTAAAATAATTTATATTTTTATTTTTTGTCAGTGAATGGTTGCATTAGTAGTAAAAGATCGGGCGTCATTATCCTCAACGGATGTCACAGATATTGAAAATTGACCCGCGAACCGATGAATTTGAACATCTATCATCTGTTGATAAATCTCGTTGTGGCCTGCTGGATAGACATACGCCAAAACTTGGCCTAAATAATCTCTCAATTACTATTACTTGGGTTGGGGTTGGTTTTTTAAAACTATTTAAAAAATCAAACCCTATCGGGGTGAACATCGGAAAATCAGTTTGTCTACACTAATATTTTAAAGAGGAAATATTTGATTGTTTGTTTGTACGGAATAGGCTCCGAAACTACTGGACCATTTTTAGATTTTCCAAAAGTATAAAATTACTGAATTTGAAGTTAGAAACACGTGCAGACGAAGTCGTGGCTCCCTCTCCCTCATTAAGTACTTTGTTAGAAAGTAACTATGGTCACCACTTAGAATTTATACTTTTCTGATAGAATATGAACGACTGAATCTAGTGAATAAGTTTGTTATAAAACTATTCATATCCTGGGAAGTTATGTGTCATAAAGTTTCTGGTTTGAAGTTTACTGAAAACTTCCCTTGTCTTTCAAAGCATATTTCTCAAAATGAATGAATGACACTTGATTGGCAAATTACAGAAGAAACTTTGTTGTCTCCACAGTACCCACTTTTAGTGTCCTACCAGAAAATTAAGGTTGTTACTGAAAAATTAGTTAGGTTTGCAAGTCATCATACTACTACTACTACTACTACTACTCATTTATCTACTTAGGACTACTTGTCCTAAGTAGATATATGAGTCAACAACTTCGAGTACCTACCGAGTTTCCAACAGAGACTGGGGTGGGCACAACATTGGCATTTGACATAATTTTCGTCTTTTCCATGTTCATTTTCAAGCCCACCCGTTGTGAAACTCGGTCGAGGCCATCGAGCATCATGCTGAGTTCCTCCATCGACTTTGCCATGACTACAATGTCGTCGGCAAACCGAAGGTGAGTGATGTATTCGCCGTTGATGTTGATGCCAAGTCCTTGCCATTCCAGGAGCTTGAAGGCGTCTTCCATTGCGGCAGTAAACAGTTTCGGGGAGATAACGTCCCCCTGTCTTACGCCTCTTCTCAATGGAATCGCCTTCGTGCTCTGCTCCTGTACTCGGACCGACATGGTGGCGTTATTATTACAAACACTTCAACACCTCGATGTACCGATAGTCAATACGGCATCGCTGGAGTGACTCAAGTACCGCCCATGTTTCCGAATGGAAACTTTCTCATAGTCGAATCGAAGGCTTTCTCATAGTCCACAAACGCTAAGCATAATGGCAAGTTATACTCTTCGGTCTTCTGTATAACTTGCCGCAGCGTATGGATGTGGTCTATGGTACTATAGCCTCTTCGGAAACCGGCTTGTTCGGGAGGCTGGAAGTCATCAAGTCTGTGTTCGAGACGGTTCGTGATAACCCTTGAAAACAGCTTATAAACATGACTCAGAAGCGTGATGGGTCTGTAGTTCTTCAATAGGCTGTTATCACCTTTTTTGAAGAACAACACCACCTCACCCCTGCTCCACGTTTGAGGCGTTTTGCCCTCGGACAGGACGGAATTAAAGAGTTTCTGGAGGACTTTAAGTACCGGTGTTCCACCCGCTCTCAGCTCTGAAGTGATTCCGTCCTCGCCCGGCGCCTTGTTGTTCTTAAGCTGCTTCAGGGCCATCCTAATCTCGTACAGACTGATGTCCGGGATATCTTCGGTATAATGTCGGGACAGCTTGGCTCTTGGATTTCCTAAAGGTTTGCAAGTAGCTGTTTCAAATGGAAGAAAATTGATGGTTTGACTATCTGGTCCATTGGGTAAAAATACTCCAGATAAAGACCGTTATTGCCTGATATGATCGATCAGGATTTAGTGAGTGCACTGTCTCAAAAAGCTAATATCAGATAGCAGTTTGAACAAAAACCACAGAAAAAAATGTTGGGTCGAAAAAAAAATTACCGATTTTCGTTGATTTACTACCTAATTTTTCAGTAACAACCCTAATTTTCTGGTAAGACACCAACGACCATATATAACTAGACTCCTAATCACAGGCGACCGATGTCTGTCAACACATTAGGTAAGAAAATCTTATAACCGTCGTGACTCGACCACTCCTGTGAGTCCCCGTGTCGCACTGACCTTGAGTTAGCCAATCAGAACGCAGTATTAGCCAATCAGAACGCAGTACCCCGTCTCCCTCGCTTACGTTGTACCTCAGCGACTTGACAGAATAATTTTCTTTAGTCAGATCGTGTATGAGGCGTCTAGTTTTATATGGTCGTTGTAAGACACTAACCAAAAGTGGTTTCACACCGCTAGAGGTTGATTTTTTAAATATAGATAAATATGCATCCTTTATTCTTTTTTTTGATTTTTTAGGCCAAGTTTTGAGTTTATCGAAGCAAGCAGTAAAATCTTTCCCTTAAAACTTAATCACCCCTTTTCACCAATGTAGGGGGTGATTTTCGAAAAATCTCAAAAACACGTGTTTGGTTATTTTTTATCTAATTTCTATATACTGAATTTCAAATTCATCGGTTCGCACGTCATGATTTTCCTATACAAACTTTAACATCGTTTAGATTACCAATGGAGGGTAGTTTTAGAAAACTAATCATGCCCATCTTTTTTATTTACTTATACTCATATTCATACTAAGTTTCAAGTTCATAAACCCAAGGAATAAGATTTTTCATACAAACGTTTTCACCCCTTTTTACCCCCCTTAGAGGAGGACTTTCGCAAAATCCCGTCTTATTACTCCCCTACATGGTAGTCTGCAACTGCTGTCCGAAATTCAAGTTTCTGCGTTTAGCGGTTTCGGCTGTAGTGGAGTCTTGATACCAACCCTGTTCTTTTATATATATAGATTTGTGCGTTTAGAATTAACACATTTTTTCATACTTATCACGTGTACATAATGAACAGCGTTCGTACATTACATAACTTCAGAGAAATTGCTGAAATTGAATCTACAAATGTTGATTACAGGTGGCGTTGCTACAGAGAATTCTCCGCAGCAACGCCACATTAATTTGCTTTTTTCTTTTAAATTAAAAGTCGTACATTCACAAACAATGCATGTACGTCATGAACGTTAGCCGTACATAAAAATGGGCTATATCATAATAAAAAAATATAAGGTGGCGTGGCCACAGAGCACAACACTGGTCGTGGAGTAGCTACCCACGATCAATCGGCTGGGGCATCCCATAAGCGGGTTGCCAAGCGAGGGCCGGTTCACTGGGGGGGGGGCAGCCGCGTCGTACAGGAGCAACGAGCTGTGCGTCGCCGTCATGACGGAGCCTTTTGAGGACATGACGCAAGAACAGGCGGAGGGGATCCGCCTAAACATCGAAAAAGAGCTGCGGGCACTGCTTATGGCAGATCCCGACCCCTCCAACCCAACCGTAAACACCGCGATCCACTTTCGAGGTAAGGCCCACTTCTCCGAAGGCGTTCTGAAGACTTGGTGCGAGGATGCTTTCACGCTGGCCTGGCTCAAGCGGATCACGACCAACATGAAGTCCCCGCTACCAGGGACTAGTCTAACCGTTCGACCTCAAGCCGAAATACCAAAAAAGGCGCCGTGCATGCTGTTTGTTCCGGAGAACACCGAGGACACTCCAGCATTACTCAAACTACTGACACGGCAAAATCCCAACCTGAAAATAAATACCTGGACCCTGACACACGAGAGGGTGAGACAGGAGCCTCCGGGTACCTGTCTCTTCTTCCGTGTGCCAGAGTCCATGGTCAAAACAATCAAAGAGCAGAATAGGCGCGTGTACTACCTCATGGGCAGCATCTACATCCGCTTCTTGGAGGAGGATGTAGCCAGTGAGGGAGTCACCGCGCCTTCAACCACAACGGCCCCCGTAGTGCCCGGACCGGAGCTTGATTCACCGCCGCCTCGGCGGTCCCCGTTGCCACCAGCGAAGGGGACCGTGGAGGGGGTGGGGGAGCGGGCTTCTTCCTCGGCCATGGAGGTCGAACAAACTCCCAACGAACCCACACAGGTTCCATCCTCGCCCGGACTAACTTCGGACGAGGACTGCTTTCCGACAGGGGAGGAGAGAGAGGACTATGACAGCAGCCTCTGCTCTTCTCCCATGCGGGACAACTAGGATCCTACAAACCAACCTCCAGCACAGCCAATCAGCGTCGGCTACCTTGCGCAGAGTGCTGGACAACCAACATCAAAAGACCATTGCCCTTATCCAAGAGCCGTGGATTAGGGGCGGCAGAATATGTGGTCTTGCGAACATCGGAGGTAAGTTGCTGCTAGATACCTCTGTAAGCAACCCACGAACCTGCATTTTCATCCCAAAACATGTACCCAACCTACTAATCAACGAATTCTGTTCAAGAGACCTGACAGCAACTAGGCTCTCCAGAGCAGAACAGGATCTCCCGGACATCGTCCTCGCCTCGGCCTACCTGCCAGGCGACGAGGACGTGCCACTACCAGAACTCGCCTCGCTGGTGGAATACTGTGAAAGGGAGAAACTGGAAGTAATCATCGCAACCGATTCCAACGCGCATCACACTCTCTGGGGTAATGTCAAAACCAACAACCGAGGTGAGGCAATGCTTGACTTTATTCTTAGCAATAATCTCGTATTACTTAACAAAGGTTCAGAACCAACTTTCATTAACGCACGATCACAAACAGTAATAGACCTAACTCTATCAACTATAGGTATCTCCAATTCCATCCAGGACTGGCATGTGTCCAGCGAACTATCATGTTCGGATCATAGATGGATTCGATACACCATCAATTTTAACCTACCTAAGCCACAACCGAGTAGGGTACCTCGAAACACAGACCAAACCAAGTACATAAGAAGAGTCAGGGCAGAGCTGGGCAATTTACCCTCCCTTCCAGCTGAAATCCCTTTAATCAACCTAGATGAACATGTAAGTAACCTCACATCAATCCTTTTAACTAGCTTTGAACAGTCTTGTCCACTCACAGTACCAAGACAAGGGGCATGGCAGTCCTGGTGGGGTCCGGAACTAGAAAGACACCGAAACAGGCTGCGAAGGCTGTTCAACAGAGCCATGAACACACGGTTGTCAGGCGACTGGGACCGTTACAAAACAACCCGTAGAACCTATAAAAAACTAATACGCCTCAGAGGAAAGAACGGTTGGAGGCGCTTTTGTACTAACATTGAGAATAGCAACCAGGCAATGAGGGTCAAAACTTGTCTCGCCTCTGGGACTGATCTTTCAATAGGATGCCTCAAAAAACCAGACAATACCTACACAATTAACGATGCAGAGACCAGCGAATTACTTCTCACCACACACTTCCCAGGCTGCCGAATTGCGACCCAACAGAGCTGGTGCAGGAGAGCAGTGGTGGCCCAGTGGTATCGGCCTCGACTTACGAGTTGTAGGTCGTGGGTTCGAACCCCGTCAGGCGCATTACTTTGTGTAATTTATTTCAACACCACTGCTCACAAAACGGTGAAGGAAAACATCGTGAGGAAACCGGCATGTCCTAGAACCAAAAATTCGAAGACATGTGATATCCACCAATCCGCACTGGGCCCGCGTGGTGGATTATGGCCCACTCCCTCTCTCAGAGAGGAGGCCTGTGTCCCAGCAGTGGGAACATTTATAGGCTGATGATGATGATGATGAGAGCTGGGAACCGCATAGTGAAAGGGCCACGACCAACCAAGACTGGGAGGTGGCTTCAGAGGTAATAGACAAAGACAAAATAATATGGGCAATCAACACCTTCCTACCTTTCAAGGCAGCAGGGTTGGATGGTATTTTTCCGGCTCTGCTTAGATGGGGCGGTGACTCGCTAGCCGAATATCTTGTCAAGATTTTCCGTGCCTGTCTGGCCCACCGCTACATCCCCTTGAAATGGCGTGAAGTAAAAATAATCTTTATTCCTAAACCAGGTAGGAGCGATTACACCCAACCCAAGTCCTTCAGACCCATCAGCCTCACCTCGTTCTTCTTGAAGACACTAGAGAGGCTGGGAGACAGAAGGATTAGGAATCAAATTTCGCTACTTAAACCCTTACACCCCAATCAACACGCCTACTGCGAAGGCAAATCAACTGAATCCGCACTCCACTGCGTGGTCACACGCATAGGAAACGCTCTCAAAACTAAAAATCCAACACTGGGCGCCTTCATAGACATAGAGGGTGCTTTTGACAAAACGAACTTTGCCAGCATCGGCCAGGCACTAGTCAGGCACGGCGTGGAGCAAACGCTTATACAATGGATTCACAACATGATAAAATACCGCGCTATCCAATTTACTGTGAACACCACCACTCGAGGAATCGTTAGTAGGGGCTGCCCACAGGGTGGGGTGCTGTCACCACTACTGTGGAACCTAGTAGTAAATGAGCTCATTACAGAGCTCAACGCTAGCGGTCTGTACTCGGTGGGTTATGCAGATGACATAGCAATTCTAATAACGGGAAAATTTGAAGGCGTCTTATGTGACCTCATGAGGAAAGCCTTCAAAATAATCGAGAATTGGTGTACAAAACACGAACTATCGGTCAACCCCAGCAAAACAGAACTAATAATGTTTACAAACAAAAGAGTCCTTGGACCACACAAACTTCCCAAACTTTTCAACACCGAACTAACACTTAAAGAAGAAGTCAAGTACTTAGGAGTGATTCTTGATAGCAAATTGCTCTGGAACAGGCATCTTGACTACAAACTCAACAAAAGCACAATCGCACTATACCAATGCAAAAAAATGTTAGGAAAAACGTGGGGGCTTTCTCCAAAGATCACGTTGTGGCTTTACACAGCGGTGATCAGACCAATGCTGACTTATGGCGCCTTGGTTTGGTGGACGAGGACTGAACTCTCGACCACCGTCTCTAGACTTCAGCGGTTCCAAAGGCTGGCCTGTTCAGCTATCACTGGCTGTATGAGAACAACCCCAACCGCGGCAATGGAGATAGCCCTACAATTAACTCCCCTTGAATTGTACATACAGCAGGAGGCAGCGCTAGCAGCTATCAGGCTTATGCACTTAGGCATATGGGGTACGAACCACACCAGTCCCCACGCAGGCATCCTCGACCGGGCGATTGAGTATCAACCTCTCATCGCTGCCCCGTGTGATAGGACACCTAACAAACCTATGCTCAACAAAAGCTACAGCATACAAACAACAGAGGAAGTAAGGGATCAGTCAGGAGTCAATGAAGTACGCATCTACACAGATGGCTCCAAAACCCAGAACGGCTCAGGTGCTGGCGTACACTCCCTAGACCTCAATATTAACTTTCACCTACCACTAGGCGAACACAGCTCGATATTCCAATGCGAGTGTGTAGCCCTAACACAAGCCGCAATAGCCGTAAAGCGTCTAGGGATTCACAGCTACGCAATCAGATTCGTATCCGATAGCCTGGCTGTGCTTAAAGCCCTAGAAAACAAACAAACTAACAGTAAATTAATATTTGAATGTCACCTCGCCCTGGAGAGTATATCGCTGTCTAACAGAATCACCCTCCAGTGGATTAAGGGGCACAGCGGATCCCTTGGAAATGACGCCGCAGACGAACTTGCTAAGAGAGGTTCCGAGATGGCAGTGTTAGGCCCGTACCCACTCCTTCCCTTACCTTTCTCACAATTTCGAACATGGATCCGCCAGAGATCAATTGAACTACATAACGAAAAATGGTCACGGTCTACAGACTGTAGGCAGTCAAAAATGGCGATGCCAAGTCTACATCCGCGACTAACAAAACGACTGCTCAGCCTAAGTAGAAATAACCTCAGATTAATAATAGGGACAATAACGGGCCATTGCCCCCTAAACAAACACCTCTTTAACATAGGCGCCACGGACAGCCCACTCTGCAGGGGCTGCTTTGACGCCGAAGAATCAGCCGCCCACGTCATCCTGGAATGCGAGGCTGTGGCTACCCAACGTGAACAAATCCTCGGAACGGTGAGGTCGCTCCGCGAAGCCTGTGAAGTTCCCAGGAAACTTCTGTGCTTCTGGGCGGAGCTAGGCTGGCTATCTTAGCCAGGACACCTACGCACAACGGACCGAATGAGAGTCTAAGTGCGGAAAATGGAGTCCCTACTCTACTCTACTCTAAGCCCTCTCGGCCTACGTTTTCAAACCTGAACTACCACTTCACACCTCAAAATTGTATCAAACCAACACAATAACAACAATTATTACCTAAATACTATGTATTAAACTAAATACCTTTACATAATATATCTCTTACAACGTTGTTTTATCACCAATCCTCATCACCGCAGCAAAAACGTATTTTGATATGAAGAAAAATTAAACCATACATAATGAAAAGGGTAACAAAAAAAAAAAACCGGCCAAGTGCGAGTTGGACTCGCCCATGAAGGGTTCCGTAGCAGCAAGCATAGATTAGAGATATAATTATATTGAGATTAGTAAGTAATATACACAAACAATAAAAATAACTTTGTTTTTCATAGTATTTGTATGAATGGCAAAGTTATATTTGCGGTTTTTGAAAATGTACTATATCTAAAAACTGCTAACTGTATCTCATCCAAACCAATTTTCGTTGGTAGTTTTGGTAGAGGTCTACATTATATATTTTTTTTAGTTTTATCATTCTCTTATTTTAGAAGTTACGGGGGGGGGGGACACACTTTTTACCACTTTGGAAGTGTCTCTCGCGCAAACTGTTCAGTTTAGAAAAAAATGATGTTAGTAACCTCAATATCATTTTTAAAGAGCTATTCATAGATACCCCACACGTATGAGTTTGGTGAAAAATTTTTTTTTGAGTTTCAATTCTAAGTATGGGGGGCACTCCCAAAATTTGTTTTGTTTTGATTTTTGTGTGAAAATCCTAATGCGGTTCACATAATACATCTTTCTACCAAGTTTCAACAGGATAGCTCTTATACTTTCGACAAAAAGTGGCTGTGACATACACGGACAGACAGACAGACAGACAGACAGACATGACGAATCTATAAGGGTTCCGTTTTTGCCATTTGGCTACGGAACCCTAAAAAGGGATTCTGATGAAAAAACTGATCTAACCTTTGAGTTTCTGATCGTCAATAATTCGCTGGTTTTTAGCGTTGTTGTTTGGTAGGAGTGGGGAGAAATCCTCGTCGTCTTTCTTGCCTCGATTTGATGCTGTCGCCGATTTTGCTGGTCCCTGCAATAGAGGTGAGAATTGATTAAAGTTCGAAGTAAAATACTAGGCTGGCTTACAACAAAAAGTTAAACATCTGTTGAACACTTGTCTATAAAAAGTGTAACTGAAAAACGACCCTTATTTCAACGCCAAATGCTGTTTTGTAGTTGACACTTTTTAGACAAGTACAGCCTTACTACAAAAACTTAATCATCCGTTGAACACTTGTCTAAAAAAAGTGTGACTGCAAAACGGACCTTATTTCAACGTCATAATCTGACATTTTTTTAGACAACTGTTCAACAGACGTTTAAATTTTTTTGTGGTACGACGGTTAGTGTTCAACAGATATTTAAGTTGTTGTAATATTTTTATTTTTTTTAATAATTTTATTCAAGAATTAAGTCACAATAAAGGTTTACATAATTACAATAGAGGTCATTTTTTCTTAATGTTGTGTTTGTTCTGCCTGACCTAGGTTTAATTAAACCTGTGTTTCAGGTCAAGACAGAAGAAACAAGAAGAAGGAATAAGACAGCTACTAGATAAATATTTTGTTACTATCTGCGAACCTTCATAAAATGTAAAATTTAGATTTCATTTGAAGCTTTATTAATTCCTGATCCTTACCTTGCCCTTGACAACAGCGCCTTTCTTCTCGGCCTCCTTCTTCATCGCGCCGGCTGACTTGACTCCGCGCGGTTCTTCCTTCTTGCCCTTGGCTGGTGGTAGCGGCTGTACCGGTAAGCTAGGACGAGCCTTGTCTAGAGCTGCTTGAACTACTGTTTTGGAGCCGGGCTGTAGATGAAAGAGGTTGGTTTAGCACATAGAAACAGAATTTTGCAAGTTTGTCATGTGATTATATTTTCTTTTTACGCATATTAAAACCGGTGGAATTCAAGCGCATATCTGTTTATTTAGAATACGTATTTCGTTACAAATTACACTACATAATCACGTCGCATAGACGAATGAATAACATCAAATAATTTGATAATTTACTGTCTTACTATAAAAAGTTAAACATCTGTTGAACACTTGTCTAAAAAAAGTGTCAACTGCAAAACGACCCTTATATCAACGTCAAATGCCGTTTTGCAGTTGACACTTTTTAGACAAATGTTCAACTTTTTTGTAGTAAGACGGCTAATGTTTAAAAAAATAATAGACACGTATTTTGTTTTGCTATATCAATTAATGTTTACAAAGTTATAACGCTTAAAAATTCGAGAGGTGTTCGTGGTGTCAGATGCCAGTACAAATTGTGTTAGCTTGCAACATATTGCCACTTTAAAAAGTGTCGGTATCTTTGTCAATTTTGGTTCACGGGATAAATGAAAAACTACAGATCAAATATTTTTGATAGGTAACCTAACCAATTGCCTAATTAGAATTCTTGTTTATTTGACTGCATTTTACGTCACAAATTACAATAATTTGTAACGTAAAAAATGAATAATTACAGTCACTTTGATATAACCTTCACGTTAGATATAATGCGATTTAACTAAGAAGGTCAGTTGATGATGTCAAATTGTGACGTCATGGAGCCATTGTAAACACTTGTAAGCTTTTAAATTAACAATTAGCATTTGAAAATAAGTAACAAGATAATATACTCTATAAATTAATTAGCGTAGAGCATTTTATTGCTAAACGTTATTTTCTTGTGAGTTTTGACCATAGACACTGACCTTATTAGTTGAACCGCACTATACAAACATGGTTGATTTTTTTAAACATTAAGTACCTTCAACTTATCCAGCTGCTTGTGCATGGCCTCGTACCCGAGATGCAGCATGAATGGCAGCACACAGTCGGCCGTGACCTTCCGCACGTCTGCCGCGCGGTCCTCCAGACACGCGAACAGCAGCGGCACGCACACCGACAGCTCCTCGCGAGGGAACGACTTCGGTGGCACTGGGGACGAAAAAAAAACTTTTTTTTGCAGTTTGGATCCACGTTTTCTGATTCACAGGCATTTTGAAAGATATTTTGCGGTTTATGATAACATCATTTCTCTCACTTTCTTGCTAAAGTACTAGACAAAAGTGTGTAACAGAAAGCCGAGGAAGCCCTATTTGATTTCACCATTAAGCTTGCAGTGGTAGTTGACTGCCAAATGGTAGCAACACTTGCCGTGGTCTTTTTTGGATGAGTGACCAATGGTAAACAAAGCTATCTATTTGGATGGATCGCAAAAGTTAAGCGACTCTTGCCGAGGCCCTGTCTTTGGATGGACCGTTGAGAAGTCCGATAGCGCTAATTCATGATCTGCTAAAAAACTGGTGTGATATGATTACGCTATTACTCACCATTAGGCAGATGTTCAGCCAGCCACTGCAGCAGGGTAGCCCTGAGCAGTGGACTGCCCGACTTGAGAGCATCGAACAACATCTCTCCCTCCAGTGGCGCGTGTGGACCTGCCTCGCGACACCACGTCTCCACGCACGACACGGCCGACGTTCGAATCCATTGTTTACTGTCGCCGAAAGCTATGGACAAATAATATAAGATACTAGCTGACCCGGCAAATGTTGTTTTGCCATATAAATAATTAAAAAAAAAAAATTGGTGTGGACTACCCCTAACATTTAGGGGGATGAAAAATAGATGTTGGCCGATTCTCATAGATACCGGATAAGCACAAAAAATTTCATCAAAATCGGTCAAGCCGTTTCGGAGGAGTATGGCAACGAAAACTGTGACACGAGAATTTTATATATTAAGGCTCCAGTACACGTTGGCCCAGCGCGTTCGGCGAGTGCGTTCGGCCAACGTGTACTAGGCTGTTTTGTGTGTATTTGTCGTTTGCGGCCAACATTCGCCGACGATCCGATTAGTGTCGGTTTTTCGTGCACAAATTAAAGGAATTTGGCGCAAGCCGCAAACAGCGATCACACGTTGGCCGAATGTTTATTTCAAATTTAGGCGTCGGATTAGATTGTAGTGTCGCGGTTAATATTGTTTCAAAATCATGGCGACTTGGAGTAACGATTCTACTCTGGTGCACATGTAAATAAAATTTGAAAGTGCTGTACAAGTATATTGCAGCGGCCGTGATCGCCCTAACGTCCATCTTCGTAGAGCGACCAACGCAGAATGAAAGTCGCCAACGTGTGAACGGTACCACGAAAATCTGCCGAGCGCATTGGCCGAGCGTGCTCGGCCAACGTGTACTGGAGCCTTTAGATAGTACTGTTTTCTCGCCGTTTTAGGTGTTTGGCGAACGCCAATCAAAAGAATAAAAAACATGTCACTAGTAACTGGCGAAATATAGGTCTCCTACAGGTACATAGAACTCTGCCAAATCTGTAATGGAATAATTTCAAAAAATAGTGTACGGTACATTTGTGCTGTGTCCACCGGCAAGGCTGTACGTAAATTGTTCGAGCGAACATTTTCACTGAAGTAAGTTTAGCAATGTGCGCGCAAAAATAACAAGTTCACTGCTCACGTGTGCGCGAACACTTTTAGAATGTTCGCACATGTTTGTGTTTGCTTGAGTGAGTCGACCAGAGCGAACATTTGTGCTGCACACCGGTGGAATCACATCTTTATGATAACAGGCAAATTACATCATTTTTTAGATCTTTCATAAAAAAACGCTTTTTATTGATTGTTGCACTGTTTTGTTGATTTTATCTTAAACAACAGAAATGGTGTGCAGTTATTCAAAATTTACTTTACAGTAATTTAAAATAGTATTTACCTTGAAAGAACGCAGGGAAGAACGTCCTAATATGTGTTTTACTCTTCGTTCCCATAGCTGTGGCCAATGCCTCACATATTTGTAATGCACTCTGTGCTAACTTCGAGTTCGAGTCAAGCAGCCGCGCTGATAAGGCGGCCGGTAGCTCTCCTAGCGAGGACTTGATAGGTGCTGAGCTGACGATTATGGCCTTCACTTTGTCTAAAGCTTCGTTGCGGACCTGCGAAGGAATGGATAAATGAAACTAAAACCAATCAAACTTTTTTTGTTGGTTAATTTTTGGATCAAAGTTATAGGGCATTTGCCTGATCACTAGCCGTACTAGTACGACTCGACACGACCAACATACTAGTCGTATCGCTTACAAAAATTATCAGTAAAACACTAGTCGAATTGTAATTTAGAGCGTCGTTTTTCGCCGCACGGCAGGCCACACGACTAGTCAACAGCGAAATCAACCGAAAAATCGACCCGTGTAAATGCCTCATGACTTTATTACTGACATTTTTGAACAACAACCATTATTGGGAAATTCTAAACTAATAATATCGGAAAAGCCAGCAGTAGGGCCGTCAGGCTTTTAAGTCTGATATAATAAACGACACAACAGACTGAATTCAGTCCATATACCGCCGGTTTTAAGGTTGAAACTACACTAAAGACTTACCTTCCAGTTTTTATCGTTGATCTCAGCTATAAGCGCGTCGGTGATGAGTGGAGCGAGGTCGGTGCGTGGTCGATTGTCTTCTACGACCGCTGGTTCATCATCTGCGGCGTCTTCGAACGCTTCCTCTATGTCGTCCACTGACGCTTTGCTTGCAGACTAGACGGGATATTTATTTAGTTAGTAACGAATATAATTAGGTTTTGGGTTGGCAGATGGACGCTTTTTATATTAGTGTCGTGTTTCGAAAAATATAAATTTCTTCTTTTTAATATTTTGGCTATGAATTCTGAGCTTTTGTGCCCTTCTGTGCCTCGCTGATTTGCGCTGTCTTAGCAATAGTGAAAAAACCGGAAAATTATGAGTAATATCAGCAATTGAAAATTGGAATGAATGTAAGGGATTGAACGTTTCGTTGGTATAATGAAGTTCCACATAGCGCCAAAAGTTGATAAATCTAACAGCAGTGTTGCTGGGGAGTTTGTTCTGCCACTTCTTCTTTCTCAGCTAAAATACTGGGTGTAGCAAAGGGGGAGTAATTTGTAGAATATCTTAAATTTCCTTCAAAAATTGTTAATTCCATTACAGGCACATTAGAATTTTCAAAAGACAAAACTAAAATGACTACAAAAATATGTGACTACAGTCCCAGTCACAAAATAACTGTGAAAGTACCATAGAAGCCTATTACAAAGCGTAGATCTGAAGAATGTTCATCTTACCTTACTAACAGTCCCAAGTTGCCGTGTAGGTGTAGGAGGCGAGCTATTCGCATGCTTATCAAGTTCCAAGCTTATCAGCTGTCTTGTCGCGGGCTTCTCAGTATCAAAGTGGTTGATAAGGGACGGTCCCACGTATAGAGAGAGGATGCCTAGGAAGTTCACTGCGGAGGTACGAACGTTCGGGTTTGTGGCGGTTAGGGCCTTCTTGCAGTGTGCGATTATTGATTTTATGTTCATGCTGTAACAAGATATTATTACGGGTTATTTGGCTGATGGTAAGGCTGCTGTTCCACTGAAGCGGAGCGGAGCAGATCGGAGACGAGCTGTGCCGCGATTCACCAATCACATGGCTGACCACGTGACTCATGTGTGTTCAAGCCATGTGATTGGTGAATCGCGATACTGCTCGCTCCGCACCACTCCACTCCACCTTAGTGGAACCGCAGCCTAAATGGAGAAAAAGAAGATTAAAAAAAAAACACTGTATTAGACGTTGAAAGATAATGTGTTATAGGAAAGGTGCTATTTTAAAGGGAAGACTCTGGTTTTAAGGACTCATTTGATGATTCTAAAACTCAAAAAAAAAAAACAGCCTGGTTTTTAGAACTCTGTTGAAGTATTGTAATGAGTCATTGTTAACATACTGGTTAAAACTCCAACTTATGTGATGTAGCCGGCCTAAACCATGTCCATTGCTGGGACAAAGGTCTTGTTAATGAGAAATTGTGCAGTAACTCACTAAGAAGGTCTAGTGTGGCATGATGGTTGTCAAATGTCTTAATTTTTTTAGTTCTAGGTCATACCGATTTACTCATAAAGTTTTCTTTTGCTGAATTATTGGTACATATCTATTACTTTTCTTTATATAACCATTCAGGATCAAAAACACTAAACTACATCAACAAGTATCAAACTTACTTGAAACCAAACTCCTTTATCGCGTTCGACATCCAGTTGAACATCTCAGACTGTACTTTAGGGTTCTTCTGTGAGTCCATGGCGAAGGTGAGTCCTTCATTGAGGACATGTTCAAGGCCGCAGGCCTCTGCCAGGGAAGTGAGGCATTCGGCACAGATGCCTGCACATGAAGCCTCACCCAATTTCGTTACTACATCTTGGAGAACAAAGTCTGCGGCTATCCTGTTGAATTTATCATGTTTTTAAAAACTGGTTTGTCGAGTGTGCTACACAATAGGGTATTTTAGCCTTCTCCCAACTATATTGAGGTCGGCTTCCAATCGAACCAGATGAAGATGAATATCAGTATTTTATATGGCGTGAGTGCCTATCGGGCCTCCACAAACCAATAACTGGGTAAGAAGACTGATTGTCACTTTTAGAGCTTCTGACTAATAGTAATGACTGCCAAAGATCTACAAATGACAGCCGGAACCAACGGCTTTACGGCGTGCTTTCCGAGGCACGGAGGAAACTCGCTATGACAGATGGTCACCCATCCACAGACCAACCTCGGCAAGCGCGGCTTAAACCGGAAGACGAGCCTGTGCGGCTATAGCTCTTCGAGCTCCTCAGTCGCGTTTGGTCACTAACTAGACTAATGGTTGTAATAAGAAAAAAGATAACAAAATAACTTACGTAGAAACCGGAAAGTTCTCAGTAATGTACTTGCAAGCTTCAAGCCTTGCTTTCAGTACTTGCACATTGGTGTCTTTCAAGCCTGGCTTTCTGTTCAAAGTGCGGTATAACACTTGTGAGGTCGCGTCGCTTGTTGAAAGGCTTTGTACTGTGGAGTAGAAGCTTTGGACTGAGGATAGACGGTTCTTCCAGTTACTGTCGCCCAGGCCTGTGGAATTATGTAAATGATTGAGAAATTAAGAAAATATAGTATCACACTTTTTTTTAGGTGGTAAAATCATCAGATGAGCCCTCTCGTCCTGTGTGAAGCGAGAGAGCATTATACTCGTACTGACAAAAATTCACAGTGTTCCTTCAATTGCCCTTTACGTTCCAGTGTCACGGTAACCTGATTAGACAGTCCCGCGACCCCTGTAGGATAGAAACACACTTATGATGAAGAAGAAATCTTTGTTATAGGTATTCTATTGATCAATTGAGCTCCGACAACGATGCCAACTTTGTACGCGCGGGTTTTAAAATAAGCCAGTGTATCATATTGGTGAAAGAATTTTTAAAATCGGTGTAGTATTTTTGAGTAAATCCATGAAAAACAAAAACTCTGTACCTGTAGGGTTTTTCGTTTTATTTTATCGTGGTAAAATCATTAAATGAGTCCACCACGGTGTCCTTCAATAGCCGACCAGTACGTTTAGGGTAGACCGAAGGATGGAAGCCATTGATTTACATAATAATAATATTACCTGTAACAATATCCCCAGGGAACAGCATCTCAGCTTTAGCATCAACTTCCTCTTGTGAAAGCTCCTGTTCTCTTGGTGGACTGGGCTGTGCGCGAGACGCCGGCGCTTTCTTAGCCGGGGGCTTTGCTGTAAGTAAATTAATCAAGTCAGTTAGTGTAGAGCAAAATACAAAATTTTTTGATAACCTACTCTCCAGCAATCAACGACCATTTATATCTAGACTCCCAATCACAGGCGACCGATGTCTGTCAACACATTAGGCAAAAAAGTCTTAAGTTCGTATTAGTTTCGACCACTCCTGTTCGTCCCCTCGTCGCACTGACCTTGAGTTAGCCAATCAGAACGCAGTACCCCGTCCCCCTCGCTTACGTCGTACCTCAGCGACTTGGCAGAAAATTTTTGTTAGTCAGATCGTGCATGAGGCGTCTAGATATAAATGGTCGTTGCCAGCAATGTATTGTAAGATCGCTCCTACATGGACTGCTCAAGGAGTCAGTCTATGCCTGGCTAGGGCTACTGCCGATCACACCAAACCCCGAAGCAGATCGACTGCTCCAGGTTTTGTGTATGTAGAGGATTGTAGTTTGCCATGCAGTCGTAACTTGAAGGTAACAGTCAGTGTATGGTCGGCCTAACGCCCGATATTAATATTCTACCTCAATCCAAATCTCGATCCGTTTGACGGCTACTTCTTTAGATATCTTTCAGACTATGATAGTTAAATTCGGTTGTCGATTGGTTACAGACGAAGGTCGGGATCAAGATAACCGCGTTAGATTTTTAATATGCAATGTTGGGAAACATAATATCGTAAATGTGTTTAAAATTAAATATTTAAATAGACCTATCGAATTTATTGATTTCTTAAGTTTGCAGTGAAGGTTCACTTAGGACCCTAGTTATGATGAGTGAGGCCGCAGAACTGCCTAAATAGAGTGCCGCGGCCCCTATTGCAGTCTTAGAGAATCAATTTGTCGTGAAAAGTCATCATGAATAGGAAACAGAGACTAAAAAAATGCCAAGGATATTTATCTTACCAGAGTTGGGTCGTCGGACTGGCTTCGGGTTCGATGATCCAGCAGTAGGCTTAGCATCGCCTTTACCTGACGGTGAGGCCGCCGCCTTAGGTTTAGCCTCCTTCTTAGGCGCTGCGACTTTCACTTGTATCACAGCCTGAAATTAGGGTTTGAAATATTCAGGAACAATTTGTGAATATTATTACATACTTAGAGAAGTTATTGTTGGTTAGACCCCCGGTTTTCAAAATTAATTTAAATCATTTTTAATCTCATATCGTTTGAGAGATATCGGTCAATAAATGATACAATTGCACAGTTATTAGTTCATCATCACGTTGCGAAGCTTTTGTAGGAAATCTTATAGAAACCGCTTATCCAGGGGCACTTTACTGGCGTCCTCGTTGAGATATGATGCTGACGTCACTGGTATAATCTTCAAACCTATGAAGCTGATCCTTGGTCATCATCAGCCGGAAGACGTCCACTGCTGAACATAGGCCTTCCCCTTAGACCATCACGCCGAACGACAATTCGAGTGGCGATAAAAACGTCCATAACGACTGGCTGGATTAAAAACAAATATGTATATTACATCAGTTTTACTATACAGTTTCGAGCGAGCAATGCAAAAAAACATAACACTTATTTTTGGGCATTCATGTTAAAAATGCCTTCATATATATTGAAGAACCGGGGGCGAATAACCTTTTCTTTCGCCGCAATGAGAGGGGGTACTACACTACTGGTCTAGTACTACAACCTCAACATTGCACATCACTAACCCGCGCGACCCATACCTTGTCTGCAAACTCTTTGATCTTTTGCTCCTTCAAGTTGTCTATTTTTCCGATGTGTGGGGCAATGTTTTTCTCGCCTACCAGTTTGGTTGCGGTACCTAGGGCTTCCGCTGCGGCGTCTCTTACTGAAGGATCTGGAAAAGGACAACTTTAAATTGAAGCAAAAAAATTGTTACTTATTTAAATATGGGCTAAACACACTTCTTCTTCTTAGCGTGTCGATGGCAAATATTTTGTTTGTGTCGTTATGTCATATATTATGATTGGCCCAAAACTCGGCCACGCGAACCCCGTTCACCGAAACACACTGATATACACATTTGAAAAAAAAGATGAGTGTTTTTACAGTATAAACATGACCATTATTTTTAAATTAGTATTTAACGTTAGCTTAATGCTTTCAATTTATCAGGCTATGAATCAAATAATTATGAAGTAGACTATTTTATGTAAAATTCTGGAACTTATTTTAATAAACAACACATCTATTTTTATTTCTTTTTGCGATATTTCTAAACAATGAGCAATTAAATGAGCTTTATAAAAATATACTTACTTTTTCCACCCCTATATGGGATACTTTTGGAAAATATAAATAAATATCCAGCCAAAATTCGAGGCTTCTAGCACTTATATCTATGAAGTTCCATACAAACTATCAACCCCAAAAGCAACCCCTTTGGGGTCTAATTTTGCAAAATCCCGTCTTAGTAAGCACCTATGTCCTTTAAAGAAACCCCATGCAATATTTGAAACTCCTAGATTGACAACCTAGCATTGTAACCTGTAGATCAACTTACCAGCACTTTCCAGCAGTTTCAACAAGCCAGCCACATAAGCCTTGATAAGTTTCTTCCCAAAGGCAGCGGGTTGCGTGTGACACAACGCTCGCGCTAAGAACAGAGCGCTCTCCGCTTTTATCGACGGGTTTTTATTGTCGAACGCTGCTAACATGTCCTCCATGATCGCTTCGAGGTTTGTCTGTGGAATATTTTTTATAAAGTTTACAACTTAACGACACACCACGGCCCTAGAGTGCTAAGGACAACTGAATAAAGAGGGAAAATATATACACCGTGTTCCGGACGATATACATAAACTTCGACCAGATGTTCAAACCACGGAAGTAAGCATTTTTCATTATGGACACATTAATAAATTCTTATTTTTTATTTTTTGTTGATTTTCATACAAACTAAATACCTAGACGTAAATAACCCGATATGCATGCCTCTTTATCCGAATTGGCAACGTCGTATTTTCATTCATAACATTTGGCGGGCTGAAAC
Source organism: Agrotis exclamationis (assembly GCA_950005045.1). Taxonomy (NCBI): domain Eukaryota; kingdom Metazoa; phylum Arthropoda; class Insecta; order Lepidoptera; family Noctuidae; genus Agrotis; species Agrotis exclamationis. The sequence goes on along the minus strand of OX465429.1, from coordinate 15,678,575 downwards.
AAATGAAATGCAAATAGTATTTGATAGATTTCAAATTAAGATACTTTCTCACTGCATAGCTCAATTAAATTTCATTAAATGAAATTACAAATATCTTTGTAACGAAGCCTTTTTAAGTACTACTTCCTTTGTTGGATTTGATTTGTAAAAGCCATAGAAGTGTTTGCTAAAGTTTATGGATAACGTAAAGAACACGGTGTATATTGGGTTCATAAATTATTTTCGCTCTGAACATGGTGGAAAAGCTAATCATTATAAAAACTTCTAGTAGGAGAATAAACCTGAAATCCAGTTCCAGGCCCACAGTGCCTTACAAAGACAGTCCCTTGACCACAAGAGGAGTTTGTGCTGACAGCTCCTTGAGGCGCGTAGAGCACGACGCTCGACTCGGATACCAATTTTTAGTTCGTATCACTGACAAATCTTATGTTCCTAAAGCGATAAACAATAACAAACACCCGAAACGTCGGCCGCAGCTACGAACTTCGTGGTTAGTGGTTAGAAGGTAGTACCCCAGCCCTTGACGTAGCCCACGTAGGTGGCACTTTTAAGCCACTGCTTATTAGCTTAACACAAATAGCCATACTTACACAAGGATAAATAGCATCGATAGCTTCTCTCAGCGCCGTCACGACATTCGTCTTCTTCTCCTTAAACTTTTCTAGTATGGCTTGAACGCACGCACACGCGTACGGCGAGAACTTGTTCCGAAGACCTGTAGCGATCTGACCGAGCAGGCGACCGCCTAGCGCCACCAGCATCACATTTGTGTCTTTTGATATCACCTGGGAAAATAATGTAGGGGTTTATGTTTGTAAGAATTAATCGGATATAGTTTTAAGTGAGAATCAGGTCTTCATAAAGTTTAAAAAGGATGAAACTACACCAAAACTTCCACATAAGAGTTGTTTACGTTAACGTGCGCAGACTATAGAGTTTCCTTTTGCACCACTTTTTGTGTTTAAATACTGGAAACCCCTCAATACTGCTAAAATGCTAAAAACTTTTGCCTAAATAGTATAAGTATGCTTCATAGAATTTCCTTGACAAGTAAATGCTGTCCGCAGATCCTGATATTCCACAACTCCTCAAAAGTCGTGAGACGTGTGGCAGAATCTAAATTTTTTCTCTCAGAAACTCCTTTTTATGGCATGCTACAGATACCGGCACGGTTCTTGATCGCTCGGCGTAAGAGTGGGGATCGCTTTGCACATCTTACACTTATCGACAAATGAAACGCACAATAAAACAAATAAAACGCACAAAACAACGAATCCCGAGTGGCGGCTATGACGCGATGCGCTACGGCACACTACGCGGGCCAATTACTACACTTTCCCCGCCCCCTTCCTCACTTCATCTACCAAAGGGACCTAATAACTCACTTCTGCGCAGGTGAAGGTCAGCGCTCAAGATACATGCATTGTACTACACTAGTTTTTCTGGGGTCATAAAGTCACAGAGGAAAGTTCAAAACGCGAAATAAATTTCAACAATTCAAATTACCTTTTTCAAAGCCCTGACCAAATCTGCATAGTCGCCAGGCTCAAGTCTAGGTGCAGTCTTCAACAAGTTATCTAAAGCATCAAGAGCCTCCTTCCTTTCCTGCCACTTCTTGGCTTCCAGTTTATCATAGAAGTCTTTAGGCAATTTGGAAATGATTTCCACTGGGTCCAGTAGATCGTAAGGGTCCATTTCGCCTGAATCTCCACCGCCTGTTTCGGCGTCGTCGTCTTCTGTTGCACCTGAAATATTTATAAAGCTTTTTTAAGGGAAAACAAGTATGTCACTAAACAAGTAAACAGAAGAAGTGAGGAATTGAGGTAAAAAAAAACATCGATACATTTGAGAGTCAAAGTGATCCTCTATGCTAACTTCCTTTTTTTTAACCGACTTCCAAAAGGATGAGGTTCTCAATACGGATTTTTATATTTTTTATGGAAAAATGGTGGACATGTAAAATCTCTCAATGTCACACAATCTGTCAATATCAATATTCTACTGCTTGAACTAGGGTTCCTCTCCGTAAGAGGAACTGGACTGTTATCCACACAATGTTTTTCATCAACATGTTGAGAATAATGGTGTTGAATAATGATGAAACTCATAAGGCCATGTGCAGGAACACGGTGGTTTTTACTCAGCAAGAGTTGGACAGTCTCTTCAGCTCCATGCAAGATTTATCAACTTTTGATAGTTTATGAACTTCCAAAAAAGAATATTGATAATCTAAATCTACTACACGTAAATCGAAGCCCTACACTGCTCTCTACTCAATGTCTATCAAATAATGTCTTTGTTGCTTACCATCAGCACAGTCAGCAGCCGGCGTGTCTCTCACTCTGTTCTGCTGTGATCTGAGGTATCTTGTCGGCTGGGCCACGCCTCCACCAGTACTGAACGCTTCTCGTAGTTCCTGTTGTATTACTGCCTGAAGGGACGCTATATGAGGCTCTATGGCTGCGCCTATCCATCTGTGGAATGATGGTGATTGGTTAGTTTTTTAGGGGAGCGAATAATATAAATAAAAATCTCGTGTCACGATGTTTGTGATTGCACTCCTCCGAAACGGCTCGGCCGTTTTTATTTTTTTGTTTGGTATGACTAAAGGTGGTAAAGTGCTTTTCAGCATCATACCTCTACGTCTCGTTAACAAAAAAATGTTTGACGCCCAGCAAAGTGGACACACGTCAGATTGAAGAGAAGACACTTATTTATAGAACATCTCATAAAAATACTTTCCATGAACATGAAAATATTTTTACTTTAGCTAAACTCTTTTGTAACAATCACATTGTCATGTAAAACAGTTGGGGAAAGAATTTCCCTAGTTTCGACCATAACGACTTTTGCCAATTCTTACTAACTTTTTGGGTATACGCATTTAGAAATTTTCTTGGAAACCAATAGTCATAAGATATCATTAAAAGTTTTTCAAGGAGAGCCTTTGAAACCAAAACCACTTATAAAGGTTACAAGTTGAATTATTGGTGTCATTGATAAATCAAATAAGGTGTGTTTTAAATATTTGCTCCAACATCTTTATAAGATGAACTGGGTCAGCCTTAAAAGTGTATGTAGCACAGAGCTCATATTAACGCTAGCTGAGATTTTATTTTCTAGTCTTTTTGTATACCAAAAGTGATAAATTCTCACTAAATCTTAAACTTGCTTTAGCAAGTTTTCAAGGACACCTGTAGTTCGGTTTGGTTAGGTTACTTTAAATCCTGCAAACAGAAATAGATGCCACACGAAACGGTGTTCATCCACCCTCCTTAGGTCGTTTTTTAGGGTTCCGTAGTCAACAAGGAACCCTTATAGTTTCGCCATGTCCGTCCGTCCGTCCGTCCGTCTGTCCGCAGCTTAGCTCAGAGACGCCCAGCACTAGAAAGCTGTAATTTGGTGTAAATATACGGATTTGTTGCGTCAAAAAAGTGGTAAAATAAAATCTCGTAAAATATTTTTTTTTAGGGTACCTCCTGTACACGTAAAGCAGGGATGTTTTTGTTTTTTCTCGCGTACCCCTTAGTGTGGGGTATCATTAAATAGGCCTTTAAAAAATATTGTGAAATATAGTATAGTAGTTTCCATCAACAATTTTTTGATAAAAAGATTCGTTTGTGAAATATTAAGCTTTAAAGTGCTAATTTTTGCCCTACTCGAGTGTCCCCCCCCTCTACCAGCTAAACGGTTATGTTTGGGGGTGTGAAAAAATTTACAATAGTAGTATACATATATAACGAAGTTTAAAAGAAAATTATCATGACTAAGTGGGCTTTACAAGTTTACGAGTAATAGTTGACCAACTTATAAAACGTACTGGGATAACATTTTCCTAAACAAAATGTATCGGAGAACAACTGCAAATGTAAGTTTGTCAACTTCATTTTTACAGCTATAATAGGTAGTGGAGTGGAGTGGAGTGCAGTGGAGTGCAGTGCAGTGGAGTGGAGTGGAGTGGAGCGGAGCGGAGTGGAGTGGAGTGGAGCGGAGTGGAGCGGAGTGGAGCGGAGTGGAGTGGAGTGGAAGGGAGTGGAGCGGAGCGGAGCGGAGCGGAGTGGAGCGGAGTGGAGCGGAGTGGAGCGAAGTGGAGTGGGGTAGTGTGGGGTGGAGGGTCGAAAATCGCTTGAACCTTTTTAACAGGTTCATAGCGATTTTCGACGTGCCTTGACACCTCTCAAGTTTTTTTTTTAATACGTCATAAATCGTAAACCTTTCAAAGTTGGAACCAACTACAAGAACTTTTATAGTATGTTATTACTTGCTGCTACGGAACCCTTTATGGGCGAGTCCGACTCGCTCTTGGCCGGTTTTTTTAATTATTACAGAAAATAGGTTACTTTCTACAATACTATATGATACACAATTTGGTGAGCATTTATTAATTCTGGCAGGTATTTCGAGTTTTTGGTTTTAAAATAGGTACTTTTCTGGTAGGCGTTTGAACACAAGACAATAAAATTATAATCACCTGTGCATCTCCACAACCAAAGCCTTCATCTCATCCCTAACGCCTTTGTCCCTATCAGACAGCAGTATAGGAATCTTCTTCACCATCGGCTTGATGGCGATCACTTTGTTACCGAACTGCTTCAGTGACGTGTGTAAGGCGGACACGCAGGCAGCTACCACCTTGGGATTCTTCTGCTCCATGCCTTTGATTAACTCCTCTTCTACGATCTCATGTTTCTCTATTTCTATGTACATTAGGGTTATCTGTAAAGGAGAAATAAAGTTGTTAATTTTAAAGCCACTACCAACGCTGTTAATGTGGCAGTTTTGGTCGAAAGTAATTTAGGGCATCATCGACAAAACGATGGTTTTTGATGCGCAGGTGAAGTAGTGTACCAGAGACTTAATGATTAAATATGGGTATTAAATAGATCATACACAGGGAGAGGTATCGTGTTACCCATTTATTGAGTTTGAGGTCAGATAAGCAGTCGCCACATTTAAAATACTTTTTCTCATACTTAGAGAATTATAATGCAACGTTGTAATTTTTACAAAGCCAAGTTCCTTCATAACACGTTTCCAATAAAAGTACCGTTTTTACTCTTTTTTTGAACAATGCAATAAGTAGGTAGAGGTACACTCATGTGTTGTGCATTTCTCTTCAAAAGCGATTCGCAATTAAGTGACAGGGCAATGACTCGTAATATTTCACTTAAAAATGACCTGCTTACAGAATGTTATGAATAAACGAGGTCAAGTCAACTGTGGTTTACTTATCTGAATACTGTGGCATTAATACAATAAGTAAAAAGAATTTAAAATGATGCGTTTTGAATTGTGGTCAGACATTGTAGTCTCATTTCCTTTAATATGCATGAATGACGTTCAAAAGTTTATTGGAAATCTAACTTGATGTTCTTAGAAACAAATGTTCTTTATGCTAAAGTATGTGTGAATAAATAACACAAGTTTCCACCAAGAGGTAAGATCATTCTGACGGGGCCCCCATTGGAGGGCCAAAGGCATCACGCATTTAGGTATGAAGTAAACGCACCCATCTGGGGCAAAATAGAAAAAGAAAAGTAAAGTAGCAATTGCATCAATCGCCGATGATTTGCTGTCGTTGAAGAGTTCCCTCAATTTCTACAAGATTCCGTCCTCAGATCCTGACCTGATCACCATCTGTAAAGTACCTATACCCTTTCAAACAAACAAATAATAATTCCAAATCAGTCCAGGCGTCATAGAGAAATCGGGGACCATACCTATATCCTCCTTCTTTCGAAGTGGATTAAAAATAGGTTGGCCAACAGTAACAACTGACCTGTAAAGCAAGGTCCTTAGTCTTTGTTCTGGGCGCGGCGATGCACTTGGCGACGATGCCAGACATCACCTCTCCAGTCGTCTTGCCTGCATGCCCGCAGTTCTCCACGAACACCAGCGCCGCTTCCAGACCTATGACGTAACATAAAAGGGTTAGTTTTACTTTATTGTATAGCGTAAGACGCTCGCCACCTAGATGGATTCGAAGGGAGCCTGGATCAGCGGTCTACGGCGAGCTTGTTTTTATTTATTGATTTTAAACTTTATGCTGTAAGACGTGAACTTGGAAAATTCACTAAAGACAGTAGTTTCAATGCTACCACGGCGCTGAGACAGATATCAGCGGTAGATGGAAGAAAAGGCTGTCTTGGGGCGTCTTAGAAAATGTCTATATTCAGCTGTGGACTGCCACAGGCCCGGCTCATTTTGTCCTAGTTTCTACCAAAAGTGGAATGAAGTAGACAGATTGTAGTTTTTTTTTTTATAATGGTACTTTTTGCTGAGCCCTACAGGATCTATAATTGTAGCTTAAAGTTATTATGGAACGTTAATATCATAAATTCATTGCCATACCTAACCGGTTAGTCAGGATAACAATAAATACCAAGGTACTACCTGAAGTCATAATTTGCATAAAATTACTATTACATGTCATATACATGTAGTGATAACACTGTACGTCAAGGTATTATCTGACTCAGTATTTGAATGCCTACGTCTGCTACTACTTAATCGATAAATTAAAGTAACTTTCCTTTAAAGGCATTACCCAATCCTACGTAAAAGATTAAGCAGCTGATCCTCGTTATTTAATCCTGGATTACATTATGTAGAACCAAATAATTCTTCTAAATGTTAAGTTAGAGAGTTTGTTTGGACATATTTTCTTTAATGTAATGAAGGGTAAAAATTATGAGTTTGTCTAAGTAATTTAGATATTCAAAGCATGTTGATTTTCACAGCCAAATTGACTTTTGTTTTAAGGCCTTTACCCACAGAGCGCGATCCGTTCTGGCGATACGAGAAAGCACATATATGTATTATGAACATCCATAGGATACAGAAATCGCATGTGATCTGTCGGTAAAGGCCTCTATAGAGTTCCGTACTTAAAGGATGCCTTACTACTAAGGATCTACTGTCTGTCCATCCGTCAGTCACAGGGCTGTATCTTATGAAACATAATCATTTGTCATACCAGTGCAAATAAGTTTTTAGACTGACATGGTCACTGTTACAAATATTTGGGTTTAAAACGGGAAATTACCATGTCTATTATTTGTTTTGAGTTTCCGATATTTCGGAAATAAAATAAATATCGGAAACTCAAAACAAATACTAAACATTGTAAATATCCCGTTTTAAACCCAAATATTCATACAAAACTGCACTGCAGTTTTGTAAACTTTGAAATTAATTTTCGATGATCGGGATCGTAGTAATAAGCATTGGAAAAACTTCAGCCCTTTTACAACAGTTAGTAAGCTCGATAGCGTGACTGAAGGGTTTCCGTGAAAATATTTATCGGTCGATGCCCTATAGTTGTAATGTGTCGACTGGCGACGCACAAACAATGAAAAAAATAAACATCGATTGGCGTGCTTCCTTTATGTTATCGAATTAGAACAAGTTTAATCAGCATATGTTTTATTTTAATACTTGATGGAAGTAGTTTAGGTAAACTTAAAATCATTTCGGCTAGTCTGGCTGACAGAGCTAAATAAGCCGCTTGAGAACCCCTTAAGGATCGTGACTTTGGACTTTAAAGTTGATCACACAATTGTCAGCAACACACGCGCCTTATGTGCCACATTTAAGAATTCGAAGTATAAAATCGAAATATGCTGTTAGCATCCGAATAATGCTGATGACGTCATAATGTCAAATTATGCAGCGCGAATGGTGCTGATAAGGTTTTTTTTGTAACATTAATTTTGTGGATTAAAGAGGTTTTTTTTAACTGTGCCCCACACTAGGAATTTCTCCTGTATCGTGGGTGGGTTTACAAACATAGAAACTCACATACACAAACACCCAGACCCGAAAGAACTACTCGTAGAGCATACATATAGTTAGCATCTTAACTTGCCTAACAGCCTGTAATCTCTGAATTGTTAGGCAGAGGTGCACCTAATACACAGTTCATCCACATTTCGCCAGTAATGTTTGAGTTTCATATACATTTGACAGGCCTGTTGGTCTAGTGGTTAGTGACCCTGACTGCTATGCCGGAGGTCGTGGGTTCGATTCCCACCCAGGACAAATGTTTGTGTGATGAGCACGATCATTTGTTCTGTGTCTGGGTGTAATTTATCTATAATATGTATGTATTTAGAAATATATAAGTATGTTTATCAGTTGTCTAGTACCCATAACACAAGCTCTGCTTAGCTTGGGACTAGATGGCGTTGTGTGATAGTTGTGGAATATTATTATTATTATTATTATATAACAGTAGTCAGAAATGCAGAAACCGTGGCTGCTACTGAAAAATTCTTGATGGAAAAAACCCATAAAACTTGTCCAATCTGAAAATCGAACTCAGGAACAAACCTAGCCCAACGATGCGGTCATCATTCATATTTAACATCAATATCCGTTCAGCTGTGAAAAGTAACTTACAGACAGAGAGACGCACATATAATATTGATATAAGCGCAAATTCTATGTAGTCATTGTAACTGAAAGCCGAGTACCAACAATGAAATCAGCTGCCATCATAATAACTGCACTTCGAGCTAATTGACGTCCATTATGCTCGTTTTACTGTTACTTTTAGAATGTGACTGCATTTCGTGACAATAATGCGTCCAACATCACAAGTCAAAAAGGTCTTTTTTTCTGTGAGTTTCACAGTCACTTTTTTTAACCGACTTCAAAAAAAGGAGGAGGTTCTCAATTTGTCGGAATCTTTTTTTTTTTTTTTTTTATGTATGTTCCCCGATTTCTCGAAGACGCCTGGGCCGATTTGGAAAAATTTTGTTTTGTTTGAAAGGGTATACTTTCCAATTGGTCCCATGATCATCAGGTCAGGATCTGATGATGGAATCCCAGGGAAATCGAGGGCAACCTTCAAATTTTATAGGCATAGTACCATTTTCATATATTTTCTAAAGCTGTTCAAGTATTTGCATCTGATAATCATCATTTCAGGTGGATGAGCTGATGATGGAAGGTACAACTCCTCAACGGCTTGGAGAAGGCATCGACTGATTTAGTTTGTGTTCGCATATCTCTGGAACTACAAGTCCGATTTAAGTAATTCTTTTTTTGTTGTACTAAGTATTGTTTAACTTACGGAATACTGCAAGTTTCATCAAAATCGGTTCAGTAGTTTTTGAGATAGGGAATTTTATTAGCTTATTGTGCACTTGAGAGAGAATGATTTATTTGACAAGAATTTGAGTTGAATATTATTTAAACTAAAAAGAGTAAAATAAAAAACTTTTTCAAAAAAAATGTAACCGCCTTCAAAAACAACCACAAAAAAGGGTAAAATAACTTACAAAATAACTTTTCTTTCAGAAGTCGGTGGCAAAAAAACAATGAAATGAAAAAAAAAACAAAGGCACCGACTTCTGAAAGAAAAGTTATTTTGTAAGTTATTTTATTTATTTAAATTATTTCTGTATTATTTCCTGTCAGCTATATAACCTTGGGGTCTTTCAGTCAAGAGTGAGGTTACTTCTAGGCAAGCGTGCTTCATCGTCGACCACATCTTCACTTACCATCAGGCGAGATAGTGGTCAAACGAGAACTTATCGTTAAGTAAAAGCTAAAAAAAGTTTTTTTTTTTTTTTCAATCCAGTACTGGATTTGCTCTTATCTCTAGTCCAGGTTAGATGTGACAGAGATGTCTACAAAGAAGCAAGCTTACCCACAAGAATCCTGTTTCTGTGACTTTGAAGAGATTAGGGTCAAATGCCTTCGGGAACATAGACGATGGTAGTAAGTTCCACTCTTTTGTATCTGTAGTGTCAGAGTGAAGCCGCCTCTGGCAACCCTCTGGGAGTCGCCTCTGGGACATGGCTTTCAACTTAATTGATTATACATATAATTCCATGGGCAAAACGTAGTGTAGAACGCCCTGCTGCAAGATGGGTCGATGATTTGAAGAATGTGGCTGGCAGCGTATGGATGCGGACTGTCCACGATCGGGAGGGTTGGCGCTCTTTGGGGGAGGCTTACGTTCAGCAGTGGACGGCAATAGGCTGATAATATAATTCCAGGTGACCTCACGATGTTTTCCTTTACCGATATCAGAGATGTCCAAGATAAAATTAGAAAGTAAATAATGTATCGCAAAAGACACGTTAGTACGAGTACTTGCCCGGGTTTAAACTCACAAACTCGTCCATGACAAGCGAGTTGTAAGCCTCTGGGCCATCACATTATATCGTTGATGATTGCTGTAGATAGATACAACTCCCAAGGTAAGGTTGACCCGTCTACATCCCGTATCCAATGGACAATCGTGAACTTCATGAGGCATGAGGCAAGCCGCTTCCAACCGGTCCTAATGGAAATTTATGGGGGAGGCCTATGTTCAGCAGTAGATGTGCTACGGCCTGATACGACGATGATGATGATGTTGCTATTAGAAAAAAAAGACCCTGCAGGGAATTCCAGTCCTTAGCTGTACGTACAATGGCATCCATAACCACAAGATATAGGTCCCACCCATAACTTCTGCGGAGCCTCCCAACCTAATTTAATTTAACCCCGTATAATTACATTCCAAAATCTCTTCAACCTATTCACGGTCGAGGTCGCATTCCTAAAAGGCTATACATGCGTATAACTGGATCACGTATTTAACCACATTCAACCATATTTACAAGTCGTTTGGGCAGCTCACGTGCGTTCACGAGGTAGACAAATCCATGTGATCCAACATGTGACTAAAGAAACCTTGCTAACATAATTACTAAAAACGCTCCGAACATTGAGGAGACAATTCAATTGGATTATAAAGAGTAAGGGTCAGAACACACGAGACGCGACGCGATGGGATATGACGGAAAAATACTGTAATGTGCATACGACTGTGTGTGCGACTTACGAGTGGTGGGTTCGAAATTCGCCAGGTGCAATACTTTGTGTAAACTTATTTGATGACCCCTGCTCTTAAAACGGTGAAGGAAACATCGTGAAGAAACTGGCATGTCCTAGAACCAAAAATTCGAAGACGAACTCTACCAACCCGCACTAGGCTCGCGTCGTGGATTGTGGCCAACTCTCTCTCACAGAGAGGAGGCCTATCTCCCAGCAGTGGGAACATTATAGGCTGATGATGATGATGATAGAAATGTGCGCACAGCGTCGCGTCTTGGTGTGAATTTACCCTTAGAATTTTTAAATTGACTCATTCATTCGTTTCGTTTTAGACAACGAATGAGTGTTAATAATGAAGGCAGGCTGATGACCTTTTTCGGTCAAACTAGAAGAAAGTGGTTTCATAAATTCTTGAAGACAGCGTATGTCTATAAATCGTAGTGACTAGCGTGAAATGAAATATAAGAGTGGTTTGATTATTAGAAAGTTGTGATCGGCAATAGATTCTATGATTGGCCAATTTTGATCTCTAGATTCAATTGCAACGTAAGTATTTAAAAAGACTGCGTTGGTCGCGAGAAAAAGGTTTTGGTTTCAATCGTCATGTCACACAGTATCAAAGATGTTCAAGAAAAACCGGCCAAGTGCGAGTTGGACTCGCGTGAAGAGGGTTCCGTACGATGTTACCTATCACGTTTTTTTTTTCTAAATCTGACTCAAATTGGTACGCACAATATTGAGTGATTAACTATGTTATTTTAATATCATGGACTCATATAGCGAAAATTACCTCCCATATACAGATATGGACTTCTTATAGGTTTTCCTATAATCTATAAGTAGAAAACTAAATTCTGTATTTTTTAAAAAAAATTTGGTTCAGTAGTTTCGGAGATAAGGGGGGGGGATGGTCAAATTTCGTCTATTTTCTTGAATAACTTGGAAACTATTAATTTTAAAATTACAAAAAAAAAATATTTAAGATTGTCTCAACAAGACCTTTCATTTGATATGTAACACGATGCAGTTTTCAATTTTTTTTTTAATTTTCCCCTTCCACCCCAAAAATTACCTCCCATATACAGATATGGACTTCTTATAGGTTATCCTAAAATCTATAAGTAGAAAACTAATTCCTGTATTTATTTCAAAATTTTAGGTTCAGTAGTTTCGGAGATAAGGGGGGGGGAATGGTCAAGCTTCGCCTGTTTTTGCTGAATAACTTGGAAACCATTTATTTTAAAATTACAAAAAAAATACTTTTAAGTTTGTCTCAATAATACCTTTCATTTGATATGTCACACGATGCACTTTTCAAATATTTTTTTTTAAATTTTCCCCTTCCCCCCCCAAAAATTACCTCCCATATACAGATATGGACTTCTTATAGGTTATCCTATAATCTATAAGTAGAAAACTAATTCCTGTATTTTTTTCAAAATTTTAGGTTCAGTAGTTTCGGAGATAAGGGGGGGGGGAATGGTCGAGCTTCGTCTATTTTTTTTAAATAACTTGGAAACCATTTATTTTAAAATTACAAAAAAAATACTTTTAAGTTTGTCTCAACAATACCTTTCATTTGATATGTCACACGATGCAGTTTTCAAATATATTTTTTTAAATTTTCCCTTTCCCCCCCCGAAAATTACCTCCCATATACAGATATGGACTTCTTAAAGGTTATCCTATAATCTATAAGTAGAAAACTAATTTCTGTATTTTTTTCAAAATTTTAGGTTCAGTAGTTTCGGAGATAAGGGGGGGGGAATGGTCAAATTTCGTCTATTTTCTTGAATAACTTGGAAACTGTTTATTTTAAAATTACAATAAAAATATATTTAAGATTGTCTCAACAAGACCTTTCATTTGATATGTCACACGATGCAGATTTCAATTTTTTTTTTTAATTTTCCCCTTCCCCCCCAAAAATTACCTCCCATATACATATCGCTCATTTGCGACAAGAACGTGACAAAGTAAAAATCTCGATTTGTGGTAAAACGCATTTGAAAGTTTAAAATTTCTGTAACTTTTTAATTATTATGTTTTGACTATTCAGCTCAATACAACATAACTTCAAGGTTTTCGTTTTTTTGGATCAAATTGCATTCAGACCTTTATGTCAGTAATTAAATTTATTATGATTATTTATTTAAAAAATGGTCCTCCTTGTTGCGTTATTCTTGTAAAAAATTTGCAGTACTGCAAAATAAACAGATATGTACCGTTTTTCTTGAAAAAAAAAATTTAATAAAAATCTAAACCTTTACAAGTTATGTCGTATTGTTACGTTTTATTGATAATCTGTAATCTAAATGTATGGAACATTTTAATCAAGACACGTTACTGTCGTAGAAATCTCTGTATTTTGGTATTTTGTTTTACAAAATGAAAGATATTTTAGCGAAGTTATTGTGTGACTTTCACTGGAATACAAGTCATCATCATCATCATCATCCTCAGGGCGTTAATCCCGGTTGCTACCTTGGCTTCCACCTCGGTGCCCGGGGTCCGCCTTCCTACCTAGACGCCTCCATTTCGCACGGTCTTGTGCATCTCCTGCCGTGAGCCCATTAGCACGCATATCGTCCCTTACGACGTCAAGCCAACGTTTCTTAGGCCTTCCTCGTTTCCCTGGCCCCGGCGGGGGCGGCATGGCAAGGCATTTGTTTCCCACGTAATCTGCCGGTTTTCGCAAAACGTGGCCATACCAGCGTAGGCGACTTTCTTGCAGTTTATCTGCTATGTCACGGACATGAAGGCTACCGCGGATGCGGGAGTTTTTAATGCGGTCCTTCCGCGAGACTCCGCACATCCAGCGCAGCATATTCATTTCCGTGACACGCAGGTTCTGCTTATGTCGCTCAAGTATAGGTAGGCCACGCTTCACTGCCATACAAAAGGACAGGTCTAATGATGATCTTATAGACCTGTCCTTTGAGCTTAACCGGCATTTTTGGGTCACAGATAACCCCCGCCACCTCGCGCCATTTTGCCCAGGCGGCCGAGATACGTGACTTGACGTCGCTATCGACGTCCCCGGACTCGTGGAGCACCGATCCCAAGTATCTGACCTGTTCCGTGCGCTCGACTGTGTCTTCGCCAATGCGAACAGGAGCAGCATTTGTGGTATTGCAGGCCATTCCTTCCATGCACACGTTGTACCAGGCGCCCCCCGTCCGAGTCCGCCAGCGCGATGTCATCGGCATACATGAGCAGCCATGGCGGCTGCTCACTTGCTACTCAACCATTGACTTTGTTATTACGTCTAATTTAAACTTCTCTGAGGCATTTTTGTAATAAAATCAACGGTTGAAGCATTATAATTATGAAAAAGAACACATTTGGGCCCCTTCAATCCAAGATGGCGGCTAACGCAGACTCTCCTCGAGGTCGAAAACTAACATTTTTAACAAATAAAAAAAAATACTCCCCGTTGACTGGACTATTACAATCTTCCTAGATCCTAGATCATGATTCCATCTGAAAAATAAATTGTAATTAGACAATGTTTTTATCCTTTATAATGCAACATTGTAAGCTATTTGTTGTAAAAAAATATTATTTTTTATCAAGAATGTGTTAACTTGAGATAACCAACATTAAGACCAAACATTTTGTACTTTAATTATCAACTGTAACGGAACATCTCAAATTAACCAACAAAAAACATTGTTTATTTCAGCAACAACGGTACAATCCTATATAAACCATAGCATGCGATTACTATTTTTACTACAATAATGGCCCAAATACAAAATGTCCCGTTATAGCTGCAAAAATAAATCACTAAAAAAAAACAAAAAGCTGTATTTACCTTTCATCAAATCCGTGACTCCATGAGCTGTTACGTTTTTGCCGCAATCGGGCAGCACTTTCCTCCTGAAGCGAGCGGCTACAACTGACGTGAACCGATCTTGCATTAAACTTAAGGGCGGAAAGAGATGGCGCTAAACCGATAGTCGCCGACCTTTTCCCTCATTACTCGGTCATTTTCGGCGCTAGAAATATCGCGTTTTAGCAGCAAGTAGAGCGCGATGCGCCGATTCTACTGTATGATTATTCCATAACGATACATATTTTCGTTAACACGTTCTTGCCGCAAATGAGCGATATATGGACTTGTTATAGGTTTTTCTATAATCTATAAGTAGAAAACTAATTACTGTATTTTTTTCAAAATTTTAGGTTCAGTAGTTTCGGAGATAAGAGGGGAGGAGGAATGGTCAAATTTCGTCTATTTTCTTGAATAACTTGGAAACTATTTATTTTAAAATTACAAAAAAAATACATTTAAGATTGTCTCAACAAGACATTTCATTTGATATGTCACACGATGCAGTTTTCAAAACTTTTTTTTTCATTTTCCCCTTCCCCCCCAAAAATTACCTCCCACATACAGATTTCATCTATTCACGTCACACCTCTGTGCTTGGGTCACAGGAATTGATATGTGTACCAAATTTCAACCCAATCGGTTTAGTAGATTCGGAGATAATTGACTGTAAGCGACAGACAGACGGACACACGAGTGATCCTATAAGGGTTCCGTTTTTGTATTCGGACGTACGGAACCCTAAAAATGCATCTGTCTTGTTAATTTAAATAAACCAGCTGGTCATCCAGCTGCGGGCAAATATTTTGAAGACTGGTAGCGGTATGGAAAAACTTCTGCTAGTAGCTCGAATTTAATTTTCATGTTCTTACTAAAGAAAACAGTTAAAACGCCAAAAAACTCTGTAGGCGGACTCCCCCGATACATAGAACACAACTGACGAAATGTGTGTATTATACAGATGTGTGTCCCTTAAGAGAATTCAGATTTGACAATAAGCATCACACCTGAATTCTCAAAGTGACGTCTCTTAGGGAGAGTTCAAAGTTCTTTGTTCCCAATAACAACAGTTGTGAATCGCAACCATTTTGTTATGGTTACGGGTATGGGTATCGACACACGATCGAATGCGCGCACGAATTTAAACGGTACATATAAGATACATAGTAGAAATCATGAACGTGTTGATAAAATCGATATTTTCCAAGTATAGCCATGGCTTTTGTCCCTCGTGACCTTGAACTCAGTGCACTGACACATCGTTTTAAATGGAAAGTAAACAATAAATACACAACTTGTACTTTTCTGCTTAAAAGGTAGCATGTACCATACTTTATGGGATTGGATGGACCATGTCATTGTATGCAGAGTGCATCGCAGTGGAGCCTGAGTCATCATCACACAGTTTGGCGTTGTTGCAGAGGGCTTAAAAACACTTAGATTATAAGTTGTCCAGATTCCGTGTTCAAAATAAAACTTGACGATTTCATGATGCCACTTTTTTATAAGTATGTGAGTGAGCACCACGCACACATTTAAAAATTTTCCTTGGACATGTTTTCTTGACTACGTAGGAATCGAACGAAGGGGATAAGTTTTCTTTCTTGCTTTGGCTTCAATTCTCAGTGACCTACTAAAAATAGGACATTCCACCATCTAAGCACTAATGATTGTGCGAGTGATTGGCAGGATTGGCTCACACGGAGAGAAGTGGATAGCTTAGGAAGACACCTTTGTGTAGCAGTGGAAACACACAATCTGTTAAAAAATCGACCATACATATTTTATTCTTGATATAAGTTGGACGCAGAGATCACTTGTTGTTCTAAAATAAAAACGTGTGCAAGATTTCTTGTTGCAAACTGCAATGTTAAGTACTTAGGCTAGTACTATGCATTGGGTACCTAGGACTAGACAATATTCAAGGTAGACCTTTAGCTCTAGACAGACACTGCCCAGCATTGCCTGACCCATCATATGAAAAAGAATAAAGGTTAGGTGGGTCAAGTATGTTGGTCACAGACCGTACTAGAGTTACCACTAACAACTTCAGGAAGCAATAATTCTTTGCCCAGACAACCTCAACCGAGAGTTATATTTACTATGAACCTGTGTCATCCCACAACTGGGCAAAAGGCTACCCCCATTACTTCAATTAGTGGGTGGGCTATCAAATATGCGTGACCTTTGTATAATAAGTGGGTGGTAAGCAAAATACGCCCTTAGGATGTGTAGTTGCCGAAACTAGTCCGATTTAAACTGTAACTTAATGTAAACTAGTATATACTACTATTATTATAAAGCAGAAGTTTCTGAATCTACTGCTTCGAATTGAACAATTATTTTTGTGTTGGATATTCCATTTATCGATAATTTTTTTACGTTGCCGTTTCCTAACATCACGCTACGACAAATAGGAACCGAGCGGGGTGAACCACGGGGAACAGCTTTATAAAGCTAAAGAGTTTATTTTAGCGATGCATCCGATACCGATATATCGGCGATACTTCGGGAAAGCCGATATATCGGTATCGACGATATTTTTATGAAACTATACTTTTTAATTTAAAAATGTAGTGTAAACGAGCGTGTTGTCTCGTCTATTTCGTTGCAAACGAGTCACGAACTGTGCCCGGGGAAACTTTTGCCAAAAAGACTTGCGAAATCGCCTTTCCCCGAAAAATTTTAGTTTACTTTGTTTTTTGAACAAAAATCTTATTAATGTTAATTTTAATTACTAAAATGTATAATTATCTAATATAAACCTATGTCACTACTTTTCTATTATTAAAAAAAATAATCTGTCTTGTGATTTATTTTTTTTATCTTAATTTTTTAATTCACAATAAGCGTATCGGTATCGCCGATATTTTTATAAGAGTATCGGTATCGTATCGGCGAAAAGGCGTATCGATGCATCTCTAGTTTATTTGTTTGGTAGAACGCGCTGATCTCAGGAACTATACTCATTCAAATTGCAAAATTATGTCGGGTAGTCTATTTATCAAGAAATGCTATAGGCATATAACATCCCGCTACGACCAGCTACGCTGAGCAGAGGGAGAAACCGCGGGGGACAGCTATAGTCTCCGCCAGATAAGTCTGGAATAAAATTCGTTGACCCCCGTGTACCATGTATTCTAATGTTTCAAAACGATAAGAAAAATGTAAAGAAAGTGTCGTAACACGATCAAAACAAACGTATCGTGGTAAGAGGCGACTTTCACCTTATAATTTATTTTGAAATTCGAACGATGGTATTATGGAATTCGAACGATGTATTATAAGGATCAATGACCTTTATTCCAGACTTATCTGGCGGGAACTATAGTAAACCATACTGCGTGCATACCATCGACACGATAGTAGACAAAATATCACCCAATTCGTGAATAACCTGGCGCATGACCAAGAATAACAGGCGGTCTCGTCTGTGCAAGGAACAGTTACTTGTTAGTCGTAAAACATCCCAAAGGATTCCAAGACTTTACGATCAAGAATTAATGGTCATTTTAACCTACATTTTAAATTAATTTGTATTGTGGAGTTGTGGGTGCATTTTCATACAGATAGCTTGCACATGGACAAGGAACAATTAATATCTGTCAGTCGTTCATAAATAGGTCCTTGTTTTAGAATTCAACCTACTTAATCAATTCTTGATAACAAAAAGGATAACTGAATAAATTAATGTTATACAACAATAATTTATTCAGTTATCCTTTTGTGTTCTGTTTCTGTTGTTTCAGTTGATATTTTTTTTATGTTTTCATTACACATACTAATTTGTGTGTGGTTTTAAATTGTAAATTCAAGTTGGTTCGAGTATAAGTAAATATTGATATATTTTTGCAAAAATTAGTTCACAATAATCATAATACAACAATAATTGACTAATCTGACGGCACGGTTGGCCCGGTGGTTGAGCGATCGACTGCTGGGCAGCGTGTCGCGGGTTCGATCCCCGCACGGAACAAATATTTGTATGACCTGCAGGTAGTTTTTCCGGGTCTGGGTGTTAGTGTGAGTTTCTAAGTTTGTAAACGCTCCCACTACACAGGACAAACTCCCAGTGTGGGGCAATGTTTTACCAAAAAAAAAAAACATCAAATGAGTTCTCCTACCCTGGGTGGAGTAAACGGGACTGTACTGTCAATCTTAAAAGGACGCGGTGCCCTCCCACGACAAATAAAAACGCAAGTTTGGAATAAACAAAAAAAAAGTAACATCAATGACAATAAAGACAGATGTTTTGGGTGTTGTTGCCAAAATTAAATGGCTTCTGTTTGCTTAGAACGCAATTCATTCAGTTTCCCTTCGTCTTTATTTATAACCAGAGCAAAAAATATTATATTGTACTTGATACTCTTTTATTAATTTCACATTAAAATTAATGAATCATATAAAAATAATTCGCTTAGATGTTCTTTATATTGGATACATAGAGTCGACTATCTTTGTAGCCAGTACAGCCACAAACATACTGGGCTTGCATACAGTTCCTCAGTTTCTCACAGAAAGGAGGCCAGTGTTCCAGCTGTTGAATTGTCATATTTTATTTAATTTTTCGTTTAACGGTAGGTAATGTTAATGGATGGAGAGGAAGAGGAAGGCCAAAGAAAAGATAGATGGATTGTCTAAGGAATGATATGAAAGAAAAGGAGTAAATGATACTGTGACGTCTGATAGGGGAGAATGGAAGAAGAAAACGTGTTGCGCCGACCCCAAGTAGAATGGGATAAGGGCAGGAAGAAGATTTAACGGTAGGTATCTCGACTGATGGCAAGTAATAAATAAATAAATAGATAATCAAATCAAACAAAAAAAGTTTCCTCTGAATAATAAATAAAATAATATTGAATTTGCATGACTCACAAACAGAAAATTTGTTATCATTATTTGTGCTGACACAATTTTCAGGAAAAAGAGCTTAAAATTGTCAGTCACCACAAATCATAAATAAATAATTATGTGTGCATTTCAACGGCAAGAATGTATCATGTAAATAAATAGTCAGTGATAAATGCAGTTTAGTTGTTCATTAAGGTAATAATTAATACTTAGAAGTTGCAATAAATCCTTAACAGATTACTGTTAAGGATTATTTGATAGAATTAAATTATTACAATTGCAATTTTCATAGGAAATAGTTCCACTAGCAAAAGCTGACCATATAATTAGAGAATCTTCCCCAAGGTATAGATTCTTTGGAAGATCACTGGGATTTTCTTATTAAATTTAAAGAATATTTTATTAAATTTCTCTGAACAAGAAAAGTGCATAAAAAATAGCACTAACATAATTTGTAGAGGTAAAAAGATAGGAAGTGGTCACCTCATGCCACTTTTTCATTTGATCCATACTTCCTGAGATGCCCTGTATATTTTTATTTTTTCTTACTGCATTATAAATAGACAATGTACAGCTAGTAGATTATGTATTTTTCTTTTCTACCTCTATTACAGTCAATTTAAGTAACCACAAAGAGCAATTGAGTTGAAAATCAATTACAGTTGCTCTGTAGCAAGGATCATTCAACTATGTGTAATTTGACAGAAAATCAACCACATGGTTGAGAAAGCGCTGGGCAAAGGCTAAGGGTCATATAACCAGTAAGTATCAAAGGTTGGATCCATGAAATATCTAATACAGTATTAGGACGGCTCAACAGTAGTTATTCAACAAAATGAACATTACTTACACTGAGTTCAGACAATGGAGTCGACATACATAAAAGTTACCTATAAACATAACAGGAAAAAAGTAAACAAACAAATTTCAATACACATACCTTTCTCCTGAGCCACGGCATTGCTGTCAGTGACAAACTTCTTGATCAGTCCTAAGTATTTGTTCCATTCCGGAGACTTCTCATCGTCAATCTGGTTGAAAAGCTTAATAGCTTCCTCATAGCCAGCTACCCTAGCCTTCCATAGTTTGTGAACACATTTCTCGTCTGTCGGCAATTTCTTGTATTCATTCTCATCCTCCATTTTGAATTTGTGAGCTTAGTCAGGTTTTGAATCTAAACTGGAGACAAAAAAAGGTTAGGTACTTTTTAATTATTCTTGATTAAAAATATATGCCTGATGGTAAGAGATGAAGGTCACCTATGATTCATAAGCAGTTTAAACAGCTAGGTTTGGGTCGCTCGGTTAAGCAGTATCAACCTTCTAGAGCTGCTGAACGGCAAGAGGCCACATCAAAAATAAATCAATACAGGTTTGGGCCAGTAACTACTGAGCCTCTACCATGAGTTGTTATACGAAGACTCTTGAAGCAGGCCAATGAGAGCGCCAAATGCGGTCGATATTGATGATCCAGTCTTCGTAATGACAACTCATGGTATTCATACTGATATAATAACTGGCCCTTTGAGGAATTTATATGTATGAAGTCAGGTTGATCTAAAAATCACTAATTGTAAATAAATTTTTATTCATCTGTTTTGTTGCTTGAGCAATAGTGTCCCTTTATAAGAATTTTATTGTAATGACATTTTTCATTCCCGCATGCAAAATATGCAGTTTTATTGTGCTTTTGCAGACACCAATGCGATTACAATTTACTTGATTTTACTAAAGTAGTATTTTAGAATGCCTATATTTATTATTTAATTCAGAATTGCATTGTGTCAAATGGCAGTTGGGTTCCAATGCAAATAAATTGGGCTTCAGTTGTAAAAATATGGTTTTATGAGAAATTTAAATTGTTTGAATCTTAAATTTGCTTAAATACATTTATTAGCCAATAAACTCTCATACATTATGTATTTGTGAGGGTATCAATAACAAAGCCTATATGTGGGTAAGTGACCATTTTAAACATGTTTCCCTAAAAGGAGTCATGTTAGCCCTGAATACAATTACATGTGTATAAATTACAGTTTGTGTTTGACCTTATACTGCAAGATTGCAGTTTCTACAAGGCCATCAGTGCATGGTTCTTACTGAATAAGGGTAAGGAAGATTGTATATTAAACATCTGATAAAACACTGACTTATCGACATTCGTAGAACAATACTATGGTAAACAATGCCCATGTCACACACCTACTGCAGACTTACAATCAACTGAGTCACACTACATGCAATGTGCAACTAATTAGTAAATAACATGGAACTATTGTATGTCAACTTTCTTAACGCGTAGGCGTACAACTTCAAGAACTACGACCAATTTAACGAATCACAAATACGTTAATACGTAAGAAACGGTGATTCAACCGAACCAACGACACCTGCTTTCGAATATAATAATGGCTACCTGGCCAATACTGCGGAACAAATAGTTAATTACGAGCCGGTTCATTTATAGCTGTGCCCGTTTTACACTGAGATGAGAAATTAGATCGCATCTCAGCCGACTATGAACGCCCGACAAACGGTCACTTTCTCACTTTACAAACAAATCCAATCAAATGTCAGGAAACTTACCGTTATCAAGCTGTTTCTGCAGAGTCCACTTGATAAAACTAAATTTATTAAAACTAAACAACATAAACGATGGTTTGCTCACATTATCCAGCAACAAGCATATTTAACTGACAAAAAGAAATGCCTTTTTCTTTTTCGTCGTCGTTTTTTTAAGTTTG
Source organism: Agrotis exclamationis (assembly GCA_950005045.1). Taxonomy (NCBI): domain Eukaryota; kingdom Metazoa; phylum Arthropoda; class Insecta; order Lepidoptera; family Noctuidae; genus Agrotis; species Agrotis exclamationis. The sequence goes on along the minus strand of OX465429.1, from coordinate 15,656,313 downwards.
CGAAATGAAAATGGACGGAAGATTAATGTTGCCAGAAATTAATTTTACGTTTAACCACAGAATAATTAATAGTACTATACGTAAAGAAGGACTACTCCAAAAAAAAATCAAACAAATGTAAAATCTATATACGAGAGAATAAAGTACATTTTAACTGGCAGCCGTACCGCCCACCTACTTTTATAATAGCCTAAACTTCCCGTGCGCAAGCAAAAATGTACTGAATGGTTACGCCCGAGAGTTTATTTTGGTTTATCTGACGCCAACGAAATTAAAAGGTTACTATGGGTCAAGCTCAATAGGGTTGCGACTTGCGAGTTTAGGCACAAATAGGTAGGTACCTATGCGTATTTTATGCATTTGCTAAATTACATTATTACCATAAATACCTATGTTCCTCAAGGAATTTTGTTTTTATCATCAGCCTATATCTTTTTGGTTTCGTCATCGATTATTACATACATTATTGATTGTTAGCACAGAATGATAATAGTAGGTACCTACGGCAACTTACGTGAGGAATAATATTTATATATTTTAAAATTATTATCTTTTCTACCTATTATTGTTATATTTATCTTACAAAAAAAAAGTTTATAATATTTAAAAGATTTTTATCGTCTATGGCAAAATAGCCAGTCCTTATTATTTTGCACTCAACCTAGTAACCGACCAATTACTATCGCATACTGTCACAGGCCCCGCGTTGCGTGTCTTTGTAGGTAGGTAAAAAAGTGGCGCAGCGAATTACGACCGCTGACCTTGAATGCGTAGTGTGGCCATTTTCTGAGTTAGAACTTTTAAACAACAACGCAAACATCTTTCTACTTTCTACCGATCTTAATTCTTAGTACTCAGCTTAAGGTGAGTGAGAGTGTCGTCTTTTTATCTTGGTCGTCCAGTAGGCTCACACCCCCACCCCCCCCAATTAGTATCTCGCCTCATTTCCAAACTTGTAACCTCATGATTAGGTATCATGATCAGTTAAGCCCATACTTCACAAGCAGGGAGATAATTTTGTTGATCATTACTAAATATGTACTATATATTTTTTTTCTTCATAATAATATTGTGTTATTAATTTACCAAAAGCACCTAAAGCAAGAAACTTGTGCGTAACTACACGTAACGTAACAAAAATATTAAGGAGACGGAGCGCGTGCGTAACGGGTGGCGCGTGGCAGCCGTAGTGAATGGGCCACGACATAATGGCCCCGCAACTACTTGCAGTTTTATGCCTACACCGCGGAGTGAGACAGGCCTGGTTTAACCATAACCATAACTGTCAAAATTTTAACAAAAGTTTTGTAGAAGTGTTTATTTTTGAATTAAATATATTAATTTTATTAAACGAGGTATTTGTATGTTGTTGAATAATCGAATAAAAAAAATTGGTTACTAAAAATACAGTCAATTTACAGAACAGCTGACTAACATAACTGTAAAATAATGAATAAAACGAGTCTGGAAAACAATTAAGAGTTTAATACTATAATTAACTACTACAGTAAGAAGTTAAATTAGATCTGACAAAGTCATAATATGAAATAAAATGAATTCATGAAACAAACCATAGACACATTATTTGTAAAAAAAAACCATTTTGTAAATTCTAATTTCAACTTGGCAATCTCTTACGAAGTAGTTCATATCATTCATTCAACCATTCTATTTTGCCCATCTCATTCGTTCTTCTGTTGATAACCTTCACTCTTGCAGCCTAACCTAACCAAGATTTTTTAACAAAATAAAGTAGTTCGTTCTGAGAACAACAGCGAGCGAGACGTGCGTCACGTCGTCATCGTGACAACTGTGCGTTCGCAGTTCTAACAGTCGACAAAAATAAATAGTACCGCTGAATGTAATTGTTTTGATTTCATTACAGCTATTTGTGCGTTGAAACGTTGATTATGATGATGGAGTAATTAAATGGAGCATTAGAGCTTGTTTGAAATAGACTAAATAAACAAGAGTGTTGTGTTTTTGTTCGGCGTTGGGGTGATATTGGAGAGAGAAGGGGATTCAACAGCTGTCTGTGCATAGTATGCTTCATACTGTGAGTATGTTATGCTTTTCTGAACATTTAGGTAACCATTTTCTCGCAAATGGAAGCGGTACGATCGGTTTAAACGCTATTTTTACACTTTCGACTAGCGTTCTTTCATCCTTTGTTTTATAAACGATAAAATCAAAATTAGTAAACATTGGACCAGTAATGCAGGTAATTAAATTGAATTCTTACGATATCTACACAGCTACACACACATCGAAGATTATCCATTTTAAAACTGGTTTCGATTTGACCGTAATGCTTTACTTACGTAAACTTTGGTAGGTATATCGTGATTCTTTATGATAATATCTGGCTTACGAAATACAAAAATCTTTTACCTGCATGAATAAAGACAGTAATATTTAGATTTCTTATCTTACCTTAACACTTATACATACCTAAATGATTTCATTTGATGAATGAGATGATCCCGGGTCATCAGAAAAAACTGCTTTAAAAAGCACTATCAACGTAACCACCTACCTCCTACTTTCATAACGCTTTTACTTGAACATTAATGCCATCCTGATACCATGCCTCAATCTTCTGGATAGTAAGCCTACTCGTTTCTCGCTCGTTCCTGATAATGTTACATTCACCCCATTTATTAAAAATAAGTAGGTAGATACCTAGCTAGACTGACTTCAAGATAAACAAATGACTGTCATTTTGTATGCTAATATCCTATACGGTATTGGTACCTACCTACCTACAATAACTGATCAGTTACTTACTGTACCTTCGTGTACTTACATGATTCTATCTACCTACATTGCTTAAAAAAGTAGGTACCTACCTAGACAAGGTTTGTCTTCCTTAGTTCCCCTACATTCCTTATTTAATTTCAACCCGGAATCTCCCATTGCTGGGCTTGCCAGCAAAGGGCTGCCTGTTTTTTTTTCGTGGTAAAATCATCAAATGAGTCCTCCCACCCAGGGCAGGGCGAGAGGGACTGTCAGACTCGTACTGACTAAAATCCACGGTGTCCTTCAATAGCCCTTTTCTGTTCCGGGGTCACGGTAATGAGATAAGTCCCGCGACCCCGGCAGACTTTGGCCCTCTAGAGGGGGGCCCCGTCATCATGCTGACGCTCTTTGAGGCGCGCGTGGAACACAACGCGCCGTCGACCCGGGCATGGTCCATGGTCGGACAGCGAGTCGACTAGGGAAGACTTATGTCTGTCTACGCTTTCGTCCTTTAACAAGGCGTTTCCCGCGATTTTTTCCCATATCGTCAAGCAAACGAGGAGCTTTTGAACGCCCATGATTTCCTTGGCTAGGCCATGACCATTGTTACTATTTATTGCAACAAAGAAAACTACACCATCCCTTATCACCTCCATCTTACTGATAATGTAGACATTGTACCTATCTTATCATAAAATATCTTATCGTAATTAGATCTAACTAACAGACAATCAAGATGTAGGTACTTATAACGTATTGTAACTCAGACTCAGATGAGGAAAAAAGATCGGATTCCGAAATTCTTTTTTTAAAAATCCGGTTCAGATTTTTTTTATGTTTTTTGGCAAGGCTTAATCCGGTTCAGATTTTGAGTCACGAATTACCTACGTTTTATTAACAGAAAACTCACACCTTGGTATTTCGAGATTATAAATCTGATGTGTCTTTGTAGGTACCTAGCTATACGAAATACACGAAAAATTACCTACAAACGAACATGTTTAGCTTAAAATGACATAACATTTAGGACTATCCACGAAAAAAAGTTTTTATCCTGTTCTCCTAGTACCTACCTACTTTCTGTTCAGATTCCACATTGTGTCCTCGTTTTCGGTAGTTTTGTGCTGGATTTTATTATTTAATTGTTCTGCTATCCGTGCGGAAAAAAGAAATGGTTCGAATACAATAATCAAAAATAAAAAAACAAAAACCTTTGGCTAATTTATACATCATACTTTTTTTCGTAGGGAATTACCTATTCTTGTGGCGAACTTACAACAACCCCCAAGGGACAGACAGGACGCAACTAGCTATGAGTGCAAACACGTTCATACAGGAGGCTTAAAAAGATAGTTAATGCAGAATTACAATAGGATAAAATTCGTAAAATTGTCACAGTTTCAATATTAACTGTCCACGAACAGTATTATAATGTTTCTCTATGCCACGAACATTCTGCTAAAGTGACCTTTTAGACCCCAGATCTTGTGAAACAGGCATGGTAGAATAAACTTTAGAAAAAAATACAAGCAGCCAGAACGCTCAATCTCATCAAATCTTCACAAAAGCCAGTGTTATTAGTCCTGAGTCCTAATAAAATACCAGTGAAAAATATACAAATAATTCATAATAATTATCCATTTGTCACTTTCAATCATCAGTGTCATTCCAATGAATTTTGAAAATACTCATCAATCAACCCAGAGAACTGGAAATTATAAAGTCAATTCTACGCAAATTCTTCACTAGGAGACGAATTCCAGCAAAATAACAAAAAAAAATCGCAGACAAAATTCCTGAATAGAAATAATTAAATTCCTTTACTGCCTAAAAGTATTGATATTCGTTTTTAAACATTAAAAAAAATGAACAACCAAAAAAGTGTCATTGCGATCTTGTGACTAAATACATTAATTTAATAAAAATAAAACTTGCATGACTTGTAAATTGCTTTTAATTTAAAAAAAATATATATTTAGTTCAAAGGATTCTTGTAATTTAAATTTAAAAAATCGGCGTATTTTGTTTGAGCCAAATACTCGCGCTAGCGCCCCCTGTACAAAATATCTAGTGATCTAAAAAACGTAAGTTGTGGTCACATCTCAAAAAAACAGGCCATAATTATTTTTTATACACGGTAATCTGACTTCCCGTACGGTTCACAAACAAACCGTTAACATGGTATATTTACAATTCTGTTAGGGTCACCACATGTTACAGATTAACGAGGATTATCCACATGTTTTTATGAAGCCCAATTTTTACGTAAACATTGACGCCAGACTAAACGAGAGCTACAAATCCTTGATACCATTTCATTGTTCAAATATGATTTAATCCACTTGTAATTGGATGGCTATTATAAATGGTTACAAAGTCAAATACTAATTATCTTGGCTAATAACTGGCTAGATAACCTAATTATAGTCTATTTTGGAATGCGTCCAACTAGTAATACATAAATACGAGTCGACTCGTATCATACCTAGTCAAAATCTGACAATTATTTTAGATACAGTATCAAAAAAACATTTTGCTGATGACACAGTAGAATCAGGCAAATATATCAAAGACTCAAGATTACGGAAATGTGAAATAATGGAAACTATTTGAAAATAGTATGCAAAATTATGCCAAATCCAAAAATTCTGAGGCGTGGAGGCGTGACTTTCTACCAACACCGTGATGTATTTCTCGCCTCTGCGACAGAATTCCAGGCTGAATTTAAATTACACTCAAGTCAGTATTCATCGTCACTTTGTCATGTACTACTGCAATAAAATTCATGTATCAAACACATTTTATTAGTTAATCAATATAACTCGCTATCTAAACGACAAAGTATCGCTTACGACCAATGCAGTCGTTACGACCTTAATAAATGTGAGAAGAAAAATAGGTTATCGGAACAACGTACTCGTATTATTGCACTGTTCTTAGATATTGAAGAAAAAGAAATTAAAAATCAATGCGTTTGATGAACTCATGATGGGACATTCAATTATCGACGACGACGTGACGGTAAACTTACTGAAGATTTTTAATTATTTCTTTGGTCATATGGCTAGAAAGGGGACGATTGGGATGACTTATAAAGAACTATGGAAAAAGACATCATTACATTATCACTCAGAACCAGCCTATCCCTTGCTGTACTCCCTCAGTGACGCCCTAAGCCGCGGTTCGCACCCCACAGGGGGTGCCCTTAGTGTGTGGTCACTTAGTTTTTTAGTTGTAAGGCCCTGGCCTTAAATTAATTTAAGGCATCCTCAGAAAACTCTAGTTAAGCAGCTCACAACCTCCTCTAGGTTGACCTGAGAAATGCCACTTAAAAAAAAAAACAGATGCGCGTACCTCAATTACATTGGAGTAGAGACTGTAAAATGAGTCAGTCCCTTGGTTTAATATCCTCCGTGATCATCAAATTGAATTAAATATGTGTTAGCTTCATTAGACCATACGGGCTCATAATCGTTTCTATTAGTCGAGCCATAATAAATGATTTATTATTCTGTTTGCTTTGAATCTATTTAGCAGTTAGTTACACCTGTTCTATCATCAAACGGTAGTTTCCACGGTTCTTCCGCAAACTTTTTCTCAGTCTATGCAATCAATTTTTTGTCACAAAGTACGATAATTGAAGTTCGGTTAGTGCAAGGTCATTAATTGGTGGTATCGATGGGAACTCCCGGATGGAATGCTCCTCTAATTGTGTTAGTTCCGATGAATGCCTTGGCGAGGCTAAGGCGAGTAATCAAGCTCGATATGACGCGTGATCCAGTTTCTTAGTCTATTGCAACGACCATTTATAACTAGACGCCTCATACACGATCTGACTAAAGAAAATTATTCTGTCAAGTCGCTGAGGTACGACGTAAGCGAGGGAGACGGGGTACTGCGTTCTGATTGGCTAATACTGCGTTCTGATTGGCTAACTCAAGGTCAGTGCGACACGGGGACTCACAGGAGTGGTCGAGTCACGACGGTTATAAGATTTTCTTACCTAATGTGTTGACAGACATCGGTCGCCTGTGATTAGGAGTCTAGTTATATATGGTCGTTGGTCTATTGCATACGTCGACGTTCCGTCTGCACGAACAAGTTGGATGGGAATTTACTCTATTGTATGGAAAATTGCACCTCGATTCTTTGTTTTCAAAGTCTTTTGTATTGATCTCGGTCAAATCTACATAAGTCAATGTAATCAGAGGACTTTCAACCTTTAACTTTGTAGTAAGTGATGCCTTTATAAACAAATAAAGTATTTACCATGTCACGCTTGCGGAAGTTAGAAAATCGATAGAAACCAGGTATGTAACTACGGTGCAGTAGCCAGTAGAAAGCAATTACGGCTCCATTACCGTCTTTTCAAGTGAAACTACAAAAGCTGGCCTTTACTGCTGCCAATGTCGGTTAAAACTGCACATTATCTTTCAAGGTGTAGAATGACTCATTCAAACTGTATTCGTTTTAACCTCTTTGGCACGAAGCGTGTAGATGATTTTGGAAATATTATGTATATTTTATTGGATTGAAAATAAGAGCCGACCACACGCAGATGTTGATTCAAGAATAATTTATTAGAAAAGTTCTGTCTGAGCCGTACTAAGTGTGCCAATATTAATTGATAGTTGAAGTTCAATGAGCTCGTAAAGCCACTCTTTCGATAAATTGCGATATTGCGTTGAACTTTCGCCTACTGATTTATTTTTATCCACCACTACCAACAGGCACTAATCAACTAGGTTCTCAGATGTTTTCTTGATAATTACACGAACATTATATGTATGTATTCTTAATTGTTTATGCCTTAGGTAGATTCAATATCAATAATCCAAAATCTCACTTTCATTATTTTTCTAGTTCAGTCGCCAGCCATATTTGCTTTGCATTTAGCCCTCAAGCGTAACCACTGACCAGTCACAGCCGTTGGGTAGATTATCACATTGTAGCACATGTTCTGTTAAATTGGATTATAGTGGCTGTCCAGTTGATTTTAAGCCTCGGCTTAGTGTCAAATGGAGAAGCATACGCAAACAAATATTGTTTATTATAGACTTACTTGGCTACATATAATATTTGACATACACGCCTCCAGCCTTCTGAGATACAGTTCTAAGTATTCGTTGATATTCTTGCGTGTGTTAGACTTAGAGATGTAGAGACATTAGCAATCAAAGTATCGTGATTAAAAACACGTTATCGGGCACGTATACGGCACACCTCGTATCGAATATGGATAATGCAATCCAAACGCAATCCCCGCAACTGGCGGCCATGTTGCAGCGGCCATATTTGTGAATCATGCGCACGCGCGTATCGCTGGACTCTTTATTATCTAAGGATGTAGTCTTGAGGACAATGCGTTTCGTCGTTAAATATTAAAACAATAATTAATGCATCCGTTGTTGTCACTACATTATTACTTGCTTGAGTATTATGTTTTGCAGTTATGTTTTTTGACTTGGTGATTGTGACTGCATCTGCAGTTGAAAATGTAATTGAATATTCTAATTATAGGAGCACTACCAATCAAGGTCTAGTTCGTTCCCAGCCACAGTGGAACTAATCTCACTTTAGTCGTCAAGATAGGCCCCCTGGGCGTTTTTAGATTTGTATAGATAGTGTGAACAAAATAAATCAACACTGCCAGCAAGAAGGTTTTTTATTTTAATGGCAAGGCAGCCAAGGATCAAAACATATTGTAAACAGAACTTTTATATTGTAATGAGATTTATGTTTCGTGCGACATGTCATGTGAGCATTGCTGGGGATTCCTCGTGCTCTGATTTGATTAATGTACGTGATGCAAGGCTTGCAAATCATTGGGGGAATAAATAAGTTAGGATTTCTTTTAGAATTTGTAAACCTAATTTATTCTTGAGGAGTACGTTCAGAGAATTGAGATACCAATCACAATATTGAAGGGTCACGTATGAGTACCATCCATGGTAAGTAAAAGAAAATTTATTCTTGCCACAGACGGGATGAAACAAACAAAATAGTTGCTATACATTAGTTGGTACAAAGTTTCAATTTTTTTTATGAAATTCTTCTGTTTTAAATTGTTCTGAATAGCTTCTCTTAACTCTTTAATTATTAGAGATGATGCTTCTATAAGATCTCTGGGGAGAGATTCCCTCGAGACTTGAAGATTTGGGAGTCACCGACCGCCAAGAACTGTCATACTTGTCGTCACTAAGTTTGATTTCTCAGTAGTGCCAGCCGTATTGTGCTTATTACTTGGAACGACTTCTGTTAAGTCTCGATCTAAAAATAGAAATGGTGCATTAGCTTTGACAAGTCAAATCATCACATTTACTTGAATTGAAATATGACATTCGGTTTAATTTGTATGCTTGATTCATTTCTTCTTCCTCTACTTTTATGTTGTCAAGTGACCAATTTGTTTTATTATTACTATTTCCACTATCATCTACAATCGTTTCTTAAAGTTACTATGTCTGATTATCTAGATTAACCATAACATCTTCTACTGCATATTATTTTGATAGAAGATTTTCAGGAAGTTGCAAGTGACCGTAGTTAATTGTTGCGTCTACTCGATGAAGTAAGATTTCTTTCTCATTTACCGTTTTCCTTATTCACTAAAACTGTGTCTCAACGGTGCTTATTTTATTGAAAACCAATTCATTTTACGTATTCATCTGGTATCAATACGACCGATACAAACACTTAAAAATATCCTTAAAGTTACTTAAGGTCGTTTCGATAAGCAATAAATATTCTGTCAAAGAATTTCCTTGTTCCTGTACTTCCATTGTGTCTACAAGGATTATAAGAGGTTATCAGAAAGGAACTGTCCACAGGGTTCTTCAATTTATTCAACTAAGATTGAAAAAGCTTACTGAGCGGTATGACGGGTATTGCTCAGTTCCACCTTTCAATCTCAAGTATTTCCTTTATTAGTTTCTAATCCAGACAGTACCGGGTAGCTACGTTAGTAGTTAGTATCGTAACTGTCCATAATTTGTCAGTTTCTAATTTTCATCATCATCTGCCAAGCCTTTTCCAACTGTGTTGGGATCGGCTTCCAGTCTAACCAGATGCAACTGAATACCAGTATGTTCCTTTGGCGACTGCCTATCTGATCTCCATAACGCGGTATCTGTTACTTCTTGGTAAGACGTCAGTTTCTTTTAGTTTATTACTTTGGCTTGAAAGTAAAATTGCGACAGATAGGTAAGTACCCTCCTTGCGAATTACAATTTCTCTTCCTGATGTTCAAATATAAGTTTATTACTTTCCGGCATTTTTATTACTGACACCGACCCGCGAAATATTTAATGTCCATTTGTTTTAAACATTCAACGCTTCGGTTTCTTCCTTAATTTATCGGCAAAAACATTTTTAATTGTGTTTACCGTGAGTGCGCCCAGTTCAGACGCTACCTAGATTAATGGCCGATCAATTTCCTGATGTTTTATTGCCGATAACCGCATGGAAGCTGCGGCTGCTGGTCGATATCCGATAATGTCGCAATAAACCTGGCTCGAGCCCAGTTTTAAGCTTTATCTTATATACAGGTCAATGGTTTCAGTGTATCCGATCGGGTTGAACGACACCGCAATGATCTAAATCGGTTGACCGATATATTTTGTTCGGCATTCGATATTCACAAACATCAACCAAATTGTAAACTCACTTTTATTGACGGAATGTATGTAAACATACAATTTGTAACTGCCCGGCCTATTTGCGACTGTACAAATCTAGCTATAAGATTGATACATCCTGCCTTACGCACTAATGGAAATGATTCATCCAGTGATTCAACTGTGCTCTCTAAAGAATTTTAAGTGAATGTCTCATTAAAATTTTAACTTTTAATTTCAGTACAAGAAACAGTACAGTACAGAAAACTCTTGAAACGCCGCCCCCACAACAGTTTTTGTTGTGGGGGCGGCGTTTCAAGAGTTTTCAAACAGAATAAAACATTGCAAAAAAAGTAAGCGAGCGCTCTCAGTTCGCTGTGGCCAATATCATTGTATTTGAATAATTTATGTACTTATTCCCCTTTTGTTTTCAATTGGTAATGTATTGTCTACCTATTTTTTATTCAAATTATGAAGACATTTAGCATTGGGATCTGTATTTATTCGACAAATATTATTTTATTAGCCAGCCTGTGAGCCACTGGAATTTGTCATTGCCTCAGTTTCATTCGACTAACCTAATAGAAAAAAAAAAAACAATCACCTCGAATTTATTATGCTACTATCATTCCACTCCACTATTGATGCTACGTAATCGAAATAAAAAACAATCGATTGTTTGAAAATCGAATGAGCCATTTAAAACCAGAGTTTGACAATAGGAAGCGTCGGCAAGTTCCGTTCGGTCGCGCATGGCATAAGATTAAGAAACCGTTTTTGAGTTGACTTCCTGCGATGGAGGACTATTTATAAACTAATATGGCGGCACGGAAGCACCATGACCTCGGTGACGATACTTAAATGGAATATTGAGTAGTTGCCCGCTATCTGAAATAAATATTGGACTTGAGTGTTTATCATACTCAAGCAGCATTAACAATGCTTGGAGAAGCGTCGTAAGTCATACGTCATATACACCTTGAACTTCTCAACAGGAAAGTCGCATAAGAATTATAATCATCTGCGTAGCCTTTTCCCAACCTGGTTGATCGGCTTCTAGTCTAACCAGATGCAGCTCAATACCAGTATTCTACATGGCGACTAACACAATTAACTTTAGTTGGATTGGTATATGTGGTTACGCTGCGCGGAAAGAACGGTTAGGTCTTTTATCTATAACTTCATGTCATTGAACGACTAATCTGATTGGCTGTGAAAGGTCCTATCTCCATCCTTTCCTCGCGCATATCTTCTCGCTTTAGTACGAGAGAGACCGCATAAAAAGCGGCCGCAGTTGAAACTCGTGGCCAATCGGTTACTCACAACGCGCACCTCACGTCAGAGCGCTCCAGTTGCCTGCACTCGACAGCCGCTCCTCAGCCGCGAGGACGTCCCCGGAGAATTAAGGTATTGTGCAATCCTTCCTATATTTCGATCTGCATTCTGTCTTGTGTTCCCGGCAGAACGTAATTTCCATGTCTTTCGTTCACAGCCAATTAGCAATTAGAAAAATTTAGCATAACCCGCGCTTCCATTTGGTCCTAACGAGCCTGGATAGTTATTGAAATCAGTGATAACCATTCGCCATTCGTAGTCGGAAAAAAATACTCGTATTCTAATTAGTTTTGTACCAAACACTTGTCTCGCCGACAGGTGTGGGTATATAGTTAAATTCTCGGTAAAACCGTTGTATATTCGTAACACCAGCTAGTAATCGTTACTATAACTGGTTATTTCGCTTAATCCCGCATTATTTTAAAATATTACCGTTGAATTACCGCTTCGCGCTCAATCACCGACGCATTATTGTAAAAATAAATACCCACTTAGGTAAATTATTCGCTCACATCGCTTTCACAACGTATTTCGCGTGTTACATATTTATTTAATTATCGTTATTAGAAGGTTGCTAGATGGCGCCTACAGATATTACTCTTAAACGATTGTTAGGAAAAAGAGATCGAATATTTTCTCGTATGCAACGTATTTGCGATAAATTGAAAAATATTGATTCGGAGGAATTCGATAAAGAATCGTTCTTGTGTGACTGTGAAACAATAGATTCGTTGCGTACTGATTTTGAATGTGCGCTGGACGATATAATCGCTCATGAACTTAAATTAAATCCTGATTATGTCGTCGACTATCAGGCACTTTCTTCATTCGAAGATTTACTGGGTAGGGTGAAGCGGGCAGAGAAGAAATTGCAGGTTCAGGCACCTAGTGAATGTAAGAAATCTCCTCGCTTGCCCCCGATTGAAATACCCGAATTTAATGGGGATATTAAAAATTGGCCGCTGTTCATCGCCAGTTTTCGAAATGCCGTGCATAATAATAGTTCGCTAACAGCATGCGAGAAATTATATTATTTAATTGGAAAATTAACAGGCAAAGCTCGTTCGATATGTGCAGGAATTACTCCGTCAGCTGATAATTACCCACTTATATTCGATTCACTTTGTGAAAGGTATGAAGATAAACGGCAATCGGCAACTTCATATCTAGACCAATTATTTGAATTTAAATCTATTTCGTCAGGTTCGCCGGCTACTTTAGAATCATTTCTCGATAAATTCGCAACGTCGGTAGCCGGGTTTAAAAACATAAAGGTCCATGACCACGCTGATTTTATTTTATTGCATATCGCTCTTAAAAAACTCGACATAGACACTGTACGGGCATTCGAATCTAATCATCAATTAAAATCAAGTAGTTCCGAAATTCCATCTTTTAGTGAATTAGTTGAGTTTGTTCGTGAGCATATAAAGGTGTTAGAACGAACTTCGTCAACGGTCTCTAACAATAAATCACCTGCAAATCGCAAACATACTAATGCATACACCTGTATAGCTAATAACGAACCTACCGCGTGTGTTTTGTGTAAGGAGAAACATGATCACGTATATAAATGTAAAGTATTTAATAGTTATAAACCCGATCAGCGATTTAAGTTTGTGAAATCAAACAATTTATGCATTAATTGCTTAAGTCCAAAACATCGTGTGTCCGCTTGTGGGTCAAAGTCCACTTGTAAAAAATGTAGCTCTAAACACCATAGTTTGTTATGTTTCGGCAATAAATTGAGCGACGCGCACGGTTCAAGGTCGACCGGCGCTCGCACGCCCTCTGCTGAGAGACTTACGAAGCAGACTGATATATCGTTGTGCGCGACTGATGAAAACCGTATTAATTCTTTATACCGGGGCCCAACCACCATATTGATTGCTACCGCGCAAGTTATTGTAGTAGATTCTTTTGGCAAAGAACATATTGTTCGCGCAATATTAGACAGCGCTTCTCAAAGTAACTTTATCACGCGGGATTGTTGTCAACTTTTGGGTTTGAACATAAATAATACACCGGCCTGTGCAACCGTCAGGGGCATAGGAGGTGCTAGTAAACAAATACAGGGTTCCGTACAAATTAAATTTTATTCTCGTTTCAATCGTAATATAAACTATAATATTGAGTCATTCGTAATAGATAAAATTACTGAACGTTTGCCAACTGCCACGGTTGACGTTTCGCTTTTGCATAATTTTAAAAACTTACAGTTAGCAGACGATACATATTTTTCTTCAAATCCGATTCAATTATTGATCGGTGCTTCGACTTTCCCGCACTTACTCTTATCTAACAGAGTTCAAGGTCAGCCTACACATGCGTCTCCAATCGCCTTGCAAACTGTACTCGGCTATGTAATTGTCGGTAAAGCGCCGGTTCTCATCGATGACAATTCGACCGTTTCGTATTGTTGCACCGCGGAGCCGTTAGACGTAGCGATACGGAAATTCTGGGAATTGGAAGAAGTAAATGTTCCCCCGGTACTCAGCCTAGATGACAAATTATGTGAGGAGTTTTATGCCCGCACTACCACTCGAAATAGTGACGGACGATACGTAGTCGCTTTGCCTTTCAAGGGTGATGTCGAATCCCTGGGCAACTCACGTCAAGCAAGTGAACGCCGGTTTCTCTGCTTGGAAAGGAAGATGCAAGCTTCTCCTAATTTAAAGGCCGCGTACGACAACGTCATCCTAGAATATTTAGAGAAGGGCTATATTTCACCTACAATTCCTGATCCTTCGGAACCTTCGTACTACATTCCGCATCATGGTGTGATCCGAGATGATAAGGTCACAACCAAACTTCGTGTCGTTCTCGATGGTAGTTGTAAAACTACTACCCGCGTTTCGCTTAATGATCTCTTGTATGGTGGACAGAACCTACAAGGGAATTTGTTTAACATTATAGTTAATTTTCGTTTGTTTTCGATCGCGCTTTCATCAGACATTCGTCAGATGTTTCCCAGCATTGGAGTCCGAGAACCTGATCGGCGTTTCCAACGCATCTTGTATCGTTTTTCGCCGCAGGAACCTTTGCAAGTTTATGAGTTCAATCGTGTCGTTTTTGGACTCAAATCTAGCCCCTTTCACGCGCTGCGAACTATTAAGCAGCTGGCGGAGGATGAGGGTGACTCGTACCCTCAGGCTAAAGCCATTGTCGCCACGGGATTGTACATGGACGATTTTGTCCATTCCGTCCTCACGGAAACCCAGGGCATTTCTACCGCTTCAGAGATGATTGGTCTCATGAAGGCGGGTCAATTCGAGTTGGTCAAGTGGACCAGTAATTCACAAGTAGTATTGAATTCTATCCCGCTTTCGCATCGTCTGCCAGCTGACAAGGAGTTCGACGGGTCCGACCAACATAAAGTACTTGGTTTGTGTTGGTCGCCCACGTCAGATCACTTCGCCATGAGAGTAAACACTCCCACTCAGACTTGTACTAAGCGTACAATATTATCGTGCATCGCTAAAACATGGGACGTCATGGGATTTGTCGCGCCTGTCGTCTTGCATGCCAAGCTTCTTATCAAGAAGCTTTGGCTATGCAACTGTGACTGGGATGAGACACCACCTGAAGATATAGTCAGGCTGTGGACTCGCTTTAGGGAAGAGCTTCCTTTGCTCTGCAACATAAAAATCCCACGTCACGTTGGTATTGTCGCTGATAGTGTGGTCACACTCTTAGCTTTCGCGGACGCTAGCGAGAAAGCATACGGGGGAGTGATTTATTTCCACGTCCACAATAGCGATGGCAATACAGTCAATTTGATAACAGCTAAGTCTAAGGTCTCTCCCAAAAATGTAGTTTCTCTCGCTCGTCTTGAGCTCTGTGCTATTCTTGTGTTATCCCAGCTAATAAGAAATGTCGTGGTCGCTTGTCAAAACCGAATAGTTTTCCGTGACATATTCGCATTTTCGGATTCGACGGTCGCGCTCTGTTGGGTACATTCGTCGCCCCATCGTTGGAATACCTTTGTAGCCAACAGAGTTTCGAAAATACAAAGCGATTTGTCACCGCAAAATTTATATCACGTGTCCGGTGCGGACAATCCAGCAGATTGTCTTTCACGCGGACTCACACCCTCACAAATTATAGACCATCCGCTTTGGTTCAGGGGACCCCCGTGGGCTCACTTGGACATTTCACAATGGCCTGTCGCTCCTTTCAATCCCTCCTCAGTGTCTGAAGCACCTGAAGAGAAGAAAAATTCGTTGTTAGTCGCTGCACCTAACGAAAGATCTTCTATTCTTTGTTTAGTCGATCGTATCTCGTCTTGGAGTAAATTACTTAGAGTGATAATTTACGTTTGTCGTTTTGCTAAGTTGTTACCGGTTAATAACCGCATGTCAGCATCGGATTACGATTTCGCTGAACTACTCATTCTACGTGAAATTCAACGCTTCTATTTCTCAAAGGAAATTGCCAGACTCAGAGAAGGCAAGGATTGTAGTCATTCTCTTCGGCACTTGAAACCTTTCCTCAAAGACGGACTCATTAGAGTCGGAGGCCGTTTAAGAAATTCAGATTTGGGTTATGAAGCGAAATATCCAATTCTACTCCCAAGAAAAGATCCTATTCTGAATTTGCTTGTCGAATACCATCATAAATTGAATTGCCACGCGGGTCCCGACCTGCTGATGTCACTGTTACGTCAAAGATATTGGATACTTTCTGCACGCAATTTAATTAGGAATAGGATTCATAAGTGTCTTCCCTGCTTTCGTCTCCGTCCCAAGCCAAGTTTCCCTGAGATGGCAGATCATCGGTCTTGTCGTGTAGTTCAAGCAACTAAACCGTTCGTTCACACGGGCACGGACTACGCTGGTCCCTTCAAGGTTACCATGTCTCGCGGCCGAGGCATTCGTTCTACCAAGGCATACGTGTGTCTGTTCGTCTGCATGACTACACGCGCGGTACATATCGAACTAGCCGGTGATCTTAGTACAGTCAGTTTTATGAGTGCTTTCAAACGATTCCTATCAAGGCGCGGCCCGGTTAGTAGGATTTACTCGGACAACGGGACAAATTACATTGGCGCTAAGCGTAAACTTTCGGAACTTCACGACTTCCTTTGTTCGAAATATCACAACACCGAATTTGGTCACATGTTAGCTGAAAATCGCATAAATTGGTCACTTAATGCCCCGACTGCTAGTCATTTCGGCGGTAATTGGGAGGCTAATATTAGAAGTTTAAAGATTCACTTATACCGTGTAATAGGTGATACCATCCTTTCGTTTGAAGAGTTAAATACCGTTCTTACTCAAGTCGAATCAGTAATGAATACTAGACCTCTTTGTAGGACACTCTCTAGTGATCCTTCAGAACCACTAGCTTTGACTCCAGCGCACTTTCTGAATCTCACCCCTTTAAAATACTTGCCTGCCGAGGAGATAGACGAGAGAACAATTGTTTCGAGACATAAATTGTTAGACCAATTAGTACAATCGTTTTGGAAGCGCTGGAGAAGCGGATATCTTCACACTTTACAATCGCGTCGTAAATGGAACACGCCGATCGATCCAGTCACTGTCGGTACGGTTGTGATTCTCATAGTAGATAATTCGCCCCCACTTCACTGGCCTTTGGGTGTCGTGGAAGAAGTTTTTCCTGACTCCACAGGAGTCACTCGCATCGCCCGAGTTAAGACATTGACTGGATCCTACTTGCGTCCCGTCGTTCGTCTTTGCCCATTGCCTAACCAATAAATTCGGCTCTCGTCATCCAAGGTTAGGTTAGCATTAGTAATTAATTATTTGATTTCATTGATATTTACGTATAGATGATAGTTTAAATTGTAGTTTAATTTCACGAATTTCGCCTTCAACTCTTGAAGGCATCCCTTCAAGCCCGGGGGGAATGGTTACGCTGCGCGGAAAGAACGGTTAGGTCTTTTATCTATAACTTCATGTCATTGAACGACTAATCTGATTGGCTGTGAAAGGTCCTATCTCCATCCTTTCCTCGCGCATATCTTCTCGCTTTAGTACGAGAGAGACCGCATAAAAAGCGGCCGCAGTTGAAACTCGTGGCCAATCGGTTACTCACAACGCGCACCTCACGTCAGAGCGCTCCAGTTGCCTGCACTCGACAGCCGCTCCTCAGCCGCGAGGACGTCCCCGGAGAATTAAGGTATTGTGCAATCCTTCCTATATTTCGATCTGCATTCTGTCTTGTGTTCCCGGCAGAACGTAATTTCCATGTCTTTCGTTCACAGCCAATTAGCAATTAGAAAAATTTAGCATAACCCGCGCTTCCAATATGTATTAGTTATTATCAGATTTTTGTGCCACTGACTACCTGTACCGACTGTCAAATATGTATCCACAGGCACAAATGATAGCCACGATCAACCAATTAACGTGCTTTCCGACACACAGAGCATACTAAAATGGACAACGGAAATCACAATGGACTTGTACATGTAGCTTCAAAACAACAAAATTAAACTGGACTACCTAGATGATTTATTTATAAAACTGAAGATAAAGTAATTGTTTTGAACTATGTTCCCACACACAGTGGCAGTTGATACTAGATAACACTCCGGTTAAGTCACAACCTTCTTAATAGGCTTGTTATTAAATAAATTAAAACGGGCAAGTATTATTGTACTTCAAGACAGCATAAATGCACCCACAGAATATCAAGTAGAATCATAGCTTTCGAAAAAAAGGGAAAATTATTTCAACACCAACTCAAGCGATATGAAAAAATAATTTATGTTTATATTAAAAACGCAATGACATGTTTCTCATTCAAGACACCGCTCCCCGGATTCCAGTAATGAAAGCAGAAGGTGAGCCAATTATTCCGAAATGTCACAACCTTGGAAGAAAACAGTTCCAAATGAGACTTTCGTATTCGTGGCACATTTCCAATCCAAAGTTTTGCACTGAAAATTGGAAGAATCTATCTAAAATGTTAATAATACTTCATAACACTACCTACGCCAATATTGTTATAAATCGAGGTGGTGTGATATGCGTTACTCATTGTCAGTAGATGAGGCTTCTACCATTGTCACAATATGCCTAGCCTTTTCCCAATTATATTGGGAACCATCTACCATCAAATGGAAAGAAATCCAGACACCAGGCTCAAAATATTATCGAAGCCAAAACTCGTGCTACAATAGAATAGTAGCTCCAAAGCATAAACTGCGACTATTATTACAAAAATGTCGAAATTATGACATTTCAAGATATAGGACACTACACAGCCACGTCGCCACCGCATGGCTGCCTCTTGCAAGATTCGCATCAAAAGTCCACCATTTGGCATGACATACGGCAACACCTTGCCAACTGATACGGTACAGAGCTTTCAATCTACATTTTAATTTGCATCGACGTTGCAATCGTGATGCTTCGTCTATCGATCGATCTTCTTTGTTGCTGATTGCATTTTGAGTGTGGCTCAAAAGCTTTCTATAATAATTTGTTATAGTACAGATTTATTTTGCGCGTGGTTAAGATCGAAGCCAAAAAGGGCGCCGTCAACAAAAAAATAACGCCAAAAGATCCTCGCAGAATTGTTTGTCTTGACGGTGGAATGGATGATTCCACCGTCAAGACAAACAATTCTGCTTTTCTTTGTTATAATTTAGATATCAGTCCAAAACATTCAAATTCTCGTATCGAAAAGGCTAGAGTTTCTAACAACTTCTAACCCAAAAATGTTATTACAATTTGTACTCGCGTTGCATCAAAATTCTACTAGACGTGAGCCCTTAATGAGCGTAGCACTCAATTTCAAACTCACATACAACAGTTGGGCCTTGTTTTCGTGCGAGACATGAATAATTATAGCATCATCAGTCGACGGTAATGTAATTTTAAGACTGCTAATTACTTCGCCTACTTCAAAACTTCCATAATGCAACTGTTTGAATGTTTGATACAATTAAAATTTATGTTTCATTAACGTGAAAGGATATTTGGCAACAAGAGACGCAATTGCTTGGTTCAATGCTTTAAAATTCCGTTATGTAAATATTTGCAAAGAGTTCATCAATGTTGAACCTTAGAATTAAAACCGACCTTGTAATACCCCTTTATAAAGAGATTTATATTGTATTCAGGAATAAAATGAGGGTTCTTTAATACTCTTCTTCCTTTTCATCTTTATCCTTTCCTTAACATCTTACTTATAAGAGGATAACAACTTGTTTTATTTTCATTACGATGATCAATAGAACACGAGCAGCTGGCAAAATCTCTTTATAATAAAAATCACTTGTTGCTATAGCTACACTTTTAGTCCTTCGTATTGTTAAAACATCTTTGCTAGATATCTTAAGCCGGGCTACTTTTTTCATACATAGGGTTTCTATAGATAAGAATATTTACAATTACTTTCATAAAGATTTAGGTAAATCATGGTATTGCATATTTCAATTTTGCAAATCCAGCCAACAAATTGAAAAAAAAAAGAAAACGTTTTGAAGGTTTTTTTCTAATACATATCAATTCAGAAAATCACCAGTGATTTAACATTAATAAAAAATCAGCTTGCCTGAAGATCCTGAATGAATACCCTGCCATAAAAAAAGAAAGTAAGTACATTTATTTTATTAGAAACAGATGAGGATGAAACATCATTGCAAGCACAGCATGTGGTATTTTTTCATCCAGTCTCCGGGAGCCGCAATAAACCGGGTGCGGTGGCACTAACCTACTTACAACACACATAATGTTTGACAGTCCCTTGATGGCACTAGTTGGCACGAAATATGTCTGGCAAATTAGTTCAAGACCAGCCCTAATTCTTTAATTAGATGCATGATGTGTGGCTTCATGATGCTAATTATAATATTGAGGATGACGTGTGCGAAAGGTATTAAGAAATTTTGAGGAGTAGGTGCTCCCTCTGAATTCTGATTGATCTATACCTCAGCAGTGTGGACATTATAGGCTGATGTTATACGCATATTATTAGGTAACACAGTCTACGCAAAAATTATGAGAAAATGAAAATGTTTTTACTGAATTTTACCGTTTGAATGAAAATATTGTACCGCTTGTCTCGCTTTATGAGTTTAGTCATTACATTTACATGCTGATCTTCTTTGTTATATGGAAGTAATAGAATCTGTTATATTATTGTCATGTAGTTTCTTCATGTATACTACTAAACTGTGGCATTGTACGTGTACAATGCCCACAGTTTCCATAATAATCGTTGCGTTAAATACAATAAAATTTAACATTGCAATAATATAATTTTCTACCGCAACGTCGTTGTCTCCTCACTTTGTTCGTAATTGCACAAAGCGGTGGCGACTATTGCCTAGTTGCAATCAATTTACCTCCAACTGTATGCCATTCGTTTAAACGAGTAAAGTCTGGAACGTTATTATGTTATTGGTGTTTCTTTCAATTATCAGTTACTGGTTCTTTATTGTTTATCTATTACAGAAAGCTTCAGAGAAAAGTAACCCTCTTTGCTAGTGATGTCACATATCACCAAAGGGGGTAACTTTTCTCTGAAGCTTACCGTGCTATCAACCATCACTACCACTTCATCATTTTAAATAAAATACCCAATTTGCTCGCAAATCAACTATTTTCTTTGATGCAGATACATTCTAAAGTAATTACATTGAGTAGGTCATTACCTCTTGTCTTCAGTTGAGGGCTGAGGCCAATTCATTAAGTCGTCTAGTTATTTGACCGCGACACGGGAGGCGCCAGCTCGCGTGTTGGCAAGCCACCGAGTTCAAGTGCCAAACAATGCCGTCACTTGATATTCTCAGATTACTGTACAAGAAATAATAACACTGAAGAATAGAATAGTATAAGCTACTCATTGTTTACATCTTAATTTTCTTTTAAAGCATTTTCGTCAACGAAAAGGTTAAATGTAACGTTATTTCACTTTTATAAATTTTGGGAATTTTGTTAAAAATTTTGAAGCACATGGAAATATTGAACCACAAAAAAATAACTTCTTTGTGATGCATTTTTACAACTTTGGGTACGAATATTGGGTACGTCATGGCACTTTAAAGCAAGTTTTATTTGGAATTTTCGTTCTTACTTACCTATCAATTTGTAAATATCCGCTCTTGAACATTGCTTTGTCACTCCTGCCCCTATCCTATTTATACATTTATTAATGTCAACACTGTGAACGCAGTCAGCGAGTGCATGCTGTCATTCATTTACTTGGAACCACTATTAGCAGATAGAATCATTATAGCACATCCCTATTGGCAAAATCTCTTATTAAATTCTGTCATTTAGGACTTCAGAGTTTAAGAGTTGACATGAGAACAATATCTCCAAAGATCACATTGCAAGCTTACTTCCTAGGGTCTCATTAAAATTTTAAGAACAGCTCATCCACTGTTATCCAAGACAGTTGCAGCAAAACTCTTCGGCGTACATTCTGACACAAATATCCTCAGTAAATCAGATAGTTTCCAACAATCCTGATGTTAAACTGGGTTAAGTGTATAAGTATCTTTAGTATCTCACGACCGTGCTGGGTAGTATTAGCAAAGATTAAAGGATCGACATGACAGGTAGAATGCGCGCTTACACAATCCTTCGTTGGATTCGCTGCTAGACTATTAACTGGCTTGTTAGTTTTTATATCTTCGCTTTGTGTCTCATGTGGGGTAAGCACGACACGTAGTAAGGTCTTGTTGTTATGCGTGGCGTTTCTAAGCCTAATGCCTCGGCCTGTTTCGCTTAAAAGAATTAGCCTATTGGCCCTGCGCTCATTAGGGGCATCCATATTGTTTTGAGTTTCCATATTTTCTAGTTTTGCAAGGGAAATCTTCATTCGGATGTTCTCTTGTACTGAATTTTCCCTTTTCTTCATCGTCATCATCATTAGCGTCTTGTTTCGCCTTTTGCTCAGTGGCAACCTACTCTCTTTTAATCATTAATCTTCCCTAATGTCCAAATAAAATTTCTTCCTTTTTGAAGAACACTGAAATAAGTAATATGAGGTTCTAGATGGTCATATCATCTTTATGCAGTTGATTTGCTTTGGCCTCTGATATACATATGTATACGTAACCCTTCTGCCATCAATTACGACATCTATTTTAAGATGGGTTAACCTGCATAATTCGGTAAAGCAACCGTGTAATATTATGCCGTTTCTAAATAGTCGTGAATGACATAGAATTCTTGATGTTTTCTACAGTAGAGCAGTAGCCTTGTATCTAATAAGATTCCGACAGCATTTAAAGTAGGCATGCCGCATGATATAGTAGTACCTATGCTATGGGTCGGTTCCATTTCTGGTTAGCCTTTTCATTACAACGTTGTGCCTGTCGTCTCATTGGTCCAATTATCTTAACCGCTATACTGCTGAACTAGATTTTGTGGGTAGGGCAAAATTTGATTGAAATTTTTCAATAACAGCCCGGAGTTTGATTTTCTACACGGATGATGAAAAAAAAACGCTCGCCGTCTATTAAACAGATTTAAACATTACTAAAGAAATGTCTTTGCCTAATTCAGTTTATTACTGGTATGATGTGATGTTATGAAGTTGTGTTGCATTTGTTTGGTTACTTATCTGTTCTTTAACTGTTGTGAAATTGTTTCTCTCTACTGTGTCATGTCGTTTATTGATTGCATCAATACTTAGTCGTCTGACCGTGGCACAATGGCCGTGGAAACTTGTGACTTCTTGTGTAATGTGCACATACAAAATGTCAATATTTTCACCATGAAACTCCATCCTATATTTTATGTCTACATGTAAATATCTATCGGAAAATTACAAAGAATATACTAACAACTTACGCACTCGTTTTGTAAGATACCTAGAGCCTTTAGAACGGCTCTTGCTACAAACCTTAATACTGCTTTTGCTCTAACCGCACATGCACCAAAAATGCTCATATGACGTGGTTGAAGTGCGATTCCGTTTTAATTATCTGCTAGATTTTGTTAACTTTTCTTCAAGTGACAGTTCCTTCTTCCTCTGCACCTTTGTCTCATAGTCACTTATAAACGTCATTTTCTCGTCAATATCGTAATAGACAGCTCGGCTGCATAGTGCATTGTCAGTCCATCCAATGATCCGATGAACGCTGCCTGACTACTTAGTGCGTTTTCTGACTAATTCATCAAATTAGCATCATCGACACGTCCTGCATCTGTAGTCTTTGCATGTAGGCCATCCACTAGTATACCCTTTGTCTCAATATTGACGATGACAGCTACCTAATGTAATTAATTAATCAGTTTATTGATTTCCTCTATAATGATTTATGGCTCTAGTGTTGCCTAAGACCTAAATATAGCTAGTAGTTTTCCAAATAACAACTCATGTTTGATTATAGAATTGTCTAGATTCTTTAACCTAAATAGATCTACCTAGTAATTTTCCAAAACATGTATGTAAAGTGTTCTGCATTCAGAACAATTTTATTGACTCAGTGGCAAATAGACAGAAATACACAAACCAGTTTCGTCTATTTTCAGGATATTTTGGCGTGAAAACATTGTCTGGTGTCTACAGATTAAAAATTAACACACAGAAATAAACTACGAAGGAAATAACTAATTTATAACGGTTAGTAACTATTTTAGAACACAAAATTTTAATGCTGGCTTAAGAACCACCTACAACGTTTAAAAATAAAAGGCCATACCAACTCTACTACTAATATTATCTATGCTTCAATAATTAAGTACATGTACACACATGAGCTAGTTCATAACCTAATGGGTACCACTCGAACCAAAATCCTTGAATTAACAACGCTGTTAAGTAGTATGTACAATGTACTCATACACCAGTTACATAGTAACATGACGTGTGATGCAATACAAATGCGTTCGTTTATTTTAGGTTGATCTTATCTCCTGCCTGGTAGCCTATTTTCGATCCAAAGCTGTTTAAATTGGGCTTATAATCGAGTATACCCGAACGTTCTACATTTAAGCTCGTGAGTGCATTGCGGATTACATAGGTACCTAACTAGATGGGATTAGATATAGCTTTTTGTAACTGTTTGGAAATCATTTAAACTGTTCTAGATACTAGTATTTGCTGAGAATTCAATAGAATTTAGGTCGAGAGATAAAGTTGAAAAAAATACTTGAATTTTTTCTGCATTCGCTTGATGTCGAAAATGAATAAATTTCCGCTATGCTGGTCGCAGAATGTATTGGTTAATATTGCACAAGTTTTTCGCAAATATATTTGATTAGACAAACGTTATCGGCACAAAACTGATAACAGTATTGGTGCATTACGTAGATATGCAACGAGTGCGCGAAAGGGTGCCAAACGATATTCCAATTTACAAACTGCACGATTGAATGAATATTAGCCACAGGATATTAGCCAACTTAATTGTAAATTTTTTGACTAAAACTAATTTTATATATCTTTGATGTAATATATTACCAAATTCCAACAAGCACATTTCTGTAGCAATAATTCTGAAAGATCTTTTTCTTGGGGTGCTAAGACAGGAAACCTCCACGTGCGCTCGTGGACTGGAGTTCCCTCACGAATACGTCCGGGGGGAAGACCAGTTTTTCGGGCCGGTGCACCCTGGGATGCGGGCAAAAACTCTTCCTTAGGCACTGTGTGCCTAAGGGGTCTCTTTGCCCGTATGCGAATAGCCTGTCGGGTGGACGCTCCAACGCGTGTCCCTCTGATTAGCAGAGGGCCCGGCGGAGCGGGCTTGCGGACGGTGAGTAATGGGTAGCTCGCCGTCCGACCAAGGACCAAGCCCGGGTCGTTGGCGCGTCGTGTCGTGTTTCGCGCGTGCCTTCGGGGAGTAGTCAGCAAACTGACGGGGCCCCTTATGGGGCCAAATGCCTGCTGGGGTTGCGGGTTTTTCTTAACCCAGGATACCGTGGCCCCGGAACGTAAAGGGCATCCGAAGGAACACGGGTGGATTTTAGTCAGTAAGAGTCTGACAGTCCCTTCCGCCCCACCCAGGGCGGGAGGCCTCATTTGATGATTTTACCACCTAAAAAAAAAAAAAGATCTTTTTCTTTTTGTAATTTTGGAGTTGAAATTAAAACCTATAAAGAGTAGGGTCTCATCAGCCCTTTCCTCTTTAATTGACAGTGATCGTCTGATGAAACCATTATACGTTACTGAACCGTATTAAAGATTTCCGATTTTTGATGTACCGACGTCAACTCATTTTAGCCGTAAAAGCTGATAACCTTTTAGAAGCCATTAAAATTCTATTTGTGTTCCCAGCTTTGCATTAACGTAATGCTACCTTCTAATACGAAACTGATTCAGGAATCAGGACATAGGAAACTGTCGTTCGTGGTAGGTAACCAATTTAATTATTGAGGAAATCTTTTCCTGCCAATATTATCTTAAAGATACATTGTCTTGGCAATGCTTTCGATTTACCGGTTTAATACAAGTCATGCTAGCACCAATCTTCTTCCGCAATAACGTTAAAGTTCAGTTTTTGTTGGCAACTCAATGTCGTAAGCCTCTCTTCACATCTTTAAGTACTTTTGTATGGTGATAGAAGATTTCCGTGTTTATCTGTCTGTCCAAGCACAATGCTCCGTGGGTCAGCCTCAACCACACAGATCACGGGCCAATAAACTATGGATTGCTGGTCGAACTCTTGCGCAAGCACATTTCAAACTGTCTGCACACATCTTGGCCATTGTTTATTATCGTTTGCTCGTAAAAAAATCTGAAAAGCGTCTTGAACATGCAGTTACTGCGTTTTAGAATAGAGTGTCGCAAATGATTCACTTGTTGGCAACCTCGAGTGTTTATTTTGCGGCTGTAGTGTTAAAAATAAAGGTGTATATTTTGTTTGAGTTCTAAAATTGTTTGTTTTTATGCAGACAGCTGGGAGACCAGCTTTTTGCAACATTGGAACATTTTTACGATGTGCGTTCGTCAAGGTTCGATATTAGGTCTGTACCTGTTCTAAATTATTTGCCGAGAGTATAAAAATATGGTTTCCTTTACAGGAAGGCGCCAAACTTTTTCCGTTATCAACGTCATACAAATCGTAATCTTTATTAAATTAAGGATGGAACATAAATAGATTTATTAGCATTCAATAAAAGCGAAGGCAATGATACTAAATACTAGTAGATTTATTTATAAGTTTTTGGCAAATTGAATTTGCTTCTCGTTTCTCTTATCTATGTAAATCATATCTTAGCTAATAAGTTTATAGTAAGAAGAAATTCTAAAACATGGTGAGGAAATCATAGAGACAAATAATTTCTTTACTACTGAATTTCTTCGAATATTTGAAAGTTCTTCAAAGAAATTGTTTCACTTCGAAATAGAAGTGCATTTTTGAAAGGTCAAAAATAAAGTATCCACTGTTGGATTTGGGTCACTCGGAAACTGCTAGGAAATTCAGTTGCCATTTGAAACAACATGGTTGACAGTCAATTTTTGATAACATTTGATTTAATTAAAGAAATAAAGATGAGTTTCATAACTTCACAGAGGTAAGCAAAGTTCTGAAAACACGGCGGAACCGCATGTATTGTGGTGTTTTGAATTAGTTCTTGCCAGGATATTGTCCTTTATATCTTCTTCAGCACCATATCTCTTTAAAAATTCCAACCACGCTTCTACCATAGGGTCAAATGATAATTCTGCCAAGTTAATGTTAACGTTTTCTTTACGAACGTTCTTGAAAAATACTCTCGTATTTCCTGGAAGCATCTGTTGAATAAAATATTTCGTTTAGTTGAAAGATAAAGTGTTTTGAGTGATTTGTGTCTAATTGGTATGCAAGGAGCTAGTTTCACAGTTTCTTTCTTAATGCAGATTTAGACGATTTGTCATAAGTGGAAAGCACAGTATGCATCCTTTTCCAATTCGGTGCTAACGAGACATACCTACAACAGAAACTAAACGGGAGTATGACAATATCAGTGAAATACTCATCTCTGTGTTGTGCTCATCTTTACATCAGACTTCAAAATATTTTCATTGAAGTCTTGTTACGTCAGAGACTTAATGCGTCTGATAATTCTGAACCCGTCTTGTAATTTTTGCATAATTGGACAGTTTCTGCAAAGAAGCTAATAAATAAATCCTTTTTATTTGCGACTCGCCGTATTCCAAAAATAACCGCAGCCGCAGCTAAGGGGCGATGAAGTCATAATACCTAAGTTTTTTTTCGCGAGTTGGTTGACCCTTGTATGTAGGGTGTATTTTTAATCGCCTGCGTTATACATGGTGTATTTTTAAACGGCCGTGTTGTATGCTATGTTATGTATCAATTTATCAAACGCTACGTGATTATGTTATTGTGTTACATTACTTCTTAGCGTTCCACAGAAACATTACGTAACAACGAACACAATTTAGGGTTGTACGGACAATTACTTAACTAGCCGTTTAATCGACCGTTTAAATGTTGGACTCGAAATTTATACGATTCGATTCAGCACAGACGTTGAAATTGCGCACGGGACTATTTGTTTTATTGATTTTCTGTAATTGGTTTGGGTTTTAGTGGGTAAATGGCTGACTATAATTCTTGAATGACGGAAAAATATCGATGGTATTACCTTCAAGCGATGAATGAACTCCAAATCTCATAAAATCCAAAGATCACCTTGGGACAGCACAGGATATTATCTTGTCATTGTGTAATTTGAATAATAATATTATTAAATATTCGTTATAGGTATAGCCAGTAGTACGTCGGAGTAATAGCTTGTGTTTATTGAATCTCCTTACCACATGTAGTGGCAAAGGGGGTTTTCATCCACGCCCTTTGAGCAAAACGCTCAGGTCTTGGTCAAATGGTCTTTCGTATATTGTGATTGAAATACATCGACAGGAGGCTCCTGATAAAAAAATGTAAATAAAATATCTGTGGAAATTATTTCAAAAACAAAATGGCGGCTTAAGTCCTGACTAAGAAAACCCGACAAAATATCCATTCTATACTAAGAGCTATCGATTGAGCCTACATTAAAAGCAGCCCTAAACATTGCTCTGCAGTTATCAAAGAACTACGTGATTCCGTCCGCATTTGTGTATTATCGACCTCATGCGACCTCGCGTTCTCCATTACTAGTTAAACTTGACAGGGATTGACTTGAAGGCATGGTAAAGGTTTTAACCTCCAAGAAGGTTGGGCAAACAAAGAGTTTGTAACCTTTGAACATATCCGGACTGAAAAAGTAACGCAGTTAGATGAAAATTGTTTTATTTTTTTCTTTCATGGCTTCGGCTTTCGGTAAGACGAAGTTATTGTGGCGATATTGATTCGAGATCTTGATATTATGGTTTCTGAATGTGATATCAAAATAACTTTGATTAAATAAATAACTTTGTCTATCGAAAGCTGTTATTGAGATAATATTCAACTTAAGAAATGTGGTATGTTATGATGATATTGATGTTTCAAATCATAAACAATAATTCTTGGTTATAATAAAGTTTGTGTATGAAACATGAACTTAAATATAAGTACTTACCTATCTAACTCGTCTGTAGCGTCCTACTTGCCAACCTAAAAAACCCAAATTAAAACTACAAGACCTAGATTCCGTCTTCGAACTGTTTTTTCTCATTATAATGTTTATAATACATCTCAGATACTACACCCGCGCAGGAATTATTTTAATCCAAAAAAACAGTACTGTTACAGTTTCTCAACACAACTGTGAGACTTATAAATCGTAACAACTTGATTTTGGTCTAGTTTCCATAACACTAGTAATAACTCAATGTATTTTATTGGCACAAAACATGCTATCTTGTCTCTGGTATTTGTTGGAACTAAGGCTTGTTTACATTTTGCCAGCACTGGAATCCATTGTCACTGGAGCAAGATATTTTAGCTTAGGCAAGCTTAGCAATATACACTGTGTCCGCGTGGTGGATAACACTCCACTCCATCTCACAGAGAGTAGGCCTGATGTCCCAGCAGTGGGATAATTATGGGCTTAAAATAACTTCCTATATCCGTTCCTATGTGGCATTTTTTTTCATGCACTATTCACCGAATAGAAAAAATACGTACACCAAGCCAAGCGCTAGTATTTCTCACACAAGTTAAACCAGTGACCTGGTTCAGGGCCACGGAAATCATAGCACTGACGCAAAGAGAAGAAAATGAGGACCAACCAATATCCAGGCTGGAATCATTAGTCTTTTCTCAATCCAGTCCAGCATTCGAAAATCCTAAATGGCAGTCCAGTGCCATTGGATTTTAACGCTGGATACTGTCTCTGTAATACTGTCACGGTGTAAATCAGCCCTTATTTAAACAAGTTTCGAAAGGGACGCGTATGTATTCAACGAGTATTTCCTTCGAGTGTTGAATAATTTCCTTCCTTTTGCTACGGTTCGGTTTCAAGCAATTTTAATTGGTGCTACAGTTCTGATGTAATAACAATAACTTTCTACGTTGTAGAAGGATTTCGAATATCGATATCAAAGTTGTCTCTAAAGAGAAGAGAAGTTCTTGGAATATTGAACTTATTGAAAAGTATCTCGCTTGATGTTTCCAATTTAAGACTTCTCGATAAATGGTCTGCGATCTCCAATTATTTCTTAATAGCTTTTGATAATAATCAATTCGGGCTGTAATAATATAAATTCAATTATGATTCGAAAGACATGGAGCGCCATCTTTTATCATAAGAACGTTATTGTTGTCTTCCTCTGTTTTTTTTTTTTTAAATTCGGGTGGGTTTGCTTTTCACTCTAGTCCGGGTGACTGAGACAAAGTGTATGACAGAGCTAGCTTTAACCAAAAGAAGCCTGTTTATGTTCACTCTAACTTTACTTTATTCGGGATGAAAGGTGGTTACCATTGTCCGTTTCTTTACACCTGACAACAACGTATATGCAGAATTTGAGGTTGATTTTTTCAGTTAAAGACGAATAAATAAAGAAACTCACTTTCGAATCTACAAGCTTAGGTTTGGGTTGTGACATTTAATATTCAGTAGTTTCTAAAGTAGTCATTTCTCCAGTGTATATTTTCACAATTAACACCAACTTTCATGCTTTCTGTTCGTAAGTATGACACAGATAGAAATTTGATAAATGCACGCCTCCCTTTGAACTTTACTGCTTGCAAGCAGGTTTTGACCTTTAATTTAATTTTAATTAATAATTTCGCTTCCAGTGAAAGTTCATTAAATCGGTCAAGGTGGTATTACGGCTTTTAATGGTCGCTGTGTATGTATCTTCCTTTGGTCAATTTTAATGGCATTTTAGCCAAATGCATGAGATGATATAATATCATTTAATGCGCACTTAACTGTTCGCACGCACTTTTCTCGACTAACTTGATAAAATCCAGAAAAGCAAATTAATAAAGGAAAGGTTTTGTCTACAAAGTGCGTCAACGCATAAAAACGGAATAATCATTTTATTCAAACGTGAGAAATGATAACAGGAATCTAGAACCAATAAACCATTAATTTATACATTTACTCATTTTAAAACTTTCGTCGTGTTTTCCGCTCGGCCTTTAATAACACGATTACAAACATTCGTTCGCAATGTTACATACGAGTACATATAAAACTGTTGGTTCGTGAAAATCTAATAAAATCTACGTATAATTTAAAGCTGAAGAGTTTGTTTGGTTGGTTGGTTGAATACGCTAATCTCAGGAACTGCTTATTCGAATTGCAAAAATCTATTAATTTGTATTGGATTTTTTTTGGAACAAACCCACCACACTTTTCCCAAACCACTGCAACTACTGAAAGCCAGAATCAACAGTGGCATGGAATCTTTTTTGTATTGCATAGTCAATTTATCGAGGAAGAATATAAGTTACTAACATCACGCTACAAACAAAAGGAGCTGAGCAAGGAGGTTTTCACCTCCTTGCTCAGCTCCTCCATGTAGTTGAGATGTTCCACAAAGCTTTATGTTAAAATGTTCCCCGTATAAACGTTTCTCCCAGCTTCCACATCACTTTGTATCTTTTGAACTCTCCATTGGTCACGGTCTACCATGCACTAACAACAAACCGGTTTCGTCAGACACTTTCGTTCCGTTGGCTTTGGACCTTAGATGTTTATCAAAACGTTTAGGTACTTACGTGTTTTTGTTTTTCTGAATAAGTGATCATGTATTGAGTAATTTTTTATAATTTGACAAGATGTCTGTAGAAGTTAGATGTAGGAATAGATATTTGAGATTGATTATAACTTGTGTTAATTTAGTTTTTTTTTTATGGTTACAAACGCATAGAATGTAAGTATTTCAAGTAGAACATTACTGCTACTTGCATTGTTAAGAAATAAAAGATGAAGCTATAGTCAGCTACAGTAGACTCCCTGTCACAAGCCAGGCATAATAGATTACTGCGTAAATCTCTGGATAAGAATGGGTAAGAAATTCCATAGACACTCTTTTCTATCAAAATATTGCTACAAAAATTCGATCACAGATTCATTCGTCGTTATGCTCGCAGAAATATTTTTAATATGTTTGGCCGTTAAAACTTCATCACGATTGTTACTAAAAAAACCTTTCTATCTTAGCCTGGTATAAAAACTTTTCACAAGATCAATTCTATCCGAAAACTTATGCCAACAAAATTCTCAAGCTTCGTGAATTAAACCGTGCAATAAACCTGTGTGTTTACCAAGAAAAAGGCGAGTCGAAGAGGTTTGGGCTGGCCACAAGCTTACGAAAAGCTCTTTACACACGCTTGACCTAATACGAGCGCGTTTTATGGCCTTACAAAATGTTCTGGTACTTGCAACTGAATGGTCTGTAGAGGGCTTAATGCACGCTTGAACGGTCAGTGTTGCGCCACATCATAGACAAACTCCACGTGAGATATCGATAAAATGAAATATAATTATTCTGATTTTAAAATACATTTGGGTACCGGCCATAAAAATGCACATAAACCTTTAAGAAGAAATAGAGCTAGTTTATATTGTGCTGAGTTATCCTTGTCACCATAGCTTGTCACGAAGCCATACCCAACTACAACGAATGACGAACCAGCGACAAATAGGTGGTGTGTAACAGAGAGACACTCTGAGAAGCCGTAACTAGTTTATCTTTCCAAAAATCGATGTGTATTCGGTATGGCCAGTACCTGTATAAAGATTTGTGAAATCAGAATATTTAAAGCTTTTCCGTATACAAAATCTGCATATAAACGATAACTTCTCACTTTGTATCAAGAACCCACATCAGAATTTTATGTTCGTACGCACTGCACATAAATAACACTTGCGACATAGGATAATCAGCTTAAAACTCGTTGTCAGACGATCTACATTAGCATGAAGGGAAAAATGTATGAAGTTGCATGCAAGAAGTAGATGCAAAATGTGTCTTTATGTCAAAACAACTTATACTAGCTTCCTATTCGCCTCAAGGATCTTCCTACTTACCTGCAATTATGTACACCATAGATATTCATGGGATCATAACTTCATAAGTAAGATGTTTAATTGCGTGTATTTTCCGTGCTAATGTTGTTTGTTCCGTAAACTGAAGGAAACTACCGAAGTGAAGTCATAGACACAGATATCTATGCATAGTAAAATGTATTTTTAGTTTGCTTAGTAGCAGGCTATAAATCATCATCATCATCATCATTTCAGCCTATTGCAGTCCACTGCTGGACATAGGCCTCTCCCAGGGAGCGCCACAGCGCACGATCTCCAGCTTTTTTCATCCAGCCACTGCCAGCCACCTTCTTCAGGTCATCGGTCCATCTTGCCGGGGGGCGTCCCACCCTACGCTTACCTACACGCGGTCTCCATTCGAGAACCTTCCTACTCCACCTATCGTCGGTTCTGCGGCAGACATGACCAGCCCACTGCCACTTCAGCTTGCTACAGATTTGGACAATATCTGTAACTTTGGTCTTATGCCGTAAGACCTCATTCCGGATTTTATCCCTTAGTGAGACCCCAAGCATAGACCTTTCCATAGCACGCTGCGTGACATGAAGTCGGTGGGCCAGCTTGACTGACATGTTCCACGTTTCGGCTCCGTAGGTTAGGACTGGAAGGACGCACTGATTGAACACCCGGCTTTTCAGGCACTGCGGCAGTGGCGACGTGAGGATATGACGCATTTTCCCAAATGCTGCCCAGCCCAGCTGCACTCTTCTGGCAATTTCTCGCTCGAAGTTGTCTCTACCTAGCTGTAATACCTGTCCGAGGTAGATGTATTCTTGGACAACTTCGAGTGTTATGCCTTCGACGGAAATTGGTTCTGGGATGACATGGTCATTAAACATGACCTTAGTCTTGTCCAGGTTCATCCCAAGACCCACACGTCTCGAGGCAGCATTGAGACTGTTCAGCATTTTTTGCAGGTCTTGCAGCGATTCCGCCATAATAACTATGTCGTCGGCAAAACGAAGGTGCGTTAGGTATTCACCGTTATACCGGCTATAAATAAATTCTAATAAATATACGATGAAAATCAAATGCCAATGCAATTTCGTAAATTCGAGTTTTGTTTATAATTTACGAAACCTGTTTGTACGATAACGATCAGTATGAACGTTAGCGAGGCGAAGGAATAAAACCTAATTCTTTAGAATCGTAGATTGTGTCTTTCTGTAGTTTCTGCCTATTATAGATTTTCGTACAAAAAAATATCGATAAAAATCATTATACACATTTGGAATAACCGCCAACCCTAGGGGTTGAACAGTTTAAGGGGCAAGGTTTCGCTTTATGTAAAACCACTTAACATATTAAAATGAACAATGAATGAAGGACTGGTTTTGCAGATAATAACGAATTTAAATGAAATGTAATTTCTATGTCGTAATTGAACTGAAATTAAGAATAAAACGTGTTGTAGAGAATTACACTAAGTTTGATTTCAGACGTGTGTCTTCCATATTAATTTCACCTTGATTTCACCCAGACAAACAACAAAGTGATCAAGGGTTCCTTTTAAAAGTGAATGAATCGCTCATCATTTCAGACACTGTTGGTAATAGGTACTGTGGTAGGTATAGGTAGGTACCTACCTGTACCTACCATATTTTTCCATACTTCACAATATTTTTTTATACAGGTTAACATTTTAAAACTGCGTCGTTTATTTTTTCCTAGTACGAAGGAGCTCGAAGGTTTTCCTAAACAAATCGAACAAAAAGACAACAATACCTCAAACGTCTCCATTTTGAGAATTAAAGCCAACCTTGAAACAATTCAAATCAGTTATTCGAATTCGTATAAAAAAAGATGCAATAAAATCTGTTTATTTTTCACCACGTTTCATTTATTAATTCTGTTTTCGAATTCACGTTTTTTTTTTAAGAACAATTTGAATATCGGATTATCATGACGTTGAAAAAGCTTTAATGCAAAGAGAAGTAGGTAGACCATTTATAGTAATAGTCTCCAATGTCAAAAAATCATCAAAATCACTTAACTGATTTAGGTGTGAAAACGAAACAAACCATTACTCACTTTCGCATTTATTATTAATTTATTATTCAAGTTTGTATTTACCGACCACGATGCATTCAACAACAAGGGTAATAAAGCGCATATAAATTTCACGGTGTAGAGTAAAATGACTCACCTCAATGTTTTGTCGAACAAAGGCTAAACACATGCTAACACATAGGTACGTCGATGCTAATCACGACTACTGTTGCCACGTGAAATTATGTCTGTTTTGTGATTGTAACACCTATAATTATGACAATATGATTACGTGTTGCTTGTTGGCAAGCATAATCGAAATGCAAGTCTGACAACTCGCATGCACTGGGCCCGCGTGAAGGGTTTACATCTCATTAAAAAAAATAATCATAAAAAGTGTAAAATATTTTGTTTTATTTCAATGTTTTTTTTTTTTGCCAACGACTTCCGAAAGAAAAGTTTTTAAGTTATTTAAAATACATATTCGACGCTTGCGTATGGATATTGAATTTGTGCTACACGCTGACGTTTTTCCGTAATTTGTTCCATAATTTCTGTCTGTTTTTTATGTAAATATTTAATTTATCTGCCTGAGGCCACGGCTCGGATAAAATATTTTTCCTGGATAAAACTTTCCCTTAGATCGGTTATTAATTCAGAACAGAATAATTTATTAAAGGTCCCTTTGTATTCAATTACAGGTTTCTATACAATATACGTTTTTTTTTGGTATATTGTTAGAAATATATTCTACTCAAACACAACTCGTTATTAGATTAAAATGTCATCTAGTGTCCCTTCGTGAATATCCAGGGTGGTCTATACTAGACCACACGGCAAATCGTTTAGCATTTTCTATATAAAACAGGTACAATTTAGATTCCAGAACGACAATGTGAAACATCGTGTGTATGGCTTACAAATGTATGTAAGAGAATTTATGTGATTTGTTTGTGTGAATTCTTGTTTGAATGCGTTTCAACTAATAATAGGATACCTTTGCCGCCATTTTGTGACTTCATGCTAGTTTTCTAATATTTACACGCTTTTAAATAAACAATAATCGACTTTTTCTCTGTGACCGAGTCTCACCTGAAGTAAAAAAAGAAGAAAGAAAATACGAAAATAACTGTAACGTGAATAAATTGAAATTTAATTTGCACAAAGTATTTTTAGTTAAACGTCAAAATATGGCGCCAAACCTGTCCTTAACTGAAAATCATAGTACTCATTTTGAAAATTAATAATTATTTTGTAATACGTTGGCGCAAAATATCAGGTAGACGATAGATTCAAAACATGTGAAAATTCCTATGAACGAACACATAGATTTCAAAGAAAATGTAAGGAAAGTTGCCAAATAAGAATACCACATGGTTTTCCTGTTCTATTGCGTAAATAGTTAATTTGCAAATAAAGGACTACAAGTAAATGTTTTATTAATTAAATACCAGTGCGAACTAGTATGGTGTTAATGTATTAAAATTATGGATACGCAAGTGCAGGGTGACTAGCATACCTTGACACTTCAAGATGGCGCTGCTTGCCATGGAAATCTGTCAACGGTCCGTCAAATACAGTGCTTTTTGCTTTTTACCATTTAGTTCATATTTTCACCGCATGACAAGATATTTTTGACATTTGGTTAGGTCCGTAAACTCGTATTTAATGATTATGTGCATGTATTATATATCAATTTTATACGTTGTTTAGTCTATAAATGGGTTTTTACTTTATTCAGCTCTAATTGGCAATATAAATAAATAGCATTGATTTTTCCTTAGTAAGTAAAATGGTCCTGAATTATGTTTTTTATTGATATACGTTTATCTTTGTTATTCTTCAAGGTAATAAAAGTCAGTTTAATCGTTTATTATTTTTATAACTTACTATCGTTAGAATTTGTTGTGTTTTCATAAAAAATATCGGAAATATGGAAATAATTAATACTTGTTTATTCGTTACAAAGTGGTGACGCCTAATGACGCTAGCCCAAATGCAAAAAATACGAGTGCGTCGACACAAAGACGCATCATGGAGTTTTAACTCCGTGTTGTGAATCTAGTTTCTGTCTCTTTCTACAACGCGCTTTGCATGCCTATATTCAGACTGGTGGCCTACCACGAGCTCTTAACGCGATCCAGTTTACGCTCAGGGAACGAGATGGAGCTAGACGACTTGTATAGCTCTGTCTCTTTCCCATAGTCTAAACTGGATCGCGTGGTAAGGTCTCTGGTGTCGTTACGGAAAAACGCTAGTTTGTAACTCACTCAATATCCTATTATGACGCGCGTCCGTATACGTGTCCAAAAGTAAATTTTTGATGAGCTTAATAAAATATATTTGAAAAATACATTAATATCAACATAATTATGTATTGGATACCATTTACTTTAAGTACATATTAAGAAAACAATATCTTCTTAATAAAATATAGGTAAAGTAATAGCCCTGCAGGCACAAGGTTATCACAAAGAGAAACACTCTGAAACCGATACGTAGAACACGGGAATGCTTTATCAATACTGATAAAATATGCAAGGCGAGATTAAACTGTCTACTCAGCATTGAAAGGCCTTTGCCCCCGTGAGAATATGCATGCGATGCAGATATTGTCACGTTCATATAGCTTACGAATTTTTGCTTACTTCACATTAATGCTCAATGTATTTGTGAGCACTAAGGGGCCATTCAAGTATTACGTAAGCAGATTTATTACAATTATTTACCCCCCGACCCCCCTGTCAGCAAAAGTAAGCAAAGCTCTTACCCGGCCTCCCCCCATGCTTACGTAAACATTTTTCGCGGGAATCCCCGAAAATGCGTTTCGTTTTCAAGCAAAGATAACGTGAGGGTTGCCATTCGTGTAAAAAACT
This sequence comes from Agrotis exclamationis, assembly GCA_950005045.1. Taxonomy (NCBI): domain Eukaryota; kingdom Metazoa; phylum Arthropoda; class Insecta; order Lepidoptera; family Noctuidae; genus Agrotis; species Agrotis exclamationis. Next base: position 15,618,393 of record OX465429.1, on the reverse strand, counting down.
AAATAACTACTGATGACGTAATCATCATCTGGACTCCCCTACCCCCATGTCATCCAAAATAAGCAAAGGAAAGACCCCCCGCCCCCCCATAGTGCTTACGTAATACGTGAACGGCCCCAAAACAAAAATTGGTACATAAGCAATTTTGTTTTTGACATTAAAGAGTTTAACGCACTTTGTAATCTCGTATCAATTGATAAAGGTCAATTTCAAAGTTTTTATGTCAGACTAGCTTCCGCCCGCGACTCCGTCCGCGCAGATGTCGGTCTTCGCGTAGATGGTTTATTTCTCCATTTTGAGTAACTCTGACAATGACATCTTATAAATATATACGGCTAAGCCTCTAATAATTAAGGAGATCTATTGAGCTACTGCTGTTGCTCGCGTTCTGTAGTAAGTATTTTTTTCATAGTAATTCCGACCTTGTATTTACAAATAACTGATCGGAACAGTAATCAAAAAGGTCGCGCTGAAAAGCACGGGTTTTTGGTCCTCTAAACCAAAAATAACAGAATTGAATTACTGTTTAACTTTATAATAAAACTTAGTAGCCGAGTCTTGTGTAGTTATTACAATTAGGACGTAGCCCGCAAGTGCACAGCTAGTTATGTCACAAGGAAAAATTATAAAGCCGCGGTAGTCATTAACTGTCGGAGAATCTTAACACCGCGATTCAGAAATGCGCGTCATAGGCACAACGCCATCTAGTGGTGAGTGGTGGAACCTTTTTAGAAATCAATGGAGGCAGGCGTGGCGTAATGTTCTACTTGCTTGATAATAGGTGTCGCCAGTGGTTCCATAATAGGGTTTGTTAAAGATTTTTTTTTCCACGTATTTTTCCAGGATAAAAAGTATCCTATTTTATGCCCAGAATAATAAGGTATAATTATACCAAGTTTCATCGAAATCGAACCGTTGGTTTTCACGTGATGCCTGCATATACAGACAGACAGACAGACAGACAGACAAAAATTTTTTTAATCACATATTTGGGTTTGGTATCGATCCAGCAACACACCCCGCTATTTATTTTTTCAATATTTTCAATGTACAGAATTGACCCTTCTACAGATTTATTATATGTATAGATGATAGTATTGAATTACTATTCGGCTAAAATACATTAATTATTTGGTATTCGGCCAAATAATGTGAGTTTTTAATTTTCCCGAATACCGAGTTACGACTAAAAGCGAAGCCACTTTTTTATTAAATTGGTGCCATTTTGTTAAGCTTTTTCGAGTTACATAGAGTGTTAAAGGTATTTAAGAACTTAGCTGCGAATAGGATTATTCGTCGCTTCGGCCGAGATCATAGCCGAATACTCGGTATTCGCAAATTACCATTCGTGGCATCTCTAGTTTTTACCTGCGCTATTTCACAACAAAATCGATAAGAGTTTATTTTTCTGAAAAATGTACATACAGGGTGTTTTATTTTTGCCATTGTAACATAGTTGTGGTGACGAGCGACTGTAAATACGCATGTCATCCTATTAAGTTACACACCAATGTTTTGCTTAGAAAGCACAGGATTCTGTTACAATGTATTATGTGCATTGTTAAGGACGAAGGGAAATTGTCGGAACACAATAGCGGTGTCAGATAACTGGGTTTTCTTCTCTATTCTCATTTTACTGTCTCTGGAGTGAAAGGTTAAAAGGATTATGTTTTATTACGAGACTTATAATACCTCATATTTCGGGCTCATATAGGTTAAACCCTGCTTATAGGGTTCAAATTCGTGTGAGGAAACCCGACATTTATAATTTAAATTGTAATTTGTAAGCCGTGTCGTGACATTGAAATAGTCTACATGAATTCTAGGGTATATTTTATTTCTCTTAGTATACTTTCTTGAAAACACGGAAAGGAGGTTGACTACATATTACTGTTTATTATTTAAACAAAATCGTTGGCTGTTAGTAGGTATTATTGAGATGTTTTTCAGTTAGAAATAGGTTTGCGGTGTTTTCATAGCGCTGTGCTAAATTTCAGTGCAAATAAAAGATACCATATTATTTAATATTTGTGCAGCATTAGGAAGGTAGACATGACAACAGCCGCCGTGAGTGAAAAATAATTAAAGATAACTTAGACAAATTTACGTGTACTGGGGGGTATTACAACGTTTTAAAACCAGGCTTATTCCAGTGAGTGAACGAGATGGCGCTAGACGACTTGTAGAGCTCTGTCACTTTTACTCGCCGGAAGAAGCCTGGTTTTAAGACGTTGTAATACCCCCCCAGAAAGAGACAGAGCTATACACGTCGTCTAGCGCTATCTCGTTCCTACAGTGGCACTACTCTCGCTTTAAGACGTCATGGTAGGCCACCTGGACTTGGGCAATAACACTTTTCTGTCTCACGATACCAGTACAAAACGGTGTTGATTTAATTTCTTATTGAATCAATAATTTCGCTTTTCAAAAGGGTTCCGCCACCAAAAAAGTTTGAGAACCGCTGCTATAGCACGCTATAGACAGTTCAACAAGTCAAAGTGACACTGATACGCTAATCGCTATCATAGCTAAGTAAATACAAATCAAGATACAGTTATGACAAATGATGTACCATCAGTGATAAGTGATAAGATTGGTGATATCAGCATCCGTATCTTAGTGGGGCGCCTACCATAGTGTTTAACTGGGACGATGTGACGGGTCGTCGTCTATAAATTGTATTGTTTGAGTTTAGGGACGAGAGGGAAGTGACATTTTGATTGAAATAGTCGATATGTGTGACTAGTGTTGAAGACTTGCCACTTCTTAGACAATGTGGGATTGTAGATTCTTACCGCCGTACCACAAAAAGATAAACATCTGTTGAACGCTTGTCTAAAGTGTAAAGTGTAGTCGCGACCCTTATTTCAACGGGAAATGTCATTTTGATGTTGACAGCTTTTTTAACAAGTGTTCAACAGATGTTTAACTTTCTTGTGGTAAGACGGCCTATTAGTAGAACAAAAGCAGCTAAAACAAACTTCAATTCGTCTATAAAAAAAGAGTATCAATATCAAGTAAAAAATCTATAAACAATCATGACAATGCCAAGATATCTGAAAATCTTTATTTTCCCGGGTAAATCCAGAAATCCATAAACAAAAAAAACATGATTATTGAAAATCATACGAACAAAAAAAGCAAATGAATGTTTAGTAAGTTTAGTAAGTTTAGTAATGCCAAACACAAAAAATCATTTAATATGATGTCTATTTGCGAGATTTGTTGACAAAATCCGCGACATTTGCCTTACTACTTACTATATCTTATTGCCCTATTGTCTTATTTATATTATTTTGCCATGACCGAGATAGGTTATTGACATTTCAAACTACATTAGCTTTGTGTATTTATCTTCCGGGATCAAACGGTTCGGAACAAACAAGGAAGTTACATTTCCTAAATAAGTTATCCACGTTAAACCGGTCAATAGATTTATGGAGATAACATATTTGTACAGTCAACTAATAAAAATAAACTTTATAGATTTTTTTAAAACTTCCTGTGTTGCATTCGAGAATTTGTTTAAAGATAATTAATTTCTTGACGAGTTGATAATTCAACCTTTTGCATACACTAACGGGGTGACACATTTTCTTCTCTTTTCTTTGAAAAGCTTTGCCTACAAGAAGTTATCCTGTATCAAGGGCACGTTAACATTTAAAATCATATACACAAACCGCCAGACCCGTTTTTTTGCATTCTGTTATTGGTGTATAGAGAAATTCGTAAAAAATAACGTATAGAATCATCCCTTGGATCGATGGGCAAAGGGTGATAATTAAATTACGCACTAATTAACAATATCAGTATCAAAGAAGGTATACTGGATAGGTCTGTAAACACTGTAAACCCTTGATTTTTACCCGACTACGGCGAAGCAAAAAGGAGGGTTATGATTTTGACCGGTATGTATGTATGTATGTTCATCTGTTCCCTCATGACTTCTGAACTACTTATCACTACTTGACAAATGAGGTGTCGTTAGAAGCGTCTCAGTTGTCCGCTGGTTATAGGGTAGGTGACGTGTCACCAAATCCAATATGGCGCCCTCTAGGAGATGAAAAGTCGTAACCGAAAAAAAAAATATTTTCGCACAGTATCGACATGGGTATCAAATTAAAGGGCTTGATGAGCACATTTGAAATATATATACATTATATAGCTTTTACTAGCTACTTTGCCTGTTTCTAACAGTGTCAACATGGGTATCAAATGAAAAGGCTTAATGAGTACATTTTAAATTCACTCGCTGCTTTGCTTATTATATCAAATAACCCTAAAATAGTGTAAATAAAAGATAAGTTAAAATAACTAAAACCCGACTACGAAAAAATCGCGCACTAAAAAGTATAAAACAAGAACAATCCGTGTTACAGAAATTTTTAATTAATAGCCGTGGTCGTATGCCACCTGCGGCTGTTTCACACAATCTTTATTGGCTAGGTGGCATACGACCACGGCTATTAATTAAAAATTTCTGTAACACGGATTGTTCTTGTTTTATACTTTTTAGTGCGCGATTTTTTCGTAGTCGGGTTTTAGTTATTTTAACTTATTTTTTATATTTATTGCAAAAATTAAAATAGCCGCTTCAACCTTGCACTTTCGATATTAGTCCTCACCTTGTAAAAAACATTAAGCAGTGGTGAATATAAAATGGAATACCATTAAATTCCGTATTTTTCGCTGCTGGCCTCATACATAACTGAAATATGTACTGAATGATAAGATAACGAGGTAAGCTATACGTTCAATTTGAATCTTCGCTGACTTGTTTTTTTTCCCTCACTTTTGGAATTTCTCCTGTGTCGTGGTTGCGTTTACAAACATAGAAACACACATACACAAACACCCTGGTAGATAAATGGATTGTACAGTCAGTTTCAAAGTAATTTCACTTCCTTTGATAGTGATGCCACTAACAAAAGGGGTGACTTTTCTCTGAATCTTCCACTTTGCAATAACACTTTCCAGTACTTTTCCAGTCTTCTTTGTACCTTTTTCAATTAAATATAATATCTTATTGGTCTTCAAAGACAAATACACGTTAAAGGGACTTTACACATGGCGCGATGCGACGCGATTCGACCAATTCCAACTACAAGTGAAAATCAGCCTTGCCACTAAGAAGTAATGTTGCAATTCGATTTCGATTGACTTGACGTCGTAGTGGCGATTGTGTTTTGTTTTCATCTACCCGTTGATATCAACGTGTTTTATGTCATATGTCGTAGTGGTAAGGTTGATTTTCACTTGTAGTTGGAATCGGTCGAATTGCAATCCTGTCGCGCCATGGGTAAAGTTCCTAAAGCTGGGTACTCACTTAGCAGTGTTGCATGTAACGTATCAAATACTGTATCAATCTGCAAGTGGGTACGGCTCGTCCGAGCACACTGCGAACCGCCTTTGAGTTTGTATGACCCGCTGAGTGATGGTATCACTGCGAACTTACAGCGAGCGGTTCGCAGCGGGCTCGTGCCTACGTACTCACTTGATACAGTATCTGATACGTTACATGCAACACTGCTAAGTGAGTACCCGGCTTTAAGTGTCGATATAAGCCTTGTACAGACGCAATAGTAATGAACGCAACATGCTCACAATGGAACGATTATCTCATGACTTGATAGGTTGAACCTTGGCTAGTTTACTTAATAGGCTCTGTATAAGTAAACCTTCATTATATGAGACCTGAGATATTACTCAACTGGTATCTAATAAGGTTGTGTAACTAGAAAACAAGGTAGATTGTTATATCCAAACTAATACAGGGTTATTTGAAAAAATTAACAACCTTTCATCGGCTGAAAGTACTTTTACCTTTTACTATAAAACCAACCCTGAAAGATTAGGTAAAATAAGATATAAAATTCCGGAATATTTTTCCATTGACTGATTTATATGTAACACTTTTTTTTGGCTTCATAGTAAAAGTTGTTTATGGAACAAGCTTGGTTTTTAAGACGTCATAATACGGTCCCAGGGCTATACTGAGTTTCGTCTAGTCTAGTTCTTTCAAGTTTCTTTCAAGTTGAAGTGGCAATGGGCAGGCCACATCGCTCATAGAACTGACAACCGATGGGGAAGAAAAGTTCTCGAGTGGCGACCACGGACCGGAAGGCGCAGCGTGGGCAGGCCTCCCACTAGGTGGACCGACGACATCGTGAGGGTCGCGGGCAACCGATGGATGCAAGTGGCGAATTGTCGTTCGGTGTGGCAGTCTAAGGGGGAGGCCTATGTTCAGCAGTGGACGTTTTCCGGCTGATGATGATGATGATAGTTCTTTCTGGTTGATCTCTCTCCATTTTTGGATTCATCTTCGCTTCTGAGTTCTGACCTAGATTAAGCCGTCGGTCGCCGTCGACCACATCTTCGCTTACCATCTGGCGAGATTGTGGTCAAACGCGAACCTATCGTCAAATATTAAATTTAAAAAAAATACAAAAAGAAGTTAGGATAGTGCAAATCTTACCGTGTTCGGTTTGGTTAATCAATTTGTATATTATCTCGGCTAAGCAGGTCGCGGTACTCACGAATTACCGTGACCCCGGAACATAAAGGGCTATTGAAAGACACCGTGGATTTTAGTCAGTACGAGTCTGACAGTCTCTCCAACTCTGCACTGGGGGGAGGACTCATTTGATGATTTTACCACGCTAAAAAAATCGCGGCTGAGCTAGATAAAATCGTATATGAAGTGTATGCCATGTGATCTCTGCTGACCTCTGGAACCAGTTCACTGGGTGATAATAACGATACCAATAAATAGATTAACATAAATATAAATCTTCATATTTAAATATTGGCTATAGCAACAAATATTTCACAACAAGCGTATAATTAAAATATTTAATCGATAAAGAACATAAATATCGTTTCTAATAATAATAGTCAAACAGGTCATAGATTGTAGACCACAAGTCAGTCACAGTTATGTAATAATTTTGTTATGTTTATTTATGCAAATTGGTTTGTGGTATTGTGGTAAAAATATACCTAATAATTTAGTATTGTGTAAGTCGGGTATTCCAAGTGAATACCTTATTTTTAAAAAATCTTACCTGTCAGACCAGAGTTGTGACGTTTCTTCCCAATGTCCTTTGACGTTCATTATTTTTAACGAAAAAGTTATTGTTTTTAAACATAAAAACGATAAACAGATAATCATGTACGTAATATGTTCTTTAATTTTATTCAATTATTTAATATACTTTACTTATTGTATGTATAATAATTGTAAAAATAAAATAATCAAAAGTGGCACCCCCGCTATCATGTTGCAAGCCCGCATTTTTCGTAGTCTCGTAACTCGTAGCACCGCCAGCGTAGCATACATGCTACGCTTGCTGCTACAAACCACTGCTTGAATTTTCTGATGCCCTAGTACTTCTCAAAATGTCTCTACGAAAATTACCAACTTATAATTAGTTTTTTTCTTTACTTGCTGGTAGATTTTCAACTTACGATGTTAAACCGAGTGTTAGTAATTTAACAGTGCTCTCAAAGAGTGTATTTAAATACTGGCATAAGACCGTTTTATTGAAAAGTAAAAGGAATTTAATCTGAAGGCATTAATGTACCCCAGAACCATTAACTTACAGTAATTTATTAAGGTCCTAGGCCCTAGAGCATAAATGGTTATATATATTTATAAATAGTTTTAATTTACTTCACATTCAAACGGCTATCATAAAATATACAACATTATATAACTCACCTTCAAAGCACTTTGTAAAATATACTTACATGTAAATTATGTTTGTATGTATTCATATAGGTACACAAATCGCAGCTATGTATTTAAGCACTAACTTATTGATTTACAACCGATATTCGACGATAGCGTAATTTATGATTAGGTACTCGTATAGGCAGTAAACTGTAGGAACATAAATTCTAGATTGTTCTGGTGTGACATTTAGAATTAAAAGTGCCGCAAGGACGTTTCTGTTTCTGCGCTTAAGTAACGTTTGCTAAGAAGCGTTGTTGAGAAACATTTTAGTAAAAAATATTGAAAAAATAAGATGGCAAAGCGTTCATGTCCATTTGCCACCCTTCAGAAAATTCAATAGTGAATAGTTTACTTCTAGGCAAGCGCGCTTCCGTCGACCTTATCATAGCTTACCTACAGTCGAGATTCGGTTTGGCATGCGTCATAAAGCGAGAGTAATTCCACTGTGGAAAAGAGACAGAGCTTTAAGGCTCGAACAGACACACGCGATTAATCGCGCTGCGACAACGAGCCAAGCTAATTTCCACTCTAAATGTACTGCGAATGGACCCCGACAAGTCGCCCCGCGCGATTAATCGTGTGTGTCTGCTCGAGGCTTTACAATTCGACCACCTTATCTGCAATATGAAACGTTATTGGAGGTATCTAAGTAATTTTACAATAGTGTTAATTACTTTTACACGAATACCAACATAAAGAAGAACGGCAATGTCACATTTACGAATAATCCTTTTCTTTATGATAAAATAACAACAGCTGATCAGACCTGTTATTCAATCAACCTGTATGACAACATAATCATAAACAAAGTCGATCTTATTTGATTAAAAATAAAAGCAGCACGGCGACACATAATGCCAAGCAATTTTCAGCCTTATTTTTCAATATTTTAAGCTCATGGCATATCATTATTGAAATCTACAGACCAACTTATAACACAGTTTTGAGAGAAAATCCTGTTAGACATAACTTTGTCTGCTTTAGCAATTATGAAATTAATGCAATGAATTTTGTTCAATTTAAAACCGCTGGAGACGACGTTCATCCATCAAACCTACTACCAAATACACAATGGTTAAAGATGGACAATTGGACATGATTCTAGGTTCCCAAACAATAGTTTTAATCAAACATCTTTTTCGTAGAAAATGGAGTAGGTAAGTACCTGCCCACTCAAAATTTACGGAATAGCTGATATTGTTTTTTATATTGTAGCGTATACCTTGTATAATATTAACCGTTGTATTTCTTCATTTAACGGATGACGAGTACCTACTACCTACATTAGCTATCGCAAAGTTGCGTTACCACAGACCAAGCCAGTCGTGCGCAAAAGGCGTAACTGCCATTGTTCAAACCATTAATTGGTCTGATCCACTGATAGATTCCCATCTATACAAACGTACTACCTACAATTATATTTTTCTCGATTTTTCTAACAAAGACAATTGGTACCGACAAGCGAGTCTAAAGGGAAAATAACACGATAATTAGGGGTGCCAACCGTACTCAAATATTAATGTCAATATTCAAAATTAATAATGTTCAAAATTAATGTCAATGTCTAGCTAGACATTGGTTCTTAAAGCCTCCTGCAGACACACGCGATTAATCGCGCGGGGCGACATGTCGCGGTCCATTCACAGTATTTTTAGAGTGGAAATTAGCTTGGCTTGTTGTCGCAGCGCGATTAATCGCGTGTGTCTGCAGGAGGCTTTATATTAATGAGAAGTCCAGACGAGGAGGTTGAAATTATTAAATTAACTGAAGAAAAAGACAAAAAGTTGTTTTGACTTTTTGTATTATAAAAATAGGTACGTTTTATGACGGCTCCACGTAAATTACTGATACCCGTACCGTATAAATATTAACGTGACTGTACTGTAGAATAATTCTTCTGAAAATAGTTGGTAACCTTAGCATTAATTTATTAAAAGTTCGTATTATTATAATGTCTGGTTATTACGACATGAGTAGGTACGGTTACGTGCTAGAAACACGTTCTTCTTGACACTTGAATAATAATATAAAAAGTACCGGTAAACAAGACTTTTGTGAATAATCCACGGATTTGGAAAACCTGATAAAACGAACAATACACATGTTTTGTTGATTTGACAGGTTGAACAAAATAACAATGAAGAAAAGCTGTGCCTTTTTTCAATGGTCTATTTATTTTAGCATACGTACGGATAAATAAAGAAGTATGGCAGAATAGGAGAGGATGCGCCGACCCCAACTAAATTGGGATAAAAGCTGAAGGGGAACATTATTTATTTATCTTTAATAAACCTTAATACAGTACGTTATCTAATCCTCTAAGTGAAGTCCTTAAAAAATTAAATATCATCATAATCTTAACAATTCAGAAACTATTTTTATGTTGAAAAATATAATAGCTAACATGACTAATAGTTATTGATCATATTCATTGAACAATAACATACCTAAATAGTAATGATAGCTATGCTTATGGCTGCGTAAATGACATAAGTACCTATGTAGTCCTTCATATTAGTGTGTTACATACACACATACGCATTATGTATGTATAGTCCTTAGTACGTACATAACCAGGTAGATTGGCTAACCACGGGCATTGCCATAGATACAATATACAAGAATATTTCTGTGGGCATTACTTTGAGGCTAAAGACTATCTCAGTATTACGAAAAAGGAAAACATTTTTTCAAGTTTTGAGCAGCTGAAACTTGTTCAAATTCTCCAGAACTAAACGCCCAAGTGCTCTCAAAACAGGGAAGGAAAACATCGTGAGGAAACCGGCATTTCCTAGAACCAAAAATTCGGAGACATGTGACATCTACCAATCCGCACTGGGCCCGCGTGGTAGATTACGGCCTGCTCCCTCTCACAGAGAGGAGGCCTGTGTCCCAGCAGTGGGAACATTAAAGGCTGATGATGATGATGAAACGCCCAAGTTGTTTTAAAGTTTTTTGGGGTGGGTGGGTCAGCACCATAGGCGATGGTAGGACTCACCAGGGCCGCCTGGCTCACTACCAACATCGACCACTGTTTTTACTGTATTCCGGTGGTTAAAGTCAAATCAATAATTAGGCCATCAAAAAGGCACTTTTAAACGGCGAATATTAAAATTAAAGGAAATGGGATGGGATTGATTCTACACCCATTGGCTAGGGTAGGTTTGTATGGAGAAGAATGGGCAAGAAACTCCATGAGAGTGGGCAAGAAACTCCAAAGAGGTGCGCGACTCAAGGAGAGTGAACTCACCTAGTTCACTCCATCTTAACTCTGGGATAGATTGAGATCAAAAATCATAAACCCATTGAAAAAAATTATTATGTTAGTCAACATACCGACCCGTCCCTTGGAGCTCTTTTGCGATTTCAAGCTACTACAGACCATATCGCAATAATTATAATTTTATAGTACGAGTATGTAAGTGCATGGCGTATGTGTGATATTTTTAAAGGTAAATCCGACGTGATTTTTTTTTACGGTTTACCCAACTTTCTTTTTTTGCTGTCGAGGTGATACCTTCAAAAGGTGCCAATGTGTGGGAATTATACCACACTAAAACCACCCTGGTGATCAGCACATGGAGGAGGGAACCGGGACCTCTTAAAAGACCAACTCCAGAAACCTCCTGTGCAACTCCTGTAGACACATCTTTGGGAAGACTGAAGATGTCTCCCCTTGTTTACCCAACCTAGTGTCTGAAAGTATAAGCATTGACATGACGGCTTACAATTTTAATTATCGGTAGCAATGCGTAAACTGACTCATCACCAATATCTTATAAAAAAAACAATGATTTAAATACAATAAGGCCATTCAACCAAAATGGACTTCTAATCCAAATAAATACGTCAGTCAGTGTTCTTTAGCGAAACAAACAGTATTTAAGAAATTAAAAGACAGTACCACATTTCCGAACAATAGAATTGTGTTGGCTGATGGTCGTACCCGTGACCTGGGAAGCCCTGACCTGTCCAAGACAAACAACTGGGTAGCAGACGAGGTCGATGCTAAGTCTTCTAATGAAATGACTGGCATTTAGCACTTTGGCATCGATACTTTTCGGTTGCAATGTGCACATTCGTTTTTAATTAACACTATTTAGAGAAATAGCAGAGAAGCTTGGATAATAAAATGCCCAGATTCCGTGATCAAAACGTAACGTTTTTCTTGAAGCCACTTTTTAGGGATCCGTAACGAAAGGGTGAAACGGGACTAACTAAGACTCCGCTATCCGCCGTCTATCTATCCGTCTATCATGAACCATGATTGTTAGACAGGAGAAATTTTCACAGATGATGTATTTCTGTGCGTGTGAGATTTATTTCTTCGAGACAGCCTGGTGGCAGGCGGACGTTTAACCTGCTGGTTTTACACATTGCCAATATTCTCTATGATCAGTAAATTGGGAACGGGCATAAATCATTTTCTGGACTAAAAAAACTAAAAAGTTAAGGCGGTACTAACACAAGACCGCTCATCCGCGCGGACGGGCGGATCGCTTAGGCCAGTAAAAATCGACACAAAACATCACAAAACATGATGTATGGACAAGTCGAAACAGTAAAATTATTAGCATAGTAAAAATAGTACGTTGACTGCGTGGACTAGGCTCAGTCGGTCCTGCCTGTGTAATAAGCAATTTCTTCTGTAAATAAAACTAATTACCTATTTACTATGTTCTAGTACTCGTACGTAATCAAAAGAAAGTAAACAAGCAACAGATTACTGAGCAAGAAAAGTTTTCTCTGGAGTGCTCATGAATAAATTCCCAAAAAAGAAAAAGTATTTTGGTCACGTACACATTCAGGTTACTTCAATTCATTTACTTTTAATTTACATGTACGTATTAAGTGCTAGTTGCCTCATACATAAATAACACGAAAACAAACTACTACCTACACAGTCTGAAAATAGAAGATTTATATGCCCTTGAAAACTGCGTAAGGAATAAATTCAAATAAAAACACTAGCATTTGCTCGCTATTTTATATCTCTATGGTCATGTCATTTCACCATTTATTTTTTAAATGTCTTTTACCAGATTAAAAGTTGCCAAAACCCGCCGTTTTTGTATGCATAACAAACATAAACGCATTTCGTAGATAAGTATGATATTATTTTTTTCCACTATGACAGGCAACACAGTCACTAAGTATATTTTTTCTTTCGAATACGGAACTCATTGGTGCGTTACTACTGGCCGCTTCAGAAAAAACTGGCCAATTATGATTGCTCCATTTCTCGATGTGATTGACTGGCGCTGGTGCAAAAAGACGCCATGAGGAAATGGAGTACGGTTGATGACTGATGGCACAAATTGATGGGAAATTCAATGACCGGTATCAACCTTCGGTCTTGGAGTTTTTAATTAAGATATTTTGTCTTACTACTGAAATGGGACCAACTACTAATGTGAATAATAATGCCATGAATAATTGAGCAAGAGCAATAAAATTGTAATGGAAATGAATTATTTTGAAAACTTAAGCCTCCTGCAGAAGTGCAGACACACGCGATTAATCGCGCGGGGCGACATGCCGCGGTCCATTCGCAGTACAGTTAGAGTGGAAATTAGCTGGCTCGTTGTCGCAGCGCGATTAATCGCGTGTGTCTGCAGGAGGCTTTAAATGAAAACATTATCAGCAAATGGGACGTACAAAATGTCAAAGTTTGTAATTTAAATTCAATTAATCTATGGGTATACAGATTATTTTTACCCTACTGCGCGACGCAAAGGAGGGTAATGTGTTTATCAGTCTATGTATGTATGTTTGTTTCTATGTGGCGTTCTAGAGACCAAATGCGTAGGCCGATTTTGATCATTCTTACGACAATCGATTCTTCTTAACCTTGCGAGTTTCACTAAAGACATGACAGTAATCAAAATTCACCACAGCGACAGCCAGACGCCATATTGTCAAAATGAAATTTTTCATGCCCATTCAAATTTTTCCAGTCAAATCTTCCCAAGGGGCCGATCATGGGCACGCCGCAATCGCGGCGGTAAGACCCCTCTTTGAGGAGTGGCTGGAAAGGCGTCACGGCGTCCTGACCTACCGCATGACGCAGGTACTCACCGGACACGGAAGTTTCGGGAGGTTCCTGTGTCTGGTAAGGAGGGAAGAGACGCCTGGGTGTCACCTCTGCGAAGATCGCCCGGAGGACACGGTGGAGCATATATCTCATTACCGTGACCCCGGGACATAAAGGGCTATTGAAGGACACCGTGGATTTTAGTCAGTACGAGTCTGACAGTCCCTCCCGCCCTGCCCGGGGTGGGAGGACTCATTTGATGATTTTACCACGCTAAAAAAAATAAAAAAGAAAGGGGCTGATCATGGGCCGATCAAATCATCCCGACTGTGAGTCGTTCTGTTCTGCTTCTTCCTGCTGTTCTGTTGGGCTTGTTTCTTTCTTTTTATAGTTTTTATAATTTAAGTTAAATTTTTTCACGTATTTTTTAAAATTAGTTTTTACGCAGTCGGGTTTTTTGTTTATCTTTAAATTATTTTTTTAGACTAAAAGAGAAACAAAAATACATCTTCAGTCATACCTCATAACTAAGAACAAACGAAGTTTCCTTCATGAGTAAATATTAACGATCTCATATACTCGTACATCAAATGTATAAAAAGGCCATAGATAAAAGAATGTTCGCGCGTGTTAATAGCATTACTTTCCACATTTCCCGTGCTATTTACCGGTAAATAAAGTTTTAGTATCAATTTGGCGGTAGCGATGCTGCCATATTTTTTAATGAAGCCAATAAGTACACATACAGATTCTTCAGCTTTCTTTGAATGCTGAATTACACACGTAATTACTATAATAATTTAATTTTAGTTGTTCTCGAGACCTGAAATGTTAATAAACCAACTTCCTTGTTTATAAATTGTTTTTTGTTTTCAAATGTTCTTGCTTTAATTTTGTCTCTATTTAATTAGTATGGTAACACCAGACTTTTTTGTCTAAAACGTAGATAAATAAAAAAATAAGTTACATAATACTGTGTGTGACTATTAAGTCTATGTGTAATTAATTTAATGAGTCTCATAGCTGTATTTCTAGAAGTTTTTATGTCACCTTCAACCATTACGTTATCGACCGTTAGTTACTAGCCGCCATAAAATTACTACAGGTAATAAACCACCCAAGTTCTGCAAATTCTAAAATACTAGCATGCACTGAACTCATAACTTGTAGTAGGTAGTAAAAACCGCGACACTTAAACACCCCTTAATGGCTGGGGCATAAACTGGCCATGGCCAATAATGGCCATAGGGTGGCCCAATGTCAGCCAGCACATTAGCAACACAAGTTCAGGGGGACCTTGGTCTATGAAGTTCATGATCGAATGGAGTCACGCGATTGTACGACCCTTGGTGGAAAGGGGCTCGTGGCTATCGACCGGTTTGTTTATAATTACTCATTTTTTGACGGCTTCATTTCATGTGACGTAAGGGAATTAGGGATGTGTTCTGTAGAGTGTTTTGAGTTTTAATTTAAGGTGAATAGGAGCCTAGGAGAGGGAAGATACAAGAATGGATTGTGAAGAATTGGTCTAAAAAGATGTCATGTTGCACTATGGTTAGTGCAGTTGATTGGCGGGAAAAGGACAATGAAATGGATTCGTTCGATTTTCAAATCAAATTTTTGGTACAGTCCTGGTCAAATGTATTGATCGGATAATGCAGTGTGGCAACTTATAAGTCAATGTTCATTACGTCTATTTGGATGCCTTATTTAGAAAAACTAAAACCATTTGTGAAGTTGACTGATGACTGAATTGGCAGTTGATAAATTGCTTTCTTAAGGCGACTAGATCTTGCCATTAAATGCCGAAACTTTCAAAACTTTGGTTAAATACAATTTACAAAGGATCGTGGCCTAAAAGCGAGTACAGAAGAGAGTAAACAAACAGATACCTCCCCATCATGACACCATTACCCTTGGCTAACAAGGTCGCAGTCACGGCCGCCATATAACCTTGTTATATCACGGTATTATGAGCTTCCGTGTATTTTAACCCCCTTTTTTGGATGACGAAAATGTTAGGAGTTGTTATGCAATTTTGTTTGAATTGTTTAGGCTGTAGAATACAGCAGTATATTCTCATCTGACGAGGCCTCATGATGCCAAACGTTGCTAGGGTCGTGGGGCTATCCAAGCAGGATATAGTAGCCCTGGAAAGCAAACGGCAGCCGAAGGAACAGGGTAGATTTTTAGTCAAGACAGTTCCGTTCCACCCAGAACAGGAAGACGGATTTCGGATTTGGCCAAACATCAACATCATCAGCCGGAAAACATCCACTGCTGAACATAGGCCTCCCCCGTAGACTGCCACGCCGAACGACTGTTCGCCACTTGCATCTATCGATTGCTTTCGACTTTCACAATTTGGCAGAACCCTTTTCAATAATTCATTCACTACAGTGTTGCACCTAAAATAAAGTGTGTTTCAATTTAGAAATATTGTATTTTTTTTATTTATTAGTCAATAGTGTCAAATACCCACTGCAACAAGGCTGCTGGGGGCTACCCAAGCTGCGTATGAAACAATCTTTGGAGAAATAATCATCTCTAGACCCAATAAAGACATCAATACCCTTGGGATTGCTTCAAGAAGGACAGCAGTTGCCATGGCCATCACACAACCTTGCCGAAACACCATGCCATTAGGGACTTCCGTCTCCAATAACTCCAGGGGGAAACTGAAGGTTTTGTTTCGTTTTTAACAAGGTCACAACTTGTAATGACGTCTATTTTCGTTATTTTGTTGAAAACTTTATTTTAATTGAGAAACTTTTGTACTTTGTTTTTAGCTCCCAGTAGACGCGACGTTGAGAGCTCGCTCGGCTAAATAATAACAGCCGCTCAGGCCGAACTTCCGGGTTAAGCTACGCTTGCCGAGACTGGTCTGTGGATAGGTCATAGCGAGTTTCCTTCGTGTCTCGGAAAACCCATAAAGCCGTTGATCCCGGCTGTCATTTCACATTTGTAGATCTTTGACAGTTTTTACTGTTAGTCAGAAGCTCATAACTGCGACAAATAGTCTTACCATGGGGTATCGTATTGCCCTGTTACTGGGTTGTGATGGTCCGATAGGTAGTCGCTCCATATAAAATACAATTTTTACTGTTAGTCAGAAGCTCATAACTGCGACAAATAGTCTTACCATGGGGTATCGTATTGCCCTGTTACTGGGTTGTGAAGGTCCGATAGGCAGTCGCTCCATGTAAAATACTGATATTCAGCTGCATCTGGTTCGACTGGAAACAGACCCCAATTTAGTTGGGAGAAGGCTAGGCAGATGATGAGGTTTCAGTAGACGTTATGACCACTCCAATTCAAAAATTTCTGGGGTATTGGGACTGTCTAGATAGGCTACCGTGACCCTGGAATCTTATGTCAATTGAAGGAACACAGCGGATTTTAGTCAGTAAATATCAGTCTGACAGTTCCTTCCGCAAGTGGAAACATATTTTTCCTACTCCTCCACTATTCTTTTCTGATTAATTTCGTTGCAGGATCCAAGACAGGTAAATTCATTCTCCGGGACACGTCAAGCTTCATTGTCTCGGCGTTTTTCTGTTGATTCTGGCTTTCAGGAGTTGCAGTGGTTTGGGAATAGTGTGATGGTTTTGTCCCTAAAAATGTCCCTTCTGCTCCACCCAGGGTTGGGAGGACTCGTTTGATGATTTGACTACCTAAAAAAATCTAACATTTGTGGACGGTATCAAAAATGATTGTATAAAAGAATAGAAACTGTCATTTATTCCTCTTTTCCCTTGCCGCTCGATCTATGCCCAGAAAAAAAGCACAAAATGAATAATCGTTTTAGTTTGCTTTTCATTCGTAATCGTTTAGGCCGAAATTTTTTTCATTAAAATGTTGTTTTTCTTTGCGAATTTTTCTTTTTCCTCTTAATGTAATTTGAGCTTTGAAATGGAAAATGGCGAACGTTTCCCCGAATTTTGTTTACCTTTCTGTGCGATGTTATTGACCTTTATTAAGCTTTATTGAAGTATTATTACAAGTAATTTTTATTCCTATTTGAAGAATAGTTCGTTCAACTTTCTGTCTGGAACTCAGTAATTCATTTATGCCTGTTTATTAGTTATTACAAACCCTAGACGACATCTTAAATCACTTTGTACAATTTTGAACTTACGACGCAAAACCGCGTGTTGAAATCTTAAGTGTGGTTTTGTTTCGTTTAGGCATTTATTGAAGTGTCACTTTTTTATTAATTAGCCTGTATTGTCCCACTACTGGGCAAAAGCCTCCCACTATTTTTTCCAACGACTGTGCTGTTATTTTTTTTTTAATCCAGGTATCAGTCTCATTTAATAACATACAAAACTATCTACTTATCTAGATCAATTCTTGATTTTGCTGCCCGAATATCGAAAATAAAATAATTAATCGAAATTATTTTTTTAGTGGCTCGTAAAAATCGGGTGAACACGTTTATAAACGTCACGTCGTAAGTCGTAACTGACGGGGACCAACACGGTTAAGTCTGCTAGGGTTGTGGAAAGGTTCAAATGGGATACCACGGCCCTGGAACGCAAGGGGCAATTGAAGGAACACGACTTTAGATTTAGACGACGATAGATTTCTAGTCAGTAAGAGTTTGACAGTCCCTTTCGCTCTGTTTAGAGCTGAGTCGCTTTTCTATCCAAAAAAAGGGTCTTTCTGGGCAGTCTTCTGGCCTTGCAAGCGCAAGTTAAGCGTAACAACGCTTAATTGTGGCACGCGTGCCACGCCTACTTAGCACTTCCACTGTTTTTTCTGTTCCGTGTCCGTCATTGTGCTGACACACTTTGAGGTGCGCGTGGAACAAAACGCGCCGTCGCGCGTCGATCCGGCCATACTAGGCACGCTTCTTATCGAGCTTGCATGTTGACCCCTACGCACGCCACTAACATCAACTTCCCCTTATCTGTACCAAGTGATCCTTCTGATATAATTTATTCAGTGGCTAGCAACGTGAAAGGTCATTCGCATTGCCGCAGAGTCGTTCACCTAATAAGAAGATAATAATAAAATAACATGTGTGACATAGTTTCTGTTCCATTTTTATGTTAAAACCTGATTAGATAACATTGTAATTAATCATGTTGAACCGAAAATAATGTTTAAAAACTAAGAATAAAGGCTCGAACAGACACACGCGATTAATCGCGCTGCGACAACGAGCCAAGCTAATTTCCACTCTAAATGTACTGCGAATGGACCGCAACAAGTCGCCCCGCGCGATTAATCGTGTGTGTCTGCTGGAGGTTTAAGCGTCTTGTTAGTAGTCGAATGGTTAGTTACACTTATCTAGTGCAGTATTCCGAGAAATATTATTATGTATGACCGATTTTGACCGCAGACCTCTCTGAAGAAAGCAGCATGGTGATTGCGTAACTTTATCGAGAATTGAGAACCTCCTCTTTTTTGAAGTCGGTTCAAAATCTTCGTGATTGCGCTTGAGAGTGTGTTAATAGAAACTTCTCAAAATAAATTAGTGTCCGCAATTCCTTGAGAATATTTCCCAGAATAAAGAATAACTCTGCAAATAATCTGACAAGAAAATATGACTTCTGCCCATTAATGTATCTTTTATTAGGGACAACGTGAGTGACTCGTCTCCACATCAGACTATTCGACAGGCCTGTTGGTCTAGTGGTTAGTGACTCTGACTGCTATGCCGGAGGTCGTGGATTCGATTCCCACCCAGGAAAAATGTTTGTGTGATGAGCACGATCATTTGTTCTGTGTCTGGGTGTAATTTATCTATAATATTTATGTATTTAGAAATATATAAGTATGCTTATCAGTTGTCTAGTACCCATAACACAAGCTCTGCTTAGCTTGGGACTAGATGGCGTTGTGTGATAGTTGTGGAATATTATTATTCACTGTTTCAATATAACGGGTTTAAGCCGTGTAGTTAGTGTAGTTTCTCTAAGATCCCAGTGGTAACTGGCAGTAATATAGGGTCATGATTATGCTTATCCTTTACAAAAAGATTTCCATACTTCATCCTCTATTCAATTAAACCAAGCAATTACCTCTTATGTTTTTCTTTCGCCCCGAGATACGTACACAAAGAGTAGAAAATTGTTATCATAACTTCAACAGTCCTTAATGAATTTCATTTAATATTAATTGAACATTTTCAAAGAGAAAAGGGTCTGGAAACGTTGATTGTTTCATAATATTCTGCGTAATATCAACAGAATTGGTTTAAAGTCACTTTGAAGTTTTAAACTCTTTTGTGGTTTTGTTTGAAACAATGATAATGAAATTATATTAATGCTGTAGGCAGTTTTATTTAAAAAAAAAACGTAAATACAAGTCTCAGGCAATGAAATATAATTATGATGAATAGTATTTTATTTTTCTCCTCAATATGTAATTTTTCCCAACTATATTGAGGACGGCCTCCAATCTAAATAGATGTAGCTGAATACCTAGTACAATCAACGGAGCTTAATGTTACTCGGGAAAATCTCCCTACCAAATTAAGATCAATTCCATATATGTTCTGTGATCAATTCACACCAAGACGTGACGCTACGCGCACGTTTTAATAAAGCGACTCAAAACCTTATTTACTACACGGATCGGTCGGATCTTGGTTGAGTATGCCCTTAAAGAGAGCACAAGCGCTTTTGTGCGTTGCACTGAGTCTAGAGGTAGGTGTCTGATAAACACCACACTACACGGTCCCATGGATCGACAGTGATCGTTCGGACGTGGTGGCAGTGACACATACTGCCCTAGGAACTGTACTGCGGTTCCTTTAACAGTATCGTCACGTCATCTCGCGTCTGGTTGTTAACTGACCCTACACCAGTATTTTACTCGTATAGTTACACCTGTAACGGATAACGGATACCATAAGCAAAGCCCGGAGTAGGTAGATTGATTTGGGGTCATTAACCTGAAACGTTCATATTAATATGGACATGCCTCCGGTATTTCGGGATTTTAAAGACATTTTCCGGCATTTTTAAATTGTTAGGAACATGTAGTATGAAGACATATAGTAAGCACTCGCTGTTGCCCGCGGCTTCTTCCGCTTGCATTTCAATTCAATCCCGTAAATGAAATCCCGGGAAAATGGCATATCCATGTTATGATTTCTGTGACAGTTCGTGATACAAGTACTTACATAAAATCAATCTACCTACTCCGGGCTATGACCATAAGTCAATATACTTCTGATGATCAAGCGCTTTATGGGTGGGTTATGATCAATCATCTTATAACTAATGTCATTAAAACTGTAAAGTTGTAAACCGATCATCCTTTGCGAAAACCGTAAGCCGATCAAATGGATTTCTTTATAAAAAACTAATTACTTACCGTTTTATTTATCTTGAGGTTGAGGAAAAAGATTACCGGTTGCTCAATTTCAGGCTTAGACAAACAAAACAATGCGGTAGTGTAAGTAAAGCATATAAATGAGTAATATAACAGTCATATGTACCTATTTCTTTTTTTACAAATAAAGAAAAAAGATAAAGTTTCAATTATCGTCACCATCACTTCCACCTAAGCCTCTTTTTATCATTTCACGTAACATGTCATCATAAAATAAAAATCTTTCACAAATAAAAGAAACTGCGATAACTAATGTAACAATTTACGTAATCTTTTACTAGGAAGTTTTACTTTGACATTGCTAATGTATTAAATTACGGTAATATTTTAATAACCAGAAATGTTTTTGGCTTAAAAGAGGGTAAATGTGTATTTGATCAGGATGAGAAGTAGGTAAAACGGGAAAGATTTTGTTGAGAAAAGATACATTATTGCTTTTTGATAACTAGGTATCACACAGCAATCTGAGAAGAACGCATCTTAGTTGCTCTAATCCTTCATAAGATGACTCATATCTTTTATTGTAAAAAATATTATACTCGGACTTTAACCGGTCTGCCGCAAAAAAAGAAAAAAACACTCTTGATGTATCTAAAAATAATACAAAATAAAAACTTTTTTTAAAAAAAGAACCGACTTCAAAACAAATACAAAAAAGTTTAAAATAACTTTTCTTTCGGAAGTCGGTGGCAATAGTCAATGACACAACAAAACAAAGCCACCGACTTCCGAAAGAAAAGTTATTTTAAACTTTTTTGTATTTGTTTTGAAGTCGGTTCTTTTTTTAAAAAAAGTTTTTATTTTACCCTTTTTAGTTTATTTATTACATATCCAACCCAAATTCTTGTAAAATACAAAATTTTCTTACATATTATGCACTAATCTTGTAATCCGTCACAACATAAAAAAATCCATATCTCTAAAACTACTGAACAGATTTTGATGAAACTTGCAGTGTACCCTAAGTTGAACAATACCTAGTACAACAAAAAAAGAATTACTTAAATCGAACTTATAGTTCCGGAGATATGCGTGCACAAACATAAAAACATACATACATACATACATACATACATACACTTATGAAATTTGGCACATTTGTTCAGACGCTGATATAGACTAACATATATGAAAACTGGGCAGTTCTGATAATATTACATACATACGGGTCGAATTGATAACCTCCTTTTTTTTGAAGACGGTAAAAAAAAAACAAATGGAATTGGAGTGCAATTGTATGTGTTATTGTATGATTGGTAGAATGCATGATGCTCATACTTCCGAAATTCTTTAAACTTGCGTGAAAATAACCTGAGTAATGTTGAGAGATTTCCTGCACATGATACTAACTTCCTTCGAAGATTCGCAATCAGTTTATGAGTGCCGAGCCCTCATTACATAACAAAAACATAATTAAACGCTACTTTATTTTAAGAACAAACACATAACAGGAAACAGTAAAACGACGCCATCATTAAGGCAGGTATACAATGTCAATTTTCTTTTACGACACACTTCCCCAATTTCCGTCAGTGTTTTCTGCTCTTTGTAGCATTTTCAGGAGTCATTCATTTAAAACTTTTTTTAAAGCATTATTATAAATGGAAACGATTACGTCTCACGAGTTTCTTTTTTTTAGGAAAATTATTCGAATACAAAATATCAACGATCGTTTGACGCTTACATGACATGACATTGAGCGACAACACGACTGATTTCAATAATGTTATTTTTTTATGCTTTTTTGTTTTCCTCAGGTTTTTCCAATTCATTCTTGACGTTGGCATAATAATAATAAGAGTCAACATTGGCTTTGCTTGTCACTCTACAAACTTTTTATCCAGCAAAGGTGTCACTTCTAAATTCCATTGACACGTCAAATCGATACGTTATCGTACAAATTCAATTCTCTTTGGAACTAAACATCAATTGTATCGGGGTTATCGCTATCGATAATGTGAATGCTCTCATTATTTCTGCTTTATTATAAGACCAAGTACACTAAGTATATTATAAGAACATACCTATACACCTAGCTTTAGATTATAGAATGTTCTGATTCCTAGGCCACTGAGAATTGAAGCCAAAAAAGGAAGAAAAAATATCAATTTCGTTCGATTCCTACGTAAAACAAGTGAACATGTCCAAGGAAAATATTTAAATGTGTGCGTGGCGCTCACTCACACATTTACATATAAAAAAGAGGGTTCACGAGAAACGTTACATTTTTTTTTGAATACGGAATCTGGAAATTTTATAATCAAAGATCGTAGCCATGTTTATGAGTAATTTCTCCTCTTCTTTTCTTAATTACTTTAATTTACGGAACTCAAGACACTTGAATCGTTTTATGAGATTCATCGAATGGCATTTGACGCCATATTTATTTCTGTCTTTCTAGAGTTGCATTAAGTATGACTGATGCACGTTAAAAACCGTCAAGAATCATAATGATTTAAGACATTCTATTCTTATTATTAGGCCCTACTATCATTCACTTTTTTTGTTAGCTGACCGTATTTTGTTGCCAAACTTGTGAATACGTAGATGCCATTCTCTTTCATTGCGTTTACTTTTGTGCGGTAAATATAGTTGTTTGGCAATGACATTGAAATATGAGTAGCATGATTATTTTAGCGATTTAGGGACACCAATTAATGCCAAAGAAACGAAAGAAGGTCAACGGAAAATTCGTGGTACATTGTCTTAATACAGTTTTGGTTTGGATGTAATGACATAGACGCTGGCGCCGCTTCAAAAAGACTTCAGTAATGGCGCAGACTCTACACATACTGTTGAACCCTTCGGTATTAATTGCTCCAAGCTGCGACAGTCTGTGCTATATTCTTCTACGAAAACCGCTCGAGCAGTCGGAACTACTTCAGTAGTAGTTGATACCGACTACTGGAGCAGTCAGCAATGGCAGTTTCCAGCATTTCGAATTCGACTGCTCGAAATGTCCGTGTATGACCGGCCTAATAGGCGTTACTGGTGAATGTCATCGGCTAAACCCAGCTATATTGGGGTCGGCTCATCTAAGTAGTTGATGTTCAATAGATCTGACCTCTGTCAGGTGGTACTGGGTACAGTGGCGGGCCTAGGGTTTCAAAATAAGGCAAGCCCAATAAAATTTAAACCGATTTCAAAAAAAGAAAGTTCAGTTTTCGACTGAGTTTGTAGGTACCTATGTATGTATCATCGCAATTTTCTCATAAACTACTGGTTAGGTACAGTAAATTAAAAGTGAATTCAAAGTTATGGTAAGTAGTTGCTTGTTTTGTAACAGGACTAACAGGTTACTGACAAAAAAAAAACAAAACAGAAAGTTACAAAACGAAAGTTAAAAAATAGCTAGATAGAATGTAATAAGGAATTTAAATAAATTATTTATATTCTAATTGGAATCGTCTATCTTTCTTAAGAAATGATTTAATTACATCAAAGTAAAATGTTGGTGATCGTTTTAATTCTACCAACAACTGTTTTTCAATAGCTAAAATCGTATCCCCGTCCCAGTTCTGTGGGTTGTCGCACAGATCAGAAAACAACTCAATAAGTTTCAAAAACTGTGTTTACGACTCGAGACATGTATGTCCAACGAATTTTTTGCTGCAATGAGTATCGTAAAAAGCAGCTCGTTTTGTACTATTACTAAAATAATTACACAAAGCCTAAGGGCTGAAAAAATAAACTAACCTCTTGAATTCTATTGCATGATTTATACACATATGAAATATTATTTTATGCGATTTACTAGTCTGAGAAATACACAGATTAGGCGTCGGCGTCGGGAAGAAATAAACTGTTTTTTTTTCTGAGCAAAGTTTAAAGATTTTACCTTATCTTCGCCAATCACACAAGGTACAATTACCTCCATTGTTGCAGGTAAGTCACCAAAACAATTGTATCACTGAGAAAATCTAACAAAACACACAAAAAACTTTAACAACAAAGCTTTCCCCACTCAAGCAAATGAAACTGAAGTGAGCTACTTACGCAGAGTAACAGTGTTGTCATTTAGGCAAAAAAAAGTCGCCAGGTATATGAACAATCTAGCGAGATGTCGCATTTTTTTATTTTTAAGATATTGCTTGAATATTTAATTTCGTTATTTTAAAAAGTCGCTAGTTCTTGTTGTTGCTAAATCTTAAAAAAGTCTCCAAACTCGTTAAAAATCTCCAAGATCTCGACAACGTCGCTAAAACGGCAACACTGCAGATTTGGCAAGGTGACAACGTCACGCATACGCGTGCAACTTCATACGCATGCACGGCTTAAATCTTCCATACTGATCGATTTGTAGACGCACAAGGTTCTAACTCGTTATACGGCACAACGCTTTAGGCGCGAAAGGGACAGAGATAGTATTTGAAAGCCCGGTAAAAGCCGGTACGTGTAAGCGAGATAGCTATATATAGATGTTGCAAATACGAAACTGCGCGCGAACAATTGCGATGTAAAGTGTGTGGCGTGGAGAGTTTGTGTTATTTTGATAACAATTAAGCGCGCGAACTTTTAAATAGTTCGGGTTTGATTATGATTCTCTGTCGAGCATTTTTAATAAGGCATGCCGGGCTTTTGGGCTTGTATGAAGGAACCGCCACTGACTGGGTATATCATGATGCCCCTTGTAAAGACTAAATTGTAAGATTTTCGGTTGATAAATTTTGTGAAATTAAGAGAGTGCGTATGAATGTTGATGGATGTAGAGGAAGAGGAAGGCTAAGGAAAAGATAATTGGATTGTATAAGGAGTGAAATGAAAGCAAAAGGAGTAAATGATACTGTGACGTCTGATAGGAGAGAATAGAAGAAAAAAACTTGTTGCGCCAACCCCAAGTAGAATGAGATCAGGAAGATGATGATGATGATGATGTAAGTATTAAAATCAAAAGGAGGTGGATTTAGTTCCGAGATCCTTGTACAGAAGAGACAACAGCGAATCAAAATACCTTAAATAGATTTTCAACATTAGGTGCGTCCACACAGAGCGCGCAGCCTCGCGAGGCATTTTCCGCGCGAGGAATCTGACAAGCGAAGCTGCTCACTCTGTGTGGACCGTCTATTGTTTTTCGACCGAGGCACGAAACAATATACGCGAGCAAAACAAAAGCCGACGCTGCATGGCTCGGGCGCTCGGTCGCTCGACCGCGGCAGCACTGTCACTTGCTTCGCCCGAGACACGTCCACACCAACCGAGCTGCTTCGCGCGGAAAATGCTTCGCGAGGCTGCGCGCTCTGTGGGGACGCACCTCACAAAAGCAGAATGTTCATATTTGATTGAGGAAATTCGACAGATTGGTGGCGGTAGGTTGATAAGCTGTTTGTACAACTACATTACGTTCTTGGGTTTTTCTGAATATTTTTTGCATAAGTAGGTACCTACTTATCATCGTGATTAGACCAATTTTACAAGATACCATTATGCGTAAAGTGAAATACATTTCACAACACACACAGTAGGCAGTTCTGAACAAATATGCCTCAGTTTTGAGTACTGTTAGTTTTAGTTAGTGCAAACTTGATTTTTACAGAGATGTGTAAAATGGCAAACAAAATGAGCTACAAGCAAGCTACAAGTAAAAAGTGTGTCAAAATATTTGTGCAGCGGTATCCGATAACAATATACCTATATATTTCTTTATTTTTTTTTGTATATCAAACCAGTTATTTACCTGCGATTTCGCACATTTTCCATTTCAACGTCAATGCTTGACAAATAAATTCGCATTTATAATATTATAGTTAGGATGGTTACAGTAAATGCGATACCCACCCGACAAAACTTTATCAAAAATTTTGTTCGACTGAAATGAAAAAAATAGCCATTTCTATTTATTTATTTATTTGACTATTTATGTACACACAAAATACAACACAGGATAACTAAAAACATAGAACTCAGTACAAGGGTACTGCTTATTTCTATATAGAAATTTCTGCCAGCAGACCCGCGAGAGGAGAAAAGAAAAAGAAATGTAGACTATAGTGTGTGAGAGGAGGAATAAAAACCGTCAAAAAGTGGATGCTAACCTAATCTAACCTAACCTATAACATAAGAATACATACATAATAATAAATAATCTATATTCTATTTGATTGAAACTAAATCAATATGCCATTAGCTACATCAAAATTCGAAATGCCACCGTAGACGAACTGGAATGAACCGGCCACACCCTTAGCAAAGGAACAATGTCCTGGCGATAGGCCAATGGCACTTACCTGTTGTTTTTGCTCCTGCTAATTAGACCTTATGCCGTCAGCCATGAACATTTGATAACCATAATTAATAGAACTACACTAGCTTATCTCTGCGACTTCGCTAACATTAACTTTTTTTTCCTCCCGTTCCCACCAGAGCAGAAGGGACTGTCAGACTTGTACTGACTAAAATCCACGGAGTCCTTCAACAGCCCTTTACATTCCGGGGTCATGGTAATTCGATAGTACCGCGACCCCGGCTCGTCGCTATCATTAACTTAGAATTTGTCAATTATTTCGGGTTGTATTAATTTAATCATGATTTCGAAAGGACGTTATTTTTTTTTTCTCGGGAACAGCGGGTCTAAAACCAATAGGTGCGAGACACAGAGCGAGCAGCCTCGCGAGGCATTTGCCGCGCGATCGATGCAGCTCGGTTATGTCTATGTCCGTTTCTACTTTCTATACATGGACTTTACCTCCTGACAATACCTATAGATGCCAAACGGGATGATCGGTTCAATGGTATAAGCCTGACAATGTAACAATCAAAATTACTTTCTCATTTCTAATAAAAGTTAGGATAATTAGGATTAGGAAACGAAGTTAGGATTAGTTAGGAAACCGGGATGGCAATGAACTTCAATAGTTTCATAAGTTTCACGAACTATTCGACGATTCCTAAGTAGGTAATTACAGTCAATGACCCTAATCTAATCTAACATTAAATAACTTTTCGCAAAATTGGAACAAAAATCTCGAATGACTCGGCCTATGTTGACAGATGTCTAGAGATAGAATTATTTATGAATGACAAGATACTGATATTTACATTTTCTTTTCGCTACAATGAATAAATGGAATGTTAATGCATCGAGGTTTTGGCGCGGAACTTAGGTCGCCATCTTGTTGTTTCTTTTCGAATTCCATAGACAATACGCATGTTGCCAGCATCAATAAATTGACAATCTAATTATTCCGTCAGAGGTTTATAAATAATGGACAAGTATTTTTTCTTTTATTAATTCAATGAATATTTGCAAAGATAAAAGGCATCAACTAACTTGAGAGTCTAATTAGTAAATAAATTATACTAGTATAAGACGTGTTTGGAATTTTAAAAGCATCCTATCTTTGTCAATTTTAGTTTATGTAACAAAACAAATAAGAGGGTTAAAATTTTTGACAAATTCATTAGATGCTTTCAGACAAATTGCCTGTTTTAAAATACTTAGCTGTCTTTTCACAATGCACCAAAATATCCACACAGCACTTTAGAATCTGAAATTCGATTATCGGTTCAAAATAAGTGCACTTAATATTACGAAGGTTATATACTCTGAGATCATGGCCGACCATCTCCGGTCAATGATATTTACCTTCCACCGTAAGCATCTTTTATTTATTTATTTTACATGATACTTAAATCGCCTGTACATCTATATGCATCCATATTTACAATAACAATGAAAAACAATACTATCTTCAATGATTTATGTCATTCATACTGAATACTTCTAACAACTTTGTGGTCACCGCGTGTCATCGACCCAATAAAACATTGTGTATGTAGATATTTAATAAAAGATAATAATATAATAATTATTATGTTGATAGATATCCAGTCCAGCTAGACTAAGCCATTATCATCCACTTATCTCATGATACGGGATTTTATTTTAGAAGTCGTTCCACTGGTTTTACGAATAAATAAAATGTCCTTTTGACCCACTTATCTTCAACGTTTTACTGGAAGAGTTTTATTGTTCGTATGTGACTTATGATTATGAGGTCGACTGCAAAAAGTTTCAAAATCAAGAAAAACAAAAATATTTTGAAAGAGGAACGCTTGAAGAACGTAAAGAATAAAAATATTGTCTATGATGTTGTATGTGGCATAAAGGCAGTTGTGCACGTAAGGAGTATTGGACGAATGATCTGTACCCTGAGCACGAGTTTTCAGTATTTGAGACGTAAAGTAAACTGGAACTTTGACAATTTCAAATTGACAATTTTCAAGGAAAAAATTAGTTCCTTCTTCGCACTCCAGAGGCGCTGTTCCATTTTTCATACAAGAAACGCTGTAAATACTGAAAAGACGCTGTAAAGTAAAAGAGTGAAAACTCGTGCTAAGGGTACTGTACTGTTACACCCAGATTTCATTAATTATATCATAATAATTAAAACAAAGCTCTTTCTTTCATTCACTTTTATCAACATAAATTCCCAACATAAACCCAGGTTATGAATCTTCATAAAAAATATGAAACGTGTCACCATTTATTTGTTTATTTAAGATCTCCAACAATTAATACCAATGTAATAGTTTCCTTCTTCGGGTGTAAATCAACAAATGAAGTCTTGTTGACTTCAACAAGGAAGATACGAGTAGTTTATCACTATGGAAGTTGATTACATTTTTTTATTTACGACCTGTTTTTATCATTGTCTTAACTCTAATTAAAAGAAGGATGTTTTTAGATTGTTATTTTTTATCTTCCTGCACATTCTAGAACCAATAAGATAAGTCCGATCACTTCATTTTTGGATTACGTACGAAGCATGAGAAATCTGAAAATCGCAAAATTAAAATGAGGACAAAGCATAAGGCACTGAAAATCCTAATCTTGAAATCGTTGATAAAAACTTCAGTAGGAATGATAGATTACATTCATTATTGTCTTGTTGTTTTTTTTTTGTTAACGCGCAAACAGCACACTCCAAATAATAAAAACAATAATAAACTTCGGAACATTTCCAAATCACCGCTTT
Organism: Agrotis exclamationis; assembly: GCA_950005045.1. Classification (NCBI taxonomy): domain Eukaryota; kingdom Metazoa; phylum Arthropoda; class Insecta; order Lepidoptera; family Noctuidae; genus Agrotis; species Agrotis exclamationis. The sequence continues at coordinate 15,588,302 of OX465429.1, read as the reverse complement.
ATTACAATGAAAAACCTCGCCAAAAAATTTCCACTTTTACCCGGGATGGCTGAACTCATTTTGCCAACTGTATAATTTAACAAGTACCCAGTTACACAATAATTTAAACATAGTACCGGTTCTTATCATGTTTTGTATGCGTAGCCTATAAAGGCAAAGTAATTGAAATCACCGACTATTCTGCCTACGCGACGTGACCATAGACCGATATAATTACTATTTTACTATAATTCTGACGTCACGTTTCTATTGTTTCAGCTGCCTGCTGCTGTGAAGTTCCTTGCCGGCTATGGGGCAGCAGTCGACTTCAAAAACAACACAAAACAGAGCTAACGAAAGATAATGCGGCAATACTGGCCGAAACTATCATGACCTTTGCCTGCTAGAAAAACAAAACCGTCGACGTTTGAAAGTGGAACGCAGCAGTACTTTTTAATTTTAGTGCAGTCGCACCAAAGAGTTCCTGAAGGAAGCTAGTGTCGTGCTAAAAATTCAGTTCGCAAAGATAACGTTATCTCGTCAAATCCATTGCGTCTGTTTTCGTTAACCGATAGCAGCGCGGCGTTGATAAAGTGTTCATCGGGTTTTCATTTATCGTCATACCGTAGACGGTCGTGGATCTACCGAGACGTGTTAAAATAGTGGTAGTGTACAACTGATATCGTTTCGCTCGCCAATGTTTAAAAACATATCGACCGTTAGCCAAGTGAGTTCGTTTACGGTTCGAGTGTGGTCTACGTTGTGTAGTGGAACATTTTAGTGTGTGATTTAAAAATGCGTGGGTTGTGGTCACGTTTTGCAGCGATAGGATGGGTGGTATCCCTGGTGGGATGCCACACTCCTGGGAGTGAGTTGGAGTCTGCGCGGTACGGGCCCACAGATGACCGCTTCATCAGTGATACGTATACGGTTGCGAATATCAATATCACGTATAAGGAAGAACATGGTGAGGAGTATACAGAAACATCTGAGGTGAGTGACCTTTTTTTTCTTTTTTATGATTCGAAATTCGAAATGCAGGTTTTCTTTATCGCAGTGTGAAATTTTGATTTGAATTTGTGAAACATATATTTATTTTTTGTGGTTCCTACCGTCGCGTCGATAAAAGAAAAATCTAAATTATTTAATGCTATATTTGGGTTGTTAGCTGTTACTGTTTTTAAAAAAGTTATTATTTTAAATCAGTTTAATTTAAAAGCATCAATTTTAAAAAATCTAAGGAACAAAGGATGTTGCGCGATGTCGGATGCGTAAAGTTAAAAACTTGATCATACATCAAAATGACTCATATTAATCATGACTTCCATCACGTAGTCTTTTCTACTGCGAATTCTCGAAAAGGGAAATTACGCCCCTTCAATTGATTGTTGATGTGTTAAGACGATGTGCTCATTTTTAATCTTTTTTTACTAATACTGGTTTTCCTCATTCCTTTACTCAACAAACCATTAATTATAAAAACACTGTTATTTTATATTATCATATCATAACACACTTTCGGATGTTATGATTTCCTAAACATACGGTTTACGTTATTTTGTGATTACGGTAAACCCGTGTTTGTGTGAAAAAACATACCTAATATGTTTTTTCAGTACACAGACACGATCGCTTGTTTTTCCTTCTAGATTAGCATTGTCATACTGTTGGGACATACATAAATTAAATACGCGTACCTAGTCTTTGAAATTAAACTAGGTACCCGCCCCGGCTTCACACGGGTGACGGTAAATTTTCGATATTTCCTAAAGATTAAAATAAAATTCTTCCATACAAACATTGTCATAAATACTCATTTAATAAAAAATAACCATTTGTATTTGTCTCATTTATATACAAACATGAATTTTAATATATATTTTCTATGTAATTCAGCTCTAGAAAAAAAAACTATGGTACTTTCAGTCCCATAAAAATAGCTGTAATAGTGGCGGCGAGCCCATTGCCTACTAATATTTAATTAAAACAATTAATAACTGTAAAAATTTGAATAACTGCGTAAGAAATATTTAATAATTGATAAGATACTGTGGTATCTGTCTCAGGAAACAAGTAATTTCTAGATAAAAATAATGAGATAACACATTATGTCTTATGACATTTTCCTAACGAGCAACTTTATCATGATTTTTTATGAAATACCTAAACAAATATAGCTACAAAGTTGCAGGTATTTACCGTGTAGTATTTTTACGCAATAGTGACGTTATCTAGTAACTATGAATTAAAATAATGTGGCTATTGTTGTTGCATACCTACTTACATACGTCTAAACACCCGTATGACAGCATCAATCGATGATGCAAGTACGTAAATCGAATATACTGCATTCCAATGTTCATAAAAAAATACTTGAAAATAGTTACATAAAATACATGAAGAAGCAAAAATCACAGACGGATACATGAATTTGAACGCTTGATTTATTAAATTTCTATTGATTTCTTAAGTAACCGTATTTATTGCATATTTAGACATTTCAAATTCTCATATTTTTACTTTTATTAATAAAAACAAGACTATTAAACTGAACTACATTTCATCATAACTAAATTACGTACATTACACATCTATGCTCTTTGTCCTTTATCTAAGTTAGGTATTTTCATGCTTCATCATAGCTACCCCTAGCCATTCTATTTTGCCATCCATTCATCATGAAGCGAAAATCGTACGATTTTTATCTGACATATTCATTGATAAAGGCCAGTATTGCGCAATATGAAAAAAATATGCATTCAATTTAGCATTTGACGTACAATAGTTACGAAAGCTTAGAGGTCTATTGTATTAATCTATAATTAAAATCATAATAAGCCGATGACGCATTTCATATTTTCCTTTCTTTTCCTGATAACGCAGATGGCTTTAATTATGATTATCGTAATTAATTAAATAATTAGTTACACAAAGGCCAGGCCTTTGACGTAAGTGCTTAATACTTTGTACTAATTCTGTGTTTTATCTCAACCATATGTTTTGTGGCTTATCACTTTATCAGGGAAAATACGTCGTACTTATTTACATTTTATTAATTTGGTACAATATTATCTTTAACATGTGAAAATAACACACGTAACAATTCCTTTGTAGCTGAACCGTCACAGCCAATATTAAAAATAAAATGGAGACTACTATCATCATTCTTTAGTCCCAAAGACATTAAAATATGTATATATAGGCCTTATCTCAAACTGACCTGGTATTAGCGTCCTTTTTCCATGCTTCATTTTACTCCACATCTCACCAATTCCTTTTATTCTAGCCAAAATAGAAACCAGAATATTAAAAAATAAAAATAGAACTTAACACACAAAACGGATAAACCACCTAACTCGCAAAGATCAAAAAGCAGATAAGTAACAGTTATTCGAGTTAACGCCGCTTGCGATACTTGCGATAAACCGCAGTACTGACCCACATACTGAACGCAGCATAACAGCAACTGCACATAGGGAACGTAGCATAACATTTAATAACGAAGTCTAAATTTAAAAGTAAATAATATAGGTAGGTATTGATTTAAAAATGGAAAATGTACTCTGCACATAGATTTGTTTTTTTAATTATGAGAATTTATAAATAATAAATATTGTGCCTCTTGTGCTTATCGCTCAGTTATCGTAATTTTCAGGTGACAGTTGACAGATGTCATTGACGTGTCTATTCACATAGTTATTTTATTTCAAAAAAATCGAATTATTTTCCTTACGTTTAAAGACCACGCGCTCATGCCATGCTTGAACTTAGCTGCAACATGACATAGCAACTACATAAAATAGTAATACGTTATTGTAGAAAAAGTAAGCCATTTGTGCACACGACGAGCGACGTGTCCTGAGGAATGCAATCAACTTTATTTATTGCAAATGCGGGATGACATGCGATCAGTGAATGATGCAGCGCCAGCGAGCCAATTAAAATTATTATAATTGGAAAGCGAAATCTACTACGTACAATCCGCTGAGGAAGGAAATGGAAGGAAGGTTATGATGAATCAAGGTTTCATCTCGGATTAGATAGAAAAATGAAAACAGAGTATTACAATGATCCTATAAAATGTCATCAATGGTAAACGTGACAAATTGTTTTGTGAAATTATTGGTTACATACAAGATAAGCCACTTTTTATGTTTTTCATTTAATGATATAGGTTCGCGTTTCACCACCATCTCGCCTTAAGCCTCCTGCATACACACGCGATTAATCGCGCTGCGACAACGAGCCAAGCTAATGTCCACTCTAAAAATACTGCGAATGGACCGCGACATGGCGCCCCGCGCGATTAATTGCGTGTGTCTGCAGGAGGCTTAAGGCTGCTTTTCCACCAGAGATGCGCTATGCTACGTTGCTGCGGATGCGTTTGATATCCACCAATCATATTCACTGGTTTACATAGCACAGCACTGGTGGAAACGGATTCTTGTGACAGCACATCTTCGTAGCGCAGCTACGCATCTTCATAGCGCAGCTACCTTGTGACAGCACATCTTCGTAGCGCAGCTACGCATCTTCATAGCGCAGCTACCTTGTGACAGCGCATCTTCGTAGCGCAGCTACCCAACTTCACAGCACAGCTACATAGCGTAGCATCAGTGGAAACGGTCACACAGTTTCGTAGCTCAGCTTTTACATCCTCGCAGCACAGCTACATAGCGCATCTCTGGTGGAAAAGCAGCCTTATGGTAGGTAAGCGATGCATGATGTAATTTTTATCTACGTCAACTTGCTTAAAAATCTGTTTGACGTTTAAGAAGGTTTAACAAATGAAAGGTGAATTTCCCTGTTATTTTTTGTTATAGCGGCCATACACCATACTGCCTATCGTACAATCGGCATGACGCTGCCGATTTGATCAGTTAGATTTGACCGTGTGTGGGCGTGGAATCCATCAAATTGGCATGATCAATTGATCATGCCGATTTGATCAAATCGATTTGATCAAATCGATTTGATCAAATCGGAATGATCAAACTTCAAATCGGCAGCAGTGATACCAACTTAGCAACTTTATAGCTAGATCTAGCTAATATTCGGTAGCTACTTTTTAACCGACGTAAAAAAAAGGAGGAGGTTCTCAATTCGAAACGTTTATTTTTTTGGAACGAAGTTCCTTATGGCGCGTTGCGAAAGGGGGCTAGGCGGAAAAAATTGTCACGACACTTTTTACAGTGGAGTGGAGTGGAAAAAACTGGTTCAAGCGATTTTCGACCTTATTGACATTTAAAATTTAGTTTGTTTTTTCTCACATTCTCGTTAGCTAACATTGCTCCTTCATTAAAATCCGGTATTTGCATAAATGTCAATAAGGTCGAAAATCGCTTGAAGGTCGGAAAACATTTGCTTAACGATAAGCAAATGTTTTCCGACCTTCACTTGTATTACCAACTGATTCCCACCAGTGGGATAGACCGGTAAAAAAACAAGTCGGTAAAACAGTAGCTAAAAAGTTAAGCCACAACTTTTATAAAATTGTAGCTGTCGGTCACCGAATAATAGCTAGATCTAGCTATAAAGTTGCTAAGCTGGCATCACTGCTGCCGATTTGAAGTTTGATCAAATCGATCGTCATGCCGATTGGACGATAGGCAGTATGGTGTATGGTGTATATGGACGAACTGCCAATTTGATCAAATCGATCGTCATGCCGATTGTACGATAGGCAGTATGGTGTATGGCCGCTATAAAACCTTCATAAACGTCAAACCTTGACCTTTTTACGGTCAAAATTTAAATTAAATTTCGTTTAAATTCCTGTTTTTGAGGGTGGAAAATCATCGAACGAATACTGCTTGGTGGAGCGAAAGGGACTGTCAGATTCGTACTGACTAAAAATACTCTTCAGTTACTCTTGGTGTTCTAGGACCGCGCCGCTAGACAGTCCCGCGAGGTCGTTTACAATCCTACCTCTCAAGTAACTTAGGAAGCGTACAAAAGCTAATTAATCTAGAAAAATTACGACCAAAGAGGTTTTAAGTCATAATTTATCCAATCCACTCAGTCTATTGCGGTCCACTGCTGGACATCTCCCAGGCTGCGCCATATCACCCTGTCCTCTGTCTTCCCCATCCAGTCTGTCCCAGCCACTTTCTTAAGGTTGTCGGTCCATCTAGCTAGGGAGCGTCCCACACTACGCTTGCCGATACGCGGTCTCGATTCCAGCAGGCGTAGCATGGCGCCGTAGAAAGGGGTTTTGTCGACGGAAGAAAAGACAAAATGACAGAACGTAGATAATATTTTTAGCGTTTTAAGCATAGTAATGTAAAAAAATATAGAAAATAAACGTTCTATTCTTCAATAGTGTACGAATGGTGTCATATTTATGCAAAAAACAGTCGATTTGTATAAAAATAACGATGAAATAGCTTTGTCTATTCTTGGTAGAATAGAGATAGAATCGCCATGCTACGCGTGCAGGACTTGTCTGCTCCACCGATAATTATTCTTTTATTTTTTATTAAAACTTAATTTCCACTGCCATAGGAGACATAGAACTGACCCTCATATAAGGATCGTGTCCCTAAGGAAGAAAAGAAAGTTATTGGCTATAAACTCGGCGACTATCCACTTGTTACGTCACCAAGTTTAATGTCCTCTGTTAATAAGGTGACATCTGGTAAAGAGATACGTTTACGAGTATTTACTTGTTAAATATTAGTAGTAGCGTATTAACAATTGAAGGTGTAAATAACAGAGTATGATGAAGTCCAATATACTGTTAAAGGTGTTTGAGTATGATTGCAGGACTGTCCCCATTTGATCAATGATGATCAAATTGATGATTTTACCACCAAAAAACAGTGTGTTTGAGAAAGTGTTCTGAAGGTTTAGTGAGGTGTACTATTTTGTTTTGATCGTTGTAAAACCATGAAATGAGTCCTCCCACCTAAGGCAGGGCGGGAGGGACTATCAGACTTGTACTGTTAAAATCCACGGTGTCTTTACATTCCGGGGACACGGTAATTTGTAAGTCCCGAGACTCCAGCAGGCTTTGGCCCTCTTACCTGAAATCAAAGTCAAAGTCAAATAACTCTCCATATAAGATACTCCAGGTGAAGCGAAAGAAACTGTCAACTTACCTATCCTGATAAAGCCACGTTCCTTCAATTGCTCTTTGAGTTCCAGAACCACTGTAATTTGTTTAAACATACCCATAGGTCTGGTATCTTAAAGAGTACCTGTACCTAAATTGCGTCAATTATGTCATAAGGTTGAGCCTATTACTGTCGTTAAACGAGCACAAATACAGACTCAATTTATGCCGCAGAGAGATCCTAAAAGTGCGAGACAGCGACAGGAGACAGCGACAGGCGACCGCGACAGGAGACCGCGACAGTACTTAACATTAGGCAATGTATGAGCGGCAGTTCGCGAGCGAGACCGCGGCAGGCGACAGATACGGTAAACAATCTCTGGTCGCGGGCCGTGTCGCGGTCTCCTGTCTCGGTCTCCTGTCCCGGTCTCGCGCGCGAACCCGGCCGGCACCTTTACGGACAATATCAAATATTAGTATTTAATACTGTAAGAACAATCGAAGACAGTTAGAGGATGTTTATGTAATAAATCGATGATGAACAATAATATTTTGGTCAGGCAATTTATTTATACATAAAACTTTGTCTCTTATTTGGGTTTCGAGTCCCTTAATTGGCTGTTACGTCTATCAATCTATTTTTGTTGTTACCTAATTAGTAAACTTCTAAATACGGAGATTAACGTTCCAATTTAAATTATACCAAGTACTCGTGATTTTCCTAAATCAAAATTATTGTTTTTCCATTCCACTGCTTTTTTATCGAGGTAATGTCATCAAATGAGTCCTCTCCTCCTACACAGGGTGGGGCCGGAGGGACTGTCAGACTTGTACTGACTAAAATCCACGGTGATCCTTCAATAGCCCTTTACGTTCCAGGGTCACGGTTACCTGATGAGACAGTGCCGCGACCCCGGAAAGTGTTCCACGGCTGGTGATTACCAATAGGTTATGTGGCTTTACAATCCTTCTTAAATGTTATGCCAAAGTAAGTTTTTTTGTAACTTTTCCACGCCTAAACCGCTGCACTGAACTAATCATCGTGTAATTTTGCATTTATGTTGTGAGATATAAAGAAACTGATCGGCTTTGCCGATTCCGAATCCCGAAAAAGTAAGTAGGTACTTCTGAGGAAAAAAAAATGACGATCTTATGATAATAGAAAATCTGACGTAAAACGAATCTGTCCATATGAAAAGAAAACATCTAAATAGATCAATTAATGGGAACGAAAAACGTGCAAATACTAGTACAACATAATTTAGGTTTCATCTTTAATTTAGACCACTGTGAAAACCACGTGACTATTATAATGAGTTTCAAGTATCTAGTGACTTTAGCCTAACTTCAAAGCAATATTATATTACCAAAATAAATTAAACTTTCAAGACGAAAATATAAGCTAGTTACTAGCTATTACCACCGACTTCGCCCGCATTTAGCACGGAATTCATAGGTACTTCATATCTGGATAGAAGTATTGTCTGTGTTAATCCAGGATAAACTATCTGTACTTACCCTTTTTTATTTTTTTGCGTGGTAAAATCATCAAATGAGTCCTCCCGCCCAGGGTGGGGCGGGAGGGACTGTCAGACTTGTACTGACAAAAATCCACGGTGTTCCTTCAAATAGCCCTTTATGTACCAGGGTCAGGGGTGCTAAGACAGGTAACCTCCACGTGCGTCCGTGGACTGGAGTTCCCTCACGGATACGTCCGGGGGGAAGACCAGTTTTTCGGGCCGGTGCGCCCTGGGATGCGGGCAAAAACTCTTCCTTAGGCACTGTTCGCCTAAGGGGGTTTCTTTGCCCGTATGCGAATAGCCTGTCGGGTGGAAGCTCCAATGCGTGTCCCTCTGATTAGCAGAGGGCACAGCAGCGGAGCGGGCTTGCGGACGGTGAGTAATGGGTAAGCTCGCCGTCCGACCAAGGACCAAGCCCGGGTCGGTGGCGTGTCGTGTTTGATGAGGACTCATTTGATGATTTTATGTACCAGGGTCACGGTTACCGAGTGAGACAATCCCGCGACCCCGGCAGGCTCCGGCCCTCTTAGGGGGCCCCGTCAGTTTGCTGACAGCTCTTTGAGGCGCGCGTGGAACACAACGCGCCGTCGACCCGGGCATGGTCCATGATCGGACGGCGAGTCACCCATTACTCGCCGCCCGCATGCCCGCGCCTACGGTGGCCGGAGATCGTCTTGCGAACTATCTGTACCCTTAGCACGAGTTTTCACTCTTTTACTTTACAGCGTCTTTTCAGTATTTACAGCGTTTCTTGTATGAAAAAATGGAACAGCGCCTCTGGTGTGCGAAGAAGGAACTAATTTTTTCCTTGAAAATTGTCAATTTCAAATTGTCAAAGTTCCAGTTTACGTCTCAAATACTGAAAACTCGTGCTAAGGGTACTGTGTAATTTATTTCATCTAAATCCGGTCCCTGTTTTGACGTCGTTGAGTAACGCCATGCATGCTCGCTCTGAGATTTAATTTAATTCTCGCGATTTTTACCCAGCGCGATTTTTTTTTAGAATTTTTTTACTGAAACAATTTTAACTCGATTTTTTATACGCTGTGCTTTGCTATTGTATGAAGCAATAATGCTTCATACAATAAATGTCACATAATTCTGCGGAAGAAATCGGGCAAAAAAAAAGTATGGTTTAACAAACATCCAAATTATCGCGTTTATCATCATCATCATCAGCCTATAAATGTTCCCACTGCTGGGACACAGGCCTCCTCTCTGAAAGAGGGAGTGGGCCATTATCCACCACGCGGGCCCAGTGCGGGTTGGTGGATGTCACATGTCTTCGAATTTTTGGTTCTAGGACATGCCGGTTTCCTTCACCGTTTTGAGAGCAGTGGTGATGAAATAAATTACACAAAGTAATGCGCCTGGCTGGATTCGAACCCACGACCTACAACTCGTAAGTCGGGGCCGATACCACTGGGCCACCACTGCTCTCCGCGTCGCGTTTATACTTAATTATAATATAATTGTAAATAAATCTTGGATCCTTTCACAAAAATTTGTCCATCAAAGCTTTGTAAGGCCCGTTTTCATATTACACCGGTTTTAATGGCCGAAAATGTGATACAACCTTGGCCTTTTGAATAGGAATGTTTTGAGTAACGTTTCAAGTAACATCCCTGTAATTATGGACCGTAAATTAATTTTAATTATGCTTCAAAGGCAAGTTATACACATGTATTATTCACAAAGCGAAGTTTTGGTCGTCGGTTTGTTGTAAAGGGTACGTACTACATAGGTCACCGCACATTATAGAATCATCCGAAGGGAGGAATAAGGAGTAAGGGATTTAGCTTTAATCTTTATACGTTTCAAGAAGTATAGATCTTTTGATAAAGATGATGAACCAATCAGTAGCCAAGATTTATAGAACCATTTTGTATGCCAATATAAGTCAGGTTGCGAGACTCACGAATTACCATGACCCCAGAATGTAAAGGGCTATTGAAGGACACTGTGGATTTTAGTCAGTATGAGTCTGACAGTCCAGAACAGATTGGAGGTGTGGTGGCAAAGACTGGAGAACGTTGGCCTGAAATTGAGCAGAACCAAAACAGAGTATTTGTTTTGCGATTTTGGCGGTCTCTCCAGTCCTGTGCCCATTACTCTTGCAGGAACGCCCATACCAGTCTGTTCCGACTTTCGGTACCTCGGGTCGCTTGTCCAAGGAGACGGCGATGTAGACCGGGACATAACACACCGGATCAACTCGGGATGGATGAAATGGCGACAGGTCACCGGAACAACTTGCGACCCACGGATGCCCCTCAAGTTAAAGGGGAAAATATACAAATCCGTGATTAGACCCGTCGTATTGTATGGATCGGAATGCTGGGCTGTGAAAAAGATGGATGAGAAACGATTGCATGTAGCGGAGATGAGGATGTTGAGATGGATGTGTGGAGTGACAAGAATGGATAAAGTAAGGAATGAGTTTATAAGGGGAAGTTTGAAAGTGGCGCCTGTTACAGAAAAAATGAAAGGGAATCGTCTATCTTGGTATGGACATGTGATGAGGAGGGATGACACCCATGTGACTAAGAAAGTGATGAGTATGAATGTTGATGGATGGAGAGGACGAGGAAGGCCAAAGAAAAGATGGATGGATTGTCTAAGGAATGATATGAAAGAAAAAGGAGTAAATGATACTGTGACGTCTGATAGGGGAGAATGGAAGAAGAAAACGTGTTGCGCCGACCCCAAATAGAATGGGATAAGGGCAGGAAGAAGAAGAGTCTGACAGTCCCTCCCGCTCTGCCCTGGGTGGGAGGACTCATTTGATGATACTACCACGCTATAAAAAAATGCCACAGCTGTGAACCCTTTGCAACGTATTTTAATTTAATTTCGATTTCAAGAAAGTTATCAAGAAAATGCGCTGCAAATTGGCTGCAAAGTCGAGAATTTGAACACGGTCGAAGACAGGGCGGGCCACTAGTAGTAAATAAATATATAATCTGTTTTTTGAATAATAAGGTGCCTATTGTTATTCCACCAGTTTATTAAACACCAAAACAAAGGTTAAATAAAAATTATAATTATTTAAATTACATTACCATCATTTAATTGACTTGTTTACTTACAAAATTATGACGTAACTATTTTGTTTAATTACTTTAATGTAATTTATTCATTCCTTTTGAATGTACAGTATGTTTTTTGTTTACTTTTTACAATGTAAACTGTAAAAATATTATTTTTGAACTCTCGTTTTAAAAACAACTTTCATAGTAATCAATATGCAAATAATTATGTTAAGCCTCGGGGAAAGTTTCTCTAACAAACCATTTTTCTAACCTCTTTTGTTTTGTTTTGGAATTCATGGCATACGCCCTGGAAGCTTAGGGACAAGCGGAAGGGACTATCGGACTAGTACTTCATCAGACGCCAAGCAAAACATTGCTCACCGTCCACAAGCCTGCGAACCTTTCCTAACCAGAAAATAACCGATTTAGCTATCACACATTTTCGAAGCAGTAATTAGAATTCAATTATGCACGCGTTTTAACAGTAGCGGTTATGGCGTAAGTCATTGCAGTATAAACTGTACAGTGTATGTGTTATTGTTATGTCCAACAGTTGATTGTACCCCCCCTACCCCCCACTTCCACACCTCGACTAGCCTTGTTGCATCACACTATTGTTTCAACCTGTTAGCTGTTGATAACGTAAAGGTTTATTGACTAAAAAGTACTAGGCGTTTATGAAATTGTAGGAGGTGTTGAAGGTCTTTGGCGAACAGATTGACGAGAGCACAATCGTTGCTCTAAAAGTGACCTACAAATCGGTGCTCAAACGGGAATACCTCCATTTGTTAATGTGAAACATCTTTCATATCGTGAAGTAGGACGGAAGTGTGTAACAGGAAGTCGAGGAAGCGCACGCTATTTGATTTGTCCAATTAGCGTGAATGGTGTTAGAGTTGGCCGTCATATGGTAGCAACTCTTACCGAATCTTTGGGTGGGTGACCAACGTCAAGCAGCTTTTGCCGAGGTCTGGTTTTGGATGGTTAACTAAAGTAGAATAGAATACACTTTATTATGCACACCATACAAATTAGTGGTACAGAGTATATCTTAGTAAAGTAAACCATCTAATTCTTAATGAACGACGTTGTTGAAGTTGTAGAGGTGTCTTTATCGTTTTAAGGCTTTTTTTGGTCGTAAAATGAGTCAGGTCCTTTTGGGTCGTGCCCTATCGAGCGGCAAGGAAGCTGTATATTGACTAAAAACCACCCTGTTCCTATAGATGGTGTTTGTGTTCCAGGGCGGTACCCTGTTTAGACAGTCTCGCGACTTGGTATAGCCCTGGAAACAGCCCTTGGAAAGCCCTTGGAAATAGCCTTGAGTACTCAAATTCATGTCCGGTTAATAGCAATTTGCTGCAAAATCAAATAGAACTTAAATATAACTGGTATTGAAATACGAAGGAAAACACCTCTGATTCATCCTTCAGAAATTACAGACTTGATGTTATGTTCATACGTAACAAAAGACCTATGTATTGTGCCGTAAGAAATTGCACTTGCATCATAATGCATAAGGAAAATTGAATTTTTCATATCGTTATGTACTTAGATAACAATAATTGATTAAGTATGTTTGTGATTGTGACGCCAGTTCAAAAAGTCGCTGTTTAGTTTGATAAAATTTTGTATGATAACATTCAAATGACAGGAAACTAGGCGTTTGACTGCCATAGGTATGCATGAAGGCGGGAGGGTAAAACCGTGAAACTGCATCCAAGCCAAGATTTTTGTCGGGGAGTTAAAACTATATTTTTCATAACATTTAATTATACTTATGCTACAATTTCAAGCATGCTATAAAGCTTTTCAATAGTGCTATTAATTCTAATATCAACTTATTTTTAATAATACCTACAGCAAAGTTGACATTTTGTTTAAAACGAAAGAACGTCAAAGTGGAAACAAAAATTTAAATTATTTATATCTGGGTTAGTAAAACCAATAAATATGTATACGGTTGTTTAATTTACAAAAATAACTTAGAGAAAGACTAAAGAGATAGTAAAGTTGCATAACATTTACTTTACGGTGACCTCGCTTTTGTTATTATTTGAGATTATCCCATGAATTAGCATTTTTTTGCGAAATTGAGATTTGCAGCGATTAGAGTTATCTCTGACTGAAACTGACGACAATTCACCGAACTGTATGTAATTTTATATTATTTTTGAATGGTGCAAGTCGGAGTTACTATTGCAACCTTTACAAAATCAATACTATTGTGTTACCAGTTGCCAGCGGCTCCGCCTCAAACGTCCAAATCCGTTCAGTAATTTTTACGTGAAAGGATACAGACATCCAAACAAATTTTCACGTTTATAATATTAGTAGGTAGTAGGATTAGTAAAGATAATCAAACTTTTCTTTGTTAAGCACAACCTTAACAAAGAAATACTCGTAAATAAGGCAAAATGTATTTAAAATAAATACGTGGGTGGATGGGATTAAACTCAACCTAATTTAATGACCTGAATAAGGCCCTGAGCTTCAGAGAGTGGGTGTCGTGTCGCCTATTCTTAGTATCAATAGAAACTATCATTTTATAGAATTGCCCCGGGAAATTGCGACGTAAATATATTTTCTTTGATATCTTCCGTTTCTTGCTTGATAGTTTTATTGAGTTATCATTGGGATTGAAGCTTGTTTGATGTCGATATCTATACATATAATAAATCTGTAGAAGGGTCAATTCTGTACATTGAAAATATTGAAAAAATAAATAGCGGGGGGTGTTGCTGGATCGATACCAAACCCAAATATGTGATTAAAAAAATTTTTGTCTGTCTGTATGTGCAGGCATCACGTGAAAACTAACGGTTCGATTTCGATGAAACTTGGTATAATTATACCTTATTATCCTGGGCATAAAATAGGATACTTTTTATCCTGGAAAAATACGTAGAAAAAAGAAATCTTATTTTTCAGTTTTATTCATAGACGTTGTTCTGTAGAACCGCGAACACACGTTGCCCGCAGTGGATTCAGCGCCGTAACCTGTAGCGCCGAAAGTCGGATTTGGCTTGAACCGTTTGCGGCACACGCGGGCCACGCCTCCCCGACTCCTATATAAGGAGCCGCGTTCCGCGCCGCGCGATGCATATAAATTCTGAATTTTGATGCGAGCGGACGTGTCCAGTGTGGCGAGCGGTCGTCCGTGGAATTAATATTGTATGCGTGTATTTTTAAACCGTGCTTTTCAGCGCGACCTTTTTGATTACTGTTCCGATCAGTTATTTGTAAATACAAGGTCGGAATTACTATGACATAAAAAAACTTTTTGAAAAAAAAACATTTTCAAAAAAAATGTAACCGCCTTCAAAAACAACCACAAAAAAGGGTAAAATAACCTACAAAATAACTTTTCTTTCAGAAGTCGGTGCCTTTATTTTTTTTTCATTTCATTGTTTTTTTTGCCACCGACTTCTGAAAGAAAAGTTATTTTGTAGGTTATTTTACCCTTTTTTGTGGTTGTTTTTGAAGGCGGTTACATTTTTTTTGAAAAAGTTTTTTATTTTACTCTTTTTAGTTTAAATATTCAACTCAAATTCTTGTCAAATAAATCATTCTCTTACAATTGTATGTGCATTAAAATTTTGTAATCCGTAGCACCGGTAACAACATCGCTCAAGTGCACAATATGCTAATAAAATTCCCTATCTCAAAAACTACTGAACCGATTTTGATGAAACTTGCAGTATTCCGTAAGTTAAACAATACTTAGTACAACAAAAATTTAAAGAATTACTTAAATCGGACTTGTAGTTCCAGAGATATGCGAACACAAACTAAATCAGTCGATGCCAACTCCAAGCCGTTGAGGAGTTGTACCTTCCATCATCAGCTCATCCACCTGAGATGATGATTATCAGATGCAAATACTTGAACAGATTTAGAAAATATATGAAAATGGTACTATGTGCCTATAAAATTTGAAGGTTGCCCTCGATTTCCCTGGGATTCCATCATCAGATCCTGACCTGATGATCATGGGACCAATTGGAAAGTATACCCTTTCAAACAAAAGAAAAATTTTTCAAATCGGTCCAGGCGTCTTCGAGAAATCGGGGAACATACATAAAAAAAAAAAAAAAAAAAAGATTCCGACGAATTGAGAACCTCCTCCTTTTTTTGAAGTCGGTTAAAAAAGGGAACCGACTTCAAAACCAAACACAAAAAAAGTGTAAAATAACTTTTCTTTCGGAAGTCGGTGGCTTAGTTTTATATTTCATTGATTATGGCCACCGACTTCCGAAAGAAAAGTTATTTTACACTTTTTTGTGTTTGGTTTTGAAGTCGGTTGCCTTTTTTTTAAAAAAGTTTTTTATTTTACCCTTTTTAGTTAGTTTAGATGTTCAACTAAAATCTTCATAATAATCGGCGTCTTTAAAAATCTACAATCCAAGTAAGCAACAAAAACGGATCCACGCGAGCAACGTCACGGGATATCCATTAGTGTTATATACTAAAACCTTCTCCAGAATGTAATGAACACTTTCCTGAAAACCGCATCAAAATCGGTTCAGCCAAACGCGAGATAATCGCGGACAAACATACATACATGCATACATACATACATACATACATACATACATACAGGTCGAACTGAGAACCTACTTTTTTTTTGAAGTCGGTTAAAAAATATTTACTACAGGACGCGAGCTCAACAGCAGTAGCTCAATAGAGGGATCTCCTTAATTATTATAGGCTTAGCCGTATTCGGGTCCAATAGATATTTATAAGATGTCATTGTCAGAGTTACTCAAAATGGAGAAATAAACCATCCACGCGAAGACCGACATCCGCGCGGACGGAGTCGCGGGCGGAAGCTAGTACCTAATATATGTATTAAGCCTCCTGCAGACACACGCGATTAATCGCGCTGCGACAACGAGCCAAGCTAGTTTCCACTCTAAAAATACTGCGAATGGACCGCGACATGTCGCCCCGCGCGATTAATCGCGTGTGTCTGCAGGAGGCTTTAGCTTCTAAGTAGACTAATGTTGAGGAGCTCGTGGCTAAATAGTTACAGCCGCACAGGCCGGTCTTGCCGAGGTTGGTCTGTGGATGGGTGATCATCTGTCATAACGAGTTTTCTCCATGCCTCGGAAAGCACGTAAAGCCGTTGGTCCTGGCTGTCATTTGTAGATATTTAACAGTTGTTCCAGTCTTACCATGGGGTATCGTATTACCCAGTTACTTGGTTGTGGAGGTCTGATAGGCAGTCGCTCCATGTAAAATACTGATATTCAGCTGCTTTGACTGGAAGCCGACCCCAATATAGTTCGGAAAAGGCTAAGCAGATGATGAAGCAGACTAATGTTTTCACTACTGGTCCCACAGGTATCCTCTCAGTGAGAAGGAGCGGGACCTTAATCCACCACGCGTATCCAATTCAGATTCAATTTAACTCCCTTTTAAGTTTAATTGCTGCGGTCACGAGACTATGTAATAAGGTAACCGCGGCCTCTGAACGCTGAGGGTGCCTGAACAGGTTGGTTTTTAATCAGGGTCTATCACCAGTCGAAGGTAATAACCAGAGGACCGAATGTTTTTACGTTGGGATATAAAGGGTAATATCTACAAAATTACTGATCCGTGAGAAGCATCGTATCTCCCAATATCACAAAGCTATGCCATGCATGAGTAAACGTTCTTGTAAGATATTTTTTGCTATAAAGGGCAAAGCCAGGAGTACGAGATAGATAATTTATCATAATACATTACACACTGGAACTACTTAGACATATTGAAAACAGTTAACTATCAATTAAATTAATCAAATTGTTGCCCAGCATTTAAATCGTGCCCAATCTAGCATGAAATTATCCGTCACTGAAAAACCTGCCTTCAGATAATTCTCTGTAAATTCAACTCTGAAAAACTGAAAAGATTCTTCAGTAAGTAAAGAGATTAAAGTCTCCAATAGATTACACTTAAACGCACTAATTAAAATTTATTTTAAGCGCCGCTTAATCTAATTACATTTATCTTCATTTCGTGAAATACTTGACGCCAATTAAATTGAATTATAAAAGGTCATGTTTTATTTTTAAACATTGGGTCAGTTTGATGGCTTATGTTATGTATAATGGACCAATCCCTCTCAAAGAGAGCAGGAATGCCAGCATTGGAAATATTATAGGTTAATTATAAAAGTTAATTAAATCGAAATGAGAATTTCTTTCTCTACAAAAGCAAGATGAGCGTCAAATCGTACATATCAATGCACTTTTATTAGTTGTATTGTAACCAAAGACATTAAACTATATACGAGCATAGACGGGACATCACGAAGAAAGTTGTGATCCACAAGTTTTGACCACTCGGTAAAAACTCGACCAGTCTAGTTCAAGACGTCCGCTTGACGGGTCGCGTGACCGTGCGTCAAAATTTAAACTTCGATGGACGATTTTATGAAAATATGCCTAGTTGCGCTTTGCGTAACTGCAAATCAAGATATAAGAAAACAAATGGACTTGAAAAAAAATTATTTTCGTAAATATTTTTTATTTTTACCTGGTTTTTAAGAGTTTTTAAATATTGTCTGATATTATTCTAGAACTCTTGCATTTTTTAAATAAACGCCATCTGTTGCTCAGTAGCTGTACGACAATATGCTAAAGAATTAGAGTTGTCTGTTTATCGATATGTGTTATCGATATTTATTAAGTCGAAGAGTAATTAAAATATCAAATGAGTAATTTCGTATACTGACTTGTTTATGAATGAAAGAGATACTTATATACGGAAAAGTTTTTAGGAAACTTTGAAATATTTTTATTTTCAAGGGCGAGCTGTCCACAAAAATAAATTAAAACATTTTTTATGCCGTTCGACACACTTAATGTAAGGATCATTTTATGATATGGGAAAAATAAAATCGAGACGGTGGAAGTTGGTCAAAAGCAAAAGACGTTTTCATACAAATTGTATGAGTGAAAAAAAATCACTTTTTTATATTGTTCATTGACTAACTTAATGATATTAGTTTAATAACAACACTGTTGAACATAATCGTCAAATTGATAATATAGGATTATATTAATAACTAATAATTTTATTTCTGTTCTGCCCTCACACACTTTTTAATTTTTTTCTTATATTTAAATCCTAATTAACTTTATCGATGTTTATGTTTCGATAATTGTGCTATTCTAAAATGTTGCACCCCTATCACAAGATGCTCAGTTCTGCCATCTATTGTGTAATGGCTGAAATATATTCTGATGAATTATTTTAATACGTGGTTTTGCTATACAACGCTCGATAGCGCTACTGACGCCCGACATCAACATTTTTGTATGACAATATTCCCAATGCCCGCTCTATAGTTCTTTTAAATCTCTTTGATTGTAACTAAAACTTTCTAATATGCGTGTAAGGTTCAATTTGTAATACAGTCTCGAAATTTTATTTTGAAACGTTGCCCCACTCTAAAATTTCTCCTGTAGAATTTAATGTTTAATGAGTTGTCATCGTGCGATGTTTTTAAAGGAACCTTGCAAAGGGATCCGTGTATCTAGAGTTCTTTAATAACTGATTTAAGGGGTCGACGGACCAATATTTTTGATGCAACCAAAGAGAAAGGTTAACGTGTTAAATCGAAATCGTATAAACCGAATTGATTTAATAAAGCCGATTTTAATGCCTAACTATAAATAAAACCAGAACTGAACAAAGGTGCGTTCTGAAAATACCGCTATAACCGAACGGTGAGGTTATATCATACTTGGTTATGGTTTGGCCATAAACAGCGCGTTTGCCAAACAAATACTGGGGGCCTACCATGATGTCTTAAAGCTCCGCTGCGGGAAAGAGACAAAATAGATTTTGACTGGATCACTGGAAGTTACTAAATATTAAGATTATTTTGTGACATCAAAATGTATCAAAAGCATATAATATTAAACTAGTATTCACTCGTGGCTTCACTCGCCAGGTAATTTGTCGCATTCAAGTTTTATGCAAAAATAACTTCGAATCTTCGATTTAAAAATATATATTTCTTAACTTACATAGTCGCTTTACTATCATTAGAACTTAAATCGAACATGGAAATGGCAAACCGTTTTAACTTTTCGTAAAATTACCCGCAATAACTTCAGTTCATTCGTGATCATGGCGCTTACAACTGTGAAATATCGGAAACTCAAAACAATAATAAACTTAAATATCCCATTTTTATAAAATATAAGTTCTTCGGATTAAAACTACGTGGGGTGTCGAATACCAGTGTAATTATCACTCAGACGGTGTTTTAATTGTATTGTTTTCGTTCACAATAATAAACATTTGCATTATGTTCTTTACGAAGCGTCGCATACGCACTTCAAATCGCATGCTCACACTTTCATAGGAAACTAAGTCTTATGTCCTAGAACTAAAGACCAAAATCGACTAACCAATTACTTTGTTTTCGTTTTCAAGTGTTTGCTTTTGTAGTAGTCGTTTAACAGACGTATATCGGGTGTTATTCCGAATGATTCACGTTGTGATTCAACCACCACACATACATACCCTCATTCCTTTGCTCCGTTGGGGTAGACAGAAACTACAAAACGTCAGTAGCTGACCGCAGACAACAGTGGGTCTACTCTCTTAGTCCGTCAACGTAAATACGGTAAATAAGGGTCCATACGAAAGTAATTCGTAACTTCGACTAAGGCCTACTCCCTATACCAGGGGGCATCAATTAATTTCGTTCGGGGTCCGTTTTAAGACATGAAATGACCATCGCGATCCGCAAAACATTTTGTAGAAAAAAAAATGTTTAACAATTTTATTGTAATTACGGTATAAGTATGTACAATTATAATTATAATAACAAAGGTATTTTTTTACATTTCTATGAGGAAAGTGTCATGTTTTATCACGTGTTTGATATTAAATCCAGAAAGTTTCTGGAAATTGATCAAAAGATCGTACTCTGTAGTGCAAGGCGCTGAGTTCTCGCGGTCCGCACTAACTAGATCGGCGGTCCGTCATTTGGTGACTCCTGCCCTATGCGTTCTGAATTCATAAGTTCGGACAACACATCGGAAGTCGCAATAACCTCTCCAATCATGACACCAATCTTTAATTCATATCACTAACTAATCTTATGTCCGCAAGTGATAAAGAATAAGAAACACCCGAAACATCGGCCGAAGCTACGAGTTTCGTGCTTTGATAGTAGTACACCAGCATTAGACGACGGTGACTTCGCGACATGTCGTTGCAGTCATAATTCCAAGCCCAACTGTAAATCGAGAGATCGTTCCAAGACAGGTAAATTCATTTTCCGGGAGACGTTGAGCTTCATCGTCTCGGCTCGGCGCTTTTTTGGTGGTTGTCACAGTTGATTCTGGCTTTCAGGAGTTGCAGTGGTTTGGGAATAGTGTGGTGGGTTTGTCGCAAAAAAAAAGGTCTACTGATCTACGGTCGGACGACATGTCGTTTGTTGCGATCGTCTGTCGTTTAGTCGTACGACGACGTGTTGCTAGTTACGAGAGCAAGAAAAACAAGAAATACTTACATAGAAACTAGTAGACTTGCTGCGACATGTCGTCTGCTGTTCCGAATGAACGGTAAATACCTACTATTCTTTACGAAGCTTTCAGAACGAGGCGAACAGCTTGTTCGCCTCGCTCACGTTCATAGATCTGGCCGTACAAGCAAGCTGGTTGTGAGTACCACCATGTGATAAAACCTGTATAGTTATAATCGTAAGGAATCTTTTTTGTTCTGTTAAAACAATTAAAAATAATTTTCGTGAAATTGAAATTCACGCTTCGTAAAGAACAGTATTTGAAGTTCATTTGTTTCTTTAAACAGAAACCAGTTTTTAAATTCCACAGTTCTAATGGAAACTAGCATTTGCCCGCAGCTTCTCTTAGGTCATCTACATCTCTGTATCAAAATTCATCAAAATCGGTTCAGCGATTTAGGTGTAAAGCATGAGAATCGTACTGCCATTTTTAATAATAAATGCGTAAGTTTGTTAGTAGAACTAGCGACGTCCCGCGGCTTCGCATCCAACTTTTCTGGTGGTTTTTCCAAAAAAATCCTATGATTATAATCCATGTCCTTAAATATATATTTAAAAAAAAAAAAACATAAAATCGGTGGAGCAGTCTCGTCCTTAAATGATGCAAATAAATAACATTTTATTATTCATAATTTTGAATAATAGTACATTGTGTTTTTGAAAATTTCCATTGTATTTGTTATGAAACGAAACCAATTAAGAAAACTTCATTGCTCAATAAACAAGCAAAAAATATAGTTTTCCTAATTAATGTTTTCATGGAAACCGAGTTTCGTTATTGCAATATCAGTCAATACCTTTTTTTTTAAATAACTATCAATCGAGGACATATTTTTATTGAAAGTATGTGCTTTTATCACAGATATCTAGTACGGGCCTTGTATTTTTTAAAGGATCGGCTGTCTAGCTACATATTTTATCTATTAGTATCGTAAAAAAACAGCTAAATCAATATAATCTATAAAAAA
This sequence comes from Agrotis exclamationis, assembly GCA_950005045.1. Classification (NCBI taxonomy): domain Eukaryota; kingdom Metazoa; phylum Arthropoda; class Insecta; order Lepidoptera; family Noctuidae; genus Agrotis; species Agrotis exclamationis. The sequence continues at coordinate 15,566,220 of OX465429.1, read as the reverse complement.
TAGCAGTTTTCTTCTTATAAGTACGAATTGGTAAAGGCCTCTACCGATAGAGCCCGATACCGGATACGATCTGATCGCATGCGATCTCTGTAACCAATGGATGTCCATATAATGTGCTTTTTCACTGCAGGCGTCAGATCGCATCACATTCTGTCTTTACAAAGATCGCATGGGTTCAGATCGTATCGTCGGAACGGATCGCCAGTTTTATTTTTTTCGGTACCTTGTTTAGACAGACTCGAGTCTATTGGTAAACCCCTTAATTCTACAAAGTCATCGTAATTCTCTTGTTAAATACACTTTATTGAAAAGATACATTTCATCATCATCATCTCCGTAATTTTTCTATTCTTTCCTTTCTATAACTAAGTTCCTTAATTGATACTTAACCCGCCATGTCATACAACTCAATTAATTTAAATTAAAAAATCGAAGGACAATTTCTTTTCACAATTTGTATTCTAGAACGAGCAGGGAAAACCTAGTTCAAAAGAAAACTTAACTAACCTAGTCTCCAATTCCTGTGCAGCCTTATAAAGTAAACGTTTAGAACTTTGAATTGAACCGTTATTTTAAACTGGATGGTTTGTTTAGTGTCTGCACCGGAAGAGGAAATACTGCATGCTATTTGGCATTCCGATCACAATGGGCGAAGATGGACGATACTGTACCACTAAATGGATGCTCTACGTCAGTATCGTTGTCATACTGACAACATAGCAATTCAAGATGATGATGACTAGCCAGCCATATAGACGAGGTGGACGACTGACTCCTCATGGGCATTGTTTATCCTGGTAAAATCATCAAATGAGTCCTCCTACCCAGGGCGGGGCGGGAGATACTGTCAGACTTGTACTGACTAAAATCTACGGTGATCTTTCAATAGCCTTTTACGTCCCACGATCCCAGCAGGCTTTGGCCCTCTACGGGGCCCCCGTCAGTTTGCTGACCGTTTTTTGAGGCGCGCGTGGAACATGACGCGCCGACGACCCGGGCATGGTCCACGATCGGAAGGCGAGTTCCGATCGTGGACCATGGCGGCTACCTTGGCGTCAAGCTTGCTTAGCAAGCCAGGTAGAAATTAGGGTCAGGGGTCCGGTCGCCATCATGCGATCTAAATGTAAACTAGATCAGAAAAATTGTTCTACCAATTAGAGAGAAATGAAGCAAAAAAAAATCATATAACTCAACTCAACAATGAAAATCTGATTACGAATTTTAGATCACAGGAATCTTGCAAGAATCTTCTCTAAACATTCAACAGCGAAATTAACAATCATAAAATTAGCAATAGTATACCTACAATAAAGTAAATTTTACCAGCCATTTGTCCTAGAAGTTCCCCTTGCATACATTGCTAGCCTTTTCTGTAAAAACAAGCATAAATAAAACATACTGACGGACTGACGGATAAGGACATTCCACACCGATTGATTTTCAGGTCGAATCTACATAACTTGTTGATATACGTTATATTTATAAATCTAATCGCAAGAAAGTCATTACACTTTAAGATTGTAAGGATAAATTTTGCGATCATCTCTTGTGTTTTACATTACTTGTATAATTATTTTTAGAGGTAATGAAGTGATTTTTACGTAGCCTTGTAGTACGTCTCAAGTGCATTCGGGGTAACAAGAGTCAGGTATCACAAACTTGTAGCTTTTCTTTTACTAGTCTCTTCATTTACAACATTTTCATAAGTTATTCTTGCTTCGTCTTGACTTGTAATTTTAAATTTGGTTATGGCAGCACGGATGTTGGCAGCGTTGGGCACGCCCATTGAATAAACATCAGGACCCAAGGTTTCTTGTTGAAGTTGTGAGGCCTTCTGTGAAGTTAATTGAGATGACTTAGTTTTCTTTGGTGTTGGGATTTAATTGAGCCTGGTTTCAATGGCATTCTGATACTACTAAATAAAATTGGATTTCATTTTGTTTGGAATTTCGCCCGCGTTTGTCATACGGAAATGTACTGCCAGACTGTCGCGATAAAAAGTATTAATAAACCCCTTCGCACACAACACGATGCAAGTCTCCGAAACCTTACGCCTTTGGTATCCAGGCGACTATAGCAATAAAAATCTATAGAGGTCCGTACAAAGCGTAGTGTCAATGGATACCAAAGTCGTAAGGTATCTGAGACTAGCGTTGCATTGTGAACGAAGGGGCTTAGTCTTGTTTGAGGAAGGAGGGTGGCGAAGTCTCCAAATGATTTCTCCTGCTTTGAGTGAAGCGGAAGAAAATGGTCAGACGCTTACTAACTAAAACATAACCGGTTCCTCCAATAGCCTTTCGAGTGCGTGGTAACTACTAACTTTTTTTTTTATTTATTCTTTCAGCAATAGTTACACAGTTTTGTAAAATACATATCTTCTGCCAAACTGCAGGACAGTTTGTCGGCAGTGCAGGACAGTTTGTCGGCAACTGTTTCTAACAATTCCGCTAATCAAAAATCAAGACTAAACTAGGTCTAATCTGATTTTTGGGCCTATGAAAGCTGCTCAGCCGTTCAGCGTACATACAAAGGAAACAGATAGACAGCTGTCTTCCTCTGTAAATAATTCTCCCTGTCTGTACCGATTTTCGCATTTATAATAAGGGTAGCATTTTATTCAGAGCTTTCACTTTGACAGCCTCTCAAAACCTTTGAAGATTGCTATCCTTTGAGGTATCTACAAAAATCTGATTATTCGTTGGAAATTGGTGCTTTTATCATTGGTTGAGGTTTAGTGTCTCAAACATAAGCAAAAGGGTTTGGATTATTTTTGTTCTGATATAATTATTCTTACTTTGAGGGCTTGTATCTTAGAAATTTGACGTTTTTGAAAATTTTGTCTCAAACAAAAACTGATTGTGTTGATGCCAGTTAGGTTTCGTGTCTTAATGTGATTATTTTGAAAATAAAATGGCAGAAGTTGTCGGACTAAAAAGGCGGGTGAATGGGAAGCAAACATTCTGCGAAGCAGTAAAGCGAGCGAAGGAGGAGGCGGGACGCATACGGGAGAGGCAATCTTCCTCCTTCTCATGCCCCAACCGCCGTAGGAGATGCTGGGTGTTGGGAATCGTAAGTGACAGTGTAAAAAAAATAGACGTGTCGATTGAGAACTTCCTTTTTTTTCGTCGGTTATTTAATGAACCAGTTGCTGTCACTTTCACGTGCTTTTTTTATAGCTTTAGTACACGTTATAACATAACGCCATTAAATAAACCTGTTTGTTATAACACTCATTACGATCAAAGGCAACGCTAATTGCGAGTAGTAATTATTATTAATTACTTTCTACTTAATTTGTCTCACGAAGGCGGTATCAAAAGCATCAGATTCTGTGGTGGGACAAAATTAATTGATTCTATTAATTATGCGTCATTACTTTTAATAAATTGAATATTGTATTATTTTTAATAAATTTAATCTTACTAATTTATTCTGCAAAAGTTTGTGAGCATGGATTGATAGATGAATGTATGGATTTTTGGTATTCTTTCACACAAAAACCTGCAGAACTAATTTGGATGAATTCGGCATAATTAAGTTGGTCTAGTAGTTAGTGACCCTGACTGCTATGCCGGAGGTCGTGGGTTCGATTCCCACCCAGGAAAATGTTTGTGTGATGAGCACGATCATTTGTTCTGTGTCTGGGTTTAATTTATCTATAATATTTATGTATTTAGAAATACATAAGTATGTTTATCAGTTGTCTAGTACCCATAACACAAGCTCTGCTTAGCTTGGGACTTGATGGCGTTTTGTGATAGTTGTGGAATATTATTATTATTATATAGACTTACATAGTTCATTACTTAGACGAATACATGGGATACTTTTATCCGAATACTTTTTATACCGACTAGAAATTCTCGAATAAAGACCACGCACCGGCAAGCGCAGCGTAGGACGTCCACCCACAAGGTGGACAGACGATCTTATGAAGGCCAGATCACGCTGGATGCAGGCCGCTTCCAACTAATCCTATTGGAAATCTATAGGGCAGGCCTATTACATATGATATACGGCACCGAAACGTGGTCTTTCACTATCGGCCTCATCTTAAAGCTCAAAGTCGCTCAACGAGCTAGTCGAGCTATGGAGAGGGCTATGCTCGGTGTTTCTCTACGTGATCGAATCCGAAATGAGGAGATCCGTAGACGAACTAAAGTCACCGATATAGCCCACCGGGTTAGCAAGCTGAAGTGGCAATGGGCAGGCCATATTGCTCGCAGAGCAGATGGCCGATGGGGTCGAAAAGTACTAGAGTGGAGACCACGGACTAGCAAGCGCAGCGTAGGACGTCCACCAACTAGATGGACGGACGACCTTATAAAGGTCGCCGGAAGACGCTGGATGCAGGTCGCTTCCAACCGGTATATGTGGAGATCTAAAGGGGAGGCCTATGTTCAGCAGTGGACGTCCTATGGCTGAGATGATGATGAGGCCTATTATGTTCATTAGTGGACATCCTACGGTTGAAATAATGATGATGATGGTGACTTTTTATGAGGATAATTTCTCAAGGTTCACTCGTTCGAAGCCGCCTGGGCATAGGTATGTACTTGTAATATTTACTTACGAGAAAATAAATTATCATAGCGGGTTTGAGTGTTGGCTAAGTAAATAGACGAAAAATATACAATGCTTGTTAGACACATAAAACTTTATTATAAATTAAAAAAAAAACGTATTTGGCTTGTTTCTAGATTGTACAAAGCAAGGTAATACAATCGAACAACTTAATTAATTTACTTATTCATTTTCTTTCTTTCTCGAGTACATTTAAATAAAAGCATACATTTCTTTATTTAATGTATATGCTCGCCCTCAAAACTATTACTGGCAAAATATGTTTTTTTAAACATAAAGTTGACAAACGGAAAGCGGGCGAAAAATTATCCCACGGCAATGTAATATCGGGATAAAAAAAACAAATATCCTATGATCATTAACTATTTGCATACCAAATGTCAGCCAAATCCGTTCAGCAATTTTTGTGTGAAAGAGTAACAAACATATCTATTCATCCATCCGTTTTCATAAACTTTCGTATTTGTTATATTGATTATAGTGTATTCACGGAGACGAGTTAGTATAGCGTCTTCTCTATCACACATTACCATACAAATGACAAAGACAAAAAAAACTTTTTTAGGGTCAGTGGGCGTTAACAATACTTCAGAAATGTAAATGTGCGTTCATACTGCGCTTCTTAAAAGTTCGCTTAGTTTATTCCTGCGGCTTCGTCTGTCGTATAAATTGAGAGATATTGTTTGATAGATTTTTTTATGGTTACTTACTTTTTTATATGTATATCTGATGGATATGAAGGAAAGAAATAAAATCGAGAGTTAATGATTAAATTCTTTATTATATTAATATCTACATATAATATCTACTTATACAAGTTTATAACATATCATTTCCCAGTTTCCTACATTTATTATGAATCTTTCAGTCATTGCTTCCACATTTCTGTCCATGGCATCCATGTTGGGCTTAACTATTTCTATGACATGGTAATAATTATAATAATTAGTCTTTTGCCTTTTCCTGTTACGAGAATATAAAACGTGTTATAAAACACGTGTTTCAACAATGAGAATATAACAATAACGTAATGATAATAATAAACAATGGATTTAGCGCACCTGGGCCAGTTTACTATACAAAATTTACTATACAAAATATAGAGTAAGATGATGTTACTAAAAGTGAATTCTAGAGAAGTGATTGACGTAATAAACCTAAAGGAGAAATATGAGTGCCCATTTTTCCAATGACGATGTCCACTGTATACCTAGACTTCACAATATACTCATACAAATTCTCAGTACGAGTATCCATTCATTAATTAAATACATAGTGTATATATTTATTATAAATAATTATACTTTTAAAGTAGGTACGTATGTGATGATTCAAGTCACACAGAGAGAAAGAGAGAGTAATAAATCCAATCCTACTAATATTAAAAACGTGAAAATTTGTGAGGATGTATGCACATGGATGTTTGTTACTGTTTCACGCAAAAATTACTGAACGGATTTTGATGCAATTTGGTACAGAGATAGTTCATAACCTGGATTAGCAGTTTTTATTCCGATTTTATGTTCCCGTGGGGTTGTATCGGGGCGAAGCCAACAGCTAAATGCATATTGCATAATGCATCAGCTGATAACTATGTATGGGTGGTTATTTGAAATTTGGTTAACTTCTGACCTAATTTTGAAAGTGGTGTTTTTAGTTAAAAATAGGCACAATTTATATTCTATGCAGTGTATATAACATCTACTTTGCTGCATCTAAAAGGGCCAGTCACTTTACTTGTTATTTTACGAGAAATACACGATATTTCAAAATCAGTGATCTAGGGACTGATGGGACTGTATAGGGACTGATGACAAACACTGTTATTATATCAAATCAAATTTTTATTGAAAAAATATGTATCAAATCAAATTATCTCTTGAGTTCACACATTCTATGAAGTTATAAACACAACATTTTTCTTACTAATTAGGTAATAAAAACAAAAATAAAGTATCAATATTTCTTAGCACTCATTTTGTACTTTGAGTTTAATAGGTACTTAAAGTAATTAACAATTATTAAATAATCAGCCTTTTAAAGTTCTGAGTAACTACATTTTAATTTGAACACAATATTCAGAATAACATCTGTTTAATAATAAAAAAATAAATAAATAACATTCATTTGCTTCTGAATAACATCGCCGAATAACGCTTTTTTTATCAATTCTACTTTTTGATTAGGGTCGTTGGCCATTTCTAAAATTTTACTTTTTGGTGTAAGTGCTTTCTTCTTCTTTATCATTCTTTGTTTCAGTCTTCTATTTCTTTGTTGTTCGCTGGCAAGTTTTTTCTTTAAATTTTCAATAAGTAAATCCTTCCTCTTCAGTAAACTATTTCTTTTTTTCCGTTGAACTATACTCCTCCTTCTTGCTTCAGCTTCTCTTTCCTTATTTAATACAGGAACCTCAGGAATAATTTCATATTCCGATGATGGCGGCGTATTTTGGTGCACTTACTTATCAGTATTTTCAAGAATCTTTTATTTTTTTTCTATAATCTGATGAATAGGCTACCCAGTTTTTTCTTGCCTTTCTATGTTTAAGCGGAGTCATATCTTTTACACATTTCCGTGGTCCTTTTTCTTTTTTCTTTAGATATTTAAGTCGTTCCTTTTCTTTGTACTGTGCCAGCAAAACAGGGTCATTTTTTATTATTTTTTCTAATCGCCTCTTTGCCTGTTCAGACTTTTTTTTTGCAATTTCCTCTTTAGACAACGTTGTTTTCTTTCTGGGCGCCATATTCTACAACAAATACATTGTGGCATTATGTTAAAACCATGGATCACACTCTTAACCATCAGTCCCTAGACGTGGCGTCAGGCCCTAGTCCTTATTATAACTAGGGCCTGACGGTCTAGGGCCTGACGAAACGAAACGAAATCAAATAAAACCTATTATTTAAAATCAACATCAAAACCAATAGGCAGTCGAAATAACAAGGCAGCCCAAACTCATATTTATAGTAAGTAATGAAATCAATTAGTTATAAACTATATTTAAAACTGCTTACCTAGGGCCTGAGAGTTTGATTGGCACAGCACGTGTTTGCACAACAAAGTCGGCGATCGCACTAATAACAAGATGGCTACCGCGGCTTGGGTTGTGTTTGCAACTAACTTCACGCTAATGCTATCGTATTGAATGAGTTATGAAAAAGCCGTACGCTTGAATGGCGCGTATTTATGTGTTTCGTAAATGACTAGGGCCTGATATTTTTTATCGCTTACACTTTTTGACTTGAAATAATGTGATGAAATAAAATGTTATTTTAAATTAAATTGTAATGACAATGTTAGTAATGTATAATAAACAAGTATAAAGTGAAGTTCAATCAAATTATTCTTATAGAATTATAATTACACTGATATGAATACTAAATTCGGGAGATCTTACATGGCTAGGGCCTGATGTTTGGAGTAAGAAGTGGCAATTTTTGGAAATAAATAATATTATGATATATATCAAAATGAGTGACCGAATTTAATGGAATTTATAATATCGTTAAGTAGTTTCAAACATTGGATAACATTAATATAAATATGTGAAAATTGAAGCTAACACCAAGTTAACCAAATTTCAAATAATTACCCGTATGCTATGAGTATAAAGTACCTAATGTATAACATGAGTTATGTACAGTGTACATATTATCATCTGAAACATATATAGGTAACATTATATTGTTGATTTTGTGATAACAATCAGGGCCACATTTCAGTAACACAATTTCTTCTGAAATTATATTGAGCAAATAAAACTGTTTTCTTTGTCTAAAATGATTTCTTAAGTTCACAAAACTTTTAATTGAATGTAGAATTATATTTATACAAGCCGTTTACTTTAGGAAATTTCTCATCGGTAAAAATTACGAACTTTCTTACAAACCAGTATTTAACTTTGTATAATTAAGGGTCAGTTCACACCGAGACACGACACGACATGACGCGATGATATTAGAAATGTGTATATTTTCGTGTAGTAAATATAGTTGGATTTTGAGTCACTCTTTGATGATTATGTGCGCGTATCGTCGCGTCTCGGTGTGATTTAACCTTTAGGAATGAATTTTCAAAATCCAACGTTTGTTCATCCATCCAGTTATCCTCAAAAATTTTCGTATTTAGATTGGAAGTAAGATTCCATTTTAGGTGTCTTGCTAAGTTGCCACCTCCAGTGCCGGTTTTGGCACTACCAGCTCCCTGGGCGAGATTTCTACGACGCGTCCTAACTGCAATTCAATCCCATATGAAATAAGGAAAAGGATATATGTATTATAATGAAATTACCATTTATTAAAAGCGCATATTCTGAAAGTTGGCAACTATAATTTAGCAATGTTACTGTATGGAAATAGAAATATTGCTCTGTAGTGCACTAAAACATTGATATAGGAATGCAATTAAAACACTGAATTTGATGTTGTAACCGTTTCAGGTGTAAAAAATGCATTTGACAAGTTTCCAAATACTTTTTTTGCATCTATAACTGTATATTCGGTGTTACGATATTAATTATTGCATTCCCTTATCAATTTTCTAGTGCCATATTTCTTATTTCCATACAATAACATTGCTAAATTAATTTAAACTTGTAAATATTTGACAGCTATTTGCGACTTTGCCAACCTTCTGGTTATGCGCCCTGCGCCCTTATACTAGTAAAATTATACTTTTCTTATTTCTAGCCTTCGAGGTCGAGGTTATCAGCAATTTCATTTCGATTTTCGATTGACAAAGTTGCCAAGTTTGTCAAAATTCAACCAGTTTTTATTTAGAGATTGATAATGTTTTTTTCTATGGTCCAGGATTTTCGGTAACGTAAACTGCTATGCATGCAGTGCAGTGCTCCGAATTTGACACTGAGTTCCATTCTAATCTTGTCACCATAATGATTTTTTCCTTGATTAGACCTGTGGCGCCCTTTTATATATCCGGTGCTCTGGGCGGTCGCCTACCTACCGCGCACAGTGTGCAAAATCTCGGCTGGACCAGACATCATGAATGAAACTAAGCAAGAGATACCTTATAATATTCTAAATTAATTCATAATTTTCCGGCGTAGCAATTCTTTTTAGTTTCAGAGAAATTAAACTCCAAAGTTAATCCATTTTCGGTATTAAGAAAGTACAAAAAGTACAATTTCTCTGAAAAGAAAACTTTCAATCTTAATTTCTTGGCCCAGTTATACTACGCATTTAAGATGACATTTATCAAGCTTTGTTACATCTCCGAAATACAATGGACGATGGAGTAAATTCAAGATTTCATTAAAAACGTTTCAATTTTTTTTTATCGTTCTTGCTGCGTGCTTAGCGATCAAACTTATTAAATATACTTAGAAACTTATGTTGTCTATAACTCAGGAAAAAATCACTTGTTAATACTGTAAAGCTAACGAGATAATCGTTTCTAAAGTTTGTAATGCCAATATTGCCTGAGATTTTGTTAAGGCAATTTTACTTAAGGTGGTTTGCTCTTACATTTTCTAAAGGCACTAAGGCAACTTTGATTTGCTAATGATAAACAAGACGAAAACATCGATGAACTTTCTGAAGAAAATGTAATTCCACATGACATGCATGACAACTAGCATTTTTAAAGAGTATACCAGTTTCAAGTGACAACTCTATAAACATATTTCTTTCCTCTTAGTGCCTTTAGAAAATATAAGAGCAAACCACCTAAAGTAAAATTGCCTTAACAAAATCACAGGCGCTATTGGCATTACAAACTTTAGAAACGATTATCTCGTTAGCTTTACAGTATTAACAAGTGATTTTTTTCTGAGTTATAGACAACATAAGTTGCTAAGTATATTTAATAAGTTTGATAGCTAAGCACGCAGCAAGAACGATAAAAAAAATTGAAACGTTTTTAATGAAATCTTGAATTTACTCCATCGTCCATCGTATTTCGGAGATGTAACAAATCTTGATAAATGTCATCTTAAATGCGTAGTATAACTGGGCCAAGAAATTTAGATTGAAAGTTTTCTTTTCAGAGAAATTGTACTTTTTGTACTTTCTTAATACCGAAAATGGATTAACTTTGGAGTTTAATTTCTCTGAAACTAAAAAGAATTGCTACGCCGGAAAATTATGAATTAATTTAGAATATTATAAGGTATCTCTTGCTTAGTTTCATTCATGATGTCTGGTCCAGCCGAGATTTTGCACACTGTGCCGCGCCTTACCCTAACGCCGTTACTGGCCACCTCAGTAATGGATATGAGTATGACACTAGATTATCTAACATTCTATCAAAAAAATATAGAAAAAACTGCTCTATGAATAACAAAAACCTGTATTGATTTACACGTGTAAATGAAACGAATTATGAGCTTAAAGACGTCATAATTCGGATACCTATTTATTTTATGCAAAAAATAATTGGTAATAAAAACATAATTGCCCTGCTAAAGCTAAATTTAGGAGCTGTAAATCTTCCAGTGTAAAAGACCTCTATAAAGGACTTTTGGTTTATCAAGACCAATACAGCGACACCTTAACTATCGAAATCCATCCAGCGGTTTGGGAGAAACGCGCTAATAAAGTTCACAAACGAACATACATTCAGCCTAAAATTGTAGATCTCATCATGACAAATTATATAATAAAATGCGCGTAATTAAAATAAAATATAAACTTGTTATCGAAGTAATATCCTTAATTGTTGTTCTAATCATGTTTATTAACCAATTAAAACATCGATTTGAAATTGATATCATTATCGTCACGAATTTCGAGGTCAGCAAAATGCATGTGATGTGTCATGGCTGGGTGCTAATGCACTGCTCAATTTTATACAAATAGTGGTGTTTATATCATATTAAACTTCTCATTTGAGGCAAGAAATATTTCATTTTTATTATCATAGAACAAATGTTTGTATGCTCTACAAGTAGTTTTTCCGGGTTTGGGCGTTTGTGTGTGAGTTTCTATGTTTATAAACGCTCCCACGACACACTAGGAATGTGTGAAGACCAAGTTTTAAAAAAATAATTAAAAATACATTCTTAATTGTCATAAATAAAAATAAACTCTTTCTTTATCGAATGTGATTACAATGGAGTCGCACATTGAGAACCATTAACGGAACATTACCCGTAAATAAGTACCTGATAACACTTCTTGTTTTTAACTAATTAAGTAGAAATTAATCACTCTGATAAATTAAGCACACAATCGTTCGTTGTACCTTATGTAATAATGAATTCAGCTTAATCCTTAAGTTTTTGAAAAAAAAAAATTATTTAGTCCAATTCTAACTCTATTCTACCAAGAATACACAAAGTTATATAGCTGCAACAAAATTCGACATTTTATTTGCCCGAATATTGCATGAAATAACTGAAGAATAGAAACATTGTCTATTCATGATCAATCAAAATTTTTTCTACATTCTAATCGCCATGTTTAGGACGATAGAAATCTTTCTACATTTTGTCATTTTGTCGATTCTTCCGTGTCAACTTGTTTTTTTATAATAGTATCCATAATTTCGCAAACTTAATATACGAGTAAATATAGTTGCATTATTACGGATTTAATAATGATATTATGATTGACACAAAAACATAGCCTTGATCTGTTTAGATAATCGTGTATCCTATTATGAACCGGTTTTCAGTAGGCGTGTAATTAATTAATGTTGAACTGATTCTTATAATAGATTTGTTAGTGAAGTCATAATCGTTTTTCGTTGAACTGAATTTTTTGATCAAGATTATTTAAGTGCTACTGGAACTCTGTTATTCAAGCTTTGTTTTTGTGAGACATACTAAGCTGTAATTCACTAGTCCAATAGTTAGATGGATTTCTGGAAGATACTCACTGTATTTAATAATTATTCCTCCGTCCACCATCTTGGTATGAAAACATCATCATCATCAGCCTATAAATGTTCCCACTGTTGGGACACAGGCCTCCTCTCTGTGAGAGGGAGTGGGCCGTAATCTACCACGCGGGCAGTGCGGATTGGTAGATGTCACATGTCTTCGAATTTTTTGTTCTAGGACATGCCGGTTTCCTCACGATGTTTTCCTTCACCGTTTTGAGAGCAGTGGTGTTGAAATAAATTACACAAAGTAATGCGCCTGACGGGGTTCGAACCCACGACTTACAACTCGTAAGTCGAGGCCGATACCACTGGGCCACTACTGCTCTTGAAAATGAAAACATACCTGACCGTAAAACACTGTCAACAATAAAGTTCTTACTAACCTAATTCATTTATTACTTTCCTGGCGGAGACATAAATAGAGCAAATTCCTTTGTTTATTTCCTTTCTTCGTACAAAACTACGTGTTTTTAGGAAGTTTCTTTCGGAGGCTCCTCTAAGGAACTGGGAACTGGATAAAAGTATATTTTACCTTAGTCTATGGTCCCTTAGGAGCGTTGATGTCACGCGATGAAAAGGAAAGGGTTATTGAAGGATCACCGTGGATTTAAGTCAGTACAAGTCTAACAGTATAGGAGGACTCATTTGATGATTTTATCACGATAAAAAAATGTGGGGTGTAGTTTTGTTAGTTTCATTCATCAATTTAACGAATTTCTCGATTTCAATTTGATTAGGATAGACAGACTTGACCTTAGATTTAATAAATATTAAATCAGGTAATAACTAATTAGGTATTCAGGCAAAGGTCTTGCTTCAATTTTAAGTATAAGCCGGAGCAATGAAGAAAGGATTTGAAAATGGCGGCTTGTACGTGGACGTGCGTTGACAGATAGTACAGTCAGCATAAAAGATTTCAAGTTCAAGTTTTTTTCAAATTAAAAATAATAAAAACAAGACTGGGTCACAATCATTTCTCAAACTTAACCTTACAATAAAACAAAATTCAACAACAATAACAAACAGGTAACAACGAAAAAAATAACAGAAAACTATAGCAAATATTCGTAAAAAGGATCACTGAGCGCGTCAAGACATCAAGGCTATTTTTTTTTCTGCTTACGCTACGCGCGTGAGTGAGTATAGACGGCACTAGTGCGCGAGCGAGAGAATACGATAAGCGCCGCCATTTTAGAATCTTTCCTTCAATGCTCCAGGTTATACATTTTTCTTTTTATGAATTATTATTACATTATCATGTATTTCATATCTATAAATCTACTGAGTGTCCTCCTTCCTGAATTTCGATAGTTAATTATTTCGACACGGTGTCTATTTCGAAAGTCGATGATAGTTCGACACCACATTGCTTTGACGGAACATTTATGTTCGACACGCATTATTCCGACAGAACAAACTTTGACAGCAAACAACTACAGACTATTACACACTATATTTATTTATATTGTCCCACGCAATACAAAAATCTCCTATTCTTCAACCTTTAGCGATCTAATGCGATTGTAGATCTCCTAGCTAAACCAAGAAAACACAGGGCCAAATAAGTTAAAAATTGTATAGCATTTTAACTAATACACACATCAAAAGTGTCTAGGGATCAACATATATTTTTGCAATAACTTTTCTTCAGATTGATATTAATTAAAATTTTCTTTAAGGATTCATCAAATAAAGTGTTTTCGTTTGTCACAGTAACGATAAACCAAGTCACCTTTGCATTAATAAAGAAATTTGCCATTTTCCTAATAAAGGGATTTTTGACATTTGAACCACTAACACAAAAGTTCGAAAAAAAGACTGAAATAACAGTTTTCTTTAAAATTTTATTGGGTAACTTAAACAATTAATAATCCGTGTTTCTACCGCGAACACTAACAACACAAGAACATCGGTTTGGCATACTCAAAATGAGTTCATCCAAATCACGCTGTGGAATGGCCGCCCATGTTCGTTGCAACAACAAAAAAAGGTCTTCTTGCGACTGGATACCCTCCATATTCGGCAGAGCTCTTCTCTGTAGCATATCCCATGCATGCTCAATCGGATTCAAGTCTGGCGACTGAGCAGGCCAGGGCAGGACATTGATGTTAGCTGCGGCGAGAGTCTGTCTTACAACTCTTGCGGTGTGCGGTCGTGCATTATCATGCATTAACTGAAATAAGGGACCGATTTGCACTTGTAGAGGAACGATGACGTCTGATACAATCGTCTCAGCATAAATTTGAGCGTTGAGGTTGCCTCTGATCCAAATCAACTCAGTTCTTCCGCCGATCCAAATACCCGCCCATACCATGATGGTTCCACCACTATAAGGATGGACTTCCTGGCAGGATTTTAATCGCTGTTGGCGTCCAGGGGTTCTCCAGTGTCGTATACGTCTTGTATCCGGTCTCATACCGAAACGAGACTCATCAGAAAAGCACACGAAACGCCATTGTTCTTCTGCCCAATTTCTGTGTTCAAGAGCCCATTGATATCGAATCCTACGATTGTGCATTTGCTATAGGTGGTACCCGTAGCGGTCTTCGGGAATGAAGGTTCACTTCATGCAAGCGGTTTCCGACTGTTTGGTCGCTAATTAAGTTCCCTGAAGAGTGATGAAGCCTCACGGCTAACATCATGGCGGTTATTGTTGGAGCTCTTCGAGTTAAGATTTGAATGTATCGGTCTTGTCTCCGTGTGGTGCAGCGATACCGTCCTCCATGGCGCTCAGCCACGGTACCAGTGCTTCGGTAACGTGTCCAAAGTCGACTGATAACACTCTGACTTGTATTCAGAGCTAAAGCCACAGTACGTTGCCGGGAACCAGCTTCTATCATTCCCACGGCTCTGAGCATTTCTTCCCTGCTTAAATGACGTCGCCGCTCCATAATAACGTTGGTTTTAATCAGTAGTAGGGAAACAGTAGCACTAATAATGTCTTCAATGCGTTGTATGTTTTTATAGGGAAAATATTGACAGCTGATTTTCATCTTTTACTCGAATTTGATTCACAGTTCCTGATTCAAATTATGAAATGCACCAAAAAGGATCCACATTAATTTATAAAATCATAAATTTATTACAAAGCCACATCTCAATCTCAAGAAATCCGCATAAAAATGCTTGATCCCTAGACACTTTTGATGTGTGTAGTTTACTTAACTACTTATTAAATAACAGGTCCTTAATCAAGCTTATTGAATGCATTGTCGATAACTAACACAACAACTCAATAGTGATTCATGAATTTCTAATTTCACACTTCCTTCATGCTTCGCTCGAGTTACTATTACGTATTACAAATAAAATCAATGGATTATACACCACTTGTATGCGTACTATTTTCTATTCGGTATTGCAATAATCGCTATAGACATAATCGCGAGTATTGGTAACGTCACTAGCGTGTTGTTCGCAGATATCGATAACATTTTTATGTTTGTAAACACTAAACAATTTCTGTTTGTTTTTGATGCCGTAACTAATAAATGTATTTGTATTTTGTACATATCTTACGTATCTTCTAGATACTGATTAGCATGTATCATGCTTGATAAGAAAATCTATTTATCTTTATGGGGTCTTAAAAAATGGCTTGTGCTTAGCTAACGTTGCGCAGACGCGACGCTAACGTAGCGTCGTCGCTTGGCAAGCGTTAACGTCCGCTGAACGCGACGTTAACGTTGCGAGGTAGCTAGGCGAACGCTTGCCACTAGAGACTTGCGAGTTGCGACGCCAACGTCGCGTCTGCGCAACGTTGACGTTGCGCAGACGTTAGAGAGCCGCCAACGCTAAAACGCCAGTAGGATAGCTTAAATGGACTTTTAATATTATATAAGTTTGTATTTCTCAATTCGCCAAGCATGGTGATCAATGCCAAAACATTATCTGTATAAGAATAGGCCTTTGCCGTGCAGGATGATAATTAAAATTATCTACCAAACCCATCCCATATTTTTACCAACCACAACCAATTAACGGAACAAAACCGCCAATCACCACCTTCCCTATGGTCCAATCACAGACTACCCACGTTTGGTCAGCGCTGTAACGTAATCCGGGAGACGACCACACCGACTAATCCTAACAACTTCCTACGCACATCACTCAGGTGATTGGACGCTGTTTCAAAAAGAAATAAGGCTGTTTTTACTCTGTGTCGTGCAAAAATACAATGAGTTTAGCCAAATGTTTACGATTTTCCGTAGTGATTACAACACAGTTCATACTGTTATTGAATTCAATCCTCTCACTAAAGAACGCCCTAGAAATGTTTTTTGTTCGAAAGAATAGACAAAAAAGGTTTTTTTTTGTGAGTGTCATCTCGAAGGTCTACCATGGTCACCATCAACAGGTTGTGAGCTGCTTAACCGAACTTTTCTGTGGATGCCTTAAATGACTTAAGCCTCCAGCCAGGGGCTTACACTAAATTACTACAAACTAAGTGACCATACGCTAAGAATAGACAAAATGAGAGAATGTCGAGAGATTTCTATAGCTCTGAGCATGGTGATGTCTGAAATTAGAAAAAAAAAAAATACAATGAGTTTCTAATGTTAGGACTATCTAGGACTAGGTTATGTCTTGGACATCTTGGTCGTGGACGAGTCGTGTCGTACTTGGGGAAAAATGACGAATTGTATAGAAATAACTTTGTCTTTTCTTTGTAGAACAGAGATAGAATTGGTCATGAAATTCGTGCTGGACAAAGGTCCGATTTCCAGTGTTTTCGATCCGGGGCTTATTGAGACTGTTTGGCAATGTGGGTAGTTGAATTTTCCAGATCTATCCGCCATCTTCTAACACGTCTGTAGCGACGCCTTTTGATTGTGTAGTCACAACTACAGAAGGAGTGTTATCATTATTTTTATCAGCCTATTGCCGTCCACTGCTGAACGCAAGCCTCCCGTCAAAAGCACGAACCCTCCCCGGTCCTGGACAGTCCGCATCCATCCGCTGCCAGCCACATTCTTCAAATCATCGATCCATCTTGCCGCAGAGCGTCTTACACTACGTTTTCATATCTACCATCTGTCCGTCTACAGAGGTGACCGGCCCGTTTCCACTTCAGCATGCTTATACAGAAGGAGTGGCCAGTAAGTTAATCTCAGGCTTTTTGAGCAACGTCACTTTGTGTTTTCGACCAACGGACCACATGACGAGAAAAGTGCTCGATATTGATACCCAGCCCAGAAGACGCGGTAGACCCCGCCTTACATGGATGTCAGATATTAAAAAAGATCTGAAGAAGACACAATTAACATCCCAGACGACCCAGGACAGACCGTCCTGGCGAAGATTGACCAGAAGGGCTGACCCCAAATAAATGGGATTAAGGCCAGGTAGAAGAAGAAGAGTCACTTTGTGTTTTCGACGCCGAACCAACCGCAATTTTTCCCCTGTAAAATAAAAACGTGAATGTATAAGCGACCTAAAGTTGTGTAAAATATACCTTTGTACCTTATTCGCAATCACATTGAGTGGGATAAGGTTTGACCTATAAGGCGCGGAGGGTAAATAAATGCCAGAGACCGCATGTTTTAAATATCAGTTTATTTTAATCCGTTCAATCCTTACCTTTGTGAGGCTGTATGTTCTTATTTTGATTTCGAAAAACTGGCTGATGTCCATAACTGTACGTTAGAATGATGTTGACAGGGTACTGACCCTGTCCACATCATTCTAACGCTTATTCCCTTGAAGCTGTATAAAAAGAAAACATACAAATGTTTGTGTCGTTTTTCACATTATAATGACATTGGCAGAATTGGCAAATACGGCACCAATTGCCTTTCTTTCAGCTAGTGACGAAGCGAAGTTCATGCCGTAGTATAACTATGCAATAATTGACAAAAAATTTTATCTAAAAGCGTATACGTTGCTAGCCCGATTTATCAAGCCACCCACACCTGAATGTCTGTGGATACTTCATATTTATTTTATCATCCAATGTCCTTTCTTAACAACACCTCCATTATTACATTTATCATCGCAAATTCCTCTCTTATCTTTTAGGTACAAACGTGATAACCGAAACATCGATTTCTGTAGGTGGCTGTACACTCTCGCATTGGTATTCGATTCGATGGTCTCGAACCTACTGATTATTCCGTATTTCTACCAATTTGATATCTACTGAAATCTTCTACTGAAATATCGAAAAGCAAAGTGATATAGTAATTTTATTCCTCGGATTTATACAAATTTTAAATTTTAGAGTGCATCACAGGTTTGTCACATACGTTCTAGGTTACTTTCAGAGTCACACAATACTTGGTAGCCCTGTTATTCTAGTTCTTGTAAACTTATTCCAGTGAGCTTATTTCTAAATAAGCTTCCTGACCTTATTTTCTTCTCACATTTATATGATTCCATTGATTTTCTGCAAAATTGGTTATGTATACTTTTGTATGAAAAAACAAAAAAAAAACTAGCACCGATATCCTAGTAAATTCTTTTAACTTGACTCACTATATCCTTCATCATCCTTTAGTACTGAAGTGCCCAGGACTCCAATGGGTTAAAGACGATCCTGACCCCGAAGCCAGATGATTCGGAAGCGAGAAATACCGAGTTTAGACGAGCGCTCCAATCTCGCACTCGGCTGACTCGGCAAGAGTGTACAGTCACCATTAAAATCGATCTCTCTGATAGCTATTTATATTCTGTACTTTCTAGAAGACAGATTTATCCATAGATACCAATTTAATCTATGCTAATATAACAAAACTCAAGAGTTTGTTTGTTAAAACATCATTCTCTGGAACTTCAAGTCGTATTTGATAAAATATGTCTACCTACATTTTGATAGCCCAATTCTTGAGAAGCTTTATCATCAACAGCAATAGCTAGACCTCAACTGCTGGTTATAGACCTCCTTTTGGTTATGCCACGCTCACTTAGAACTTTATCAACACAGGAACGTAAGAACACAGAAGTGTCAGCTTCATTCAGGATAATACCCCAATAGAAACAAATGTCTTCTCTTCAACCCTTTTCTTCCCGCCCTGGGTAGACTAAAATCCACCCACGACCCTGTCCCTTCAATCCTCTACGTTGCAGGGTTACCTGCTTAGATAGTCTCGCGACCCCGGCAGTAAGCTTCGGACGGCGAGTAATGGGCGACTCGCTGTCCGATCAAGGACCATGCCCGAGTCGACAGTGCATCGTGTTCCACGCGCGCCTCAAAGAGTTATCAGCAAAATGACGAAGCCCCCTTAGAGGGCCATAGCGGGGTCGCGGGACTAACGAGTAACCGTGGCCCCGGACCGTAAAGGGCTATTGAAGGACATCGTGGATTTTAGTCAGTACAAGTCTGACAGTATCGGTGCGGTGGGAGAACTCATTCAATGATTTTACCACGTAAAAAAATAGCTTTAACACTTTGGTTGGCCGAACAAACAAAACGAAAAACGGTGTATGAAACCACGGGGCACATAGCTAGTCAAAAAAGTGACGATATAGGGTGTGACGCTGTTGTGACGAATTATTGATCACCTATCGTATCTACGCAGTTACGTTGTTCACTTGAAGGAACAGTATATCGGATGTTTATTTGATATGATCAACAGGTATCGGGGGAATCTTTACTATTGTGTTAGATTTCATATAGGTACCTACATGTCTCGCCTTGTGAGAGGGGGTTCCAAGATTCTTACTAGAAACGTTAGCAGCTGTGAGATCTAATAAATCACCTACCTAATTCATTTCTTTGGAAGCCAACGTCAAAAATTACTTGCCAGTAATAAATTAGTGCTAGCACTTAATTAGTGAACATCTATGCGCGCTGCAGAAGATTTGCATTCAGTAATTGACTTCTGAAATTGACCTCGTTTTCTGTTCTATTTGATTGAGTTGGTTCAATTACAAATTAAAATGCGGAGACTCAGATTCTGTGTCATAAATCCGACCTCTTATTCTTTCTATTGCCCTTTGCGTTCCAGGACATCATTATCATCTTAAGAAATTCCCACACTACGCTTGATATTATATGCGAATAGCGAGTGGGTGACTCGCCGTCTGATCATGGACCATGACCGGGTCGACGGCACGTCGCCGTCGTGCTCCAGGCGCGCCTTAAATTGCTGTCAGCAATCTGACGGGGCCCATATATTATGTGGGCATAAAGTGCCAAAGCCTGCCGTGGTCATGGAACTGTCTTAGCTTACCGTGGATTGGAGCGTAAAGGGCTATTGAAGGAACACCGTGGATTTACACATTCCCTTCCACCCTCTACAGGGTGGGAGAACTCATTGGAGGATTTTCATCATCATCATCATCCACAGTCCGTATTCACCCACTGCCTGGTATAGGCCTCTCTTTGTTTGTGCCAAGCTCCACGGTCTTGCGCCAGCCTCATCCAGGACACTCCCGCAATGGCAACAATGTCGTCTGCCCATCTCGCCGCTGGACGGCCAACACTTCTTTTTCCATTTCTTGGACGCCACTCTGTCACAGCTTTGCTCAACTGCCGTCACCGCGCCTTGCCAGGTGTCCTGCCCAACTCCATTTCCTTTGATTTTACCATGTATGAAAATTACATGGTCTCTTAACTGGAGACCGTCTGATGACGACAACAAATTACCTAACGACCTAAGTATTTGTAACTTTTATTTTTCTTTTGTTTACCTATATGATTATCTATTTCTGTCTCGAGATAACAGTCTGCCCGATATCCTATCAATCGAATAAAATGTTTACTCTGAATAATCGGGTGCGCAAACAAGCCAATTTTTTTTCGTAAAATATTGTGAAAACCATTTATAAGACGCGACGTGAAAAACAAATATTTTGATGACGTCAAAACGAAAATGTCTTGAGTTGTGAATGAACGTAAATTGAAAGAATTCATTATGAAATTGCTGTTTTTAATGTGTTTATAAATAAATAAGCTTCACTAATATAAAATAAAATCGCGCGCATCTGTCTGTGTGTCTGTTCGCAATAAACTCAAAAAGTACTGAACAGATTTTTCTGTGGTTTTCCACTATTAGACAGGATGTTTCAAGATGATGGTTTATATGTATTATATTGTTAAGGTTTTGTGTAAAATTGGTTGGAATATTCCGAAAACAGTAGAAAATGTCGGTAAAAAGTCGGATTTTCCGAGATCTTATTGAAAGTTCCTTTCCTGGACGGAGCCGGGGCGGGTCGCCAGTTATTTTAATATTGATGCCGTGGTATTAAACAGGGGAGATTTATTAAATAAGTATAATTTTTTCAAAAAAAAAACAAAAGTAATTTACGATTGCGAATAAGATAGGTACAACTGGAATCGAATAAAGCCTCCTGCAGACACACGCTATTAATCGCGCTGCGACAACGAGCCAAGCTAATTTCCACTCTAAAAATACTGCGAATGGACCGCGACATGTCGCCCCGCGCGATTAATCGCGTGTGTCTGCAGGAGGCTTAACGCAATATAATCTGTAATAAAATGTAAGTGATCCATCTCTCGCCCACACAGACATAAGATTGATTTTAAGGTCGTCCACATTTTCTCTTAATGTACTTTAGTTTACTATTCTTGTAAAACGCGAAGCCCTTCGTACACAACGCGACACAGATCTCCGATACCTTAAAAACAAATCGATAAATGGATTATCCAACACTTAAGTATTCTTGCAAATCGAACCAGTAGTTTCTGAGATTAGCGCGTTCCAACAAACAAACTCCTCAGCTTTATAAGTATGTTCTTTTATATAAAGAGAACTATGAAACCCATACTTTACCACGTCTTGTTTATGACTGTTTGACTGTGTACCAAATTAATCATACCCCAATCTTAATTTATTTGGAAAAGCAGCTCAATTTATTTGTGTACTGCTTTCATACATCTATTAATCATCTCTGCAATAACTCTCTTTTCTCGGCAAACCAACGGAAAATTCGTACTATACAGTTCAACTACGAAGGAGAATTGCTGACGTCATATAACCCTCATTAACACCTGCATTCTTTCAAATAAACAATTATCATATGAAAATAACTCTAAAGATAATAGTGTAGGTAACACTATTAAAAAATAATTTGCACAAAGTATTATTTTACTAAACGTTACATATTCAAGTGACAGTTGAAAAATGGCTATTTGATTAAAAAATGTAATATTAGTCTGTCAGTTGTATACTCAAGAAATATTCGACAGTATTTTTTAGGGTTCCGTAGCCAAATGGCAAAAACGGAACCCTTATAGATTCGTCATGTCTGTCTGTCTGTCCGTGTATGTCACAGCCACTTTATGTCGAAAGTATAAGAGCTATCCTGTTCAAACTTAGTAGAAAGATGTATTATGTGAACCGCATTAGGATTTTCACACAAAAATCAAAACAAAACAAATTTTGGGGGTGCCCCCCATACTTAGAATTGAAACTCAAAAAAAAAATTTCACCAAACCCATACGTGTGGGGTATCTATGAATAGGTCTTTAAAAATGATATTGAGGTTACTAACATCATTTTTTTCTAAACTGAACAGTTTGCGCGAGAGACACTTCCAAAGTGGTAAAAAGTGTGTCCCCCCCCCCGTAACTTCTAAAATAAGAGAATGATAAAACTAAAAAAAATATATAATGTAGACCTCAACCAAAACTACCAACGAAAATTGGTTTGGATGAGATACAGTTAGCAGTTTTTGAGATATAGTACATTTTCAAAAACCGCAAATATAACTTTGCCATTCATACAAATACTATGAAAAACAAAGTTATTTTTATTGTTTGTATATTACTTACTAATCTCAATATAATTATATCTCTAATCTATGCTAGCTGCTACGGAACCCTTCATGGGCGAGTCCAACTCGCACTTGGCCGGTTTTTTTTTCTTTTGGTACCGACGCCAGCTCATCAACCTACCTCAAACTGTCAAAATTCTTTAATAGATTTTAAACCTTATCACAATACTGGAAGGTTAACGTTCGATTGGTAAAATTTGACAATTTGGATGCGTTGTATCTTGGTAAATACCTATTCATTGATTTTACAAAAGAAAAAAATGTTTTAATTTTTTTCAATACTGTAACTTACAGACTAAACAGATTTCCAATATTATTAATTTATACTTTATGCAGTAAACTACTCTATTGAAACGCATAGCAAAAACAGTGCATTCCACTGCAAAACAAGCTCCGGAATGCATTCTACGTACAAACAAATTCGCGAAAGATAAGACCTCGTTAGATCTCATTACCTAGGCAAGTTTATAGGCAGACTTCTTTGGCTCGAAGCCAGCCATCTGGCTATCTCAAGGCAGGCTAATGTACTGAGGTTATGTATTAATTAATGGCGTTGAATGACAATTATTAGGTGTAGCGCCATCTTGTTTTACCGTGCGTGGAAATTGGCGCGAATCAATTGACAGATAGTTTTTTTTCCGACAAGCAAAGTCATCGCTGTCTCTAGAGGTCGCACTAACCGGTTTTTTTCCCTTATTCACTATTATTTCTTTAAGTATTTATTTTTTCAATATTTAAAAAGTTACGAGCAAGTAAAGAATACTTGCTCGTAACGTTTTAAATATTTTTTACAAAAAAGAAATAAAAAACATTAAAAATAGAAAATATAGAAAAAAAACAATGACCGTTATTTGAATTAAAATCCATGTTTGAATCGTACCTAAATTTTTTTTATTTCGGTTGTTGTCCGAATTTCCCGGTCTTGATTTTAATTAACCCGGCGAGGATGTGGAAGGGTCAATTTGACCCTGACAATTTTTAGTCGTGTGTAGTTTTTTTTCCCGCGACTATAGGGTTTTGGGCGTCTTAGTAGCTATTGCTAAGGAATCCGCGCCTACGCCACACGCACCGAAATTGAGTCGGAAGCCGCCTGAGACGGAAGCTACACGTGCGTGGAGTCAAAAAGGGTAAATATGACCCTGCCACAACCGCGGCGTTACATTTTTTTGCGATGTTTCAAAAATGTTTTTACCAAATATTATTATATTTTCAAGTGTTTTTATAAAAAATGGGTAAACTGAAGCTTGAGGATGGCATACGTCATATTTTAATGCAATTCTACAGTGACGACGACTTGTTATCCGACGGTAGCGAAAATGAGGATTATGTGAGTACACGCATTCAGGAGCACCTGGTAAAAGTTCCAGGTGCACGAAAATGATGCCAAATTATGTCCTTATACTCGCCATCGCAAGACAGCAAATGTTTGTGAGGAATGCCATTCATATATTTGTCCTGAACACCGTTTCGTTCTGCCAGAATTGTGCTGCAATTACTGACAATGATAACATGTAGTTTATCAGTGATTATAAGACTGTTAGTGAAATTGATTGATCTCTATACTACATAGGCACCAAATTAAAGATTATTTATAAAAGAAGTATTCAATTTTTTGTTATTTTAGTTTGAATTGCGTAATTTAATGAAAATGATTATCATTTTGTACCTACTGTGGCAAAAGTGATTTAATTATAATATTTTGTATTTATATGCGTGATTTATTAATTATTATCAAGTCATAAGAATAGTATTAAACTAACATAATACTTATTAAACATTAGCGTTAAAAAAAAAAACTGTTTTTTTAAGCCCAATCACATACAGGGTCAAAAAGACCCTCGACAACCTCCACGTAACTTTTTTCACCACATCCTCGCCGGGTTAAGAACTAGCGTCCCGCTCCGTCTTCGCACGAATTTTTAGACCTACCCGGTGAATTTTCCGAAAATTTTCTTACATACAAATCCTGTGCTGGCAATAAAAAAGAATTATCCAATTCAGTGCAGTTATTCGAAAGTTATGCGCGTACAGACAAACTTATTACTATGTAAACATATTTAGGACATTTTCCGTTTTTCCAACAAAGTAGGTATCTTGATGGACTAAAAATTAGGGTGTTTATTTAATCTTTGTCAATCAGCAAATATTCCTTCCTTCCAAAAACTAAACCGTTTTCTCCATCTTTCCAGTCTGGTAAATACGGCGAAGGCTACATCGGCTCATCCCGGGGGATGGCAGTGCACATACGAGCCAAAGGTGCGGGGGGAGAGAGGGACCATACTGGCTGTACCTGGCCTTTACTGTCAGCAGCCGCGCCCAACGACCCCCTGCCTTCAGAACCTTGGGTTGCGGTCATCAGGAGAGGAAGCTGCAATTTTGAAATCAAGGTATGAAAAACATTTAAAAAGTACACACATCAAAAAATGTTTGTGTTCTCTAGCATAAGCAATTTTTTTTAATTTAAAATCAAAAATCAAAATTCGAAAGAAACGCCGTGACGCCACAACCAAGTAAAAACTGTACTTGCTTGTGACGTATATCTTCGTTAATTTTAGTCTACGTAACAATAAAAAATAAGGGTCAATTATTTTTTGATAACCTCAGTGACGGAATAATTATCTTTTTTCAGTCAGAAATAGCCTGTCTCTAAGCTTAGAATATACATAGAATAGTTCATTAAAGAGTCTGAAAGGCAGTGCTATAATTAGTTTTAGTTCTAAACAGCTAAGGAAGCCGGCTTCAGTCATGCTAATGCAATTAGCTGCTTTACTCGTTTGCGTTCTTGTGAGCAAGGCACTTGCATGCATAGGCATATGGTGCAGTATCTAGACGGGTATATTTTGTTGGTTATACAGGGTGTAAGAGACATCGACGCACAAACGGATATCATGGGTCTAGGACATGATTCTGGAGCCCCTCGTGTTGGACTTTTTCGTCGGCTTTTTCCTATTTTTTTATTTTTTAAGCCGCGCTTAATGTACTACTGGCACTGTGGTAATATAATAGACACAGTATTTAGGTATACGATGACCTTTCATTATAAACATCTAAGAAGACACCATTTCTAGTTTTATTTACATTGCTACTTTTAGTGAAAGTAGTGAATTATATACTTTTTTTTATTAAAAATCTCATTGGGTTAGGTAAGAATAACGATTCTGATTAGTCTAAAGTAAAAAAAAGTACAATTTTTTTAAATAAAATATTAGAAAATTAGGAAAAATCCGATGAAAAATTCCAACACGCCCCCGTGTTGGAATTTTTCGTCGGATTTTTCCTAATTTGTGTCCAGAATCATGTCCTGAACCCATGGTATCCGTTTGTGCGTCGATGTCTCTAACATCCTGTATATTATTAGTTACTAGCTGTTGCTAGTGGCCGCTATAACTCGAAAATTATCCCATAGGAAGATAACTCGGGATAAAAACTATCCTATGTGTTAATCCAAGTTAAAAACTATCTGTGTACCGAATTTTATCCAAATCCGTACAGTGGGCATGCGGGCGGCGAGTAATGGGCAACTCGCTGTCCGACCATGGAACGACGACGGGGCGAGTGGAAACTTGGCCTTAAACACACAATGTACTCACTCAGTGTCAAGTAACGACAGCAAAGTCAATAATAGATCAAAGTACATTACATACCTATCATACATCAGTCTAGACCAGGGTTTTTCAACCTTTTTCATGGCACGACCCCTTTAGTATGAAGAAATATTTCGCGACCCCCCTACCCATTGGATTTTTTTACATGTATTTTATTTTGTGACAAATAAATATTCGAGATAAAGTTTATTATTTTATTTTTAGTTAATTTGATAAAAAAATTAAGATGGAAAAGATCTCAAAGTTATTTTTGTTTTTTGTGAAATTGATACAAATGTTTAAGTTGGTAAAGATCTCATAAGTTATTTTTCGTGAAATTGATACAAATGTTTAAGATAGAAAAGATCTCATAAGTTATTTTTATTTTTTGTTGATTTGATACAAATGATTATACTTGACCTTTAGTTAACATTTATCCTAAAGGCGCTCCCTCACCGGGAGCATTCGCGTGTAATGTAACATTATAGATTCGACTTTGAGCATTACATCAGTACTACCCCCCTGACTGACGAGCATTCGTGTACATTTAGTATAGATTTGGTACAAGGTGCACATTGTGATGCTCGATTGTTCTCCCTCACCGATGAAATGATCGAATTTGTAACGTTACATTACAGGTGAATGCTTGCGGTGAGGGAGCGCCTTAATATAATCTTTTTAAACTTAATTGTTTTTTTAATGCAGTAGCTTTTCCAACCTTTTACAACTCCCCTATAGAAGCTTCGCGACCCCCCTGAAGAGGCTTCGCGACCCCCCAGGGGGTCGCGACCCACAGGTTGAAAAACCCTGGTCTAGACTAAAGGCAGTACCCTAGCAAGACGTAGACGTTATAATGAACGTGTCACCAGCATGCCGACCCTACTCAGCTAAAGAAACACTCCGTAGAATTGGGTGACAAGTTTCTGAACATTGATTTTACGTAGAGATGTGTGTATGTTTCGTCGGCTTACAAAGAACATTAATAAGAAAATATTACATTTCGATATTAATACTAATAAGACATTCGAGGCGGAATTGTCAGCAGAGCCGTAGGCTAGGGTGAAAAAGCGCCCAGCTACTCGGCTAAAGAAACACTCCGCACAAATCGGTGACAAGTTCTCTGAACATTGATTTAACATAGAAAAGGGCGTATTTTCATGTTACAAAGAACATTTATAAAAATAATAATACATTTCGATGCAAGTCGGAATAGTTTGTAATTGCATTCGAGACAGAATTGTCAACCGAGCCGTAGGCGAGGGTGAAAAGGACCCCAGCTTCTCAACTAAAGGAATACTGCAGAAATAGGTTAATATGTATTACATGTGTAGTTTCGGCCTACAGAGAATTAATAAGAAAAAAAATATTTTCTCGTACCTATACCTAAGTGTTGATTGTACAGTCAGCATCAAAAGTCGATGACCACATTCAGATTTTCAAAATTACTGTACATTTATATCACCCATAAATCGCTCAACAAGATAGGCGCCAGTATTGAATGAACATCATTAAAGTTCAAAATTAACTGAACACTACTCGTCAAAGGTCACTGAACACCGTTTTGTCAAAAATTGCTGATCGTTATAATATCCGAAAACGCCATAACATTCAGTTTTACAAAAGTCGTTGAACAATATAAAATACTTGTTTTACTTAGGTATCTAGTGTAATCACGACAATGTCTAAAAATAACTTCACTTAATAAATAACAAAAGTCACTGAACAATATAAAATACTTGTTTTAGTTATCTAGTTGAATTCACGGCAACGGTCAAAATTAACTTAACATCATAAATGACAAAAGTCACTGAACATTACTTTGTTTCGGATACGTAGCGTGTAAACTTATAACTTCTATCTAAAAGTAGCTGAACTGCATACTAAAAAATCTTTAGAGTTATAAATCCAATCGTGTCCTATCCAAACGAAATCATGTAAAAAAATTAAATGGATGTGAATTTCGAATTTAACTTTCCAAAATAATTTTGTTTTTTTTTTCATAGGATCATTGAGAAATATTAGAAGTGGGTGTTCAAGCGGCAAGCACATTTTCCCATTTTTTTTTATACATTCACTTTTCTTGATTGTCGTTCCGGTTGGATTTTTGCAACTCAATTTTAAGGCACTTCCCGATCTTGGGGAGGCCGCCATATTGGAATTGTTATGACGTTTCTTAGCTAGTCATGTATTGTCATCAAAATTCAGAGCGTGTGCAAAATTTCGTCAGCTAGCTTATTGGGAAGTGCTTGCCGGAACGACAATCAAGAAAAGTGAGTGTATAAAAAAAATGGGAAAATGTGC
The DNA here is from genome assembly GCA_950005045.1 of Agrotis exclamationis. Classification (NCBI taxonomy): domain Eukaryota; kingdom Metazoa; phylum Arthropoda; class Insecta; order Lepidoptera; family Noctuidae; genus Agrotis; species Agrotis exclamationis. The sequence continues at coordinate 15,537,172 of OX465429.1, read as the reverse complement.
TTGCCGCTTGAACGCCCCCTTCTATTATTTCTCAATGATCTTATGAAAAAAAAAAAAAACTAAATTATTTTGTAAAGTTAAATTCGAAATTCACATCCATTTAATTTTTTTTACATGATTTAGTTTGGATAGGACACGATAATCAAGTTTTAACAAAGGCACGATAAGCTTTTCTTTTATTCATAGAAATAAAGGAAAACTTCCCTATTATACATGTATATACGAGTATATAATATATATGTATATGATTCCCTTTTCATGTACTTATTTCTAAAAACATCTATGATCAGTGTAATTGGATTTATGTTATTCCAATGTTCAATATTTGTATAACATTTCTTTTGGACGGAAAGGTATTATTTTTGTTTATCAAAGAGCAGATATTCCTTTCGATATTTCGAAATAGATCGGCCTGTATGCCAACAAACTTTCAATATAGATAAACAGGGTTTCTAAGGATTATTTTGGATAATAATGATACATAAGTAGATTGTTAGTCATTATTACTTGTGTTATTACTTACGATGCAATATTATTTTTGTTATCAGGAATATTATATAACTAGCGACTAATCAGGTCGCTAGTTATAACCCCCGGTTGAATTGTTTCTTTTATAAATAGTAATCTTGTACTTACTGACAATAATGAATACAACAAAAAGAAAACATCCATTTTTATTAGCAGTTAATTAAACATATGTATTTATGTGTTTAAGTGTATCTGACTTATATTACAAATGCTAAAGTTTGTGAAGATGGATGGAAGTTTGTTATTCTCACACAAAAACTGTTGAACGGATTTAGTTGAAAGGCTATACAAACAGCTATACAAACAGTTTTAGATACATCATGAAAATTTTACAATCTTTTAGGTCTTAACTACAGCAACATTTCTTGACGCAATTGCCTTGCAGAAAAGTATCTCAATGCGTGTAAAAACTCACGTATACCGTAATGAACAAACTGGTACCGCTCATTTCCAAGATTAACTTCTTACTCATAAGGTTTACCGATAGCTGACGGTAAATAAGTTGATTAAAGATACTTAGATGGCTTACGCGATGGGACCTACAAATTGCATCATGCATGATACCTACTTTATAATATGAGAAGGCATTAATTTTAGGCGTTTTGAATATTGTACAAAATATATAATATTTGGATTCTGTAACAGTTGTTGAAACTTGAATTAATATTATTAGTAACTAGTTAAGAAGAAAGCTAGATATGGGAGACCTAGCAGTGGTACATTAATGAAAATGATATTAATGAATTTGACATTCGGCTCAGCCGCTGCTGCATTCGCCGAAGTGGAAGTCTGAAAAGGCCACTTTAGCAGAATATTGATATGAATTGCTAAAAAACTAATATCTATTACTACTTAGATAATATTGCTTGAGGAATAGAATTGAACATTCTTTTATTAGGAATTTTCCCGCAAATCTTATTATGATACTGCTAAAGAGGTCAAATTAACGATTTCAATACTAAAGATATTTTATACAATCTAGATAATTTATGTAAGATCGAAGTAACTATTCAATATAAATATAATACAAGCACACAAATTATATGCAAAACCGGTCTATCTAGTAGCAAAAATATAATATTAAATCGTCCCGGTCACAGTGAAGTGAAAGGTAAAGTGAAGGAAATGCAAAGTGGTCCCACTAGTGAGCCGCCATGACACCAAGATGCAACTACAATGTATTAAGGATTATGCGACGGACTACTTATCTTTATTACAAATTCATGTAAATCTTCTATACCTATTAGCAAAAGTTCTCTCAATCACTCGCTGAGGAGCTCGTGGCTAAATAATTACAACCGCCCAGGCCGGCCTTCCGGGTTAAGCCGCGCTTGCCGAGGTTGGTCTGTGGATGGGTGACCATCTGTCATAGCGAGTTTCCTCCGTGTCTCGAAAAGCATGTAAAGCCGTTTGTCCCGACTGTCATTTGTAGATCTTTGACAGTCGATACTATTAGTCAGAAGCTCTAGAAGTCTGACAACCAGTCTTACCATGGGCTATCGTATTACCCAGTTACTGTGTTGTGGAGGTCCGATATGCAGCCGTTCCATGTAAAATACTGATATTCAGTTGCATCTGGTTCGACTGGAAGCCGATCCCAATATAGTTGGGAAAAGGCTAGGCAGATGATGATGATTCACTCACTCGCTGATAGTGAATCACTCATCAAGAAATTTCAGAAATTACAAGTGCTGCAAGTTTCAAATTTTGCATTGAGGTTCTTTTTAGAACGTTTTTTAACGACCATGGACTATAGTGCGTTCGCGTTCGCTAGAAAGATCGTGAAAATGTTCGTAGCGATGTTTGGCTCTGTTTGTTGTTCAGTTCGACAAAATTTAAAAGGGTGAATGCTCGATGTTCTGTTACAAGTGAATGCTCAAGTCTTTGAGCACCTTAACTGAATCTGAAAACATAATTAAGTGTATTCATTTCATTTCTTTCAGGTGCAAAACGCATGGCGTGCGAACGCGACCGCTGTGCTCATATACAATGACCGGGATACCACTCTATTGGAGAAGATGAAGCTATCTACTGACAATGGACGTAAGTACAACTAATTATGACTTTTAGATCATTTACTTCTTTTGTATTGGGTTGCATTTCAATTCTGTGGTTTTCTGGGTAAGGTCTCTCCATCGGCGACCTTGTCTCTGTCATCTCAGACTTAGGCTAAGGTCAAGAGCAAACCATAAAAAAAAAAAAATGTCGGTCGGCAATAACCTGGGGAGTGACCGTCCTAAGATGAAAAGATTTAAATTCATGGTGTTTCTTGCCGGTTTCTTCAACTTTTTCAGCTTCAATTTTCTGTCTAACTTAACTCTTTGACAACCTAAAAGTTTACTTCTTAACTCTTTTTCAAGAGTAGCGAGATATTTTCGTATCATAGGTATTCGAAATACTTTTTCTTTTTGTATTATTTATGATTATTGTTATTTAAAAAAATAATATCGCGTTACACTGGGTATTTCTGTATCGTGTCACGTACATAAACACTATAAACAGCCAGACCCGAAACGACTATTAATTTGTAGGCCATACAAATAATTGTTCCGTGTAGGAATCAAACCCGCGACACGTAATCCAACAGTAGATTGGTCTGCGTCAACCATACCGTCATTAAAAATAATATTGACCCATTGCAACATCATCCGTAGATCACTAACAGGTTGTCTGGAAGATATCGCTATTAGCGATAAGACCGCCATTGTAACCCTAGAATTAGCAATTTTATAAAACAGATGTGTAATGATTTTGGTGTGCAATAAAGTATATTCTATTCTATTCTAACTGCAGTTAATGCATTTTTAACTTTAACAAAAGAAACTTCCCGGAAGAGAGAATTTTCAAGAATTCAACTAACGTTGAAGGAGCGCAAGAATGCATTCATTAAATACCTCAGAGAACAATAAATACTTCGTGTACATGACTTAATACATCTAATGTATTAATTAATAAATAACTATTGAGCTATCATGCAAAGGAAAATGCGGAAGAATACATGTATTACAATACGACTCGTATATCTTGAGAGGCGGCGAAATATGGAACTATGTAATTAAAGGCACCCAATTGAAAATGTATTTTCGCTTGTGAAAGCTAGCTTAACTGTTATGCTTGCTGTTGATTTTGTTCACCGGAGTCACGGGACTTACAGTGTACGTACCACGGCCCTGGAACGCAAAGGCTAACCGAAGGAACTGGGTGTTTTTTTTGTCAGTACGAGTTCAGTCCTTTCCGCTCCACGTAGGACGGGATGACACATTTGATGAATAAAATTTACCACCAAAAACAAAAAGGCCACATATAATGAGTCATTTCAAAGGGACACTTATATCATTGCAATAAAATGAGTTAAACTAACTGATCTTTTAAACTGAGCACGACACTAATTTCGATAATTACAATTCTTGCAGCTGGCTCGCAGTGCAATAACTCGTATAAATTGTTGACCAGACAACGAGACAATTGAAACTATCGCCCTTTGTGTGAAATTAATTCAGTGGCTACATGTGGCTTCATTGTGTCATGAAGTACTATTACGTCACTTTATCTATCATTTATAATTTGCTTTGGATGGATGCAATTCTTTCGTTGCATAGACAAAAATAAGACCCTTTTTGGGGTGCAGTCATCAAATATATTTTCCCACACTGGGTTAAAAAAGGGACACATAATTATGTGTAATTTCAAAGGGACGTATATACAACACGGTAATAATCACAAAGATCTATAATTACAACATTCTTGGTTACGTTACGTCTACTCCACACTGGGTGGAGTGGAAGAGACTGGCAGACCCGTATTGACTAAACTGAACACCGTGGATACCGTGTTCCTTGCCTTATACCACAGCTTATACTCACGTTTACATATAGGCAGTCCCGTAGACAAAAAAAAAAATGCCCGTAGCGAGGTACGGGTAAGGAGGGGCGGTTGCCTCCCCTTAGAAGGGCGGTCGTTCGCTGGTAAACTGAAAATCTGTCGAGCTTCATAGCTTACAAGTTCTGATTTTTATAGGTATATTTTTAATTAGGTACTAACTCCATATTCCTGCTCATGCGCAACTTAATGTTAAAAACAACGATCAAAACGATATAAACTAGGATCTTATTTGTCTGCTTCCTTGAATATATTCCTGGCTATGCCATTGCGCACAGCTCTGTCATTTGCCTCGTTCAAATTTAGTATTATTTTGGTAAAGCAGAGTTGGCAGTTGTTGATGCCACTTAGATTGGCGCTGAAATGTGCCTTTGGTGTTGGGTTTGAGTAATCGTGGTGAAAGGATTTATAGTCAGCTGGATTTTTTTTTCTTTTTTTATCATGGGAAAAATAATCGAATGAGTCCCACACAGGGCGGGGCGGGAGGGACTGTAAGACTCGTACACCCGTACCGACAGTATCTGTTACAGTTATGGACCACAAGGCCGACCGGTCAGTCCCGTCGTATTGTTCACTCGCACTTATTAGGACAATGAATTGCGATCATTATCATATTATTTTAATAATACTATGGTATAGGTACGTTAGTAGACTGCTGTTAGTACTTGGAAGGGCTAGTAATTGAATAGTTACTAGTCGATTTTTCAATGCTTGACTGCCTAAGACCGCTTTCTACTCAGAGCTTGCCAAAGAAAAACGAGCACAGGGTGGCCAGTACTTACGCTACAAGGATGTCCTCAAACGTCACCAAGACCTGTGGCATACCCGTTGATCGGTGGCAGGAGCTTGCTTGAAACCAAGAAAGATGGCGCACCTCAGTCCACGAAGCAATTGAATGCTTTGAAAGAAATCGTCTTGACGGCTTAGACAAAAAGCGACAGATACGCAAAAGTCGCCCAAAACCTTCCTATATGTACACGTACAACGATGATCATCAGCTCTTCTGTTCACGATGTGACCGGGTATTCAAGACCAAGTTTGGTTATGCTAGTCATCAGAGGGCTCACGAAAGAGAAGACAAGTAGTCTCGGTCGCTGTCTCCGGATACGGTGAAGAGGACTATATGTATATAGTAGGCATCCCTTTTTTTGTCGTGGTAAAGTCATCAAATGAGTCCTCCCACCCAAGGCTGGACGGAAAAATCCACGGTGATCCATCAATAGCCCTTTACGATCCAGGGTCACGGAGACTGTCCCGCGACCCCGGCAGGCTTTGGCCCGGCTCCTGGCTAGCGTCAAGTAGCTCGTCTGCGTTTTGTCCGCGGATGCGGGTGAGCCAGTTCTTCTTGAAGGATTGTTTACCGACATGTTTCATCGGAAACAGGTTTTTTAACTGTCGGCACATATTCCTTACTACTTTCTTCACATCCTAAAGCTATTGTCAAACAGACAGGTGAACCGAATGCGAACCGAAGCGTTTTTGTTTGTAATGTATGGAATTGTTTGCAGCCAGTCACAAAGTGTCTAAACACACTATGCCGAAGTTACGCGACCGAAGTTCGGCGGCTGATTTCACGTTCCGACGTATTTGGCTGATATGCGACGTATTGCAGGCGTAATTGTGCTGAACTTCGGTCGCGTAATTTCGGCATAGTGTGTTTAGACACTAAGTTGCCGCTGAACTTACGCCCGACCGAAGTTACGCTGTACGCTATGACGCGACGTAATTTCGGCATAGTGTCAGTAATTCAAATAGCATTGCAGGCGTAATTGTGCCGAACTTCGGTCGCGTAACTTCGGCTTAGTGTGTTTAGACACATAGACTACCGGACCGCTTTCGCTTTTCTATATGACAGGATTCGGATCGCATTCGCTTCGCCTGTGTGTTTGACAATAGCTTAAAAGAGAGCGTATTGAGGTATTGACCCAACTCCGGAAAACGATCCAATTCAATTTTTTTTTTCTGGTAAGAAGCTACAGAATAAGCTGTCCTGGCCGAATGTATTCGTATAAGTCCATGATGAAGTCGATTGAAGAAGTTGTTAGTTGAAGCTAGCCATTCGATTACGCATCTTCTACCTCTCTCTGGTCCGAGTTTGAATATTCGCAAGAAGTTAAGAACGAGCAAGCAAGCGAACCTGTTTTCTCAGAAATTCATGCATATAGGTATTCAAGGGACTTTTTTTTTTTTGTTTGGGACAAACCCACCACACTATTCCCAAACCACTGCAACTCCTGAGAGCCAGAATCAACAGTGGCAACCACCAGAAAAGCGCCAAGACAATGAAGCTCGACGTGTCCCGGAGAATGAATTTACCTGTCTTGGATCCTGCACGAAATTAATCAGAAAAGAATAGTGGAGGAGTAGGAAAAATATGTTTCCACTTCCCTCCATGCAAGCAGGAGACAGAACAAAGCAAGGCCAATAGGCACAAAGGGACATTACAACTGGGAGAAGCCCAGTTGCCTTGCAACCACGGGTAAAAATGACTACTAATATTAATGGGTCCTAAATTGTGAGCTGTTATATTTGATTCCAATAATAGGTATGGCAAAAACGCTTGAACGCACGGAAGTTTGTTCGAGTTTCCACAAGGTCCGTATAATAAATGACTCCAGATGTAGTCTGAACAGTATCCAACATAATAATGTATTCAAGGGACTGCGATCCTTACATTATTCCTTTTACTTCGCCCACGTTCATACATTTTGTCATACACGCACGCCTTTAAAGAGTCCCACGCACGCACCTGACCTTTTTGAAGGACATATCAGTAATTTGTGTATGTACCGTCAACAAAAGAGATAATTATGTATTTAGACAGCAAGTTTTAAAGGTATTAAAATGTTTTGTTTTTTTTGTTGTTTGCATGTATCATAAAGCCAAATAGTGACGCATATAGCATACAGGAAAACTGTTTTAAAACTTGTTGTCTACACGCATTCATAATTTTGTTTACTGTACATTATGTTGTTGTATAATTATAGAACAAAAGTATTGATAATTTAAATGCATTCAAAATGGAATAAAAAAAGACACAAATGTAATAATAACGTAAATATAGTTGTATTCCTTAATTAACAAATATTGTCAGGAGTTTGGCTCTTAAAAAAATACTTATTTTAAACGGAATAACCCATCTCGTTAAAATGCACCATTGCTCTTAAAAATGTGTGTTCTTTATGTAATGCATCCCAAAATTTCATCCTTTCGTGAAATGGGTTCCTACCCTTTGTGAGTTCAGATCCTATACTGAGGTAGTTCAACCTTTCCTTATTTTCAACTGGGTCCCAGGTTATTGATAATAGTGGGTCGTCGTCATCTGGGGTTGGGTTTCTGAAATCAAAATATGAAAATGTTGTAATGTCAGAATTTTTATGATTTTCGTTGTTCAAAGGTGTCCAATTCTAATTTCTCCTTCTTTTTAAAGATTTAAAGAGACTTGTTGAAAAAGGCAAAGACTAAAAAATATTGGAAAGATGAAGATGAGGGAGTCCTTTTGCCCAGCAGTGGCGAAGAATAAAAAAAAAAAACTGTTGGAACTTACCCAGTTTTAGCAAAATTGGTCCACATTTTGATAACTTTTCTTCTAGTTTTAACTGAATCGCGACTACCTTTGCATACATCTGGCATTTTAATACGAAACAAGAAAGGTAGCTCCGCACAATGTCCAGTAGAGTTAAAGAAATTGAATCTCTCTGGTACTGCCCATTCACCTGCGTAGTTGAGAATATAGTAGTATATGGGACAGCCAGCCGTACATAGAAGTCTCACTGTTTTATTTACATAATATAAAAAGTAGTAATCACTTATCAATTGTAAGTATTGAGTCCTTGTATCTGCCCTCAAATGTTCTTCGCCGTCCAAGTAAAACTTCAATAACTGATGCCCTATACCTTCTGACAGTTTATCTTTCCTTGCTAGCTCTCTCGGCACGAGAAGCCTGACATTCTCATTATACTTCTCAAAGTTAGAGTAAAAATTCTCCACTACATGCTGTAATACTGCTCCTTCTATATTATTGCTACCAATAATACACGGCACTTTGTTAAAATTACCAGATTTTAGCAGCAGAAGAGGACTTTTTGTAAGGAATGCAGGCTGGCCTTCTAGGTCAACTTCGATGCACGGCTTAAACACAGAATCAATTAAATCACTGTCGGCTCCTTCACCAGATCCTATTCTAAAGTTTTGAAAGGCTATGGTAATATCCATTGCAGAAATAGACCGAAGCTCTTCCACTATTTCCTCTTTACACGTTTTCTCAATGCCGAGTAACTTGGCCAGTTCTATTACAGCCAATATAGGATTCTTAGCTAAAGACCAATTATTTAATACACTGGCGCTCTGTATAATAGCTTTGTGAAAAAGTCCGGTCGCCATAGGTGATAACATCATGAAATTGACTATAGATCCACCTGAAGAGCTTCCAAAAATCGTAACATTATTTGGATCTCCTCCAAAGGCGCTTATGTTTCTTTTGACCCATTTTAGAGCCATAACTATGTCTTTAAGTCCACAATTTCCTGGTGCTGCATAGTCGTTAATGGAAAGGAAGCCAAATGGTCCCATTCTGTATCCACACCTTACGAATACGATGTTCTGGTCATTGATTAAAGTTGGGTCGAAGATTTGGTCCATGACGCAGGCGTAGCCGTACCCTCCAATCCAGAACATAACTGGTATGGGTTGATCAGGATTAATATTTGGTGTGGAAAGTTCTATGTAGAGACAGTCTTCTGACCCTAAAATTACATCTCTCACTGATCGACATATAGGCAGTGGTGCATCTTGTGTACAGTCCTTTACTTCTGTCCATGGCTGAATTGGAGATGGGGGCTGAAAAGTGAATGACACACTTTATAATCATCATGAAGACAGATAGCTAGCAATTAAAATAAGACTGATTGGACTGTGGTTCTTGTTTCAAAGATAGTCGACATTGATTAACAGCATCGTGTTAAATAAGAAATAGGACAATAAAACTGGATCATACTATATTTAATAGTCAAATATTACGGTTTGTATGCTATATTTGAAGATGTGTTTATAACAGCTCTTTTCACTTACCAAGAATCGTAACTTTCCTACTGGTGGTTTAGCGTAAGGAATACTTTTGAACTTGTAACAGGTACCTTCATCGGTTTTCTCTGAGTATCCGCAAACGGGGCCGTCTTTTGTTTCCACTATCAATTTTGCATCCTCCGGCACTGCAGCCATTTTCATTGCTTCCCTGGAAACATAATTTTCAAATTATAATTTATGGATATTGTTAAAACTGGTTAACGTAATCTGTAGTTAAATATGACGTGTATGTTAATATTCTTTTTTCATTCATCTTTAATTTAGGTAGATAATTATTTAAGTTTAGCTAATCTGAATAAAATTATTATGTCCAGCACGAATCGGATCAAGTATAGAATAAAAAATGCCAAAAAAAACAAATAAATGGTCAACTCGGCGTTCTATTTTTAAACTTGGTCGAAGTTGTATCTATCCGCTTTACGGTTTTTTGACCATAATCTAAGAATCGACTTTTTAAAAATCTTGAGTGGAATCGACTTTTTACTCTAAGTAGGTAATTGGTAAATGACTCAATGTGCAGAAACCAAAACATGTATCTATTTTAGTTCCACTAATAATAAAATCGCAACAGGAAAATCATTTAACAACACATATTGAAGGAAAATAATACATCTAGTCAAGGAAATTGACATAAGACAAACAAACACCAACCCATACCTAATTATATAATGTAGAACAAAAAATTACTTACGCGAATGGACAACACATTTCGTACTAGTCAATTAAATCCAATAATTATTCATTAAATTTAGAATTAAGATAAACTTTTTATGTAATAAAGTAGTATTAGAAGTATAATATTATTATTAGAATCTCAATGAGAAAAATCTCAGCCACACACGTCAGATCAGTGTGAGCACAAAAACAAACTAGCTCGTATGACTGGACCAATAGCCTTGATATTTACTTGTTGTTAGGCTTTGGTAACCATAGAAAGGTCAATGTTGCCAGCTTTAGGAGCCGTCAATTATTATTTTGATTACAACACCCATTACAGTACAAAAAATGGTGAATGTTTTTTTTTATTCTGACGTATTTGTATGATTCATTTTTAGGGTTCCGTAGCCAAATGGCAAAAACGGAACCCTTATAGATTCGTCATGTCTGTCTGTCTGTCCGTGTATGTCACAGCCACTTTTTGTCCAAAGTATATGAGCTATCCTGTTGAAACTTGGTAAGTAGATGTATTATGTGAACCGCATTAGGATGTTCGCACAAAAATAAAAACAAAACAAATTTTGGGGGTGCCCCCCATACTTGGAATTGAAACTCAAAAATTTTTTTTTCACCATACACATACGTGTGGGGTATCTATGGATAGGTCTTCAAAAATGATATTGAGGTTACTAATATCATTTTTTTCTAAACTGAACAGTTTGCGCGAGAGACACTTCCAAAGTGGTAAAAAGTTGGTCCCCCCCCCCGTAACTTCTAAAATAAGAGAATGATAAAACTAAAAAAAATATATAATGTAGACCTCAACAAAAACTTCCAACGAAAATTGGTTTGGATGAGATACATTTAGCAGTTTTTGAGATATAGTACATTTTAAAAAACCGCAAATATAACTTTGCCATTCATACAAACACTATGGAAAACAAAGTTATTTTTGTTGTTTGTGTATATTACTTACTAATCTCAATACAATTATATCCCTAATCTATGCTTGCTACTACGGAACCCTTCATGGGCGAGTCCAACTCGCACTTGGCCGGTTTTTTTTTTTTAATGTTGTCTACGGTCGTTTGTGGTTTATGGATGCGGCGGTGTCGATTGTCAATGTCACATTTGAATTTGGAATATTTCGTTTGTTTATTGACGTGATTGGCATGGATAGTTTTCGGAGATCCTAGTTCAAATCTCCTCAAAAATGAAACAATTTTTTTTAATACTTCTACATTACTTATGAAAGTTCGATGTCAGAGCCATATCCGCAGTTTATTCCTTTGTCTACCTAAAATTTGATAAATTTCCCGACTCGTTTAAGATAACAACGTCATTAAGAAATAAATACGTTGTACTTGTAAAAGAGGATGTTTAGCCTGATGGCGTAATTAGTGGGACGTTTGTTGTAATTACTAATTAGTCTCTTCAAAGGCTTTAATTAAAGTCGTGTTGAGTTGTTCGTCTTCTTGTCAGGTTATTATCGTTTGTACCTATTCACGTGTAGTATGGCAATAGTTATATTTACTGCTTTTTACAAGACCTAATGCCGGTTTTTTTACTTGTTAGCCTAAGCGAATTTCTACTAGGTACTAGGTATGCCTTCATTTTTCTCTTTATTGCTTGCTATGGTTGCCAGGGGATAAAATTCTGGCATTTTAATTAGTAGCATCTCTCAATGTTAGTTCGATCACAACAACCAGAAAATCGTTTTCCTTTTTTATGCTTTCTGGCATTTGTTTAACTATTTGCGAACGTTTAAAGAAAAACGCGCGTGAACGTAATGCCGCCATCTTTCAATTTAACAGATTAATGTTTACCAACAGCGCCCTCCTATCAATAATTCATTCAAGCGCCAAAACAACCACATGCAGCAACATCATTCATTCGATTAAAAAGGTCACTCACTCACCTAATCGCCTGCACATTCTTTCATTCAACCCTAAATGGCTTACATGTCTATTTTTACTTGCGTATAATTGTATAATCTGCCCTTCCGCGCCGTTGCCTTGACTGTGAAACCTGACTTGATCACATTAAGAGGTATTGCTGCACACGTTGTGACTAACACCAGCTCTGCTGGGGGTTGGATATAGCTTTTTCTAAGACGTAGATATGTAGTTGCAGTGTTATGACACGACAGCTGCATTTGTATGGTGTTAATCTACTTTTCTTTCTTTGCTATTTGTTTCGGGATTCATGAAAGTCGAATTAATTTTCCGGGGCTTCATCAAGCTTACCAAACCTTGGCACTTTCCTGGTGGTTGCTACTGTTGATTCAGTTGCGGTAGGAAAGAAAGATAAAAAATCGACTGTAATGTCCCAATGTTGGGCGTAGGCCTTTGCCCTATTACTTTAAGATTTACTAGAATTATATTATTAGGAATGACAAAAGGATATTTATTATTTGTCAGAACAGCTGAACGGATTTCGTTAAAAATTTGGCTCGCAAGAGCCAAATTTTTAACGAAATGTTAGTTATGTTTTATTCCCGACTATAAAGTCGGGAACAAAACACTTCCCTTGGGATAATTTCCAAGTAACACGCTAACACGGGAGCGAAGCCGGTGACAACAGTTAGTAAACTAAAAAATGAATATTTCCAATGAGTAACAAGTCAGCAATTAAAAAAATGCTACATAGTCATTTGTCCCAAAATTATCTACATCCTCTAAATAGGCCTATACAAAGTCTGATTTTTTACCCGATTGTCGGATAAAAAGGCACGGTCATTGTCCTATGTTGTATCTTATACTGAGTCATACATTGTTAGATTTTGGAATTTGTAACAGAATACATTCAAAACAAAAACTTGTTCTAGTTCAAGAAATACCGCTAATGTAAGCTAGTTAGTGACTAATAGATTACACTTATTTCATAAGATAGCGTAGGTATTACATCTGTAACGAATAATGGAAATGATGACTGACTCTTGTCCTTCTTATCCATCAAGAGGTTAGAAATACAACAGATGTAGGTACAAAAATATATGTTTATACTTTTCTCGACCCTTTGACAGTAGCAAGATCTTATGCACGACCCACAAGGACCAGACTTTTGTGGGTCATAATTAAAGCTTGATAATTATATTATGTCCCTTTAGATAAATACAATAATAGACATAATCAATCTCTGACCATTTTGATGTGGTGTCAACTAAACTAATATTAAGTATAAATATGTGTAGGCGGAGACCTCTCGCGCCCGGCATTGGTTGCGGCCATGCTGCGGGGCGAGACGGAGTGGGAAGCGGTCGCCTCCTTCTGCGAAGCAGTAATGCTCGCGAAGGAGGAGGCGGGCCGCGTGAGAGAGAGGACAATGTCCTCCCTCCGCCCCACCCGCGGTGGTGGACGCCCACGGCGACGGACGTCGCAAGACGATCTCCGGCCACCGTAGGCGCGGGCATGCGGGCGGCGAGTAAAGGGCAACTCGCTGCCCGACCATGGACCATGCCCGGGTCGACGGCGCGTTGTGTTCCACGCGCGCCTCAAAGAGCGTCAGCATAATGACGGGGCCCCCTCTGTAGAGGGCCAAAGCCTGCCGGGGTCGCGGGACTTATACCATTACCGTGACCCCGGGACATAAAGGGCTACTGAAGGACACCGTGGATTTTAGTCAGTACAAGTCTGACAGTCCCTCCCGCCCTGCCCGGGGTGGGAGGACTCATTTGATGATTTTACCACGATAAAAAAAAAAAAAAAAAAAAAAAAAAAAAAAAAAGTATAAATATGTAGGGGTATTTAAGAGGTATTTATACATATTAAAAAGGGGGCAGGACGCAGATATACTTCTACAATATTTATTTACACCTTACTTGTACAAATTTTATTTGATTTGATTTTGGGATTATTTCTGGAACTAATGATCCAATTAAATTTTTTGTCTTCTTGAAAGAAACATTATTTTTGAGTGCTATAGACTGTATATATTATGGCAGAATTAATGTCTGATACTGATACTGCTAGCCCACATCATCCCACTGCTGGGCAAAGGCCTCTCCCCATGACTTCCAGTTTTCACGATCCAGGGCCAAAGCGGACCACTGCAATGGTCATTGGTTTTTTCAAGCTCGTCCCGCCATCTTCTACAGCAAGTTGGAAAAAGTAACTGTACGGATTGGCAACTTGACTCGACGGGGTACATCGGGGGCCAACACGTCACGCGAACGAAGTCGCGTGCAGAAGCTGTTGTTTAGTATTTGTGTTACGCAACGTCTGTTGATATTATGATTATTTCTAACAAGACTGTAGACGTACGTCGCGCTCTGTTAAGAAATATGGGCGATACACAATGGATACCAAACAATAGGGCTTTAAGCAGAAATTATGATGACAGCCTCCGAGATTATCTTGGAGACGCGTCAGTGTTACTGTGATCATATCGTTATAACACGATCTTGAACAAAGCCGACTTAACTTGCTAGACAACCGTTCAGATATAACTTTGTTAAAATGTCTACTTTTTGTGGCGATTCCGAAATGGAGATTGCCCAGCGAACGCCAAGTAACCAGGCCCGTTTTCTCTTTTCTACTAGTTTAGTATATTTCCATAAATTCCCGCTGTAGTTCGTGCCGATACAAGATAAACATAAGCCAAACAAGCTTATCTTAGACCGGGTGGCAAACCTTTATGGATCAACGTACCATTTTTTGCAGATGTGCCACCAAAAATACTGTGTACTTTTTCGATCGGTGGCGTGACCAAAATATTTTTTACGCTTTTTATTTATTTTTTAATTATTTGTAACAAATTAGTTTAGAACGGAATTTTCTATCTGACTTCTTTGAGAAAACCAACCAAAACTAACTCAAAAGTCGCAGACTTCTTTTTGGTCAAATCACGTGAGGAAATTTTGCTCCGCCCTCATAATGGACACAACCAATCTCAATATCACCCATCACAATCTGAACCCATTTTTCTGTCTTCTAGGTAACATAAGCGCAGTGTTCACATACAAGTGGAAGGGCGAGGAGATAGCACGCCTGGTGGACAACGGCACCAGGGTCATGATCG
Organism: Agrotis exclamationis; assembly: GCA_950005045.1. Lineage (NCBI taxonomy): Eukaryota > Metazoa > Arthropoda > Insecta > Lepidoptera > Noctuidae > Agrotis > Agrotis exclamationis. The sequence goes on along the minus strand of OX465429.1, from coordinate 15,522,004 downwards.
GCATCTTCAAGGGGAGGACCTTCGCACACGTCAGCAACAATATCAACAAGTAAGTAGCAGCTGAGCTTCGCACCTTCAACCACTTTTAAATAATGGTAGCATATTAACGGGTCGAAAATCCCCAATGACTTTTACGCAACTTTTTTTTAAAACTAGCTGGCCCGGAATGTAGTATGAATGTTGATGGATGGAGAGGAAGAGGAAGGCCAAAGAAAAGATGGATGGATTGTCTAAGGAATGATATGAAAGAAAAAGGAGTAAATGATACTGTGACGTCTGATAGGGGAGAATGGAAGAAGAAAACGTGTTGCGCCGACCCCAAGTAGAATGGGATAAGGGCAGGAAGAAGAAGAAGCTGGCCCGGAAAACTTCATTCTTCCTATAACTAACGTCACTCAATTGTTTTGCCTTCCCGGAACCCCTCCATTAACACTTAAATGTGGTATGGTATTCAAGTTCAAATTGACTTTTAAGTATTATTCAACGAATCTTTTGTATGGGAATATAGAAAAGTGTTGATTTTTAAAAAGTTTGTATCCGTAAGAACCATCCTCGTACTTCAAGGAATATTATAAAAAATGAATTAGCGAAATCGGTTCAGCTACTCTCGAGATTTGCGCTTAGCAACACATTCAGCGATTCATTTTCCCACGTTTTTATACACTCACTTTTTTATATTATAGAAGATAGATAGAAGATAAATGGACAGAATTTGACGTAACGTTGACGTTAACCACGAAAAGCAGCGACCTCAGAACAATAACTAAAGCAAGCGACATCCAAAAATGTCAGGTTAATTTGGTCAGGTGTAATAATTGCATTTCATAGGTATTCATGCACGCGATGACAGTGGACGCACAAGCAGACGTTGCCAATTCCAAAATAAACAAACATATTTTAGTCTTTAGAACGTCATAAATTATAAGGAGTAGCTAAGTGCCAGAAGATACGTTTACGAGTGGTAATTTGAATATTATTGGGTTGGTGACGATCATTATCACCTGCAATGTTCTAGAGTAGACGAAATGGTAGCATATGCGAAAAATTAGCCCTGTAACTTACATAAAAATGTCCAGAGTACGTGTTCGTAAAGCCACTTTTTTATACATATGTATATTTTATTTTACTGGACTTATAAGGATAGTGCAATAGCTGCATAAAATGGACCCAACGACGATAAATGGACCATACCCTCTAGAAAGAGAGGAACCAGGAACAGAACTATTTGCATGGACTTAAAATCAAACATGTGTTCGTACATGATCATGGACTTGAAAGCCAAATTTTATCTGTCAGTTGGTTAGGAAAGACGCAGTCCATCCTTTAAGTCTATGGTTCGAACCCACAACCCAGTGAACGACCACAACCTACAATTCGTAAGTGGGGGGGGGGGGTCTTTACCTGGGTCACCACTGTTCCGTGTCGCTAGACGCACGTAATTAACAGGTTTATAATAATTATTACATTATCGAACACAAGCAATAGCCGTTCCTTAGGTATTGTTGTTTGCACGCCACATGCAACAGTCATTATGTAATCTTATCTACAGACTGTTTTTTTACAATACATAAAAGTTATTATTTATTTACTTACGTATTACTATTAACCTAACGAGCAAAAAAATACCCGGGTTTATTGGGTACTTAGTGATAAATAATAAATGTAGAAAATAACAAACGTTAACTAATTAATAATAAATTGTCATTTTATGTAAAAATAAGTTATATACCTATAGATAAATAAGCGAGAATAAATAAATTGGCGGTACTGTGATCGTTATCAACATTTTATTAAAAGTTTACGTTGGTCGGGCTTATAATTTTGGATTTCAATGGTCAACAAAAGGGGAGTCGGCCAGGACCGTAGCTAGGACTCTAGGAGGGAGCATCGTAGGGCAATGGCTTGTCTTAAAATGATAAATAAATACTTTGTATACACAATTTATGACTAAAATAAAATAAAAGGAGAGTAGCGTCGACTTCTGAATGAAGTTTTTCTCTTTCATTATTCTCAGTTTCAAAAATGAGCCTCCCGCCTTTTTGTACGGTAACCTGCATAGACGATCCCGAATCCCAACCATCGCACCCCACCTTAAATATTTCTTTTACCCTTCTACCGTAACCCTAGCTACGGATCTGGAGTCCCGGCATTCGAAGGCGAGTTTGTGACTAATAAGCAGAGGTCGGAATTAGGTAGTTATTTTAGTACCTGCATTGTAGTTTATTAATAGGGATCTTCCCGAGATTTCTAAAAGACAATCTCGTGTGGAAAACAGTATTACAAACATTTATAATAACAACATCAGAGATAGATAAGACAAAAAATTGTGTAAAAGTAAATAACTTTTTATTTAAATAATCACGGGATTTTTCTGCTCTTTAAAAGTAATTCCGGGATTTGGGGCATATCCACTTTATTCTTTCGCTGTATGAAATCGGTGTACATGAATAACTCTACCTAATTCCGTCTTATGCTAATAAGTTTACATTGTTCCAGAACGTCTGTGCTGTTCGTGTCAATATCCTTCATCGTGCTGATGGTGATATCACTCGCTTGGCTGGTATTTTACTACATACAACGATTCAGATACATACACGCCAAAGACAGACTCTCTGTAAGTATACCAACCACACGAAAAATAAGGTAGGCGACGCCGACGCAAGTCTCCGATACCTTGCGCCTTTGGTATCCATTGACGCGTGCCTGTATACGAACCTCTATGGATTTGTATTGCGACAGTCGCCTGGATACTAAAGTCGTAAGTTATCGGAGAATTGCATCGCGTTGTGTACGAAGGGACTTATAGAAAAACATTCGTCTCACAGAACTGTGTGCGACGGATTTGTTCGCGAACACTTTGTACAGCACTTAAGCAGTGCGCGTACTAAACTAAATATCACGCCTGGATCCACAGGCATGGCTGTGCGTAACTTTTGTAAGCGCACTGCAGCACATTTGTAGAATGCTCGCGCACAATTTGTACGTGTTTGCTTGACGGAGTCGACCAGAGCAAAAAAAAAATTGAACCGCACAGTGCTGCATACCGGTGGAATCGCATCTCAGCAATACGTAGGCGATTTTGAAATATATCAACTTAGTTCAATTAGCGTTAGACACCGTATTGTATTTTGTTTTAGACAATATTATCCTTTCTAACTACGGATGTCAAATGAGTTAAATCCGAAGTGCCAACAAAGTGACAAGTCAATGTTAAATTAGAAAGACTAGTTGTGAGAATCTTTCCTTCCTTGTTTCATTATTACGTCAACTTATTCAGGGCCGGCTTTAGGGGCCCCCAGTCGGGCAAATGCCCAGTTCGGCGAATATTAGGGGCGGTAAAATTGAAGACACCAGGGGTCATACCGCGACTCCCGTAAAAATTACCATGTTCGGGAAAAAAGTATTTAATAAAAGAATCATCAATCATGGACATTATTAAATTCCTTGCAGATTCATTCTTTGAACTTAGCTTTTTTTATTTGTGGGAAAATGTTGGTTTCTTTTTAAATAAATTTATAATTTATTTTATTTTTCAGAAACGTCTATGCTGTGCAGCCAAGAAGGCTTTATCAAAAATACCGATTAAGAGTTTAAAGACTGAAGATAGGGTAAGTTTAAACTTATACACACATTTATTTTTCTACATATCAAGTGAAGTTTCGATGAAACCGTTACGGACAGTTTGTGGATTGACTGAACAAAGACACTGGACACGTGTCACCTACAGAAGTTTCCATCAGTGTCCGGTGTTCAATCTGTACATTGTCCGTCAATTTGGAATTAGATTGGAAACGTAATAAGTCCTTACGGTCAGTTCACACCGAGACGCGACGCGGCGATACTGCGAATGTGTATCTTATCGTGTAGTAAATAAAGTTAGATTTTGAATCGCCAATAAAATGCAGCGCGGCGCCGCGCTGGGTTGTGACAGGTATATCTTATCGTGTAGGAAATAGAGTTAGATTTTGAATAGCTCTATTGATATGTGCGCGCAGCGTCACGTCTCGATCTGAGCTGAGCTGACCGTTAGCGGTTACACGGAGCATTTCGCCATAGAAACAATCCTTGTTTTCTTATTGGTGCTTAAAATCATCGAATAGCTCTTTCCCTAGGTGGAGCGGACCACCCTGTTCGTTCAATAACTCTATGCTTTCCAGGGCCGTGGTAACCTCTAATCTCTAATATTATTTTATTTGTTTCCAGGAAGTCCAAGGCGACGGCGAGTGCTGCGCCATCTGCATAGAGCCTTACAAAGTGTCTGAAACACTAAGATCTCTTCCTTGTAGGTCAGTATTTTACTTTACACTATATTTATGTAAGTAGTATGTAGGTAACTGTGAGTATTTAATAGTAACTAGAATATTACTAGAAAAGTATTTTTTATGCTTTCTATGGAGCAACATTTGTAACTTGTAAGGGCCAGGGCCTATTCAAATAGTTAACAATGCATATGATTTTAACAAATAATTTAATAAAAATTCTAATCCTATAAATTACTTTTTTTTTACTGAACAAACAACTGGCTTTTAATCGGCAACAAAGGATAACTTTTAGCAACGACTGCGAAGAGCTAAATATTGAAAAAAGTTGCTCATCAAAAATAAATTCTAATTAGTTCTACACAAGTTTCATTATTGAAATACTGTTGTCCGTAACTAAAAGGCTACCTTACCTTTTTCAATAAATTGTAAAATATATTGTTTGTTGCAGACACGACTTCCACAAGAACTGCATAGATCCGTGGTTGTTGGAGCACCGCACGTGTCCTATGTGCAAGATGGACATCCTTAAATACTACGGCTTTGTGGTAAGTACATAACAACTTTACATAACACAGCATTACATAATCGAGCATGTGGACGGCGAGTAATGGGTGACTTGCCGTCTGATCATGGGCCATGTTCGAGGCGACGGCGCGCCGGGGTCCCCAGGGGGGGCCATGGCCTGCCTTAGCAACTACTCGGTCAAAGAGGTAGTCAATTGGGGCCCCCCTTAGAGGGCCAAAGCTTGCCGGGGTTTTGTGACATCATTATCAGGTTTCCGTGAGTCTGGAACGTAAATCGCTATTGAAAGAACGCCGTGGATTTTAGTCTGTATTAGTCTGACAGTTCCTTCCGTCCACTCATTAGATGATTTTAGCACGATAAAAAATTCATTACAGTGTAGGTAGGTACGAAAAAATCTATCAGGAATGGACAGTGTAAAATATCCTTTATATGGCCCCAGCCTGGTAATTTTATTTGATCTTTAGTTTATTTAATAGATATTTCGCCAGTTATCTTTCGAGCACAAATCCAGACTCCGTTAGAAAAACTGTAATGAGAAAAAACAAAGCAGCACTTTGCCTGTTCTTTCCTCCAGGCCAGAGGTAATCAATAAACAAATAAATGAAATTAATTAATAAATAACATTATATTTCCAGTTCACGGGCAGCCAGGAGAGCATACTCCAGCTGGAGGTGGAAGAGGCTCGCAGTCGCGCGCTGTCGCCCGCGCGGAACAGACACCCGCTCACACTCGTAAATGTTATACATACTTTATTATATACATACTAGCTGACCCGGCAAACGTTGTTTTGCCATATAAATAATTAAAAAAAAAATTTAGGGGTGGACTACCCCTAATATTTAGGGGGATGAAAAATAGATGTTGGCCGATTCTCATACATACCGGATAAGCACAAAAAATTTCATCAAAATCGGTCAAGCCGTTTCGGAGGAGTATGGCATCGAAAACTGTGACACGAGAATTTTATATATTAGATATGTATATATGTGTGCTTGTGATCCGATAGTGGTCTTTGTTACTAAAGTCCGGTCGGAAAGCAGGAGGAATTTCGTACACTGACCTCTTATTACCTGTCTCTGTCACTCCCGCGTAAATATAATGAGTCTCGCTCGCACAGATGGCTGCCATTGCATCTCTAGTAAATACAGAAACTTTGGAGAGATTGCCCCCGAGGACCCTACGTACAAATAAATTTTACTAATTTATTAAATTAAAGTAGTATTTTAGTACTTGTACTATTTTAACTAGTGTCTCGGTAGAGTTGCACCGTACTAGTCTTAACTGCTAACCCTGTCCTGCCTAGGTTAATAATAACTAATATTTATGAAATAATTTTACAAAGAGTTGTATTTTCAAGAAGTCCGTAGACGTTTTTTTTTATAAAAATTGTACTACACGAAACTAGCCGAATCACATGAATTGTCTATCGCACAAACAAATGCCACATAAATGCAGTGTGTGACAGAGATAACATTCAACGAAACTTATAGCTTTTTTAAGCACACGGCATTTGTAGCTTCTTTTTGCTGACTGGTCGGCCGACATCTTATTAATTTTTAAAATGCCTTTAAAAAATGCCTCTTTTTGACATCATTTTTATGATCCGAAAAGAATTGTCTCTTACATCTGTCAATTCTCTTAATATATAGATTGAGTATGACAAATGGATATTGTAACGTCAATAATTATTCGTTAATTGATTCTTAACTATTTAATGATTTTAGTTAGAGCTACAAAAAATCTTACTTAACAATTTTTTTATGCAATCGGGTTTACCGGACAAAAAAATAAAGTGTTTTTAGAAAATTTGTATTTTGGAATTACATATTAGTCAATAGGGTCAAAAACACTCAATTTGAAATACCTATAACAAATAATTTTGTTGAACAGTTAACGAGCGACAACTCGTACGAGGAGGCGAGCAGCGAGCGCAGCAGTCGTGCGTCCTCACCGGACGAGCTCGTACCTTCACTGGCCAGGACCTGCGACTCGCCCAGACATGTTAGCAGGTAACTTATTGTGAATACTATCTATGATAGATGACTTCATTAGGTGCGTCCACATAGAGCGAGCAGCCTGGCGAGGCATTCGCCGCGCGAGAAAACTGCATCGTGAGGCTGCTTGCTCTGTGTGGACGCGCCTATTGTTTCTCGACCGAACTACGAAACAATATACACGAGCAAAATAAAAAGCTGATACTGGATGGCTCGGACGCTCGGTCGATCGCCCGCGGCAGCGCGCTCGCTTGCCTCGGTCGAGACACGTCCACACTAACCGAGCTGCTTTGCGTGGCAAATGCCTCGCGCAGCTGCTCGCTCTGTGTGGACGCACCTATTGACTTATTACACTAGATGCCCAAAGGGTCAGGCGCATGCGGACGGCGAGTAATGGGCGACTCGCTGTCTATAGGAGATAGAGGAGACACATAGGCGAACAATAAATACAATGGACATAATATCCTAAAGTGTCAGGTTTCAGAGTTATTCGCTAAAATGCGGATTCAATTTCAGTTTTCGACTTATACCGGGTGTAAGAAGACACTTAACGGAGCCGAAAGCCACGTATTCTACCCATTATTTGGATCATTTTTTTCCTTTAGATTTAGACCATACCTGGGACTCCACGGGTTCTCGAGATATTGAAGGTCAAAGTTGATTTTTTTTTAAAACTCTGTTTTACGAAATCGAATTCTAAATATTATTACAAAACTTTTTTCCAAACAAACATTACCTGAATTTTCGATTTTTCCAAAAAAAATACGCACGCACGTCGATACGTTCTTATCACAGCGCGTTCCAGCATAGGCGCGCTTGTGTGCGTCAAGCCGCCCGCCTACGCACACAACGACACGAAACCCGTTTGCTTTACATTGCGCGCAATAATTTTTTTTTTTGGTGCCTAAAAATAAAAGTCAGCGATAATTTTAGCGTAAAGCTACTTAGTTAGATGTAATGCGTAGTTAACGGCTTTGTGATGTGTTTAATTACACCCTGTATTTCGGCGAATAACTTTAAAACCTGACGCTTTAGGATATTATGTCCATTATATTTTTTGTTCATCTATGTATCTCTATCTAAATATATAACTTTGGTTGTGCACCGCGAGGTGAGTGACCGATAGGGCCACCCTCCATTCTAAAATCTTTTATCCCCTTTTTCTGTAAAAGGCGAGAATCTTGCACTACAAACTGCATATTATATGCTAATTTTCTAATTATTTCCAGATCGTGCACATCATCTCCGTCGACCAGTTCGCGCGCGGACGCTCCGCGCTCCGACGCGGGCGCCAGCTCCGCCGCAGAGTGAGCGCGGACGAGTGCCAAACTATAGTGATACAGTGACCATGTGTTCAGCCAATACTCAGACAACCTCCAGTGATGTGACGCTAGCGCTCGTTGAACGGTGGACAAGTGATATTTTTCGTAATTTAGGACGTATAGCGTAAAAATGGATATTTCGACATTTGGATATTCACCGCAGCTCCGCCTAGTCAACGAAATAAGTGTTCTTCCTAACGCTTGTAACCAACAGTTTTGTATATCGTGAAAATCATTTAAAAAACGACCCTTTAGTAATTGAAATCAATCAATTGTCGTACTTAATTATTGTTTTGATTGGTTCGTGATCTCATAAGTTAATCGTATCCTATGTTTCTGCAGTAACTTTCGACATGTGACTAATATAGTCATGTAGTCGTGGTGGCCCTTCGTTTTGTAATTTGGGATTAAGGGTATCCGTCCATAAGATATAATAACTAACACAATAACACAGTGCGTACTGCCTCGTCTGCTATGTTTTGATACCGTATCAAGCCATAACAAGTATACGTGTAGGTGTTAAAATGTAGCAGATAATATCCTTTCTACTAAACGTCTATCCCTAGGGCTGCTTTTTGTCATAAGTTTATGATTTAGATCTAAGATTTTTCTACATTTGTCAGCCATAAGATTGATATTCTAAGCTATAAATGTTCAGTAACTATTATAACAACAAAGACTATAATCATATTGATGTAAAGGGGGCCATATCGCAACCGAATTCGTTTTTAATGTCAACGTGAATTGTACAGTTTGTATTAGCTAGAGTTCCTTTGGAACATTATTATATACTTGGTGTACCTTTTTCCACATGGTGCGTTTGTGAAACTTTGATGAACTAAAACACTGATTTCGTGACTCCGTAAAAATGTAGTTAATAAAATCTAGTCTGAAGATATGTCGCTTTTAAACTCGGTTATTTATGATTTTAGTTTGATATAAATTATATATGAGGGAAAAGTAATTTTGAACAATGGATTTGTTTTATATTCGATTCTGGGGATGGGGGTTTAGAATGGAATATAAAGACAAATTGTTTGAAGTTTACAAAACCTTATATAAAATAAGAGATAGGACCGATGAAGCGTCTATTGCGATTATCGCGACAGTTTCTCGTAATCAAAAGTGTTGTGTTCACCATAACCGAGTTTAAAAGCGACTTAATACGTTCAAACTGTCTTTATCTTAATGAAATAAAAAAAAATGTTACTTTAAGGTATTTTAAGTGAGCATTTAAGTTATTATGTTCGAACTTAGACAGATGGTACTTAAATCCATTGGATTTTTATATAAAAACAAGGAGACTGGTATGTACTTTTTGAATAACAGTTAATTTGTGTAAAAATGTTTACATTCCCATTCTTGTGCGTGTCGCGTGTTCTGCGTAACTCCACGTGTGAGCAATGTGCATAATGTGTTGAAATAAAAACCAATACAGTATTGATATTTGTCTTTTATTGTGAACACCCATGACTAGGCGAAAGCGGTATACGATATACGGATCGTAGCAAGTTGCGAAGTTTATGCTTACCCTCATTTTAAAATGGGGAAAAACTGATGTATGTGAAAACAAATCAAAATTGGGTAAAAGAGAGATAGGAAGCTTGCAAGGAGAGCCATTCTTGCCCATCCTATTCAGTCAAATCAGGCCCTGGATACATTTTGATAACCCAAACAAAACATTTTTAATGCCGGTTGGGCAACTACAACCTTCACTAACACCGCGACTGAACAGCAGACTTCTCAACAAACAGACCTTTCTATTAGCGTTGTAAAATCATCAAATGAGTCCTCCCACAAAGGGCAGGGCAGGAGGGACTGTCAGACTTGTACTCACTAAAATCCACGGTGTCCTTCAATAGCCCTTTACGTTCCGGGGTCACTGTAATTTGTTAGTCTCGCGACCAACAAACGGACCTACGAATTGTAGTGGGAATGCTCACCGGTCGATGCCCACTCAATAAACATCTGTCCACCATCAACGCGACAGACAGCCCGTTGTGCAGGGACCGGCAACCTACGTAATCCTGGAACACGATAGGGTTGTTAACTTTTTTTTTTTAATAGCCTAGTTTGTGTCCCACTGCTGGGCAAAGGCCAGTAGTGGGATACTAGGGTTGTTAACTAACGGACACAAATCCTTGGCACTCTGGGGTCACTCCAAGAAGTCTGTGAGCCTCCCAGGAGACTTCTAAGTTTCTGGAAGGAGCTGTGTTGGCTCACGTAGTTAACCAGTAATCTACCGCAATGTCTAAAGTCTTGATGCGGAAAAGGGAGCCCTCTACAATACAATACAACGTGTACGTTACTCCAGCAAGAAAGTATCTCCTAGAGTTATATGAGTAGAATGTATAGTTGGTGCCTTATCTGCTGTAAATGTGCCCCTACATAAAAAATGTGTGCCCCCTGTCGTTTTGAAAAAAAAGCGGAAAAACGATTCTTGCTGGGGTAACGTTTTTCTAGCAGGAAAATTCTAAACGAGTGATCGGAGAGAGAAAAAATGTGCATGGCCAGAGAGCTTATATGTGTGCCAAAATGTGCCCCCAAAAATAAAATCTGTGCCCCTTCAGATTTCCGAGATATTGCGTTTCCTGCTGGAGTAACGTTTTGATGAATCGTATATCTCTAAAACCATAGCATGTGCCCCTGTAGAATAAACATACACGAGTAGCTCTTAATGTGTGCCCCTTTGTGCCCCAATTAGATTTAAGAAAATATTTATAGTTTTCAAGTTATCGCGGTTTTATGAAAACCCGAAAAAACATCGCAGCGCCTAAATGAGACAAGGCATAAGTTCGCTGAAAACTGTATTCGGTCCTTCTTGACGCTAATAATAACCATACAAAGTTTCAAAACTGTTCATGCATGCATTTTTGAATAATTTTGCTAAAAGTCAAAACGATGGTGTCATAACTTTGACGGCAAAATACAAGGAACTGGCTCAATCTCAGATGTGTAGGTGGAAACCAAAATCATGTGCCTTTAGTCAAAAATATATGGTGAAAATATTGAGCTTGGAATGTTTCGCATTAAGTAAATATAAACAAAAAACCAAAATATGTAAACAACGGCTGGTTATCCGACCAAATTTGAATGACTACTAAAAAGCGACGGATTCATACATATCGATGACCTTCTTTACTTTACTCACTAACCGGTTCACACGTGTTGTGCCTGAGTACACTGAAGTAGAAAAGTAATAAATAATAAAATAAAGTTGTTATTGGATTATGTTCTATTAGCTGTTTCTATGACTTTATACATGATTAAGTACATTATAAATAGTAGCCTGAGTGCTATTCCAAGGTAAGCTATCTTCTCCATTCTAAATTTAATTAAAATACACCCAGTAATTTATGTGTGAACGAAAGAAATACATCCAGATACTTGCTATTTGCCAGGTCTTCGACCCAAAATTTGATTGGTCCCAATGTTAAAAAAAAATTGTTCATGAAATGTATGATGAATACCTACTACTAAAAAGAGGTAGCTCTTTTTTGTATTAAATAAAAAGCCCGTATTTGTCTTTATATATATATTTATTGATAAGCCGTAGGTTAGATAAATTAACAGTAAGTTTTTCATCATTAAGGGGAATGCTCCAACCAGCCCGCGAAATTCAAAATTTCTTGCTTTTTTTGCAATTTGCAGGCGTGCTAGGTTTTATGTTGATTAAAATATTATTCGCGGCTGTAAGACGTATAGCTTGGCCAGAACGTCTTGAAACGGAACTAATCTTTTTATTTGCTGACAACGTTTTAAAATATTTGATATTTGTTGTAAACAAAGACGCATGTTTGTTAGATTTATTATTGTGCCATAAAACTAACGAAATAAGTGAAAATAAATAAAATAAAATCATTCAAAGTGCTGGTAGCGAGAAGACAATGGCGACTTCCGGTTTTCTACTGTTTTTTGCCAAGCTGTATGCAGTTACAGAATTATAATCAACAAAATCATCAATACAACGCTCTAAGTTCATAAAGCTCTAGGAATGACTTTTTATGTTATTTTTTTGTTCCTAGGCCTTTAAGAAACTTAGTGTACTTTAAGAATTAAAATAAAGGGAAGAAAAATAATAATTTACACATCAACAAGCTGTTTCATTAATATAGTCACAAGGAGCATTTAATATATTTTTTAATTAGCCTCCAAAACTTTTGAACGCAACTGTACTGACAACAGCTTAGGTATAATACGTCCAATAAAGAAGGTCATCGATATGTATGAATCCGTCGCTTTTTAGTTGTCATTCAAATTTGGTCGGATAACCAGCCGTTGTTTTCATATTTTGGTTTTTTGTTTATATTTACTTAATGCAAAACATTCCAAGCTCAATATTTTCACCATATATTTTTGACTAAAGGCACATGATTTTGGTTTACACCTACACATCTGAGATTGAGCCAGTTCCTTGTATTTTGCCGTCAAAGTTACGACACCATCGTTTTGACTTTTAGCAAGATTATTCAAAAACGCATGCATGAACAGTTTTGAAACTTTGTATGGTTATTATTAGCGTCAAGAAGAACCGAATACAGTTTTCAGCGAACTTATGCTTTGTCTCATTTAGGCGCTGCGATGTTTTTTCGGGTTTTCATAAAACCGCGATAACTTGAAAACTATAAATATTTTCTTAAATCTAATTGGGGCACAAAGGGGCACACATTAAGAGCTACTCGTGTATGTTTATTCTACAGGGGCACATGCTATGGCTTTAGAGATATACGATTCATCAAAACGTTACTCCAGCAGGAAACGCAATATCTCGAAAATCTGAAGGGGCACAGATTTTATTTTTGGGGGCACATTTTGGCACACATACAAGCTCTCTGGCCATGCACAATTTTTCTCTCTCCGATCACTCGTTTAGAATTTTCCTGCTAGAAAAACGTTACCCCAGCAAGAATCGTTTTTCCCCTTTTTTTTCAAAACGACAGGGGGCACACATTTTTTATGTGGGGGCACATTTACAGCAAATAAGGCACCAACTATACGTTCTACTCATATAACTCTAGGAGATACTTTCTTGCTGGAGTAACGTACACCAATACAACATGAAATATAGAAAAGTTTGGGCGTAACTGTTTTACCGCCCAAAAGTTCTATGAAACGAGGCCTTACTTGTCAGTGATCGCAGAGTGTAACGCAGTTAATTGTGTTTTTAAATAAACCACTTGAGACACGATAAGATCTTTTATTTAGTATTTAAACATATTTTCAGATACAACAAAAAGGCAGACATTTTATAAGATTATGAACCACAGAGCACAGACGCAATGGTAGTGATGCGACACACGAAATAGGGATGTGAGTGGACTAATCGATTATAGTATTTTAACACTCCCCCTCACGAGCATACCTATTCTAACTTTATATAAAAGCAAAACATATAACATTACAGATTTATTCTAATTCACTTTATATAAGCCAAGTCTTTCACGACATTGTATGAACTTGTTTGATGGTAATGCTTTTGTGAGGATGTCAGCAGGCATTTTCTCCGTGGACATATATTTCACTTCGATGTGGCCTTCTTGAATGGCTTCCCGGATGAAGTGCTGCTTGATATCTATATGCTTAGATTTTGCACTCACAATAGGATTGATGCAGAGCTTCTGTGTTGCTTGGTTATCATTGTAGATGGGGATCAAATCTTGTTTCAATTTTATATCAGCAAGCAACTGTTTTAAGTGTATAGCTTCCTTTGCACATTCTGTCAAAGACATGTATTCCGCTTCAGCGGTTGATAATGCAACTGTCTTTTGCTTGCGTGATTCCCAGCTAATAGTAGCTCCGCTCATTATGAAACATTGACCAGTATATGATTTTCTGTCAATGGTACATGTTGCCCAGTCAGCATCAGCATATCCTATCAGAGGTTTATCACATTTCTTATAACATAGTTTCAGGTCTATGGTACCCTTCAGGTAACGTAGAATTCTTTTTGCAGCTGTCCAATGTTCTTTGTTATAACCATTATTAAATTGGCTGAGGTAGCTGACGGCGTGACTTATATCTGGTCTTGTAGAGACAGATAAGTATAGCAATGCTCCAATTAAATTTTGATAAGGTAAGTTTATGTCTTTTGTCTCTTCCTTTTTTAGTTTTAAATTAACTTCCATTGGAGTACTAACTGGTTTTGATTCTTGCATATTATATTTCTTTAATATTTCACTTATATATTTACTTTGGCATATTGTTATATAATCTTTCTTGCAGTTAAATTCTATACCCAAACAGCTTTTTAATTCTCCAATATCTTTCATGTTGAATTCTTTCATTAATTTACCTTTAATATATTTTATATTTTTCAGATTTTTTGACATCAGCAGGATATCGTCAACATAGACACTAATAAGGGCAGTTTCTCCCCCTATCGATGCTGTATATACGCAAGGATCAGCAGTAGATGGAGTGAACTTTAATTCTTTTAATTTCAGATCCAGCTTTTTAAACCATTGTCTTCCAGCTTGTTTTAGACCATAGATAGCCTTTTGTAAAAGACAGACAGCACTATTTCCATGCTTTCTTAAGTCTATTAACATATTTCTTGCCAATAAGCTGATTTCATCATCATCCTCTGTCATTATTTTGCATAGATATATGTCTAGTTCTTTGGGAATTTCCATATATATTTTCTCTTCTAGAGTTCCATTTAAGTATGCTGTAGTCACATCCAACTGATTTATTTTCATATCTTTTTCTATAGCTGTAGCAAGTAGTGTTCTGATAGAGCTCATTTTTGATACAGGTGCGAATGTTTCTTTGTAGTCGATTTCTGGTCTTTGGGAAAATCCTCTGGCAACTAGTCTTGCTTTTCTTTTCTCCTCACCATTTATTCCTATTTTCCTTTTTAATACCATTTTACTTGTAATACTATTTTCTCCTTTTTCTTTATGTACTATTTTCCATGTTGAGTTTTTAAGGTGAGCTTTTATTTCTTCTTTAATTGCTTCTTCCCATGACTCATCATCATTTTCATTTTCATCTTCACTTTCATAGCAATATCCAGTCATATCATAGTCTCTCATCCATGTGGGTGGTTTTCTAGTTCTTTTATTTATTTCTTCTTTTTCAAGTAATTCTTCATTTTCAGGTGATTCTTCACTTTCTTCAGGTGATAAATATTCATCTTCTTCATTTGCAGATTGTTCTCTTCTGGATGGAGTTTCATTCTCTTCCTGTTCTTCATCGGACTGGTAAGTGTCTTCATGCTCTTCATGGTAAGTATCATTATTATTGTTTTCATTTTCTTGTATGAGAATTTTCGCAGGAGGTAGTTGTTGTTCTTCCTTTTCTCTGAAGTACATATTACTTAAGAATTTTACATCTCGACTAACAGTGATTTCATTTTTATGAGGCAGCCAAATTCTATAACCTTTTGTTATTTCAGAATATCCCATGAATATGCCAACTTGTGCTCTTGGCGCAAATTTTCTTTTGTACATTTTGTTTAGTACAAATACTTTTGATCCAAATATTTGGAAATGTCTTACAGATGGAGCATATCCAACCCATTTTTCATATGGCGTTTTATTATCTGTGTTTCTTGTTGGGATTCTGTTTGTTATATAATTTGCACTAAATATAGCTTCTGCCCAAAATTTTTCAGGAATGTTCCCTTCAATTAACATGCAACGGGCTTTCTCAACTAGTGTTCTGTTTTTTCTTTCAGCAATGCCATTTTGCTGTGGCGTGTATGCTGCTGTTAGTCTTCTCATTATACCATTTTGTTTTAGGTAAGTATCAAATTCTCTGTTGCAGTATTCTTTGCCATTATCTGATTGCAAGAATTTTATTTTATTTCCTGTAAATCTTTCCATTTCATTTTTGTATTCTTTAAATTTTTCGAATGCTTCATTTTTATGTTTCAGGAAATATACTCTGCAGTATCGGCTGTATTCATCTATAAATGTTATGAAGAATCTGTTTCCGGCTGTAGATGCTACAGGCATAGGTCCACATATATCTGAATGTACAGTTTTTAATTTTTCTGTAGCCATAGTTTCTTTTTGTCTTTCAGGAAACGGTAAACGTGTAAATTTTCCTTTCACACATATTTCACATTCCTTCATATTTTCATTTTTGTTGAAGTTTAATCCTCTTACAGCCTCATTTTTCATAGCCATTTTTAAATCTGTTTCATTTATATGTCCAAGCTTTTGATGCCAGTTGTCAATTCCATTTGTATTAATTAAGTTTGATTTTTCATTTTGTTCATATTTATTTGTTTTATTTTCCTTTGTATTGACATAGTATAAATCATTTTCTTTTGTAGCTGTTAGTATTGTTTTTCCATTTTTATCTTTCATTGTGGCATAATTTTTATTAAAGTAAACCTTGTATCCATTATCAGTGGATTTTACAACAGATATTAGATTTATGCTCAGATTTGGTACATATAATGTGTTGAATAAGTTTATTTTCATTTTTCCGCATATTATAGAAACTTTTCCTTTGCCTTCTATTTTTTCAGTTTTATCAGATGCTAATTTTAAGATGTCATTTGCTTTTGCAGGAATAATTTCTTCAAATAGATTTTGATCATTGCACATATGCGAAGTGCATCCACTATCGAGTATCCATTTCTTTTCTTGGAAATTTTTATTTGGAATGTTTGATGATAAACAAATTTCTTTCACATGATTATTTGTTTCATTTTTGTTTACATTTTGTTCTTTTTTCTTGTTGTACCAACAATTCTCTGTTTTATGACCAGATTTTTGACAATTTGCACATTTTATTTTGCATTTGTTTTGGTTTTTATTATTTTTATTTTTAAACTTATTACCTTTTTGTTTTGAGTAGAATGCTTCATCATTTGATTCTCTATAATTATTTCGAGCTTCGCTTTCTTCAATAATTTTTGTTTTCAGGTCATCGGGTGATGGTAGTGAATCTCTGGACTCAATCGCAATTCTGAAGTTCTCATAGGATTCTGGTAGTGAATATAATAGCATTATGCTTAATAGATCTTTATTTATGTCTATTTCCAAGTCTTTTAGTTTGTCTACCAGGTCAATAAACTCTGTAATGTGTTCTCGAACATCAGTTTTATTTGTCATTTTTGTTAGTAATAATCTTTTCAGTAATGTAGCATTTCGGGCAGGGCCTTTGCTTTCATAAGCTGTTTTTAAAGTTTCCCAAACCTCTTTTGCTGTTTTACATGTTTTTACCTGTTTTAGTTCAGATGGGGCGATCAATAAAAGTAGTTCCGATCTTGCTAACAAGTCTCGATCTTTGTCTTTGGACGTCTCGGCGCTTGTTTCTATGCAATCCCATAATCCGGTTTTAATTAGTACAGCTTGAGCTTGCACTTTCCACGTGTCGTAATTTCCCTTTTGGAGTGGTTCAATTGTCGAATGCATTTTGGATGCCATTTTCGATCTAGCTGGCGCACATAACCTGATCGCAGAGTGTAACGCAGTTAATTGTGTTTTTAAATAAACCACTTGAGACACGATAAGATCTTTTATTTAGTATTTAAACATATTTTCTGATACAACAAAAAGGCAGACATTTTATAAGATTATGAACCACAGAGCACAGACGCAATGGTAGTGATGCGACACACGAAATAGGGATGTGAGTGGACTAATCGATTATAGTATTTTAACAGTCAGAAACGTCAAGTGAGCAGCTTGTCAAAACACAGGGTAATTATGCAGCCGCACCTACAGGCCGGAAAACTGATCAGAGGCCTTACCACGAGCTCTTAACGCGATCCAGTTTAGGCTGTGGGAAAGAGACAGGGCTATACAAGTCGTCCAGCGCCATCTCTTTCCCACAGCCTAAACTGGATCTCGTTATGAGTTCATGGTAGGCCACCAGCTCATCTAAAGGGTACAAAATGCTTCAGCCCGATTCAGTTATAAAATTCCACCTAGCAGTTGTGTCACCGCATCATAAATAAACTCTACACTTTGTACAATATGCTAAATCGCGAATAGGCACGCGAAGCTTATCTTACTAATAAAAGTATTAACTAAGAGCGAAAGTTCGTGATGATGTATGTATGGATGTTTGTTACTCCTTGACTTAAACTCTACCGAACAGATTCGGATGATATTTGGTACATAAATAGTTTATAACCTGGATTAACTCACGGATAGTTTTTTATTTTATCTACCCGTGGGATAATTTTCTAATAGTAGCGGGCGAAGCCATAGGCAACAGCTAGTGTAATATGTAAATTCAGAAAACGTTTACGTCAGTACTTGATTGACGCACAACGAAAATTGGATACGGTCAATATAAATGTTATTATGCTCATAAAATATAGTGTCAATTTCAGTGGAATGTGTTATTATTATTACTCTAATGCCCCTGCCAGACTATGCTCCTTGCGCTGCTCATCGCTATGCTCCTCGCGCTGCCGTGATTTGCCGCGATGTTGCCCTCTCTGCCCATACACTGCTCTACTCGCGCAATTAATCGCGACGCTCTTCACTTGTCATTTGCCTTGGTGAGACGATGGACGTTGAAACGGTGGCAGCGTGCGCGCTATGCATTTTTAGTATAGCTAATTATATTAATGTGGTAAAAAGAAATATACATCGTCGTCGTCGTCCTCGTCTTGCGCGAGCGCTCGATGCGGACTGCGACCGCGCGATTATGTGGCCAGCCACTCGCACTCGTATTGCCGGTCCTTTGACTCGCGCGCAAAAACCGACAAAATAGGGAGCAGTGGGCAGGACGAGGAGCATGACGTGTGGCATGACGAGTAAAGTTGCCACACTATGTCTCTGCCTCCTTTCCTCGTTACTTCCCATGCCACTCGTCGAGTGTGTGGCAGGCGCATAAGAGTGAAATAATAGTGTGTAATACTAATACTAAGAGTAAATACATACTATTATCTATAGTATATATTTTTATCATATTATTTGAATTAATTGACATCCGAATATTCAGTACTAACTTGTGGTGTCCCAATAAACATTTCTCAACAACAACTTGCAACTGACGATAATTGAAACTTTTTAAATGTACTGATCGTATGTAAAGTAAGGGGGGATTAATGAGGGTAGATCTATCTAAAAAATATGAATGCACTTAAACGAAAAAAGAAAAATTGCATTTAAAAGAAAAAAAGATACTTTATTGACTTTTAAACGTGATACAGACACCCGCTATTTACATCAAAATAAAAAACAAGATCTTTTTTTTGTAGTAACAATTTTGTTACTTTACAATATTAATTTACGTCTTTTTTTACCCATAATACATCCCATACATAATATCACACCTGTAATCCCCGAGGGATTAGAAAGAGGTTTTACATTAAAGAATGTCCAGATTCCTAGCAGTCCGGTAAGAATGGAAGCCAAAAAAAAGCAAGACAAATTATCCCCTTCGTTCGATTTCCTACGTAAAACAAGTGAACATGTCCAAGGAAAACATCAACTCACATCAAAAGAGCGGCGAAGCGGGGAGAATCCGCGGGAATTCGCTGGAATACCCGCGGCGCCACGGGGCATCCGCGCGACTCGTTGGACTTTCTCATGCGATAATAAGCATTATAGTAATAAAAATAAAGTTAAAATTCATATGACACTGAAATTGCGCTCCACTTCGCTGCCCTTCGCCGCTCTTTTTGTGTGAGTTGAGCCTTAAATGTGTGCGTGGCGCTCACTTACACATTTATAAAAAAGTGGCCTCACGTAATCGATACGTTTTGTTTTGAACACGGAATCTGGGCATTTTATAATCTAAGGCAGGGTGTACCTAATAGTAAACACACAATTCACCAGTTAAAAGTCCTTATGTAATAGGGAGCGTATTGCCATCAACGGGGCGATAGGCTCCGTGGTTACATAAATAAACGAAATAATCGACCACCAACAAAAGACATCCACAATAAATTACACTAAACCAAAACGAAAAAAATCTATTTTCACGATTACCCGACTTCCATTTTTTTTTAACCAGCCTCACAAAAGAAGCAGCTTCTATTCCTATACATATAGAGGATCACAAATAACCTTATATTATTAATATTTTATACATAAACTTTTGATATCAATTTATTTGATAATACAAAGACATTTCATTTCACATTTTATAGGATATCCAATTAAATAATAACTTTTTCTAGGTTTTTATTTTATGAACTTTATTCTAGAGATACATACTTAGAGTACTCGTAACATTATTACATTTTAAGTTCTTTCAAAACTATACTACGAAAGTCATGAATTTGTACATAGAGGAATACATAATTTACTAAATGGTACAGTCAGCAACAACGATCAGTAAACACTTCTCACAAGTCTCAAAGATTTACAGATTTCCCATAAATCACTATTCCTTTAATTTTGCTACATTGTTTGACTTTTAATGCTGAAAATACAAAACCCCATTTATAATATTAATATACAGGATTATGAAGAAAAAACCCTACATCTCAACGGTGGCCAATTTAAATACCGTAAACGCATCAAATTTTCAACTTACAGCGCTGAGCTTAGAGTTGACAATCAAACGTGTTAACTTTTACGGTATTTCTTATCATTACAATGATCAAAAACTAACTAATAACAACTATATACAATAAACACTCGTTGGAAAATAATTTAGCTAAAATCGCTATTTCGTTAAATAATAAAAACTTATCAGTCTTATTATATACAAAGCTTTAAAACTACTACTTACTACTAAGGTTTAGGGCATACCGTTAGCGATTAACGGCTTTGCTTAGCAAGACGCCACGATATTGGAAGCGTAAATCTTTTCGTGTAATAAATAAAGTTAGATTTTGAGTCGCTCTATTGAAATGTGCGCGCAGCGTCGAGTCACGGTGTGAATACGAATACTACCTACCTACATTTTAATAGCGACTCAAAATCTAACTTTATTTACTACACGAAAAGATACACCTTTCCAGTATCGTCGCGTCTCGGTGTGAACTGTCCTTTACGCGGTCGATTTTCTCCACAAGGCTAAATGGCCCAAAAATCGACTCATGTCAACTGCTCCATTAGATTACTGATGCTATTAAACTAACCGCTCGCTTGGTGGGACGCTAAGTATACAATACAAGGATGAGCACTACTATTAACCTTTTTCCGCTAAGCGTTCCACTTGCGGTGAAGCCTCAGCCCTAGGGTCGGTTTCTAACAAGGAAAATTTTTGCGCACTTCTTCAATATCAGTGAATAAATTATCTAGTATAGTATTTATGTATAAAATTCGTCGTAGAACTGTCTTAAAGGGGCACCGCGGCCTAGAACAAGTGAAGGAACAGTCTCTTTCGCTCCACTCGGTCTCATTTGACGCTTTGAACTCCAGTATGCGCGAGTTTCGATATTAAAAAAGTGCGATCTTTTCCGCTTGCTAGAAACGGATATAATTATTATCGTACTATATACATCGTAATTATACATAAAGATATAAATTCAAACCCGAAATTAGAAAACATGAATTTATTATTTGTGTTCTAACCGAAAAAAACACCCAATTTTTTGGGTAAATTTACTTACTAGTTAAATTAAAACTAAAATTGCTAGTAGTCTAAACAGAACATTGTTCCCTGCACAACACAATGTACGGATTATTTCTACATTATGATTTGAGCAAGTGAAATAAAATAATAATACAGAATAATGATCCCTAAGGGATGGAGTAGAGGGGCACATACTAATGTCGGGGCCACACTAACAAGAGTTGCCGCGATAATACATCACGATCATTATCGGCATTTCCCGTCAGTGTGATCCCAGCATAACTGACTTTAGTCGCTAGTAATTTATAGTTCAGCTGTTTGTGTGACAGAGCTAACGCTCTACAAAGGCGACTATCTCTCTTTCTAAATGCTGATGTGAAATAATTATCGCTGGCACTGTTACATTTCATTGCCATAGCTGTATGTTCCTGTTTTTGAACTAACATGGTAGCTGACACTAATAGTTGAATTCAAATAAGCAATGAGGTGGTCGATGGTGAAGGACGCTTGCTTAGAAGTGACTTATTCAGTTTTGACATAGAGACGCCACGGTTATAGCTATAAGAAATCAAAAACCTGGGAAAGGAATTCCACTCCTTAGCAGTGAGCACAACAAAAGTATTGGAAAAACTCTGTAAGTAAGGGTGGGATACTGTTTTAAGCTATCAAGGTTTATGAATAAATTAGTCCCCTCTGTCCCCCCACAAGAACCCTCGTCCCCCCACAAGTCCCCTCTGTCCCCCCACAAGTCCCCTCTGTCCCCCCACAAGTCCCCTCTGTCCCCCACAAGTCCCCTCTGTCCCCCCACAAGTCCCCTCTGTCCCCCCACAAGTCCCCTCTGTCCCCCCACAAGTCCCCTCTGTCCCCCCACAAGTCCCCTCTGTCCCCCACAAGTCCCCTCTGTCCCCGCTGTCCCCTCACAAGTCCTACTCCTGTATATCAGTGTCGTTGCTGACGGACCCCTCGATCGCGAACAACGCGTCGACGTTAAGCTCAGATCATTTGTCCCACAGACCAGCCTCCTTCATCTTGGTGTGGAAGTATTTCTCCAGGGTGTTTGCGCATCTGTTGGATAAGAAAATTGTGTTTTTAGTTATTTTTTTACGTGTTAATATAATCAAATGAGTACTTTCATCCTGGTCGGGACAGGAGGGACTGTCAGACTCGTACTGATTTAAATCCACGGTGTCCTACAATAGCTCTTTACGTTCCGGGGTCACGGTTACCTGGTAAGACAGTCCCGCGACCCCGGCAGGCTATAGCCCTCTATGAGCCACCCGACAGATTGTTGGGAGCTCTTTGAAGCGCGTGTGGACCACGACGACGTGCCTTTCGGGATGGTTCATGATCTGACGGCGAGCCTGCCATTACTCGCCGTTCGCCCGATCGTCGGTCTACATTGACCTTATTGGTGAAGTGCTTCAGAAAGTTTGGGAAACTCGCAATTGTGCTTGTATGACCTGATATATGAATGTATGAGATATACAAAAGGAGTATGGAGCATCACTGGAGATTTAGTGCAATCCTATTGGTTAATATCCCTCCACTCCTGACAGGCAGCCTAACGGCTCGACGCTCGAGCGTCACGACGTTGCCGCTGTGAGCGATTACTTAGTGTGAAACGGCGAGCGGTAAGATGAAATGTATAGAAATGTTTGAAACACGCCAAAAGGCCCCTTGTATGGGTCCGTTTTTTTCACCGCACAACGGACCGTTTTTTTCGCCGGATTCGCGGTGGTGTATGGTTTATAATGAAAGTGTGTACATGCGCCGGACATCTGTCCTGCGAAGGATACAAGGATATCCGTTTATTGACGGTCCGTTGTCCGGTGAAAAAACGGACGTATACAAGCGGCCTAAGGCGCCGTCTGTGGCGAATTCGCGTATTGACAAAGTAACTAATGTCTTATTCACGCCGCCTGTCGCACCGCTTAGACCAAAATCCAACCGTAAATAGAACATATTTATCAGATACACACATACCTATAGTAATCAGTGTCCGGTGAATTGTAAAGCCGGCAGTTGGTAAAGATCCTGGTCATGTCAGCTATGAACAGACGCTTCGACACGTAATACCGCGCCTTTAGACGCTCGCCCATTGTGCGGAGATCTGAAAATGGGCATTTTGTAGTAGAATGTAGTAGGTTTTATACATTTTCAACCTCATAGTATGCTAGCTGTTGCCATCGACTGTGTCAGAGTTTATCTCGAAAATTATCCATGTTGTAAACTATCTGTGTACCATTATTTTGTCAAAATTCGTTTTTTCACGTTTTATCAAAACATCCATACATCCAAACAAACTTTCACGTTTATATTAATTAGATTAGACTTAGAAGTACAGATTTACTATGTCCACTCTACTATATCTACCTTTAAAATGTCTAGATACTTACAATAAATAGTATCTCTAAATACCTATACCTATTTACTTTGATCATCATTTTAAGTTTTGGTCAATAAGGCACATAATTACGTAGGCTGTAGGGAGCCTAATCCAGCAGAGAGTATTTCGTATAACTAATCAATGTTGATGACACAACTATAAAACTTCCAAATAGTTTGATCCTATGTGCTAATAGTACTTACCCATAGGATATTTGATGTGATCGTAGTAATCTGGGACCTCAGATTTATCAACTGGCTTCAAGAAGGGCCAAGCAGTGGCATGGCTCTTGACCTGCAAAAAACAATCATTATAATGAAATTGGGTTAGAAACAAGCAGCGATCCACGTCATCATCATTTTAGCACAGGATCACCCATTTTTGGGTATGGGCTTCCCCCTTGGTCGCTGGACTGCCTCGTCAGGTAACAGTGACCCCGGAACGTAAAGGGCTATTGAAGGATCACCGTACATTTTAGTCAGTACGAGTCTGAGAGTCCGTCGCCGGCCGTGATGATTTAAGCACGATTAAAAAAGAGGCCTCAACCTTTTTCTCCGTTTTAAGGTGTTCTGCACGATTTTGACGATATCGTCTATCGGCTTTTGGACGGCTCTGGTTTGGTTTGCCGAACTTTGCCCAGCATTCGGATTTTTAGACCCGCTGGTCTCTGTTATGAGTTTTCAACAAAGTTGGAAAGTCTCATGGAAATAGGTACATCTAATTTGAAGGTTTAATGGGTAGCAGAGCAACCATCGACATTCCTTGATGGTAACCTTCGATCATTAATAACAACGTTGATTTTAATCATCGAAGGTGGTAACAAATTTTCATTTTTATCCCTTTTATTTGTAACAGTGTGAAGCAGCTAGAACTGGATACTAATCCTACGTTTAAGGGCCAAACCAACAACTTGGCCATTTTGACTATTTAATGGAAAACGCGGACAAAGAATAAGATTTTTGCATAGAAACACGATTTTAAGTTCAGTGTAATGGCCTAAATCAATCCTCTCCTGTGAAATTGTAATATCTTATATATAAAAATCAATGCCACTTTTCGTTTTACCTATCCAATGTTTAGGCTTTGAAACCACCAAATCACCTATCCAAACCAAATGTTTAGGCTTTGTTCGGACTATTTAGTAGATTACTTATGCGAAGTTTGCACAAAGTCGGTCGAGTGGTTCTTCATTTATCACATTTTTTGTAACACATAGCGAAGCACGGGGCGGGCCGCTAGTATTTAATATTAACAGTAGTCATAAAACCGTAAGTCTACTGACCACATGCAGTATATTCCTGAGCGTGGCAGGGTCTGGCTCTGGCTCGTGGTCTGTGTGTGGTCTACCAGATCCCCTCCATCCTGTCTCCCGCAGTCCTGGGATACACTCGATAGGGATGCTGCGGACCTGAAAGGAAGGTCATCACAAATTGGTTATGTCAGGTTCGGTTGGCGCAATGTCTATGCGATTGCACTGCATGAGGCAGGTTCGATTCCTGCATTGAATATATGTATTATTTGAAAGTACTTAGTGGTTCCAGGTCTATGTGTTTGAGTTAAAAAGTTTATCAAACACACCCACAATACTGGAGAAATTCTAAGTGTGATACGCTATTATAGTGCGATTAAAAAATAATATTCCACAACTATCACACAACGCCATCTAGTCCCAAGCTAAACAGACCTTGTGTTATGGGTACTAGACAACTGATAAACATACTTAAATATTTTTAAATACATACATATTATAGATAAATTACACCCAGACACAACAAATGATCGTGCTCATCACACAAACATTTGTCCTGGGTGGGAATCGAACCCACGACTCTAGACCAACAGGCCTGTCAGATTGATAGGTTATGTGAAAAAATATAATCCTGATTGATTTTTTTCAGATTATGTTATCACTCAAATATCTGTAGGTTCACAACCTATAACATTGGACTTAAACATAACTATATGATAAATGTGTATCTCCAAAATACAACTGTAACTATAAAAGGTCACTGAATATTCTACTTACGCCCTCCTTGAAACATGTCATTCCGGGGTGAATTTTCCGAACATCTTTCTGTCGCATGTCAATCAGCTTTTTCACGATCTGTAAAAATAATCACAATTATTTGTTAGTTGAGGCTTTCTTGTTTATCCCATTGCTGGCAAAAGGCCTCTGCCTTTAAATTGTAATGGGTTTTGTGTGCTAAAATCGAATTACTTTGCGTTTGTCACCCCTGAACAAAATAAGAGTTAAGA
The DNA here is from genome assembly GCA_950005045.1 of Agrotis exclamationis. Taxonomy (NCBI): domain Eukaryota; kingdom Metazoa; phylum Arthropoda; class Insecta; order Lepidoptera; family Noctuidae; genus Agrotis; species Agrotis exclamationis. The sequence continues at coordinate 15,495,816 of OX465429.1, read as the reverse complement.
GAAAACAAAAAAAAAAAATAGTCCGTCAGTTACTTTGATAATCAAAAACTATTTGAAACGGGTTTATAATTTTGTTACGGAATTAAAAACTGACGAAGATACGAGGCTTTTAAAACTGGCAATACATCGAGCCTTTGGTTTTGATTCGCTTTATAAAATATGTGTAAATTAATAATGTATTTCGGTTGCTATCTACGGTTGAATCTTTGTCTGTAACCAATTAACTTCTGAATTTTCTTTCTAAATCTTTAAGATATTCAATCAGAAGCAGCCGTCACAAAGAGAGGGATTTGGATAGGGATTGAATATTAATATCGGGCTTAAATAGATTTGCAATTGATTGTTTCTGACAACGAGCCTATTATTTTATTTATTTTAGGAAAACTTACAGCTAAACAGAGTGAATAACAGTTTAGACAACATATGGCCACTTACAAGTTTCCACATGTAAACAGAAAATTGGTTACGAGTATTATATAAATTACAGATTCAAATTAGCAACACTTGTGTTGAAAATGTCGATATCAGCTTCCTGGTAGGTTGTGTTGTACATACGACTCGCTCTAACCATGAACGTGTTCCGTCTGTACGTAGTGACTACCACTGGGGTGTACAATAAATGAGGTCTACGTAAGAACGTTTTAAATGTAAAGATTTAGTATGTATGGTCGTACCTCCTTCTGCCTCCGTATGACGCTGGTGAACTCCGTGTACACGATGCGCGGGTTGAGCTCGCAGTGCATGAGTGTGGCTCCCTCGTAGTCCTTGATGTAGCCCTGGTACATGGCACGAGGGAGTTTGATGTCCTTGCTGAAGCCTTGCTTCTTGAAGTAGCCTGGGACGGAAATCATCACACATTATGGTAAGATTCCAAAAAATAGTGTACAGAACATTTGTACGCGCACTTCAGCAGTGCGCGTACTAAGCTGGTATCGCGATAAGCCTGTGTCCACGGTCAAGGTTGTGTTTCACTGAACTGAGTTTAGCAATGTGTGCGCTAAAACCACAGCTCGCGTGTCACGTGTGCGCGCACAAAAGTATTCAGGTGTGCCCGAACATTTATAGAATATTTACGCACAATTTGTTGGTGTTTTTTTTTATTTAGCGTGTTATAATCCTCAAATGAGTCCTCCCACCCAGGGCAGAGGGGGAGGGACTGTCAGACTTGTACTGAGTAAAATCCACGGTGTCCTTCAAAAAACAAGTTTTTGGGGTTGAAACATGAGTATTCTTAGTGGAACAACGATTACTATTTGTTAGTAAGTTTTTATTTATAAACATTCCCCATTGTCTCACAAACATAATAAACTAAGTAAATACCAACGACCATTTATGTCTAGACTCCTAATCACAGGCGACGGATGTCTGTCAATACATTAGGTAAAAAAGTCTTATAACCGTCGTGACTCGACCACTCCTGTGAGTCCCCTCGTCGCACTGACCTTGAGCTAGCCAATCAGAACGCAGTACCCCGTCCCCCTCGCTTACGTCGTACCTCAGCGACTTGGCAGAATAATTTTCGTTAGTCAGATCGTGCATGAGGCGTCTAGATATAAATGGTCGTTGGTAAATACTAACCGATAGCAAACTCGTCAGCAAAGGTAAGGAAGTGCAGTATGTTGTTCCGAATGTGGTAATCCTTCAGATGGTTCATGAGGTGAGTGCCGTAACCTTTCACTTGCTCGTTCGACGTCACCGCGCAGAATACTATCTCGCTGAAACCCTGAAATAATTATATTAATTAACTATACATTGAATAAGAGTCTTTGATGTTGAAAAAAAAATGAACTATTTACGTTCGTTAAAATATATGTAATACAATTCAATGCAATTACGAAGCACATGAAAAACAAGAAATTTAAAGATTATTCTCTTTCCTAAACATACAATCTACATTATAGCTTACCTGTGCACTAAATGTTCTGAAGCAAATACCTCCAATCGGTCTTCCCTCCTTGATCAAGGCAAGAGTCTTATGTTTGCTGTAAAGAAAATAATAAGATCAAATCACTTCCATCATTAAAATTAAGTAATTGAAGAAAATTATAAAACTTACGGATCAAAAACTAATTGTGAGATGTATTCTTTGGTCATCTCTGGCAGTTGGTGGGAGAATACGTTGTGGAGACCTAGAAATATAAAAATGGAAAATACAAGTGAATTATACAAGATTAGAAATGACATTTTAGATAAGTAGTTGGCCTTTAATAATGTCACTGTCTATTACATGAGACTTGCATTCCGAGAGATAAAAAATTTAAACATTTCCTAAAGTCTGATTTTCAAAAATACTCCTTCATTACAATATGGGACCCTATTAGACTAACTCCATCTTAGAACTCATCTTTGCCTCAGGGTAAATTGCGGCTCAGACCACACCAATTTATGCTAATATTATAAAGTTGAAGTGTTTGGTTGTTATCTCAGGAACAACTGGTTCGAAATGATTTTTTTTATGTTATCACGCTAAGGTTAATAGGAGCCGAGGGGGTGGGGTGCAACGGGGGTGAAAGCACGGGTAACATAGTTTTAAATAAAAAAATGTCTTACCTATAAGCCAGAGCATAGTCTGTTTATTCACAGGTCCCGTGAGCGAGTTTCCGATGACATGGAACTCAATAAGTTTGCGTTGTTCTTCCAACTTGGCCGCCTCGTCGCGAGGCGCTTGCATTTGAAATAAAGCCTACAAAATAAAATGTTAGTTGATTGAAACACTACATAAAAGATAAAAAGTTAATTTCGCTTGAGAATGCAAGACCGAGCGAAGCGAGCTAGAATTTTATTTAACCAATAAATAAGGTATTTTCGTTTATTCATACCAAAAAGTGAAAAAGAAAATCCTTATGCAGATGAGATATATGAGAGAGCCTATGGTGCAATAGCAGGCAAAGCAAGCTTGAAAATTTAGGCATTCTGCCTAAATTTTCAAGCTTGCTTTCTTTATAATTATGTCAAAGGTTTCGGAGGATTTTGTACCGACAGCCCTGAGCAAATATATATATTTTGGATAGATTAGAATAGTATTAGTGGTATTTGCTTATGGGTTAATCCGGAACTGGTTTCCAGTAGTCGCATAACAGTCGATAAAATATAGAGGTGTCCAGTAACAATCCACTTATGCCACAGTTTCCCACCAGTTAGACAATAGCCCTGCAGGACTAGTGTTTTTTTTTACCTTTTAAAATCTTCAAATGAGTCTTCTTACCCAGGGCAGGGCAGGAGGGACTGTCATACTAGTAGCCCTTTACATTCTGGAGTCAAGGCAGCTCGTTAGTCCCGCGGCCCCGGCAGGCTATGGCCCTCTAAAGGGGGGCCCCGTCATAATGCTGACAGCTCTTTGAGGCGCTCGTGGCAAACAACGCGCCGTCGACCCGGGCCTGGTCCATGGTCAGACAGCGAGGCGCCCATTACTCGCCGCCCGCATGCCCGCACCTACGGTGGCCGTATATCGTCTTGCGACGTCCGTTGCCTCTCCCTCACGCGTCTCGCCTCCTTCTTGGTTCCAAGGCTACGGTGTTCTTCTAAGAAGGTCCCACGACCCTTAATAATATCTGTACTCACATCAGGTCCACACATATAGTTAGGGTCAGTGATGGTAGCCACTATGTCTGCCACGGTCCTCTCACTGACGTCGTCCACACTGTCGTCGTGCAGGCGACGTCGCTTGGCGGCGCCGGCCTGAGGAGGATCGGCAGAACGCTTGCCGGCCTCGGATTTTATGGAACCTGGAGTATTGGAAGACAGAATCAAGATTGAAATATGAATAAAGACACGTTGAGACGTTAGAAATGGATTGAAGAATTCGACGCGGTAGGTAAGAACCTCGGTGGCTCAGTTGGAAAGCGCGTCGGATGTACTGAATCCGGAGGTCGCAGGTTCAAATCCTGCACGCGGTTAGAATTTTTCTTTCCAAAGAAAAGCTATGAATAAAGACGTTATCAAGAAATTTTAAACAAGGGAATGAAAGATTCGGCCACGAAGTCTAGTCTATGAATATGGTAAATAAACGACGGGCTGTGTAAAGGATGAAATCGGCGGAAAGGAGGTGACTACTGCAATCTTTTAGGGTCTTTCTTTTAAATTGGTCTACAAGGGGATATCTGAATCCGTAAGACATCTGAAAATAAATTGTTTGAATACTTATCTCTTTTTTTGATGTTTAAAATTTTGGCACATTTATTTTTTTGGTCAAGTGTGAGTTGTTCGTTAAAATCTGAGAAATAAGCAATTTTGTTTTATACTTGTGTTTTTTTTAGGAAGTAGGTACTTACAAGATAGGATTTTGTGGAACTCCTAAGGAGTAGTTTTTGGGATAGGATAGTACGTATGAAACATAAAGCAGGATCCGTTTATCCGGACATAGGAGACTTTTGTCCCGGAAGAAATGATCATGGAACAATTTCCAAGCACCACGCGACCTAAGCCGCGGGCAGATGCTAGTATACTAATATACATTAGTGACTACAACATACACCACAGAACATATTATTATTACCTGATGAGAGTGTGACCGTGGTGAATCCATCTTTGCTATCTCCGGAAGCGGTGACCCGTTCGAACTCGCCGCGTCTGCCCGCTGTAAATAATGAAATTATTATAAAAAAAAGTAGCTACAGAAGTATGTGACGCCACGATTGGCGCAGAGTTTAATTCTCTTGTGGAGAAATATTTATAATATGATCTACATTAAGTAATTGTTCTAGGTTTGCGGTCTAAATGTTCGTAAACACTTACAATATCAGTAAAAAAATCTAGTTTGACGTTGTTTTTTTTTTTTTAATTCTGTAAATAACATTAAAGACAGGCAAATTTTTTGATTATTTATGTTCAAAAATCAAAATAGGCCTATTAGCTAGCAGAACATAAATAAGTCATAAACATACATTGAAATAAAAATTCTGCCTTTTGACAATCCCATAGTCAAATAGAAAGAAAAAGTAAAGTAAAATTACGATTCTTATACAGGTCTAAAACAAACTTACGGTTCTTATTATCAAATATGGCTTGTAGATGGTTCGGTGGGATCTGCTTGAACTCAGGGTCCCATATGGGAGAGCTGGCGCTGAATATCTCCTCTTCAAGCAAAGCCAGGAAGCGAGGGAAATGGGTTAGTACTAGCACCTGTGGGAAATTAAATTGAAATGAGTTACATTTGCAACAGTAGGCATAAATGTTAATAATAATAATATTCCACAACTATTACACAACGCCATCTAGTCCCAAGCTAAGCAGAGCTTGTGTTATGGGTACAAGACAACTGATAAACATACTTATATATTTCTAAATACATACATATTATAGATAAATTACACCCATGTTAGCTAATGCTGGAATCAATCGTTCATATTCTATCAGAAAATTATGAATTCAAAAGGTCCATCGTTAATTTCTAACAAGAAGCACTTAATGAAGTAGAGGTGGAGTTTTTTCTAAAAATCTTAAAAATTTCGAAAAATTTCGAAAAATCCGAAAAATCGTAAATCTTAAAACTGACCGGTTTTGGAGATATGCTCCAAAACCGGTCAGTTTGGACCCTATGTTGTCAGGGTCAAAATTATTGTAAATAAGGTTTAGTATCACCCATTTCAAGGAATGCACCCAATTACAAATCACCCTGTATATCATGTCCACCCTTGCGAAGCCGGGACGGGCCGCTAGTTATCTATAATAATGCCATGTGTAGGTATATCTTATGGGTTGTTATAAGTTAGCCACAAAACTAATTCCACACGAAAAAAAGTATTGATCCTGTTCTCCTAGTACTTTCTGTTCAGATTCCACATTGTGTCCTCGATTTCGGTAGTTTTGTGCTGGATTTTATTATTTAATTGTTCTGCTATCAGTGCGGAAAAAAGAAATGGGGCGTATTTACAATAATAAAAGAAAACTTTTGGCTAATTTATACATACTTCTTTTCATGGGGAATTAATTTTGTGGCGAACTTACAACAACCCTATCTTATGTTAGAAATCTTATAAAAACAAATGAACTCACCCTCTTCTCAGGAGGCATACGATCCCTCTCCGAATGGCACTTGTCCATCAGTTGTCGACAAACAGATTTGAATACGGCGCGCAGTAGCGTGCGACCGAACACGAGAGACGTGTCGTAGTGAGGTAGTGAGTCGCAGAATGCGGGGACATGGCAGAACACTAACCATCTGAAATGTTACGTTAATATTAGATGCTATATGCAATTTTTTTAGCGTGGTTCAATCATCAAATGAGTCCTCCCACCCAGGGCAGAACGGGAGGGACTGTCAGACTCGTACTGACTAAAATCCACGACCTATATGCAGTGATTTGAAAAAAAAACCACAATACGTGACGCACAATGTAGGGTTCTATAAAGACGATTTTTGAAGAAAGAAAAAAATCAGCTGCGAGTGGGATTTGAACTCCAGTACTATCCAGAAGACGCGGTATTACTTTAAGTTGTATTTCCAGTGTAAGTTGCGATAGCCTAATTGGTAAGGCGTCTGGAGTACACAAACAGAAGTCGCGGGTTCAAATCCCACTCGCAGCTGAATTTTTCTTTCTTCAAAAATCATCTTTACGATGCGCGTCGCATGCGTTTAAAAATAATTGGTTAAGGTAATTTTTCGTATATTTTCTTGAATAACATGGAAAATACATTAATATTACAAAAAATATACCACTGCCTTTGGGCCATAGGAATTGATATTGTAACAAATTAGTTACATAAGATATCTTATAAAAAAAAAATGATTATAATTTTTAAACCACAAAACCAACATTTTCAGAGTTAAATAGTTTTGGAAATGACTTTGACAATGCCTATTCGATTTGACCCATACTTCCAGCCCTTCTAAGTAGTACACCCTGTATACTTGTGTTAGTAAAATATGAAAACATTTTTATTACATACCTTGTATAATTGATTTGGTATGCAGAAATGTCTTCAGGATTTGACACTTGCTGAAATAAAATATTCACGTATTCAGCATTGTTAACATAATGCAAGAAAAAGTAAACATTAATTACAATTTATATTCGAGTGAACATTTATAAAGATGCTCGTGACGTAAGAAGTCTGTACAAATTGTACTAAGTTGTGACGTGTTGCCAATTTTAAAAGCGTTGTATCTCCGTTAATTTTGGTTTACGTAACAAAGGAAAAATACGAGTCTAATACGTTTTAATAATCTATCTAACAAATTGACTAATTAAAATTTTCCCACTGTTGGGACACAGGCCTCTTCTCTGTGTGAGTGAGTGAGCCATAATCAACCACGCGGGCCCAGTACGGATTGGTAGATGTCACATATCTTCGAAATTTTATTTCTAGGACATGTGGATTTCCTCACGATGTTTTCCTTCACCGTTTTGAGAGCAGTGGTGATGAAATAAATTACACAAAGTAATGCACTTGGCTGGGTTGGATCCCACGATCTATAATTTGGAATGGCCACCACTGCTCTTCTATACTAAAATGTATTATTTTTGTGTATTACACTACAACCAATGTATTACAATAAAACCATTAGATAAACCCGATAAATAAAGTCACTTACCAATTTCCTCACGCTAGGCGTCTCAAAGTTCCAATGATTGAAACAATGTAAGAACATCTTGGCGAGGTCATACATCGTCTGCCATTCCCTCTGCGGGAGGGTGTTGAACTTGAAGAGTACGAAGTTGGTGATGGCCTTGGCTATCGAGGGCCTCTCGAAAGGTGGCTGGCCTAAGGGACCTTCGATGCGTGGGTGGGAACGGGTGAGAATGCATTTGCGAAGTATCTGTGGGATTGAAAGATTTTTTAAGATTAGAGCTAGATTAGAGATTACTTCACAAATAATGAATAGTTTCTAGTGTTAAATACGACGATTTAGTTTATCTATACTTTAGATAGATAGAATACTCTTTACTATGCACCCCATACAAATTACAGGTATTTACAAATGTATCCTATAAATAGGGTGATACAATGGGCGGTCTTATCGCTAAAAGCGATCTTTTCAAGACAACCTTTGGATGGATTTGAAGATGAGAGACAATACTGTAGGTAATCTGTGATGTACTTATAATTTAGTACTTTCACCGAGTGCTTGACGTTAAAACAATGCCTAAATATCAAAAGCTTAAACTTGAATAATAGATAGTGTACGGTGAATGGCATTTCATACAAACTTACAAGCCCTCTTTTTAATAGTAGATTATTAACCAAGGGCTGTATGACATCAATTGCATACGAGGTTTTTGGCGCCTGAGCGAAGCGAAGGCGCTAATTAACCCGAGTATGCAATTGATGCTTACGCCCGAGATAAATACTCTGCTTTACATATCGATTGTGAGGTAAGTAAACAACAAGACAGCAGGTTTCAATGAACATTTATTAAGAAGAAAAAAATGTGTATTTAATTAAAATTAATAGTAAAATTATTACAATTTGTAAGAGATATGGTCACGTTCTTTTTAGGTATATTTATAGTTTGAATATGAGTTTGTGATGATAAGACTTGAGTTTGAGTGACTTGAGGTTCTTGCATCGTAAATGGCGGCAGTTGACTGGTACTATTTTCTTCATTAAAAAATGGCTCAGATGATGTGCTTTGACGTGGTGATTTTAAGTTTATATTTTCTGTTATTTTAGAAGTAATTTTGCTTTTGTTTGCCATCGAATCTTCGATATAACCTTCGGCCACTTTGCTGGACTTCCAGCCGCCGTGCCTTTTTAACAGAGTGAGGTTGGCTCCCGAATCAGCCAATAGAGTCGCTGATGTTCTGCGAAAGCAATGCCCGGTGTATAACTCTACGTTACTCAGTTTTAAATATGTGGCTATTTGTAAAAATTTTCGCCCTCCCTTAAGGGCATGGAACGTGTGAACAGCACCATAAATATTAGTTCCCTTTTTCCCCTTATCCTATGAGTGTCGCTTCAGTATTTACTTAGGTTCTTTATCAGAAAAAATCACTAATGACCAATTTTAATTTTTTGATAGACTTTGCATTCCCTGGTTTGGCTTCTTTACATAGAGTTAGTTTTAATAAAAACATGAAATAATAATATAAATATCTCAAGGGGGTCATTAGTAACAATCTATGAAACTAGGGTCCATGTCTGTAATCTATGGTTTTGTAGAACTGTCATAATTATGTCTCTGTCAAATAAAATTATAACCGTATTCACGTGTTGTTCTTGTGAAAAGTTATTTTAATTTAAAACCTCGTAAATCCACACGATATTTCAAAAGGTTATCGGCCCAGACATAGCATACGGCCTAATAATCGTGCTGGATTAGTTGTTTTATCAAGAAACGCTGCGGTCAAGCGGCAAAACGTCGGTCAGCTCGGGGCTCCGGTGGCGGTCGGCGGTTTGGTCGGTAAAGGCCATTATATCAATAAAGCACGTGAGACGGGTGATTGCGGTAAAGCAACAATAATACGGCGATGGATTCCGTCGGAAATATGGCTTCTGGACAAAGCTATCAGCAGCTTCAAGGTGTTGAAAACTGGACAGCGTGGTGTTTCAAAATACGAGTCCTCCTAAGAGCTATGGATCTGTTAGACGTCGTTGAAGGCACATTCGAGGCTAAAGAAGATCAGGTGAAATGGATGCAGAAAGATGCGAAAGCTCAAGGTATGTTGGTAACAAGCATATCTGAAAAGGTGATACCACAAATATTAGGCTGCAAAACCTCAAAAGAAATTTGGGATAAGCTAAATACAATATTTGAACAGCGAGGCGAGCTGTCTGTGCATATACTACAGCAGAAGTTCTTTTCAATGAAATTTGAAGAGAAAGAAAGCGTATCAGAGTTTCTGGGACGGTTCGAGTCTCTCCTGAGTAAACTGAAGAATCTCAACGCTGAAGTGAGTCAAACTATGGCCATCACAAAGATAACTTCATCTCTCCCATCACAATTCCAGCACTTTGTGTCAGCGTGGGAATCGGTGCCAGCAGAAAAAAGGACCATGGACGAGCTAGCGGCGAGATTACTGATAGAAGAGCAACGTGCTTCAACCAAAAACAAAGAAGATAAGTCATCTGCATTCGTACACAAGTCTACAAGAAAATGCTATCGGTGCGGCAAAGTAGGACATCTGAAAAAGGACTGCAAATCAAAAAGTAAAGGTACAATAATTAATAATACTAATTGTAATTTTTGTAAGAAGAATAATCATAAAAGTTCAGATTGTTGGTTTAAAAATAAAAATGAGAAAAGTCAAAATGTAAACAAAAGAAATCAAAGCAATGCATTCTCTGTGTTCGAGCTATCATCATTGTTTTACAGTCAATTAGAAAGTGATAATTGTTGGGTAATGGATAGTGGAGCTTCAGAGCACATGTGTCATGATTATAATATGTTTATAGACTATAAAAAACTAGAATGTCCTAGATCAATAGTTATTGGAGACGGCAAAATCATACAAGCCATTGGTATTGGAGTTATTTCTTTAGAAGCATTTACAGGTAAACAATGGATAAATACAACATTAAATAACGTTCTACATGTTCCTAGCATCAAGATGAATCTATTTTCAGCAAGTTCAACTACAGATAGAGGTTATGTTTTAACAATTACTAGTAAAATGTGTTATTTCAGGAAAAATAACAATAACAGTGTTTGTGCACTAGCATATAGGAAAAATAACTTGTTTATAATGAAGTTTAGGTCTAATAAAGTTCAAAATGCTTGTGTTGGTAAATCAAGTGACAGTTTGTCTGTATGGCATGATAAAATGTGTCACCAAGATATTGAACAGGTGAAAAGCATGTTAAATAAATGTGATATAGATTTCAGTGTTAGTAAACAAGAGGAAATAACATGTGAGCCATGTCTTTTGGGTAAGTTACATAAGAAACCATTTCCTATAAGTATAAATAGGGCAGACAAGCCCGGTCAATGTTTACATATGGATTTATGCGGACCAATGGAGACGGTGTCATTAGGTGGATCCAGGTACTATCTACTCATAAAGGATGACTTTTCAAAGTATAGAACGGTTTATTTTCTGCAAAATAAGTTTGAAACATTTGATAAAATTAAAGCTTTTTTAAATTTTGTTACTAAAAACTTAGAATATAAAATTGAAATAATAAGATCAGATTGTGGTTCAGAATTTATGAACAAAGAGGTGAAGTCTCTCTTAGATCATTTAGGTATTGTACATCAAAATAGTGCTCCGTACACACCGCAACAAAACGGTTGCATAGAACGTGAAATGCGTACAATAACTGAAGCGGCTAGAACAATATTATTATCAAGTAATTTAGATAAGTCTTTATGGGCTGAAGCTGTCAATACAGCTGTTTACGTTATAAACAGAACTGGTAAAAGTAGGATTAAAAATGTAACTCCATATGAGCTCTGGTATAAAAAGGGATTATATGATATAAATAATTTAAAAGTGTTTGGTTCAAAGGTAGGTGTACACATTCCAGATCATTATCGCGAAAAATGGGATAGCAAAGCTGAAATAGGATACTTTGTAGGTTATAGTGAAACAACAAAAGGTTTTAGAATTTATTTTCCCCATAAAAATGATGTTTTGATTAAAAGAGAGGTAACATTTCTGAAAGGCAATTTTAGCAGTCAAAAGCTAGGTAATATTTTTCAAGATCATAATAATATAACCCTATTATTATTAAAAGAAGAAATAAATAATAAAGAGGATGAAATAAGAGAAGAATATCACAGTTTTAATGAGGAAGGTGAAGAAGATGTAACACAGTTATCAGATCTTGATGAAAATACAGAAGTACAAACAGAGGAAATTCTAAATTCAGAAGAAACATCCGAGTCGGAAGAAGAAGAGGCAGAAGAAACACCTCAAGTATCAACACATTCACGGAGAGGCAGAGTAATAAAGAAACCATCAAGGCTAGATGACTACGATACAAACCTTCTATCCATCGGTACAGAGCCAGCTACTCTTGAGGAAGCGCTTGACTCTGAAGAAAAGGAAGAGTGGAAGATTGCTATGAAGACTGAGCTAGATACTCTGATAGAAAATAACACATGGACAGAAGTAAATAGCGTACCAGAGGGGAATAAAGTAATTTCTAGTAAATGGGTTTTTAAAGTTAAACAAGTAGGTACTAATAAAGTTTATAAAGCTAGGTTAGTGGCAAGAGGCTTTGAACAGTCTGATTGTGATTTAGAAGTATATTCTCCTGTGGCTAAATTGCCTACTTTTAGAGTTTTTATAGCAGTTGCAAATAAACTTCAACTTCCAGTTCATCAGATGGATGTTGTAGGTGCTTTTTTACATGGTGACATAAATGAGAGTGTATACATAAAGTTACCAAGCGGTGAAACTTGCAAGTTAAATAAATCATTGTATGGTTTGAAAAAGTCTCCTAAATATTGGAATAACAAGTTTGATGACTTCATGAGTAAAGAAAATTTCAGTAAATCTAAAAATGATCATTGCTTATATTTCAGAAAGGTAAATGAATGTATGCTATACGTTTTGCTGTTTGTTGATGATGTTCTTATGTTTTGCACTGAAAACAAGGTTTTGGAAGATTTTAAAAGCGAGCTAAGCAGTAACTTTAAGATGAAAGACTTAGGTTTAGCCAAATGTTACTTGGGTATCGATATTGATCAAAAGAAAGGTACAACGGTAATTAGTCAGAAAACATATCTTACTAAAGTTTTAGAGCATTACAATATGTCAGATTGCAAACCAGTTTCTACTCCAATAGACCAAAACTTTAAGTTTGAAATACTAAAAAGGGAAAAATCAGAAAGTCCAGAAATAGAGAAAAAGTGTAGACAACTCGTAGGCAGTTTAATGTATGCAGTTTGTGGCACAAGACCAGATCTATGTGTATCAGTTTGTTTCCTCAGCAGGTACCAACACTGTACCAGTATTATGTTGTACAAGGCATTGAAACGTATTCTAAGGTATATAAAAGGTACATTAAATTACTCTTTGGTATATAATAGCACATCCACAGAATTGCAAGGCTTTGTTGATGCAGATTGGGCCGGTGACACACAAGATAGAAAATCTACCACTGGTTATTTGTTTAAAATATTCGATTGTACTGTAGTATGGTGTTGTAAAAAACAACTTAGTGTGTCATTATCCTCCACTGAGTCTGAATATATTGCATTAAGTATGGCTGTTTCAGAAGCATGTTGGCTGAAAAACTTGTTGTGTGACTTTGATGTTGTCTGTAATGAAGTGATCTTGTATGAAGACAATCAGTCAGCAATAAAACTTGTTTATAATAATGAAAATAATTAAAGATTAAAGCACTTGGATATTAGGTATCACTTCATTATGGACAAAATAAAGGATAAGTGTATTTCAGTAAAGTATATTAAAACACAGGATAATTTAGCTGATTTATTAACTAAGCCATTGGGAAAAACTGTTTTTGAGAAGTTTGTTAAGTTAATTTTTTAAGAATATAGGCTATGCACATAATCTATGTAACGTTGGTCATGCATTTTTAGTTAAATTCTTTTAAAAATAAAGGAGTAAGTTTGAATGTGTCATTAAAAAATGCATCACTAACAATCTAGTACTAATTAGCTTAATGTTTATGTTTTAAACAGGGAAAACGGGAAAATATTATGTTGAGGGGTGGTGTAAAAATTTTCGCCCTCCCTTAAGGGCATGGAACGTGTGAACAGCACCATAAATATTAGTTCCCTTTTTCCCCTTATCCTATGAGTGTCGCTTCAGTATTTACTTAGGTTCTTTATCAGAAAAAATCACTAATGACCAATTTTAATTTTTTGATAGACTTTGCATTCCCTGGTTTGGCTTCTTTACATAGAGTTAGTTTTAATAAAAACATGAAATAATAATATAAATATCTCAAGGGGGTCATTAGTAACAATCTATGAAACTAGGGTCCATGTCTGTAATCTATGGTTTTGTAGAACTGTCATAATTATGTCTCTGTCAAATAAAATTATAACCGTATTCACGTGTTGTTCTTGTGAAAAGTTATTTTAATTTAAAACCTCGTAAATCCACACGATATTTCAAAACTATTTGCTTTGGCATGCCTGTAAATTTGTTTTTTCCTATTACTTGTCTGTGGCATTTTCCTTTACTGTAATTAAGAAAAAAACGATTTGTATCCACGTTTTCAGGCCGAAGAGCTTGATATTTTTCAACATAATTTGCAAATTCTTCATGCACAACAAATGACCGGTCAATTTTAGTTTTCGTGTTAGGCAGTTTTATGAGTAGTAATTTGTTATGTTTTTCTACATTTTCTATTGTCAAGTTTGTCAATTCCACGGTTCTGCAGGCTCCCGATATCCCAAAAATTAGAACAACCTGTAAAAAAGACATAAGTTGTATTAAAGGCACCAAATTCGCATAGTATTTTTGTGAAATATTTTGGTAACTTATTAAAAAGGGCAAGTAAATACGTAGGTACCTTTATTGCTAAATAAATTTCATCCGGAGCTTCATTTAAGAATTTCTGTACTTCTTCTGCAGTAAATACCTTCGATTTCTTGCTTTTAAAGCCGTCAGACTGCCTTTTCAAGAAAGCAGTAAGTTTAGAAAAATCTTTCAAATTCACGTCATGTTTTGTCATCATTGTAGATTTTAGCATGGAATAAAAGCACCATAAACTGGAAGGTTGTAGCCTCTTAGATAATTCATCAAAATATGATATAAAAACACTTTCAGAAAGAGATTTCACTTTTTTTTCTGACCGCCATTTCATAAATTCGTCGTATGCCTTTACATATCTTTCTTTCGAGTTCGGCGGTAATATATTTTCGACAACTGTTTTTGCCCATTCTTTAATAAAATCGGGCGTTAGATCTATGTCTTCGTCACTAGACATGTTTAAAACTTTTGAAAAAGAACTCAAACAAGAAAATTAATTATTTTCGCGATGCTTTCGCGCCTACTAGTAGACTGCCTTTTTTTTTTCACGCACGCAAGCTCGTCAAATCTTGCTGGCCAGTTTGATTTTTAAATCGATACCATTAGTATACGATGTGGAAACAAATAGTTCCATATTTAAAATAAAATCTTTATAAAATAAATTGTCTAGGGTGTACTTACAGAGCAAGAGATATGTAAATGATTTTACATATCTCTTGCTCTGTAAGTACACCCTTACACCCCTGAATGCCGGGGTGTATGACTATCATTACAGCATAGGTTTTGGAATTTGAAAAAAGAACTGTCATACTCATACTGCACGAAGAATATTTTTAAAAAGTTAATTTTTTTTTCTCGGTATCGATTAATTACTCGAATCGGAGCCTCTTAGAGGCTACAACCTTCCAGTTTATGGTGCTTTTATTCCATGCTAAAATCTACAATGATGACAAAACATGACGTGAATTTGAAAGATTTTTCTAAACTTACTGCTTTCTTGAAAAGGCAGTCTGACGGCTTTAAAAGCAAGAAATCGAAGGTATTTACTGCAGAAGAAGTACAGAAATTCTTAAATGAAGCTCCGGATGAAATTTATTTAGCAATAAAGGTACCTATTACGTGGTACGTATTTACTTGCCCTTTTAATAAGTTACCAAAATATTTCACAAAAATACTATGCGAATTTGGTGCCTTTAATACAACTTATGTCTTTTTTACAGGTTGTTCTAATTTTTGGGATATCGGGAGCCTGCAGAACCGTGGAATTGACAAACTTGACAATAGAAAATGTAGAAAAACATAACAAATTACTACTCATAAAACTGCCTAACACGAAAACTAAAATTGACCGGTCATTTGTTGTGCATGAAGAATTTGCAAATTATGTTGAAAAATATCAAGCTCTTCGGCCTGAAAACGTGGATACAAATCGTTTTTTTCTTAATTACAGTAAAGGAAAATGCCACAGACAAGTAATAGGAAAAAACAAATTTACAGGCATGCCAAAGCAAATAGCCACATATTTAAAACTGAGTAACGTAGAGTTATACACCGGGCATTGCTTTCGCAGAACATCAGCGACTCTATAGGCTGATTCGGGAGCCAACCTCACTCTGTTAAAAAGGCACGGCGGCTGGAAGTCCAGCAAAGTGGCCGAAGGTTATATCGAAGATTCGATGGCAAACAAAAGCAAAATTACTTCTAAAATAACAGAAAATATAAACTTAAAATCACCACGTCAAAGCACATCATCTGAGCCATTTTTTAATGAAGAAAATAGTACCAGTCAACTGCCGCCATTTACGATGCAAGAACCTCAAGTCACTCAAACTCAAGTCTTATCATCACAAACTCATATTCAAACTATAAATATACCTAAAAAGAACGTGACCATATCTCTTACAAATTGTAATAATTTTACTATTAATTTTAATTAAATACACATTTTTTTCTTCTTAATAAATGTTCATTGAAACCTGCTGTCTTGTTGTTTACTTACCTCACAATCGATATGTAAAGCAGAGTATTTATCTCGGGCGTAAGCATCAATTGCATACTCGGGTTAATTAGCGCCTTCGCTTCGCTCAGGCGCCAAAAACCTCGTATGCAATTGATGTCATACAGCCCTTGGTTAATAATCTACTATTACGCTTAAGCAGGATGTCTAAAAAGTTATTAGACAAGATTTTCGAAATTTATTAAAAAAAAAACCCTAAATAACCGTAATAATATATTTTCGGTAATGTCCTCTGATAACTGTTTAGACCTAAATATTATGTATTTTGCTTATGTATAATAAAGTTTCATTAAAATTAGTTCTGTCATTTCGAAAAATCTGTCTTGAAATTTTGTATAGAATGCTGTTTGGGGTACACAATAAATTACACATTATTAAAGTAAAACTACTAATCCTTACCTTAAATAAATAATAGTAAACTCGTTTAGTGTCATGGTCGTCCTCTCTGTGCATGGACATGAAGATGTTCTCCACATCCACCACAGCTCCAAGAAGTCTGTTCACCTCGGCCACCGGTAGTCCTTGCAGCTGAGACACATGCTTTTCTGAAAACATTGCAGTATGTTATTGTGGAATTTTGAAGAGCTTCTTTGCATTGTGAAATAAACTCATCTTGATTAAAATACACATAATATTGACAAACAAGCCTGTCAAAATTAAGATTCAGTGTTCAATTTGACTGCCTCGTTCATCTAGTGGTTTGAAGAGTGACTGTTGAGCTTGAGGTTCTGATTTCGATTGCTAAGTCATCAGTCTGGTTTTTTGCTAGGTTGTACCTTGGATTTTCGTCGTGGAATTAAAATTAAACATTTTTCATAACATTTAAACAGATTAATAACAGCGTTTAGAGTAGGGATGCATCGATACGCCATTTCGCCGATACGATACCGATACCGATATTCTTATAAAAATATCGGCGATACCGATACCGATACGCTTATTATGAATTAAAAAATTAAGATATACTAAATAAATCACGAGTCAATTTTTTTTTATTAATATAAAAAAGTAGTGACATACGTTGATATTAGGAATTTTTGGAATTAAAATTAACATTAATAAGATTTTTGTTTAAAAAACAAAGCAATCTCATTTTTTTCGGAGAAAGGCGCTTTCGCTAGTCTGTTTGAAAAAGACCTGCGCTGGAAAATAGTCTCTCAGATGCGTCAGAACTCACTTGGAATCTAAAGTACTTCTGCTCATTTTTTTCAAGTTTGGGTATAAGACGTCATTTCGCCAGAAAACGAATGGATCTGCATCTCTCGATATATTGGGAGACTTTTTTTTTGCGTGGTAAAATCATCAAATGAGTCCTCCCGCCCAGGGCGGGACAGGAGGGACTGTCAGACTTGTACTGACTAAAATCGACGGTGTTCCTTCAATAGACCTTTATGCACCAAGGTCACGGTTACCGAGTGAGACAATCCCGCGACCCCGGCAGGCTCTGGCCCTCTTAGGGTGCCCCGTCAGATTGCTGACAGCTCTTTGAGGCGCGCGTGGAACACAACGCGCCGTCGACCCGGGCATGGTCCATGATCGGACGGCGAGTCACCCATTATTCGCCGCCCGCAGTCCCGCGCCTACGGTGGCCGGAGATCGTCTTGCGACGTCCGTTGCCTTGGGCGTCTCCCGTGGCGGCTGGGTCGTGAGGTGGACGGTGTCCTCTCCCTGACGCGTTCCGCCTCCTCCTTTGCTAGCTTTACTGCTTCGCAGACGGAAGCGACCGCTTCCCATTCCGTCTCGCCCCTCAGCATGGCATCGACCAATGCCGGGCGCGAGAGGTCGCTGCCTATCGCCTGCGTGACACGGCGGGCGGTGCTCTGCCGCGCGCGGGGCAGTCCTGCACCGTATGCTCCACCGTGTCCTCCGGGCGATCCTCGCAGTGGTGACACCTAGGTGTTTCTTCCTTGCCCATACGACACAGGAACCTCCCGAAACATCGTGCCCGGTGAGGACCTGCGTCAAGCGGAAGTTGAAGACGCCGTGACGCCTCTCCAGCCACTCCTCAAAGAGGGGTCTTACCGCCGCGATTGCGGTGTGCCCGATATTGGGAGTCCTTAGGTATCTCTCGACTTTTTCTTTGAGAGAATTACAGCTCAGAGTAGACACAGCTCATCTTCCCACAAACACTCCAAAGCCCGCCAGTCGTAGGCATCTCAGAACTTATATGTATACGTAGTTGCAGTACCTACTGGGTTTCCCCGGGCATAGTTCGTGCCTCGTTTACAACGAAACAGACGAGACAACACGCTCGTTTACACTACATTTTTAAATTAAAAAGTATCGTTGAATCGGTCGTAAAATATCGTCGATACCGATATATCGGCTAACCCGAAGTATCGCCGATATATCGGTATCGGTATCGGATGCATCGCTAGTTTAGAGGTTTCTGGTAAAGGAACACTAAAGTGGTATTCTATGGAGAAACAATGAACAAAATATTAACATGTGGAATTAAATTTTCCATGATTTCAAGTTCTGTTATTATCATAGGTCGGAATTAGGTAGAGTTATTTTGGTACTTGCATCGAAATGTTGATATTAATATGGATCTTCCTGAGATTTCTAGTAGACAATCTCATGTGGAAAACAGTATGACAAATAAATAATAATAATAAAAACATCAGAGATAGATTAGTTTTATAACTAAATTGTGTGAAAGTAAAAACTTTTTTATTTAATAAAACACAGATTTTTTCTGCTTTTTAGAAGTAATTCCGGGATTTCAGGCATATCCACTTTATTCTTTCGCTGTATAAGTACTTCAATAACTCTACCAATTTTTTTTTTTTATGTGGTTCAATCATCTAATGAGTCCTCCCACCCAGGGCAGAGCGGGAGGGACTGTCAGACTTGTACTGACTAAAATCCATAGTGTCCTTCAGTAGCCCTTTATGTACCGGGGATTCCGACCTACGGTTATAATACTAACCAAGTACATGATGGCAGTTCCGACAAGGGTCGTTGAAGTTGGCTGGAGGCTGGTTGTCTGCTCTAGGATTGCCCTTTACTGTCTGCTGGGGTGCAGGAGTCTTCCACCCATTACAATTGCATTCCGGTGTCTGGGGAAGAGCTTATAAGTTAGCCTCAAACCAGTTTTAAACACAATTTAAGTCATTTTTTTTCTTCTTGGTAAAATCATTAATTAATGAGTTCTTCTGTCCTGGGCGGAAGGGACTGTAAGACTTACTAACTAAAGAACTATGCTTCAGTTGCCCTTTTAATTCAAGGGTCACAGTTGTTATTTTTAGAAAACATCCCGTGAAACACGTTTTAGGGCTTCAAATCTTTTATTTAAGCATTGGAGGCTTGGGTGAAATGTAGTGTTAGGTTTTTGAGGTAAATTATAATGCATTTGTATGTTTTTAGTTGTGTGAAATAATCAAATGAATTTTTCTCTAGGTCTGGGGGAAAGAGGGTAGTGTCAGGCTGGTACTGATCAAACCCCACCATATTCCTTCAATAATTGCTCTTTGTCTTTCATGGCTGTGGTAACACTTGAACATTCCCGCTACATGATGCAACCTTAAGGGAAGGTTCATATCTGACGAAACATGCGTCGCGTATTATCGGTCGCGGATCGCCAGAGCAGACAAATGTATAGAAAAACAATTGACCGTTCACACTTAACCATTGACATGTTAGTGCATCTAATAAAACAACATACTAATATATGACTTGTAAAAGATGTACTTCCTTATTTTTATATAAACTAACTTACTAACAGATATGAACCGTCCCTTAGGCTATCAAAAAGTTATAGCTACCAAAAAAGTTGTCATTCCTTTTGGCGAGTTTTCATTTTATAAAATCTATGCAAATAATATTGCAGTTCTGTGATGTCTGCACAAAATGAAGGTTTCGCAACATGACGTAGATATCTAGGGCACCAAACACATCTGGGTCAAAGATTTGATATAGTAAAATTAATGTAGAGAACAAGATTTGTGCCAATCTTTTTACTTAAATCTCTATCCGGAATTTATGTTTTCCTTGTTCATTTATTACTCATCTTGTTCTGAAACCATAAGTAAATTGTATTTTTTTTATTGTGGTAAAATCATCAAATTAATGACTCTCCTCCTACTTGTACTGACTAAAATCCATGGTGATCCTTCAATAGCCCTTTATGTTCCAGGATCATGGTTTTCTTATGAGCAGTCCCGCGACCACAGCAAAGTAAATTGTATAACATTATACTCTACCTGGCATTCCGAATAAATAGCCAACTTCAATAACTTTTTGTTATGGGGCCAGTTATAGACTTGTTGCTTCCGCTGCTGTATGCGCTGCAGGTTTGATTGTCTGGAGGCCTGGCCCTCACTGCCTGCTGGTGTGGCAGCATTGCTCGACGACGCATCATCTGCATTTACACTTGATGTTGCTAAAATATTTACAATAATGGTTTATGTCAAAAAGTAACATTAAATACTTAATTTAGAGTATGTTTTGTTTGGTTCTGGTAGTATTGTAGTGGCATCTTCAAAAAGATGAGTTGAATAAGTGACGCTGAGTATAAACATTAGCGTGTTAACTTTTTGGAATGTATTAAAAGAGTACCTATACTTAAGTTTTTGTTCAAAGAATGCTTTGGGCAGCTATATTTAACTTTCAAAGTTAATATAGTTATTACGATTTTACCGGCAACAATTTTACAGTTACTGAAATCTTTTGTTGTTATTATATTATTGTAAATTGTTTATTTACCTTCGTGCCCGTGTGTTTGCGAAGAATCTGCTTCAGTGCTTGTCATAGCTATGTCCGCAATTTCGTCGTTGATTTGAGAAGACATATCAAATGCTTCGTAGCTTTCCCTGACTATGGCATCTACAATTTTAAAATTATTTACGATATTATCACGAGCACAAAATGCATTTTATTACATTTTATTTCAACAAATTCATTAATTATTTGACGTTTCTTATCTATGAGTTTGCGGGCGCGTCGAAACAATCACAGACAATAAATAAGCTGGTATTCTCGACATTTCTCATCACAGTCATAGACTAACAATCGACTAAATTAGTGTGGAGATGCTCTAATCATGAAACGTCAGACATGTTGAGCGGGAAAATTATGCGGGAGATTTCAAACGTAAAGTTTTTGCGGAGACGCAGTTGATTTTGATTTTTTTGACAATAATTTCAAAATAAATGAGAAATAACTTATAATAAATCGAGGTAGGCACAATGACTCATTAAATTGCTAGAAGTAGTAGAGGAAACATTTATTTATAGGTACCTATTACATTTTATTAAAATAGATAAAAATCATTGTATAAAAAGAATAAAAAATACTGAAAAAAAAAAAGATTATTAATTCTTTGGCATATTACTGTAAATTATACGATATGACGGATATTTCTAAAATTGCTCATTTTCATGACTACCTACGAATCTTGTTCCGAAGTCCTCAGTCCTGTAAGTTTCAGTTTCAGCTGTATCAGTGCGCGCGAGAATTCGGATGAATCGGACATGTTCTCTGCGGTTTCGGATATTGTCAAGTTTTCGTAAAGCCGTTATTTAATATTTTCAATTATTTTGATCTGTTAGTTACTACAAAGAAAAATATTTAGTGAAAATAATAGACATTCTGTTTTTTTTTCATTCTATCTCTGATAAAGTTTTACTTTTAAAACTTATTGCGAAGAACTATTTGAAAATGGGTTTGAATTTATACCTTCGAGGAAATGAGACTTACGCGGACTTTGTAAATCGTTGTTTTAATTTGTCGTATTTCGATTGCACTGAGGAAGAAATGCTTTGGCTGCAAATGGGATCTAAACGTTTACCTTTAACAGAAATAGTGCCGATTACTATATTATTGCTTATAATTTTTTTGACTGGAGTGGTCGGTAATGCGTGCGTGTGTGTGGTGATTGTAAAACACCCTGGTTTACATACTGCGACCAACTATTATCTATTTAGTTTGGCTGTTAGCGATCTATTGTTGCTGATGTTTGGTAAGTACCTAATTAAAATTTTATATCTCAAATATATTGTGTCAACAAAAATATTCTTTTAGGTGATAATACCTAGTTTATCAATTAAAATGATTAGTGATTTGAGGGGCTATGATTTTTTTTAGATTATTTTTTTGAAAAAAGTCGTAAATGAAATCGTGTCTGTGACTATTTTATTTATGTCCCTTAACTCTTTCTTTATAATTCTTGCGGTATCGTTCGAGAGGAACTATAATAATTGTCTCATTACTACTGGTCAACTGAGGGGGCACTAGAGGTCACTTTTACCCCTCCATTGGGATAGTTTGGGTACGACCTAGCCCAATGCCCAATATGGGGTAGGCTACATTAGGTAATCTGTAGTTAAGGTAATAACCGTTAGTGATTACGTTACTTTTTTGTGAGCACTCTTTTGAGACCCATATTTTTTGACTAGATTGAATATGTAATGAAGCAGGATACCTGAAAACGGGACACAGGGGATTTCAAGAAACTTTAACATAGTAATTTTTAATCTCAACTAAGAAGTTAAAAATATGTGAGATCAAAATTAAAAAAAATGTATTATTTAATTTAAAAAATACAGCCTCATAAACAGCTCTAAATGTCTGACAACCAGTCTTACCATGGGGTATCGTATTACCCAGTTACTGGGTTGTGGAGGTCCGATAGGCTGTGGCTCCATGTAAAATACTGATATTCAGCTGCATCTGGTTCGACTGAAAGACGACCCCAATATAGGTAGTTGGGAAAAGGCTAGACAGAGAGAGAGAGACGGCCCTACAAAATATTACATGTGTGTGCGACTTTAAAGTCTTTGGGGAATTCTTAAGCCTCCTGCAGACACACGCGATTAATCGCGCTGCGACGAGCCAAGCTATTAATAAGCTCTAAAAATACTGCGAATGGACCGCGACATGTCGCCCCGCGCGATTAATCGCGTGTGTCTGCAGGAGGCTTTAAATGGGCATAAACTTGGAATGTTGGACATAAATGAGTTTATTTCCAAATAAATGCCGAGTCACTGGGGATAAAAACGAACAACTTTGTTTAGTAAACATAATCAGAAACTTAACTGGGCAAAAAGTCCAAGCCAAAGAGCATTTATTCGGTATGTACGGGCATTTATCGGGCGTTTATTCAATGCATCCAATATGTCCAGAGACGAGACGAGAGATGTTCGTAGACGAACTAAAGTCACCGATATAGCCCACCGGATTAGCAAGCTGAAGTGGCAATGGGCAGGCCATATTGCTCGCAGAGCAGATGGCCGATGGGGTCGAAAAGTGCTAGAGTGGAGTCCACGGACTAGCAAGCGCAGCGTATTAGGACGTCCACCAACTAGATGGACAGACGAGCTTATAAAGGTCGCCGGAAGACGCTGGATGCAGGTCGCTTCCAACCGGTATATGTGGAGATCTAAAGGGGAGGCCTATGTTCAGCAGTGGACGTCCTTTGGCTGAGATGATGATGATGATGATAAACCCATCTCCAGTAACCCGTGATTCCCGATTGAAATAAATAATTTGTATGACCTTTCTGGTAATTGTACCAGGTCTGACTGTTTGGGTACGTGATCTATATGTGTGTAAACACAATCACGACATGACACAAGAAAAAGTTCCTAGTATAGTTAAAAAAAACAATTTAGATTTGGTCCCAACGTTCGTACCCCAAAAGTACGTGACTGGAAAACTATGTAGTTGGATAGCCAAAGAAATGGCAGGTAAAACTATTCTGCAATTTTATTTCTCGTTTTAAGAAAGTTTCAAGAAAGAAGCTTTCATTAGGAGTAGTATTGTGTTTCAAACTGAAAAGCTGAAAACTTATTCCTATTTAGTATAGATTGGAACAATCTAATCTGGGCAGGTGACTGTGGTTTGTCTTACATTTTAAAATCATCAAATAAGTTCTCCTACTCATTACTGTCAAACTCATACTGACTAAACTCCACGGTGTCCTTCAACAGCTCTTTACGTTCCAGGGTCACGGTTACCTGATAAGACAGTCCCAAATATTTTCTCTATATTATACAGGAAACATTTATATTTTTGTATGTTTGTAATGGGCACCTAAACTCAAAAACTACTACTGGACCATTTTTTTACACATAATTAGGCATAGTTTTGTGAACTTACTACTTCAGTACGTTCCACTTTTTTGAATAGGTAACTCAGTGTCCTTGACTTTAGTATGGTAATTAGTAACTTCATTAGCTTGAGTAATTAATAGGTATCGTTAAGTGTCGTTAAGAAATGTTCCCCACCTAGGGGGATATCGATAGAATTAATTTATAACAGTTGGTAGGCACTTCACTGGGCCAGAAAGAGTATGTACCTTGAAATAAATCTTTCTACAACATCTTTCATGTTCATGACTTTGGTCTAAGCGATGAGCGAAGCGACGGGCGGCGCGAATAAGACATGAATAACTTTGTAAGTACAACACGAATTCGCCACTGGCGGCACCTCGTCGCGTGATTCAAACATTTCTATAGGTACATTTGTTAAGTTAAGTCACCGCTCATAGCGGCAAGGTCGTGAACGGGCCGTTATGGAGGCCATACACGTTAGGGTTTGCATGATGGTTTTAACCGTGCACGCATAACCGATAACTGTACAGTTTTAACACATACACGCTAGGGCTTGCCTGTCGGTTATTGCAAACCGTAACGTGTATGGCCTCCATTAGGGTGAAGTTACATGGGACGCAATGGGCTACTAATGGAACAGGCTTCTTATAGTTGGTGATGACTCTGACAGTTCCTTCCATTCTACTCAGGGTGGGGATACTCATTTGATGTTATTCCATCCTTAACAACACACATACTCTTTGGGTTATTGAACGCAAAGCGGTGCGGTATTCTTCTTCTCTTTTGACAGGCCTGTTGGTCTACTGGTTAGTGACCCTGACTGCTATGCCAAATGTTTGTGTGATGAGCACGATCGTTTGTTCTGTATCTGGGTGTAATTTATCTATAATATTTATGTATTTAGAAATATATAAGTATGTTTATCAGTTGTCTAGTACCCATAACACAAGCTCTGCTTAGCTTGGGACTAGATGGCGTTGTGGAATATTATTATATGTATATATTCTGCAGACGATCCCGCGAGTCCCTGAGGCGAAAAGTAGCAGCTTGAAGTCTGGATTTGGACATGATTAATGGCAATGGGCTGGCACCGCTACCCTCTAGAGGTCTCCAGCTATTTGCTTAAAGAAAATATAGGCGTACTTATAGCTACGTACCTAGTGTTGCCAGGTAAAAATAAAGCCGCACACTGTGTCCGGCCAAATTAGACAGTGTCCGGTCTGTTCGACTTGATCATTATTTTTTTAATGTTTGTCATGATTTGGTTTCCGCTCTGCTTGCCTCACCTTATACTTAAAGCTAGCGCGAGCGAGTGGAACCTTGTTAAGTTGAACCGAACCATGCTTTAATTCGTTTTTTTTAATAGTCCTGTTATACTCATCATCATCAGCCTATAAATGTTCCCACTGCTGGGACACAGGCCTCCTCTCTGTGAGAGGGAGTGGGCCGTAATCTACCACGCGGGTCCAGTGCGGATTGGTAGATGTCACATGTCGGTTTCCTCACGATGTTTTCCTTCACCGTTTTGAGAGCAGTGGTGATGAAATAATTTACACACTGATATACTAGGACTAAAAAATAAAGTAGTCTGGTGTCTTCACACAAATGTCCGGCTAAATTGACTGGTCTGCCGGTTTTTAGACTTGGCAACCCTACTTACGCAGTGCTATCTCATATTGGTTGTCCTTGATATTTTACGATATTTTTTGGTATAAACAAAATATATAGGTTTTAGATTGCTAATATGTCAGATAGAGTTACGAAACGTCGTTTTGCCTCGTAGTTGTAAATCAGCGAATCGAGATTTTGCGTTAGATAAATCTGTACGCATATACCTAATTTATGCTAACCGCTTTTCGTGTCCAAGAAAAATCGTTTACGCTTCTTTGCATTTTTGTTTGAATAATTCTTAGGTTTTTTCTAGATCACTACTAAATTCAATATCACTTTAATGACCGTAAAATAACTTGGCTACTGACTAATGCACCTATTGGTTTACAGTTAATATAAATATCATCGAATTTTTATAAAACGCTCTCCTTTCTAGGAATTACAACAGTAACCGCAAACGTCTTGCAGTGGGACTAAAGCCGCATTTTCACTAGGGGACATTATTTTGTTCAGCGGCTCTATAGCTCGATACGAAATTAACGTATACTGCGCGATGTCGTCCGATGTCGCGCGATAGTAGAGCTGCGGGTGACCACAGCCCGCGCGATTCTACTTTGTTTCCCGCCTGTGCAGCGGGAACCGCAAACAACCGCGGGCGCAAAACGCGTCGTGAATTGAGCTTTAATTTTTTACATACATATCTGTATTTTGTAGTCTGCGGGCCCACAACCGCGGACGCGGGCGAAAATCGCTCCGGGAGTTCTTAGCCTTACAACAGCGCGTCTTGCGGTCATCGCTCGCCACGTCTGCGGACGATGATCGCAACCGCGACGGCTGCGTAACCGCGCAAATAAGCGGCCTCGTGAGTTTAGAAATAAAACCGCAGTACCACAACCGCGGCGGTCGCGGGTGAAAAACGCTCCGTGAGTTCTTAGCCTTGCGGGTCGCGCAACTTGTCGTATGTTGACTCTTCGTATGTTACTATGTTGAAACTGGCCAATGTGAACAAGGGAAATGTCGAGCGACATTGTCCCACAAAGTTTCAGAGAGTATGTCTCTGAAACTTGAATGTTGGGCGATATGTTTCCTAGTGAAAATGCGGCTTTAAAAGCGTCGTATCTTCGTCTATTTTGGATTACGTAACAAAGAAAAAATACAGATACTTAGTTACGGATCAAACATTTTTTGATAACTTAATTGACGGACTTATTAGATTTTTTTAATACAGTTGCTCAAAAAGTGGCATATTGCAGGGACGTATAGCGTTCGGGAAGTATGCTATTACACACTAGTGCTTTTTTTTTACAATGCCTTGCCCGCACTCCCGCAATAGTGCGTTCTCTTTCCCAACTGTCAAAATAATGTCTATTAAAAAGAAAAACCAACCATAAAGTTTTTACTAAAGGGTTTTTGTGATTCATACAAAAACGTATATTTCTAAAAATAAGCTACTAATTTATTTCAATGTCAGATTTAATGATTTAATTGAATGAGTTAGGTTAGGTTTCATTTCATTTCATCTCATTTTCATTTAATCAATAAAAAAAATCTACTCAAGACTAAGCTGTATGGGCGTTCCCTTTGCCTACCAAAATGGGTGAAGAAAAAAAAATTCTGCTTATATTCTACGGTTGGCGTCATTTTCCAGAAATATTCTTTGCGAGTTTAGTTTATTATGTTTTTATTATTTATTAAATTGCTTAATTTTTTCGCAACTGTATTAAAAATAGTCGTTCAGTACATGTGCGGAACCGTCATTGCAACTTGTTCCGACTGTCAACCCTCGCCTTCGGCTGCGCCTAGGCTCTGGTAGACATTTGTCGGACCTTGGTCGGAACTCTTTGCAATGACAGCCGAACTTGTTATGAAATATACTATTTCAACACATTTGCTCGAAAAATGCGTTTACGAAGCCTGTATACATTGTTCGAAAGTTAAAAATTACGCACCATACAACGGAACGTGCGGTAAAATAGGTACTCTCACCTAAGTACCTATTTTATGGCACGCCCCGTTGTATAGCACCGTGCGTTTTCTTTACGGTTTTTTTTAATTTCCATTAAAAAAAAATAAGAACTCCACCAAAGAGTTTCACATTATGAGAATAAACAACCTGACTGGTCGAACCTCCTTGGAAGCGCTTTTGCTCAATACGTTGTCTCATTTTAATACTAAAGAGTAAATGAGACGAAAGATGTAGTTCTATTTTTCACCACGTGCATGTGGCGCCATTTGCAAATTCGCGCCATTTTCATATTAGAAACTTCTAAATAAAGTTTGTTTAATTACATATTGTACTGTTTTCTCGCAAATGTGTTGAAAAATATTGTATGACACACGTGCGGGAATTGGTATTTACAAACTCGTGACTATGGTAAGCCCTCGACTTCATCTCGGGCTTACATTCGTCTACTCGTTTGTAAAAACCAACTTACCGCACTAGTATCATAAATAATTATTACAATCATCTGGCCTATTGTAGGTTTTATTGTTTACTTCGAGTCATTTCCCAAAACTGGGGGTCTACTCTCTAAAGTCCATCAAAGAAGATACGGGCCCGTAAGAAACTATTTTCGCGTTTTGACAACACATCGGGAGAAGGGACAACTGTTCAATCGTGTTGTGACTCACCAACTTTTACTTTGTGCCTCTAACTAATCTGATGTTCATATTGATATGCACTTGACCGAAGCTTCGGGAACAACGGGATTCGTGCTTAAAGTAGAGTAGGTACTCCTGTTTCTGTAGTATCAAATCAAATCCTATTTATACGTAAATGTAAGTTTCAATAGGGCGTTATACCTACTCGTAATAAGCTGGTCAAATCGACATTTTACTCGGACAGCATACAGATTTTATTACAACACATTTAAAACTATAAAACTCAGTTACTTTCACACGTTACTTTCACACTAGTCTAACCGTCAATTATCCTTAGATTGTTTTTCCTCGTTCACTACTTTCATATTACTTTCTCCATATAAATTAACATACTAAAGGGACGCTAGATTTAGAAGCCTTTGTCTATTTACATGTAGCTCTCATCAATATCAATTTGAAGTTATTTTAACTTTAGTCCCTTCACAGTCCACATTCAAACCCGAAGTGGTACGTGACTTGAAAGCTAGTTGCTTAATCTTTATATCATCCGTTTTCTGTTATTTTTCTTTCAAGAGTTTACTTTTAACGATATTATAATGTGGATTTGAAAGACTTAAGCCTCCTGCAGACACACGCGATTAATCGCGCTGCGACAACGAGCCAAGCTAATTTCCACTCCAAAAATACTGCGAATGGACCGCGACATGTCGCCCCGCGCGATTAATCGCGTGTGTCTGCAGGAGGCTTTACTCAAATCGTTTCCAGCATTATCTTTTTTACGAGTATGTACCTATATTTCTGTTTCTTTCTTTTCTTCTGAAATAACTGTGCAATTTATTTTGGGTGCTATTTAATAGAATAATTGTTCACTAATAAACTACATAATATGCCACAAAATTACTAAGTCAGCCACGATTCAAATAAATTGATTGATCAGCAAAATGTACAAAAGCCAAGCCCAAGCTGTTCCTATTTCTGTTTGCAGGATATAAAGGAACCAAACCATACCGAATCTTGGGGTACCTCCAAAACTAAAAATGTTGCCGAGTGCTCTATGTGGACGCACCTATTCGTGAATAGGTGCGTCCACACAGAGCGAGCAGCCTTGCCAGGCATTTGCTTCGCGCGGCAGATGCCTCGCGAAGCTGCTGGTTCTGTTTGGACGCGCAATTGTTTCTCAACCGAGGCACGAAACAATATACGCGAGCAAAACAAAAGCCGAACGTTTTCCTCGCCCGAGACACGTCCACACTAAACGAGCTGCTTCGCGCGGCAAATGCGTTAATAATTTTTTTTAATAATTGAGTTAATAATTTTGTGGCTCGGTTTATTATTTCCCATTTATTTTTATTTCGCAGCAGTATCGAGTTGTCCATTGTCTCGGCTGATGGTGCGATCATGTGGTTGACGCATGGTGAAAACAAGCTTGTCTAAAATAACCTATTTACTCTTGATTTGAAGAGCAGTGGTGGCCCAGTGGTATCGGCCTCGACTTACGAGTAGTAGGTCATGGGTTCGAACCCCGTCAGGCGCATTACTTTGTGTAATTTATTTTTCAACACCACTGCTCACAAAACGGTGAAGGAAAACATCGTGAGGAAACCGGCATGTCCTAGAACCAAAAATTCGAAGACATGTGACATCTACCAATCCGCAGTGGGCCCGCGTGGTAGATTACGGCCCACTCCCTCTCACAGAGAGGAGGCCTGTGTCCCAGCAGTGGGAACATTTATAGGCTGATGATGGACTCTTGATTTAAAGGCCCCAAGGTTGTACTTATCAGTTATGACAGGCCTGTCTCACTCCGCGGTGTAGGCATAAAACTGCAAGTAGTTGCGGGGCCATTATGTCGTGGCCCATTCACTACGGCTGCCACGCGCCACCCGTTACGCACGCGCTCCGTCTCCTTAATATTTTTGTTACGTTACGTGTAGTTACGCACAAGTTTCTTGCTTTAGGTGCTTTTGGTAAATTAATAACACAATATTATTATGAAGAAAAAAAATATATAGTACATATTTAGTAATGATCAACAAAATTATCTCCCTGCTTGTGAAGTATGCAGCTGACGCTGGTCTGTGTATGGGTGACCATTTGTCATAGCGAGTTTCCTCCGTGCCTCGGAAAGCTCGTAAAGCCATTGGTCCCGGCTGTCATTTGTAGATCTTTGACAGTCGTTACTGTTAGTCAGAAGCTCTAAACTCTGGTGACAACCAGTCTTACCATGGGGTATCGTATTACCCAGTTACTGGGTTGTGGAGGTCCGATAGGCAGTCGCTCCATGTAAAATACTGATATTCAGCTGCATCCGCTTTGACTGGAAGCCGATCACAATACAGTTGGGAAAAAGCTGGGCAGATGATGAGTGTATCTTAGTTTACAAGGTTCATTGCATTTTTCAGGTTTTAATTCTTGCATTTTTCAGGTATTGTGATAGTCACGGCCCTTAGCCAAACAGCAGACGACAATCGTTATCTCTCAGCAGTCACTAATACATTTTCAACTTTAAACCCCAGCGCGTAAAGTTGAAAATCTATTGGAGTTTACAGATCGTTTTCGTTTCTTTCGTTCGTTATCACTCAGCAGTCTTTAGATTTTCAACTTTATACGCTAATGTATTAAGTTGAATATCTGCTTCTCTGTCGTCTGCTGTCATCTGCTGTTTGGCTATAGGGCCTGGATACCAAAAGTCGTAAGGTATCGCCGTATCGAGACCTGCGTTGCATAGTGTACGAAGGGCTAACAGTCCCTTGCACTCCACCCAGGGCGGAGGATGCATTCAATGATTTTATAACTTTTATTACAGAGCTATGGTTCTGGTGACAATACATTTTTATGACAGACTAGTGGCCCGTCCCAGCTTCGCACGGGTATATTAAGAACCGCTCGTCCGATTTTGTGCAAACTTCACATAAAGCATCTACTAAATAATCCGAAAAAAGCCTAAACATTTGGTTTGGGTAGTTGAGCCCGTTCTTGAGTTATAAGTAACATTACAACGAAAAGTGGCATTGATTTTTATATATTTTATGACAGATGTAAATTGATGAAAAAATACGAGTTGAATATTTTTTGATAATCTGACATACAAACTTATTCGAATTTCATTACATCAGTGAAATAGCTAATTACACCTTTTTGAGGATTACAGTCGTAATATTATTTAATAAGAAAAGACAGGATTTTCAAGTAACTTGTTTTTAGTAATTTTCGACCTTAACAGCTAATCTAAAATAGTTAAGTAATAAATAATTCAGGACAGGCCTTGATTTACGAATAGATTGACGAACTTTTGCTAATAAATTAGGTAGAAGGGAATCTAAAATGAACAGGCTTAGTTTAAATTATTTGCGCTACAATTACGAGCGAATTTGTCTTTTGATTTCAAAGCTATGAAAATGAATTTTGAAGCCTTTGTGAAATATATGTCTTTAAACACGAAATATCTTTTATAAACAAGGTTGAATGCAAATGGGGGAGTATTGACTTGTGACTTATCTATATACATTATACATATACTAAATAATTAATAACAAAGGTTGACTGGTAGATAATGCCTTGCGGCATTAAGTCCGCCTTATGTACCACAATTGTAAGTGAAAGTTTAAATAAATAAATAAACAAATAAATATAAAGCTGAAGAGTTTATTTGTTTGATTGAACACACTAATCTCGGGAACTACTAGTTCGAATTAAAAAAAAATATGTTTGTGTTGGATAGTCCCATATATCGAGGAAGACTAGAGGTTACATAACATCACGCTACGGCTAATAGGAACCGAGCAGAGGGGTGAATCTGTGGGGAACAGCTAGTATAACTATTTTTACTGTAGTTCTTTCAAACTCCTACACTGAAAAAAAAATCAGTAATACCAACCGATTTTTCGGT
Organism: Agrotis exclamationis; assembly: GCA_950005045.1. Taxonomy (NCBI): domain Eukaryota; kingdom Metazoa; phylum Arthropoda; class Insecta; order Lepidoptera; family Noctuidae; genus Agrotis; species Agrotis exclamationis. Next base: position 15,463,311 of record OX465429.1, on the reverse strand, counting down.
AATATTTACTGTTTTGACAGTAAAAAAATAGAGCCTATTGTCCAAAGCAGTAAAACTAACTGAAAAAAAAACAGTTGAGTTATAACAGTAGATTTTACTGTCGGTTACTTACAAGGAACTGTTTGTTTCAGTAGACTTTAATGTTCATACAGTTGAAATAACTGTTTAGCTCTTTACTGTTTTTGCCCATTTCAGTGCACTGTCCGTAATCAATTATTTTAACGTATAAATAAGTTCCCGGAACCGTTTTTTATTACTGTTCAAGAACAGTAGAAAGTCTCGTTTTATTTTTTTCAGTGTAGGGCCTTTTATCGTTTGCCAACATAAACGATGGACGTAAAAAACTGTGGGAGGACGTATTGTGATGAAAAGTACCACGCTCTCACCCAGGGGTCGGAAAGTAATTTTAAGTTGGGCTCAGATACCCTGAATTTTTATCGAGGTCTCAAAAAATATTTATGTGAATTGTTTAGGTATATTAATGTTGTATTGTTCACAAAGAAAGGCACATTTTAAGTTTTGGCTTATTTCTTTCGAACTTATTAATGTAGAGCACAATTTAAAAGTTATTTAAATTGGCTTTAATTGAAATTACTTTCTTATTAACTGTACATGTCCGTCCGTGCCGTGTGAGGAGCTCGTGGCTAAATAATAACAGCCGCATTGGCCGATCTTCCAGGTTAAGCCGCGCTTGCCGAGGTTGGTCTGTGGATGGGTAACCATCTGTCTTAGCGAGTTTCCTCCGTGCCTCAGAAAGCACGTAAAGCCGTTGGTCCCGGCTGTCATTTGTAGATCTTTGACAGTCGTTACTGTTAGTCAGAAGGTCTAAAACTCTGACAAACCAGTCTTACCATGGGGTATACCGTATTACCCAGTTACTGGGTTTTGGAGATCCGATAGGCAGTCGGTCCATGTAAAATACTGATATTCAAATGCATCTGGTTCGACTGGAAGCCATCCCCAATAAAGGCTAGCAGATGATCATATTTGGACGTACAAGCCATCTGGCTACCTTTACATCGCCTGTTTTTCTGTCCTGCTCAGCCCCACTCCTGGTTAAAGGCCTCCCTCCATTCTTACCACTTCTCGCGAACTCACGCGTTCTCCTTCCAGTTCTGGCGTAAATTTTCGTACACAAGGCGACGCAAGTCTTAGATACCTTACGACTTTGGCATCCATTAACGCATGCTTGATAACGAACCTCTATGGATTTGTATTGCGATAATTGCTTGGATACCAAAGTCGTAAAGTATCGGAGACTATAGCGTCGTTTACTGTACGAAGGGGCTAACTGTGTGTGGGCACCAGTTTTGAGCTATTTTGACCCATAATTTGTCCGACATGCGACACACAACATGTCCTTCCCAGTGCCCAGACCCGTTACTTATAAAGTTACTTACACTTTACATAATAACACAGTGAAAGTACAAAAATAATGGTGTCTGTTGACGAGGATACGCGATACTGCCCATTTTCATAATAAGTAGTTTCGTGTAAAGTATGAAACTTTGTTTGTACATTGTCCTTTGGTTTTCGTCATATTTTTTCCCACAAAGTTTAGTTATTGTTCGGTTTTTTTTTTTGGCTAAGTCGAAGTAATATTATATTATAAGTGCCTGTAAAATGAAATAAACTGAGGTTATTTTTTCCTGTTTTAGGGTTAATTCTTCTACTATACAGGGTGATTATTTCAAGTAGGCGTGAACAGCCAAATTCAAAACTATGAGGAAGAGCGAAAAAAGCGACTTTGATTAGAACTAAAAATGCATCATTATTTTGAAAAAAATATTCCTAACCAGGAATCGAAGTTATTGTTTTTTTTTTTTATTACCACCATGTGAGAATGTCCCTATTAAGTATCAAATTCTTCGAAATATGATAGAGTATATCAGAGTATAGATAGTTAGAAAATTCACCCCCTATACATTATTTTCATTTCCACTTTGCATTTACGACTGCCCAGAATACTTAATTTTTAAGTAGATTCTTTGCAAAAAATATAAAAACGAGGAAATATTCCCTACTTCTAGTGTTTCAGTTGCCTAGCCAGTAAATGAGGTTCCATCTTTATAATTATTATTTAACGTCAAACGAAAACAAAGACTGGACCCAAAGTAGTGGTGAAGTCACGCCGTGGATAAAATGATGATGATGATGTCTGTAGGCCGTACGTTTGTCGCCACACTGGAAATGTAACTCAAATTTAAACTTAAAAAAAACTACACAATATACACAACGCTGAACAGGTTTTCTTAAAACATTACTAAGAACACTGGATTGTCCAAAGAAAAAATCATGGATTAGTTCATTCATCCCGCGAGTACTAAACTGAGCAGGACCAATCGACCAAAAAGCCTCAACATACCGTTGCATTAAAATTAAATAAATACAAATCGATTCATCCGTTTGGAAGCGACGATACCACAGACATACACACTTTATCACCTCTTCACCTCTTATTTTTAGTTCGGGTTGAAAACCGACAGGTTTTAGAACTTACTAACTCAGGAGAGTTCAAGGACGATACAACAATTTATTATTTTCCATAAGGTACGCCTCCAATTTGTTTAGGACCGACATTAGGCGCCTTTGTTTCAACCTGGAATGTTTTTTTCGCACACCATTTAACATCGTTAGGGTAGTACCAATTTACAAAAGAAAAACGGACTTCATTAGACAGTGTATTTGTTTTACATTAATTATAATTAAATAAAAATAACGTTTTCCAGGAAATTGAAAGTATAATTTTTTTATTTTTTTTATTTAATGATAGGTTCTCGTTTGACCACTATCTCGCCTGATGGTAAGCGAAGATGTGGTCGACGGTGAAGCACGCTTGTCTAGAAGTAACTTGTTCACTCTTGACTTGAAGACCCCAAGGTTATAGCTGTCGGGAAATACAGATCGGCCGGCCGGAATGATTCGAAAAAAGGCTCAGCATTTATAAAAAAACATACTGTTAATAGACAGTATGATTTTCCCACGTTTTTCCCACGTTTTTATACACTCACTTTTCTTTAATACACTCACTTTTCTTGTTTGTTTGTTTGTCGTTCCGGTTGGACTTTTGCAACTCAATTTTGAGGCACTTCCCGATAAGCTAGCAGGCTGAAATTTTGTACACGCTTTGAGTTCTGATGACAATACATGACTAGCTAAGAAACGTCATAACAAATCCAATATGGCGGCCTCCCCAAGATGGCGGACTGGCTGTTTGAAACCCACCCCCATGATATGGGTATCAAATGAAAGGGTTTGCTGTCAGGAATACGAAAAAAATAGTCACGGCACTTAAATCCAATATGGCGGACGTCCAAGATGGCAGACAGGCTATTTGAAATGCATCCCTGTGATATGGATATCAAATGAAAGGGTTTGCTATCAGGAGTACGAAAAAATAGTCACGTGACTTAAATCCAATATGGCGGACGTCCAAGATGGTAGACTGGCTGTTTGAAATCCACACCCGTGATATGGGTATCAAATGAAAGGGTTTGCTGTCAGGAATACGAAAAAAATAGTCATGTGGCTTATGCTAGGCTAGGCTATTAATCCAATATGGCGGACGTCCAAGATGGCGGACAGGCTTTGACGCACTTCCCGATAAGCTAGCAGGCTGAAATTTTCAGGGTAGCTTCAAACCCGATCAACAATGATAAAAATAATAAAATAATTAATAGATTTAAAAAATCTAAAAACCCACGTTTTTAAATGTCCTAAAAAGAAGAAAATAACCCTACGGGGCTGAGAGAGGGGCCACTCAAAACGTGGGGGCGTATCTTTGCAAGTTACACCTACGATCTCACGTCATGTAAATATATCCCATAAATAATCCCTTATATAATATACGCCCCCACGTTTTGAGTGGCCCCTCTCTCAGTCCCGTAGGGTTATTTTCTTCTTTTTAGGACATTTAAAAACGTGGGTTTTTAGATTTTTTAAATCTATTAATTTTTAGGGTTCCGTAGTCAAATGGCAAAAACGGAACCCTTATAGATTCGTCATGTCTGTCTGTCTGTCCGTCCGTATGTCTCAGCCACTTTTTGTTGAAAGTATAAGAGCTATCCTGTTGAAACTTGGTAGGTAGATGTATTATTGTGAACCGCATTAGGATTTTCACAAAAAAAAAACAAAACAAATTTTGGGGGTGCCCCCCATACTTAGAATTGAAACTCAAAATTTTTTTTTCACCACACCCATACGTGTGGGGTATCTATGGATAGGTCTTTAAAAATTATATTGAGGTTACTAATATCATTTTTTTCTAAACTGAACAGTTTGCACGAGAGACACTTCCAAAGTGGTAAAATGTGTCCCTTCCCCCCTGTAACTTCTAAAATAAGAGAACGATAAAACTAAAAAAAATATATAATGTAGACATCAACAAAAACTTCCAACGAAAATTAGTTTGGATGAGATACAGTTAGTAGTTTTTGAGATATAGTACCTACATTTTCCAAAACCGCAAATATAACTTTGCCATTCATACAAACACTATGAAAAACAAAATTATTTTTATTGTTTGTGTATATTACTTAATAATCTCAATATAATTATGTTCCTAATCTATGCTTGCTACTACGGAACCCTTCATGGGCGAGTCCAACTCGCACTTGGCCGGTTTTTTTTTAGGTTCTTAAATCATCAAATCTCTCAGACTCCTCTCGTTCTGGGTGGAGTGCAAGGGTATGTCAGACTGTACTGACTAAAATACGCCGTGTTCCTTAGATTGCCTTGTATGCTCCAGGGTCAGTTTTACCCGTTGAGACAGTCCGACGACCCATTAACAATATGCTAACCTTAATATTATGAATGCGAAAGTAAGTTTGTTTGAACTTATAGAGCAATAATTGAAGGAATACAGTTGTTTATAGTCAATAAAAGTCAATCAGTTCTTTCCCCAACCGGTATATGTGGAGATCTAAAGGGGAGGCCTATGTTCAGCAGTGGACGTCCTATGGCTGAGATGATGATGATGAGTTCTTTCCCTTCCCACATAGGGCGGGAGGACTCATTGAATGATTTTGCCAACAAAAAAAGATAGGCTTTAGGTTTTTAAAGCTGGAGTTTTTCTCGACCCCCTTTTAGCCTCCTGCAGACACACGCGATTAATCGCGCTGCGACAACGAGCCAAGCTAATTTCCACTCTAAAAATACTGCGAATGGACCGCGACATGTCGCCCCGCGCGATTAATCGCGTGTGTCTGCAGGAGGCTTTTGCTTAAACGGGATTGTAGGTATTAAATCTGGCTGAAACGTGGGTGTACTGTTTATTACACCTTTTCAGAGAAACATGCTTTATATTAAGTTGTCTTTGCCTATTTCACGTAAAAAAATCTTGTTTTATTTTTGTGTAACATAATTTCCTTTTCCATTTAAGTTTTTAATCTGTTATCTTTGCATCGTTTATCGTCGAGTTGTTTTGAATAAAACATGGTTAATTTGTTATGGGCTGGATAAAGTTGGTTCTGGTTTTAATTTTGTTTTCAACTTGTTGAAGGCATGATTGTGACGCATATTTTTGTGACAAAGGACAATACGAGACTTCTTTTTTTTTAGCGTGGTAAAATCATCAAATGAGTCCTCCCACCCAGGGCAGAGCGGGAGGGACTGTCAGACTCGTACTGACTCAAATCCACGGTGTCCTTCAATAGCCCTTTGTGTTCCGGGGTCACGGTAATGAGATAAGTCTCGCAACCCCGGCAGGCTTTGGCCCTCTAGAGAGGGGCCCCGTCATCATGCTGACACTCTTTGAGGCGCGCGTGGAACACAACGCGCGCCGTTGGGTGGCAAGTTGCTCATTACTCGCCGCCCGCATGCCCGCGCCTACGGTGGCCGGAGATCGCCCCGCGACGTCATCTTCGCAGTGGTGACACCCAGGCGTTTCTTCCCTCCCTATCAGACACAGGAACCTCCCGAAACTTCCGACAATACGAGACCTACTGGAAATGTGTATCTTTTCATGTACTAAATAAAGTTAGATTTTTGAAATGTGCGCGCAGCGTCGCGTGTTGGTGTGGATTGACCCTAAACAAATTTACAAGAAATACAAATAATACGGTTAAAAAGACAATACTTACAGTCACGTTGATAAAAAACATGCACGGATTCAACAAAATTAGTTATTTAATAGTAATAGTTGAAGAAAAAACAGATTTAATTTACCTAAAACTCCGAATTCTACAATACTTTTAGAGCTTTACCCTATATTATTTGAATCACGTTTCTTGTTTGAATAGCTCATTGACCCGTTTGAATCTTTAAATCACTAGTATTTGCCCGTATGATTCAAAGGATATTGTCCCTTTGTATAAATCAATGTGTGGGTTGGTAGGGTTCTAGAAATTAATGTCCATTGACGATACTGTTACCGATACTGTGACGATGTTGTACCATTGAGACTGGCGAAGAAAAAGAGACTACATGTGCCTACTGTAAACAACTACTATGGAAGGCGTACGAGACGATGGATTGTACCTTCATTAATTAATGAATTACCTGAAGGAATAATCGATCATATCAGAAATAAAAATCACCTAAAAAGTGTCCTAATGAAACATTACCTGTCGATGTGTCCATAGTGGCTGTAGTCTGACAGAGGCCTCGGTCCGTTGATGGTGTGTGTGTCATAATAACTTTAATTTGCTTACCATACAAAATGAGTCCCATGACATCCGCTGGCTGATGCCGCTGAGTTTATTAATTCTAGAATCTGTGGTTTTGTGGGCGGGGACTCTCATATTAATACGGAGTCGTATTAATGTGCGAGTCTTTGCCCGCAGAACCATGGCCTTAGTAGCTTAGAATTAGCTTGTAATTAGATAAGTGACTTAACAAGTCTTGTTTATTTGTGCAAAGATTCGTGCAAAATCCACGAGAACCTACTGCCGACAAACTGCTCTGCAGTTTGGCAGGTGTAATGTGATAAAACCGCTGTATGTTTTTTATTTGATCAAATAAACAAAAAAAAAAATTTGACGAGTTACACAATGTAACTTTTACATCGAGAAACGGTACTCTACAAACCTTTAGTATTTTCAATAAAACTTAAAAAAAATGAAACCGACTTCAAAAACGACCACGAAAAAGGTTAAAATGTTGAAAGTTCCCCTCGATTTATCTGGTCTTCCATCATCAGACCTTGATATCCTTATCATGGGACCACCTCTGAAATATCTTCTTTCCAACAAAAAAAGAATCATCGAATAAACGACGAAGTTCTGCGCGAACAAACAAAAAAAGCATAATACGGTCGAATTGAGTAACCTCCTTTATTAGTAAGTCGGTTAAAAATGGTAACTCGAGTCTTTCTTCAAGTGATTTATCACTAGTCTGGTGGTCAAGCGTGATTCTAAGCGAGTTTGTTAATCTGTTTGCAACGCATTCAATGAGGTAGAATGGGAACTTGGAGTGAAGTCACCACATACATAATTCCACCACACTAAATCCGAACACCTGAAAACCAGAATTAACCGTGGGGGAAACCAGAAAAGCAATGAAGCTCGACGGACAGTGAAAGTTGGACACTGTTCGGGAACTTCGTCGACTGGCTTGGAATCTGCAACTTAAAGAAAAGGATGGAGTAGAAAAAACAAAAAAATCCCCTCGTGAAGGTCAGATAGGCTTTCCATTAATTAAATATGAACTAATGTAAACAATACACATTGAAGCCTACCCCAACATACCCCAACACTCAGCAAATATTGGGAAAAAAACAGATAAATGATAAAAAGTAACGAAAATCTTACCACTTTATTCGAGTTGAAATATAGCTCATAAAAGCCTCGAGGCATAATCAACACCCCGCCTACGCAATTCATGTAGATATTTACATTTTCGCATCGAGTAACACCGCATGCAACAAAGAGTTTTCGCGCCCTAGTTCCGTATTTATTACTCTGGGGTACTACTATCGAACCACGAAACCCGTAGCTTCGGTCGAAGTTTCTGGCGATTCATACCCTTTACCACTTACAGACATAAGATTAGTTAGTGATACGAACTAAAATTGGTGACAAATTGGACAGTTGTCCCGAAATTTTGTCAGAACTTAAGAAATGGGGTGCTAAGACAGGAAACCTCCACGTGCGCCCGTGGACTGGAGTTCCCTCTCGGATACGTCCGGGGGGAAGACCAGTTTTTCGGGCCGGTGCGCCCTGGGATGCGGGCAAAAACTCTCCTTAGGCACTGTGTGCCTAAGGGGTTTCTTTGCCCGTATGCAAATAGCCTGTCGGGTGGACGCTCCAACGCGTGTCCCTCTGAACAGCAGAGGGCACAGCGGCGGAGCGGGCTTGCGGACGGTGAGTAATGGGTATGCTCGCCGTCCGACCAAGGACCAAGCCCGGGTCGGTGGCGCGTCGTGTTTCACGCGTCACCGACGGGGCCCCTTATGGGGCCAAATGCCTGCCGGGGTCGCGGATTTTTCTTAATCCAGGATACCGTGGCCCCGGAACGTAAAGGGCATCCGACGGAACACGGGTGGATTTTAGTCAGTAAGAGTCTGACAGTCCCTCCCGCCCCGCCCGGGGCGGGAGGACTCATTTGATGATTTTGCCACCCTAAAAAAAAAAAAAAAAGAACTTAAGAAATCAGAACTAATAGGTACTTATTACTACTAATGGGTAGGGCTTACTCAAAAGTTTCAGTCTGGGCCCGTATTTTCGTTGACGGATTATGAGAGTAGACCCCGTGGTTCGACCGTTCAGAAATGGTTCATAAATGGTGGGTAATAAAACCGTACGAACAAAACTGTTTGCGATAGCCATAACGTTTTCTATATACCTAGATGTTGTATTACAGATGGTTATGGAATGTCATAACAACATCTGTGAGTAAATGTATCGTCCCAGTAATGTAGGTAATACAGAGTGAATTTTTCAAGTGGGTTTAGATGGCTAAATACGAAACTATGCAGAATGGCGTGGGCTATAAATAAGGAGATCATAGGGAGAAAAAACCAATATTTTTTTTATAATATTTTTTTTTAATTTTGCGGCGCGGCGTAACTTGATTCTGCCACTTTATGCCCCTTGCTTATTACCAAATGGTTGCTAACCGCTGTACATGTGTAAGAGTGCGTACTTACCTACATTTTAGGTAAAATAAAAATCATTTAAATATTATCTTTTTATTACTTTCGAAGATTTTTTACGTTATTATTTCCTTGAATTCTATCCTCATTAAATTTTGTAATAAATAGGGGTGTCCACACAGAGCGCGCAGCCTCGCGAAAAATTTGCTGCGCGAGGAAAGTGACAAGCGAGGCTGCTCACTCTGTGTGGACGCATTTATTGTTTTTCGACCGAGGCACGAAACAATATATGCGAGCAAAACAAAAGCCGACGCTGGATGGCTCGGGCACTCGGTCGCTCGACCGCGGCAGCGCTGTCACTTGCCTCGCCCGAGACACGTCCACACCAACCGAGCTGCTTCGCGCGGAAAATGCCTCGCGAGGCTGCGCGCTCTGTGGAGACGCACCTATCCAGTGTTATATTTTAATCAGAAATTATGCCCAAATTTTTTCCGATATTCATATAGTTTCTGTACTAACGCCGAAATGAAAAAATCACCCTGTACGCGTATTCGTTAGACTGTGCTGGTGTTTACTTCGTTACCGAAGAACACTGAAGTACCTTGAAGTTTTCTTATTGTACAATGTTATATCATGTATAAATGTTCTTTCATTGAAATGTTTTCTATAAAAAAAAGGAAAAATAAACTGCTTGTTATACTCGAGCAAAGAGAATTACTCTTTGCTGTAAACATCATTCTGTTAGTTGTATGCTTGAGAAAATATATTTTATATTTTCTTTAGAAGTTTGATAAATATGGTGTAGGAGTTTCTTAATTTTAGATCTCAGTATATTTATATTGAAAAATCATTTTCTTCTGTCTACGTGTTTTTTTTAGGGTTCCGTAGCCAAATGGCAAAAACGGAACCCTTATAGATTCGTCATGTCTGTCTGTCCGTCCGTTAGTCACAGCCACTTTTTGTCGAAAGTATAAGAGCTATCCTGTTGAAACTTGGTAGGTAGATGTATTATGTGAACCGCATTAGGATTTTCACACAAAAATAAAAATAAAACAAACTTTGGGGGTGCCCCCCATACTTAGAATTGAAACTCATAAAATTTTTTTTCACCAAACCCGTACGTGTGGGGTATTTATGGATAGATCTTTAAAAGTTATATTGAGGTTACTAATATCATTTTTTTCTAAACTGAACAGTTTGCACGAGAGACACTTCCAAAGTGGTAAAATTTGTCCCCCCCCCTGTAACTTCTAAAATAAGAGAATGATAAAACTAAAAAAATCTATAATGTAGACCTCAACAAAAACTTCCAACGAAAATTGGTTTGGATGAGATACAGTTAGCAGTTTTTGAGATATAGAACATTTTCAAAAACCGCAAATATAACTTTGCCATTCATACAAACACTATGAAAAACAAAGTTATTTTTATTGTTTGTGTATATTACTTACTAATCTCAATATAATTATATCCCTAATTTAGCTTGCTATTACGGAACGCTTCATGGGCGAGTCCAACTCGCACTTGGCCGGTTTTTTTTTCAAATACTTAATTTTACTAATCGACTTCCAAAAAATAATTGCAAACCATAAGTAGCCAAATCGGTCCAGCCGTTCTCGAGTTTTACCGAGATCGAACAGCAATTGATTTTAAGATACTCGTATATAGGGTGTTTTCGAAAAAAACTTCTTTTCTCCTAGAAATGTTCTGATTAATATTTATAAATGCAAAAGTGTGTGATGGATAGATGGACGTTTGTTATTCTTCTTCTTTTGTTTATAACCTGGATTACGTTCCAGGGATAATAATTAACTAGTTACGAGTACATACCGAGAGAAGCTGGTGACAACAGCTAGTAAAGTATACCCTGTCTTTTGTTTCAGGTCTCCCCAACGACTTGACAGTGTACTGGCATTCATATCCGTACAGCCTAGGTATCGTCTTCTGCAAGCTGAGAGCCCTGATCTCTGAAGCGTAAGTGTTTTACCTATTTTTTTTCCTTGAGCACCCCTTGAGGGTCCGACAGAGACCAAATCCGATGTTGGTACAGTGGCTGAGCGATTGCGGGTTCGATTCCCGCATGGAACATAATTATATTTGTATGATCTACTTAACATATAGTTTGTCTGCGTTTGCGGGTGAGCCAGTATAGGTACATTTTAAAGGATTATTGTGCCAATATTTACTCCTTTATACTTTCTTTACACCTTCTAAAAAGGCGTGGATCTGAGTCAGTACGAGTCTGACAGTCCCTCCGCTTCACAAATGAGACCATCCCGCCCGGGATGGGCGGAGAGGTCTCATTTGTTAATTTTACCACGCCAAAAAAAAACAGAAGCGCAATAAAAAAGCTGTTGATTTCTGGAGCGAAATAACCTTTCCTACCTTGTAACTCTTGAACTAGGTTGTGTACACTCTACGCCATTAAAGTTTGACCTCTGAAAGTAGTTGCATTAACGCAGTTAGATATATGGTGTGGGAGCGCCTCGTAAAGTTGCCGGTGGGCAAGTAGGTATTTAAACTACTTAGGTTGAGGCTACGTGAAGTAGCGATTTGCGATGCGACTGGAAGAGCGAAACGATATCGCTGATTTATGGTGTAGCCATATTTTTACAGCATTCATTACGCAGATTGCGAACAAAAACTTGTAAATGTCAATTGGATACATTTTTGATTTTAACGTTATTGCTATTTGTTTCAATTCATTCTTAAATATATTGTTGTTTTATACTTTTAAGAGCACGATTTTTCAATAGGCAGGTTTTACTTTTTGAACTAAGTATAAAGTTAAGGATAAAAAGACAAGTAGTTCTTGAGAATATACAGAAAAATAAACGAGGACGTTTTAGCAAGCATTCTAATGAACGTTCTGGGGAGCTTATTGTCGAGCCGACTGTCAAGTTTGACGACTTTAATAATCAAACATTGCGAAGTCTTACTACGAGTAAGCTTATTGGCAAGGAAACTCCCAGTAGTACTACTGGTAACATTCATCATCATCAGCCAGAAGACGTCCACTGCTGAACATAGGCCTCCCCCTTAGACCGCTACGCCGAACGACAATTCACCACTTGCATCCATCGGTTGTCCGCGACTCTCACGATGTCGTCGGTCCACCTAGTGGGAGGCTTGCCTACGTTTCGTCTTCCGGTCCGTGGTCGCCACTCGAAAACTTGGTAACACTACTCAGTAAGATTACTGGGAATATCGACTGAAGCTTTCGCTACAAAGATCGTGAAAATTATCGTGGAGATGTTTGGCGCTATGCTCGGCTCTGTTCGTTATTCAGTTCAGTTAAAATTAATAAAAAAGTTTTTTATTTTCTCCTTTTTATTAGTTTATATAATATTTAACAAAAATCTTCATAAGATGTCTTTGAAAATCTACAATCCTAGTAACAACAAAAACGGATCTATGCGGGCAACTTCACGGATATCATATTGTTAAATACTAAAACCTTCCGCAGAATTTAACGAACCCTTTTCTGAAAACCGCATCAAAATCGGTTCAGCCAAACGCGAGATAATCGCGGACAAACCTGCAATCGTCTCTGAAAATTTACAATCCAAGTAAGCAAAAACAGATCCACGCGGGCAACGTCACGGGATATCCATTAGTGTTATACACCTTGTCCAAAATGTAATGAACACTTTAGTGAAAACCGCATTAAAATCGGTTCAGCCAAACGCGAGATAATCGCGGACAAACATACATACATACAGGTCGAACTGAGAACCTACTTTTTTTTTTGAAGTCGGTTAAAAACGGCGAGTGCTCGATGTTCTGTTACACAAGTAAATGCTCAAGTCTATCAGATTTTTAGACAGTTTTCTTATAATAATGAGATGGCAAAAGCTCTCACATAAAGACGTCAATTTTAGCCTTGAAAAATGATGACGCATTATCCGTAAGAATAAGATCTCTTTCATGCAAAAGAAGTTTTTTATTATCTTCCAAACATATGGTAGGGATTTCGCTGAGCCAACTAAAAAATATGTTTGCCATTAGTAACTTCTAGCCAATAACATCCGTTTTCAATATAAAAATAAGCATTGCCGACTTCAATTCAACGATGATTGATTGAAATTCAATTCATGGATCTAAGGATTTAATAACAATAATATTTGTACTCATTTTATTAAACTGTTTGTCTCTTTTAAAACGGACGACATATGAAAACGTCTGGACAGTTTATTACAAAAGAATTTTCATGAAAAATGAGCTTCCAAGTTCAACAATGTTTTGCCAAACTAAATATTTTTAACTAGCTGACCCGGCAAACTTCTTACCGCCCATAACTAAAGTCAGTCAATGGGGAAGGCAAGTGTCAAAGTGACAAGTGACATTAGTGTCCCAAAAGAACTGTCAAATCAAAGGAATTTTCTGAAAAAAAAAAACGCTTTACTTGATGTAAAATGACTAGATGTTGTGTAACAGGCTGTATAAAAATGATGGAACATACAAATTTCCGACAATTCACACTATCAAGAAATAATGGGTAGCTGCTATGACTGCTGCATGCTGTGAGAAAAAAAATTGTATTATCAATAAGGAAAAGCTATATAATAAACAAAAATCTACCCTTGCGAAGCCGGGACAGGCCGTTAGTTGAATTTATATTAATTAAATTCTATGATTATACCATAACTAAACAATCGAATACACCTTTCAAAATAATATCTACTTTTCTTTAAGTATTGCATCGCTCTTTATATCATGAAATGGTTCGTCTGGTGGAAGAATTATCACCGGGACCGAGATTTATGATAGTTGTGGTTATAGGAAGTTAAAATTCTTACCATATTGCTCCAATCTATAAAATAGATGTAAAATTAGATGAAGAAGACAAACACAAAACTTGATGACATTTTTCTCAATATAGAATGTCAGAAGCATCACTTAATTCTTTGTAGAGGCAATTTTAAATCCCTACTACAAGTAAATGTGTGTTTAATGTAGTAGAATCAAATTTATAGCCTCTCAACTAAATCACTTTTTTTTTCCTCTTGTAGATGCACCGCGGCGTCTTAGTTCTGGTTTTAGTACGTATATGCACTTGCATTGACGAATAATTTCCCATATTTGTTTTTTAGAATAAACTCATTTTTTTTATAACAAAATACGTGTTTGTTTTTTGTACAAGCTCAGTAATCTGACTTATGGGACAAACGATCGCAGCGTCATCTACGAATAGCTTTGAGTTGCCATTCCCATTGTTTTGCCTTCACGAAAAGGTTCACTGAACTCGATAAAATTTCATTGAAACAATGATCGATTTCATGAAGGAAATTTCATGAAGTCATTCCTTCATGAAATTTCATCAATTTCATTTTATGACACTGATCGATTTACGTTTATGTTTACCGATAAGTTTTAATCTGTGTGCTTCATCCAAATTGGAAGGTAAAAGTGAACGTTGACAGAGTTTTATTGAACCCTTTCCGTGCATTGATGAGATTTTATTTTTAAATAATGGTTCAGAGCAGTAGTAGCCGCGAATTACGAGTTGTAGGTCGAGAATCGTGTGATGAGAAGGGATGATGGACATGTAAAGAGGAGGGAAGACACTCATGTGACTAAGAGAGAGATGATGAAGAGGAAGCCCAAAGAAAAGATGAATGGATTGTGTGAGGAATGATATGAATGTTAACCGACTATGATGCTTTGACGTCAGACAGGGGAGAATGGAAGAAGAAGCGTTGTGCCGACTACAAGTGAAATGGGAAAGGCAGAAAGATGATGTTGACGAAGATCAAGTCAGTAGGTCCATCATGGGCGGGGAGGAGTCATTTGATGATTTTACTACGTTAAAAGGGACGCCTAACCACGCGTCATATTGCCACAAAATCACCATCTCCGTCCGTCCGCGCAAATGATCGGTTTCGTGTGAGAATCGCTTAATACTGCTGTAGGTATAAATGTATAGGGAAACTAGCTGACCCGGCAAACGTTGTTTTGCCATATAAATAATTAAAAAAAAATTAGGTGTGTACTACCCCTAACATTTAGGGGAATGAAAAATAGATGTTGGCCGATTCTCATAGATACCGGATAAGCACAAAAAATTTCATCAAAATCGGTCAAGCCGTTTCGGAGGAGTATGGCAACGAAAACTGTGACACGAGAATTTTATATATTAGATAGATGGGGAGGGAACAGATGGGACCAAATGACATATTACTTTGCTTAACTATGCTGGGGACGGCTTCCTGTCGAATCGGATGCAGCTGAATATTAGTATTTTACATAAAGCAACCTGCCTCCACAACTACTCCGCTGCTGCTGAATATCAGTATCTGACCTCCACATCCCAGTAACTGGGTAATGCGATCCCTTGGAAAGATTGGTTGTCAGACTTTCGAGCTTCTGACTGTGATTAACGACTTTTTTTTTTGGGACAAACCCACCACACTATTCCCAAACCACTGCAACTCCTGAGAGCCAGAATCAACAGTGGCAACCACCAGAAAAGCGCCGAGACAATGAAGCTCGACGTGTCCCGGAGAATGAATTTACCTGTCTTGGATCCTGCACGAAATTAATCAGAAAAGAATAGTGGAGGAGTAGGAAAAATATGTTTC
This sequence comes from Agrotis exclamationis, assembly GCA_950005045.1. NCBI lineage: Eukaryota > Metazoa > Arthropoda > Insecta > Lepidoptera > Noctuidae > Agrotis > Agrotis exclamationis. The sequence goes on along the minus strand of OX465429.1, from coordinate 15,447,699 downwards.
CACTTTCCTCCATGCAAGCAGGAGACAGAACAAAGCAAGGCCAATAGGCACAAAGGGATATTACAACTGGGAGACTGATTAACGACTGTCAAAGATCTACAAATGACAGCCAGGATCAATGGCTTTGCGTGCTTTCTGAGGCACGGAGGAAACTCGCTATGATAAATGGTCACCCATCCACAGACCAACCTCGGCAAGCGCGGCCTCCGCGGCTGTTATTATTTAGCAACATGGCTATGAGCTACAATATCACAAAAATGGACAGCCTCAATTTAGTGACCTGCTGAAATCGTTCCCCATTGACCTAATAACGAAATGTACATAATCGGCACGATTTTAATTATAATGAAGTAACGAAGTCAAATTGACACAGGCGATACGTAAATAAGCGGTATTACCTATAAACAATATGCAAATTTTGCCTTCATGAATACCAAATAAGTTTGATTCGGGGAAATTGGTAGGTTTTGGATGAGCGATGTGAAGTTTTGGTAAAAAAAACAACAGATCATCTGAAATACATGGATTTGTTTTTTTATTTTCCATCTAACCCCCTAAAACTTAGAGGGCCAAAACCTGCCAGGGTCGCGGGACAGTCGCTACATGTAACCGTGACCCTAGAACGTAAAGGGCTATTGAAGGATCACCGTGGATCTTAGTCAGTACAAGTCTGACAGTCCCTCCCGTGGCGGGGAGTGGGGGGTGGAAGGACTCATTTGATGATTTTACCACGAAAAAAAGCCCTAAAACTGACTTCCACATTCGGTTTTCATCTATAAGTTTTGTGTTGTTTTGAAAGTCGATTATGTTTTTTTTTTCTAAAGTTAAGTTTTCCCCTTTTTAGTGATTTTTGTAAAAACTCCTTTTTTGAATGCGGTTAAAAAAATATGAATAATGACTTGAGTCTTGAAAGTGGTAGTGACAGTCATATAAAAACGCTATAAAGCTAAAGCGCTTGCAGACTTCGGTCATAAACCGACTTCTGTGCTAGAAAGCTATTACAACTGAATTTACTTTTCATCCGTTCTCGTTTCAGGCGATGAACTGAATAGGTATTGCGAATGCAAATGTCAATTGGTCGTTTCCTTTCAAAGCGGTGGTGGCCGCTAGCTAGATCTTTTACAAAAAAGTTTTCAATTTTTATATTAGAAAAGACATTTCTTTTTCATATTGTAGCATATTTATACGTTTTATTTAATTGAAATAATATTTTAGGGCCGATTCACACTGAGACGCGATGTATCAAATCTATCTTTATTTAATACGCGAAAAGATTCACATTTCGGTTTATCCACACCGCCGGTAACATTTGTGGAGCAACAAAAGGCAACACGATAACATTCGGTAGCATTCGGTAACTTTTGTGGCTCCTTGTTGCTATTTGTTGAATGATACTTACCCGTGCATCCACACCGCAGTAACATCCGAAAACAAAAAGTTACTAAGTTTTGCCGTGTTACTGTAAGTCGAGTAACGTTGCTCGACAATCGGTAACATTGTTAGATAATGTTACCTCAACATTGCAATAACTAAATAAAGCACATCACACACGGCTAAGAAACTATAATATTTTATCTTAAGATGTTATGTTAATATAATATATCGAGTAGTCACGATATTATCGTGCCTACTCGATGTCGAAGTTATTCTTTGTTAATTTTTGTTGGCGTAACAAGGAGCCACAAAAGTTACCGAATGTTACCGTGTTGCATTTTGTTACTGCGGTGTGGATGCAGGGGGTAACATTGTTACCGATTGTCGAGCAACGTTACTCGACTTACAGTAACACGACAACACTTAGTAACATTAAATAACATTTTGTTGGCGGATGTTACCGAGTAACATTAGGAAACGTTGAGCTACAAATGTTACCGGCGGTGTGAATGCACCGTTTCGCGTCGCGTCTCAGTGTGAACTGACCCTAAATCAACTTCACACAAAGAAAGGACTAGATACCAACGCCAATTCGGGCAAGCGGAAGGCGAGTAATGGGTGACTCGCTGTCCGAGCATGGACCATGCCCGGGTCGTGTTCCACGCCCGCCTCAAAGAGCTATAAGCAAAACGACGGGGATTGAAACCACTTTATAATTTCATGTAATCAAAATTTAATGAAAACAAACGGAAAAGAATCAGAAAAATAACCATTTTCCTTCATCGCAAGAATTGGACAAATAAAAGAAAGTAGACAACCAAAGATACCCCGCTTGTGGGTTACAAAAATCCAACAATACGGGTCCGAAAATTGTTGGGAAAAATAATAAATGCACACAATTTATATTGGCAGCTTTCCGAACCGTCTTCACTCTGACACTTTATCCCCATCATGTCTTAACCTCAAGTGAGACGCTTCAGAATGCTTATATTTCTCTTGGGAGAAAAGTGAAATCGGGTTTTGATACATTTTATAAATTATTTTCCAAAGGATTTGTTTCTTATTACAGTTGACAGCGTAGAAGAGTTTATTGATGCTCTGTTATTTCATTATTTGTTTAGTTTTTATTATTTCAGTTTAATATACACCGTGTTCTTCACGTTATCCATAAACTTTAGCAAATACTTCTATGGCTTTTACAAATCAAATCCAGCAAAGGAAGTAGTACTTAAAAAGGCTTCGTTACAAAGATATTTGTAATTTCATTTAATGAAATTTAATTGAGCTATGCAGTGAGAAAGTATCTTAATTTGAAATCTATCAAATACTATTTGCATTTCATTTGTTTCAGCCCGCCAAATGTTATGAATGACGTTGCCAATTCGGATAAAGAGGCATGCATATCGGGTTATTTACGTCTAGGTATTTAGTTTGTATGAAAATTAACAAAAAATAAAAAATAAGAATTTATTAATGTGTCCATAATGAAAAATGCTTACTTCCATGGTTTGAACATCTGGTCGAAGTTTATGTATATCGTCCGGAACACGGTGTATACTTTGAATAAATACATTTTATTGCTTGATAGTTTTTTTTCTTTTTTACATTCACCGTCTAATCTGCCATGTTTTTCTTTTAAAAAATTAGAAATTTGCCTTGTTTGCGGAACATGTGAGGTGACCGCGTCACTGGAATGCCAAAGGCAATTGAAAAAACAGTGTGGTTTTTAGAACCAGTGAAGTCAGACTGACCCTGAAATTAAAAAGAAGAGTGTCATAGGGCAATATTTCATATAAAAAAAAATCTGTGAAGGGAGACACACGAGTGATCTTGTAAGTGTTCCGTTTTTTCATTTGGATGTACGGATCCCTAAAAAATGTTTAAAAATAGTATCTAGAACTAGGTGGAATATTCCTAGGTACCTATTAAAATAAATATATTATATTTATACAGAATCTCTCCACGAGCCTATCATCCAACTCATTCAATCGTTCATTCGTGAATAAATAACAAACTTTCATGAATAATTATTAAAGCAAAGATAAATAAAACTCAGAAATAGTAGTATTTTACTATCTATTTTTGCTATCAGGATAGAAATTTTCTACCATTATAATTGGCCTTCAACGAAATTGTCTAAAAGTTACTTCTTTAGTAATAGAAAACCAAAACTCAATCAAACAACGAGAATAATTACAAATTACTCTGGAAATTGGTAACAATTTCCCCGAGAAACGTCTTTGTGTTTGCGATAGATAAATAATAATAAATACTATCTCTTTATTACTAGCGTCACAATTACTTTCTTATGAGAAAATAAATATATTTTTTGGTCATAAAGTTAAAGGTCACTCAAAAAACCCGTGTAACATTTTGATGGAAAACTTTCTATCTTTTGCCATCCAAAAATAAACAAAAACATGATTAATTTGTTTTGAAAGAAAGTTCTTTAGGTTATCTAAACCAAGTCAAAGTAAAAGAAATGAGACTCATACATATATATCTAGATGACGATCATTTATCTTAAATAAACATTAAAGAGAAGTTATATTATTCGTTCGTATATTTGTGAAAGGTAATCTCTGTTAATCCTTATACAAAAATATCTTTTACTGTTGATAAGCTACACTATTGCTCAGTGCGATTGGATATAATTAAACATGGGAACAAAGTTGATGGTAGAAGACAATTTAAAACAAAATAATTCAATAAAAACAAAATAATTAAAAAACCCGCCTGCCTATCGATCCTCTATAGAATATAAGCAAACTAACTCTCCAGTTTGGTTAGTAATCTCAAATCGAATTAAGGGCCAGCATAAATATAGATAAAATTATTAGATATTGATTTGATCTTCAACATAATATTATTTGACATCTCTCAGATAAAACACTTCAAAGAACATTGGACATTATAGTGGCAGCCCTCAAAATGTTGGGAAATTGTAACGTGTAGGTATCTAGTTAATGTATTCTACAATGCATTTCTAAATGAAACTAAATTAAATTACTATTTAAAAACATTATAGTTGACATAAAATATAAAAGGATATTTGTAAAAGGATTGTCGTAATACAAATAAAATCGAGTATCTTTATTGTATAACACAAATGTTATCCAGAAACTCATAAATCTAACGGTAATTTGTTGGAAACTTTATGAAAAGCTCGTCAGTTACATGGTTCATATTTCACGAATAATTCAGGTTTATTTAGACAAAACGTTGCCAGTTTTTTTTATTTGTTGAATAATTATGTTGCTTTCGTAACTTTTAGTTGTTCCATGTTTTTTTTATCAACTACGATTTGTATATTTTTTGCCGCAATTGTAAATGTGTTTTTTGTCGTTCGCGATTGCTTAATTAAGGCGACCCCAATTACATGGGACTTGAACATAACTGACAAAATGTGACGGATTCATCCGTCACATTTTGTCAGTTATGTCGATCGGGTTGAGACTTTGCATGCATAAAGCTACTATGACGTAGGCATCTCCTAAGAAAGGATTTTGATACATTCTACCCCTAAGGGGATAAAATAGGGGATGAAAGTTTGTATAAATCTTCTAAGATTTTCGACTGATTACGCAAGCGAAGCCGCGGGCAAAAGCTAGTTTCATATAATCATGTTTATGAATTAATGGTATGGTGACCATACGTACATAAACACACGCCAAAAAGAATTGAGCTTTGACGAGTGGAGTTGCGATAGCCTTACTGGTAAGGCGTTTGGAGTACTTATCCAGAAGACGTGGGGCCCCCGCAGCTGAACAAGAAATACAGCTTTCCTCAAAATAAATTTACAATACGCGACACATGTGTTAATACAAATAATTAAAACTTTAATATTGGTCACGTTTACATTAGGTTTGTTAACAAGGCGTGAGTTTCTAGTAAGCGATTATCGGACAGACAAAATAATACCTACTTATGTACGAGATTTATAAGCGAATATTTAGACGGGAATTGCGTAGATTCCGAAAATGGGACGAATTGTTTTCGTGTTTACTAATCTTTATGTAAAAGCTAACCTGTTTAGGTCGTTGGAATGTGGTTGGAATGTCTGAAGAGTTAAACGCGATAATGGAACTGTGGAGGACGGAGTGGACTTGATGATGAATAAAAGTCAATATTCACCACTATGAGATTATATTTCCATAGGTTTCAAAAATATTACATTCGCTGGTTCAGAACAAGTACAATTTGCATGGTTACAGTTTGATAATTCTATCTAACGCGATAAAAACACGAGACACGTGTGCACTCTTTCGTGATCCGAGGCGAACAGGAGTGCCCAGTTGTCCTGCCCAATCAAGACTGTTGGTATGCCAGCGTCATATGCTAACTCCTCGACTATAGGCGTCAGGTGTTCGAAGTTTGCCAGTTCCTTTGCACTTATTGACTGCCCTGATAGTTCGAGTCTGTCGATGGTCCTGGCTTCGATGTCTATGCCTTTGGTTGTGTATTTTCCTCGTATATTTACCTTGACTCGTTGCGAGTTCGTAGCATCGATGCGTGTGCCTGCTACGGCCTCGATGTAGAATGGTTCGTTTGGACCTTCTGCGCCTATCCGCTGTGCGACTTCAGTAGTAAGTAGAGTTATTGTCGATCCATCGTCTAACAAAGCAAATGTGTCTACCTTACCGTTTGGTCCCGATAGTGTCACTGGTACTACTTTCAGCAAAACTCGATTATACGTGCACGGCGTGCTCGCGTTGGTGATGACGGTGTGCGGCGCGGAGTCGGAGCGCGACGCCACGTGCTCTGCCGCTGTGACGCGAGGACGCTCTTCCCCGTCGTTTGCGGCGCTCGTTCCCCGACTGTTGTCGCCATGCAGCAGCCTGTGATGATAGTGCTCGCAGTCTTGCACCTCACACTGCTTGCTTTTGCATCTATGCTTCCACGTCCGTCGGTTCAGGCACCTGAAACATAATTTATTTTTACGTGCAATTTCCCATCTATCAGATATCGACATTTTCCTAAAGTTAGGACAGATAGCCACGCTATTACAGTTGCCGTTGCATATCACACACGGTGTTTTATCGGTCTCTGCTATTTTAAACGTCTTGTGAGCAGGTCGGTGAGAACGTTTTCGTTCATGTTCCACTTCTATTGTGGCGTGACGTGCATTGAGATCTGCCTCCCGATCGAGAAATCGTCCCAACACTATTAGGCCAGGCTCTACGTCACTTGCAGCCATCTCATAATCGTACCACCTGCTCCTTAACGTGACCGACAACTTTTCTGAAATAACGGAAATCATTTCCGGGCTATGTAAATATTCTGTTCTTCCTAGAGCTTGTACCGCAGCGATAGCGTTCGTTACTTTTGATGCGAACACACATATATCTGTAGGGTTATCTGACACTTTAGGTAACTGGCGTAATTTATTTAATTCGTAAGTTATCAATGCGTGGGATCGTCCAAATCTAGATTCTAACCTTTGCATAATTTGAACAGATGAGGCTCCAAGAAACAGACATTTAACTGCTTTATACGCGGGCCCTCTCAACGCTTTTCTGAGGCGGGCTAAATTCCCTGCCTCTGTATGAGTCGACGCAGACTCATTATACGCTGCTTTAAAATGCAGCCATTCGCCGGGTTGGCCACTATAAATAGGTAAATCAAATTCATACCTGCTGGCGGCGGGTTTTCCCCGCGCTACCTCTAACAGCAAGCTCCCCTCGTCGCTACGTCGCGGCGAGGTCGGTGGCGCGTCGTCACGCGTTGTCGTCCGTGTGTCGTCGCGTCGCGGCGGCGTGGGTGAGTTTCCGTGTGGCGTCGTGGGTTGTGACGTCAGCGGATGGGTGTGGCCGCGGTGTCCGCTGAGGGAGTCTACAGCTTCCGTTTGACGTTTCGATGATGCAGCCGAGCTTCCCTCCAATAATTCTTCGTCTGCTGATTCTGCCTCCAAGAGTGCTAACCTGGCGGCGGCGAGTTCCATTCTCGCCTGGGCCAACGCCTTCCTATTGGTTTTGGTCTCGTCTCGTGGTTGTCCGTGTGGTGTTGTCACCCCTGGGCTGTGGCCTTGGGTCTGGTCCGACTCTGTGACGGAATAATCGGGCGGGTCTGTCGTCACCGCCGCTGTTGCCATTTCCGTGGAGACGGGCTCGTTCCCTTCCGTGGCCGCTGTGAGAGGTTCTTGCATACCGCGTGTCCTCACCATGTGTACGATATTGCAATCACCACACTACCACTTTCACGTAGTATCAAACTGGAACCATACGTGTTTGTACCTGTCCGGGTAAAAGGACCTATATCCGGCTAGAAGGTCCAATGTGGAGGACGGAGTGGACTTGATGATGAATAAAAGTCAATATTCACGACTATGAGATTATATTTCCATAGGTTTCAAAAATATTACATTCGCTGGTTCAGAACAAGTACAATTTGCATGGTTACAGTTTGATAATTCTATCTAACGCGATAAAAACACGAGACACGTGTGCACTCCTTCTGTTCGCCTCGGATCACGAAATATAATCTCATAGTGGTGAATATTGACTTTTATTCATCATCAAGTCCACTCCGTCCTCCACAGGAACATTAGAGCAATTGAAGGGACCGGATGCTTTTTAGTGGCTACGAGTGTGACAGTCATTTCTTTAAACCAGAGCCAGAGGGGGGGCAATTTAAATATTTTCAACTCCGAAAATGGCCGCCCTTTATCATAGAATGCTAGTATAGGTAATAACAGTTAAAGAAAATCGACGAAATCATAACTAGGCAAGATTTGGCAGAGTGCAATCACGAGGCTGCAAGACTTTTTCGTCTCGACATTCGATTTTCGTTGTGAAAATCTCTTCGTATAAAAGAGCCTTCAAAGCGCCAGCTTGATTTTAAAAAAAGAACGAAGAATTTCACACTCTTTTTATATTATTCTCATTGTTTCGTGTACTTTGATCACAGACAATCAGTAATGGCTTTGTGTCTGATCACACGTGTTATTTGAAACGTAATTTCCAGTGATTTTACAAAGGATCTTCTGCTTTTTTATTATTTGTGGTGGAAACGTCTGGGAACAACATCCTTTGAGATTTGCTCTATGAATCTTTCTCGTTATTGTTTGAAAAAAAAAAACCATTTGAGTACATAAGCCCCTAGTACTAATTCTACTTATTTTGGCGTACCTACTTAAATTCATACTTGAATTGTGCACGATGTAAATTATATGGAAAATTAAAAAGCACCTGTGGTGTACGAATGAGGAACTATAATTAGGTTGTTGTAAGTTAGCTACAACAATAATTCCCCACGAAAAAAAGTTTTGATTCTGTTTTCCTAGTAGGTACTTTCTGTTGAGATTCCACATTGTGTTCTCGTTTTCGATAGTTTTGTGCTGGATTCTGTTGTTTAATTGTTCTGCCATCCGTGCGGAAAAAGGAAATAGAGCAAATTTACAATAATCAAAAACAAAATTAACAAAAACCTTTGGCTAATTTATACATACTTTTATTCGTGGGCAATTAATTTTGTGGCGAACTTGCAACAACCCCTATAATTTTATCCATCAAATGAACGTCCAAGTTGTCGTTTAATTTTTTTTTGTTCAGCCTACGCTGTCCCACTTCTGGGCAAAAGCCCGCCCCAAAGTCTTTCCAAGTGTCCTTGTCCCGGGGTGCTAAGACAGGAAACCTCCACGTGCGCCCGTGGACTGGAGTTCCCTCTCGGATACGTCCGGGGGGAAGACCAGTTTTTCGGGCCGGTGCACCCTGGGATGCGGGCAAAAACTCTCCTTAGGCACTATGTGCCTAAGGGGTTTCTTTGCCCGTATGCAAATAGCCTGTCGGGTGGACGCTCCAACGCGTGTCCCTCTGAACAGCAGAGGGCACAGCGGCGGAGCGGGCTTGCGGACGGTGAGTAATGGGTATGCTCGCCGTCCGACCAAGGACCAAGCCCGGGTCGGTGGCGCGTCGTGTTTCACGCGTCACCGACGACGGGGCCCCTTATGGGGCCAAATGCCTGCCGGGGTCGCGGATTTTTCTTAATCCAGGATACCGTGGCCCCGGAACGTAAAGGGCATCCGACGGAACACGGGTGGATTTTAGTCAGTAAGAGTCTGACAGTCCCTCCCGCCCCCCCCAGTAGACTCATTTGATGATTTTGCCACCCTAGAAAAAAAAAAAAAAAAAAAAAAAAAGTGTCCTTGTCCCAGTGCCGCTCATGGTATGATTCCAATTTCCAGCTCGTCTCGCCACCTCGTTTACTTTATGTCACAAAAATGTGAAGACTCGTGTTAGGGCTCCAATACACCAGATGGCTTAGTTGGTAACGGTGTAGGTACTGAATCAGAAGGTCGTGTTTCCCATGTCCTGCTCGCACTCGATTTTCTACAAAAAAAAGAAAAGGATTTACTAATCGAAATATAATAAAATAATAATTCTGTAATGGCAAAAAAATTAAAAAACACGCTTTTAGCACGCACTAAAAATTATACATTTTAGTCTTCTCTTATTATTCAAACTTAATTTACTACTTATCCGCCACCTTGGGACGGCCGCCATGTTGGATTTAGGTCACGTGATATTTTTTTTCGTATACCATTCAGCAAACCCTTTCGTTTAATACCCATATAAGGGGGGTGCATTTCAAATAGCCTGTCCGCCATCTTGGATGTCCACCATATTGGATTTAAGTCACGTGATAATTTTTTTTCGTATTTCTGACAGCAAACCCTTTCATTTGATACCCAAGATCAGGGGGTGGATTTCAAACAGCCAGTCCGCCATCTTGGGGAGGCCGCCATATTGGATTTGTAATGACGTTTCTTAGCTAATCGTGTATTGTCATCAAAATTCAGAGCGTGTGCAAAATTTCATCCTAATCGAAGAGCGGGAAGTGGGTCAAATTAAGATATATTATATTACCTACAAGTGAAGCTAATATAAGCGTGTTAAAAATACAGAACGTTGGTAACACGCTTACAGCTGTAGACAGGTACACATTGAGTCGTGTAATTTTGTGTTCTGGTACAATGCAGACCGCAAAACATTTTTCTATAAAATCAACCGAAGTTACGCGACTCATATTTACGCTCGTCTTTCTTCAGTCTTATTTTTAGGAATCCTGAAATAGTAGATTGTATGACAAGGGAGCAAAATAATATTTTTACGGCGAGGGCGCTATTTTGAATCCAGAGCGAAGTGAGGGATTCTACTGCAGAATTCTTTAGTAGAATCCTGATCGTAGCGAGGGATTCAAAGTATGTATGTCGTCCGAGCCAAAAATATATTTTGCGCCCGAGTGATACACTCTACTTTTCATCACCCACTATGAGAAAATAAAAAGCGCCTCATATTTTATTGTTATATTATTATTTAATAAAACATAGAGTAACCACTACATTGAAATTAAAAAGTATCTAATAATAAAACAACTAAAAACTTATATTTCACTGTCACTTGAAGAACTCGTTTTTCAAAACAAAACCATGAATTTCTAAGCTGGGCCGGGCTGTAGTTCGCGTTTTTAAATTTTTTTTTTATTCAGCCAGCGACGGCGTGACTATGGGCCGTCGTACCAGCCAGTCTTTATTCAAACAATATTTGCGTTCGATTTCTTTGGCGCTGAACACTAAGATGTTCCAAATTCAAAAAGTGCGCGGCAAAGTTATTTGCGGCGCACTTATGTGCTTACAAAGAGGATTAAAAACTCATTACTGCCCGCTAAAAGTTTCCTATAGAAAACATCACTTTTGGGTGCACTTAAAGGCGAACCAAGTCGTCCTTTTCGAATAGATGGGATGAAAACACTTTAGTTAGAGGATTCCTCCAAAATTAATTTCACAAGTTATCAACTAGAAAATCGGAATTTGGAGCGAGACAATTAAAGAAAATCTCAAGTTTTTTCCGTTCCTAAAAAGGATTTACTGTAATTTAATTTCTTAAAGTGTACTTAATTTGTACACTTTAAAAAATTCAATTAACGTACTTACCATTATCAAGTTCATTTGTTACGTTTTTCGTCACGTCCCCAAACTCTTACTATTCTTGTATTCCAGTCTATTTCTACTTTAAAAGAACACGAAATCAATCTTGTAAAAAGGTCAAGTTTCCAACATTAACAATTTATTTTCTGCTTTGTTTCAGGGCTACCTACGTCTCTGTCTTGACGATATCTGCCTTCTCCCTCGAGAGATACCTGGCTATTTGTCATCCACTTCATCTGTATACCATGGCGGGACTGACCAGAGCTTCAAGAATTATTCTGATACTGTGGATCATATCCATAGTGTGCGCTTCGCCTTTTGCTGTGTACAGTGAGATCAACTACAAGGATTATCCGCCAAGTAAGTTTATTTTTTTTTTCTAATGTCGATATTCACCAATGAAAGCCAACTAATAGATCTTGCTAGCCTACTTTGGTCTTGTATGGACGACTTACCGAACACAGCATGGCGGTAATATCAAAGGAGTTGAACCATTCGATCGAGTTCGGTAGACGGTCTGCGAAGACGTTCGTTGGCTCGGTGTGTACGCGGCATAGAACATTTTTTTTATTAGGTAGCTACTGTAGCCACACAACGGGAAACTCTATAAGGCTCCGACGAAAAATTCCAACACGGGGGGGTCCAGAATCATTTCCTGGACCCATGGTATCCGTTTGTGCGTCGATGACTCTTACACCCTGTATTTGGGAATAGGCTAGGCAGATAATGATGGATGAACCTCCTTTTTGATTTCATCTCGCTCTTATCCAAGGCCATCTCCCTTTATATATTTGTTTACATAAAGTTTCTGGTCGGTGTCCTATTTAATTAAAGTTCCATATTCCTTTCATGTTGGACCCATGTCTCGATGTGCGCCTAAAATGTCAGATTTCATTAACAGACCGAAATTTGTCGGGTAAGGGTCATAGCACACATATTAACTTGAAAACGGATCGTAACCGTATCAACACGAGCCTTTTCTTTATAAAAGTCCGTATTGAAAAGCACACTAATTGGAACACGTAACGTAGACGATTTATCTCGGGAAAAGCAGCGGTCTCCGCGCTTGAATTCGTTTATTGCTCTGATTTGGTGCCAGTGAGGTCAACTAACAATTGGCAAGCCATAAGCGCAGCGTCGCTGAATCGACGCATCGGAGTTAGGTTGACGGCTGTTTGACGGCGAGGCGAAAGGCAATACAGCGAGTCAGTGACGAATTGACGATCCATGGCCTGTTGGTCTAGTGGTTAGTGACCCTGACTGCTATGCCGGAGGTCGTGGGTTCGATTCCCACCCAGGACTAATGTTTGTGTGATGAGCACGATCATTTGTTCTGTGTCTGGGTGTAATTTATCTATTATATGTATGTATTTAGAAATATATAAGTATGTTTATCAGTTGTCTAGTACCCATAACACAAGCTCTGCTTAGCTTGGGACTAGATGGCGTTGTGTGATAGTTGTGGAATATTATTATTATTATTATTATTATTTCCTAGAGTAATTCTTTTATTTTACTCTTTCAAGTAGCTCGTGACGGAATAATATCGTCCGCCCCCCGGATCGGTCTTATAAAGTCGCGCTTGCCTCTGTCGGCCCGAGGATGAGCGATGATTGCATAGCGTTTTCGTTCTTTCCAGTCGCTAACGCTCAGAAATCTTAAATAGATTTTCAACTTTAGGCTCTAGGGTCATCATCATCAGCAGACGTCCACTGCTGAACATAGGCCTCCCCCTTAGACCGCCCGCGCCACGCCAAACGACAATTCGCCACTTGCATCCATCTCTAGGCTCTAGGGTATAAGGCTGAAAATCTATTGGGGAGTACCGAGCGTTTACGATTATCGTTTGCGACTTGTTTCACTTGGCTAGGGGGCAGTTTTATTCATGCCATGGTTTCACTTTATAAACAGATCTTTGCTAGTAGTTGCTAGCAGTGGCCCGAAATTCTGTCGACTAGAGTTGTAGTTGGGGTCGCGAGACTGTCTTATCAGGTAACCCTGATCCTGGAACGTAATGGGCTATTGAAGGATGTCGTGGATTTTAGTCAGTACGAGTTTAACAATCCTTCATGGGTGGAGGACTCGTTTGATGATTTTACCATAAAAGAGACGCATTCGATTTGCCTGAAGCTTTCTATTATCACAATTTCTTTCATATAAATGTTTGTAAACTTAACAGTACTATAATAGAGATAGTATAATGTAAAATAATAATCAGATAGTCTAACAAATTAATGTTGCCTAAGGAATTGAGTTACGATGCAATATTACTCACATAAATTGCATTGTAAATTTTCCAGTAGCTTAGAGAAATAATTATGTGAAAATAACAGAAGCGGCCGACTGAAATAGTTTAATCTTATCTCCATTTCTTATTTTAATTAATTACATTACACCCACATTAATATTACTTAATGCCAGCGGCGTTGCTTGAGTGAAGTTTGGTAATCCCTCAAGATCGTCATACAGGGATAAAAAGTATCCTACGTGGTGACACATTCGATTTCTAGACTTTTTTTTAGCGTGGTAAAATTATCAAATGAGTCCTCCCACCCCGGGCAGGGCAGGAGGGGCTGTCAGACTTGTACTGACTAAAATCCACGGTGTCCTTCAATAGCCCTTTATGTTCCAGTGTCACGGTAATGAGATAAGTCCCGCGACCCCGGCAGGATTTGGCCCCCTAGAGGGGGGCCCCGTCATTATGCTGACGCTCTTTGAGGCGCGCGTGGAACACAACGCGTCCTCGACCCGGGCATGGTCCATGGTCGGGCAGCGAGTTGCCCTTTACTCGCCGCCCGCATGCCCGCGCCTACGGTAGCCGGAGATCGTTTTGCGACGATTTCTAGACTTTGTAGAAACATGTACGCACCAAACGTTATTCAAATCCGCTGAGTAGTTTTTGTGTAAAAGTGCAACAAAGATCCATTCCATATTTACAACTTTCACACAGATAAATAATAGTAAAAAGATAATATTAGGTAGAAAATGCGAAAGTCACTTATTGTGTCCTTTTCAGAACCAGCTAGGCCAGAAGCCCCGTATAAAAACTTATTTGGGGCCCTTCTAAGTTCTAGTGTAGTGTATAGTTTTGCAAAATAAAGCATACTGACTCGTATAGCTCATGCTATTACTGATACCATTAAGATAATTAAGAAGGGAACTAGAAAATTGAGAATGCTGAAATAATACTTTTATGTTTATGTAAAATAAAGTGAAAATCACGTAAAGTGATGTTATGCCTTATGGCCATAAGGCATAACATCACTTTACGACTAATAGGAGGCAAGCCGTGAAATCGTGGGGTACAGCTAGTTATAATTATAATAACTTTTGGATGTAATTTAAAGGCAAAACGCTGCATTTCCAGTCGTCTGTAAAATTTACGAGACGCGCTTTGTGTAATTTATTTGTAACTTAATTTAAGTCATGTTAGAACTTAATTTGAATATATTCCTCACTTTAATATTCCAGTTTCACAGTTCAAATTAAACTAGCGTTAGAAACGTTAAAAACTCCATTTACGCATGAAAATTATTACACTCTATTTCTAACTAAATTAAGTGGGTATTCGTCCATGCATAAGAATTCATCGTAAGCATTGATTTTTTTAGACAGAATCTGTGTTTAATATTCAATGTAAATGATTCAGAATAACGAGAGAGAAAATTGTGTTGACGACATTTTCTTGTCTTCATTTTCGCGCCATTACACTGATTTTGGTTTTACCTTTATTTGTTTAGGAATAATTAGGTATTTATTCTATTTTTGGAGCAAGAAATAAGCTAAATACGAATACTTTTTAGGGTTCCGTAGCTAAATGACAAAAACGGAACCCTTATAGATTCGTCATGTCTGTCTGTCTGTCTGTCTGTCTGTCCGTCCGTATGTCACAGCCACTTTTTGTCGAAAGTATAAGAGATATCCTGTTGAAACTTGGTAGGTAGATGTATTATGTGAACCGCATTAGGATTTTCACACAAAAATAAAAACAAAACAAATATTGGGGGTACCCCCATACTTAGAATTGAATCTCAAAATTTTTTTTTTCACAAAACCCATACGTGTGGGGTATCTATGGATAGGTCTTTAAAAATGTTATTGAGGTTACTAATATCATTTTTTTCTAAACTGAACAGTTTGCACGAGAGACACTTCCAAAGTGGTAAAATGTGTGCCCCCCCCTGTAACTAAAATAAGAGAATGATAAAACTAAAAAAAATGTATAATGTAGACCTCAATAAAAACTTCCAACGAAAATTGGTTTGGATGAGATACAGTTAGCAGTTTTTGAGATATAGTACATTTTCAAAAACCGCAAATATAACTTTGCCATTCATACAAACGCTATGAAAAACAAAGTTATTTTTATTGTTTGTGTACATTACTTACTAATCTCAATATAATTATAACCCTAATCTATGCCCTCTACTACGGAACCCTTCATGGGCGAGTCCAACTCTTGCACTTGGCCGGTTTTTTTTTAGGTGTAAAAGTCATGAAATGAGTCCTCCCGCCGGTGAAGTGAAAGGTACTGTCAGACTTTAGTAGACTACAAACAACCCTGTCCCTTTACATGGTCTTTGAGTTCCAAAACCGCGGTTTTAAATGTGACTATTGGCATATCCAATAGCCACATTATTGCTGTTACATTACAGGGGAGCACTAAAAGATAATACAGAAAACACTTAAAAATAATAATCTACGAACATTCAATTTTTGGATAGTTCGTACTGTTAATCGACTTTGAAAATTCTCTTACTAATAAATGTTTTATTATTAACAAGGGGTGTGTTTTGTCGCGGGACTGTCTTATCATGTACAACCGTGACCCTGAAACGTAAAGGGCTATTGAAAGATCGTCGTAGATTTTAATCAGTACAAGTTTTAGTGTCTAAACACACTATGCCGAAGTTACGCGACCGAAGTTCGGCGGCTGATTTCACGTTCCGACGTATTTGGCTGATATGACACACCATAAGTGCCGAACTTACGCGGCGGAAATTCGGCGCGGGCGGCTCCCTGCTGCTCCCCGCCTCCGGATCTTCGTCGGTAATCGAACCGAACTTCGGTCGCGTATAATGTGTGGTCACAGAATAAGTTGCCGCTGAACTTACGCCCGACCGAAGTTACGCTGTTCGCTTTGACGCGACGTAATTTCGGCATAGTGTCAGTAATTCAAATAGCATTGCAGGCGTAATTGTGCCGAACTTCGGTCGCGTAACTTCGGCATAGTGTGTTTAGACACTTAGAGTATGGGAGTATTCATTAATTTAATGATTTTACCACGATAAAAAAGAGTGTAATTTATTTTCAGAGAACAATATTGCTACAGTGAGATAGTTGTTCAATGTAAGAAGGTGCGCTTCTGTCATTGTACTTCAAACTTTAATGAATAAATAAATTAAGTTATTGAAAGTTGTTCTTAATTTGCTGTACCAGTCTTTAATTTTGAACTTTTCATATTCCCAACTTAGTTACCTACTATTGTATTTAGGAGGGGGAGGGGGGTCTCGTAAAACGTTACGATGCGTTAAGCGGGGAATTCACTAGACGGGCATGTCCGCGGGCAGTCTGTCCGGGCATGCCTGGCGACGCAATACACTTCACAGACTCTTCAGTTTGTTTTAGAACGGCTTCGCTATTAGTTGTGTTGCAAGATGGCAATGCAAAGGCGAAAAATTGCAATAGTTACCGGTGCTGCGTTAATATTCTTAGATGAAAAGAAAAGGAAGAGAATTTGGTGCAAAAAATGGTATAAATAAAAAATAAGTACAGCCATATCAATTTGCTCTACTTCTTTCCAGAATATTTTATTCTCAATATTCTTCCCAGAATATTTTATTCTCATTAAAACTCATTTTAAATTAAAAATACTCCACAACTCGTCGAATGATAATAAGCGGACGTCTGTTTGGGTTGCTGTCACTGCCAGGTCTGTCCATAGGCGGCCTGGACTAAGCATACACGCTCGGACCTGTCGGTGCCTGTGCAGACAAAATGAGATCGCGCGGACTTCCAACGGGCAGTCTGCCAGACCGCCCGCGGCAGTACTACACTGACTGATAAAGCACAGACATGATAGTAGCGAAGCCCGTCGGACTTGCCTGCAGGCTTGCCCGCGGACATGCGCGTCTAGTGAATTCCCCGCTTTACAGGGGCGGGAGGGGGTCATTCTTACAACACGTTACGAACCATGGTTTCTTTTTTTTTTATAAAAAAGTAGGGTATTAAAACTCCCAAATTGGCAACTCTTTTCGTATTATTAACGCAAAGGCAATTAAAACTATACCAACGATAAAAACTATTTACATTTATACATATTTACACATATGTCTATTTACATACATAACTTTTTGCGACTTTAGGGTAAAAAAAAATGATCACTTGAGTGTTACGTAACGTTTGGAGAGGGGGAGGGGGGTACAGAAAAACGTTACGATGCGTTACAAGGGGGGGGGGGGGGGACAAAAATCTTCAAAAATTGCGTTACGTAATACTTGAACGCTTCCTTTGAAATACATATGTCTTTTTCTCATATGATATCATCATCATCATCATCTCAGCCATAGGACGTCCACTGCTGAACATAGGCCTCCCCTTTAGATCTCCACATATACCGGTTGGAAGCGACCTGCATCCAGCGTCTTCCGGGGTCTTCTTCCGTCTACGTCTTCTTCATATGATATAATCGACTATAATTATGAGCTATAGACCGCGGATTCACTGTTTTAAAAAACTTTTTTTTTTTAAAACTTTTTTTTTAAAAAGTACCGACTTCAAAACAAATACAAAAAAGTTTAAAATAACTTTTCTTTCGGAAGTCGGTGGCAATAGTCAATGACACAACAAAACAAAGCCACCGACTCCCGAAAGAAAAGTTATTTTAAACTTTTTTGTATTTGTTTTGAAGTCAGTACTTTTTAAAAAAAAAGTTTTTATTTTACCCTTTTTAGTTTATTTATTACATATTCAACCTAAATTCTTGTTAAATACAAAATATTCTTACATATATGCACTAATCTTGTAATCCGTCACAACATAAAAAAATCCATATCTCTAAAACTACTGAACCGATTTTGATGAAACTTGCAGTGTACCCTAAGTTGAACAATACCTAGTACAACAAAAAAAGAATTACTTAAATCGAACTTATAGTTCCGGAGATATGCGTGCACAAACATAAAAACATACATACATACACTTATGAAATTTGGCACATTTGTTCAGACGCTGATATAGACTAACATATATGAAAACTGGGCAGTTCTGATAATATTACACACATACGGATCGAATTGATAACCTCCTTTTTTTTGAAGTCGGTAATTAACCTTATCTGAGTGTTCAACAACAAAGTTGTTTGTCGTTTTAAACCCACTAAAGTTTCATCACAATAAGTTCAATACTTTGGGAAGAAATAGAGGACAGACATTATTTTTTTTTATTATTAATAAAAACCTACCTAGCATAAGTCTGGTCTATTTGAAATAATGAAAGTCAGCAGATTATAAAGTACTTCATCAGAATAATTTAATAGCCTCGGAGACAAGAAAGGGGTTGACTAGTTGGCAAACATTATTCGTTTTTTTACTATTATCTAGATTTTTTAAGCTAGCTAAGGTAGCCTAGGCATTTTTTCTTATTTAGCTATGAATTTTTAGCCAGCACTTTTTTATTCTCTCCTTTAATTTAAAAAATTGTGTTAGCTGTGTGCCCAGCAATTTTAGCTTTTTTTTCTTTATTTGAACAGAAAATCTAGAGAGTTGCTTATATCTACTTTTTATTTTATTTACTATGAAGAGCACAGTTATGTTAAGATTTGTTTATTTTGCAAATATCGGATCTCAGTTTCAACAAGCTGTTATGCTAGAGAGACTAACTTGTTCAACAGGTGAAAC
Source organism: Agrotis exclamationis (assembly GCA_950005045.1). NCBI lineage: Eukaryota > Metazoa > Arthropoda > Insecta > Lepidoptera > Noctuidae > Agrotis > Agrotis exclamationis. The sequence continues at coordinate 15,428,502 of OX465429.1, read as the reverse complement.
TTTGTTAATAATATAATCAGTTATTCGAAAAATTTTTAGTCAAGTTCAGTCCAATTAATTTTGAATATTTTTTTTAAACCATTATTGTACTGCTGCATTAACTGGGTTCAGAGGTCGTAGATAGATCCTACTATGGTTACCTAACGGTAAGCCCCGGGCAACGTTACCTGGGGTAGGAGGAGGCGCGACGCGTGTGGGAGAGAACAGCCTCCACCTCCACCTCACGGTCTAGCCACCGCGGGAGACGCCCACGGCAACCATACGGCAACGGACATCGCCAGCCGATTTGCGGCCACCGTAGGCGCAGGTATGCGGACGGCAAGTAATGAGTGACTTGCCGTCTGGATTATGAACCATGCTCGGGTCGACGCCGGCGCGTCGTGTTCGTTGCCGAAGGAGGGTTATGTTTTTAGAGCGTATGTATAAGAATTCTGTTACAATGAGATAACGTAAAAAAATTTGTCACAGCGTAAAATTCCGCCCTATTCTTTGATATCGATGAAGAATCAGCCATGTGAAAGGGTAAAAGGACTGTATTGTATAGCGAGATGTAGGTTATGTATGAATATCTGTACGGTCCACGTACATTGACCTTACTGCTGACAAAGCGAATCAACAAGTTCACTTGTCACGACTAATATTTCTTTATACTTAGTGTGCAACTAACCAACACGCGAGACAGATATACATGTAGAAATCACCAAACTTTACAGTGTACGAAACTAGTAATAAATAAACTGGGTTACTACGTGAAGTGTTTTTACATGTTGGACACACTCGCTACCTAACACGCAACAATTATAGTGTACGATTCAGGAACTAATCTGTCCCGTACATTAAATGGTCCTTCGAGCCTTTCACTGTTTGGGGTAATTGTATCTCTTGAAACGACAGCGAATCGGCTTGGCTGGCCTTCCACAAGCGGATCTCACCAGTCAAGTTGAGAATGCGCGCATATTCGTAGAAAGAGTACAAGAGCTCTAACAACCAACGAAAAGTGATACTTGGGAACTTCTTCGTGGATCAAGCGGATAAACAAGACTCAACTACGTCAAGCCAACTACTACTACTACTACAACTACCACTAACTACTATTACCACTAAACTTAAGGTACGTGACTACTAGACTTACATACCCTAAGTCAAACTTAAAACTACTGACTTACAATGGCACTACTTACCAAACAAGTCGGCATCTTTGAAGATATCAAAACGTTGTGCACCAACTATAAAAAGGACAGCATAACCAGGAAAAACGTTGATTACCTAGAAAAACGTTTGAAGAACTTAGAGGAACTATGGGGTGTCTTTGAAGAGCAGCACAAAATACTGTTGGAGACCACTGAACATAAAAACATCGGATACTTTAACAATGATGTTTACGCGAAAACAAAGAATATGTACGAGTCAACTAAAAGGCATATTTTGGATCTATTGACTTTTCAAAACAGACAACCAAAACAAGACCTAAACTTCGATCTATCTGGGCTAGTGGATGAAGAAACTGAGGACGACGTTAAGAAGCTCATCACTCAGCAAGAACGCAATTTTAAGGCTTTAACTAAAGCAATGTCAAAAATAAACATCGACTTTATAACCGAAAATTGGGAGTTTGAAGAACATCTAGCAACCTTAAAATCAAAGTGGCAATCCATCGATAAGATACACTGGGAACTGGAAGATGAGCTGAAGGGGTCCAGTCTGAAAGAAGATTACAATGAAAAGTACGAAATCATGGAACAAAAATACGACCCGGAATTTACCGGTAAATACGTTCATTGGATTACTTTCAAGGACATTTTCCTTGAAACCATACACAATAATCCGAGTATACCCAAAGCCCAGAAGATGCAACACCTGAAGACAAAACTAAAAGGTGAAGCAGAACGCCTCGTCCAGCATCTGTCAATCAGCGCAGATAACTATGATTCCTGTTGGGAAATACTATCTCACCGGTATGACAACCGCCGACTTCAGTTCACTTCGTTTATGAGCACTATGCAGCACTTACCTACCATTCAACAACCCAACGCCAACAACCTGAAAAGGATGCATGACGTAATAACCGAATGTCTAAATGGTCTCGGAAACATGGGAGTGGAAGTGAGCAGTTGGGGCCCGATAATTGTTTACATGATGTCACAAAAATTGGATCCCACAACACTCAACGAGTACACCAAGGAAACGCAAAACAATAGGGAATTGCCAGACCTAGACGAATTCCTTAAGTTCCTGGAGCTCAACTTCCTCGCTCACGAAACCGCAAAGAGCTGCATAAAGGACTCGGGAGAGAATAAAACAACTCAGAGACCGAACAGTAAGAACTGGAGCCATAACTACAAGTTTAAAAGCAACTTTAAGAAGTCAGAAGATCAAACGAAAGTGGGACACTCCAAAATATTTCATGCATCATTCGGAAAATGCCCTCTCTGCAATAAGGATCACGTGCTGATGCAATGTGACAAGTTTATTGACATGGATATTTCGCAACGGAACAAAACAGTAGCGAAATTAAAACTTTGCAGAAATTGTTTGTACAGCCATGGCAACAACAATTGCAACTCAAGAAAAACGTGCCGCGAATGTAACTTAAAACATCATACACTGCTGCATACGAAAAAACCCTCTGTTTCTGAACCGACTGCGGAAAAGAAAGATGACTCAACCAAAAACACACCACGACCGTCAACATCAACACAACCAGCAGCTCACCACTTGACTACCGACAATACTGAAATCTTACTGACTACAGTCCTAGTCAAAGTTAAATCAGCTGATGGAACTTACGTAACACTACGGGGTCTCCTAGATCAGGGATCTCAAATAAACTTAATAACAGAGAACGCCGCTCAACGATTGCGCTTACCTCGAAGAAAACTTGATGCAGCTGTGACCGGAATAGGTTCGACGTCACGAACTTGTAGAGGGCTCCTACATCTCAACTGTCAATCGATACATTCCAGCTATAAATTCAATGTGCAAGCACTGATCCTACAAAACTTAACAAATAAGCTACCCAGCTGTAGTTTCCAAAGTGCTGGCTGGACGCATCTTCAAAATTTAAAGCTGGCCGATCCTAACTACAATGTGTCAAGCTCAATAGATCTCCTACTGGGAGCTGACGTTTATGCAGACATTATCCTAGACGGAGTTCTAAAAGGCGATCAGCACTCACCTATCGCTCAGCAAACTCATTTGGGATGGATCTTGTGTGGGAAACTCAAGACCTTCAACTGTCACTTAACTTTATTCGATACGACAAATCTGACGAAATATTGGGAGAGCGAAGACATTGCGCCAGGAGCGGAAGACATACAGAGAAACGATCAATGTGAACTTTACTACCAAGAAACGACCAAACGATGCTCAGATGGCAAATACATAGTAAAAATGCCAATGAATCAAAACTACGACAAAGATCTTGGAAGCTCTAAGTCAGCTGCTATAGCGCAATTCTTACAACAAGAAAAAAGATTATGTAAAAACGAACAACTATCAATAATGTACAAAAACTTTATTCGCGAGTACTTAGAACTACAACACATGAAGCCTGCGGGTCAAATTACATCCAACCAACTTGAATGTTATTTACCTCACCATGGTGTCCTAAGGGATCAGTCGACAACTACAAAACTAAGGGTGGTTTTTAACGCGGCACAAAAAACTTCTAGTGGCAAAAGTTTAAACAGCCTCATGGAAAAAGGGCCTAACCTACAAAAGGATATTCAAACCCTTATCCTGAAATGGCGAACCTATAAATATGCAATAACTGCTGATATAGAAAAAATGTACAGATGCATATGGATATCCGAGGACCAACAGCAACTTCTGAAAATCATATGGAGAAACTCCCCGGATGAACAACTACAAGAATATGCTCTCCGGACGGTAACATACGGCACAAAATGCGCGCCATGGTTAGCCATGCGAACTTTAAAACAATTGGCTATCGACGACGGTCACTTATACCCTGACGCAGCAAAAATACTGCTAAAAGAGTTCTACGTCGATGACCTAATAAGCGGCCACAACTCTCTTGAAACTGCTAAACAATTACAAAATGACCTAATACAATTACTACAGCGAGGAGGTATGAACCTAAGGAAGTGGTCCAGCAATTGTACTAAATTACTAGAACATCTACGAGAGGATCAAATCTCTAAAACCAACTTTGATTTTAAACAAGAAGACTGCATGAAAACACTTGGCCTTGGCTGGAACCCTACATCGGATACATTTACGTTCAACTGGAACCTGAAAAAAGACTCTCAAAAGGGACTGACTAAACGAGCCCTGTTGTCTCAGATTTCACAACTATACGACCCACTCGGATGGGTTTCACCGGTCACTATACGAGCCAAGCTAATTTTTCAAAGCGTCTGGATGCAAAACTTAACGTGGGATGAACTGGTACCCAGTGGCATACAAGAAGAGTGGCTGAAACTGAAAGAGCAACTGGATGAATTGAAAACAATAACAATAAATCGTTGGATTGGAACCAGCCATTACAAAATTGAACTACTTGCATTTTGCGACGCAAGCGAGAAAGCATATTCATGCGTCATCTATACACGAGCGTTCAACGAAACCGGAGAAACTAAATTAAGCCTGCTTGCTGCAAAGACTAGGGTTGCTCCGCTCGCACATAAACTATCTCTGCCAAGACTTGAACTCAGCGGCGCACTTCTTTTATCACAACTAGTAAGCAAAATCATCGAGTCGCTAACAGAACACACCATAACAGTATGGGCCTGGTGCGATTCAAAAGTGGTGCTGGCCTGGTTGCAAGGAGCGACATCCAAATGGGAAAAGTACGTAGAAAACCGAGTCATCAAGATTAAGCAAGTGATACCAGCATCCCATTGGTTTTACATCGAATCAAAAAACAACCCGGCAGATTGCGCAACCAGGGGGTTATATCCAAAACAATTAGTGAATTTTCACTTATGGTGGAATGGGCCTGCAACACTGAGAACGTTTCCAGACAAACCCGAAGAGCAACGTAGTTGTCTACTTACAACGACGACGGAACAAAAAAGCATCGCGCCAACCCTAAGCCAACCAGAAAACATAATAAGCAACTTACTAAACAATTACAGCAAATTAAACTGGGTGACGCGTATTGTAGCTTGGATTGTGCGATTCAAGACAAATTCACTTAGTAACGCTAAACAAATGAAGAAATTTGACGCCGGCCAACAGACACAACTCAATGACCTAACGCTGACGGCTAATGAAATTAATTACGCTACAAACATAATAACAAGAAATGTTCAACGATTAGAATTTAGCAAGGAATATGATTTACTACAAAAAAATCAACATGTTCCCACTAAAAGCAAAATTTGCAAATTATCGCCTTACCTAGACAAGGAGGGTATCTTACGTGTCGGCGGACGTCTAAACAAAACCAACTTACCACCGGGAATGAAAAATCCCGCAATTCTACCAAGAAAGCATAGACTCACTGAACTACTGATAAACCAAGCACATGTCACGACTTTACATGGTGGTGCCCGGTTGACGCTCGCCTTCATCCGTCAACATTATTGGATAATAGGAGGAAACAGAGCAGTAAAAACTCAGTTGCGACAATGTATACGGTGCCAGCGATTCAAAGCTACGGAAAACTACCAGTTCATGGCCGATCTGCCACCACAACGTGTGACACCGTCCCGCCCCTTTACCCACACCGGGGTGGATTTCACGGGTCATGTAGACGTCAAATTAAACAAAGGAAGAGGCGTTAAGACATCCAAAGGATACATCGCCATCTTTGTTTGTTTAGCAACAAAGGCAGTTCACATCGAACTGGTTTCAGACTTAAGCACTGAAGCTTTTATGGGTGCTTTCCAGAGGATGTGCTCAAGACGTGGAACACCAAGTCACGTTTATTCGGACTGTGGCACAAACTTCATCGGAGCCTCAAAATTGCTGAACAATGAGTTCGAAATGTTCAGAATGGAATTGTCCTCAGAATTCTTTAACGAAATAAGCAGAATGAAAGTGGAGTGGCACTTTAATGCCCCTGCGTGGCCAACAGCAGGAGAACTATGGGAGGCCGCGGTGCGCTCTATGAAACACCACTTACGTCGAGTTCTAGGAGAAAAGAAACTCACCTATGAAGAATTCTCGACCTTACTGGCAAAAATAGAAGCATGCCTGAATTCCAGACCATTTTGCCCCCTCACAGAAGATCCAGATGAGTACTACAACTATCTAACTCCAGGACAATTTCTCACGGGTAGTCCAACTATGACTCTTCCGCTATCCAGCTATGAAGATGACCGAAGCTTAGATCTACGCAAGAGGTGGCAGTTAACTGAAAACATGTTCCACCAGTTCTGGAAGCACTGGTCCTCAGACTACTTGACATCGCTACAGGCTCGCAGTAAATGGCTGAAACCTACGCCTAACATTAAAACAGGTGATGTTGTCTTGATAAAGGAAAACAACCTCCCACCAGGGAAGTGGGCCCTTGGACGCATAACCGAAGTGCATCCTGGCAGCGACGGACATGTCCGAGTCGCAACTATAAAAACGCAAGGTGGCACATTGAAGCGACCTATTACGAAATTGTCACCGTTGCCAATTGAAACTCTGCACTAACTTAATAAATAAATACAAACACAAGTTACTACGCACTCACTTGCTTATTAAAATCCGTGACATACCTACTACGCTAAAAGAAATCGAAAAGGAAACAGTCTTCGTAGGTCATCATGTTCACCACACTACCATTCATCTACTTGATGACCAGAATACACTGCAGTGTCATCCCACAAGAATCGTCAAGTGTTCAAATAACAACTCTAGGAAGTGATCGCCCTATATACTACGACACCATTGGAAAAGTACAGCTGATTCACGACGAATGGAGATTGCTGATGTACTACAACTTATCTACCTACTGGAGTGGAGTGCAAAAGTTCGAAAACTACTTACAAGACATTTCGGATCTCTGCAATAAGTTGGAACCAAGATTTTGTCAAACTACGATTCGTCAACTTTCCCATGAAATGGACATTCTGCACTATTACAACGACATACTACTGGCCCCACATAAACACTTGTCGGGTCGCAGCAAACGAGGTCTGATTGACGGAGTGGGATATGTGGCAAACAGTCTCTTCGGAATTCTGGACCAGAGATTTGCAGACCAGTATCATAAGGATATTCAGAATGTTCAGAAGAATGAAGATTACATCCTACAACTCGTAAAAAACCAGACTTCTATAGTTGAAATTGAAAACGATATCTTGAAGAAAAACGAAGACAACATCGATCAGCAATTTACACTTGTCAACAACTTTATGAACGAAACTGACATAAGATTAGCAAAGATTGAATCGGGGATTGAGATAGCCATGGCCACGAGCTTTCTTACCTCGACTTCGCTAGCTGCACATTTATTATTGAAAAACTTGAAAACCATTCAAGAAACCTTTTTCAATACATTCTTGGACACATATAAAGGACGAATGGATGTTCACTTAATAACTCCAGTCAACTTAATTCAACAGCTGACAATTATCTCAGGAAAGCTACCGAAAACTTTGACGTTACCGATAGACAATATTCAAGAAGATACAAAAGATATCTACAAGTTAATTTACGTGAAGGCACGTGTAACAGACAGCTACTTCTTATATGAGCTTCACATTCCACTGGCAGGCGACGAGGATTTTACTGTATACCAGATTATTCCACTGCCCATGAAAAACCCACAGAAAGAAGACGAAACGACCATTATTCCTGTGTCATTCAAGTACATCGCAGCTAATCTGGAGAAGAACACTTACGTCAGATTTAACGAAAAAGAATTAAACCGCTGCATCCAGAGGCGACCCGAAAATTTCGTCTGCATTAGGAACTTGCCTATTTTTAGTTTACAAAACGCCAAAGCACCGTGCGAAGCAAAACTACTAGGTCAACATTCAACCTTGCCATGTATTGCGGAACCAACGCAATGTGAAACTGCCTGGATTGAATTACATAACACGAACACATGGCTAGTGACATGTTGCAACTCCTGCACAATACGTACTGTATGCAGCGATAACGTCAGATCGCACGTAATCAACACATCATCTATAGTGTCGCTGAAGCAAGGATGTCTTCTACAAACAAAGGAGCTGAAAATACACTCCCACAACAATTACGACAGCAACGCCAAATTGGATTACGACATACAGGTCCCTACCCTGAACAAAACCATAAATGGCATCATAGATCCTCACACAACACCTCTGCTGCAAGTGAAGCACAACAAAGACATCGCGGTCGTCGAAGAACGGCTGCGGTACTTGAAAAGTATAGAACAACTCCCAACCACAATAACAACACATGATATACATCAGTACGTCATTTCTTACGTACTACTGACTGTAATCGGAGTAGCAATAATTGCATGGTTGGCTAAAAGGCGCGGTTATTGTACGAAGAAAACAGATGTTGTAAATCATGATACTCGACATAGTAAGACAGACGTGGAAATGCAGTCCAAGAAACCTGTGGCTGGGATGAGCAGGCTGTTCAGGTCGCGCTCACTATTAGATCGCCCGCCTGCGAAGAAGTCAAGAGAGGGGGCCGAGCAGATGGCTAGTGACAACCATCCATCTACAAGGCGCCTACCACCTACTTTGGATTCCAACACAGATATTGAATTTAAATTTTAAGAATCTATTTTGATGTTTTACTTTTTATGCTTTTACTCTTTTTACTGTGTTTAACTTTATATACTTTTAATGTTTTGAATTTTTACATTTTATACTTTTATAATTTTTACTTTGTACTGGTGATTCTTACATGGTTATGTTCTCCTCATCCTTTGCTTGGGTTAGGAGTATGTACGGTCCACGTACATTGACCTTACTGCTGACAAAGCGAATCAACAAGTTCACTTGTCACGACTAATATTTCTTTATACTTAGTGTGCAACTAACCAACACGCGAGACAGATATACATGTAGAAATCACCAAACTTTACAGTGTACGAAACTAGTAATAAATAAACTGGGTTACTACGTGAAGTGTTTTTACATGTTGGACACACTCGCTACCTAACACGCAACAATTATAGTGTACGATTCAGGAACTAATCTGTCCCGTACAATATCATTACCTATATCAATTGTTGGTAGCGGCTTCGTCTGCGTTCATCTCGAAAAGTATTTCACAGGAACGTAGATTTCTTTTGAAATTTTGGTTGTGAATGTAATTGTTGCTTTTGTGTGTGTGTGTGTGTGTAATTGATATTTTTTTTCTAGGGACTCAGGTCGGAAAATAAATGATTTAATTTAGTAATAAAAAAGTACGTTCAGTAGTTTTTGTATGAAAGTGTAACAAAGATCAATTCATCCATACACAATTACACATACACACATCAAAAGTGTCTAGGGATCAAGCATTTTTATGCGGATTTCTTGAGATTGAGATGTGGCTTTGTAATAAATTTATGATTTTATAAATTTATATGGATCCTTTTTGGTGCATTTCATAATTTGAATCAGGAACTGTGAATCAAATTCGAGTAAAAGATGAAAATCAGCTGTCAATATTTTCCCTATAAAAACATACAACGCATTGAAGACATTATTAGTGCTACTGTTTCCCTACTACTGATTAAAACCAACGTTATTATGGAGCGGCGACGTCATTTAAGCAGGGAAGAAATGCTCAGAGCCGTGGGAATGATAGAAGCTGGTTCCCGGCAACGTACTGTGGCTTTAGCTCTGAATACAAGTCAGAGTGTTATCAGTCGACTTTGGACACGTTACCGAAGCACTGGTACCGTGGCTGAGCGCCATGGAGGACGGTATCGCTGCACCACACGGAGACAAGACCGATACATTCAAATCTTAACTCGAAGAGCTCCAACAATAACCGCCATGATGTTAGCCGTGAGGCTTCATCACTCTTCAGGGAACTTAATTAGCGACCAAACAGTCAGAAACCGCTTGCATGAAGTGAACCTTCATTCCCGAAGACCGCTACGGGTACCACCTATAGCAATGCACAATCGTAGGATTCGATATCAATGGGCTCTTGAACACAGAAATTGGGCAGAAGAACAATGGCGTTTCGTGTGCTTTTCTGATGAGTCTCGTTTCGGTATGAGACCGGATACAAGACGTATACGACACTGGAGAACCCCTGGACGCCAACAGCGATTAAAATCCTGCCAGGAAGTCCATCCTTATAGTGGTGGAACCATCATGGTATGGGCGGGTATTTGGATCGGCGGAAGAACTGAGTTGATTTGGATCAGAGGCAACCTCAACGCTCAAATTTATGCTGAGACGATTGTATCAGACGTCATCGTTCCTCTACAAGTGCAAATCGGTCCCTTATTTCAGTTAATGCATGATAATGCACGACCGCACACCGCAAGAGTTGTAAGACAGACTCTCGCCGCAGCTAACATCAATGTCCTGCCCTGGCCTGCTCAGTCGCCAGACTTGAATCCGATTGAGCATGCATGGGATATGCTACAGAGAAGAGCTCTGCCGAATATGGAGGGTATCCAGTCGCAAGAAGACCTTTTTAGGGTTCCGTACGTCCGAATACAAAAACGGAACCCTTATAGGATCACTCGTGTGTCCGTCTGTCTGTCGCTTACAGTCAATTATCTCCGAATCTACTAAACCGATTGGGTTGAAATTTGGTACACATATCAATTCCTGTGACCCAAGCACAGAGATGTGACGTGAATGGATGAAATCTGTATGTGGGAGGTAATTTTTGGGGGGGAAGGGGAAAATGAAAAAAAAAGTTTTGAAAACTGCATCGTGTGACATATCAAATGAAATGTCTTGTTGAGACAATCTTAAATGTATTTTTTTTTATAATTTTAAAATAAATAGTTTCCAAGTTATTCAAGAAAATAGACGAAATTTGACCATTCCCCCTCCCCCCTTATCTCCGAAACCACTGAACCTAAAATTTTGAAAAAAATACAGTAATTAGTTTTCTACTTTTAGATTATAGGAAAATCTATAAGAAGTCCATATCTGTATATAGGAGGTAATTTTTGGGGGGGAAGGGGAAAATTAAAAAAAAATCTTTGAAAACTGCATCGTGTGACATACCAAATGAAAGGTCTTGTTGAGACAATCTTAAATATATTTTTATTGTAATTTTAAAATAAATGGTTTCCAAGTTATTCAAGAAAATAGACGAAATTTGACCATTCCCCCCCCCTTATCTCCGAAACTACTGAACCTAAAATTTTGAAAAAAATACAGGAGTTAGTTTTCTACTTATAGATTATAGGATAACCTATAAGAAGTCCATATCTGTATATGGGAGGTAATTTTTTGGGGGGGGAAGGGGAAAATTAAAAAAAAATAATTGAAAACTGCATCGTGTGACATATCAAATGAAAGGTATTGTTGAGACAAACTTAACTGTATTTTTTTTGTAATTTTAAAATAAATGGTTTCCAAGTTATTCAAAAAAAATAGACGAAGCTTGACCATTCCCCCCCCCCTTATCTCCGAAACTACTGAACATAAAATTTTGAAAAAAATACAGGAATTAGTTTTCTACTTATAGATTATAGGATAACCTATAAGAAATCCATATCTGTATATGGGAGGTAATTTTTGGGGGGGGGGGAAGGGGAAAATTAAAAAAAAAAATTGAAAACTGCATCGTGTGACATATCAAATGAAAGGTATTGTTGAGACAAACTTAATTGTATTTTTTTTGTAATTTTAAAATAAATGGTTTCCAAGTTATTCAAAAAAAATAGACGAAGCTTGACCATTCCCCCCCCCCTTATCTCCGAAACTACTGAACCTAAAATTTTGAAAAAAATACAGGAGTTAGTTTTCTACTTATAGATTATAGGATAACCTATAAGAAGTCCATATCTGTATATGGGAGGTAATTTTTGGGAGGGAAGGGGAAAATTAAAAAAAAAAATTGAAAACTGCATCGTGTGACATATCAAATGAAAGGTCTTGTTGAGACAATCTTAAATATATATTTTTTGTAATTTTAAAATAAATAGATTCCAAGTTATTCAAGAAAATAGACGGAATTTGACCATTCCCCCCCTTGTCTCCGAAACTACTGAACCTAAATTAAAAAAAAAAATACAGAAATTAGTTTTCTACTTATAGATTATAGGAAAACCTATAAGAAGTCCATGATATTAAAATAATATGGTAAATCACTCTATTGTGCGTACCAATTTGGGTCAGATTTAAAAAAAAACGTGATAGGTAACATCGTACGGAACCCTCTTCACGCGAGTCCAACTCGCACTTGGCCGGTTTTTTGTTGTTGCAACGAACATGGGCGGCCATTCCACAGCGTGATTTGGATGAACTCATTTTGAGTATGCCAAACCGATGTTCTTGTGTTGTTAGTGTTCGCGGTAGAAACACGGATTATTTGTTTAAGTTACCCAATAAAATTTTAAAGAAAACTGTTATTTCAGTCTTTTTTTCGAACTTTTGTGTTAGTGGTTCAAATGTCAAAAATCCCTTTATTAGGAAAATGGCAAATTTCTTTATTAATGCAAAGGTGACTTGGTTTATCGTTACTGTGACAAACGAAAACACTTTATTTGATGAATCCTTAAAGAAAATTTTAATTAATATCAATCAGGAGAAAAGTTATTGCAAAAATATATGTTGATCCCTAGACACTTTTGATGTGTGTAATTATGTCGGACAAAGGGAGAGAAAGCGAAGTCACATACATTACAACTGGGCCCAAATGGCTAAACAGCGATTGTTCTACGTAGACTAATCGTAATTCGAATGGAAAATTTTCGGAGTCAAAGATATAAAGCTCGTAAAATGAATATTTCCTATCAAAACAATATAATTAACGAGTACAGTTCATAATCCAGACACATTACAGTATGAATATCAAAATTCCTGTGTTTGCAACAAAGGATTACCCGGTTAAATTTAATACCACACGCAATTCATCTGGCGGGCTTCCAGAAATTCATCAACAATGATTTATTGCAATATTTACATATTACGATTAAGTAGGATTCCTATTTGTTACAACAGATGGAAAGCCGCTACGAGTAATGTGTGCAGAACAAACGAAGGTAAACAACTCTGTTTGTTGATAGGCTAAGTTCACAATGTAGACATTTGTGCTATAAATATGGTAACGCTTCGGAGCTGAGCACAAGTGGAGCACGAGCCGAACACAAATACGTGTAGTGTGGAGGAACTTACAAGCCTCGAACGAGCACGCTTCGAGCGTTTGGTTCCGTGCTTGCCTCATCATCAGCTTATCAATGTGCCCACTTCTGGGACACAGGCCTCCTCTTAGTGAGAGCGAGTGGGCCATAATCCACCACTAGGCCCAGTGCGGATTGGTAGGTGCCACATGTCTTTAAATTTTTGGTTCTAGGACATAGGACGTTTCTTCACGATGTTTTTTTTTTTTCAGCGTTTGAGAGCAGTGATGGTGGAATAAATTACACAAAATCATGCGCCTGGCTGGGTTCGAACCCACTGCCTACAACTCGTAAGTCGGGGCCGATATCACTGGGCCACCACTGATCGACTGTGCTCCATCTGTTGTCGGTTTTTTGATGACCAGAAGGCGTTCGAGGAGAGAGATTGTGGTAGTGTTGTTATACTAGCATTTTCGACACCGCGAGTAGAGCGACTCGGCTTGTACTCGGCTCGTGCTCAGCTCCTTAGCGTAGACCCACCTCAAGCAGTCCATGTGTGGCCGACCTAAGAACTTCGCATGATGAACGTTTCAATGGCTTATTGTAAATTTTGCCACATATCCTCTTTTCACATATTTTTTACTGAATACGGCAGCACCAACACCTCCATGAACCTGTTCTCCTTCTGTTCAGATTCCACATTGTGTCCCCGTTTTCTTTTGTTTTGTGCTTTGATTTTATTAATTTTTCTGCTGTTCATACGGAAAAAAGAAATGGGGCGAATTTACAGTTATCAAAATTAAAAAAGCAAAATTTAGTTATTTTTGTAAATATTTTAGTTTTATTTTTAGTTTTTAAAGGTAGTGTGTACATATAGGGTTTTTTTATAATTAATAATTATGTAAGAATTTATGAATATTTGAAATCATACTAAAAAGCAAAAACTTTGACTAATTTACACTTTACACATACCTTTTTTCGTGGCCATATTAACTTTGTGATGGCAAATTTACAACAACTCAACGGTCAAGAAACCATTCTAATGTTAATAATAAATCTTGCGAACCTTCATTTATCTTTTTCTATAGGTAATTGGAATGTATTCTCTAAGGATTCTTGTTACCTTTTGTTTGAACAATATTATAAAGAGGTATTATGGTAGTACTTCAAAATGTACACAGAAAATACTTATTATTTTTAGGGCTGATTTTTCAATAGTCAGATAACTTTTATCTGAGGAATATAAATGGCGGTTTGACAGCTTATCTATAGAAAATATGTCAAATCGCTATTTTTATTCCTCCGATAAGAGTTATCTGACTATTGAAAAATCAGCCCTTAGTCTAGTGTACTTATAACGTAGGACTGAATAGTTATTTTATTAAAAAGAGATTTATTTTTTCAGTAAAAAATAGTAAATTAAATTTCATTTTTGTAGATTTAATAATATAGATTTTTGTAGATTCTTTTTGTAGATTCAATAATTTTTTATTGTTTGTTTTTATATATTGTCGAAATAAGAAGGTAATAAAAGAAATATTTCATAGTTTTATTTTGAGAACAACATTTACTTACAACTACATATTTCGATTGATCAGAACAGAACGGCCCCGGATCTACGAACCGCGTAACCGGGTAAAACTTGATGGTAGCGCCCCTCTCTAGCCTTTCAAATAAATTATAAAAAACCTAAAAATTAATATTTTTTTCGTTACTTGATTACATGACATGTTCAATAGATTTTTGTTGCATTTGACTTATGAACGAGCTAGAAGTTAAATGTTATGATGATTCTAATATTTTTTTCACCATGTTATATTTTGTACCATAAATATTTTATTTTTTTATCAGTAATTAATTACAATACAATCACCGTACGGTATAGTATGACACAAAGGCGCGGGTTGCGCAGCAGGGGTACCGCACCCCGCCGTGAAACGAGCATGTTTTTGAACGGAACACCAGGTAACATAACAACAACAACAACTTTGCGATTTTTCATGATAGAGTTTTGAAACTTTACCCAAAAATACTAGACAGGTGTATCGGGTTTCGCATAAACAAAAATAATAATTTTGTCGAAAAGATAGAAAAAAGATTGACAGCGCAGAATGAACGTAAGTTATAGTCAAAGGGTGCGTTTAGCCGATACAAAATCTTGTCAGCACTAAAAGAAAAATGGCGACTGCACAGCATAGTCTGAGGAGGCTGAGAAATGATAAGTGGCTATATTCAGATTGGATAGATACTTGGTATTATAAAGGGCGCTACACACGGCTAAGATACTATAACATTTTATTTTAAGATGTTATCTTACGATAATTCTTATATCGCTCTCTATCTTAAGATACGATAATATGAAATATATTCTATCTTCGTCGTGGGTGATGGTCCATTGAATTGTATGGCGAGCGATATGGTATCTTAAGATAAAATATTATAGTAGGTATCTTAGCCATGTGTAGCCTTATAGCCGGTTAACACTGACAACTATTCGGTAGTTTGACATTGACAAACTCAAAAAGTAAAATGACGAAATATTCAAGCTCTAATTTTTTGCTAACTTCACCCTCGTCTGACCTCAGCATGGTTTCAGCCGATAATAGTCAGCATAGTTAACTGTTCAGCATATTATTCTGTTCAGATTTTGTATCGGCTAAACGCACCCAAAGTCTTCTACAAAGTCGAAGTTGTAAGCGAAAATTAATGACTTCATCGGGTATGACGTGTTTAATCATATAAATTGACAACGCAAGAGTTAAAATTTCATTCGTGGGTCTCTGGGTCGACGTACTATTTATTTTAATGTTTTAACAAGACTTTGATGAACTTTACCGTTTAAAATTATTCATTGGTCAAGAAGTGGTTCTTGTACAGACATCAGTATGTACTATCGCCCAATGTATATACTGACCCCCGTAAAGACTATTTCTGCTTGCAGAGTTATAACTTTCACTTCCTAGGCCCTTTGTTTTGATCATTCATCCTATTCATAAAAAAGGGTCATCCATTTCATAAAAATGGTGGCCAGTTCACAGATGTGGGATACTGCGCACGCGATTTTGTTTTAAAAGTGAGCAGAGATTACATTGTGCGATAGTACATCAGCAAAATACACAATCTGTCTAATTTCTGTAATAGATTTTCAACCTTATCACAGCACAGGAAGGTTCACGATTTGCACGGTTCGATTGGGAAAATTTGACAGATATGCGGGTAGGTTAATGTGGCGGCGTCTCTACAAAAAGCTTAAGAATAAAGCCAAACCACTTTGTTTCAAATTACACTATCTACCTATTTGTCTTTTCCTCGAAAAGCTTCTAGTTTTTACGCAAATTGTTGGTGTCACTATTTGTAGGCAACACTTTGACATTAACACCCAGACAATATTACAAGCTAGCTGACACCTTATTTTGAACGGTTTGGTTTACCACTGACGTGCGACGTATTGTACAAAATAAATAGGGCAATAAATTGTATTTTACGACTTAAAATACTTAACCCTAACCTTCTCTAGCACACAATGCTACAAAGACGGACGGTTTATAAGTAGAGATGGGCTAGCCACTCGATCGGCCGACTAGTTGGTTATTAAACGGCCGATTAATCGGCTGACTAACCCACCAACCTCTAATGGCCCTACTGACGTCTTGACATTTGGGCCGGAACATCAGGAGACGACTGTAGATGTCCGCCTGGGTAGACTAAAAAGCCTCGTATTCATGGTAAACATTTTGTTTAGCAAAATGGTTGTATAAACATGTTGCCGAGTTGCTGTCAACATGTTGCGGGCAACACATGTGTTACGGAGTCGATCACGCCATGTTGCAGAGTTGACGCCCAGCGAGCGAAAACATCAGTTTATCAACAAATGTTGACTTGTGTGGACGTATTTGCAACTGTTTATAAACATGGCGGTAGTGTGGAGCAATGTTGATAATAATAATATTATTAATTAGTGCACTACTTCCTCGAGCAACATTTTGTGCGTGGACAACCCATAATTATTGATTTAAACAAAGTTTCCAGCAGCATTCTCCCCGTTTATCAACAACCTTGATCAACTGTTGCTAAACAAATGTTTATCATGAATACGGGGCTTTACTGTCACTGTAGTCACTTTTTGACTACCTGTACCCTTAGCACGAGTTTTCACTCTTTTACTTTACAGTGTCTTTCCAGTATTTACAGCGTTTCTTGTATGGAAAAATGGAACAGCGCCTCTGGTGTGCGAAGAAGGAACTAATTTTTTCCTTGAAAATTGTCAATTTGAAGTTGTCAAAGTTCCAGTTTACTTTACGTCTAAAATACTGAAAACTCGTGCTCAGGGTACTGTACATTTTTTTAACATTTATTTAATGATAGGTTTGCGTTTGACAACCATTTTGCCTAATGGTAAGCTAAGATGTAATCAACTGTGAAGCACGCTTGCCTAGAAGTATAACCTGTTCACTCTTCACTTGAAGACCCCAAGGTTATAGCTATTAGGAAACTTATAACTATAACCTTGGGGCCACAGCACAGACGTCCTCTCTTCTTGTCCCTTTGCTATCGAATCAATAGCACCAAATCAACAGTTTCGATACCTAGATTATGGTCAAGAATCGTAAAGCTGCTTGTAAACTAGACAATAATAACGTATCATCATCAGAATACAATGTTCCCACTGCTGGGACACAAGCCTCCTCTCTATGAGAGGGAGTGGCCCATAACCCACCACGCGGGCCCCGTGCGAGTTTGTAATTTATAATTTCATTTAAACTTGACTCTATTAGTCGACCCAACTATAAACAGACAAATTATTATGGCCGGATAGACCCATACATCTCCAGTTATTAGACTTACAATAAAATTTTATCTAATATTTATGTGGCTATTAGCATTATGAAGGTTACACGTATTATGTACTCACTGCCCATTCAAATAGGAAGATTGTCTGGGGTTTTGGAGCCCCTGTTAAAATATTGATAAAAGTAATTAGATACGTACCTCGTTTGATTCTCTTTAAAGTTTTGAGTCCCTATCAGGTAATGAAATTAAATATTTTTGGGATTAATTTCATCGGAGAATTTGTGTTGGAATTTAATTTATCGTGCTTGTGAACAGTGAAGTGTTTTGATTTAACAATGAGTGTTGTACGAAGCTATGATACCTAATGAATAAATATCAGTAAAGTTTTATCTAAACAAGTACTGTCAAGTATTTTGTTTATTTGCTGTATTACAAATGCTTGGTTATAATAGAAACTTTTCATTTAGGGTCAGTTCTCAAAATGTAGGTATTGACTATGTTCTTTTATCAAACCTTTAAGCCTTTTTTTTTTTTTTGCGTGGTAAAATCATCAAATGAGTCCTCCCAACCCGGGCAGGTCGGGAGGGACTGTCAGACTTGTACTGACTAAAATCCACGGTGTCCTTCAACAGCCCTTTATGTTCCGGGGTCACGGTAATGAGATAAGTCCCGCGACCCCGGCAGGCTTTGGCCCTCTAGAGAGGGGGCCCCGTCATTATGCTGACGCTCTTTGAGGCGCGCGTGGAACACAACGCGCCGTCGACCCGGGCATGGTCCATGGTCGGGCAGCGAGTTGCCCTTTACTCGCTGCCCGCATGCCCGCGCCTACGGTGGCCGGAGATCGTCTTGCGACGTCCGTCGCCGTGGGCGTCCACCACTGCGGGTGGGGCGGAGGGAGGACACTGTCCTCTCTCTCACGCGGCCCGCCTCCTCCTTCGCGAGCATGACTGCTTCGCAGAAGGAGGCGACCGCTTCCCACTCCGTCTCGCCCCGCAAACCTTTAAGCCTTTGTGAAACTGATAGGCGAAACAATGAAATTCAATGTAACTGGATTCAAACAATTCCATATATTACAAATAAAAACTCTTCGGATCGCATTCGCCTCGCTTGTCTGTTTGACAAAGGCTTTAGGGTAACACTTGGTAATAAGTCCTGGTTGACAAAACGTCAGCTGAGGCCGAGGGCCATATTGTACGTCAACAGCGGCCACCCTTGCGTGTGTTTCCTAGCAGTAAGTTTGTGTGCTAGAATGATGGGGCGTTTTGTCAACTAGGGCGTATTACTCAACAGGGTAATACGCCCTAGTTGATAAAAATAGTTCTAACAGTAAAAATTAACAGCCTTACTACAAAAACTTAAACATCTGTTGAAAACTTGTCTAAAAAAGTGTGACTGCAAAACGGACCTTACTTCAACGCCATAATCTGACATTTTTTTTGACAAGTTTAGTGTTCAACAGACGTTTAAAAGTTTTTGTGGTACGACGGAAAGCTTCTATTTCTCGCCACACATTATTATTATTTATTACCACATGTTCTCGCTTTTCAAAACATTGCAGGCCTTCGATATCGGTAAGACGTAAACTGGAGTACACATTGCAATAAAATTGTGATCAAAATAATGTTTATAGTTAAAACGTTTCAACGTTATATGTATACCGATGAATGATGATCGATGAATGTTCTGAAAATGTGATATTCGTTCTATATACCGAAACGATGAGAGATATTGCAATGAAATTCTATTGCAAACATTGTATCCGGAAAATTCTTACGTCATGCCAAGAATTTCTGTAACCAACACATCATCATCTGCCTTGTGGTCGGCTTCCAGTCGAACTGAATGCTGCTGAATGTTAGTATTTTGCTTAGATCGACTGCCTTTTTGACCTTCACAACCCAGTAACTGGATTATACGATACCCCTTGGAAAGTCTGATAGTAAACTTTTTTTTAGGAAAGAAGTCTGTGTGGACGTTCCGTTGTTTCTAAACCGAGGCACGAAAACGATACGCGAGCAAAACAAAAGCCGACACTGGATGGCTCGGGCGCTCGGTCGATCGCCCGCGGCGCGGCATCGGCAGCGCGCGCGCTTTCCTCGGCCGAGACACGTCCACACTACCGAGCTGCTTCACGCGGCAAATACCTCGCGAGGCTGCTCGTTCTGTGTGGACGCACCTTATGCCTATAAAATTAACATTATTTTATTATACGATTCTTCTTCTTCACTTTTCTTTTTTCATAATTCGATCTCGCAGCTATTAACTCTTTAACAATGTTGACTCTAGATATCTATTTCAAATGTTGCTCTAGTAGCTTTAACTTTCTCCGCTGAGGCGAGTCTTCAAATCTTCAATTCAAGCCCAATTTCCCTAAGGTAAATCGTTCCGAATTTCCGCGTTTGATATACTTATCCCAAACTTAATTACAGAATTCTGATTTAGTGTGGGGTTGACATTTAATTATAAACCAGTAATTAAAGGATCTATTTTGAACAATACATTCAATACCCTTTGGGAGCCTTAGGGCCAAATATCTGCCAGTTATTCCGCGGGAATATTTGTAAGAGTTACTTCAGCTCTGAAACTCTTAGGAAGGGTGGGTTTTTAGTCAGTATAAGTCCGACACTAACTTCGGCAACACCCAGAACGGGAGTAGTTATTTGATGATTTACAAAATTCCCGAAAAAAAGTTTATCCTGAAAATGGATAATACTTAGTTTTCATACAATTGGACGGCTGAGAAGAAAAGTTAGAAGCCCTATAGTCAAACAACTTTTGGGTATTGGTAACGCTTAGTTATTGGCCCATAGAATTTTGGAAAAACTTGAGTTTATTCCTAGGAAAAATAGGCATGATCATTATCTATCCCTAGAATAGGCTTTTTTACTCAAAAAGATAGATTATCAAAAGATATTTGACACGTTTTATTTTTTGTTTTGTTATGTAAACCAAAATTGACAAAGATATGGCGTTTCTAAAAATCACAAAACGTCACTCGGTCGGTATAATTTTACAGGCGTTATGACGTCACAAGCCCCCACTCCCGAATTTCGTAGCATTATATCTTTGTCCATATTCATTAGGTGTGTCCCCACAGAGCGCGCAGCCTCGCGAGGCATTTTCCGCGCGAAGCAGCTCGGTTGGTGTGGACGTGTCTCGGGCGAGGCAATAGTGACAGCGCTGCCGCAGTCAAGCGACCGAGCGGAGCGCCCGAGCCATCCAATGTCGGCTTTTGTTTTGCTCGCGTATATTGTTTCGTGCCTCAGACGAAAAACAATAGAAGAGTCCACATAGAGCAAGCAGCCTCGCTTGTCAGTTTCCTTGCGCGGAAAATGGGGTATAATATTCCCATTTGAGCAACTATTTCCAACTAATACTAAAAATAAAAAGAGCAGTGGTGGCCCAGTGGTATCGGCCTCGACTTACAAGTTGTAGGTCGTGGGTTCGAACCCAGTCAGGTGAAATACTTTGTGTAATTTATTTCAACACCACTGCTCTCAAAACGGTGAAGGAAAACATCGTGAGGAAACCGGCATGTCCTAGAACCAAAAATTCGAAGACATGTGACATCTACCAATCCGCACTGGGCCCGCGTGGTAGATTACGGCCTGCTCCCTCTCACAGAGAGGAGGCCTGTGTCCCAGCAGTGGGAACATTTAAAAAAGCTGATGATGATGATGACTAAAAATGCTTCTTATCTTTCTTCTTCTTCTTCTTCGCGAGGCTGCGCGCTTTGTGAGGACGCACCTATTAATTAAAAAAAAAACACGTGTTCATTATTATTCAATCTAACTGACGGTTTAAACAGATTCTCAATTTATTTTTGCAGTAAACTACCCTATTGAAAAATTAAGTCAACAATTTTCAGTAGGCCCACGTTGTGTGATAAGGCCCTTTCAATCAATCACATCTCACTGAAGAGAATTGATTTATTCAAGTCCCCGTTATAAAGTGACGTAAAATAAAACAACTCGTTGTTAAAGCTATTTAGATGGTTTATTCCAATAACAGAAGAGGTTTCAGCTATCAACTTTATTAAATTAAATCTAAGATGAATAGTGTTTATAATAACAATAAGTTGTGAAAAGTTTTGACAACGATAAATTGTATTTCAACCCTCTGAAATAGTGTTGGGTTTGTAATTTAGGTATAATTTAGGTATATCTGGTATCCTCACCTTCCGCCCCGAATGGTTCGGGAGTCGGATTGGAAGGGAAGAACCGCCTGGATGTCACCACTTTGAGGATCGCCTGTGATATGCCCCCCTAGGGCAGAGCACCAACGTGTCCGCACGGAGGCGATAGGCGACGGCGATACCTTTACGTCACAAGAGTTAAAAAAATTCAAAGACCCATCATCGTTTGTAACATAATGTGATTATAAGGCGGTTTTAACAAGAAAGTTAAAAGGAAACTATCACAGTTAAGTAGGCTTTAAAAGCTTACGAGAAATAGTCGACCAATTTACGTATAAAATGTATTTGGAGAAGTTAAAAAGAATGTTGAAAACTACGGAGCCGCACTACGTATGACCTGATGATACGCACTTGACTGTTTTTTTACTCACAACTTTTTTACACAACGGACATAGCCAGCTGTAGTGGTAGTACGAAACTCCCTCCGTATCCATGGAAACAAATCAAACTCAATTTTATGAAACGAGGAAATTGGAGTGTAATAATATTCAACAGTTACTACCTACATGCTTGCCCTTGTTTGGGCAGCAACACACAAATTCTACCTACATTGTGTTCATCAATTTTGAGCAACAATAATAAACGCTCTCTGTTTGTTTGGTTTAGACATCGGAAGTTTAATGTGTTACTATTAGCACAGAACAACATACAACGTATTAGTTAGCGTTTGTGGTCAGTTTCCAGGGGCGTAGCTACCGCCGCCGTATCTGCCGTATCAATTATACGGGGTCCCCGGGCCACAGGGGCCCCCAGCGTGCGTAAACAAAAATTAATAAAAATTTAATGATTTATTAAATAAAAAAGTTATTTACTTTTACACAATTTCTTTGTCTAATCTATCTCTGGTGTTTTTATTATTATTATTTATATGTAAAACTGTTTTAAGCACGAGATTGTCTATTTGAAATCCCGGGAAGATCCATATTAATATCAACATTTCGATGCAAGTATTAAAAAAACTCTACCTAATTCCGACCTCTGGACTGATCAGTCGCATTTTGAATTTTTTTTGATGACCTTTTTGTTTATATTTCGGCGTAGACTCAGAGAAATGTATTTTTTTTCATGTGTGATAAATCTTTACCCTACCTAAGGGGCCCCCAAACAAATTTTCATACGGGGCCCCGCCAAGGCACGCTACGCCACTGTCAGTTTCATTTCTAGTTGTGGTTGTGATGCACCAATGTAGTGGCAGCCTTAGCCGTCCAGCCATAGCCACTAGCCAGTTATATTCAGCCATAGCCAGCCAGACAGCCAGCCAAAGCCATAGCCATGCCACGCACATCCTACCACGCGATCTAGTGAGAGGGTGTCACCAAAGTGTATAATAATGGGTGAGGGTGTGACAGTTGTTGATCACAGAGGCTGTCATTTTATTGTTGTCAAAGTCAGTCTGCCAGCCATAGAAAATATCAGTTCTGTCTAGCATGAGGCTCTTAATATTTGTAGTTTTAACTAATAACGAGAAAATTAAGAAAGAAAGAAAGAAAATACGTCTATTGGCGCACGCACACACGCCACAAGTGCAACAATTTATTTTTTAAGTAAAATTTCTTCAAAACTAAATTCTACGACGAAGTTCTAACAATTCATTTTTCATAGATTCTCGTACCATTCACAATAATTTATCACTACCAAGTGTTATTCTGACGCCCTATCAATGTTACTCGTTCAAGACTTTATAGTTTGTACGTGCCGTTTTGTACTTGAACAACAATAAAATATGGAAATCACCTACTAAAGTAAAACTCATGTTCTTTGGCAAGTGTCCGATATTTTAAACCTTTTGTGTCTTTAGTCTAGGCTACTATATACTGCAATCATAGAGGTTCGTACACAGGCACGCAACGCCGACATTTGAATTTTCATTCCAGTAGTTATTTATTTTTAAACTAATGCATTTAAAAATAATTAATTACCGCAACGCAAATTCAAAACAATTAACGATTGTGACGCGCATCGTAAAGATGATTTTTGAAGACAGAAAAATTCAGCTGCGAGTGGGATTTGAACGTCTTCCGGATAAGTACTCCAGACGCCTTCCAGAGGCAACCGCAACTCACACTCAGAAGCTGAATCTTCTATTCCCTGGTTTGAACGTTTTACGGTAACGTGGCTCCATCTCTTGGACTAGTTTCTAACTATTTCCAAAGAACACGTTGACATTACAGCCAAAAAAAAATGAGATAGCATCTACCATACTAATTAAATTTTTAAACGTATTTACGTATGCGACGCGCATCGTACCTAAAGATGATTTTCCTTTCCACAAAAATCATCTTTGTATTGCGTGCGGTAGTCGCTTAGATACATTTGTAAGGTATCGGAGCCTTGCGTCACGTTGGCGTTGTATCAAATATCAGACAGCAATTTTCAAACAGTTGTCCTGGGTACACCTATATGCATGCATGCTACATATTTGCTGTATAGCAGTCAGCCCATCCCAAAGGCCGAGATGCCGCAAATAAATAACCAGGGAAGAGTAGGAGAGTAATGGGACAATAAAATAAGTAGCCACTACAAGCACGACCGCTCTTAAGCGCGACCGCTGAGCGTGTGCTCCTGGGTTCGATTCCCGGGTCGAGCAAAAGTGCTATTGGGTATTTCTATTAGAATTTCTCATTAGCAGCCCGGAGTTTGGAAGTTGGCGGTATAATACCCCAGTGGCTCGGAAAGCATGTTAAGCCGTTGGTCCTGCGCCCGAAATTTCTCCGCTCGTGTCGGATTGCCGTCTCATCGGCCTATGAGACACACTTGTGCACTGTAATATGTCCCGCACAGATGGCTAATCTCCGCTGAGATTGGCCGCTGTGGCCGAAATTGATCAGGAGGACGAATTTTAAGTGTCGTAACACCGTAATGAAAACACAGATTAAATAATTTTTGAAGGAGGACGCACATTATCGTGAAAGATGGAAAGAGTGGAGGGAGGTCTTTGCCCAGGAGTGGGACAGTGCAGGCTAGAAAAAATAATTATAATCTAACTTACGGCGACATATCTCACCAAAATTAGTAAGTTAACAACAAAAGTAACAACTTGAACATAAAGATTAATAATTCAACTCTCTCAAAAGATAATTCGTTGAGTGATTCATAAATTTAACGAAGTACGAATTATATTTACACTTCTCTTCGTTACATTGTCCTCATTAATTACGACCGTGCAATGATGTTGAGGTTACGTCAAAGTGACATTGCCTCTCAGCAGCTTCTGAAAAGTTTCTGTTGACACGCTACAGACTGATCTCTGTTTGAGGAAGTTTGCATAGAGTTTACTATCGGTTTGAGTAAGTTTCTAACAAAGGGATATTGATTAACAGAATACCTAATTGAGTTTTGAAGGAGCTCGTGGCATATGCATAAACCCAAAACTTACGTATCGGTTGTCGTGGTCAGTTCTGAATGTGGTAGAATATGTGTTTTCCTACTCCGCCACTATTCTTCTTTCTTAATTTCATTGCAGGATCCAAGGCAGTTAAATTCATTGCCTGGAACACGTCGACTTCTTTGTTACATCGTTTTTCTGGTGGTCGCCATTGTTAATTCTGGCTTTCAGGAGTAGCAGTGGTTTGGGAATAGTGCGCTGGGATATAGTCCCAATTAAAGTCTATGGATGGGTGACCATACTGTCGTTAATTATCAACGTTTTATACTTAATAAACGTCCATTAACGGATTCTAAGTCCGCGAACAAAGACACGGGTACGGATACGGATTTAGGAACTTAACTAACGTCAAAATCAAATTCCGTACGGATAATACCGCCACGACTAAATAAAATAGCAGTATAAGTTTTTAGACTGACATGG
Organism: Agrotis exclamationis; assembly: GCA_950005045.1. Lineage (NCBI taxonomy): Eukaryota > Metazoa > Arthropoda > Insecta > Lepidoptera > Noctuidae > Agrotis > Agrotis exclamationis. The sequence continues at coordinate 15,402,555 of OX465429.1, read as the reverse complement.
TCAATATTACAAATATTAGTGTTTAAAACGGCATCCATGATCATGGCGCTTGTAACAGTGCCGAAATATCGGAAACTCAAAACAAGTAATAAACATGATAAATATGCCGTTTTAAACCCTAATATTTGTAATATTGACACGCTAGTGTCTATGTCAATCAATACGGATAAAAAATGTTGTAGGTACCACGAATTTTTCGCAGGTCATGAGTATTGGCGCGGTCTCTAAGGATCTATGTGTCGCATCGTAATATCATTCATTCTTAGTTGGGTTTAGGTTGTGAGCAGTGTTGTGAGACTTTCGAACTTCTGAAAAACAGCGTGGCGGTTTGGCGTAGTTTCCTAGGGGCGGAGGAATTCGCTATGGTCGTCCATAGCGGTCACCCATCCACAGACCAACATCAGAAAACGCGACTATACAACATTATTTTTAGTATATGCGAAACCTGAATATAGTTTGTTCAGAATCAATAACTGATTCGATTCCAATAATTTTTACACCATCTTATATTTTTTTTTCAAAAATATTTTAATTAAATTTTATTACCAGTTAATTACAATACCTACAATTACTGTACGGTAAGGTACCTATTGCCAAACTATTATCACGAGTGTATAACACAGTAGACGCGGTTTACGCGGGTGTACCGCGAAATGAGCATGTTTTTGAACGGACAACCAGGTAATATACAAGCTTATATCTTTGTGATTTTTTATGATACGGTTTTAAAATTTTGTACATAGATTCTTTATACAAAAATACTACACAGGTGTATCGGGTTTCGCATAAACAAAAAATAATGTTGTATTTGAAGATCGACCTGTGCTGCTGTTATAAGACTTGGTAAATAGAGATAGAGTTGCCACCTCGGCCAAAACAAAATGTTTGGTTCTATTGCCAGATTTATAACCTGCGTTTTGTCACGTAGTCGGGTTTATCCTTATAAGACAGGTAGGATTGTAATAAATGAGAGCTGAAAAAATATAGCTCAAAATCCTCCCAGCAAAGCTTACTCTGCCCTTGGTCCTTTATCTAACTTCTACTTAAAAGTAAGCTCCAATTCAAGTTTCAAGCACGTAGGTATTATGACCAGGATCAAAGATAGTGATATCCTTGAATGCAATGAAATTTCCTTAATAAAACTATAAAAAGAGCATTCTATTGAATTTTCATAGTTGACTTTCTCTTGTAGATCCAGATATCTGACAAACGTAAGCGCTCAGGAGTTTTGTAATCTTCAATAGATTTTCTACTTTACGCACTAGAGTTAAACATGTATTATAAACTGCTGAGCGATAATATTTATCGCTTGCCGTTTGTCTAGGGGGTATGAAAAGAGGTCATAACTGTAAAAAATAGAACCGTATGTCTTAGAAGTAAAAATATTGGAAATGACCTCTCCCATGCCCTTGCTCATTTTGATCCACACTTCCGGGTCACCCTGGCCATATAACGCGCCCAAAAAGGTTAGGCCTCCACGCGACCTTTTTAGGCAAGTCTAATTAACCAAAATATCAATCAAAAGACATTTAGGCTTTTTCAAACGATATCGTGCTTCCCTAATTCAGTGATTCGACCTAAATAGAGACTTATGAAACATTTTAGCTAATTAATATTTCAGAGTCGAAAATTCAATGAAGCTTTAGCTTTTCAACTTCGTCCTCATTGTCAATTCCTAATAGTCTTGTCCTCTGATCCTCTTAACTCTTTTATAGACACGAACAATGGCTGAATTGGTTTACAAGGTCACGTGACGAAATATCGTAGACAATATTAATTTATGTTTACAAAGAAGAACGGCTTTGTTGTGTCTATTTCTGCTTTGCCAGACATGATAAAATATCAAGAACAGAGGTCCTAGCATGAATAAGTATAGCGTACTTGAAGTATTACGACGTAGATTGTATTATAAAGTACGAACGAGAAACTAATCTTTCCTTCAAAGTCCAGTTTACTTAAAGTTGCAAAAGTGAAAAGTCTTTTTAAGGGCTTTTATGTTTTTCTTACTTCAAGTACCTACACCGTAAATAAAATACGAAAATGTTGTGCTAAGAATAGAATACTCTTTAATATACACACCATACAAATTACAAATAATATCCATTACTTTTATTAAATTCGTAATTTCGTATAGTCCATCCAAAAATATTGTCTGGAAGATATCGCTATTGGCAATAAGACCGCCATTGTTACCATAGAATTAGTAATGTTTATAATAGTTGTGTAACAATTTTGCTGTACAATTAAGTATATTCTATCCCACGAAAAACATTCTGTAAAAAACCATCCAAAGTCTCGATAGAGCTGAAGCAGTCATGCTCGCGAAGGAGGAGGCGGGCCGCGTGAGGGAGAGGACAATATCCTCCCTCCGCCCCACTCGCGGTGGTGGACGCCCACGGCGACGGACGTCGCAAGACGATCTCCGGCCACCGTAGGCGCGGGCATGCGGGCGGCGAGTAAAGGGCAACTCGCAGCCCGACCATGGACCATGCCCGGGTCGACGGCGCGTTGTGTTCCACGCGCGCCTCAAAGAGCGTCAGCATGATGACGGGGCCCCCTCTCTAGAGGGCCAAAGCCTGCCGGGGTCGCGGGACTTATCTCATTACCGTGACCCCGGAACATAAAGGGCTATTGAAGGACACCGTGGATTTTAGTCAGTACAAGACTGACAGTCCCTCCCGCCCTGCCCGGGGTGGGAGGACTCATTTGATGATTTTACCACGCAAAAAAAATAATCGTACAGTCCATCCAAAGGTTGTCTGGAATAAAGTAATGTTTATAATATAGTTGTGTGACAATTTTGATTTACAATAAAGTATATTCTGTCTATCTATCTGCTTCTTACTAAGGCCTCAGCTCATCAAGCGGTTTCCGTATAACCAAGCGGTAAATTTCGAATAGGCAGTCGGCTGTTTATTCTATATCGAGTTCCTCCAATAAATATATTGTTTGATGGCCATTGGTTGAAGTAATACCCGAAACAGCAAAAAAAACAAATAATATAACAGGGATTCTGGGAGGAACACTTATCATGCGAGACAATATCCCAATTCCGGGGAACTGTGCCAAGAAACGTAATGCGATAATGGTTTGAGTGGCTTATGGCTTTTTGTCTTGAAATGAAATGTTCCCTTTGTATCGAGCTTACTATTAGGTACGTTATGAGAATATATTATGATAATGCTGTCAACTGTTATTTTTTGTTATTTCCTTTTTTTTCCTAATTCTTATTTTGTTGTGCCCGACAGGGCCCACTCTATCATTCTCTAAAACTAATGTATGTCCTTATGTAGTACCTAACACTTTTTTTATCGTGGTAAAAACATCAAATGAATTCTCCTGCCCACTGTCAGACTTAATAGCCATTTACGTTCCAGCTTCGGTTACCTGATGAGACAGTCCCGCGACCCTAGCAGGCTTTGGCCCTCTTCCCCGCCAGATTGCTGACAGCTCTTTGAGGCGCGCGTGGAACACGACGCGCCGTCGACCCGGGCATGTTCCATGATCGGACGGCGAGTTACCCATTACTCGCCGTCCGCATGCCCATGTACCTACCACTTAAGTTTACATTGTAAAATGCAATAAACGTTTTGAGTAATTTTCGAAGGCTTATTTATTCAGTCCCGAAAAGTGTACCGTGAATCAAATTGAACAGGGGCATAGAGGTCATTTCCAGTCTTTTTTACCTCTGAGACCCCATTTTTTTGTAATTCTAGTAAGGTATACCTTCAAAATGTCACACCTTAAGATTTTCTACCACTGAAAGGCTCATCTGCCTAGCTTTTTCCCAATTATATATTGGTGTCGGCTTCAAGTCGAACCAGATGCAGCTCCGTATTTTACATGGAACGACTGCCTATCGGATCTCCACAACCCAGTAACTGGGTAATACGATATTGGTAAGACTGATTGTCAGACTTTCCGAGCTTCTGACTGTTATTAACGACTGTCAAAGATCTACAAATATCAGCCCGGACAAACGTCTTTACGTGCTTTCCGAGGTACGGAGGAAACTCGCTATAACAGACGGTAACTCATCCACAGACCAACCTCGGCTAGTGCGGCTTAACCCGAAAGATCGGCCGGTGCGGCTGTATTTAGCCACGAGCTCTTCAATAGACTTTCAGTGGTTTCTACCCCTTAAGTAACTACTTGAATGTGTAAACATTTCTGTGTTCAAGTCTTTGTTGACATTAAATATTTACGTAACTGAAGTTGAGCCTTATTTCATTTATCAGGCTTCAGTCTAATTACTAAAACTTTTCTGTTAGAAAAAATCTAATTACATTTTGTTCTCGGCCTTAAACTGGTATTTGAGTATAATTGGAATTTGAAAAACCTGCTCATACTATAAGTAAGATTTACAGCTTAGATAAATTTATTCCTGATATTTATATATACCTATAAGACAAATACATAACTATTAATTAAACTATAAAAATACTAAATTAAAATAAAACTAAACTATTATAGAGCATCGAAAAATTCATCCTCAACGCAGTCAGCTGGTAATGTGCCCAAGAGACTGGCGGCGTTACCTCTTTGTATAGCTACGCCAAGCCTTTGACCAAGGTAAAAGCTAGCTCTTGGGTCACGGGAAGCGTCAACAAGTCTTTTTGAAATGTCTTTGAAGAGGCTGTGAGTGCTCGGACCCCATGGCCCTTTAAGTTGAATAAATTCACACTAAGTTAAAGCAGTCGTAGCTGGATATCAGTATTTTACATGGAGTGACTGCCTATCGGACCTCCACAACCCAAAAACTAGGTAATACGTTACCCCAGGGTAAGACTGGCTGTCAGACTTTAGAGCTTCTGACTAACAGTAACGACTGTCAAAGATCTACTAATGACAGCCGGGGCCGACGGCTTTAAGTGCCTTTCGAGTCACGCAGGAAACTCTCTATGACAGATGGTCACCCATCCACAGACCAACCTCGGCAAGCCTAATGATCGGCCTGAGGGGCTGTAATTATATACCGCTATAATAATATAAGCTTTGCCTAAAATGGATAAGAGTGGAACTAAGTTTTCAAAGGAACTTTAGCATTGAATCCATTACCTGACCTTGTTATTGTGTCTTACTATTTTCCATTTAAATAGCACGTTCATGCTTAAAAGAATACTGCAGCTGCGGTCTTTGTGATAAATTAGCTCAAGATATCTTTTTTATTTTAGTTCTATGTCTTAGGGGAACGATTATTTATCAGTAATTGTAGAAGAATGTGCTAGAGGCAGAAATATGAGCTATCTACTTTGTAGAAGTGTTTTTCTCAAAGAAATATGTAAGAGGCTTATCTTTCTTTTATAAAGATTAAATAAAAACAAGTGCATTGGGTTTCGTCTAAAGCTTCTTAATTTAAACTTTAACTTAAGGTGCTGATATTAGATTTGAGCATTCACTTATGTAACAGAACATCGAGCATTCGCCATTTTTATTTTTTGTCGAACTGAACAAAGAACAGGGCCAAGAATGGAGCCAAACATTGACTACGAACATTGTCACGATCTTTTTGAACGCTTTGGTCGATGATTGTCAAAAATATTTCTTTATGAATGCCAGACTTGATAGTCGGCTTACCAGAGCCCTTATCACGAGTTTTCACTATTTCACTTTACAGCGTCTTTCCAGTATTTACAGCGTTTCTTGAATGGAAAAATGGAACAGCGCCGCCGGTGTACGAAGAAGGAACTAATTTTTTCCTTGAAAGTCAATTGAAAATGTCAAAGTTCCAGTTTACTTTACGTCGCAATAACTGAAAACTCATGATAAGGCGCCCATTACACGGTAGGTTTTGCCATGGCAAAACCATGGCAGAGATTTTGACTGACGGAAAACCTATCGTATAATGCGTTGATTGACGTTTGAATGACAAAAATTGTAGGCGATAAAAATTCCATCATTCAACCATCATTCATGATTGATGGTTTTGCCATGGCAAAACCTACCGTGTATAAGGCCTTAGAACGCTCCTTAGAATGGTCGCTAAAACGCTCTCGTTTGTTTTTCTGTAATGTAACATTCGCAAGAATGCTCAGTACAAGTGAATATTCAAGTTTATCGTCACCTTTATAAACCCCAGCTTTGATGTAGTTGTGTAGTTGGACTTTTTTTGTTCGTGCTTAGACTTTTAATCGGCCCTTTGAAAGCTATGCCAGCTCCTAAAGCACTTATATTTTTGGTGTACCTTAATTCTATTTATTTGAAAGGTGAAAGGTCGTACGCTTGATTGTCACATTTATGTTTAAAAACTGGCCAAGTTGTATTAGGAACAAGGAAGGGCTGAAAATAATCACTATTACTACATTTTTTTTTTTTTTTTTTTTTTTTTTTTTTTTTTTTTTTAGGGTGGCAAAATCATCAAATGAGTCCTCCCGCCCTGGGTGGGGCAGAAGGGACTGTCAGACTCTTACTGACTAAAATCCACCCGTGTTCCTTCGGATGCCCTTTACGTTCCGGGGCCACGGTATCCTGGATTAAGAAAAAATCCGCGACCCCGGCAGGCATTTGGCCCCCGTCGGTGACGCGTGAAACACGACACGCCACCGACCCGGGCTTGGTCCTTGGTCGGACGGCGAGCTTACCCATTACTCACCGTCCGCAAGCCCGCTCCGCTGCTGTGCCCTCTGCTAATCAGAGGGACACGCATTGGAGCTTCCACCCGACAGGCTATTCGCATACGGGCAAAGAAACCCCCTTAGGCACACAGTGCCTAAGGAAGAGTTTTTGCCCGCATCCCAGGGCGCACCGGCCCGAAAAACTGGTCTTCCCCCCGGACGTATCCGTGAGGGAACTCCAGTCCACGGACGCACGTGGAGGTTACCTGTCTTAGCACCCCATCACTATTACTACATAGTATAAAACAAAGTAGCTTTTTCTGTCTGTCCCTATGCATGCTTAGATCTTTATAACTACGCAACAGATTTTGATGCGTTTTTTTTATTCATCCATCCATCTGTCATATAACATGCATAATATAGTAGAGATTACACCTGTGCGAAGCCGGGGCGGGTCGCTAGTAATAAATAATTTGTAGTACTTTTAAATAAGGGCGCGTAAACTCATTTTGTATAAAGTGCACTACAATTTTATTATGTAATTCTAGTTAGTAATTTTGTAATGTTTTTTTTTCTGCGATAGCCTTAAATTATCAACTTTCAGACTTATTCCTTTATGTGTATTGTAAGTTCTTTCCTTTCATGATTCTGGGTTAACGAGAACTACATTACAGGTTTTGATTTATCGCGAGCGCAAAATACGCGGCAAAACCGTCGTATCTTTTGATTGGGTTGACATTTTGATTTATTTTTAGATACTCTGTGAGATTGTAGACTGAGTATTTGATATTAATTTCAGCTTGATACCTCCACACGTTCCTGAAAAAAATGATCTTGAAACACGGACAGACAGACAAAAAATTGATCATAATTTATTACTAATAAGGGTTGCGTTTTTAGGGTTCCGTAGCCAAATGGCAAAAACGGAACCCTTATAAATTCGTCATGTCTGTCTGTCTGTCCGTCCGTATGTCACAGCCACTTTTTGTCTAAAGTATAAGAGCTATCCTGTTGAAACTTGGTAGGTAGATGTATTATGTGAACCGCATTAGGATTTTCACACAAAAATAAAAACAAAACAAATTTCGGGGGTGAAATTTTTTTTTTGAGTTTCGATTCTAAGTATGGGGCTTAGAATCGAAACTCAAAAAATAAATTTTCACCAAACCCATACGTGAGGGGTATCTATAGATAGGTCTTTAAAAATGATATTGAGGTTACGAATATCATTTTTTTCTAAACTGAACAGTTTGCGCGAGAGACACTTCCAAAGTGGTAAAATGTGTGTCCCCCCCCCCTGTAACTTCTAAAATAAGAGAATGATAAAACTAAAAAAATATATAATGTAGACCTCAACAAAAACTTCCAACGAAAATTGGTTTGGATGAGATACAGTTAGCAGTTTTTGAGATTTAGTACATTTTCAAAAACCGCAAATATAACTTTGCCATTCATACAAACACTATGAAAAACAAAGTTATTTTTATTGTTTGAGTATATTACTTACTAGTTTCAATATAATTATATCCCTTATCTATGCTTGCTACTACGGAACCCTTCATGGGCGAGTCCAACTCGCACTTGGCCGGTTTTTTTCTTTTAAGGTACGGAACTCTAAAAAACTCTAGATTCAAATGTATGGGACAACCGGTTCACGACTCGGAGTGATGTTGATTCCGGGAAGAAAATTGTTGATGGTCTCAACTCAATTCTGAATAGTTCTAAACTAATGACATAAATATTTCAAGTCTAAACGCTTGTCTAACTTACTGATTTATATCTAAATCAATTTGATTGCTCTGCTAAATTGATTTGCCAATCGAATCTTTGTAACGTCTCAATACATTTGTTTGAATTATTTATTTATGTTAGTAAAACTCGATAAATGCAGGTTACATTACATAGAAAGTAATCACTTAACGCCCAATATATGTAGCAATTTACGAAGATGTTTTAAAACGCGACATATTTATTCGCAGTTTGTATATTTTTGCACATTCATGTTTGAAAAGCAACATTGATTTCAAAGATTTACAAACAGAATCATCGATTTACATTTATGAGACGAGTGAGATGGCACTTTCAAATCATAAATTCAATCTCAATCGAAATCCCGTTCCTTTCGAGAAGAAGAAGTTTAATGACTTTAAATTATTTGTGAAAACGTCTGCATTTTGCTATTGCGTTGTGTCATTATACATACGAGTATCACGGGGGTGTCATACCGCCAACTTCCAAACTTGAGGCTGCTATTGAGGAATTCTCTAAAGACCTTAGAATCGCGATATTAAAGGGTAGTACATTAATTAAAAAAAAATCTAAATAAAACTCTTGTCTTTATCTAAACCTCACAGACTACAGGCCTATGTCCAAAATGGATGGGTCATATGAACCACCAGGTGACGTATATAGGACGATATAAGAGCATAAAATAATAAGATTCAGCACTATGCCGTCACTTGTAAGCTGTCCAACTGAGTGCTGGTGAGAATTCAAAAATGCAGGTAGAGTGAGTACATGACCAAATCATTATATTTTTGTACGGCATTTTTACCATCGATAGATCCATGAAAAATAGTAAGAAAGCGCGCAGTGCCGTAAAAAAATGGTGCGCCACAAATACGGTTTTTTTTCTGACAATTTCCAGGGTCAATTTAGTCATTTCATTCCGTATGGCAGCAGTTTCATACAGTTTCAATACAGCTTCTAATCCATTATTCTGCAACGCCGTACAAAAATCATGCGACAAGGGGAAAAAATCGAGGGTTGCAACCCCCGGATCACGGAAAAAGAGGGAATTGGACAGCTTACAAGTGACGGCATAGTGCTGAATCTTATTATTTTATGCTCTTATGTCGTCCTATATACGTCACCTGGCGGTTCATATGACCCATCCATTTTGGACATGAGCCTGTAGTCTATTATCATCATATCAACCGTAAGACGTCCATAAGCCTCCCCTGTAGAGTTCTAATAGGAACAGTTGGAAACGGCTTGCATCCAGGGCGATCCTGTTGTGTTCATCAGATCATGAATTCACCTTGTAAATGGACGTCCTACGCGAATATCGATCGTAAGCTCAATCAACAGTAGTTTTACCAAAAGCTAATGAAACCTTACAAAAATTGTCAATCTCAGTAAGCAACTTCTTTGATGTTAATATTTACATTTTATAGAAGAAGTTTAGCATATACTCGTACTTCAAAGTAAATTATTTCGGTAACTATGAAGATTTTGTTTCAAAAGACATTTTAATTAACTACGCCGTTTTTGCTTCATAATTTTATGAAGTTGGCGACAAACAATTTAAAGAGAAATAAGTCTTCATAAAATTAATTAATTAGCGTTGTTTAACTGTGTGAATAATAAAGGCGGTGGCACTATTTGAGACAAATAGAAACGTATGGAGACTATTAGAAATGCTTTTTGAAAATCCTCAACCCTCATGGACTTCCTCCGTTCAGAGATAATAATAATAATATTCCACAACTATCACACATCGCCATCTAGTCCCAAGCTAAGCAGACCTTGTGTTATGGGTACTAGACAACTGATAAACATACTTATATATTTCTAAATACATACATATTATAGATAAATTACACCCAGACACCGAACAAATGATCGTGCTCATCACACAAACATTTGTCCTGGGTGGGAATCGAACCCACGACCTCCGGCGTAGCAGTCAGGGTCAGTAACCACTAGACCAACAGGCCTGTCAAGATGGCGGAGAATCATATTAAAAACTTATAACATAAAGTTTAATTAGCTCAAAACGGTGTTAATATTTTGTATACTTGTTATGTGTTTGCTCTTGGTGTCAATCTATTCCAGAAGCAAAGACAAGATAGATGGAAAGAACTCACCTAGAAGGAACTGGAAATCCTGCGCACCGACAGGACTGAGGCAATCTTTCTAGTCCCCTCGAACGATGCCGTAAAAATAACGAAGAGTTTTGGGACAACATATAAAAGAATGCCACCACAGATTCTGATATTCCGTAAATTGTTCAGCTCCAAGGAAGGACCCTTTAACAGGGTAGATACTATCTTGCAATTATACAGCAATATTAGTTTAAAAATGAAGCAGCTTTTCAAAATAACAGATTCACACAACAAGTGCAGCTGCTTGCCGTGAGAAATTGTACTGACCAAAAAAGAGTTGAAGATGACACAAATGACAGAATGACGTTCGAAATAACACACATAATGATGGTCGCGAGCCAGGCGCTCCTAGTGAGGCCTATCACCGCCATTGGCATCGCTCAGACGTCATTGCGCAGGTGATAGGTATCCTGCGGTGCCGTTGACCGGGGTGGACCACCGTCATAAAACCTAATAACCTAATTCTCCTTTTAATAAAACAACAGCCCAAATTGATGGTTCTACTTTCAGGAAATTTATCAAGGGATGCCCCACCCCGTTTCAGACATAGGACCTTTATTGGGCAGCTCTAATTTTTTGACAATTTACTGGTCCATGAACTCGGTTTTGTCCCTGATCTTTGCTTCATTTGGTACAGATTGTGAACTAAAGGGTGTATGCGTAGTTTCATAAGCAATAAAAACACAAAAATAAAATAAAACCGTTTAAAAAAAAAAAACACAAGAAGTGGAAAATTACTTTTCCTTCGGAAGTCCATGGCTTAATTTTTTTATTTTATTGACTTTTTGCCACTGAATTCTATTTATCATTTAGGTATCATACATTTATGGTATTAAACGACAGGTATACTGCATCGAACAAAAAGAGAAGCATACAAATCGTACCATGAAATCTCGGAGTAGTCGGTAGCATCGTTCCATCACTTTCTCGATTCGACAAACAAAAGACTTTTAAAACAAGCTGTACCTACAAAATTATTTTGTTCACTTCAAAAACAAAGTTTATAATCAATCAATCTGACGAAGTTAGTACTTATAAAATTTCGCCAGACTTTTCCAGTGCTTTCAGCTTTGAGTCCGATTATTTTAATTGCTCAACCTTCAAGTTTTATTTTACTGAAAACTCGATTTACAGCTTTACGTTACGGCTTTGTTATTTGTAACAAAGGTTGCAAACTACTGAGTGCGGGGCAATGTCCGATAAAGCCTGTATTTTCTTTCTATTCAATAACAAAATTTGAAATAAAGTTGTAGATAAAAATCTTGATAGTTTTCCAAAACTGAACTGCTGCTAATGGGCTACAGGATCGAAGGTCCTAGCACAAATTTTACGTATTTGACTGATCTTCTTACCGGAGTATGTACGATGTGAAAAAAATGAAAAAGCGCCTTTTTTGTACGAACGAGGAAGTAATTTAATTTCTTGCGAGGTTAAAAGAAATCATTCTGCTGCAGCTCTGAAGGGGAATTGAAAGAAGCGTTATAGATGCATAAGTAAAGTTTATCTTTTAGTTTTATTCATAGTTTTTCACTTATGTAATCGACGGGATACATCTAGTTTTTATTACTAACAGTATTTCAGCGTCGGAGAAGTTCAAATGTTCAATATTAAGTTTTACCAATAACAATTTCTGAACAAAACGTTCCAGCCATACAACATGGCAATGCTGCGAGCGTTCTGGGCACTGTTCCCATTGACAGCGATGTGGACGAATTCTTTGACGCTCTTTGAATGTTTTTCTTTTCTTTTTATTTTTTGTACCTACATATTACTAGTTAGTTTTTATTTATAGTTCAAAAATTAATTGTTCTAAAAACCAATAAAGTATAACCATCAGGAAAGAGAAAACGTTTCAGAACTTCAGAGACTTATACCTACTTACTTTAATACATATTGTATGAACACGGTTTCAATTTGCTAGACTAGGTATAATAGACAAGTGCTATGTACAATTTCATATAAATGAGTCCCAAGTGAAAATTCGATAGCGAGAGTCTACAAAAATCAAATTGTTCCGGAAAGCCTCAAAAGCAGTTTAAAGTTTGAAATAGCAGAACAATAGTGATTTCTCCTATGTGTAGGTGTGTTTACTAATAATTTAACTCACAGACACAAACATCCGGACCCGGATCAATTACTTGTAGATCGTAAATATTTGTTCCGTGCGGGAATTGAACCCGCGACACATAGCGCATTGGTTGATCGCTAGGTCACTGCTGCGCCAATCGTGCCGTCATACGACAATGGATGTATTTAACGCGCATTTTTTTTACTTAGCCAAAAATTACAAAAAAGTATAGTAAACACATTCGAACCTCCTTTTTTCTTTGAAGTCGACTAACAGACTTCTAAGACGAAATCGGTGGCAAAAATAAATAAAAAACAAAGCCACCGACTTCCGAAAGAAAAGTTAATTTTACTCTTTTTTTGTGGTTATTTACGAAGTCAGTTAAATATACACAGTTATTATGGTAACGTGGCCTGCTAGATTTTTAACCAAGGACCTACAAAGTCAAAGGAAAGCCAATTCTTTGTCAAAATCTGTTAATTCAATGAAAGTAATGGGCTTCACGAATCTAGATTGGAATCTACGTAATTTGTTAAAGTTTAAAAGTCCTACTAAATGTTTTTTTATTTTATTTTAAAAGCAATTCTCAAGTCTCTTAGCACGTTAATGATTCAATTTTCTTGCAAAACTTTTCTTAATTACTTTTATTTCTTGCCCTAATAAGCTTTTTTATTTAGGTTAAACAAAAAGTCTCGATTCTTATAATAACGTACGTAATTAGCTTCACTGCCATGGCCATGGTCGCGGGACATACGTATACCGCGACTCCGGTACGCAAAAGGGCTACCGAAGGACACCGTGGATTTTAGTCAGTACAAGTCTGACAGTCCCTCCCGCCCTGCCCGGGGCTGGGAGGACTCATAATATTTAATTTAAGGTCACTTTTCCTCATGCCGGGGTCACTTCTACCACGCTAAAAAAAAGGTCACTATTCCCCATTTCAACGCTCCAATGAAAAAAAAATTAAAGTCCCATTGAAAAATAAATTAAAGCGTTCTGAATTTGAATTTACAACGGCCTGACATCCATAAATAAATACCTTCAACCTTTTTTAAAAAAAATTGAGCCCATAAATTCTCCGGAACACAAATGATGTATGTGTTACGCACAAAATCGGACCACGACATTAGTCATTAGCAAATGTTTCTGCAAAAACGGTTTTTAGGCAGTCGTTTACAAAAAAATACCGTTTAAAAAAAAGGGTAGGAGAAAATTTACGACATTTCGGAACGAACTAGCCTTACCACGAGTATCACGTTTTTATTTATTTATTTATTAAAACTTAATGCACAAAGTATATAGGTGGACTTAATGCCTTAGGCATTTTCTACCAGTCTAAAACGTTAAACGTTTTTGTGGCCCTAACTGGGCCCTAAGTTAACGGGGACTTTGACGTTAATTTGATGGATAAAATTAGTTCTTCATCATCAGGTCTCTTGCTTCAAGCGAATAGAATTAAAAAAAAATATAATATTATATCCATGTCGAATAGAGAACCTCCTCCTTTTTTTTCCTCGGTTAAAAATTAATAAGGTACGTAGATTCGGTGTTTATTCGGCTTTTCAAAGGTATTTTTAATTTTGGAATAGCAAGGCCGCTTAGTTTGAGAATGCCAGGTATTTTTTATTAGAATTTGACAGCTCCAATATAAGTCAATGGACAGCTCTAAATGTCATAATTGACAGCGGGTTGGTGCAGAAACACTTTTGAAGTACTTATTTCAAGTACGCTGTACCTACTATGGCCTAATTAATACCTAGATTTGATTCTAAGGCAGCCCATGTCACGAGTTTTCACTATTTTACTTTACAGCGTCTTTCCAGTATTACAGCGTTTCTTGTATGGAAAAATGGAACAGCGCCTCTGGTGTGCGAAGAAGGAACTATTTTTTTCCTTAAAATATGTCAAATAATAATGTCAAAGTTCCAGTTTACTTTACGGGGCCTCTGGCCTCGGTAAAAAACCAATAAAACTCTGTATGATGTTAAAGTTTCTGAATATTTTAAAACTCGGTTTTCAGCCAGATTAACGCAGCGTTTACCAGAAAAGCGTCGTTTAAACTAGTATTCCAAAACAGGAACTATTATTGTTTTGTAGAAGATGAAGGCCTCATTTGATTGTTATTGTTAGGAAGCTGGGCTTCCCTGAAAATTATAATATGAAAAGTATACGAGTATGTTATAGCTTTTGACAAGTTCAAAAATCATGCTCATGTTCTTTTTTTTTTCATTTTTATTACACTGCTTGGCAAAGGCCTCCCCCATATCCTTCCATCTAGTCTGGTGACACCCAGATTTTTTTGTCTTGGTAAAATTATCAAATGAATCCCAGGGTGGAACTGTTGCCTGCCGGGGTTGCGGGACTTATCTCATTACCGTGACCCCGGAACACAAAGGGCTATTGAAGGACACCGTGGATTTTAGTCAGTACGAGTCTGACAGTAAGGGGTGGGAGGAGTCATTTGATGATTTTACCACGCTAAAAAAAAAAGGGGTGGAACTGACAGACTTGTACTGACAGATCCACAATGTTCCTTCACACTGCAGTCACGTGACCCTGGCAGGCTTTGGCCCTCTCCTTCAGGTTGCTGACAGCTCTTGGAGGCGCACGTGGAACACGGCATGCCGACGACTCGGGCATGGTCCATAATCGGACGGCGAATCGCGCATTGCTCGCCGTCCGCATGCTCGAAGGTGAAGTTTCAAATAAGATTAAGGCGCGGACTGACTACGATTTTAATCGCTTATGACCTACGCGGTCATAAGCGATTAAAATCGTAGTCAGTCCGCGACTATTGTCACCACTATGGAGCGTCAATAAGATTGAAAATTGAAAAATGATATTTGTGTTGAAATGTGACGTAAGCTGCGAATGGGCCATTTATTTCACTGCTTTTCTTTAGATTATTTAAAATATAGACATAAAATTAAATAATGGTTTGGTTAAAGTTTTAAAAAAATTGAAAACCTACTAAATTCTTAAAAAAAAACGACGTCAAAGTTTATTTTTGTGCTACAACTTCCCAATTTTTTATTGGGAATATAACTATTTATTTATTATTCTGTTCGGTTTAAATTCTTCTTTATACCCTTCTCTGTTCACTGTATTTTTCGCGTTACTTATTTTTATTACATTACGTCATACTCGACGTTCTAAGAAACCAATTTTTGGGAATATTGAGATAACACCGCACCTTAAGTTATTCTAGTATTAAAATTAATTCAATATCTTCTCGTTGACTATAAACATAAACACCTCATTGCCCTTCGGCATTAGTTCTAGTTCCTAGTTGAAGCCTGTGCTAACCCGATTAGACTAAGCCACTCCACACAAATTGGTTGAAAGTTGGGTAACGGTATAGCCTCCAGCTTTCAGTTATTATTATTGTAATGGCGGATATTTTGCATAATAATATACATTTATATGTTATATGTGTACATTTATATGTTTTTTCATTCATAAATATGGGTTTATGTCCAGGGACATTACAGATTGGATATTTATTTAAAGTCAATGTTTCTCATTATGTTTTACATCCAATCACAGGCTTTTTTTTATTAAACTAGGTTTGATTTTGGCTTCAGTCTAGATCGAGAACCTCCTCGATTTTTTTCATAGGTTAAGTAATTATTGAAGTTACCATAGACATAGGAACCGAATGAAAAATTCAAGCATGACTGTGATAGCTTGGTTGGTAAAAGCGTCTGGTGTACTGTAACAGAGGGTGGCAGATCCAAATACTGCTCGCAATCAAATTTTTCTTTGCACAACACCAGTGTCTACTTTGTATACCCAGGTGAAAGTGGAATTGACCAACAGAAAATCTTTTTTAATACAGTTGCATGAAAATTTACATTTTATGGGGAAGTTTTCTGTGTGTAAAATGCAATTTCTCGCACTAGTTAAATAAAAAACCGTACTACCAACATAATAAATTAATATGGGCTCTCTATGCAACCAAAGAGACTTTAGTCTATTTTTTTTTCATTTTTACTAAAGTATTAATTCAATATTTTTTTCTTCGTTACAAGACTGATAATAATCATGCAAAAAAATGAAATTTGTTATTTATTTGTTCAAATAATAAAGCAATATTAGTATAGACATAAACAAAACATTGGCTGTATGAGTACACTGCCTTTGCGTATGATGACAAAAAATATACTTGGCGCCATTTTCGTAAAATTTTCTACGCTAAGTGAAGTTTTGTTTGCAAAAAGTAAATAATTATAAAAATGAGTGACACGGAAGAAAATATTTTTGATTTCACTCCACCGGAATTGGATTTATTAGCCCAAAATGCTAGTGAATGCACTTTACCGGAAAAATCAAAAAACCTATACATGAGTGCATATGAAGATTTTCTAACCTGGAAAACAAATAAAAATGCAGTTTCGTTTTCTGAAAAAGTACTTTTAGCTTACTTTTATGAGATGTCTACGAAATACAAACCTTCTACCTTGTGGTCTAAATTTTCCATGATCAGAAGTATCTTGAAAATCAAAAATAACGTGGATGTAAGTAAATAAGCAACATTGGCTGCTTTTTTAAAAAGAAAATCCGATGTGTTTCAGAGCAAAAAATCCAAAATATTAACGTCAAATGATATCGAAAGATTTCTCAATGAAGCTCCAGATGATCAATATTTGGCAACAAAGGTTGCGCTGATTTTCGGCGTAGTTGGCGCATGTCGCCGCGAAGAACTATCTAATATAACCTTAAAAGACATCGAGACACATGGTGAAAATATGATGCTAATCAAGATACCGAACACTAAAAATAAAATTTCAAGAAGTTTTGTTATTGATGGGGAATTTTTTAAAATTGTGAAAAAGTATGAAGCCCAAAGATCACACAAAGGAAAAAGCGATCGCTTCTTCCAAAAGTACCAAAAGGGCAAGTGTACAGCACAATCTATCGGTATTAATAAATTCGGCAACATGCCTAAACAAATCGCAAAATTTCTCGGTTTGCCAGATGCTGAGAGTTACACCGGGCACTCTTTCAGGCGGACCTCTGCCACTATGTTTGCAGATGCTGGAGCTACTTTAACCTCAATAAAAAGGCTAGGAGGGTGGAAATCAGATAAAGTGGCTGAAGGCTACATTGAGGATTCATTTAACAATAAGCTTGAAACAGGAAAAAAAATAACACAGTCAATTAAAATAAAATCAACACCTCCACCGAACAATATTGAAGAGATTGTTTTACCATCTACCTCTACTGACTTTACAAACTCTCCATCAACAACCAAACGCCGCCGTTGTACAACACCTATTCCTGAAAATACGTCATATGAAATCAACAATAGTTTGTCTCAAACACTAAACTTACCGCCTAAGACTGCGCTAGTCAACATTACAAAATGTTCTAATTTTAATGTTTATGTTAATTATAATTTTTGTAAAAAATAAATAATTTTTTATTATTAAAATTTTTATTTCTTCGCAACTGTATT
Source organism: Agrotis exclamationis (assembly GCA_950005045.1). Classification (NCBI taxonomy): domain Eukaryota; kingdom Metazoa; phylum Arthropoda; class Insecta; order Lepidoptera; family Noctuidae; genus Agrotis; species Agrotis exclamationis. The sequence goes on along the minus strand of OX465429.1, from coordinate 15,384,588 downwards.
AAAAATAGTTGTTCAATACACGTGCGAATCTGTCTTTACAACTCGTTCCAGCTATTGACCCTCGCCTACGGCTCGGCTCAAAAGTTGGAACTCGTTCATAAAGACAGACTTCTCGCACTTGTATCGAAAATAACTATTTTAATACAGTTGCTCAAAAAGTGGCATATTGCAGGGACGTATTTTTTTTACCTTTCCCGCACTAGTGCGTTCTCTTTCCCAACTGTCAAAATAATGTCTATTAAAAAGAAAAACCAACCATGAAGTTTTTAATAAAGAGTTTTTGTGATTCATACAAAAACGTATATTTCTAAAAAGAAGCTACTAATTTATTTCAATGTCAGATTTAATTGAATGAGTTAGGTTTGGTTTCATTTCATTTCACCTGTTTTTATTTCATATCAATAAAAAAAATCTACTGAAGACTAAGCTGTATGGGCGTTCCCTTTGCCTACCAAAATGGGTGTAGAAAAAAAACTCTGCTTATATTCTACGGTTGGCGTCATTTTCCAGAAATTTTCTCTGCGAGTTTAGTTTATAATGTTTTTTATTTATTTATTAAATTGCTTCATTTTTTCGCAACTGTATTAAAATAGTCGTTCAGTACACGTGCGGAACCGTCATTGAAACTTGTTCCGACTGTCAACCCTCGCCTTCGGCTGCGCCTAGGCTTGGGTAGACATTTGTCGGAACTCTTTGCAATGACAGCCTTTCCGCACTTGTAATGAAATATACTATAAAGTAAAAGGAATTTATTTAAGGTACAGTCGGTAGCCAGTATAACATCCATTCTGCCTTCAAGATGGGTCACAAAAAGCATTATGATTTTTTTTTTGTTCGTATTTATTCAAGTGTGATTAGAAGGTTTTTGGCTTTTTAAATAGAAGTGAGAACTCTTCGCAAAGAATGTTCCTGGTGAGACTAATCGACAGTTCCTGGTTTGTGCACGCAATAGATTCGGCTCATTGAACCTCCGTTTCATTTGAATGAATTCGAATAGGATGCTTCCACTGAAAGGAAATAACGAAAAATATATACTACCTACTTCATATAACGATCTCTCGAAATTCTGCTAGTATTTCATCGTGTACCCCGAAAAGCATTTCATATTTCAAGTTCTTACATTTCGAAATGACTGAATCGATATTCATGTTGCTCGATTTACTTCACTCTTCAAGTATACATAGGTCCAAAAAGTTATTAGAGATAATATTCAGAAAACAGTTTTACAGTTAAATTAGCTAAGTAGTATTAAACTGTTCAAAGAAACAGAGATTTCCAGTAAGTTATCTTTTTTTTTAAATTAACTTTTTAGAAAATGTTCTCTGATATTTTTTAAACTTATAGGTTTCATTAAAATCGGTTCAGTCATTTCGAAAAATAAGGACGTGATAGTTTGTATGAAATGCACTTTGGCGAGGAAATATTTATATTTATTTTGTCTGTAGGTAATGATAAAACTCAAAAACTACTGCACCAATTTCAAAATTGTTTCATTAGAAAGCTACATTCACCCTGAGTAAGTTAGGCCACCCGTGCGAAGCCGGAACGGGCTTCTAGTGTATGATAAAGAGGTCATTAACGGATATTTCATCTTTCAGTTTCATAATGCACACAGCTAAGGAGTGGAATTCCTTGCCGGTGTCTGTGTAAAGCCTCCTGCAGACACACGCGATTAATCGCGCTGCGACAACGAGCCAAGCTAATTTCCACTCTAAAAATACTGTGAATGGACCGCGACATGTCGCCCCGCGCGATTAATCGCGTGTGTCTGCAGGAGGCTTTAGTGATCAAAAGTAAACCAATCGAAAAAAAGCTACCGGTCCCGAATTCAAATTAAAACCAAAGAATACAAAAAGTCCATTAAAAATCTTATTAGTTCGTAAGTTAGATTTTAATGGAAAATATTTGGTCCCGTATTTATTTTTTGTTATGTAAAGCGAAATTGATGAAGTCGCTTTTAAAATTCACAATACATCACTGTGATTAAATTTTTACTGTGTTCTGACGTCACGAGACGATTCTCGAGTTTTTATACTGTTTAAAAAAATCAAAGCATTTATTTCAAGTAGGCCATTACAGACACTTTTGAATTCTCAAAAAATAAAACTATAATTAAAAAAAATATATGACGCTGCCAGTCCCAGCCATAAGACATAAAAACTGAAAGTACCGTTGATGCCCATTCCAAGGCGTAGATCTCTATGGAGAAGAAAGGGCAAGAAACTCCATGGACACTCTTTTTCAATCGCCAAAACTATTTTTCAATATTAAAAAAAAAAAAACCGGCCAAGTGCGAGTTGGACACGCCCATGAAGGGTTCCGTAGCAGCAAGCATAGATTAGAGATATAATTATATTGAGATTAGTAAGTAATATACACAAACAATAAAAATAACTTTGTTTTTCATAGTATTTGTATGAATGGCAAAGTTATATTTGCGGTTTTTGAAAATGTACTATATCTCAAAAACTGCTAACTGTATCTCATCCAAACCAATTTTCGTTGGTAGTTTTGGTTGAGGTCTACATTATAAATTTTTTTTAGTTTTATCATTCTCTTATTTTAGAAGTTACGGGGGGGGGGGGACACACTTTTTACCACTTTGGAAGTGTCTCTCGCGCAAACTGTTCAGTTTAGAAAAAAATGATGTTAGTAACCTCAAAATCATTTTTAAAGACCTATTCATAGATACCCCACACGTATGGGTTTGGTGAAAAATTTTTTTTTGAATTTCAATTCTAAGTATGGGGGGCACCCCCAAAATTTGTTTTGTTTTGATTTTTGTGTGAAAATCCTAATGCGGTTCACATAATACATCTTTCTACCAAGTTTCAACAGGATAGCTCTTATACTTTCGACAAAAAGTGGCTGTGACATACACGGACAGACAGACAGACAGACAGACAGACATGACGAATCTATAAGGGTTCCGTTTTTGCCATTTGGCTACGGAACCCTAATTTGGCTACGGAACCCTAAAAACGTGTTCATTATATTTACTTGATTAAAAAAAAGACCCATTCATCATTTTTACTTTCAATAGGTACTAAATGAATTGATTTTCAATATTGATGCTAGAATCTAGCCCATTGTAAGAGATCGTCGAGACAAGTTTGCCTTTGTAATATTCAAAAGGTAAAAAAGCGTCTTGACCATTTGCATACAAAACATGAGACCCTCTCTTGAGTCAACTTTCAGAACGTGTGTTGCCTATATATCATCTAAGTAACATCCGTGCGTAGCCTATAAAAAACCTTAAAATTTTCAATTTGCCTTTTTACTACCCTGATGAATAAAGGCAAAATAAACTCTTGAGGTAAACATAAGTTTTTCTCAAAACAGGGCCAAATACAGGGTAATTTTTAGGATAGCGTTTTAGGGGGTCCTTCTTCTAGGTAGGTTGAGTCCAGTGGTGTGAGGACGTGGGCCCCTATTTGAGTACTGCCTCGTCGAGCTGTGGAAGGTTGCGGGTCACGAAATCAGACACATATTATATGGTAATCTTTGTCCGGTATTGCCTCCGGGCAGCGCGTGCAACGGTCGATCATAGTTATTAGGTACGTATAACCGTCTTGTGACGTTGTGGGAGGCCCAACTATATCGATGTTTACAGCTTGGCCAGAACGTCTTGAAACGGAACTAATATTTTTATTTGCTGACAACGTTTTAAAATATTTGATATTTGATGTAAACAAAGACGCAGGTTTGTAAGATTTATTATTGTGCCATAAAACTAACGTAATAAGTGAAAATAAATTCATTCAAAGTGTTGGTAGCGAGAAGACAGTGGCGACTTCCGGTTTTCTACTGTTTTTTGCCAAGCTGTACGTGTTCGAAACGTCTTTCTGGGTATTGCTGCAAGTCCGAAACCGTGTGTCTGTTGACCTTGCGTTTTTGGCAGGGTATGCAACATTTTGCCCAACGACCAACATCTTTATTCAGACCTGGCCAGAAGTATCTTTGTGCGATTAGTTTCCGCGTTGCCCTGATTCCCGGATGGCTAACATTATGTATCGAGTCGAACGCTAGTTTTCTGAAATTTTCCGTAAAATATGGTGCACGCGTTTGTTGAATTTTCGCAATATATGGCTGTTTCGCAGTGTGGAATGAAACATTTTTTTAATTTTAGATTGTCTTTCGATTCCCTTCTAACCAAGTAAAATTGGCTGAATTTAGCCAATTTTACTTGGTTAGAAATAACACAGTATCTTACGTTAGTAACGACCGAGTTAAGTTGCCTGCATTTAGCCAGTTTTACTAACTTAACTACAGCCGGCTCACTCGGTACATAACATCAGTGTTACTCGGTATTCTTAACCAATTTATCCAGTATCTACAGCCAGCCTACTCGGTAGTTAGAGCAGTGTTACTCAGTATACTTAACCAATTTATCTAGTAACAGCAGCCAGCCTACTCGGTAGTTAGAGCAGAGTTACTCAGTATACTTAACCACTATATCCAGTATCTGCAGCCAGCCTACTAGGTAGTTAGAGCAGTGTTACTCTGTATTCGTAATTAATTTAATTCGGTGCATAAAGACAGTTAAATTTGTATTAAATAAAAATACTTAGGTCAATACTTCCAAAGTTTTTATATTCGAAAGTAGATACACTTTAAAATATAAAAACTTTGGAAGTACTGACGTAAGTAAGTATTTTTATTGATAATACAAATTTAATTCATTAATCGTCCTTATGGACGATTAATGAATGGACGGTCGTTACTAACTTAAGATACTGTGTTATTTCTTACCAAGTATTTTTAACCAATTTTAACGGTTAATATTTAACAAGTAATGTCAGCAAAGTTGACGTATTTGTTTTTAGCAACAAACTTTGCAGGTGCTATGTTGACAAACATGCTGGGTTATTTTTAACAGTATTTTATTTATTTTTAACCCTTACGTTTTTTGAGTGTGCCGCAGCGAATTCTTCATTCCGTTTCTAACGTCTCAAGGTGACGTTTAGGACGTCACAAGGTGTAGTAGTTGGAATACTCTGCAATAGATGGCGGTAAACGTCACCTTGAGACGTTAGAAATGGAATGAAGAATTCGCCGCGACAGGTAAGATCCTCGGATTCCCTTAGTAACTGTGCGAGTTCGGTGTCACTTTGCTGAGCTAGCGCTAATTCTGATAAGTCGATAGCGGTCGGGCAGTCAATTGTTTGTACACGCGATAAAAAGTCTGCGCCTGCATTTTCGTTGTGGTGAATTCGCTAATAGGTGCGTCCCCACAGAGCGCGCAGCCTCGCGAGGCATTTTCCGCGCGATGCAGCTCGGTTGGTGTGGACGTGTCTCGGGCGAGGCAAGTGACAGCGCTGCCGCTGTCGAGCGTCCGAGCGCCCGAGCCATCCAGTGTCAGCTTTTGTTTTGCTCGCGTATATTGTTTTCGTGCCTCAGTCTATTGCCGTGAATTCGCGCCGCGAATTTTCGCCGTGAACTCTCGGGGAACAGGCGCGAACACCCGTGAACCCCGCGAAAACCATCCACATTCTCGTTCGCGCCTGTTCGCGGGGCTTCACGGCCATAGTCTGGAGCCGGCATAAAAACAATAGACGCGTCCACACAGAGTGAGCAGCCACGCTTGTCAGTTAGCAAATGCTTCGCGAGGCTGCGCGCTCTGTGTGGACGCACCTAATGAATAGAAGTTGCCTTGTTCGTCTAGAGGTTTCCGAGTTACTTTGTAGTTTTTCGAATGCGTAGATTAACGGTTTGTGATCCGTGAAAATAGTTGGATGACTTCCCTCAATTATATGACGAAAATATGCCATGCCATGTATATTGCCAGTATATGTATATCGTATGTAGAGTACTTTTGTTGAGCTTTAGAGAATCTCTTCGAAAAGTACCATAATGGTTGCCATGAGCCATTTACCTTTTGTTGCAATACCGCGCCTGCGCACGTGTCTGATGCGTCCGTCATGAGAGCTACGGGTACATTGGACTCTGGATGCGATAGAATAACGGGGTTTTTTAGTCCCAGTTTACATTGTTTGAAATCTTTAATTGCCCTATCATTCCACGGTCGCGTATACACTCAAAAAACGTAAGGGTTAAAAATAAATAAAATACTGTTAAAAATAACCCAGCATGTTTGTCAACATAGCACCTGCAAAGTTTGTTGCTAAAAACAAATACGTCAACTTTGCTGACATTACTTGTTAAATATTAACCGTTAAAATTGGTTAAAAATACTTGGTAAGAAATAACACAGTATCTTAAGTTAGTAACGACCGAGTCAAGTTGGCTGAATTTAGCCAATTTTACTTGGTTAGAAATAACACAGTATCTTACGTTAGTAACGACCGAGTTAAGTTGCCTGCATTTAGCCAGTTTTACTAACTTAACTACAGCCGGCTCACTCGGTACATAACATCAGTGTTACTCGGTATTCTTAACCAATTTATCCAGTATCTACAGCCAGCCTACTCGGTAGTTAGAGCAGTGTTACTCAGTATACTTAACCAATTTATCTAGTAACAGCAGCCAGCCTACTCGGTAGTTAGAGCAGAGTTACTCAGTATACTTAACCACTATATCCAGTATCTGCAGCCAGCCTACTAGGTAGTTAGAGCAGTGTTACTCTGTATTCGTAATTAATTTAATTCGGTGCATAAAGACAGTTAAATTTGTATTAAATAAAAATACTTAGGTCAATACTTCCAAAGTTTTTATATTCGAAAGTAGATACACTTTAAAATATAAAAACTTTGGAAGTACTGACGTAAGTAAGTATTTTTATTGATAATACAAATTTAATTCATTAATCGTCCTTATGGACGATTAATGAATGGACGGTCGTTACTAACTTAAGATACTGTGTTATTTCTTACCAAGTATTTTTAACCAATTTTAACGGTTAATATTTAACAAGTAATGTCAGCAAAGTTGACGTATTTGTTTTTAGCAACAAACTTTGCAGGTGCTATGTTGACAAACATGCTGGGTTATTTTTAACAGTATTTTATTTATTTTTAACCCTTACGTTTTTTGAGTGTGCCGCAGCGAATTCTTCATTCCGTTTCTAACGTCTCAAGGTGACGTTTAGGACGTCACAAGGTGTAGTAGTTGGAATACTCTGCAATAGATGGCGGTAAACGTCACCTTGAGACGTTAGAAATGGAATGAAGAATTCGCCGCGACAGGTAAGATCCTCGGTGGCTCGGTTGGAAATGAGCGTCGGATGTACTGAATCCGAAGGTCGCAGGTTCGAATCCTGCCCGCGGTTCAAATTCTTCGTTCCAAAGAAAATCTTTCAAAAATTCGCTACACATGCGTTAATGCGTTTAATATTTATAAAATATTTATACTGTAGTTCGTTCAAACTACGAGTACCTACTTTTATCGTTTGCCTACATAAAGGATGGACGTAAAAAACTGTGGGAGGACGTATTGTGATGAAAAGTACCACGCTCTCACCCAAGGGTCGGAAAGTAATTTTAAGTTGGGCTCAGATACCCTCAATTTTTATCGAGGTCTAAAAAAATATTTATGTGAATTGTTTAGGTATATTAATGTTGTATTGTTCACAATCAAAGGCACATTTTTGGTTTTGGCTCTCTACTCATTTCAATCTTATATATATGAATGTAGGTAGGTACCTAGACAAACTCAAACTAAATAATAACAGCCGCATAGGCCGATCTTCCAGGTTAAGCCTCACTTGGCGAGGTTGGTCTGTGGATGGGTAACCATCTGACATAGCGAGTTTTCTCCGTGCCTGGGAAAGTAAGTACGTAAAACCGTTAGGTCCCGGCTGTCATGTGTGGATCTTTGACAGTCGTTAATGTCAGTCAGAAGCTGCTATGCCATGGTAAGACTGGTTGTCTAAACTCTGACAACCAGTCTTACCATGGGTATATCGTATTACCCAGTTACTGGGTTTTGGAGATCCGATAGGCAGTCGCTCCATGTAAAATACTGATATTCAAATGCATCTGGTTCGACTGAAAGCAATCCCCAATAAAGGCTAGCAGATGATCATATTTGGACGTACAAGCCATCTGGCTACCTTTACATCGCCTGTTTTTCTGTCCTGCTCTGCCCAACTCTTGGTTAAAGGCCTTCCTCCACTCTTACCACTTCTCGCGAACTCACGCGTTCTCCTTCCAGGTCTGGCGTAAATTTTCGTACACAAGGCGACGCAAGTCTCCGATATCTTACGACTGTGGGGCATCCATTGACGCGTGCTTGATAACGAACCTCTATGAATTTGTATTGATAATTGCTTGGATACCAAAGTCGTAAAGTATCGGAGACTATAGCGTCGTTTATTGTACGAAGGGGCTAACTGTGTGTGGGCACCAGTTTTGAGCTATTTTGACCCATAATTTGTCCGACATGCGACACACGACATGTCCTTCCCAGTGCCCAGACCCGTTATTTATAAAGTTACTTACACTTTACATAATAACACAGTGAAAGCACAAAAATAATGGTGTCTGTTGACGACAACGACCATTTATATCTAGACGCCTCATGCACGATCTGACTAACGAAAATATTCTGTCAAGTCGCTGAGGTACGACGTAAGCGAGGGGGACGGGGTACTGCGTCCTGATTGGCTAACGGGGACGGGGTCTGCGTTCTGATTGGCTAACTCAAGGTCAGTGCGACGAGGGGACTCACAGGAGTGGTCGAGTCACGACGGTTATAAGATTTTTTTACCTCATGTGTTGACAGACATCGGTCGCCTGTGATTAGGAGTCTAGATATAAATGGTCGTTGGTTGACGAGGATACGCCATACTGCCCATTTCCATCAAAAGTAGTTTCGTGTAAACTCGTAAAGTACGAAACTTTGTTGGTACAGCTTGGCAAAAAAGTCTAGAAAGGGAACAAATTTTTTAGGGTTCCGTAGCCAAATGGCAAAAACGGAACCCTTATAGATTCGTCATGTCTGTTTGTTTGCTGACAATGTTTAAAAACATAAATGTCATTTGATGTAAACAAAGCTCACAAGGTTAGAAAATATATAATTGTGAAATAAAACTAACGCAAAAAGTGATAAAAAATGAATAACACCCTCCAAAGTGCTAGTAGAGAGGTTATTTATAAGGGTTTTTCTGATAAATTTAATTCATTAATCGTCCTTATGGACGATTAATGAATTAAATTTGTATTGTCCAAACAACGTGTCACTTGTCCAAACTTATCACACACACCCAATATTCACAGCGGAGCCACGAACGAGGAGCGCATGCACGCGTGCTTACTTCAAGAGAATCGACGAGCAAATGAACGAGCGAACTAGCGACCGAGACTAAACGAATGATGGGATTGATTGATGCTAGCCAAACGATTCGATTATTTTTAACAGAGTTAGCTACTCGGTTAAAATTAAACGACACGAACCGATTGCCGTTAACAGAGGTAGTTTGCAAGAAGCAACCGAGTAAAGAAAAGTGGCAGCCGCCCATACCTACATTTGATTTAGCTGAGATTAATTTCCTACGTCTTTAAATGAAAAATATTTTATGACTCATCAGTTGAGTCATCCTTCAGGGAGGCCGATGACTCAAATGGTGATCCACCGACCAATGAATGGGGCCTGGCTGAAATGTTCACGAAAATGAAGGTGGCAATGAATCGGTTAATCTTATGTATTGATAAATATGTTGGTTTGTAAAAATCAACCGAATAATTACTCGCTTACAATCAGAAGAGTTCTACTTATCTATTATTAACTATAGATGTTTGTAAAAAACAACCGAATAATTACTCGATTACAATCAACAGAATTGTACTTATCTATTATTAACTATAGATGTTTGGAAAAAACAACCGAGTGAAATACTCGTTTAGTAACAACAACATGCTTATTGGTTATCAGCCAAGAATATTTAACAATATTCACAAGTCTACTCTTTGTCAAGTTTACTTGTAGATTTTTAGGCAAGTCTTAGTTAAAATTTACCAATATGATTGTAACCGAGCCAAAAAGGTACTTTGCTAAAGTAAAATTTTTTCAGTGTAATCTGATATGGCTTTAACTTTGTCCTCTAGTGGCTTAATGCCCTCCGTGGATACATCATATCCTAAAAAGTCGAGTTTAGATTTACCGAATTCGCACTTTGCCAGGTTTATTGTGATGCCAAACTGTCTAAATCTTTCGAATACCGTGCGTAGCTGCCTTTTGTTTTTTCTTCCATGCTATTGCTCGCTATGATGTCGTCATCGACAAAACTGAACAAGAAATCTAAGCCGTGTAATACATTGTTATTCATAAAACGCTGGAATGTCTGATGTGAGGTCATCCGAGAGAATTCGAACGGACCGAATGGTGTTATTATCGCTGTTTTCTCTATATCCTCTTTAGCAACTCTAATGCAATGGTACCTATGATTTGTTAATGTCGAGTTTGGTGAAAATTTTCTTACCTGCGAGTATGTAGGTGAAGTCGTGTAGGCGTGGAACTGGATACCGGTCCGGCTTGGTGATAGCGTTTAGGCGCCTGTAGTCTCCAGACGGTCGGATGTCCCCATTTTTCTTTGCTACCACATGCAATGGGCTCGCCCACTCGCTTTTCAGATGGCCTGCAGATGCCCATCTCTTGCATGCGCCTGAATTGTTCCTTTACCTGGTGGTACCTGTTGGGAGGAAGTGGCCTAACACGTGCGTGTACTGTGGGTCCCGTGGTCTCAATGTGGTGGAATATATTGCTCGCGTTATTTTGCGTGTCGTCATGTTTGAATGGCATATGTTTGGTGATGTCAGCGTACTCCGATAATATGTCGTGATATGTATGCTTACTATCTAAAATGCTAACTGATATTTCCGCGCATTTAACTATACTACCTATTGTATTTAGGTCCGTTCGTTTTTCGATTAACTTATGAGCATTCAGGTTTACCAATAGGTTATGATATTTTAAGAAATCTGCCCCAATGATTGGTTGTGTTACATTAGCAATTATAAATGTCCACCTCAGGGGCCTACCAAGGTTAAGATTTTATTCTAAGGTTTGTGTGCCGAATGTATGAATTTCAGGTCCGTTTGCTGCGTACAATTTATATTTAGGTACCTTCGGAGTTCCCCGTGTGGCACCTTTGTTTCTTAGTTGCTGGTAATAGCGATACGTTCGCGCCCGTGTCGATGAGGAAGCGCTTGCCGGAAGTGATGTCCGTTACACAAAGGCGGTGATTTGAAGTACCGATGCATTCCTCCGCCGCTGACTGCACCGCTCCTAGTTTTCCGACTGTTCGTGATGTCTTCTGCTTATCCCAGTTGCAGGGTTGCTCGCATTTGTTTGCCCGGTCGCCGAAACGGTAATGATAATAACATGCCCAGTCGGCTGATTGCGGGTTACGTCTCTGGTTGTAGCGTCTATTTTCTGATTGCGATCGCTGCCGGGGACCTTGCCCGTGTCTCCACGTTGTTCTGCCTCTGTGTATTTCGTCGATTGACTCGCGCAGTCTTGATATTTCTGCGATGAGTAGCACATTGCCATTTGGTTGTGTGGTTGTGAGTACTTCAGCTACCGGTATATCCAGTTTTGCCGTCTCCATAACCTTGTCTGCCACCTGAGCTAGTTTGTTGATGTCTGTGATTTCACTGACCGTCAGTATAGCGCGCACTGATGCTGGCAGGTGTCCGATCCACAGTATTCGTAACGTGTCGTCTGGGAATTTGTCTTGCGCCAGTTCTTGCATTCTACGAAGCAGTTAAGAGGGTTTTTGTTCACCCAGTTCGATTTCGCTGAGTAGTTTCTGTACCTTTCGAATCTCGGATTCCTCGTAGACGTTCAAGAGCCTTTCTTTAAGGATCGTCGAAAGTCGAAAGAGACGCCGAAGAGACATATTATGTCTCCGCTTCGTCTGCGTCTTACGTCTTTTCTATGTGGCCCGCGCCTGTATAGAAGCGTCGCGACATAAAACATACAGAAGAGACGCGTCGCGGGCGCGACTCTCATACATTTGCGCCCGTCCTCGACGCCTCCTCGTCTTACGTCTTTTCTGTGTGGCCTGCGCCTAAGGCCTCAGAACGGATTTGGTTGAAATTCGGTACACAGATAGTTTATATCTTACCTGGATTAAGACATACAGGGTGACTTTTTTACCACCGTCCAAAATTTTTCTAGGCATTAGGTATCAATCACTAACCCCATTTTTGAAAACAAATCGATACCATAAATTTTCACATTAAATCATTTTCTCTTCGCTCTGCGTGGTCACCAAGCTAAACGTTAATAATACTACACTTGCCGGCGCATGAAACGGGCAGAGCGCACCTCGCTTGCCCCACTCGTTCGAACCCACGACCTACAACTCGTAAGTCGGGTCGGGACAGATACCACTGGGCCACCACTCTGCTCGTGCTAATATTTTTAGTAAAAAAAAAACCTTCGCTGCTGATCTTCGTCAAAGTTTATGATAGTTTTTCCGCATTACATAAAAAATATCCTGTATAACGTAACACAGTGACACGGCTATTCATAATGTTTCTTTATGAATGATGTACGACATGACAGGATTGGATTACTACCGTGTTTGCCAGTGAGTTAGCAGTTCGTGTGTTTTTATTAGATTTACTCCAGGATTAGTGTGAAAAAAAAAACTGTTTGACACTTTTGGAAGAGTTGGGAATGTTATTAGGGTTCCGTACCCAAATGGCAAAAACGGAACCCTTACAGATTCGTCATGTCTGTCTGTCTGTCTGTCTGTCTGTCTGTCTGTCTGTCTGTCTGTCCGAGTATGTCACAGCCACTTTTTGTTGAAAGTATAAGAGCTATCCTGTTGAAACTTGGTAGAAAGATGTATTATGTGAACCGCATTAGGATTTTCACACAAAAATCAAAACAAAACAAATTTTGGGGGTGCCCCCCATACTTAGAATTGAAACTCAAAAAAAATTTTTTCACCAAACCCATACGTGTGGGGTATCTATGAATAGGTCTTTAAAAATGATATTGAGGTTACTAACATCATTTTTTTCTAAACTGAACAGTTTGCGCGAGAGACACTTCCAAAGTGGTAAAAAGTGTGTGTCCCCCCCGTAACTTCTAAAATAAGAGAATGATAAAACTAAAAAAAATATATAATGTAGACCTCAACCAAAACTACCAACGAAAATTGGTTTGGATGAGATACAGTTAGCAGTTTTTGAGATATAGTACATTTTCAAAAACCGCAAATATAACTTTGCCATTCATACAAATACTATGAAAAACAAAGTTATTTCTATTGTTTGTGTATATTACTTACTAATCTCAATATAATTATATCTCTAATCTATGCTTGCTCCTACGGAACCCTTCATGGGCGAGTCCAACTCGCACTTGGCCGGTTTTTTTTTTTTTTCGTGTGTATTTGTGGCTTTCCTAGTGGCGAAAATACTTGGAAAACGATCAAAAAGATATGTAGCCCTAGTAGGTATCTTCGATCATTTCGAAGCCTAGGATAGCTTAAACCATTAATAATTTTAACAAATATTTTTTTTTCCCAAAACAAACTTTAGCTTTGGTAGTTTAATGCATCGAAAAAATCTTCAAACAAACTTTATTGAAACAGATTATTGAAAAACAGCTATAATATGCAATGGTTAGATGTAAATAAATTAGCGGTCAATAAATTGCTGTTATCGTCAATAGTTACTTATCAGTTTTTTATTGTATCTTTTATCAATATTTAGGTACACCCAATATTTAATGAGAGTATTATGAAAGCTATGATTTATTATGTTACTGATATGACATAATTAATCTTTTAAACTTTATTACCTACTTTTTGATAAATAAAATGTTTTCTGACATCGAAAAAAGCCAACATAAAAATATTATAATTTAATATACGGGTATCTTTGAAAAATATACCATAAATCGTATAAATATTTAACTTAAATTTTAATATACCAAACTCAAAAAGATTTGGGCTCGTCCGGGATTTGAACCCGGGACCTCTCGCACCCTAAGCGAAAATCATACCCCTAGACCAACGAGCCAGCTGTCAGACAACTCCAAATTGATGACCACAATCGAATTCGTGCAGTGAAAGGTGACCTACATACATGCGTCTACGCATTCCGCAACGATCATGACGTCACAAAACGTGTTTTATTATAGAAAGTATCAACATGATAAAATGTTATGTATACTATTCTCTTTGGACTGTGAAGAAACTCCTTGTGATAGCCAATTTGAGTAAATTTTTCAGCTGGCTCGTTGGTCTAGGGGTATGATTTTCGCTTAGGGTGCGAGAGGTCCCGGGTTCAAATCCCGGACGAGCCCAATTTTTTTAGCGAAAAGAATTAAAATAGAATTTTAAAAAAAAGTAGGTAGGTATATATCTTTTTGGCGCAGTGACTTAGCGATTGGTTGCTATGCTGTGTGTCGCGAGTTCAGAACAAATATTTTGATGATTTTGGGTTTGGGTGTTTGAGTAGGTACACACATCAAAAAAAGTTCGTGATCACTAGCATTAGCTGATATATTTTTTATGTTTTTTTTGGAAATACGATTGAACTGTTTTATTTTCTTATATTCTAAATCTATATAGAGACTAAAAAAAATCTTAATATAATATAAAGTAACAAAAAAGATTTCGATTTTTCAAAGTGATCGCAAACTCTTTTAGGTGTGTGTAAGTGAGCTTAAAAGTTTGTAAATGCACACGCGACACAGAAGAAATTCCTAGGGTATAACAACGTTAAAAAAATAAAATATATGGAGTGTCGCACGTGTCTCATACTACGTATTTATTTATCTATCTAACTTTTCTCAACACGAGGCCCTCGTAATGCTCAAGGTAAGATTAATGTGTGTCTCGCAGATGCGTCGAGCTCGGTTACGAGCATGTTAAGAGTGACACGTAAAGTTAAATTTAGTTAACAACCCCACGGGAACATTCCACGATAGTTTGTTGAACATTTTAAATTTTTAACTATCAGTATTTGTGATATTTTTTATTTAAGTATTACTATCTAACCAGTGTCCATATCGATAGACGTTTTCATTAAAAATAAAGGTCAACACTGTACGTTCAGGTCTAACACAATGAGGTTGCTCTTGACTTCACTCTGACCAAGATTCAAAGATATCGTCACCACGGCCGCTTGCCTCATCATCATCATCATCATCAGCCTATAAATGTTCCCACTGCTGGGACACAGGCCTCCTCTCTGTGAGAGGGAGTGGGCCGTAATCTTATACCACGCGGGCCCAGTGCGGATTGGTAGATGTCACATGTCTTCGAATTTTTGGTTCTAGGACATGCCGGTTTCCTCACGATGTTTTCCTTCACCGTTTTGAGAGCAGTGGTGTTGAAATAAATTACACAAAGTAATGCGCCTGACGGGGTTCAAACCCACGACCTACTACTCGTAAGTCGAGGCCGATACCACTGGGCCACCAATGCTCACTTGCCTCTCCACCACCATATTGTCGTAATCCGGCGTCAAACACCATGTTTCGGCAGTGCATAGGATATCTGTACCCTGAGCACGAGTTTTCACTCTTTTACTTTACAGCGTTTTTCCAGTATTTACAGCGTTTCTTGTATGAAAAAATGGAACAGCGCCTCTGATGTGCGAAGTAGGAACTAATTTTTTCCTTGAAAATTGTCAATTTGAAGTTGTCAAAGTTCCAGTTTACTTTACGTCT
Organism: Agrotis exclamationis; assembly: GCA_950005045.1. Taxonomy (NCBI): domain Eukaryota; kingdom Metazoa; phylum Arthropoda; class Insecta; order Lepidoptera; family Noctuidae; genus Agrotis; species Agrotis exclamationis. The sequence goes on along the minus strand of OX465429.1, from coordinate 15,368,994 downwards.
CAAATACTGAAAACTCGTGCTCGGGGTACTGCGGTTATGTTTTTTTTTTTTTAAATCCTTCCCTAGGATTTTCTACTATGTCGTGGGTGCGTTGTGCGTTTACAAACATAGAAACTCACATACACAAACTCCCAAACCCTTGCAGATCATACAAATATGTTCCGTGCGGGAATCGAACCGCAGTAGTCCATCGATTGCTTAGCTACTGCGCAAACCGTGCCATCAAAACGTGCCGTTTATTTTTTCATCTGGGCTAGATTAGGCCAAACGAATTAAAAAAAAAAACATGTGGCACTAGGAGACTGCCGCGGTGAAGCTATTGCAATTTTGTTTATTTTTATTTTAAAAGAATAAAATCGCCTACCGCGAATATTTAACGAGAATTTAATTTATTTAAAATGTTTGTGGTGCACTACTGTAATAAAGAACTTTGTTTAGAGGAGAATTTTATAAGTAGGTTTCAATGTGAAAACTCCTTTTGTAGCTGGCCGTTTAGAATGTAAGAAAAAGTAAATTGTTTTCATGACGGATATTTTTATGATTGCCGAAGTCTCCCGAACTGAAACGATGTTAGACGATGCATGGTGTCAGGTTTTTTCCTTAGGTTTTTGGAAATTTTTTGATTCGGTCGCCGCGCCGGCCGCGCCGCGCTCAGAGCCTGCGATAAAAGCTATGCAATAGCTTAAAAAAACAAAATCCTAAGCGAATTAAAACGAAAGTGATGCACGATCTTAGCGTGTATTTCACGCTAAGATAGTGCACGTAGTTTCACCCTCAACAAATAAACATCCCAACTTAGAAGTAGGAAAATACTTAGACAGGAACACAGCTGAGTACTTATTTCAAGCTCGGAAGAACCGAATACTAGACAGTGGCGTAGCGTGCCTTGGCGGGGCCCCGTATAAAAATTCTTTTGGGGGGCCCCTTAGGTAGGGTAAAGATTTATCACTCAAGAAAAAAAAATGTATTTCTCTGTAACTACGCCGAAATATAAGCCAAAAGTTGGACAAAGGTCATCAAAAAAATTCTAGATGCGACTGATCAGTCCAGAGGTCGGAATTAGGTAGAGTTATTTTAATACTTGCATCGAAATGTTGATATTAATATGGATCTTCCCGGGATTTCTAATAGACAATCTCGTGCTTAAAATAGTATTGCATAATTATAGATAATAATAATAAAAACACCAGAGATAGATAAGACAAATAAATTGTGTAATGGTAAATAACATTTTTAATTAATAAATCATTAAGTTTTTATTAATTTTTGTTTACGCACGTGGGGCCCACGGGGCCCCTGTGGCCCGGGGGCCCCGTATAATTGATACGGCATATACGGCGGTAGCTACGCCCCTGATACTAGACCCTTTTATATAAAGTAAATGGAGGAAATGATTTCACTTGAACAGAACCCGTTTGAGTTGGGTTTTTGTTTTAGGTATGCCTTCTAAACGTTGAAGTAGAAGAAAAGTAATACACTTACATACCTACGTTTATCTATTTTTATCGTAGTAAAATCGTCAAATAATTCCTCGCAGCCAGGACCGGGAGGGAGGGACTGTCAGACTTGTACTGAATAAAATCCACGGTGATCCTTATTGATGGAGAGGACCAAAGCCGCCGCGGTTGTAGGTTACTGTGTCCCTGGAACTTAAAGAGCTATTGAGGTCTTTAAGTTCCAGGGACACACACAGCAACCTTTGGCCCTCTAAAGGGGCCCCGTCAGAATGTTGCCAGCTATTGGAGGCGTACGTGGTCGACCCCGGGCATGGGCCATGATCGGACGGCAAGTCACCCATTAATCGCCGTCCGCATGTCCGCGCCTACCGTGGCAGTAGTTCGCCTCGCGACGTTCGTTGCCGTGGGCGTCTCCCACGGCCGACATATATGTATACATAATATTATCTATGTAGCGCACAAAGGTTGTTGCTGAAAAAATTATGTACCTAGTACTGAGACTTATATTATTATTGAAGTAAGAGGATTGGGCCTCTCCTTGACTGTAATTGGAATGTAGTTTTATTGACTTAATCCTAATCCGTGCTTACAATAAAACATTTTAAGAATATAGCGTATAGGTAACTACTTATATGGAGTATACATAATTATCATGTTTTCCGAACACACTTCTCTGGGGCTATTCTCTCATAGAGTTGAAGGATAATACCAATAGAAGACACTAGACAGCACATTATTTATATGTTATTTACTACAAAATAGAAATGGATACAATATTCTTATGTCTAGTCAACCATTCAAATATCAATTTACATAAAATCATTTCACATAGGGTGACGAAAAGGTCAAACCATTCGATGTTATTAATCGAAATATATATTTTGATGTTATATTTTTTTCCATTTTTTTAATATTTTTGCCTGATTTATAGCTGCCCGCCCTCTTCTATATTACTTGTGATGTTAGAACTTTATTTTAGTGAACTATCAGAAATAAGGACAGTATGTTGTTACAAAGAGGCAGAGACCTCAGCCCGCATATAACCTTACAAAGTTTCTACGTATACAGGGTGGATTTTTCAACATACGGCTTTCTCACGCTTTTCACGTGTTTGTGATGTGAAGTAAACGGGGACTTTGAGGTTTTAATGGATAAAATTAGTTCCTCGTTCATACAATTTTAGGCTGAGGCCGCACTACGATTTTTTCAGCAAGCGATTAATCGCTACACCTGCGAAACCGCTTGAGACGCACACCACGATTAAAAATTGCGAAACGACTCTACCAAACGGTCTATCGAATACTGACCAAAAAACCGCCCGCGGTTAATAGCAGTGCGTGCGCGTCAACTAAGTTCTACAGATTACAGTTTTGCCGCGGCTTTTACCCGCAAGCATTTTGTAGCAAATCACTGTTTTAAAATCAGTCGCGAGAAAAAACCGCAGGTGCGGCCGCTTGTATTAGTTTTCTAGGGCCACAAATTCACGCGATTAAAAACCACAGCGGTTTAACCGTAGTGCCGCCTAGGCCTTAGGCGCTTAATACTTTCCATACAATTTACGTTGCAATACTTTAAGTAGGTACGCGGTACGACCAAATACGTAGAATTCATGGATGGCCAACTCTGAAATTAAAGTAAAAGTTGCCCTTATATCATTTGCTCACTCCGAATTTGATCCTATTAATAGCGACACTCTCGAATTTCGATAGTATCGTCAATGTGATCAATGGCTTCGATCCCTGACCAAAACTGTTGATTTTTAAGAATCCAATGTCGACATCAAGACTACTTTCAGTATTTCTCACTATTTCTTATATTTTCAGCCATTTACCGCCCTGCTGACCGTGTATGGGTGATATTATATTGTCAAGTTATTCTGTTGGTGCGTGTTACCATTTCATGAATATAAGAAGAATTTCTAAGGACGTTGCTGAAAAATCACGACGTTTATCACTTTTGCCTTTTAGACCCGCTGTTGAAATATTCATCCTGTATGTCGGTATTCATGCTTACTCGCTGTCTTTCAATTTGCGTGGGATAACGTCCCAGGACACTCCAGATGTTACCGAGTTGTCCCTTTTTTTTCTTAGATGTAATTACATTAGTAAGTTATACTCGAGTTACCAAACTTATGGAGTCATCATAGACATATTTTCATCGAACTTCGACCATAAATTCGATTGTATCCCAACTTTATTTGATTAAACAATGCCAACCATCCATTTTTATTCGTATCAACAAAGATATTCATAAAAAATCTGGACTTGAATTCTGGTTTTCCTCGAGAACACTGTACTGTCAACAAAAATGTTTAGTATGCAGACGAAATAGAAAATATTTTCATTACAAGCATTGCCTACTCAGCGCACGTATATAAATATTTAAAAATAAAATTTATCCACCAATATTAGTATTATAAATCAACCTTTTTGCTGACCAACATGAATGACTAACTTTGCGGTGATCGAATTTTTAAAAACAAATGGTGTCATGCTTAAAGGTGCTGAAAGATTTGAGCATTCACTTGTAACAGAACATCGAGCATTCGCCGTTTTAATTTTGCCGAACTGAACAACGAACAGAGCTAAGCATGGAGCCAAACATCCCTCATTTTCACCATCTTTCTAGCGAATACTGTAGTCGATAGTTGTCAAACAATTTTTCTTTATGAAGAAGTCAGACTTGACTTACCAGAATGTTAGTTATAATGCTTGCTAAAACGCTCTCATTTGTTTTTCTGTAATGTGTTATTCGCAAGAATGCTCATTACAAGTGAATGCTCAAGTTTATCAGCACCTTAAGATTCTTACACTACGGCGGCAGATTTTACCGCCCGGGTATGCTGTCTCATTGTCTAGGCTTTATTCTTAAAGTGCTGGGCATGACAAGGCATGACGGGCAGGTCATATCGGGCAAACTAGCGGCATGCCGGCGGCAGTGGGTAGACTTATTAGAGTTCACACGGCCAGATTTATCCAGTAACTGTAGAGTAAAATGGGGTGACGACTGTATTGGCCACTTTTGGGGATACAAATCCAGGAAAAGAGAGGTCACTCGTTGCGTAAAACACGTGGCTTTTATTATTAACAAGAACTTGGACCGTGACTTCGTCCATGAGGAATAATTATTTTTCGAACTACAAGACGTAAGTACAGGGCAATGCGCCATATACACACGTGGTGATCATCCCACCCGTGCGGTCAAAGCGTTTTGAAAACACTTTCATTGTGCGTATAGCTAAGGAATCCTTGCCGTAGACTGTATTTCTTGATGGCTGCAACCTTTGGATCTTAAGTCTACGTAAAATATTGTCACTTCACTATAAAACCCGTCGACGACGGTGCGCCCGCGTGTGCTTACAGTTTCATACCCACACGTGCCTACACTGCGAAGTGCGCCAAGCCTGCAGTCGGCTGCCTCCCGCCGCCCGTTCGCACGCGCTCCGTACATATTTTTGGTTAAAATGTTCTTTATTCTCTTGAGCTTAGATTTTACATTTGTTTGTTTTTGGGAAGTGACACTTCTGTACGTAGTACTATTAAGTATTCTGTGTTTAAGTCAAGAATGAATAGGTTACTTCTAGGCAAGCGTGCTTCACCGTCGACCAGATCATTGCTTACTATTAGCTGAAATGGTGGTCAAACGAGAGCTCTTAAATGAAAAAAAAAATGATTTTCAAGTACCCCATTGGGGTTGGAATTAAAGATGATATTTATTTACACATGTAGGTTTTTTAAAACACTTTTACACGCGTCTTTTCATCCCCATAATTATGACGTTCCCGTGTGTTAATTGTGACCTTCACGTGGACAATAACCTGAACTTATAGGTATACTATTAAATAATAATTTTATCACTTAACTCATTTTTTAACTTATTCGTCACATTTTTAAATCATCATCATCATCATTATCAGCCTATAAATGTTCCCACTGCTGGGACACAGGCCTCCTCTCTCTGTGAGAGGGAGTGGGCCGTAATCTATCACGCGGGCCATGGCGGATTGGTAGATGTCACATATCTTCGAATTTTTGGTTCTAGGACATGCCGATTTCCTCACGATGTTTTCCTTCACCGTTTTGAGAGCAGTGGTGTTGAAATAAATTACACAAAGTAATGCGCCTGACGGGGTTCGAACCCACGACGACTCGTAAGTTGAAGCCGATACCATTGGGCCACCACTGCTCACACACATTTTTAAATATTTTTACGAAAAGGAAATAAAGAACATTAAAAAAAAACTGTCCACCAGGACCCGGAACAGGGTCCGGGCTACCGGTGGTTAGGGCTCTTGAGAGAGGAACCTAACAATACGCGCCGTGTCCAGGAGTACTGCCTTCTGAACCAAGCGCTTGATCTAGCGGTCCAGCGAGAGCCTCCTAAGGTGACGGTCGAGGCTCTTGGCAATTAAGCCATTGGCAGAAACGACTATCGGCACAATGACTGCTGTATTCACGTCCCAATAATTTCATTATTGTTGCAGATTCCGGGAACATATCGCTGGACTCTGCGTTCTGCGAGCTGATGGTCCCGTCTCCACTTGTTGAACTGAGCAGCATGTTCTTTTTCTTCGTTCCTGCCATTCTTATTCTCTGCTTATATGCGAGAATGGGGTATCATATCAGGTACACATTGTTAGTATTTTTTTATTACTAATATTTAGTAAATTCTTTAGACTAGTTGGGCATGAGAATTGCTTGCAAATTTGACTAAATTGCGGACGATTAGGCGCTGAGCAAACGTAGATACTTTGTTGCCGACACGGTACACCATCACATGTGAACCATAGTATGTAATAGAACAACAACTGGACACAAAATTTTTTTACGTATGCGCAGGGAGTGGATTTCATACTGGTTCTATACAACATTATTTTTAGTATAATAATATGCGAAACGTGAATATAGTTTGGTCAGAATCAGTAACTGATTCGATTCCAATAATTTATACACCATTTTACATTTTTTTTACCCGACTGCGCGACGCAAAGGAGGGTAATGTGTTTATCAGTCTATGTATGTATGTATGTATGTATGTATGTATGTATGTATGTATGTATGTATGTTTGTTTCTATGTGGCGTTCTAGAGACCAAACGCGTAGGCCGATTTTCATGATTCTTACGTCAATCGATTCGTCTTAACCTTGCGAGTGTCACTAAAGATATGACAGTAATCAAAATTCACCACAGCGACAACCAGACGCCATATTGTCAAAATGAAAAAAATAAAAGTCGATGAACTATGTCATGTGGGGTGTCGTTGAATAGGTATTTTAAAATCATCTTTAGGTTTCTTTTATAATTTTTCATTTTAAGTAATAGTTTAGGATATATAACGATTTAAAGTTGTTTAACAAAACAATCATTCTCGCTAATTTTCTTACTTATTGATTTAAGTTTTTATTTCAAGTATAAACGATATATAAACAAAAAAAAAACAGTGAACAATGAATCGTAACTAAAAAGTGAAAAATAAAAAAAAATAATTTAAAGAAAAACAAAAAACCCGACTGCTTAAAAAGTAATTTTGAAAAATACGTGAAAAAGTTAACTTAAATAAAAACTGAAAAGAAAGAAACAAGCCCAACAGAACAGCAGGAAGAAGCAGAACAGAACGACTCACAGTCGGGGCCCCTTGGGAAGATTTGATTGATAAAATTTGAATGGGCCCCGACTGTGAGTCGTTCTGTTCTGCTTCTTGCTGCTGTTCTGTTGGGCTTGTTTCTTTCTTTTCAGTTTTTATTTAAGTTAACTTTTTCACGTATTTTTCAAAATTACTTTTTAAGCAGTCGGGTTTTTTGTTTTTCTTTTTTTCAAAAATATTTTAATCCAATTTTATTACCAGTTAATTACAATACAATCACCGTACGGTTAGGTACCTATTGCCAAACTATTATCACAGGAGACGCGGTTTACGTGGGTGTACCGAAATGAGCATGTTTTTGAACGGACAACCAGGTAATATTATAAGCTTATAACTTTGTGATTTTTTTATGAAATGACGATATTAAATTTTTGTACATAGATTCTTTACACAAAAATACTAGACAGGTGTATCGGGTTTCGTATAAACAAAAAATAATGTTGTAGAAATCAATTATTTATCTGGGCACTGTTCCCGTTGACAGCTATGTGGACGTATTCTTTGACGCCTTTTGAAAGTTTTTTCTTTTATTTTATTTTATGTACATATTACTAGTAAGTTTTTATTTATAGTTTATACATAATTTTAGTATTGTAGTATATATTAGTAATAATTTATCGGTAGCTTGTATAGTTGTTGTATTGTATCTGACACAGGACACAAAAGTGTCCGTTTGCACCCTGTTAATGGGGAATGAATTTAAATGATCAAATAATTACCGCAATGTAGTCAACCTTGCATGAAATTCCATGCAGCGTTTGACGAGGCTTAACAATATAATCTAACTGCTTATTTCATGTTTTAAATGAATACGTTAGTTTCGATGTTTTGATGGATGTTTGTAGCTCTTTCACGCAAAAACTACTGAATAGGTGCGTCCACACAGAGCGCGCAGCCTCGCGAGGCATTTGCTGCGCGAGGAAACTGACAAGCGAGGCTGCTCACTCTCTGTGGACGCGTCTATTGTTTTTCGACCAAGGCACGAAACAATATACGCGAAAACACAAAAGCCGACACTGGATGGCTCGGGCGCTCGGTCGCTCGACCGCGGCAGCGCTGTCACTTGCCTCGCCCGAGACACGTCCAAAACAACCGAGCTGCTTCGCGCGGAAAATGCCTCGCGAGGCTGCGCGCTCTGTAGGGACGTACCTAATGGATTTTTATTAAATTTGATACACAGATAATTTTAAACCTGGATTGAGACATAGGATGATAGGATACCGTGACCCCGGTTTACATTCTCGTGGTATAATTTTCGAGTTATTTATTTTTAATTAAACGTTCGCCCACACTAGGTATTTCTCCTGTGTCGTGGGTGCGTTTACAAACATATAAACTCACATTTATTTATTTGATAAGCTTACTTACAGCTAAAATAAACAGAATACAAACAGCGTGAGCGACTGACAGCCAATTAGAAGTCTTCACTTCTAGAAGCAGATTAGAAAAGCGAGTGTGAACGCCACTAGACAATACAGCTGCAGCACCAAAAGGCTGGATATCAGCAAAGCTTAAGAGCGTAGACGGGCTGCATTTTTCCATACAAATGTATTCCCCTATTCTCTTCCTGGATAATGCCTCTAGAGTAATCGTTTTTATTTATAAAAATCTAGGTCTATTGAAGGCATGCCCCTGACATTTTTTTTTTCTAAAAATTTATTACAAAATAAATATGACTTACCAAAAACCTAAAAAAATACATCATTTTTACCGACTTCAAAAAAAAGGAGGTTATCAATTCGACCCGTATGTATGTAATATTATCAGAACTGCCCAGTTTTCATATATGTTAGTCTATATCAGCGTCTGAATAAATGTGCCAAATTTCATAAGTGTATGTATGTATGTATGTATGTATGTATGTATGTATGTATGTATGTATGTATGTTTTTATGTTTGTGCACGCATATCTCCGGAACTATAAGTTCGATTTAAGTAATTCTTTTTTTGTTGTACTAGGTATTGTTCAACTTAGGGTACACTGCAAGTTTCATCAAAATCGGTTCAGTAGTTTTAGAGATATGGATTTTTTTATGTTGTGACGGATTACAAGATTAGTGCATATGTAAGAAAATTTTGTATTTTACAAGAATTTGGGTTGAATATGTAATAAATAAACTATAAAAAGGGTAAAATAAAAACTTTTTAAAAAAAAGTACCGACTTCAAAACAAATACAAAAAAGTTTAAAATAACTTTTCTTTCGGAAGTCGGTGGCTTTGTTTTGTTGTGTCATTGCTATTGCCACCGACTTCCGAAAGAAAAGTTATTTTAAACTTTTTTGTATTTGTTTTGAAGTCGGTACTTTTTTTTATTTGTGTTTGGTTTTGAAGTCGGTTCTTTTTTTTTAAAAAAAGTTTTTACCTACGTAATCAGACGACTACCAAAGAAAATTGAAAAGTTTTTAAAATAAAAACAAGTAATAGGGGCATAGATCTATTCTTCCTTTAAATTTTGATACCAAATATAATTTAATTGGCTTAGGTTTCGAGGAGAAAACAGGAGAATACGAAACGTCGATCGGACAAGGATTTTTGTAGGTAAAATCGTTCTGAGCTGCAGTTGTCTCTATCGCACTCTACGGGGGGAGACGAGACGTGAGGGAGGGTTAGACTAATACGTACACAATTAGGGAAGTGACTTGTCTCGACGTTTTTATCGAAATCATAGTGATGTCAGTCGATATCGACGTTTATCCTATACTGATTTACTGAACAGTGAAATTTGATGCTCATTTAAGAGACAACGAAGTAACAATTCAATGACATTTTTAGGGTTTATAATTAAATAATATTTGAAATGAACTTTAGCGAAGTGTCTCTTACAAAAATACAAACCGTAAGCATTACGTATAATACGTAACTAAAGATTGCACTATACTTCTTGGTGTGATCATTCTGCTTTTGACTTGACTTAAATATTTACAGGGGAGTTTATAAAATAATTACTGCTCTTATAAAGTAGTAAATTTATATATATTAAAGGAAGTCGACAATCGTGTTAATTACACCGGTTTTTATATTTTTTGTGTTTTTGGATTAGCCGTCGTCCGAAATAGGATAATAAGTTTTTTAAATTATTTTTTTAGGTAGGTAGGGTAGTAGTCAGTTGTCGGGAGCGAAGCCGTGGGCAAAAGCTAGTTCTTAATATTTATGCAGAAGAGGCAGAAAAGGTGCTTGTGGGTATTTTAAATAATACAAAAGTTATATAATAATATGTACATTTATTCTGTCGTCATTTCCATCCTTTCTCTTACAGGTAAATTTCTTGGTATCCGACCGTCAATTATTTCAGGGAGAAGGCATTCGTGGAAAAAAATTTCTAATTTTGGTTCCATATTTTGCCAAAACTCGTCGTCTTTTTCAATTTTCTCATATAATAAACCTTTGGGGCTCCACAAAACAAAATAACAAAATCTTCGGCATGTGATGTGCAATTGGCCTTGTACTTGATAGTAGAAATTGTGATTCCTTTTTAATTTTAACTAGTCGTTGTAGAGTATGCAGGAGTCGATTTTTTATTTTTTATTCCTTCTGTGGGAGCTCGGGGCATTGACCCAATATGACTAATGTTCCAAATTCAAAAACCACTCCTGCAATGGATTTGATTTTCATCTGTCCGTAAATTTGACACTTCGCGGTTCTTTTTTCGAAAATAATGACCACATTTCCATGCATGTTTGAGAATACCAATTTTTTCCACTGAAGCATTTTTCCATTTAAGCTCCATAACGCAAAAACACTCATTGTTTTGAAAATAGTTATTAACACTGTATTTATCATAAAAAAGTAAAAGCCCTATCATCGATGGCAAATCCAGTCAGAAGGTAGGTAACGTGCTTGTGCGCACGGCACCGCGCAGCGCCGACAAGGACCATTTGGGGTAGAATCACGCCATGCCATTCAAAATTGACCACCTCACTCCCCTTTGACCATAATAGATATGAAAATTAATTCATCATCATCATCATCATCAGCCGGAAAACGTCCACTGCTGAACATAGGCCTCCCCCTTAGACCGCCACGCCGAACGACAATTCGCCACTTGCATCCATCGGTTGCCCGCGACCCTCACGATGTCGTCGGTCCACCTAGTGGGAGGCCTACCTACGCTGCGTCTTCCGGTCCGTGGACGCCACTCGAGAACTTTTCTTCCCCATCGGTTGTCAATTCTACGAGCGATGTGGCCTGCCCATTGCCACTTCAACTTGCAAATTTTATGAGCTATGTCGGTGACTTTGGTTCTTCGCCGAATATCCATGTTCCGGATTTTATCCCGCAAAGAAACTCCGAGCATAGCTCTTTCCATCGCTCGTTGAGTGACTCTTAGTCTCTCTAAAAGGCCAGCAGTCAGAGACCACGTTTACGTATAAAACGGAAAATTAATTACTTAGGTGGTACTGTACACGGTGCAAAATGAATCTTCCGTTTTATACGTAAATGATGTCTTTTTCTCTTAGCACTCAAGAATAGACGAGTTTTATTCCCTTTTCTTCCACCCATTATTAAAGAAAAAAGGTTTACCTGAAACAAAAATTATTACGTTATGATTATACGAGTAATAGGTAGGTATATTAGTAAATTGACATTTTATCAAACAAAATCGGCTTTATTACAAAACGTGGTTTAACTTAGACCAAGGTTTAAATTAAAAATCAATTTTTGAATTTCGAACTTTATTTCTACTGTCGTAAAGTTATTAATACAAAAACCGAGTTTAGATCCCGGTCTAAGTTGTCAATGTGCATTTTAGAATTTTATAGCAGTTGGAATAAAGTTCGAAATTCAAAAATTGATTTTTGATTTAAACCTTGGTCTAAGTTAAACCACGTTTTGTAATAAAGCCGTAAGTAATTATTTAACAAAACACTACTCAAGTAGGTAGTGTTTTGGTACATTATTGAAATATTTTTTCGATTTAAAATTTATTTACAAATAAAATAATACTCACGATTTTTCTCCAGTCGTAAACAAATAGGTACTTATTCAAATCCGATATACAAGCCGAGTCAAAACAGTGAAGCAAAGAATCAAGTCCGTAAACAATAGCAAAGGTCTAATAAGTACTAAATAACACAATAATAAGCGAGTATAAATAGCACGATCACACGAAACACTGCGCACGCCGATATCTTCAATCCGACTGAGACAGAGACGAACGTAACGTAGGTAGTTTGGTCGGCGCGAGCGGGCGAGAGATGCGCGCTACTGAGCTACGCACACAAATACAGACTTCACTCACATATTGATACCGCCCGGTTGCTAGAGCGCAGCGCGACGGCAATAGTTTCTTCAAATACCTATTTTTCAATTCCCGCGCAGCCCGTCTACGCTCTTAACTTAATTTACATTACAAACACAATTCGAGAATATAAACTATAGTACAGACAGAAACTTAATTAAAAAAGTCAAGCCTCATGCACTTTCTGGCCGAGGACACACTTGTTAGGAATGGATCAAAATCATGCTGTTTACACATGTTTTAAAATTGCTACTAGCCACATACAGAAACACCCAGACCCGTAACAACTAAGTACCTGCAAGCCATACAAATATTATTTTGTTCCGTGCGGGTATCGAACCCGCGACACGCTGCGTTGCAGTCAACTTGGTTGAAGTCGATCACTCCACCACTGCCCTAACCGTGCCGTCAAAACTTAAACGTGAAAAGTTAAAGTTACGCGTGAGAGAAGTTGCTGGCAACATCTAACTACTTTAACATAAGTTTTACTCTAGTTTCAACCACTTGACGAAGGTTGTACATGAAATTGATAGAGATAGTGTAACTATCATAAACAATAAACAGCCCTTAAGGTTTGTTTGGTGTTATTAATTTAACATAAACTATGTTGTTATTAATTAAACGATGCCTCACTCCCAAGTTATCCTTGATAAACCCTTACATAATGCGAGAAACAGAGGAGAGGGGCCAATGAAGACAATTATTATGTACCTATACACCGTGACTTTTTAGTCGTCTTACAACGGCAGCCCAGTTCATGTATCCAATAACTAGAACACGTTTATAATAAAAAAAAAATAGGTATCTAAGAGATTTGAAAAATTTAAAAATGAAATTTGAATTCGTTATTATGACGCAAGGCGTTAGAAACACCCTTGTCTCATATAAAATGGAGATGGAATGATCTGCCCAACTATTGCGCTGGGTAGGTATACTCTACAGCTTGATACGTAAACATTTTAACAGGGTGTTTCGTATTTCTAATGTACCTATTCATTAATAAAAAAAAATAAACTCGCCTAGATGTATTTTAGGTCGGATCATTAAGTGGACCACTTTTATAAGACGACTAAAAAGTCACGTGTATACATATTACCTATCATGTAAATCGGGTATTGCAAGATTTCAAGTGATATGGAACAGTTTAATCATTTAAATGGTTTAATTGAATGACTACCGGACCAAAATTGGCATAGAAAACATTAATTTGCATGATCCACGATCTGATAAAATAGTTTCTGTAATAAATATGGTGAAGTTCGCCTTGAAAAATAGACCCAGTATGTAATATGTATTTAAGATGTAATGTTTTTTTTTTTGTACACCTACAGAGTGTCATATTCGCTTTGGCGAAAAATCTCTATAAATAAAGATTAAAAAAAAAAAGAAGAATGGAAGTGATTGACTGCTGCACTGGAGAGTTGCGGGTTCGATTCCCGCACGGAACAAATATTTTTATAACCTACAAGTAGTTGTTCCGGGTCTGGGTGTCTGTGTATGATTGTGATGTGATTCTATGTTTTGTAAACGCACCCACCACGACACAGGAAAAGTTCCTAAAGTGGGGCAAAGTTATTAAAAAAAACATCCATGCCAAAGAAATTCTATTGCTAAGAAAGTTTTATTTTTTCATTATAATTTCCCCCCTAATTATAATATAATGTTATGATGCTGTGTGGGGTAAAAAATTAATTACTACCGAAGAAGAATGAAGACTACTGTCAATCGCTCGGTCGCGGGTTCAAATATTAATTTGTATGATCTACAATTAGTTAGTCTGAATAATTATAACGGCGCCCACGACACCGGAAAATTTCCTAATGTTAAAAAGTTATTAAAAAAACATCCATTCCAATGAAATACTATCGCTAAGAAAGTTTTATTTTTTCATTCCAATTTCCCCCACGTAACTAAAGAATATAATGGTATCATGTTATGTTGCGCAAATTCGACATAAAGCCGATCATTACTCATTAGATATAAATGATATAATCTAATAAATCATTTCTCGATCAGTTAGATAGATAGATAGAATATACTTTATTGTACACCAATATTTTTGCACTGTTAGTTTGGGTAGCAACAACCCCAATCTTTTGCCAGAGAAATACATTCACCTTATAACCTTGGCCGTCAGAATGATACTGAATACGAAAATAAGGCATTAAGGAACATATTGAAAAAACTCTTATTCATCCATCACACAAACTTACTTTTTCTTAGAAAAAAACATTGAGTGGCACAGAGGGCGCTCTATGCGGCGGTTCTGAGACTGGGTCCCACCGACAACGGATAGCGATTTAGTGGAGATGGAAAATAGCAATGAGTTTGAGAATGACTATGTAGTTGCATTAAGTTTTGTCGCCTGGATATGAGCGAGTGCGTGAGTGTGATGAAAGATTACTCGCACCCAGTCAGTAACTGGCACCACAGCTTGAATAAAATATGCGTATAAGCATAGTGCGCATTGTTAAGGCGAGTCGCGAGAGCGACAATCCTGCCTATAAAAATTTATCGACAACAAATTGAACCGACGAAAAATCGTACTAAAACCAAAAAAATAACTTTGAGGCGCCTGCAGCTCCAAATTAGAACACCTGTTTGCTTTCGTGCCATCTTACTTCAGAGAAATTTCAACCCCTTTGGTAGCGATGTCACTACCAAAAGGGTTGAATTTTCTCTGAAGTTTACCATACGTGCAGCTAACGGTCAATTATTTATAGTTTCAGATTGACGCTTCGATGCGCTTCGTCTATGAGCTAAAATGAATTGAACCTAAGTTTTTTGATCTAGAAAATAGACGATAGTTCGCTCCGCTCCTCGCCGGCAGTGGAACGTATGCCTCAGTGAACATAGGGTACCTACCAAGAATTCCCCAACTATTACCACATACGTGTAATTTGTCTGTGTCGGACAATCTAACGAGATTCCTGAATTCTCTGTTCATATATGTAGGTACTTGAGTTACATTGATCTTTTTTTTGTGCGAATTCCAGATCAATGGAGGATCTAATATGTTTTCTGTCATAAACAGAGAATGATTGCTGGTCATGTTCAAACTGAAGTATGTTATTTGGTATTCGTCCATTATTGGTGATGCGACTGATATATGGGGAAAGGCATATATAGATTCTGTTGCTACCTGTTTTTCCTTTGTAATTAATGACGTGTGTTTAAATAAAACAACAACTGTTCTACCATTAATTCTATACGAGGTGGTTTAATTAGTGGTAACTTTGATTCCCGGTTTAAATAAAACGTTTACTAACAATGAAACACACATACATACACAAACACTCAGACACGGAATGTAACAACTGCGACTATTTGTAGTTCTCACAAATATTTGTTCCGTGCGGGGAAAGACGGGAACATAAAACCGGTATAAAATAAAAACTAGGTATCTGCATAATTATACAACATAGGAATCCGTGCGCGAAAATGTAAGGGCGCGTTCACACGACACGCGCACGCTCAGAGCACGCCACCCGCGTCCAACTAGCATTGAAATTTGTTAAATAAGAAGTTGAGGCTTACAACCCATCAATAGATCTCAAATTGCATTTAACGAGGTCTACACGCGCACGCCAAGCGCACGCCCCGCGCCCGCCTCGCGCCAACCCTGCCCACGCTCTGCACCCTCCCCGCGTACGCCTTGCGCCCGCGCTATGGCTAGTGTTGTTTTATTTAAGCCACTATGCCTAGTGAACGAAGTAGTGCAGTCACTAGTAGTACAAGTGGGCGCGAAGCGTGCGCGAGCCGGGTGCAGCGCGTGTGCGGGTTTAAGGCGGGCACAACGCGTGCGCGGGGGCTGTGCGTGTTCGGCGCGTGTCATCTGAATACGCCCTAACAGAAATACACACTCATAAGGGACCGTCCATTAATCACGTGAGGTTCGAAATGGGGGGAATCTATATAAAATCACGAAATATCACAGGAGGGCCGGGGGGTTGTAGTAATGTATCACGTGTATTTAATTTTTTGGAAAACTAACCGAAAAGCGGCGTTACGCGTACAATACACTTTTCTTGTTCACAAGCCACTGCGTAGATTTCTTCCTATAATAAAATTAGTCTTAAACCTCACCATGTATCACCAAGGAGGTGGGGGGGGGGACAAAAAAGCAAAAAAAAACATCACGTGATTAATGGACGGCCCCTAAACTTACAATTTTATAAATATATTATTAGTAAAGTATTCGTAATATGAAGTATCAGCACAGATTAGTATCAGATTAATGATAAAACGATTTGGTTAAAGTGCCCATAAATATTTTAACGTTTAGGAAATTTCACTGTAAGTATTAGAATATAAAAATTTTAATTACCTAATACTATCTAAGAGTTGAAGTTACGTAAGTACTTTGAGAATTTTGATTTAGTATCACATTACAATAACAACTTTTTGAAGTTTGGAAATTACGTCTGTAATTCCTATTCCTACGCAGAAGTTGGAAAATGATGTTGTCAAAAAAAATTCTTGTTTTTTTTTCGTTCTACATACATTTAGAAGTTCATAATTGGTATTCTTTGAACGTATTCACAATTGAAACTTTCCTCCCACGTACGTAAAGAATTTACTTCGAAATTTAACTATGGGTGAACTTAGAGGCTGAATTTATAGGCAGCACTAAAATAGGCTAAAATTCTTGAAATTAGTGCTCTTTACTATAAATTAGAAACTTAATAGTGATATTTAGTAAAGCTTTGTTTAAGAATAGTCCATTGAACTCAGACAGAGCAAAAAGAGATAGTGTAGAGTTTTCAGTTAGAAATAGAACTTGAAAAAGTGAAATTGAATTTACGGGCAGCTGTGAAACTGACTGTCAATCCTGAAAGAACGTAGGTGTAGGTAACTTGCATAAAAACAGTTTTTAAAAGTTTTTACTTTAGGTTACAAATGCGTAGGGTCTTAATAGATTTAACTGTCCCTTAAAGCCTCCTGCAGACACACGCGATTAATCGCGCTGCGACAACGAGCCAAGCTAATTTCCACTCTAAAAATACTGCGAATGGACCGCGACATGTCGTCCCGCGCGATTAATCGCGTGTGTCTGCAGGAGGCTTAAAATATAGAGTTTTTAATATCACGGCTTTTAGCACGTAAACGCCAAGTGCCGTGACGAACACGGCTGTTTCTTTTGATGCGGGGCGCTAGTTATGCCATTACGTTGCCACAGGACTTGAGAGTGACGCGGTGGCGCGGGCATGCGGGTGGTGAGTTATGGGTGACTTGCCGTCCGATCATGGACCATGCCCGGGTCGACGGCGCGTTGTGTTCCACGCGCGCCTCAAAGAGCTGTCAGCAATCTGACGGGGCCCCCTAAGAGGGCCAAAGCCTGCCGGGGTCGCGGGACTGTCTCACCTGGTAACCGTGACCCTGGTACGTAAAGGGCTATTGAAGGATCACCGTGGATTTTAGTCAGTACAAGTCTGACAGTCCATCCCGCCCCACCCTGGGTGGGAGGACTCATTTGATGATTTTACCACGCAAAAAAAAAGTGACGCGATTTTCAAATACTTCTGTTTTAAAATTCACAGTACTTGTTTCCCCTTTGATATTTTATCTTTTGAATTTATTTATATCATCTATGAATTTTATATTTTGACTTAAAGACCAAAATATAAGTACCTATGCTTGAGATGCAAAGGACACTTGTATTTTCGAACCAAATATAGTGACTCACTCGTGCTTACACCTCGGTCTGGAAAACGACTTCTTTAGTCTAAAATAAAATGATGAGAAATGTAAGACTATTCAACTTAAGAAATGGACACAATTTACAGACGTTCCCGTTTAAAAAACCACTGAAACGACTTTGTCGGTCTTGAATAACGAAGTCTATTCAATTGCCGTTATTAATAATTCCGCGTGCGACATTCCTGAGTTTTCAAGGCCAACTGGCCTGGTTTCTATAAGCATTATAACTTTGCTGAATCACCCCATTAGGGAAGTTCCGTTTATTATGTAAGGCGAGGCCTTTTTGTCGGTAATGTTGTCAACTTACTAAGTTGACACTCTACAGCCGAAATTGGCCTTTCGAGGATATTTTTTCCCACGTTTTTATACACTCACAATTCTTTTTTTGTTTGTATGTTTGTTTGTTTGTATGTTTGTTTGTTTGTTTGTTTGTTTGTCGTTCCGGTTGGACTTTTGCAACTCAATTTTGAGGCACTTCCCGATAAGCTAGCAAGCTGAAATTTCGCACACACTCTGAGTTCTGATGACAATACATGACTAGCTAAGAAACGTCATAAAAAATCCAATATGGCGGCCTCCCCAAGATGGTGGACTGACTTTTTGAAATCCACCCCCATGATATGGGTATCAAATGAAAGGGTTTGCTGTCAGGAATATGAAAAAAATAGTCACGTGACTTAAATCCAATATGGCGGACGTCCAAGATGGCAGACAGCCTATTTGAAATGCACCCCTATGATGTGGATATCAAATGAAAGGGTTTGCTGTCAGGAGTACGAAAAAATAGTCACGTGACTTAAATCCAATATGGCGGACGTCCAAGATGGCGGACAGGCTTTGAGGCACTTCCCGATAAGCTAGCAGGCTGAAATTTTCAGGGTAGCTTCAAACCCGATGAACAAAGATAAAAATAATAAAATAATTAATAGATTTAAAAAAATCTAAAAACCCACGTTTTTAAATGTCCTAAAAATAAGAAAATAACCCTACGGGGCTGAGAGAGGGGCCACTCAAAACGTGGGGGCGTATCTTTACAAGTTACATCCACGATATATACACGTCATGTAAATATAATTATCCCATAAATAATCCCTTAAATAATATACGCCCCCACGTTTTGAGTGGCCCCTCTCTCAGCCCCGTAGGGTTATTTTCTTATTTTTAGGACATTTAAAAACGTGGGTTTTTAGATTTTTTTTAAATCTATTAATTATTTTTTAACAAAAACTTGTGCTGTTACTCGATAATTAGTCAATTTATTAGAGCTTAAAACGCTTTATTTACCATGTTCATTACTTGTTCTGAGTTTCCGATAATTTGATTACGATCTGATTGAGTCGGGTCGACGACGACGGCTCGTTGTGTTCCACGCGCGCCTCAATGAGCTGTCAGCAATGGTCGCGGGACTAACGAACTACCGTGACCCCAGAACGTAAAGGGCTATTGAAGGACACCGAGGATTTTAGTACAAGTCTGACAGTCCCTCCTGGCCTGCCCTGGGTGGGAGGATTCATTTGATGATTTTACGACGTAAAAAAAAAGATCTGATGGAGTAAAGTGACCATGTCAATTAAATAGTAGATTACGCACCAAGGGAGTAAAGCATTGCCTTACGTCACGGGCGTATTGAATACCGAAGCGACACTAAGGTTTCTGGGGTGAACCTCCGTGAAACAAGGGAATTAAGTTAAGAATCCTTAGTGTAGTGGGGGATTCAAGTTAGCCCAAGACAAGGCAGCTTTACTCCCGAGGAGCGTACTCTGCTTTTCACACCTATTACTGCGAGGAAATAAATTCGATTTTTGAAATTTGATGTGGTACGACAGCCTTCGAACGTCAAGTTGGCACCACTGCAAGCGATCAGCTGTTGGGGTCACCGGCCGACATTACTGCTACAACTCCTTGATAAATATTTCATACTAAAATACGATTATTAGTCGAGTCAGTAAAATGACATTTCCAATGTTCAGGTTTGTTTCATTTTGTATGTATCAGTGACAGTTGCACTTGTCATTTTACTGACTCGAATTAATAATCAAACTATATGTTTTATTAGAGGTTCCAAATTCTAATCACAGTATTCCCACGGGAATAATGAAATTCAGTACAATATTATTGCCCGGCTCGAGCGGGGGGCAGCAATGCCCTGCTTTACGGTCGGTTTGCATGACATATAATTTGATATTTACGAGCAGGTGGTGTGAAAAAAAAATTACATCGATCAGTTGAAAAAAAAGAAAAAGAAAGGTTTTGTTCTGTGCTGTCATAAAGCCGTCTTTAATTGGAATAGTGGAGGAGCAGGAAAAATATTTTTTTTCTCTTCTCTCCATATCAAGCAGGAGACAGAACAAAAAGTCCCGAGTTATTTCATATCTCTGCTACAACGAGCGATTTATTTGACTGTCCCCACCACGGAGTTCATCATCATCATCATCATCAGCCTATAATGTTCCCACTTCTGGGACACAGGCCTCCTCTCTGTGAGAGGGAGTGGCTCATAATCCACCACGCGGGCCCAGTGCGGGTTAGTAGATGTCACATATCTTCGAATTTTTGGTTCTAGGACATGTCGGTTTCCTCACGATGTTTTCCTTCACCGTTTTGAGAGCAGTGGTGATGAAATAAATTACACAAAGTAATGCGCCTGGTGGGGTTCGAACGCGTAAGTTAATTAACTCGTAAGTCGGGACCGATACCACTGGGCCACCACTGCCCCACCATGGAGTTCGTACATAGCGAATACTACACAACAATAATAATTATAATCTTATCGTAGGTTAATTTAATCGTAGTGTCAAGTTTTAATCAAGTGGTTTGCGTAAATCCCCTTGAGACTCTCTGCAATAAATCGGACGATATCGTGTTTCCCAGAGGTCGATGTCCTCTAGATCTTACGCTGGGGATATCATTTGATTATTCAATTAATTCACGTTAATTGCAATAGACTTTTTGAAATTGACTCGCATTGCACTTAGAACAAGGGAGTACCGTGTGCACGTTTTTTGATTAAGTGAATTAAGCAGTATTCTAGAACCATAAAGTAAGTATATGTATACTGGAAATGTGTTACTTTTCGTGTAGTGTAGTAAATTACAGCTTGGCAAAAAACAGTAGAAAACCGGAAGTCGCCACTGTCCTCTCGCTACCAGCACTTTGAATGATTTTATTATATTTATTTTCACTTATTACGTTAGTTTTATGGCACAATAATAAATCTAACAAACCTGCGTCTTTGTTTACATCAAATGTCAAATATTTTAAAACGTTGTCAGCAAATAAAAAGATTAGTTCCGTTTCAAGACGTTCTGGCCAAGCTGTAAGTTACATTTTGAATCGCTCTATTTGAAATGCGCGCGCAGTGTCGCATCTTAGTGTGAACTGACCTTTAATACAAGTTGGTATTAACAAATAATGGATATGAAGGGAAGATTTAAAATTCATTACCACTCGGGGTGAAAGTTTGTAAGAAAGTTCTTTGCCGACGGGATATCTCATCGGACGTACGGATAAATAAGTTAGTCCGTAGGTTGTAAACATGGCTAAATGTCCAGGGAAACAGCATTTTAGTTGATTGACAAATACATAAATTATATCCAAAGTTTGTTTAAAACTTTGTTCGTTAACTTTCTAACAGTATTTAGTGTTTACTGCGCCACCCACAGTTTGTATATTTATAAGGTTTAAATAAAAAGAAAACGAATAGCCACAATGGCATTGCGAGAAATGCACGAATCAGAGGCGTAGCGTGCCTTGGCGGGGCCCCGTATAAAAATTTGTTTGGGGGCCCTTAGGTAGGGTAAAGATTTATCACTAAAAAAAAATGCATATTTCTGTATCTACGCCGAAATATAAAAAAATTGGACAAAGGTCATCAAAAAAAAAAATCAAGATGCGACTGATCAGTCCACAGGTCGGAATCCCGTAGAGTTATTTTAATACTTGTATCGAAATGTTGATATTAATATGGATCTTCCCGGTATTTCTAATAGACAATCTCGTGCTTAAAACAGTATTACATATAAATAATAAAAACACCACAGATAGATTAGATTAGACAAATAAATTGTGTAAAAGTAAATAACTATTTTTTAACTATTTCATTTAATAAATCATTAAGTTTTTATTAATTTTTGTTTACGCACGTTGGTGGCCCCGTATAATTGATACGGCAGATACGGCGGTAGCTACGCCCCTGGCACAAATAGTTTATTACCGCAACGCCATTGGCTATTCATTAACGAAGGAAAATCATTTAAGATATTGCTAAGTGGCTGTTTTAGACCGTCAGTTTACATGCAGGCTGAATTGTACTCGTAGCACACATTTTTGTTACGCTGACAAAGAATAATTTAATGCAAATTGATCATTTTTCAAATTTTGTTTTGAAATTCACTACTTCTTGTTTTTCTATGAGAGACTTGAGTATTCAGTTATAACAGAACATCGAGCATTAGGTAGTCGTTTTTAATTTTGTCGAACTGAACAACGAATAGAGCCAAGCACAAAGCCAAACATCGTAACGAACATTTTCACGCTCTCGCTCTATGGTAGTTGATGGACGTCAAAATTTTCTATAATAATATGAAGATTTCATACTTGACCGTCGGCGTCGGCTCGGCAAAAAGCTCGCCCGGACGAACGTTAGTTATCGCGTCCGTCAGCCGCGACTGAGAGTCGCGGCTTATTCATTATCTAGTCAGTACATTTAATACTACACTGTGCAAACTGTCGGTCGTAATAAGACGCGGACGTGACCTTGAGCGTTCGGACGTCCGAACAGAATCTGGCCGGCTGGATGTTTGTGCATCCGGGTCAATTTTCAATATCGGAGACATCCGTTGAGGATAATGACGCCCGATCTTTTACTACTAGTGCAACCATCCACTGACAAAAAACAAAAATATAAATTATTTTAGTTTCATTTAAGTTAGATGTAATTAAAATAACTTATATTTTTATTTTTTGTCAGTGGATGGTTGCACTAGTAGTAAAAGATCGGGCGTCATTATCCTCAACGGATGTCTCAGATATTGAAAATTGACCCATCCGAAGAGGGTCGTCAGAACTACCGTGCACACTGCTAAGCCGCGTTCCTCAGTCACGGCTGACGGACGCGTCCGATAATATGTTCTCAGCTTTAGGATTACTGCTCTGAAACGCTCTCGTTTGTTTTTCTGTAATTTAACATTCGCAAGAATGCTCATTACAAGGGAATGCTCAAGTTTATCAGCACCTTAGCAAGAATCGTCTGCGAATCGTACATTGACCCTCTGTTCCTTAATTTATCAAGGAAAAATACCGGCACGTAAAGGAGATAAGCGCCAAGATATTTCAAATATTTCCTGGAATTCTCCCTCGTTACGAACAGCCACAAATTACAAGTGGACACAAGGAGATTGGACTTTTAATGAGATATATTTTCGTGTTTGTAAGTAAAATATGAACCTGTGGGATATAATAAATTAATGGTCATAACATTAGAACTTAAAACAAGATATTTACCGTGCTTATTATTTGTCTTGATTTCCGGATATTTTGACACTGTAATGTTGTAAGCGCCATGCAAGATCACTGTATTTTATCCTGCCAGTTTAAAAACTTTTTAGTCTTCATGAGAGTGTGCGCCGAACGCCATTTTATAAAGTATTCAAGTCCGTATTTTTACCCGACTACGGCGAAGCAAAAAGGAGGGTTATTACCCGACTACGGCGAAGCAAAAAGGAGGGTTATGATTTTGACCGGTATGTATGTATGTATGTATGTTTGTATGTTCATCTGTTCCCTCATAACTTCTGAACTACTTATCACTACTTGACAAATGAGGTGTCGTTAGAAGCGTCTCAGTTGTCCGCTGGTTATAGGGTAGGTGACGTGTCACCAAATCCAATATGGCGCCCTCTAGGGGATGAAAAGTCGTAACCGAAAAAAAAAAATCGCACAGTATCGACATGGGTATCAAATTAAAGGGCTTGATGAGCACATTTGAAATATATATACATTATATAGCTTTTACTAGCTACTTTGCCTGTTTCTAACAGTGTCAACATGGGTATCAAATGAAAAGGCTTAATGAGTACATTTTAAATTCACTCGCTGCTTTGCTTATTATATCAAATAACCCCAAAATAGTGTAAATAAAAAATAAGTCAAAATAACTAAAACCCGACTACGAAAAAATCGCGCACTAAAAAGTATAAAACAAGAACAATCCGTGTTACAGAATTTTTCAATTAATAGCCGTGGTCGTATGCCACCTGCGGTTGTTTCACACAATCTTTATTGGCTAGGTGGCATACGACCACGGCTATTAATTAAAAAATTCTGTAACACGGATTGTTCTTGTTTTATACTTTTTAGTGCGCGATTTTTTCGTAGTCGGGTTTTAGTTATTTTGACTTATTTTTTCAAAATGACTTGCTCAATTTTAACGAAAACATATACGTAAGCAAAGCACATAGGTCTAGTAAATACGGCGGTACATGCTCTTAACAAAATGAAATCGGTTTTCCAAGATATAATTATTAAAAAGGTATCGAAGGTCAGTTACTAGGCTATAAAACTTTTATCCAGCCATTTCACGAAAAAGGTTTAGCCGATGTCCATCCTCAAATTTTTCTAGACAATTTTCTATATCTTTTGATAGTAATTTCACGTTTCACAGACCTAGATGAAAGGTAATCCAGAGTAATCTAGGTTCCCTAGGGATGATTAAAGGATCGTTTATTTTGGTCCCAGATTGTAATTTTTCTAGATATTAAATATTAATACGTTGGAGGTATTAAACGGACTGTGGTTATCATCTTCACCATCATCACCCATGATTGTTCTCATAACTGGGACACAAGTCTCCTCTCTGTGGGAGAGACTGGGCTATAATCCCCTACGCGAGCTCAGTGCGGGTTGGTAGATGTCACATGTCTTCGATTTTTTGGTTCTAGGATACTCCGGTTCCCCCCAATGTTTTCCTTCACCGTTTTGAGAGAAGTGGTGATCTTCACACAAAGTAATGCGCCTGGCTGTGTTCGAAGCCACAACCAACAACTCGTAAGTCGAGGCCGATACCGCAATACCGTTAGGTCATCACCACTGGTTGATAAGTAATATGTCCTAATATATTTTTACTACTTTGTTTTTCTTCGAAATATTTGTCGCCACACTTGGTTACCTATTATTGTTTCCTAGGGAAAGGTTATCGAGACCAAATTAACCCTGTCTGTTTTTGCATATGGATGAAGTGTTTAAGCATGAAAAGGTAAAAATAAACCTGTTTTCGCATTCAATTTTGTAATAGTATTTATTTAGTTAGTAGGATTAAAATAGAAGTTAACACGTAACAAAATGTCATAATTGGTTTCATCTATGCAGAAATATGGTAGAAACGGCTTCTGAAGGTGCCAAAGACATTAAATCTTTATTCTTCACATGTGTGGTAGAGAAAAAAAAAAACAAATCCAACAAAAATCTCTTTGGCTTTTGAAGACGAGAGTACAGTCGACGAGCAATTAAATGTAAACACTTAGTAGAAGAGAATACTACGTTTGAATTTTGGTAAGTGCATACATTTCATTGTTTGTACTGTAACTGTACATACATATAAAAAATTGTTTATTTAGATTAAAAATAGTGATGAAAAGGCACTCTTTCTCACTTGTTTTGCGCGTCTTTTGTGTAGTTGTTGAAACGGGAAAGTGATGAAATGGAATGTAGACCGTAAATAGAGTAGCTTAAGTTTTGGGTCGGCTCAATTTAGATTGCCATCAACACGTAGTTTGAACATTAGGTCGTCTAGAATTGACTAAGCCATCAATGGGTGATAAGCCCCTTTGTGAATAGAATCTCTCATCAATCAAATTCAATCAATCAATCCAGATAGATGATGTGCATTTTTTTATTATCTTTGTTCAGACACAGCAGACTCTCTGATATCTGTCTATTAACAGTTTTATGACGGATAATAATTAATATCATAGTTATCTTCATTGCTAGAAAAAATGACGTGAATGAATGACTAATAGGATCCTTTATTTCAGTCTTAACGGCTGAGTCTATTAATCTCGTTTTTCGAGTAAAATAAAACCAGGTTTTCCATAAGAAAAAGTTATCATTGTTGTTTTTCTTAAACTGTTTCTCGTGTAGATATCATCATCATCATCATCTCAGCCATAGGACGTCCACTGCTGAACATAGGCCTCCCCTTTAGATCTCCACATATACCGGTTGGAAGCGACCTGCATCCAGCGTCTTCCGGCGACCTTTATAAGGTCGTCTGTCCACCTTGAAGATATTAAAAGGTATATCTTTGTATGTAGGGGGTAACATGAAGACACGGATAGTGCAGTAGCCGAGTGTCGCGGGTTCGATCCCCGCACGGAACAAATATTTGTATGACCTACAACTAGTTGTTCCGGGTCTGGGTGTTTGTGAATTTAAGTTTATATATGTTTTTAAACGCACCCACGACACAAAGAAAGAAATTCATAGAGTGGGGCAGCGTTTATAATAAAAATAAAACTAAAAAATATGGTAGGTAGTACATTACCGTTTATATTTATACCATGCATATTAGTTCAGCTGAACTATAACAATTTTTGTTAAACAAGTCGGAAAAAGTAATAGAGCAGAATGCCACTCGGTGTTTGAAGGAAGTCGCGGCCAGAAGCTAGTTATTCATAAAGTACCTACATTATTACTATTTACAGTGTCTGATTTAGGGGAGGGCAGGCAGGGCACGTGCCACCTTTACAGAGCGCTAACATCATAAACATGATTGCTTGCTTGCAAACAAAAATCTGTAATGTCGGAGATGGGCGCAAAAAATTCGAGCTCGCTTCGCTCGTGCTTAGCCGTGGAGGCCTGTAGTGTTAAAGCGGTATTAATCACCCCCTCCCTACATTAAAACTCCTGCCTCATTCACAAATCAAATGTTACAAAAATGAATTCAAGTAAGTAACTTTTTTTTTGACTTCGTTTTTACCATTAATCTGAAAGGCTGGAGTGGGAGCGTCACTTTCAAGTTTTGCCCTTAAGTTTAAAAAATCGTGGATCCAGGGCTGATTTACAGAGTATAATATTATTATTTATATGAGTCTTACGTATGCTTATGTAAGCACTCATTTGCCCACGTAGGCTGTAAGTTCTGAACGCCACCTGCTACGATCATAACTTACTCATAACTTTAAGAGAGGTTTACTTCAACTTCAAAAGATGCTTATGTAAATATAATCTTTAAGTGTAGATACTTTTTTTAACATGGTAAAGACATCCAATGAGTCTTCCCTGGGTGGAGTGAAAGCAAGGTGCTGTCAGACTCGTACTGACTAAAATTTACGGTGTTCCTTCAATGGCCCTTTACATTCCGGGGTCACGGTTACCTGATGAGAATGTCCCAGATTGCTGACAGCTTTTTAATGCGCACGTGGTACATGATGCGCCGTCGACCTGTGCATGGTCCATGATGGGACGGCGAGTCACCTATTACTCGCTGTCCGCATGCTCTTGTGTCGATTATTCATGTTATCTAGTTCCTTGCTCTTCCTGAAAGAGTTGAAATGTATTCAAGATTTAGTACAATGACCCTTTACATATTAACCCTTCCTTTTAGTAGATCAGTAAAACTATTAATTATTTTTAAACGCATGCGACTCGCATCTTAACGACGTGACGCCTTACCAACTAGGCTATTGCAACCCACACCTTCTTCTTCTTCCTGCCCTTATCCCATTCTACTTGGGGTCGGCGCAACACGTTTTCTTCTTCCATTCTCCCCTATCAGTTGTCACAGTATCATTTACTCCTTTTTCTTTCATATCATTCCTTAGACAATCCATCCATCTTTTCTTTGGCCTTCCTCTTCCTCTCCATCCATCAACATTCATACTCATCACTCTCTTAGTCACATGGGTGTCATCCCTCCTCATCACATGTCCATACCAAGATAGACGATTCCCTTTCATTTTTTCTGTAACAGGCGCCACTTTCAAACTTCCCCTTATAAACTCATTCCTTACTTTATCCATTCTTGTCACTCCACACATCCATCTCAACATCCTCATCTCCGCTACATGCAATCGTTTCTCATCCATCTTTTTCACAGCCCAGCATTCCGATCCATACAATACGACAGGTCTTATCACGGATTTGTATATTTTCCCCTTTAACTTGAGGGGCATCCGTGGGTCGCAAGTTGTTCCGGTGACCTGTCGCCATTTCATCCATCCCGAGTTGATCCGGTGTGTTATGTCCCGGTCTACATCGCCGTCTCCTTGGACAAGCGACCCGAGGTACCGAAAGTCGGAACAGACTGGTATGGGCGTTCCTGCAAGAGTAATGG
Source organism: Agrotis exclamationis (assembly GCA_950005045.1). Taxonomy (NCBI): domain Eukaryota; kingdom Metazoa; phylum Arthropoda; class Insecta; order Lepidoptera; family Noctuidae; genus Agrotis; species Agrotis exclamationis. The sequence goes on along the minus strand of OX465429.1, from coordinate 15,340,623 downwards.
GCACAGGACTGGAGAGACCGCCAAAATCGCAAAACAGATATTCTGTTTTGGTTCTGCTTAATTTCAGGCCAACGTTCTCCAGTCTTCGCCACCACACCTCCAATCTGCTCTGGACCTCTAAGCCGCTCTCGGCAATCAGCACAATGTCATCGGCAAACAGCATGCACCAGGGGGCCTCTTCCTGGATGTCCGACGTCAGAGCATCCATTATCAACAGGAAGAGGTACGGGCTAAGAGCCGACCCTTGGTGCAAGCCAACCGCTACATTGAAGCTGCCGGTAGTGCCCGCTGTAGACCGGACTTGGGTACTGCATCGGCTATACATTGCACGGATCAACTGTACATACTTTCCAGGTACACTTTTCTCCTTAAGGGCCCACCACAGAACCTCACGGGGCACCCGGTCGTATGCCTTCTCCAGGTCGACGAACACCATGTGCAAGTTTTTATGCGCACCTCTGTATTTCTCGCACAGTTGGCGGATAGCGAAGATGGCATCCGTCGTACCCCGACCAGGCATAAAACCGAATTGGTTCTGTGAAATCTCTATTCCTCGTTTGAACGCTTTACGGTAGCCTACGCACGGTAGCTTACGCTTTATGGCCTAGTTGGTAAGGCGTCTGGAGTACTTATCCAGGAGGCGCGGGTTCGAATCCCACTTGCAACTGAATTTTTCTTTCCTCAAAAATCATCTTCAGTAAAACTAGTTATGAAAGCAACGCACGTCAATGCTGAGACGTGGTTTCTAAGCTTATAAAACCCATTTCCACCGCGATGGGGTGATGTAGGTACGGGCAATGGTAAGGCGGAACTGGCTCTACTTTCTGAGTCCGTTAACGAAGACACGGGTACGGATGTGGATGAATTAAAGTAACCAACATCAAAATCAAATTTGCAGACGGATAATACCGCCACGACTAAAGTCTTCATGTCAATGTCATTACATCAACTTGCATTAAAAAAATTAGTACCACGAATTTTCCGTACGTCATGAGTCAAATCGTAATATCATTCATTCCTAGTTGGGGCTCGTTGTCTGAACTCTTCTTCTTCCTGCCCTTATCCCATTTTACTTGGGGTCGGCGCAACATGTTTTCGTCTTCCATTCTGCCCTAACAGACGTCACAGTATACTCCTTTTTCTTTCATATCATTCCTTAGACAATGCATCCATCTTTTCTTTGGCCTTCCTCTTCCTCTCCATCCATCAACATTCATACTCATCACTTTCTTAGTCACATGGGTGTCATCCCTCCTCATCACATGTCCATACCAAGATAGACGATTCCCTTTCATTTTTTCTGTAACAGGCGCCACTTTCAAACTGAACTACTGGGAGAAAAAAAATCCCAGTAGTTCAATAATGGAACTACTTATATACGGCGGAATCCACTGATGTAGCAGGTACTTTTGCACTTGCTCGCGGTCTGATTTTATCTTTCCACAGAATTTTTACTATTCAAATAGTTAGGTACAAATGTGACCTACTTACGTTACTTTTATATCCTAGTTTTATCGGCGTTTTCTTTGAACACATTAATCATCTTCATGCTCCTATTACTTAGCACTAAGTACCCCAGAAAAGGGTTACATCTCAAGTTGCCTGGTTTTTAGGTCAATTCTAACGATCAGGCTGTTCTATATTTTTATCTGACTTCAAAAAAGGAGGAGGTTATTAATTCGTCCGTTTTCTTTTTGGATGTTAGTTATTGATTTCTCAGAGATGCCTGGACAATTTTGGTAAATAATTTTTTGTATCGGATTTCTGTGCAATCTGTGCAATGACCACTCATTTTTTTTTAAATTACTTTGCTCCACATTTTTTTTTGGGGTGGCAAAATCATCAAATGAGTCCTCCCGCCCTGGGTGGGGCGGAAGGGACTGTCAGACTCTTACTGACTAAAATCCACCCGTGTTCCTTCGGATGCCCTTTACGTTCCGGGGCCACGGTATCCCGGATTAAGAAAAATCCGCGACCCCAGCAGGCAATTGGCCCCTAAGGGGCCCCGTCGGTGACGCGTGAAACACGACGCGCCACCGACCCGGGCTTGGTCCTTGGTCGGACGGCGAGCATACCCATTACTCACCGTCCTCAAGCGCGCTCCGCCGCTGTGCCCTCTGCTATTCAGAGGGACACGCGTTGGAGCGTCCACCCGACAGGCTATTCGCATACGGGCAAAGAGACCCCTTAGGCACGCAGTGCCTAAGGAAGAGTTTTTGCCCGCATCCCAGGGTGCACCGGCCCGAAAAACTGGTCTTCCCCCCGGACGTATCCGAGGGGGAACTCCAGTCCACGGGCGCACGTGGAGGTTTCCTGTCTTAGCACCCCACTTTGCTCCACATTAGGAATTTCTTGGTGTGTTTACAAACACAAACATCCTGACCCGGAACAACTGTTGATGTATATCATACAAAAAGTTTTTTCCGTGCGGGAATCGACCCCACGAGAAGCAGCGCAACAGTCTGTTGAGCCACTGCGCTAACTGTTGTATGTTCACATTAGGTATAGTACAAGCGTGGACATGTGGAAGACGAGTAATGGGTGACCTTCCGTCTGATCATGGACCATGCCCAGGTTGACGACGCGTCGTGTTTCACGAGAGCCTCAAAGAGTCCTCCCATCAGCAATCTGACGGAAGGACCAAAGCTACCGGGGTTGCGGGACTGTCTCATCAGGTAACCGTGACCCCGGGACGTAAAGGGTTATTAAGGGTCACCGTGGATTTGAATCAGCACGAGTCTGACAGTCCCTCCCTGACTTGGGAGGATTAATTTGATGACTTTACCACGATAAAAAAATAGGTTTACCACTAGATTTATAACAATTCTCAATCATTATTCATCACGCCAATGTGTTCTCAGTTTGGTAATAATGCTATGAATGAACTATAATATATTAAATTGATCGTCCTTGTTCACAGATCAAATCGTGCTATGGAAAAAACCAAGACCGGCTTGCTAAATGGACACGTGCATGGCGAAACACGACAAGCTAAATCCAGGAAAGCCATCATAAGAATGCTCGGTAAGTATAATACAAGGGAATCTGGTATAAAGTTTGTGATTTTTCTTTGTTATTTCCTTTTAGTGTCAATTAGATTAGCGAGAGGAGCTCGTGGATAAATTATTACAGCCGCACAGGTCGATCTTCCAGGTTAAGTCACGCTTGCAGAAGCTGGTCTGTGGATGGGTGATCTGTCATAGCGAGTTTCCTCCATGCCTCGGAAAGTACATAAAGCCGTTGGTCCCAGCTGTCATTTGTAGATCTTTGACAGTCGTTACTGTTAGTCACAAGCTCTAAAAGTCTGACAACCAGTCATACCATGGGGTATCGTATTACCCAGTTACTGGGTTGTGGCGGTCCGATAGGCATTCGCTCCATCTGAATGATGATGATGATGAAAATACTGATATTCAGTTGCATCTGGTTCGACTGGAAGCCAACCCCAATATAGTTGGGAAAAGGCTAGGCTAGATTTCTTGTAGTGTCGATTTACACCGATAAGCGACGCTGCGTGCATATTTCAATAGAGCGACTCAAATCTAACTTTATTTACTACACGAAAAGATATCTGGGGGCACGGCAGTGCCCCAGCCAAGTCTCGAGCAAAACGGGCACGGCCGTACCATCTTTTCTCGAAGCGAATCGCGGCTGTTTCGCCCCCCCTATATCTTCGACGTGGACAAAACTAGGAGTTTAGATTTTCGGTGAATAATAGTAGGCATTAGAACAAGCTTAAGTTCGAAATTACATGCCAATTGAATTAATAGTTTAGGAGTTACGGTCGATCTAAGTTACACCATTTTGTCACTCACTGACCGATCATCAAAAATCTAAGGTACTTCTAGCAGACTTAGAAACTTCAAATTTTGCACCAAGATAGGTCATTAGCCACATATAAAGGAAAAATTATAAAAACATTAAAAAATAATATACCATAGAAAACAATTTTATATTTGCGGTGTGGCAAGAACATTGTGTATGGATTTTGATTGCATTGTTAACTTTGTTCGTTGTTCAAGTATTCAATTGTATGAATAAAGACATAGAATAGAAAAGAATAATATAAATGTAATACGTAGACTATAATTAATACAAATTAATACATAAAGTTCATAATTCATTAAATTAATAAAGCTAAAACTCCATTGTATTGCGATAAATATTGTATGCGCGCTCGATAGATGGCGTTGTACCTGTCTAAATCGCGCTATGGTTTCATTACAGAGCGTAGTCTAAGGGTCAGTTCAGACCGAGACGCGAAGCGACGCGACGATGCGCGCACTCTTTTATGAGTCAATCAAAATACGACTTTATTTTCTACACTAAAAGATACACATTTCGTTGTGAGAATTTGAATACGTTGAGATGCACAGCGATGCGCCGCGCGACGCCTCGCGGCGCAGCGAGGCGCATCGCGGCGCATCTCGGTCGATCTAAGTTACACCATTTTGTCACTCACTGACCGATCATCAAAAATCTAAGGTACTTCTAGCAGACTTAGAAACTTCAAATTTTGCACCAAGATAGGTCATTAGCCACATATAAAGGAAAAATTATAAAAACATTAAAAAATAATATACCATAGAAAACAATTTTATATTTGCGGTGTGGCAAGAACATTGTGTATGGATTTTGATTGCATTGTTAACTTTGTTCGTTGTTCAAGTATTCAATTGTATGAATAAAGACATAGAATAGAAAAGAATAATATAAATGTAATACGTAGACTATAATTAATACAAATTAATACATAAAGTTCATAATTCATTAAATTAATAAAGCTAAAACTCCATTGTATTGCGATAAATATTGTATGCGCGCTCGATAGATGGCGTTGTACCTGTCTAAATCGCGCTATGGTTTCATTACAGAGCGTAGTCTAAGGGTCAGTTCAGACCGAGACGCGAAGCGACGCGACGATGCGCGCACTCTTTTATGAGTCAATCAAAATACGACTTTATTTTCTACACTAAAAGATACACATTTCGTTGTGAGAATTTGAATACGTTGAGATGCACAGCGATGCGCCGCGCGACGCCTCGCGGCGCAGCGAGGCGCATCGCGGCGCATCTCGGTCGATCTAAGTTACACCATTTTGTCACTCACTGACCGATCATCAAAAATCTAAGGTACTTCTAGCAGACTTAGAAACTTCAAATTTTGCACCAAGATAGGTCATTAGCCACATATAAAGGAAAAATTATAAAAACATTAAAAAATAATATACCATAGAAAACAATTTTATATTTGCGGTGTGGCAAGAACATTGTGTATGGATTTTGATTGCATTGTTAACTTTGTTCGTTGTTCAAGTATTCAATTGTATGAATAAAGACATAGAATAGAAAAGAATAATATAAATGTAATACGTAGACTATAATTAATACAAATTAATACATAAAGTTCATAATTCATTAAATTAATAAAGCTAAAACTCCATTGTATTGCGATAAATATTGTATGCGCGCTCGATAGATGGCGTTGTACCTGTCTAAATCGCGCTATGGTTTCATTACAGAGCGTAGTCTAAGGGTCAGTTCAGACCGAGACGCGAAGCGACGCGACGATGCGCGCACTCTTTTATGAGTCAATCAAAATACGACTTTATTTTCTACACTAAAAGATACACATTTCGTTGTGAGAATTTGAATACGTTGAGATGCACAGCGATGCGCCGCGCGACGCCTCGCGGCGCAGCGAGGCGCATCGCGGCGCATCTCGGTCGATCTAAGTTACACCATTTTGTCACTCACTGACCGATCATCAAAAATCTAAGGTACTTCTAGCAGACTTAGAAACTTCAAATTTTGCACCAAGATAGGTCATTAGCCACATATAAAGGAAAAATTATAAAAACATTAAAAAATAATATACCATAGAAAACAATTTTATATTTGCGGTGTGGCAAGAACATTGTGTATGGATTTTGATTGCATTGTTAACTTTGTTCGTTGTTCAAGTATTCAATTGTATGAATAAAGACATAGAATAGAAAAGAATAATATAAATGTAATACGTAGACTATAATTAATACAAATTAATACATAAAGTTCATAATTCATTAAATTAATAAAGCTAAAACTCCATTGTATTGCGATAAATATTGTATGCGCGCTCGATAGATGGCGTTGTACCTGTCTAAATCGCGCTATGGTTTCATTACAGAGCGTAGTCTAAGGGTCAGTTCAGACCGAGACGCGAAGCGACGCGACGATGCGCGCACTCTTTTATGAGTCAATCAAAATACGACTTTATTTTCTACACTAAAAGATACACATTTCGTTGTGAGAATTTGAATACGTTGAGATGCACAGCGATGCGCCGCGCGACGCCTCGCGGCGCAGCGAGGCGCATCGCGGCGCATCTCGACGCAACTGCGTGTGCCGAGGCCTCTTGACGCAGCGAGACGCCGCGCGGCGCCGCACTACGCAGCGCTGCGCAGCGCGGCACCCCGTGGTGACTTCTCGACATATTTCAGTTCAGATTTCGTGTAGATTTCATGCAGTTCGGTCGAGCGCTCTAGTTAATAATGATAGACTGGAATTTATTTTTTATAATATTTATTTATTACTATCGGACTTCTTGCGGAAGAGGAAGAAGAATACAAAAAAAAATTAAAAAAGAAGATATTATCACGGAGAAGTATTTGGGTGCATGATTTATGGCGAAACAGACGAATTCATGGTGAATTTCACACCTTGGGTTATGACAACATTGCCTATTATCCTGACTTTTATGATTACTATAAAATGGATTATAAACAATTTCAAAACTTGTTGAATTTGTTGCGGCCATATATAAATACACAAAAAACTAATTATAGACCCACTATTTCAATCGAAGAGCGGTTATCTCTCTGTCTTAGGTAAGTGATTCTAATGTACAGACGCCAGCATATAAACCTACCTCTATCTGTCAATTTCTTTTTTAGAATTATCCTAAGCAGCGCCACCTTGACAGTTGCCTTCCCAACTGACCGTTTATTTTGTACAGACGCCAGCACATCAAGCTACCACAATCTGCCAAATTTCTTCAATAGATTTTCAACCTTATCGCAATACTGGAAGGTTAATGTTCGATTGGTAAAATCTGACAGTTTCGGGTAGGTTGACCTGCTGGCGTCTGTACCTAATATTTATAAATTACTTACCCGATAAACCCATTTGCCCACTTATCTTCTCCCATGCATTTTTTTTGTGTTCCTGTCACAATAGTGTTTTGCTCTTACATTGTACAGGCATTCATAGCGCTGAACATAAAAAATCAACTTCTCCTCAATCTCCATGATCTCCGTCAAACATAAATGTCATTGTCATGCGCTTCTACGCTTGCAAATCGACTATCACAATGAACAGGATCGAAACTGCAAAACACGGACTTTATAAGAAAGGAATTTAGGTTCAGCTCAGAGTCAGCTCAGACCGAGACGTGACACTGCGCGCTCATTTCAATTTATAGAGCTATTAAAAATCTAACTCTATTTCTTACACGAAAAGATACACCTGTCACAAACAAGCGCGGCGCCGCGCTGCATTTAAATAGCGGCTCAAAATCTAACTTTATGTATTACACGAAAATATACACATTTGCAGTATCGTTACGTCACGTCGCGTTGCGTGACGTCTCGATGCTGAACTGACCGTAAAAAAAAGTTTTATTTTGCCCTAGAATGCATTTTTGCAGTTTCGATTTTGTTCGTAGTCACAGTCGAAATGCGGGACGCGGGGCGGGACCACATGGCGAATGTAAACAGATTCCGCTGCGCCGCGCGGCGTCCCGCTGCGCAGCGCGGCCTCGTGAAGACTGGATGCGTCTCGCGACGTCGCGATGCGTCTCGCGGCGCCGCGAGGCGTAGCGCGACGCAGCCTGAAATGACAGGCCTCTTCACGCATCGTCGCGTCGCTTCGCGTCTCGGTCTGAACTGACCCGTAGTACTTTAAAAATAATTCGATAATTTTCAGTTGATAGCGCCATCTATCTATGAAAAACCATGTCGAAACTAAAAAAATATTGTAGCGATATTCGGAGAACTTAAGTTAGCCGGATTAGATAGTAGATTTATTATTGTTACTGAAAGATAGAGAATGCGTTCTAAGCAAAGCAGTAGCTGAAGTCCAAGAAATTATGAGGTCACCTAAAAAAAAAAAGAAAGAAATACACTTACAAAAAAAAAATAATTAATAGATTTAAAAAATCTAAAAACCCACGTTTTTAAATGTCCTAAAAATAAGAAAATAGCCCTACGGGGCTGAGAGAGGGGCCACTCAAAACGTGGGGGCGTATATTTTTTTAAGGGATTATTTATGGGTTATATTTACATGACGTGTATAGATCGTGGGTGTAACTTGCAAAGATACGCCCCCACGTTTTGAGTGGCCCCTCTCTCAGCCCCGTAGGGCTATTTTCTTATTTTTAGGACATTTAAAAACGTGGGTTTTTAGATTTTTTAAATCTATTAATTATTTTTTTATCATTGTTCATCGGGTTTGAAGCTACACTGAAAATTTCAGCCTGCTAGCTTATTGGGAAGTGCCTCAAAGCCTGTCCGCCATCTTGGACGTCCGCCATATTGGATTTAAGTCACATGACTATTTTTTTCGTATTCCTGACAGCAAACCATTTCATTTGATACCCATATCATGGGGGTGGATTTCAAACAGCCAGTCTACCATCTTGGACGTCCGCCATATTGGATTTAAGTCACGTGTCTATTTTTTCGTACTCCTGATAGTAAACCCTTTCATTTGATATCCATATCATAGGGTCGCATTTCAAATAGCCTGTCTGCCATCTTGGACGTCCGCCATATTGGATTTAACTCACGTGACTATTTTTTTCGTATTCCTGACAGCAAACCCTTTCATTTAATACCCATATCATAGGGGTGGGTTTCAAACAGCTAGTCCGCCATCTTGGGGAGGCCGCCATATTGGATTTGTTATGACGTTTCATATCTAGTCATGTATTGTCATCAGAACTCAAAGCGTGTACAAAATTTCAGCCTGCTAGCTTATCGGGAAGTGCCTCAAAATTGAGTTGCAAAAGTCCAACCGGAACGACAAACAAACAAGAAAAGTGAGTGTATAAAAACGTGGGAAAAATAAATGAGATCCCACCAAAAACATTAAATGTAAAAAAATGCCAAGTCTCTCGACTCTCGACGCAGTCTTTCCATCGTAGTTTCGTCGAAGTTTTGAGATCTCATAGAAGCCAAGTCCAATTCAAATTATTTTGTAGTTATAAATCAACATTTAGTAATTGGATCAATAGTTTTCTTTATATTATAATTATAGTGACTTGGCAATGGGCACAAATTAAAAGCTGCTTGCGACGTCCGTCGCCGTGGGCGTCCACCACCGCGGGTGGGGCGGAGGGAGGACATTGTCCTCTCTCTCACGCGGCCCGCATCCTCTTTCGCGAGCATGACTGCTTCGCAGAAGGAGGCGACCGCTTCCCACTCCGTCTCGCCCCGCAGCATGGCCGCGACCAATGCCGGGCGCGAGAGGTCTCCGCCTATCGCCGCCGTGAGGACACGTCGGTGCTCTGCCCAAGCGGGGCAGTCTTGCACCGTATGCTCTACTGTGTCCACCGGGCGATCTTCGCAGTGGTGACACCCAAGCGTTTCCTCCTTTCTCCTCAGACACAGGTACCTCCCGAAAGACACAGGTACCTCCCGAAGCATCGAGAGACTTGGCATTTTTTTTACATTTAATGTTTTTGGTGGGATACACATTTCTCCAATGACGCGACGCAACCAGGCACCGCGCTCACATTTTAATAGCGACTCTGAATTTAATTTAATTTACTACACGAAATTTATTAATAAAATAAATGAAGCCAGTATCGTCACGTCTCGTTGCGATTTTAGCTAATTAAAAATATCGTACCCATATTTTTCTTTCGTTCCCTAAACAAAAATAACTGTGGTTTAATTTTTCGACGCGTTCTTTTGATATACTTTAAAAACAGAGGCAAAAGCTTAATTTCACTTACTGTACTTTACATAGTTTAATTGAATTAAATACTTTTTAATTTTTAACCGACGAAAAAAAAAGGAGGAGGTTCTCAATTCGACATGTATATATATTTTTTTTTTTATTTATTTTTTTTATGTATGACCACGCATAACTTTTCCCAGCGTGGTCCGATTTCAAAAATTCTTTTTTTGTTTGAAAGAGTATATCTCAAAGTTGGTCCCATTTTAATTTCAAAACTAAAATCGGCCTCTAAGGGTAGAAAAAAAGTAATTGATTGTCAACTTTCCTACAGAATTTTCAGTTGTGAACCGATTCGTTTGAAATAAAGTTAACATATGTAGTTCTGAGGATATTACTATATAGCAGAGATGTGGAGAAGATAACATGATGGTGTCACCATCATCAGATCAACTCCAGATCCCTGTTATGTTGTGAAGTCAGTCCCAAGAGTTCCTCAACAGTTAACAACAGCTATATCGTGTTTGGACTCATTTCACTCAGCTTGATGAGAACTTTAGACCCAGCTGAGGTATCATTGTCATCGAGGGTCTGAGGATGGTGACGGAAAGCAGGGGCAAGAGGTCCTCAACAGTTAACAGCACCTATATCGTGTTTGGGCTCATTTCATTAGTCTTGATGAAAATTTTAGACCTAGCTGGAGTATAATTGTCATCGAGGGTCTGATGATGAGGACAGAAGGCAGTAGCAAGAGATCCTCAACAGTTAACAGCAACTATATCGTATTTGGGCTCATTTCATTCATCATGATAAGAACTTTAAACATAGTTGGGATTTGACAGTCGTTGACAGTCTGAGAGTGGAGTTTTTAGTTGCAAGTTACAGGTCCTCAACAGTTAATACTAATTACTGTGACAGTTACGTTGACAATGACAAAAGGGAAGACGGGTTTTTCCATGTGTTAAACACTCTAATCATGGTATACAACTAAAAAGCTAAAAATAATAACTTTTTAACAAAAAAATCAAACCGACGAAAGATTGAACTGAAAAGCTAAAAATAAATTTTGAGGCGGCGCCAAAAAAACAATCAACGAAAAGCAACCTAGCTACAATAAAATTATGCTTCGCTTCAAATAATTAATTTAGGTACATGTTTGTATGTTTGTTTGGCGCCGCCTCAAAATTTATTTTAGCTTTTCAGTTCAATCTTTCGTCGGTTTGATTTTTTTGTTAAAAAGTTATTATAAGCTACTATGTCCTTGTGGCTAGTTAAGAAAGAAGAAAGAAAGAAAAGAGATTTATTGGGACACACAGGACAGAACAAACAAAATTACATGAATAAAACAACAAAGAAAAACAAAAATGGAATAAAAGAAAAAAAAACAAAAGGTAAAACAAACCAATTTAGTCTGGTCCTGTGTGAGGCCAAAAGGCTCCTACCTCAGCATTTGCTGCGACAATTTTAACTGTCACAGCGCTGGTTTTCTGGTAGGGCCCAAAGTGAAGTCACGGTCAGATACGTACTACAAATAAAACTGTGTTACAAAATAATTAAATAACGAAAAACAGAACTAACTATACAAAGTATAATAAACAGATAACTTATATAAAATAAATAATGTAATAGGTCGACACCCGACGTAACCGATTGTCTATGCCGTAAGTGTCAAGAGGCTGACAACACCGACAAATCAGAGACGCGGGCGCAGACAATACACATTATGTCAACAGGAAAACGAAAACAAAAACAAATTTAATTTATGTGGTCTAAAAATTATAAAATAGTGTGTATAAAAAGTGAAAGTGTCATCTAGTTAATACTATGGCCTTAAACTAATAATTATTATCACCAAGCTGGGCGTAAAACAAAAGACAAAACATGCGTCAAGGAGATGATGATTATGTAAACAGTTGCAAAATTGTACTTAGAATCCCTAAATAATGCATCACGATACCAGATAACCGCTATAATAATGACGTCCCAGTCACCATTGCGAACTGCGTGCAAAACACAGTGAGTAATTAATTGGTATTTTGTTGCTGTTGGAGTAAGTAACGTTTAAAATTGATCCTAAAAGTGCCAACTGATTTTAGAGCTCGAAGAGGTGGAGGGAGGTCATTCCAGCAGCGACTGGCAGCGAATTTAAAACAACCACGAAAAGAGGCAGTTTTGTGGGAGGAGGCCAACATCAGGTACGATGATGCTCTGGTTTTTATTTGATTAAAGTCGCGCGACCAAGACAGTTTTTTATACAAATAATCTGGTTTTTTTGTGAGAATGATGCTAAAAAGTAGGGTAGCCAGGTGAAGCTTTCGCCGCGCTGACATTCTCATCAAATTACCCTCATTCAAAAAAGGAGTGATATGGGTTCTGGGCGGCACATTGAAACAAAACCTAGCACAAGCATTCTGTACCCGCTGGATTAACTTCTGACTTCTACCGAGAATGCACGCCCCATACACAGTGTCAGCGTAGTTCAGCTTGGATAATACAAGTGACTCACAAAGCATGACTCGCAAATCCACACTTATGTAGGGACGGACACGATACAGAAGCTTGAGTCGGTAGAAGCAGTTGCGCACAGCTTCCAGAATGTGAGTTTCAAAGTGTAACTGACCGTCAAAAACTACACCTAGGTTACGAGCTTCCAGAACCCTCTCTATAGCACAACCATCAATCCGGAGATCCAGGTTACTAGTGAGCATTTTGCTGAGAAAATCCCTGGACCCCATCACAATGTACTTTGACTTGGTTGGATTCAGAACCAGGGAGTTTCTCCTGGACCAATCAGAGATTCTTTCAAGATCTTCATTAATGAGTCTTACTGTTTCCGCAGTATCCCGGGCGCAGAAGGAGAGGTACATCTGGAGATCATCAGCGTATAGATGGAACCTGGTGTTGGTCAGACATTTGATAATGTCAGCACTATATAGGATAAAGAGAAGTGGGCCAAGGATCGATCCCTGCGGCACACCCCTGTTCACGTGCTGTGGACTAGAAGACACACTATCACCATTGTCACCAGACACCTGGACAAATTGTGATCGACCAGTAAGATAACTCTCAAACCATTTTACTGTTTCCATGTTAAAACCATAATAAGATAACTTTGCGAGTAGAAGAGAAGTATTAATAGAGTCAAAAGCACGAGAGAAATCTAGTAGGACAAGGAGAGTTCCCATACCCTTGTCTCTGGCTTCAAGAATGTTCCCAATTACATCCAGTAAAGCTGTAGTTGTGCTGTGCCCCCTGCGAAAACCAGATTGAACCTCGGGTAAAATAGCATTGTGCTCCAGATAAGACCTAAGCTGATTAGAGACAACCCTTTCCAATATTTTGGATAGACAAGGGAGCAAGCTGATTGGGCGGAGATCCCTCACACTGGTGGGGTTATTCACTTTAGGGAGAGGTTTAACAATTGCCATTTTCCACAGATCAGGGAAGGAAGAAGTTATAATTGATCTGTTGACGATAGCTGTAATGACAGTAAGAGTACGAGGAAGTGTCAACATCAGCATATCCAAAGAGATCCGGTCAGAGCCCTGCGCATTTGATTTGAGACTACGCAGAACTTTCAACACTGCTTCCTCCTGGACTGGCTCAAGCTGGAAAATACTGTCACTGTGCCGATGCTGTTGAAAATATAATAGATCTGCAGTAGCAACCTCTCCACTGCCCGGAACGTCTAGGAAGTGCTGATTAATAGTATCAGGGTTGTTGCAGAAGTGAGGCAAACTGTGTTCTAACTTTTTTGTGTTGATAACAGTAGACTTAATATGACTCCATAACTTCTTAGGCTGTGTAATGTTGTTATTAATATATTTTTTGAAATATGCGCATTTCTCAGTCTCGATTGCCGTTCTTACCAGGTATTTTAATTCTGTATAAGATTTCCTATGACTATCTGATTTGGACGCTTTAAACTTTACATGGCACTTGTCACGCAGCTTTATCATTTCCCTAACAGTGTAGGTTATCCAGGGAAGTGACTTTCCCTTTATTAAGACTCTTTTAATGGGTGCATGCAAATCAAACAGTGCCAAAATGTATTCATTAAACAATTCTACCATTGAGTTCACGTCTTGCAGACTTTCAATATGTTCCCAGTCAATTTTATTTAAGTCGTCATTAAAAAGTTCAGGGAGGACATCTTTGAGCGGCCTATATGTTATCCATTGCGGGACAGGCTTCTCTACTTTAAAGTTCAGTTCGATACTTATAATTGCGTGCTGACCTAGTTCAGGTATGTGTGAGACTGAGTGTCCACACACACGGGCGTCAGTACAAGCTACATCTATTAAAGTTTCACTGTGGTCTGTAAAGTGAGTGGGCTTAGTTATAATTTGTCTGAGCTTGCAACATTGTAAGAAGTTATTTAGCAGCTTAGTTTTATTATCAGAGGGGTTTAAAACATTAATGTTGAAATCACCCACCAAGAGAACCTTGTCTGCATTGGCAAAAGAGGAAAGAGAATCCGTGATCGCATCCAGAAAAACATTGACATCAAGCCACGGCGGTCTGTAGGCAGTGCCAACAATGACCGAATGTGAGTTGATGTTAAGTCTAAGCCACATCTGCTCGACCTGCGACCCCGGCGGGTGCGGCAGAGCGCGCGCGCGCACTCCGCGGCGCAGGTAGAAGCCCACGCCGCCCCCCCGCCCGCCGCGCACGCAGGCCGGGCGCGGCACGTGCCGCAGGCGGTAGCCCGGAACTGACGGCGCACGGCCCTCCTCTCCCTGCCTGAGCCAGGTCTCATTTATGGCCATGATGTCCACTCTGATTCTTTCCATGGCACGGTAAACTCGTCATGACGTGATCCCAGCGACCCCGCGTTAAAAAAACCAACTGTAAGATTTTTAGTCTTGTTCATTTGTCAATAATTGTATAGGTACAGATTATTCATATTGTATAGAATATAATGTAAATAGTTTATATTAAGTAAATAGTTAATGTGAAGCACTGAGTAGTAGTAACATAAATAATATTGTAAATATATTGTAAAATAGGTAGTGTGTAACGTATATAATGTACTAACAAGAGATAGCATTGTAGAATTATAAAAGATAAATCGCATTATAATATATAAATAATGTAAATAAAAAGCCAGAAGTGATTGGGCACCAGGGCCCCAGCAGAATAATGCCAAAATATACTGAGACGGGAAGAGATCTGACCTCACACAGGAAAAACTTAAAAACAAAACACAACAAAAAAGCGCACTAAATGGAAAGAGTAAACAATTCCTAGTTAAAGTTAAAAGGTAGTTGAGATCGTTTACATGATACATATTAATATTTAACTTATTTACACAGATGTTACACCTGATTATTAGCAGATGCCTCAAAACCAAAAACCCGGGAAAAATCGTCCTCCGAGCGGATGCAGTATGTGGGCTTGCCTTCGCCCTGCTTAGCCAGGATGCGCCCGAATTTCGTCCAGGTGTACTTCCACCCCAGACGGCCGCCAGCTTCACGCACAAGGTGAAACAGATGCCTGTTAGTCCTGGTGAGCCTCTCGTTCACGTAGAACCGACGCGAAGGCGCAGGCAGGCCGAGGTCCGCTGTGGTGGCGCCGCGGCGCACGCGCGCGCTTTTAATTAGATCGTCGCGCAGACCGCGCCGCGTCAGGCGCACCAAGATGCGCCGACTACGTGCCGGCGCCGCCGCTGCCGCCGGAAACGCTCCTCCGACTGGACTCGCCGCACCTCCCGTTTGCGGGTCACGGTCAGCTCTTACGCCTATCCGTTGCGCGAACACTATGTCCCGCTCATCGAGGCCCACACCAAGCTTCGCCGCCACCAGACCGACGGTGTGCAGCACATTCTCCCCCGGAACCTCAGGGATGTTAGCTATCTCCAAGTCGGAGCCAAGTGAATCCTGTTCCCGGTCGTTGAGCTCCAGCTGCAACTTAGCCACGATCTGTTCTAGCTGAGTGACCTTAGCATCAGGCAGAGCAGCACTTTGCCTAGCCTCCAGAGCATCAATTCTGGTCTCCAGGTTATCGACCCGCTCCCTGCAGGCTCCCACGGACGAGTGCAGGCTGGCCATTTCGCGGCGGAATTCCCGAACCTCGTCTCTGACCTCGCGCAGTTCGGAGCGGAAGAGCCTTATCTCCTCCCGTAGGGTCAGCTGGGTTTCCAGTGAGGGCTCTCCATCAGTTCCCTGTTCGCTCCCAGCTCGGGACAATGCCTTAGTAGGCAGCTTGGCCTCAGCACCCTTAGCCTGACTCTCCACCACAGGCGACCCAACCACACCGGCCCGAACAGCAGACGAAGGCGCACCCACCGACGACTCTGCCACAGCCGACTCCGCCGCTGCTGACAATGCTGCCCCCACGGCAGGCGATGAAAGCACTGCCGCCGATGCTGCCCCAGGACATGCAGCAGAAAACCCGTTGCCGCTATGTGTGGTTTCACCAATACTCCTGGGCAGCTTCTTCCTGCACTCGGGGCACAGCCAGTCGCTGCTAATCTGCGACTGTTCCGGCAGTTGCAAGCAAGCAAGATGGTATCGATTGTGACACCCCGAGGCACCGCACGCAGCGCCCCCTTTTGACGATAAAAATCGTCCGCAAGATGGACACTTCACCATAGTACAGCCTCACCGTGGTACAACCTAGAGTAGCTAGATGGCGCCGCCTTCACAGTTCGGTCCAATGGTGCTAGATGTCGCTACTTGTGTAAAAATAATTGACACAGATCTCAATATGACACTTCTGGCGACCTTGTCAGAAGTTTAACACACTTGTTGAAGGTATCACTGTTCTCACAAAAAAGGCAAGTGACTCCGATTTAAAAAAACAAACTAATTTTAATATTGTTTCTGTCTAAATTAGACCACTAAACGAAATAAGTCAGTGCTGCAAACGATCACACATGACAATCAATATAAAAAGCACATGACAACACTAACGTAACGTGGAATATTGTTTTATTTATATTATTCTCCCGTACAAATATGGACAGCTGACGCGTACCGAATACTGTCCGTGACGTCACGTCAGTAGAGTAGTTAAACCATTAGGTACCTAAGGAGTCAAACAGAGGTTGTCTAGAACATTTGCGTGGAGTAATTTGTAATATTTTTTGATAAAGCTTAATTAAAAAATAAAGAAAACATATTGCTACTATAGAACCATGAAAGTGTTCTAAACTAGACAATAGAGAAGTGCCGACTAGTACTGGACTTCTCGGTAAAGCCGAATTGGTCATTTTTGCAGTCGGCCAATATTCATCATCATCAGCCTATAAATGTTCCCATTGCTGGGACACAGGCCTCCTCTCTGTGAGAGGGAGTGGGCCGTAATCTACCACGCGGGCCCAGTGCGGATTGGTAGATGTCACATGTCTTCGAATTTTTGGTTATAGGACATGCCGGTTTCCTCACGATGTTTTCCTTCACCGTTTTGAGAGCAGTGGTGTTGAAATAAATTACACAAAGTAATGCGCCTGACGTCGGCCAATATTGTCGCCTATTAATCGGTTGTGGTGATTGATATGGAATTTATTTTTCATGTTATTTTACTTCTATTTATTAAATAAGACTATGAATTATCCCTTTTCTTTGTACTTCATTCAAGAGAAAAACAATTTTAACTTACATAAAAAAAAATGTTCAATTTCTGTGACCGCACAGTGGGCGATTAAGTGCATTTACGCGCTTCGCTCGCAAGCTGAGTCAATACTTTTTACATGCTACACAACTGACATTAATGTCAGTTGTGTGTGTCGGTAATTACCGATAGCCGTAGATCTCAATTGACAAGAATTACATTTTGCCGACTAATCGGCCTTTCAAGCCAAATAGTCGGCCAGTCGGCCAAAGTCATAGTCGGCCCTGCTCTACTATACAAGGTTTACTACTAATCAAGTGAGAACAGGGTACATTTTCTCGTCAAGGTCATAATTTGTACTATTTGAAAGGGCTAACGTCGGAAATTTTACTGGTAATGTCCTAAGTTGTACAGCTGAATATTTACGACTTAATAAAATAGCATAAACTTGTCTAGGCACAGATATTGTTTCAACTCTGAAGGTCCAAAGAGATACGAGTGTGCCTGGAACTTTCTAGGTAAATTTGTATCTTTGGAGTTAAGAGAGTCCTCAGGAGAGGAATTTTAAGAGAAAGTATTCAAGAGGTATCCATTCTAAATGGTCTATTCTATTTCTTTTTAACGGCGAACTGTACAATATAATATAATATACCATTTTAGATATTAATTTAAATGCTAAACTACTTTTAGCCTCCCGGACCGTTAGTGTTGGTTTGCCAACACTTCTTCTCTTGTCTGTCTGTAAGGTCCTTGGTACACAACGCGACGCAAGTCTCCGTACCTTACGACTTTGGTATCCATTTACGCGTCCCTGTGTACGAACCTATATGGATTTGTATTGCGGTACTCGCCTGGATACTAAAGTCGGAGTCGGAGACTTGCTTAGCAGGGTTGGCATGATTTAAACAAGTTGTTTTAAAACACCTGTTTAAAACAATGTTTAAAACAGTTTGAAATTAAACAGTGTTTTTTATTACACGTTCTAACTACTCGTACTATTCATGGCGGATTAATGCATGAAAATTGAAAATAAATTAAATGTTATGAAAGCGACTCGACAAGCGCTCGGCCTCGAAGGCGAGCGCTTGTCGAGTCAACATCTCCTGAGGATGCCCCGTGGAGGGGCGAAACACGTGTCGAGTATAGGTTTGATTGCATGGCATGTTTTTTCCATTTTTCTGGCACGTATGCATATGTATGTGGGCGGGTGGGTGGGACCTTTGCTTCATGTGCATATGCATGAGGGCGGGAGGGTGGGACTGCATCCTGCATGAAGCCTGGATTTTTGTAGCGGAATTAAAACTAGATATTTTTCATAACATTTAATGTCATGGATTTCCGCAAAGTAACGCCTGATTCTATAATCTATCTGAAAATAAATTAATATTCAAGAGTCTTAATAGCTTGATATTAAATCATTTGAGTGTATGCCCTTGCTATGTCACATTTTTTTTAACTTTTATTGGCATTGTAATGAAATACAAACAGTGAATTTGAAAAGATCTAGTCTAGAAATGAAACGTATAATTTATTTATAAGTTAAGACGTCGACCCAAGTCGAATCATTTGAAAAATTACCGAAACTAAAAAAAAAAACACTTGTTTAAAACAATTTGAACAGTTTGTTTTATAAAATAAAAAAAACTGTTATTTTCAACCTTGTTGCGTAGCGTTGTGTACGAAGTGGCTAATGCTAGCTTCACACGGCGCGTATTACGCCTCGCACCGCGTCCCGCGCCGTGTGAAGGTAGCGGCGCGTGCTGGCACGTCCGATTTTTGTATGAAATACCAGGAGCGGGCGAGCGCATGGCTCGGCGTGCCGCGTGTTATCACGTGCCGTGAGAAGCCTTCCATAACGAGGGCTTATTATTTAGAAAAAATATTGCTCATTGCGAACATTTTATTTTTGTCAACTTGATTTCACCACAAATTTCGCAAGAAATCTATTGCTCCATTACTTTATTAAACATTTGCCCTAAAAATAAACAAGTTTGTGTAACTGAAAACATGGAAAGATCCTTTGAATTTAAATTGGTACATTTGTATGAGTTCCATGATTATTTTCGTACTATTTTTGTGGCAATCATGAAAAAATTTTTATTAGTATGTTTATAAATATTCACATCTTGGAATATTTTCAGGGGTCATGAATCTCTCTGTACTGGGTCTGCTGCCAATTCGCAGTCTGACCTAACTTTAATAACGTGAACAAGAATGGAAATCGGTTACCTAAGGGATTCACTCTGAAAACTTTACTGAAATATAAATATATTTGTGTACACTCGAGATGTAAATGTAAATATAACGTTATATGTATGTAAATATGTCTTCAAATAAATCTAGAAGGTACCTCACTTAATAACAAAACATATATTCAGTATCTCAACTAATGCAAAAGTGAGATCGTTTGTTACAATATTAGGCCTAAACTGCCGCGCTGATTTTGATGAATTTTAGATGAGGGAAAGGGTGAAACCACGGCCAAAAGCTAAAATGAAGTAAAAAGTCGGTACTTATCTTAAAGTACTGTAATATAATACTTTCTTGTAAACGATATCAAAGATGGATCAAATAAATATTCCGTTTCTTGTAAAACCTTTCAAATAAATAAAAATAGAAAGCTTTTAGTTTACTTGTTTTGAGGGTATCCACCACTTTATAGCGGCAATAAATAATGTACCTACGTTCTACGAGCATTGGATACGAATTCCTTTCAATGAAACCAGTGGGTCTATAGAAGCTTAAAAATGTTCTTTATATAAGTAACGTAAGCACAACTGCCTTAATCTCTAAATTAGGCCTCGAGCAGACATACGGGAAAATCTTTTTGAAAATTAAGCTATGTTAGTAATTCGATAACTGGAGCTTTATAGTCGCGATAAGTTTATACATTTATTTTTATTCCAATCGTCGCGTCGGGGACCTTTATACTTGGAGGCCCCGGTTGATACGGCGATAGCTATGCCTCTGATATTCCTCAACTTTCAAGAGTTTTATTAATTCACAAATCAGACCTTAAAACCCTTAAATTAAGGTCGCCCCAGGAATGAAATGAAAGATTTGACCTAACTGAGCAGGGCTGCGACTAAAATAGTAATCTACGTTACATAAGGACACGAGGATTAAGTTCTCTCAACATATACAATATACTGCAAAGTTTCAGCGTCTGAAACTTAGGACATTACTCTTGAACCGTGACGACAGTATTACATAGCACTGAATGCCAATACCGAGTGGGAGTTCAGTGTTTGGACTTGTGTTAGTATTTCAAGGATAAACTAAAATACCGATGAAATCTAACTTCGTTGATTTTAAAATTAATAGTTGCTGATTTGTATTTTGACGTTGGTTGGTGAAGCACGTGACTAGAACACGTGGGCAGAGTCATAGTGGGCTTGACGCTATTTGGGACGAACTGTCGAGGCGACAGCACCACTCTGAAACTGTCTCTTCACCTACTTTCGTGTTAACGTATTTTGTACAGTGCAAGTGTTGTGATTGTGATAAATTATTACGAAATACAATATTGATTGGAGTGCGTGTGGTTTTCTTGCTCGAGCACCTACGCCATGTCAGAGCCCGACGTGGGTAACACTCCTGATTAGTGTTGCCAGGTGTCCCGATTTGCGCGGGACGTCCCGATTTTCAGGGGTCTGGGGACACGTCCCGATTTGTACCTGATCGGGACGCTAAATGTCCCGATTAATCAGGCTAACTTAATTTAGTCTGAGAGGCGAAACCGTTTAACAGTCGAGCATGTGAAAGCAGAAATTCAAATTAAAACCAACTTTAATATGATGTGCAATGCAATGAATTTTATAACTATGTTATTAAAAATACAGGGCGTAAAGTCCAATAAAAATATACTTTTAAATAATTTACATTAATAAATACTAGGTACTTTATTCTTCTGAAGTGCGTCAGTTACGTTTAAAGTACGATTTTATTTTATAACTAGCTTCTGCCCGCGACTTCGTACGCGGGTCCTGTTGCTTATGCCAGCGACAACGGGGTCGTCAAAATCGAAGATCTGAAACGTCTGATGTCGAATTCTAAGAGCCTGGGGACGGGAAAACAAAGGGATGCGCGAGACGATTCGAGATGCTCCAGATCTTTCATTTTTTAAGTCAACAGGAAATGCCCATCAGACTTTACAAATTTTGCTAAGACGTCATTCCTATATGTTATATTGCAGCTGGACTCTTGGAGTTCCACATCGGGTGTTCCATATCTTCAATTTTTATACGTCAACAGAGAGTGCTCATCAGGCTGAGCAACTCTTTGTAAGACGTCATTCCTATACATGTTATAGTGTAGCTGGGCTTTTGGAGTTCCAAATCAGGTGTTCCAGATCTTCAAATTTATTCACGCAGCAGAAAATGCTCATCACGTGGAACAATTTTTGCTATGGTGCCATTTTTGTATCTCTTATAGTTTAGCTGGTCTGTTGCGGTTCTGCATCAGGTGTTCAAGTTTCCAAGATAAATTATAGCCTATGTGTTGCCCCGACTTAATATCTATACAACAAAAAAAAAACATTCTAATCCGTCCAGTAGTTCGGAAGATTAGCGTGTACAAACAAACAGACACACAGACAGACAGAATTTTTTTTTTTGGATTCCTGCTCTCTTATTGTTTCTAACCCCCCTCAATTATTATTTTTTAATATATTCAATGTACAGACACAGTTTTTTACTGTTTTATTATATGTATAGATATAGAATATAGATTTCTACTAGTCTAGCACGACTGATTACTTGTTATGTAAGATTAAATAGACTTAAAAACCTCGATTGTTTTTTTGTTTGCTGTCCCGATCTGCAACCCTAAGTCCCGATTTTTTTGACCTCATGTACCGACTTACAACAAATCGGACCTGGCAACACTACTCCTGATGCCGGTTCTGGTGCGGAGCATACGCGCGCTCCCACATATATAACTATTATAAACTAGCTTAATTATCTCACGGGAATGTTATACCGGCACAAAAAAATCTATATAATCATTTTGTTATATCTCAAAAGTAGGTATTAGGCAGTGTTTTCGATGAAAACTCCCATGCGACTTTTTCCCTAAATTTTTAGCTACTCGTATTATCGACATATTTCAATCGAGTTACCTAAACAAATAATAAATTAGGTTAGGTTACCCCCAGAGCAGATTGGAGGTGTGGTGGCAAAGAATGGAGAACGTTGGTTTGAAATTAAGCAGAACCAAAACAGAATCATTATCATCAGCCTATAAATGTTCCCACTGCTGGGACACAGGCCTCCTCTCTGTGAGAGGGAGTGGGCCGTAATCCACCACGCGGGCCCAGTGCGGATTGGTAGATGTCACATGTCTTCGAACTTTTGGTTCTAGGACATGCCGGTTTCGACTTTCGACTAAGAGAGTGATGGGTATGAATGTTGATGGATGGAGAGGAAGAGGAAGGTCAAAGAAAAGATGGATGGATTGTCTAAGGAATGATATCAAAGAAAAAACCGGCCAAGTGCGAGTTGGACTCGCGTGAAGAGGGTTCCGTACGATTTATTTTTTGCCTACTATTAGTAAATGAAAAACGTAAAGAACAATGCCCAAAACGTCCCCACCCTTGTAGCATCTTAAAACCTATGTTAATCGAAGGGCCATAACCATCTTATCATTTTATTGTACTACGGCGAAACTGAAATGTGCATCCGAAAAAAGTTACATCGACATGAAGGACCGGTTCCTTCGTCTTTTAATTAGTCCCAATGTTGTTACCGATCACGATGGTTTTCTTCTTTAATTATTACTGTGGGATGATTTTGTTCGTTTGTGGCTAATTGTGGAGGTCGTGGCTAAATATAATTACAGCCGCACAGGCTGATCATTCGGGTTAAGCCGCGCTTGCCGAGGTTGGTCTGTGGATGGGTGACCATCTGTCGTAGCTCGAGTTTCCTCCGTGCCTCGAAAAGCACGTACCTAAAGCCGTTGATCCCGGCCATCATTTTTAGATCTTTGACAGTCGTTACTGTTAGTCAGAAGCTCTAAAGTCTGACCACAGATTTTACCATGGGGTATCGTATAACTCAGTCACTGGGTTGTAGAGGTCTGGGTTGTCGCTCTATATAAAATACTGATATCCGGCTGCATCTGGTTCGACTGGAAGCCGACCCCAATATAGTTGGGAAAAGGCTAGGAAAGTGGTGGATGATTTTGTTCGGAGTTTTCAAACAGCTCTTTGGAGCTAAATGGTGACTTCCGCACGGGAACGACTCACGGAGCAGAAAAAAGTTCAATGAAGAATTCTATTGAATATTGTTATTGTGAAGTAACCATCGTGTTTTTTAGGAGTTTTCAAATAAAAATATTTTTCTAATTATAAATAAAACCTTTAACTTTTTATCACATCAAATACATTATTCGGTGTTTTCAGTGTCTATTGCAATATTGTCCCAGGCACTGGCTGGCCCAACGAAATTCTCTAAATGCCTTCCAACCCCACAGTACCACACGATACTGACGACATACATGCGTGCAGGCACCAACTGTCGAAAACCAGTTCCTCTGGAAAGTCATGGGAGACCTTAAAATCCCCACAATTCTTCAGTTCATGGAACGCCTTTCCCCTTTCCATCATCGGCCGCCCGATACGACCCATTGCGTATTAGTACAATTCGCCGCCCCAGGTCCACCCTCATCACTCCGGTCACGCCGCAATCGCGGCGGTAAGACCCCTCTTTGAGGAGTGGCTGGAGAGCCACCACGGACGGCGTCTTCAACTTCCGCTTGACGCAGGTCCTCACCGGACACGGAAGTTTCGGGAGGTTCCTGTGTCTGATAGGAAAGGAACAAACGCCTGGGTGTCATCACTGCGAGGATAGCCCGGAGGACACGGTGGAGCATACGATGCAGGTCTACCCCCCGCTTGGGCAGAGCACTACTCTGTCCTCACGACGGCGATAGGCGCGCTAACTAAAGAGGAGGCAGGCGCCGTGAGGGACAGGACAGCTCAACCTCACAACCCAACCACCGCGAAAGACGCCCACGGCATCGGACATCGCGAGGTGACTTCCGGGCCACCGTAGGCGCGGGCATGCGGACGGCGACTCGCCCATTACTCGCCGTCATGGACCATGACCCGGTTTACGGCGCGTCGTGTTCCACGCGCGCAATGGATTCAAGATTTTTCATAGAAAAGTTTTCACCCCTTTTCAGCTGCTTAGAAGATGTTTTTTAGCAAAATCCCGTCTTATTGCCGCCCTACTTGGTAAACTGCAACTGCTTTCCAAAATTCAAAGTTCCTGCGTTTAGCGGTTTTGGCTGTAGCACAGTTTAGTAGCTGTAGTCGAGTCTTTAACCCATACCCTGATCTTTTATATAGATAGATTAGAAATACATTTTTATTTGAAAACTCCTAAAAAACCGATGCTTACTTCGCAATAACGCTATTCAAGAATTCTTCATTGATTTTTTTTCTGCTCCGCGAGTTGATCCCGTGCGGAAGCCACCATTTAGTTCCAAAGAGCTGTTTGAAAACTCCGAACAAAATCATGAACTACCTTCCTAGCCTTTTCCCAACTATATTGGGGTCGGCTTCCAGTCGAACCAGATGCAGCTGGATAACAGTATTTTACATAGAGCGACTGCCTATCGGACCTCCACAACCCATTAATTGGTTAATACGATAACCCATGGAAAGACTGGTGGTCAGACTTTAGAGCTTCTGACTAACAGTAACGTCGCTACTGTTAGTCAGAAGTTCTAAAGTCTGTAACGACTGTCAAAGATCCACAAATGATGGCCGGGACCAACGGATTTACGTGCTTTCCGAGGCTCGGAGGAAACTCGCTATGACAGATGGTCACCCATCCACAGACCAACCTCAGCAAGCGCAGCTTAACCCGAATAATCGGCCTGTGCAGCTGTAATTATTTAGCCACGAGCTCCTCAATTAGCCAGGAACGAACAAAATCATCCCACAGTAATAATTAAAGAAGAAAACCATCGTGATCGGTAACAATATTGTGACTGATTACGGTTCCTTCAGGTCGATATAACTTTTTTCGGATGCACATTTCAGTTTCGCCGTAGTACAATAAAATGATAAGATGGCTATGGCCCTTCGATTAACATAGGTTTTAAGATGCTACAAGGGTGGGGACGGTGTCCATACAATTTTGAACCTTGTTCTTTACGAATAATTGAAGATTGGTACGCACAATATTGAGTGATTTACCATGTTATTTTAATATTATGGACTTCTTGTAGGTTTTTCTATAATCTATTAGTACAAAACTAATTTCTGTATTCTTTTCAAAATTTTGGGTTCAATAGTTTCGGAGATAAGGGGGGGGGGGGGGGAATGGTCAATTTTCGTCTATTTTCTTGAATAACTTTGAAACTATTTATTTTAAAAGTACAAAAAAAATACATTTAAGATCTTCTCAACAAGACCTTTCATTTGATATGTCACTCGATGCAGTTTTCAAAATTGAGTGACTTACCTTAAGCACAATATTGAGTGATTTTAATATCATGGACTTCTTATAGGTTTTCCTATAATCTATAATTAGAAAACTAATTTCTGTATTTTTTTCAAAATTTTAGGTTTAGTAGTTTCGGAGATAAGGGGGGAATGGTCAATTTTTGTCCATTTTCTTGAATAACTTGGAAAGTATTTATTTTAAAATTACAAAAAATACATTTAAGATCTTCTCTACAAGACTTTTTATTTGATATGTCACACGATGAAGTTTTATTTTTTTTTAATTTTCCCCTTCCCCCCTAAAATTGCTTGGTACGAATTGATATGTGTACCAAATTTCAATTTAATTGGTCAAGTAGATTCGGAGATAATTGACTGTCAGCGACAGACAGACGGACACACGAGTGATCCTATAAGGGTTCCGTTTTTGTATTCGGACGTACGGAACCCTAAAAAGGAGTAGATGATTCTGTGACGTCTAATAGGGGAGAATGGAAAAAGAAAACGTGTTGCGCCGACCACAAGTAAAATGGGATAAGGGCAGGAGAATGATGATGAGTAATAAACACACCTACATGAATTGCATTCAATACAATATCGTTATTTCTTGCTCAATAACAAACAGTACAACGCAAAACTTGTTTATTCACATTCACAAATATATACACAAACACCTATATTAGAGTTATTTCAACATGTTGAAACAATTTTGTTCGATTGTTGGCTCGGCTCGAGCTACCAACAATTGGCAATTTATAGTGTAGTGTGGGTAAATTCCCATCTGAATAACACGATTGATTGTTGGTACTAATATATTCTGGTGTTGAATTCTAGTATTGTTGATGTTAATTACATAGCACCATTTTTTTCTATTGGTTTGAAAAATCATCAATGAGACCTCCCGTCCCGCCCTCGGTGGAGTAAGGGAATGTCGTACTCGTACTGACTAAAATCTACGGTGTTCCTTCAAAAGCCCTTCTCGTTCCAGGATCGCGGTTATCTATTTCAGACAGTCCCTTGAACCCGGCAAAGTAAAAGAGTAGTAGTAACATGGGTAAATAAAATTTCCCGTGGTATCGCTTGGTTATTTTTTACCGTTATTTTACCATCAGTAGTAAAATGGGCAACGGTTCTACAATTCTAACAGTTCATATCCCAAAAAACTCGACGATTTGATCTTTTACATTTAATTTCATAATAATTTATGTAAAAAATTGAATGTTATGAAAACAGAAAGCTTTTATCGCAGCAAATGGATCGAAAATGTTGAATAAAATTATCTACCAGACAAATTGAGGGCAGTCTAACCTATCTACAAATAGGTTCAGCCTGCAGAGTCTACAGCTTAAATTCTGTTCAACACTTATGTTTCACCTCGACGTTCGAGTAATTTTATTATCGGTGAAAAATATGCTCCAAGTAAAATATGTACTTGTATTTAGCTGAATTTGTTTTAAGCCGACTACATGGTTGGGAAAAGGCCCTCAGATAAAATTATAAAATGAAATGGCTGTTCTTTAAAGCTGGTGGCCTACTATGTCGTCATAAAGCGAAAGTAAAATCAGTGTGGGAACGAGATG
The DNA here is from genome assembly GCA_950005045.1 of Agrotis exclamationis. Lineage (NCBI taxonomy): Eukaryota > Metazoa > Arthropoda > Insecta > Lepidoptera > Noctuidae > Agrotis > Agrotis exclamationis. The sequence goes on along the minus strand of OX465429.1, from coordinate 15,313,099 downwards.
GCGCTAGACAACTTGTATACTTCTGTCTCTTTTCGACAGTGGAACTACTCTCGCTTTAATACTTTATGGTAGGCCCCCTATTTTGAAAAAAACGACGGGTTGCACTCCGGGAGTGCCGGCAGAAGTGAAAACTTGAATATTAACGTTGTGCATCGAAACAGCAGGTGCAGGCATACATTTTCGCCTCGCCGTAGAAATAGAGGGGGATACTTCCTTTCCTACGCCGCGCCGGCTGTCTACTCTCTATCCGTCTTACGAATGAACCCAAATTTCGATCAGATCACGTGTCCTGACGCGAGTTTAACATTTTTTACCCATTACAAAAAAGTGTACAACGCCGCTAAAGAAGTTTTCACTTTCAAAACGCCAGTTTAGCATTGTGAACAGTGAGTATGGTATAAGGCATCGTTTACACCAAACGTATTGCCCGCCGCTGACTGTGAGGCGTTTATCGCTTTTTAATATATACTACTCAAAACAAAATAAGGGCCATCTGGTTTTTATCGATTTATTAAATAATGTTTAAATATTACTAGTTCCAATGACTGAGTCTGATTAATATTAATGGTTTTAGATGGAAATACACAAAAATTAAATATGTATTCCAATAAATCGTTAAAATAAACCAAATTGAATGAAAAATGAGAAATTGCAGGAATGTATCAAGTTACATAAAACATAAAAAAATCGAAAAAAAACGTCTTTAATGTTCCAAAGTGTTCTTTTAAGCTTCTCTTTTTACTCTGTTCTCTCTGTTCTACTCATTTTATGGGAGGTGGAATGGTCTACATTAAATACCGAACATTTTCTTTTGGGATACTCTACCAGCAAGTTTTCAGAAAATTTATGAGATCTAGCTGCGTGTTGATGGGAATTTTACTTTCTTTTTCACTCTTCTTTAACTCATCTCTTAAATGCTCAATAGAACTCAGGTAAAAATCCTGAGTGTCCACTGTAACATCGTAATTCGAGCGTAAGGGAATGTGTGCACTGTTAGTCGCGTCGTGTTCGCTCGAGCATTATCCTGCTTCAGGAAGAACTCAGGTATTCCTTGCTGTGGGAATGGGATAATGTGGAGTTGCACCACATTTTCTACACAATTTTGAGGAGTTACAGCACCCTCGTTAAGAAGTGCGAACTCAGTTTTGCGTGATAGAGATAACCGCCCCAGAGCATAACTCAGAACTTGCCAGAACAGTATGTTTTAAGAGTGCAAGGATCTGAAACCTGTTGTTTAGATATTCTCTACACTCTTATGAATCAGTTTTTATTGAATAAAAATAACCCACCAGTCATCAATAAAAAACAATGAAGCCCAGTCAAAACAGTTCAATAAATTTCCTCTCTCGCAAATGTTTCACGATTTGCACCATACGCTGCAGTTAACTGGAGGCGAACCAGGCATCTTCTTAAGTATTGTTAGTCTTTATGGAGTCGATTCGGAATAGTGTAGTCAATTATAGGGGTGCCTGTAGCTCGACGCAATGGTGTTTGTACGTCCGCGCAGAAGAATTTCGCTCTATTTGCCCGGTTAAACAAACTTAATGGTCTTCTTGGGCTTTACTTACTTACTTTCTTCCTTGATAACGGCGTCTGGTGATATTACCCGTCTTTTAAGACCAGTTTCAAGCACTTTGAACCACTCGTTGGGAATATTCCACCATTAAACCTACCTTTTCTGGCTACGGGCCCCCTGGATTAAAGTGACACCCCAAGTGGCTGTTTTTGCGTCCATATGCCTCCGAATACATGACATTATGAGATTGAAAGATCATTATAGCCTGCTTGCCGTATTAGTCGAAGAAAACTCCGTTAGAAGTTTGAAAATTAAAAAACACCATACCGTAAATTCTAAGCAATCTCAAATATCTAATTAAAAAAAAGTTATGAATTTCCAATTATGCAGTAGAAACAATATTAATACTTGAAAGAAACCATAACAAGATATTTAGTATTTATTATGTATCCAGAATAAGAGCAATACTTGTTTAAAGTGCAATTTAAAAAGTGGCCCTTATTTTGTTTTGACGAGTATATATTTAACTTCTTGTTTACACCGAACCGACTATACGCAGACCGACCGACTATACAGACAGTTAGCGTACTCACAATCAGCGGCGCATAATACGTTTGGTGTGAACGATGCCCAAAGAGAAAAGAACCTATTTACCTGGTTTCGCTTAGATGGTTTGGTTTTTAGCTTGTGAGTGTGATGAGATTGGTCATTATTGAAACTTGAAACTAAGGCCTCCAGGCAGGGGCTTACAAACTAAGCGACCACACGCTAACCACTACTACCCTCTGTAGGAATTCGGCTTAGGGCGTCGCTGGGAGCGGTTAACAAGGGACAGGCTGGATTTGAATGATATTATTATTTAGGGCCGGATGAACTCGTGCTGTGAGTGAGACGAGTGACAACAGTAGTGATATCGAACGCAAAAAACGAACGAGAAGGAGGGTAGACCGTTTTGTCTGCTCATAAAAATCCACCCGCAATATCTTCAGTTCATCCGTGATCATGGCGCTTGCAACAGTGCCGAAATATCGGAAACTCAAAACAAATAATAAACATGGTAAATATCCCGTTTTAAATCTAAGCAATATAACTGTGGTGGTACTTTCTTAAATAAGAGAATGCTGTTGGGCATGCGGGCGGCGAGTAAAGGGCAACTCGCTGCCCGAACATGGACCATGCTCAGGTCGACGGCGCGTCGTGTTCCACGCACGCCTCAAAGAGCTGCCAGCAATCCGACCGGGCCACCGTTAGAGGGCCTGCCAGGGTCGCGAAACTGTCTCATCAGGTAACCGAGACCCTGGAACGTAAAGGACTATTATGGATTTTAGTCAGTACAAGTCTGACAGTCCCTAGCCCCGCCCTGAGTGGGAGGACTCATTTGATTATTTTACCACGATTAAAAAAGGCTGTTGGCCTGTTTTGGTACAGTAATAAGTTGTATGCATGTTGTGAAATACTTCTTAGTCTAAAAATAACTCTTTGAACTAACTCGTAAATTAAACCTGCCTACGCAGTTTTCTTGTTGTAAGCTAAAGAAGCACTATTTATTCATGCATGCAAATTGAATGCTCTGTCTGTCGTTTTCAACGACGAAGGTTGCCGGTTGCCGAGAAAAGTGTCATTCGTCTTATAGTAATGAATAATTTAATGAACGTGAATCATCGTCATCATCATCATCAGCCTATAAATGTTCCCACTGCTGGGACACAGGCCCCCTCTCTGTGAGAGGGAGTGGGCCGTAATCTACCACGCGGGCCCAGTGCGGATTAGTAGATGTCACATGTCTTTGAATTTTTGGTTCTAGGACATGCCGGTTTCCTCACGATGTTTTCCTTCACCGTTTTGAGAGCAATGGTGTTGAAATAAAATACACAAAGTAATGCGCTTGACGGGTTTCGAACACACGACCTACAACTCGTAAGTCGAGGCTGATATCACTGGCCACCACTGCTCTCACGTGAACATGAAAACTAACTCCTTATCGGGTGGCCCTTACATGCTCCCTTTATGCTCCTTTTGACCTACTCACCAGTCTACACTGCAACCTAGCTGCTGACGCAGCATCCTGACATTCCTCAACTTTCTTGCTCTCAATCCAGCACGCCAGTCGTCTCCGAACCATCATCCCGCGCACTTATCCCTTGCACATGTCATAACAAGTACATATTTCATCTAATATTGTAATTCTAAATATTCAGTGATTTCTGTTTTTCAAAAACCTGTTATGGATCCCGGTTGTAACAGCGAGTATCCGCGGCATAATGAGCCTATAAGAGTTTCTTTGCCAGTTTATTAGATAACGAGTCATGATCATGAGCGCACCCTTTTCCCAAATTTTGGGGTCGGCTGCATCTGGTTATCAGTATTTTACATGAAGCAACTGTCTATCTGACCTCCATAACCCAGGTTAAGAATTGTCCGACTTTCGAGCTACCTACAAAGACAGTCGGGACCATCAAAATAATAAAATAACTTTATTTTAGACAGAGTCTATAGTATTTTTTTTTCCTAGCCTGCTCTATCCCACTCCTGGGCAAAGGCCTCCCTCCATTCCTTCCATCTTTCACGACACTGTGCTTCCTCCTTCCAGTTCGGGCAGAATCTGTCTAGTTCGTCCCGCCATCTCCTGCGTGGTCTGCCGCGACCTCGCCTCACTGTCTCAGGGCACCAGTATTGTGTTATTTTGGCCCACAGTTCGTCTGGCATGCGGCAGACATGTCCTGCCCAGACCCACTTCAGTTGGGCAGCCTTCTGAGCCACGTCAGCTATATTTGTTTTGGAGCGCAATATTGTGTTTCGTACTCGGTCCGTTAATTTCATACTGCGCTCCATTGCTCGTTGGCAAACGTTAGTGTTAGTAACAGTAATACTTAATACCTAGAATTAGTAGGTACAAACATAAAATTACAATTACAATTTGGCGTGGAGCAGCATCCATCTCTGAAGCATAAGAGAATACCGCCGATCTGCGAATACACTGAGACCAGTGCTGGTACTGTCTCGGACACGTGTCATTACGAAACTACCTTTCAAAATAAACAAATAATTTAGTTAGTATTAGAACGGATCAACGAAAATTCCAGCTAACAATGTTAGCAGAGATTAATCTAATCCATTTGAGAGTAGTTTAAAACAATTTATTGAAAATAAATCCAATCTGTGTTCCAAACTAAATCGGTTATTAAATTAACCAAAATTAAAACAATTCAACCGGATTAATACAACAACTTCCATTAATCTCCGTTATCCAATAGAGCAGGTACGAATTTATTAATCAACTATAGATCCCCTCTAGAGGGCCAAAGCCTGCCGGGGTCGCGGGACTTATGCTACGCTACAAATGTATAAGTGTCTAATACTTATACAATGAAGGACACCGTGGATTTTAGTCAGTACAAGTCTGACAGTCCCTCCCGCCCTGCCCTGGGTGGCCGGACTCATTTGATGATTTTACCACGCTAAAAAAAAAACTGGCTTTGCCTGCTACAACCAGTAAATCGGTATAAAAATATAGCTATCCAATTCTATGTATTAATCCAGGTTTTAATCTATCTGTGTAGCAAACACTGTCAAAACCCAGGCAAGCACCAATGTGTCTTTTTCAATTCATAATTATGTACTTCCTAAGTTTATTTTTGACATCCCTGATATCGGTGACGGAAAACATCGTGAGGAAACCTGAACTTATGTATAATATTAAATATACTGATACTGATACTGCTGGCCTACATCATCCCACTGCTGGGCAAAGGCCTCTCCCCATGACTTCCAGTTTTCACGATCCAGGGCCAAAGTGGACCACTGGTCATTGGTTTTATCAAGTTCGTCTCGCCATCTTCTACGAGGTCTGCCGCGACGCCTTCTGGCTGTATCAGGGCTCCACTAAGTGGTTATTTTGGCCCACAGCTCATTAGGCATGCGGCAGACGTGGCCAGCCCAAGCCCATTTCAGTGCAGCGGCCTTTTGACCAACGCAACGTCAGCAATTTGTGTTTTGGAGCGCAGTGTGGTGTTGCGTACGCGGTCTAATAGTTAGCGGTCTGCGGTCCATGAAAGAGCTTATGAAAGGAAGTCTTCCTTTGACACTCAAGCGAAAAATCATGGATATGTGCATTCTTCCCATTTTGACCTATGGATCCCAGACTTGATCTTTCTTTGACAAACATTCGAAAGTCCAAAGTCAAGATTTGCCAACTTGCTATGGAGCGCAGTATTCTAGGCGTCAAACTATTAAATATACATATAAGTTAAAATCCATTTCAGAGGCATGTGGTGTTCCCACATGTGGCCACATTCTCACACGAAAAAAAAAACAAACTTACACCAAAATTCGTTCAGTAGTTTTTGTGTGAAAGTATAAGAAATATCCCTTCATCCATTATCACAAACTTTCCCATTTATAGACAAAATATTAATTGATAAACTGATAAATTAATAATTTACTAAAGCAAGGTGAAATAACGATAAAATAATACGTATTAGAAGCTTGACTAATCGGGAAAACCACTTAGGATATAAACGAAGCTAAGATGGCCGATTTTTTGATTGCAATACGAACGTTATAATATTATGTTGGTTTGTGTTGCTATTGAATTAGTTAGATGTATTGCGCAGACAATTTGTTGGGACAGCGAATACCTTTTATTTGAATGTTATTAACAAATAAGTACAGCACTTATTTGTTACACATAATAGAATTGTGACAGGCTGATGTTTGTACATTAACGAGATTGTAGAAAAACTAATAAGGGAATATCTTTAGATGAACCTAAGATTTTTTATATCGTGGGTGCGTTTACAAACATAGAAACACACATACACAAACTCCTAGAAGACCCGGAACAACTACTTGCAGATCAAACTAATTTTTGTTCCGTACGGGGATGGAACCCGCGACACGCTACGCAGCAGTCGACGGCTCAGCCACTGTGCTTGTCATTTTACTCGAGATAAGTACTTTTCTTTTGGGGTGAAAATTACCATGTTCGTTTCTGTACACTTCACAAAGTATATGCAAAACCAATGACGTATTATATATAGACACGCCATGAACGAACATCGCGGCGCTTAAAAACGGCGACAATACTAGAACTACTTATACGCGTGAAGAAAGAGAAAGAAAATATGACACTGTACGGCAGGAGGGAGACGCAACTACGCGCAATGTGGCCAATTGGCTTCATTTTTGTTGCCATTTTAGAGTGCGGACAACGTATCTATAATTTATATATCATTGATGCAAAACAGGATGATCGGTTCAGAAGTAAAAAAGACGGCAATACAAAAAAAAAAAATCATTAGGAATAGTTCGAATTACAATTAGGAACTTAGGATGCCTCGGTTACTATACCATGTACAATAGCTACATCAACTTCTTATAAAAATATCAAGAAAGTAACTTTCCGTAATCCGCCCACACAATAAAACCTTTATATCCCAAAAAAGGGTCATAGATAAATCACAAATGTAGTCTATTTGTAGAAACAACCGAACGACAACAGAATATTAATTGCTATTGATTAGGTCGGTATCTATATGGTCACCCATCTAAGGACCATCCTAGACAAGCGCAGCCTTAACCTAAATATCGACTTACGTAGCTGTTATTTCTAAGCTGATTCTATTTACATCATTCTGTTCTTCTTACATGTTAATTTTAAAATGTAAGAAAACATAATTACCTTAATCTGCACGATAAAATCATTTAATTTCCCAAATATTTAATAATAATATAATAACAATAATAACATTCCACAACTATCACACAACGCCATCTAGTCCCAAGCTAAGCAGAGCTTGTGTTATGGGTACTAGACAACTGATAAACATACTTATATGTTTCTATATACATAAATATTATATAATAGATAAATTACACCCAGGCACAGAACAAATGATCGTGCTCATCACACAAACATTTGTCCTGGGTGGGAATCAAACCCACGACCTCCGCATAGTAGTCAGGGTCACTAACCACTAGTCCAACAGACCTGTCAATATTACGAACTCATCTACTGCCTAAAGGGTAACATTAGTTCGGACAACGAAGTTCGGACAACCGAACTACCGCTACGCCAAAGTCGCGGGAAAAAGCTAATAAATATTGTATATCTGAGTACCTACTCCGAAATCTTATACAAAGAGCTTTTTGTTCTGCACCTGCCCTTCGTAAATTCAATTAAAACCTTTGGATATGAAAGCTGTCAGACGCAGGTATTATCAGCACATCAACGAGTAATTCGATCGAGAATAAATGGATTTTTACTAAATAAATAAAAAATAAGATAATATCGATAAATATTTATGAGAACCGAGGCGATAGAACGAGTGCGCAAAGTAAACACGTTCCAGTCTTACCACAAAAAAATTAAACACCCGTTGAACACTCGTCTAAAAATTTGACAACATCAAAACGACATTTCTCCTTGATTTATGGGTCGTTTTGCAGTTACACTTTTTTTAGACAAGCGTTCAACGGGTGTTTATCTTTTTGTGGTAAGCGTTAAGTTAAACACCTGTTGAATAAAAAACTGCAACTGTAAAACGACCCTTATATCAACGTCAAATGCCAATTTACAGTTGATAGTTTTTTAGACAAGTGTTTCTTGTAGTTAGACGAGATTTTTAAATTAAAATGAATCGTTACCATTTTTTTATAGCAGAGATCACAGTGAAATCCACACACATCACACATCCGACCTTATGTCGGAGGCATTTAATCGAACGATAGATCAGATCGGACCTAATAGGTTCACTGCAATCCACGTTGAAATGTGCTTTGAGCTGTAATTACATTGGCCATACATTTCAAACAGGGACACGAAATCGCTGCTTAGTACCTGCTGTGTTAGTATTAACCCGGGTGAGCTCTTTGACAAAGAGCCATCATTTGTTTAGCCTTTTCTGAATACCAGTATTTTACATGGAGCAACTGCCTGTCTGACCTCCACAACCCAGCAATAGTTAACACGATATTGGAAAGGCTAGTTGTCAGACTTTTGAGCTTCTTACTGTGATTAAAAACTGTCAAAGATCTACAAATGACAGCCGGGACCAACGGCTTTACGTGCTTTCCGAGTCACGGAGGAAACTCGCTATGACAGATGGTCACCCATCCACAGACCAACCTCAGCAAGCGCAGAATTGTATTATTGCTGCTTTGACAAAGAGTCGACTACTAATATATTTACAACGTTTGATTATCTAGCCAACAAACCAGAGATTTTCCAATTCTGTAGTAATTTAATTTGCCTGCAAATTTACGAAGCCACTGTGCCTAAAATAGGAGTCCCAAAACAGTCTATTTTGTCGTGCCCTTCAAAACGGTCGCCCTAATCAAATTAGCGACCCTTAAATAAAATGGCCAAGATGTTACATCGAGGGGCATAAAGTTTTAGTAATCGTTGCCGTAATTTAGTTAAATTGATCCCTGATTTGGTAAATGTTCCTTTTGTAAGCTAAGAAGTAAGTTGTGAAATATGAGTAACGCCTGACTTAGAATTTAGGAAACTTAGGTTTCTAGGGTTCCGTACGAGGAGCTCGTGGCTAAAATAATTACAGCCGCAGAAAACGATCTTCTTGGTTAAGCCGCCCTTGCCGAGGTTGGTCTGTGGACGGGTGACCATCCTCCGTGTCTCGGAAAGAACGTAAAGCCGTTGGTCCCGGCTGTCATTTGTAGATCTTTGACAGTCGTTACTATTAGTCAGAAGCTCTAAAGTCTGACAACCAGTCTTACCATGGCCGCATGGGTATCGTAATACATATATTACCCAGTTACTGAGTTGTGGAGGTCCGATAGGCAGTTGCTCCATGTAAAATACTGATATTTAGCTGCATCTGGTTCGACTGGAAGCCGACCCCAATATAGTTGGGAAAAGATTAGGCAGATAACGAATGTCTTGATTTAGTGGTTGCAAGCTCAATGTCGAGCATGAGGTCCTGCTTGTTGATTCTCATCAATCTTATTGGGTTTTTCCATAAGTAATTGTATGTCATGGGTTCAATTATTTAGAATGGATGATTTACTAGTAATTTAAATGTGTGTGCTTAAGAATCTACTACTTTTTAGGGTTCTGCAGCCAAATGGTAAAAACGGAACCCTTATAGATTCGTCATGTCTGTCTGTCCGTCCGTATGTCACAGTCACTTTTTGTCAAAAGTATAAGAGCTATCCTGTTGAAACTTGGTAGGTAGATGTATTATGTGAGCCGCATTAGGATTTTCACACAAAAATAAAAACAAAACAAATTTTGGGGGTGCCCCCCATACTTAGAATTGAAACTCATAAATTTCTTTTTCACGAAACCCATATGTGTGGGGTATCTATGGATAGGTCTTTAAAAATTATATTGAGGTTACTGATATAACTTTTTTCTAAACTGAACAGTTTGCACGAGAGACACTTCCAAAGTGGTAATATGTGTCCCCCCCCTGTAACTTCTAAAATAAGAGAACGATAAAACTAAAAAAAAATACATAATGTAGACCTTAACAAAAACTTCCAACGAAAATTGGTTTGGATAAGATACAGTTAGTAGTTTTTGAGATATACGAGTAGTACCGTTTTCAAAAACCGCAAATATAACTTTGCCATTCATACAAATACTTTGAAAAACAAAGTTTTTTTTTATTGTTTGTGTATATTACTTACTAATCTCAATATAATTATATCCCTAATCTATGCTTGCTACTACGGAACCCTTCATGGGCGAGTCCATCTTGCACTTGGCCGGTTTTTTAATTTGGTTGAAACCTTTTTTATTTGTCCTTTAACGCTATTTAAAAGCACTAAATCAATAAACGAACTAGTCCCTTAGGAAATATGTTTAAAACATCATTATTATAATGGAATGAAGTTTAATAGTCTTCGAATATTTCTAATTTTCTTTCATTTGTGTTTCTAAAGTTAATTAAAAATCGCGACGTTTCTACCTTTTTAGGGTTCCGTAGCCAAATGGCAAAAACGGAACCCTTATAGATTCGTCATGTCTGTCTGTCTGTCTGTCTGTCTGTCTGTCCGTGTATGTCACAGCCACTTTTTGTCGAAAGTATAAGAGCTATCCTGTTGAAACTTGGTAGAAAGATGTATTATGTAAACCGCATTAGGATTTTCACACAAAGATCAAATCAAAACAAATTTTGGGGGTGCCCCCCATACTTAGAATTGAAACTCAAAAAAAAATTTTTCACCTTTCCCATACGTGTGGGGTATCTATGAATAGGTCTTTAAAAATGATATTGAGGTTACTAACATCATTTTTTTCTAAACTGAACAGTTTGCGCGAGAGACACTTCCAAAGTGGTAAAAAGTGTGTCCCCCCCCCCGTAACTTCTAAATTATGAGAATGATAAAACTAAAAAAAATATATAATGTAGACCTCAACCAAAACTACCAACGAAAATTGGTTTGGATGAGATACAGTTAGCAGTTTTTGAGATATAGTACATTTTCAAAAACCGCAAATATAACTTTGCCATTCATACAAATACTATGAAAAACAAAGTTATTTTTATTGTTTGTGTATATTACTTACTAATCTCAATATAATTATATCTCTAATCTATGCTTGCTGCTACGGAACCCTTCATGGGCGAGTCCAACTCGCACTTGGCCGGTTTTTATTCGTTTCTGAATTAAACCTGTGCCTAAAAGTGCGTCCTATATGCAACACTTAATTAGGTACCATTTTTTTAGTCATTAAGGAATATTAATAAGGGTTTCTTTAGATTACGTATATACACCGTGACTTTTTAGTCGTCTTACAAAAGTCGTCCACTTAATGTATCCGACATAAAATACCTCTAGGCGAGTTTAATTTTTTTTAAATCGTTAATAATAATTTTTATTTTAAATAAATAGGTACATTAGAAATATGAAACACCCTGTTAAAATGTTTACGTATCAATCTATAGAGTATACCTACCCAGCGCAATAGTCGGGTAGATCATTCCATTTCCATTTTCTATGAGACAAGGGCGTTTCTAACTACGCCTTGTGTCATAATAACCAATTAAAGTTTTATTATTAAATTTTTCAAATCTCTTAAATACATATTTTTTTTATTACAAACGTGTTCTAGTCATTGGATACATGAACTGGGCTGCTTTTGTAAGACGACTAAAAAGTCACGGTGTAGCACGTTTTTTACCATTACCATTGATAGCTAATTGACATATTTTAACCTAAAATTTGCATAAAATCAATAAATTCTTAGAAGCAGTGTGTAATATGCAAACTAGGTTTTGCAATTTTATTGTTGTTTTTGTCGAGATCATCGGGATGAAAGGTACCCTATATCCTATATACCTCTTTACACCTAACAAGATGATTATTTACAGCGTTCAAGTACGCTGTAATCATCCTTGTATTTACTGCGTTTATTGTATAGAGATATTTATTTATTGAGCAGTGGTGGCCCAGTGGTATCTGCCCCGAGTTACGGGTTGTAGGTCGTGGGTTTGAACCCAGCCTGGTGGATTACTTTGTGTAATTTATTTCATCGCCACTGCTCATCGTGAGGAAATCGGCATGTCCTCGAATTTTTGGTTCTACCAAAAATTCGAAGACATGTGACATCTACCAACCCGCACTGGGCCCGCGTGGTGGATTATGGCTCACTCCCTCTCACGGAGAGGAGGCCTGTGTCCCAGCAGTGGCAACATTATAGGCTGATGACGGTGATGATTGTTTAGAAAATTGAAAAACTGCTTCGAGTGTATTAACGAGGAACTAACTTTCAAATTAACGCCAAAGTAATGAAAAGTTATGATAGAACCTATCATAACTCGGTCGGTCGATCGGTTAGTAGTTTGGGCGGGAAAAAATTACAAACAAACAAAATCACTTTCGCATTTATAATATTGTTTTTAATTTATTCAATAAAGTAATTTGTTGTACTCTATCAGTAAATACATAATGATCTAAACTATAAATAAAAACTAATTAGTAATATGTACAAAAAGTAAAAAGAAAAGAAAAACATTTAAAGGGCGTCAAAGAATTCGTCCACATCGCTTTCAACGGGAACAGTGCCCATTTATACCTAATATTAAGTTTGGATATTGCGTAAGTCAAGTTTACTGTCAATGAAAACAAAAAGCTATTTTATTTGTGGCCTAAAACCAGACAAAACAGAGTTTCATTTACAAAAAAACCTCTTACTATTTCCACTTTGAGGGTATTGCGGGAATAGGAGTGGTTTTCCTTGAGAACTTTGATTTATTTGTTTTTTACGATCTTTTTTATGTACACTATGGGGCGGAACTAATGCCGACATAAAAGAAACACGAAACGTCTGGTAATTAGGTGATTAGCAAAAATGTCCGTTGACTTTATGGTGTCAGTGAATGACCGTTACGACACAATTACATTAGAATTAGGATCCCTGGTGTAATCTTATTTGTCTACAAACTTTAAATTCATTGTTTGAATTAATTAAATATTTATACGCATTAACTCCTGCGCCGCGAAACGATTTCATTACTGGCTCACACCATTTTCTAAAACAAATATTAAAATACATTACATAATCAAACACATTGTGGAATTGTGGATCTTTTTTCATTTGTGGTTTATAAACTATTTTATATATCTTTTTATAACGCCATAGAAAATTAAATTGTGGACAAAGAAATTTCATACACATTCACCACGATCGGTTGCCGAAATTCTTTTTACAATAAATTATACAATACATTTTTATTAAAAAAAAAGTTTTCTAAATAACTGCTTTTACGTTATGTTGCACTGCCATTTATCATCTTTAAATTGTAATATATTTTTCACGTTTGTCATTGCTTGAACATTGCAAGGATCAATTTCGAACAAAGCTTTGAATCAAGGATCACCTTTTTATAAATCCTGATTCGATTTATAGTAGTTTTTTTTTTTCGTTATTAGGTGCGTCCACACAGAGCGCGCAGCCTCGCGAGGCATTTGCTGCGCGAGGAAACTGACAAGCGGGGCTGCTCACTCTGTGTGGACGCGTCTATTGTTTTTCGACCGAGGCATGAAACAATATAAGCGAGCAAAACAAAAGCCGACACTGGATGGCTCGGGTGCTCGGTCGCTCAACCGCGGCCGCGCTGTCACTTGCCTCGCCCGAGACACGTCCACACCAACCGAGCTGCTTCGCGCGGAAAATGCCTTGCGAAGCTGCACGCTCCGTGGGGACGCACCTATTAAAATACTCGTTTTAAAACGAGTATGTAAAATCCATTTTAAAATGTAGATAAATATAAAACATACGAGTATGCGTTAGGAGTAGGTAAAGTTATTAAGTACATAAAAATTAAAACAACATAAAAACTTCTAAAAAAAGTTATTGGGAAATCTTTCGGATGGGTATTTTTGGTTTCCCATAATAAAATTACTTACTTACACTAAAAATAATTAAAATTCTTTACATACATAGATATTTCTTTTGTAATGATTTTGATTTCTAGTCTATCCGCTTCTCTGCAATGTCTATCCGTTTATGTTTCGGGCGGAGGCCCCCCTCAAACGTAATTGGGGACTTTATACTCAAACGAAATAATTATAAAAATTTTGCTCCAGTATTCGGTGTTTTATCGGGATAATTACGCGTGCTATTTCAACTTTTAAAATACTGTTGATTATTTTTCCGACCCAAATATCGACCAATAGAATTGCACCATTCGACGTCACGTGGTACAACCTACATGGTATTATACTGATAATTTTTTGAAAATTTGTAGGTTGTACCACGTGACGTCGAATGGTGCAATTCTATTGGCCGACATTTGGGACGGAAAAATAATCCCCTGAATACCACACGAGCTTCAAAATTATCTGGCATTTCCCTCAAGGTTCCCTGCAAACAAATAAAGTCGTCAAGTTTTTCAGGAAAAATCACTCGCGCTTCGCGCTCGTGATTTTTTAACCTGAAAAACTTGACTCCTTCATTTGTTTGCAACGAACCTATCGGAAAATACCCGATAATTTTGAAGCTCTTGTAGTATTATAAGTGAAAGTATTTTGAATGTTGAAATAGCACGTGTAGTTTCAGAATGACAGGTTATTTCATAAAATTTGACTGCTGTCATATGTTAAAATTGACATTGACATGACGTTTGAGTCCAATTATTAATTCAATTGATATTTTTTAATCGAGATTCTTTCAGTTACAATAGGTATAAATCTATGATTTGCTCCACAAATAGCTTTTACCTGACTTTCATACCTTAAGGACAGTTAGTTAATATTAAAATATATCAAAGCGAAACAAGACAGAAGTGTAATAAACATTCCAAGTTGATTTTCTACAAATTCACTTTCCACAAATTCTCTCTACTCTAAACTGAGTGGTACAAAGCAATTAGTGTCCTACTAATCCTTGCTTTCAAATACTCGCTAACTTATTATATACGAGTATGTCCCCACTGAGTTCACGTCAGAATAATATTTCAACGTGATAACACGTCCTGAATAAAGTACAGTCAACAAATGAGAGAGGTACAGGGGCAATGATATTATAAGTAAAAAAGGTGTAGATACGTTATACGCGCTCAAAAACAGACGCGCTCAAATGTGGTTGATTCACAAACCTTGACCTCAGTCCGACGTTTCCAGCGACAACGGATGCACTTCACGTACTACAGAGTGAGTAAAAAGTAAAAGTGACTCAAAACCACCGACAATGCCGTCGTGTGTGATGAGATATTGTACAAATTATACTAGCAAGACTTCTAAAAGTCAAAGAATCACTTATCATTCGTAAATATATTATTTATCTTAATATTTTCACAAATAAAACATTACGTTTCTAAAATATGGCGTCGTAAAAGAAAGAGTGCGAGTGAGAGTGCGAGTGAGATAAAAGAGAGAGCGTCACCATCTAGCTGTCACTTTTTTTCATATTGGTTTTATCAAGCTATCCTTTTTACTTGTAGTGAAATGTAATGTGTGTGAATAAAAAGTGTGTATGTGTGCTGCCTCTCTGCGCGGTACGCTTTTTTCTGTTGTTTTGTACGTGTATAACATATCTATGACTTATAATATCATTGTACAGGGGTATGCACTCGTTATAAATAATCACTAGTAACCACAGTTACAAGTGAAAAATAAAAAATGTAATAAAAGTTTCTTCACGTGTATCAAAATATTATTTGTAGTACCTGTCTTATCCAAAGTGTATTTCACTACATAAAGCCTCCTGCAGACACACGCGATTAATCGCGCTGCGACAACGAGCCAAGCTAATTTCCACTCTAAAAATACTGCGAATGGACCGCGACATGTCGCCCCGCGCGATTAATCGCGTGTGTCTGCAGGAGGCTTTATGATTAGACGAACAATTACAAAAATACTGAAATATATATATTTTTTGTACTGAATTTAAAAATATCATATTTGCAGCATGGAATTATCCATAAATACTTATTTGACAGTCAAAGAAAGAAAATGTATAAAGCTCACCAGCAAGATACAGAAGACTATTATTATCAATATTGTTGGGAAAAGGTTACGCAGATGATAACGTGATTGTTTTTTTTCTCTCGCAACCAAACTTTTCGGTTGACTGTACAAGTGACTTGCAAGTTGCAATATAAGTTTGCACTATTCATGGAATACTGAGCAGTGGTGGCCCAGGTGGTATCGGCCTCGACTTACGAGTTGTAGGTCGTGGGTTCGAACCCCGTCAGGCGCATTACTTTGTGTAATTTATTTCAACACCACTGCTCTCAAAACGGTGAAGGAAAACATCGTTAGGAAACCGGCATGTCCAACCAAAAATTCGAAGACAATGTGTCATCTCAATCCGCACTGGGCCCGCGTGGTAGATTATGGCCCACTCCCTCTCACAGAGGGAGACACAGACAACAGAGGAGGCCTTCGTCCCAGCAGTGGGAACATTTATAGGTTGATGATGATGATGATGGAATACTGAATGTGGGGGCGTTGGTGCCATTTTAGCATTTTTTTCGCTTTTCTACAAAATCTTCTTCTACAAATTAATAAAAATGAATTTTTGTATGTTTGTCGTGTATGCGTTTCTAATTCATTATTCCTGTTGTGATGAACCTTTTGTCGCTTCTGTGCACGCTTTTTTATTATGGTAAAATCATCAAATGAGTTTTCCCATTCAGAGCGGGACGGGAGGGACTGTCCGACTTCTTCAATGTGTTCCCTCAATAGCTCTTTACGTTCTAGGTTCACGGTAATCAGATAAGACAGGCCCGCAGCCTGGCTGGGTTGCCCACGTGGGCAATCCGGGCATAGTCTGTTCACTATGCCAGGAATATTCCACGATTTCGTTTTCGATTTGTTGGAATAGTGAGGTTTTATTAAGTAAAAGTTCAACAAAGCCATGACCACTCCCACTTTGTCCAACAGTGGTGGACAGCGAAACAATACTAAAAATAATTTCATAGGTTGGACAAAGGGAAAATTCATAGAGAATTTCCCACTGAACTCCACTGGTAGACAGTGATACTAATTTTAGTTAATGTTTTCGTTGGCCACCAATGGAAGACAGCGAGATAATTTTAAACATGAGTAGGTCTTCTTCATTTATTAATAATTTTTCTGGTAAACCCTTTTAACTATTTATTATTTCGTGGACATCGGGCATCATCGTCTAAGTAGTTAACGGTTGAGTAAAATGTAACGGTTGAAATTAACAGGCATAATTATCATTACACATATTGTAGATCTTGAATGCGTTCTTCATTCATGTATTCTCTAGTGAATTGGAAATAATATTTGCCTGCAATCAGTCAAGCTTTCAGAACTCACCTCCTTTAGAAACAGTTTTTTTATTATTTTTATTTAGCGATAGGTTCGCGTCTAGGCCACTTTTTCGGCTGATGCATTGCGGCTATATCTGTATACCACTATTCTTTTCTCATTTTTAGATTTCAATCCTTTCAAAACTGTCTGCCTAGGACTGTCTCTTTTTAGTCTAGTGGTTGCAAGAGTGACTGGTCACGGGTTTGTATTCTAGGTCGGACATAATGTTATTGGGTTTTTCGAAAAGCGTTGATCTTTATGGAGAAGCAAAGGCAAGAAATTCCATAGACACATGGATTAATTAAACTTAGCGTAGTTATGCAATCGCGTCTGTCTCTGAAACCCGTCATCAGATATTTACGGGTAGGTACGGAATATTTTTTTCCGAATCCGAGTTTATGTGACGGAGTTTTATGTCCTGAATTGTCTCTGCTTTGTACATTCTTATGTTTTGAGATTACATGGTAATCTGAATTTACTGCCTTTCTTGTATTATGGCACATCTTGCCGTAGATACACGAGCCGACTGACATTTTCTTTATCAACTGAGTTTCATTTTACATGAAAAATCTTCCCACAATGGGGTCAAGGGATCAAATGTCAATTACTGAGATTTCATTCTTTTATTTCAAGCGAAATTCGTCTTTATTCTGTAATGTTACGGGTAATTTTCCTAAGTTAAGGTCACGCAGATTACCACTATCAAATATTGTTATCAAATCCGAGGCCGTTTAGGTGTTATCTACAAAGGAAGAGCGGGGATTTATGTCCAACGGTACGCTTGAACAATTTTTGTATCATTAGGAGGAAATTATACCCTTTGAATTTACAGCAACAGAAAGTAATTAGGGACTTTGCAAAGTATCGATGGCGACGGCGAGTAACGGGCAGCTCGTTGTCCGATCAAGGATCAGGGGAACTACTATCTACGCATGAAACCCGTAGCTTCGGCCAATGTATCGGGCGTTTCTTATTCTTTATCACTTGCGGACATAAGATTAGTTAGTGAGACGTACTTACTTAAAATTTGTGACAGTAGTCTCAACTCCCAACATGACAGAATTTATGATTATGAATTCAAAACTAATAGGGAGGAGAGATTCGAAACTAATAAGGAATTTACGTTCTTACTAAGACCTTTGGATGCCTCTTTCCAAGGTTTCTACTTTCTAAGTCCGTCAAAGAAAAACGGGAACGGATACAGATGTACTAACGTAACTAACCTCAAAATCAAATTGCGGACGGATAATACCGCCACGACATTCATCAAGTCATTTTGACGTGGCGCTAGTGTCTATGTCATTACATATAATTGCATTAAAAATATTGTAGGTACCACGAATTTTCCGCAGGTCACGAGTAGTCAAATCATAATAATTATCAATAATTCTTAGTTCGGGCTCGTTGACAAAACGTCTGTCACTAAGGTCGAAACCACGGGTTTAGTGCATAGAGATTAGACGCCCTGGGATGGGGCATCATAAAGACTTTTAAGGCATATCCGCACACAACAGTGCCGGCACGTGCCGATCAGTAACGTATCGATCAGTGTCAGTGAAAAATGAAGTTGTACTATACATTTTGTACGACGCTATCCGTACTCATCAGTGACAGTGCCGATCAGTGATGTTCAAAAGTTAAATCGTCAAAATCATCTGATCGATACGGTACTGATCGGCACGTGTCGGCACGTGCCGGCACTGTTGTGTGCGGATAGGCCTTTAAGTAGTACGAGTGTAAAAAAACCCTTACACACAAACAAAGTTTACCCCTTATAACAGTATATAGATTCACATTGTTCTTTTCATCGCTTATAAATTAAAGATCTCTACGCCACATACAATCCAATTATATTAAATTACAAAACGCAAATCAATAAACAACGTGTTCGATTGAATGCTAATTGGATAAAGCTGGAATAAACGATTCAATTACCATTCGATATACGTTCTAAACGTGCCTTTGATATTTTCAATGGCATTGCTTTTGCTTTTTATAAAACGTTTATTTGTCACTTAACTGTCGACTTCAAACACTCAAGTGTTGAGCAGATTCAAATTAAATCTGTTTGTTTTCGTTTTTTTATTGAACGATAGGTACATTTATAAAATGTATTAAGAAAAACGTGTAATGAGCATTCTTGCGAATGTTACATTTTTACATTACGACGAGCTTTTGCCGAGTCGACTTTCAAGTCTGACATCTTCATTAGGCTGCGGTCCCACTGAGGCGGAGCGGAATGTACGGAGACTAGTTGTGCCGCGATTCGCCAATCACATGGCTTGAAATCCACATCTCTTCTCCACTCCGCTTCAAAGAAAACATCATTGGCTGAGAGGAGCGGAATTGTATATGAAATCGGGAACAGAAAACAGGCTAGATTAGGCTAGCGCAGGGCAGTGCGGAGCGGGGCGGCTCACTCACGCGCATATTCATTCATTTTAGTTAGCAATAGGATAGGCAAAGCAGCTCCGCTCTACCCAGCTCCGGTCTGCTCTAACCCGCTCCGCTCCAACCCGCTTTGCTCCGCTCCACCCCACTCCGCTCCGCTCCACCCCACTCCGCTCCGCTCCACCCCGCTCCGCTCTGTAGTACCTACTTAGGTTCGTTGGAAATATCGTGAAAATGTTCTTAGCGATTTTTTACTCTGTTAAGGTAAACGGCCCAGTAACCGTGAAGTTTTGAACTTCACTGACTTTGCAGGTACGCTATGGTAAAACTAGAAGACTTACAAAAAAAATAATTACATGACTAGAGAGATAATTTAAACAAGTTTTATTGTAATATTCTTTTTTTTAATTAGTATAAATTTTCTTTAACAATGAAAGAAAAATATAAAATAAAGGGCTAATTGTACCAGTACCCGGTAGATTTGTACTAGTAAACGTTAAATTGTCCCTGAATCCGGTAATATTCAATGCGAATTTGAACTCTATTGGTTTACGTTAAAATTCACAGAAATACTATTTTTGCATTTCTGTGTAAAATAAATAAAGAAGGGCTTATCCAAAGAAAAGACATTAATTTGTATTAAAGAAAAATTTTCAAATGTATTTATGAAAATTATTATAGGTAATAATAGTTAACATCGCGAAGTTTTAACTAAGTATTCATAATGTTACTTAGTTTAAACTAAGTATTATTAAGAATACGCGTAATTTGTTATCCAACGTCGACCGTGAGATACCGAACTGCTTGGCAGCAGCTGAAATTGAGGCTCCTTTTATGACTGCTTATTATTATCAGCCCATTGCCGTCCACTGCTGACCGTAAGCCTCCCCCAAAGACTGCCAACCCTTCCGGTCCTGGGCAGTCCGCATCCATCCGCTGCCAGCCACATTCCTCAATGACGACCCATCTTTTCGCAGGGAGTCCTACACTACGTTTGCCCATTCGCGGTCTCCACTCCAGCACTTGTCTACTCCATCTAGCGTCGGTCCGTCTACAGACGTGGCGGCCCACTTCCACTTCAACGTGCTTATTCTATGCGCAATGTCGATTACTTTGGTTCTCTGGCGAATGACTTCGTTCCGAATTCTATCCGCCAGAGAGACTCCGAGCATTGCTCTCTCCATTGCACGCTGAGCAACCTTGAATTTGTGGACCAGGCCTATGGTAAGTGTCCACGTTTCGGCTCCGTAAGTCATTACGGGTAGGACACACTGGTTGTAAACCCTGGATTTGAGGGATTGTGGGATCGATGATTCGAAGATATGACGTAGCTTCCCGAATGCCGCCCAGCCCAAGCTTATCTTTCTGGTTGCTTCCTTGTCGAAGTTGTGCCGGCCCAGTTGTAAAGTTTGGACTAGATATATTCTTGCACAACCTTGAGGGCAGCACCATTTACGATTACAGGTCTCGGATTGTCATGACCATTGAACATGAGTTTGGTTTTGTCTAAACTCATTCCGAGACCCACACGTCTTGAAGAATCGCTTAGGCTGTCCACCATTACTTCCAGCTCCTGCAAAGATTCTGCCATGATGACAATGTCATCCGCAAATTGAAGGTCTGAGATGTACTGACCGTTGATATTTATACCACGTCCTTTCCAATCAAGCGTCTTGAAAACGTCCTCCAACGCGTTTGTAAACAGTTTCGGAGAGATGACGTCTCCCTGTCTTGCCCCTCGACGTAGTTGGATTGGTTTTGTGCTGTGTTCTTGTACTTGGACGGTCATAGTTGCTGCCTTATACAGACATCTCATCACCTCGACGTAGCGGTAGTCGATGAGTCATCTCTGCATGGACTCCAGCACAGCCCAGGTCTCGACAGTATCAAAGGCTTTCTCGTAGTCCACATACGCTAGGTACACAGGCTTATTATATTCCTCGGTCTTTTGGATTATTTGCCTGAGGGTATGTATGTCATACGGTGCAGGACTGCCCCGCTTGGTCAGAGCACCGCCGTGTCCTCTCGACGGCGATAGGCGGAGACCTCTCGCGCCCGGCATTGGTCGAGGCCATGTTGCGGGGCGAGACGGAGTGGGAAGCGGTCGCCTCCTTCTGCGAAGCAGTCATGCTCGCGAAGGAGGAGGCGGGCCGCGCGAGGGAGAGGACAGCGTCCTCCCTCAGCCGCAGTGGTAGACGCCCACGGCGACGGATGTCGCGGGACGATCTCCGGCCACCGTAGGCGCGGGCATGCGGGCGGCGAGTAAAGGGCAACTCGCTGTCCGACCATGGACCATGCCCGGGTCGACGGCGCGTTGTGTTCCACGCGCGCCTCAAAGAGCGTCAGCACAATGACGGGGCCCCTTGAGAGGGCCACAGCCTTGCCGGGGTCGCGGGACATACGTATACCGCGACTCCGGTACGCAAAAGGGCTACCGAAGGACACCGTGGATTTTAGTCAGTACAAGTCTGACAGCCCCTCCCGCCCTGCCCGGGGCTGGGAGGACTCATTCGATGATTTTACAACGAAAAAAAAGAAAAAAAAAAAAAAGTGGTATGTATGTGGTCCATGGTGCTGTAGCCTTTTCAGAACCCGGCATGCTCCGGCGGCTGGAAGTCATCGAACTTTTGGGCGAGACGATTCGAGATAACTCTCGAAAACAACTTGTAGACATGGCTCAGGAGTGAAATGGGGCGGTAGTTTTTAAGAAGCGTGTTATCGCCTTTTTTGAAAAATAATACCACCACGCTCCTGTGCCATGCGTCCGGTGATGTGCCAGCTTGACTGCTTCCATGGCCTTTCATATGGCCTTCTGCCTATTAGACATGGCTATCTGAAAAAAAAATAACACTGTTCTTGAAAATTTCTGAATTCGTATCAATAGGAAAATATAAATACCTACGTTTAAAATATTTTAACGACGGTAGGTACATTAAAACATGGTAGAAATTCAATTACTTAAAAACAAACTAAAACCTAAAGGTTACAAATTGTGAAAAAGAAACGTGGCGTGTGGAATGGATATCTGTCCCCCAGGGCAGTATAATTAAAAATCTTGCCTGAATTGTCTTAAACACCTTAAATTAACCCAAGCTCAAGCTTACCTGATAGAAAAATGGATAGAGCAGCGTTATTAAAAAGGACAAGTTACACAAAATTAAAATTAAATTAGTCGGTCTTTGTCCAAAACCTATTCAATTAGACCAATCACTCGCCACTCACCAATCAATCAATCACTCCCAGAAGCGATAGTAAAGATGTTACACATCAACAACTAAGGAGGCAATCGAATCCAGGTGATTACAACACAAACAAGGAACATAGAAACTTCATTCTGTTGATTCGAAGGAAAAGAGAACTTAACACAAGGCAATAAGGACGATGTCGCATTTAAATGCAACTTTTAATGCAAGTCCCAATATCCGGCAATGTATTCCACAGTTTTAAAGGAAAATGAGACCTATTTCAAGGTAAAAAGTACACAATAACGGGTTTCGGTACAACGTGTATTACCGGGTTCATCATGTACCAATATCCGGTAAAAAAAATACGATTTTAACGGGTACTAGGTCAAGAAGGGTTTGTTAGTACCAATAGATGTGAACGGCAAAATAAATTATTTCTCAATTAGATTCACCTCAATTTATAGTTTATATCGCAACATAATATACTCAAATATTTTAGAAAATTAACACTCTTACCTTATCGTTATCCGTCGCAGTATGGCTAGCTCATCAATGCGACGTGGTGGTTTCGTAGTTCACTGACAGAACTTTGAACTTCCATAATATTTTCACAAAGCAAACTTTTGTCATCTCATTTTTTTGACACCATTAAACTTTTTAGACAATATTGCCATTACAATTGTACAAAATATTACCGAGAAGGTATTGCCATTCGCAAACATTACTTTATTATTGGTAGAAAAATGCAATAATAAAAAAACTGACTTGTTAACGGATACTGGTACACTAACGGGAATACGTACTTTTACCTTAATTCGTTATTCAGTTCGACAAAATTAAAAACGATGAATGCTCGATGTTTTGTTACAAGTGGATGCTTATTTAAGTCTATCAACACCTTGTGAAATAGTAGCCCACCGGTATTGAGAATAGGGTCCAAGTTACCGGTGGCCAGGGCTCTAGAAACGCAACCTCCTAACAATGCGCACCGTGTCCAGAAGAACTGCTTTCTGAATCAGGGGGTCTAATCTCTTATTCCGTCAACGAAGATACGGGTCCATAATAAATAGATAGATACGGGTCCAAAGTAATACAAAACTTTTAAATGAACCCTACTCCTAGTACTTACTAGTCTTGAATTCACAAGTTTTGACAACACATCGAGAGCCGGGACAACTGTCCAATCATGTCGTCACCAATTTTTAGTTTATATCAAAACTAATCCTAGTCCATAAGCGATAAAGAGTAGGAATCACCCGAAACTTACTTCTAGCCCCTACTAACCACTGGCGCCTTATCCTGCCTAACGAGCCTCCTTAGATGTTGGTCGAGGCTCTTGGCAATTATGCCATTGGCCAACGTGACTATATCGTCACAGCGATACATTAAACTTTGTGCATTTTTATCTTTGCCACTCATGGATAGCAAAGAGAAGCGATAACAAAAACCTTTCCACATGAGAGCTTCACTTAGTCTTTGTCAGTCGTATCTCTGATTTATCGTTCAGTCGAAATAGGAAGCTTTAAAAGATGAGCTTGCCAAACCAGTGTGGGGAAAATGGCAGACCTTCTTGGCCTTTAATTGTGAATAGAGGAAATCAATCATCATAACTACAGTACGAAATTAACCTGAAGTTGTGAATAAGGTATCAATAAAAGAAGAATAATTATGACAATGTGTTCGTCCTAAAATCGGGTTTGGCCGGTAATGTAAATAATTCTAAAGTTGTGAGTTACTTTCAACACGACATCAATTTTATTTACTTTCACCAAAACACTGTCAGCCTTACTACAAAAACTTAAACATCTGTTGAACACATGTCTAAAAAAAGTGTGACTGCAAAACGGACCTTATTTCAACGTCATAATCTGACATTTTTTTAGACAAGTGTTCAACAGACGTTTAAAAGTTTTTGTGGTACCTACGACGGTGTTTGTTTACATTCGACAACAAACGAATTATCAAACAAAATATGGTGGCGCGGCCGTTCAACAATCAGCGCGCGAGGTGCGTTCCGTTTCACAATTTGACGGTTTCACTTCGATAGATTACAATCTGCCGAATAATGAAACCTTAAATTGTAAGCAGTACGTTGCGGTTCACAATCTTTTGACAGTTTACAATCTCGCGAGATAGATTATAGATAATCTAACAGTATTTACAATTTTACGGTGACATTTATAAGTTATCCCCTGACCAAACATGATGGTTAAGCCCAAATCGAAACTTTGTAAAACAGATATAAACTAATCCTTCCAACTGTTTTCAAACTCCAATAAATTAGCAATTTTCATATAAATCGAGTAAAACGCGTCTGTTGGTAGAAATAAAAGTTATTAGTTGGACCAAAACCCAAGGATTAAGTAGCTTATCACCTAAAGTTTGTAACTTTACCAGATCGTTAAACATTTTGTTTTACGATACATCCCCGCGGGGGCGACTGGGAATTAACGAATAAATGGATGTTTGTCACGCTATCATGAAAAAAGGGTGAATCTTGAGAGGCTAATTTTACGTTGTCCGAAGAAAAAAAGTACCCGTAGTATTTAAATTTGAAATCAAAATATTTTTTTTATGCCACGATAATGTATGATCTAACTGTAGCACGATAGTTTTTGTGTCTAATTTGGTATTAAATAGTCGAAAAAAAATCCGAAAGGCCTAAATATTGATACCCCTGGCGCGTCCGCTGCACATTTCACAAACAACATACCGACAAAACCCTAACTTATGAACGTAAATAAAATAAACAATGCGGTCTAATCGCTACCAGGATTGTTGTAGATTTATAAAAAAATATTACGCCTTGTGTATTTATGATAGTTTTATTAAGAATTATAATCTAAAGTTTGTCCGAGACTAAACAGTGATTCCCGTGGCGCGTCACTAAACTTCGTAAATCTCTAGTAGAATATTCTATAAGACTGTCTCCACGCCATCGCATGTGCGCTGCTGGTAGAGCTTCGAACGTCGTTGCGGAAGGTTGCACCGCTCGTTAGTCCAGGACGAAATCACGAAGGTAAATATTTGATTCCCCTGGTTTTGTTTCGCTAGCTCGTTGATTACCCTGATCACGTTTATAAATGCAATTTGAGTTTTAAGGATTTATTTTCGGGTGTAAATGGAACAGCTTTAATGATCATTATTAATTTATTACATTGTATTTTTTTTAAACGTATTGTTTTTATCAGAATCAACAAAAACATCCTGCTTTTTGATTCCATTGGCATTGATTCCCTTGGTATTTGCGCCAGGGTAATCAAAACTAATTATGAAAAATCAAAATGTTCCTAATTATCTATGAAAACAAGAAAGATTTCGTGTTGTTTCTTACACATAGGTATATTTATTTTTTACCTGTCTTAACGATTAAAAATCATTTATCATTTTTAATTCGTACGACTTTTCTGAACTGTAACAACACCAAATCCAATTCGATCCATAAGAAAAAAAACCAAAGCAAGCTGGTCAGAAAAAGTCTAGTCTCTCTAAAAAGAAAACATCGCCTTGGAAATATCTTTTAAAAAGAATTAAATACAGGACAGATATGGAATTGCAAATAAAAGATATAAAAATTCAAGAATTGAAACTTTAAATGAGAAGTACAGAAAACAGATATGTAGATTAAAAAATAGTAAGTCTGAAAGAAAAGTAGTTGAAATGTCTATAGCTCAAAAAAAACAAAACAGCGTAATAAAGAAAGAATGCGCCACCCCATCTTCCTGGTACTACATGCTGTGCTGGTGCGGCTGCTGCAAGTGCCGAAAACCTCAAACGGCGCAAATACAATGGCTTGACTTCTAGCTATGTGTTTGAGCCGTTTGGGGTTGAAACACTAGGGCCACTTTATAAATTAAATGAATATAAAATAATATTGCAGAACAGATGCAGCTGCTTGTCATGGTAAAATTGTACTGACTAAAAAAGAATTGAAGATGACGCAATGACAGAATGAAATTCGAAATAGGAATATTCAAAAATTTAAAAATCAATATAAATCCAAAAGAGAAGAAAGAGGTTGAAGCAACAGAGGTGAAATATCCACTCTTTTACAGTACCTACAAATTTTAGTTGACTTCAAAGTGGAATAGTTTTAATTTTTTAAGTACATTTTCCTATTAATTGATAAATTGTTAATAGTGCCAATTTCTGTAACCAAAAGACTGATATATATTATATAGAGGCTACGTTAAAATAGTAATAAAACTTGATTTTTTATATATCTTATTTTGATTCCCTTGTCGTCGTTTATTGATTCCCCTGGCCAAAAAAAAATTAAAATGCTATATATTGGGAACCATCCGGCCAAAAGTGATGCCAATTCGTTTAATGTATTTATAATGAAGTTAAATTTTATATTACATTGTTACTTACGAAGAATCTGTTTAAATAAATTTCGCCAAGGGAATCAACCAAATATCGGCAATCAGAGGATTCACCCAAAACTACGGAACGTAGAAAATTTCTCCTGTATCGTGGGTGCGTTTACAAACTTTTCAACCAAAATACACAAACACTTAAACCCAGAACAACTAATAGTAACTAATGTGCAACGTTTTACACAAAAAAATGGCATCTCTTGAAATATTTTCAAAACCACTATAATTTTTAATTCGAACTTCACGGTAGGTACTGCAAAAAACCTCGGTGTACTTTGCAAAGCCAGTTTTGTTGGCATAATTTTATGTAGCCAACTAATGTTCTGGTAAGAGTCTTGAACTTACAAACTCTTCTCGCTTGGTTGTACCTTTATTTTTGTTGGATTAAGTTGGATATTCTACTTTTGTTGGTGTTTCACATGCAGTGTAGTTCCTTGTTAATTAATACCAACTTTAAAATATTTGTTAATCTACGTAGTAAAAGTCTTATTTATTACAACAGAGAATGTTTGAAACGCATCTCTCTCTTTCGTTATACTATTGAAACGAACAAACGTTCAGCAAAGTTTACAACAGAAATGTGAAATGTTGGGCACGTTCGAAAAAAAATTGCAGATCTTTCCTTACAATTGTACGAGTATAATTATGTAATGTCGCCTCAACATCCTCAGACTGACTTTAGCAAGAGTTGCTTTACTTTGGTCATTCATCCAAAGACATGCTCAAAGTCAAAGTCAAATCTTTTATTTCAAATAGTCCATCAAAGAGGCACTTTTAAACGTCGAAATATTAAAATTAAGGAAATGGGATGGGATGGGATTGAATCTACACCCATTCGCAAAGGGAGGTTGTATGAAGAAGAATGGGCAAGAAACTCCATACTTACTCTTTTTAAACATGTTTTACAATATTTTTATAACATCATTTGAAATAAATAATGTGAAAGCAATGTACCTTGAAAATATAGACTAAATATTATAAAAAAATAAAATAATAAGAAATAAAAAAAAAACGCAAATAGGTACATGGTGTTCACATTTTAACAAAATATTGCAATTACAGCTATTTTACAAATATAAAAAGTGTGTGAGCATTCAAATTTCAACCAGTTTGATTCTGCTTAAGCCCTACATTGTACTATGGAGCAGGACCAGCATGTTTCCAAACATTTTTATCTTGGATATAATCTTCTAATTTATAATATGCTTGTTTACTAAGTGTATTTTTTATATAACTTTTAAACTTTCTTTCATTTAGGGTTAAAATTTCGCTAGGTATTTTATTATAACATTTAACACAGTACCCAATAAAAGATTTTTGGACTTTGGACAATCTAAAATAAGGTTGATCAATTTTATCTTTATTTCTAGTATTAAAATTATGTCTATCGCTTATTTTATTAAAAAGATGAAGATTTTTCCTAACATACATTATATTTTCATAAATAAATTGACAAGGCACTGTCATTATATTAATCTTTTTGAATAGTTCCCTAAGAGATTCGCGACGACCTAGATTGTAAATTGCTCTGACGGCTCTCTTTTGCAAAATAAAAATGGATTCAATGTCAGCTGCCCGGCCCCACAGTAGAATGCCATAAGACATAATGCTGTGAAAGTAGCTGAAGTAAACCAAACGCGCAGTTTCGACGTCTGTTAACTGTCTTATCTTTCTAACAGCATAGGCGGCTGAGCTGAGTCGCCCCGCTAGAGATGCTATATGGGGGCCCCATTGTAATTTATCGTCTAATGTGATTCCTAAGAAAACTGTCTGTTTAATAAAATCCAATTTTTCTCCGTTCAATAAAATGTCGCAATTGCTACTTCTAACATTTGGCAAAGTGAATCTAATACATTTTGTTTTCTTTTCATTAAGAACTAAATTGTTTAGAGTAAACCAATTTTGAACCTTAGAAATACAGTCATTAACAGTGTCTAGATTTTGTGCACGTCTATCTATTTTAAAAATTAACGATGTATCATCCGCAAATAACACCATCTGTGGTTGATTTTTTAGTAAATGGGGTAAATCATTAATATAGACTAAGAAAAGGAATGGACCCAAAATAGAACCTTGAGGCACGCCCATAGTCATTTCAGCCCCTAATGAGTTTATACCGTTTATCTGAACTTTAACCTGTCTATCTCTTAGGTATGATTTGAGTAAATCAAGAGCTGTATTTTTAATTCCATAATGTTCCAGTTTCAGCAAAAGCGTTTCATGGTTTACGCAATCGAATGCCTTTGAGAGGTCGCAAAAGATTCCTATGGCATCTTGCGCTTCCTCCCAGGAGTTAAAAATGTTCTTCAATAGGGTAACACCGGCGTCAGTTGTAGAGCGACCTTTGGTGAAACCGAACTGTTGATCATGAAAGATGGAGTTTCTATTGAAGTGACATAGCATTTGTTCAAGCATTAACTTTTCAAACACCTTACTGAAAACTGGCAAAATTGACACAGGCCTATAATTGTTAGGATCTTTACAATCACCCGATTTGAAAAGTGGAGCTACCTTACTATGCTTCATGAGATCCGGAAACACTCCTTGGTCTACACTGGTATTAAATATAAAAGCTAAATAAGGCGCAACGGTTTCTATTAAAAAAATTGAGTTATATTGTGTTGTTATGTTGTGCTTCCGACAACTGGAATGAACTTTAATTTTTTTTTATTAAATACTTGGAATATTATCTACCCTGTTAAAGGTCTTTAGATTTTAATGGTTACCTCTACAGGTCCTCAGGACCGTAATGATATTAAATTGTTTTTATTCATAAGGTCCATCTTTGGGGATGTACAACTAAACGGTATATCAGAATTTGTAGTGGCTTTATTTAATGTCCCATGACTCCACCCTCCTTAATTATTGCGTCATCGTTCAGAGGGACGTGAACGATTACCTCAATTAAATGTTTAATGCTTTTCATTTGTCCACAGCGGCGGTAGTGATAGCATTCTTCGTGTGCTGGGCACCGTTCCACGTGCAGCGTCTGTTCTACGTGTACGGGAGCGACCTGGCGCTGTACCCCGTCATCAACGAGCACCTTTTCAACGTGGCTGGAGCGCTGTACTATGTGTCGGCCACGATCAACCCCATCCTGTACAATGTCATGAGTGGCAGGTGAGAAAAATAATATTTAAAAAAAAAACGGTTAGTGTGAATCATGGGTACTACTATCTAAGCACGAAACCCGTGGTTTCGGCCGACGTTTCGGGCGTTTCGTATTATGTATCAGTAACGGAAGTAAGAATACTGATTAGACAGTTGTTCCGACTGCCGATATGTTGTCAGAACTTGTGAATTCAAAACTAATAGAAAGTAGGGTTCACTCAAACATTTTGAGTTGAAACAGTAGACCCCCTGCCTTGTGCACCTAGGGTTCCGTAACAACTTGTAAGTATTTATGGAAATAAATAGTTCATTCATCATGGGGATCGAGTAAACAAAATTTAATTTGTGGGTGTATAAATGAGCTATAATAATAAATTATATTACCACTTTAAGGACTTTTTCTTTTATAAGTTCTAGAAGTTCTCACTTTGTGCTTTTCATGATCCTAGGTCAACGGAAAGTACCCTACAAGTTTTGATTACATCGCGAGCGCAAATATATGGCATAACGGAGCTTATACGGCCGTACCTACATTTTGATAGAATTTACTTAGAAGTTTGATTTTTTCTCTGCCATAAAGTCACTTTTCACTTTGATACCTCCATGCGTTCCTAACAAAATGATTTGGTAAAAAACTCAAATCATTTTTTTTGTTCGTTTGTCCGTCTGTCAGCATAAGACCTTTGAGGAACCTTTGACCATTTGAGGTACTATACGGAACCCCGAAAATCAGTCTGAAATAGACATAGTAGCAAAAAAACCTTAAAAAAAAGAACCGTCTTCAAATCAAACACAAAACAATTTAAAATAACTTTTCTTTCGGAAGTCGGTGGCTTTTTTTTTTTAGCGTGGTAAATTTATCAAATGAGTCCTCCCGACCCGGGCAGGGCGGGAGGGACTGTCAGACTTGAACTGACTAAAATCCACGGTGTCCTTCAATAGCCCTTTATGTTCCGGGGTCACGGTAATGAGATAAGTCCTGCGACCCCGGCAGGCTTTGGCCCTCTAGAGGGGGGCCCCGTCATCTTGTTGACGCTCTTTGAAGCGCGCGTGGAACACTTAACGCACTGTCGACCTGGGCATGGTCCATGGTCGGGCAGCGAGTTGCCCTTTACTCGCCGCCCGCATGCCCGCGCCTACGGTGGCCGGAGATCGTCTTGCGACGTCCGTCGCCGTGGGCGTCCACCACCGCGGGTGGGGCGGAGCCGTGGAGGGAGGACATTGTCCTCTCCCTCACGCGGCCCGCCTCCTCCTTCGCGAGCATGACTGCTTCGCAGAAGGAGGCGACCGCTTCTCACTCCGTCTCGCCCCGCAGCATGGCCTCGATCAATGCCGGGCGCGATGGGTCTCTGCCTATCGCCGCCGTGAGGACACGTCGGTGCTCTGCCCAAGCGGGTTTTAGATGGCTACTTGTTTTCATTTTCAGTAACAAGTGTTTGTCTGTTTCATCTAATAAAACCAGTTAAAATCTCAACTACTCGTACTATCTGTACTAAATGAAAACCATAATTTTTGTCATCATTGAATGCTAGCAAATTAAGTTATCAGTATTGAATCACCCTTCCGAAGTTTAATCAAAGACTCGACAAATAACTTTCCTCACCTCACAGCGAGGGACCATTGATTCGAGTGGTTTCCATTAATTTGACGCCCACGTATAGATGAGTTATTTACTCTATGTGATCGGTGTTTCGTCAAGCGCCAACCTTTTGCTGGGAGGAAAATTATGTATGTAATCATAAAAGGAATGAAAAAGGAGTAAAGATGGTAGAATGCGAGTAGACACACTTCTGTACATGTTATTGAGTTGCTTTTCGTGAGTCTCTGCGAAACTGCGTGTTATTTTTTTACTGTTCTACGAGTTTTGATCCAAATATTCACCAGCAATTAGAAATTTTAGTTCTGGGAATATCACGAGTTTTCACGTTTTAGTGACTTAATGTAGGTAAATGGGGACTTAAGTCGTTAGTTTGATGGAAAAAATAGTTTCTCGTTCGTAAAAAGGCGTTTTTTCATTATCCATAATATAATAAACTTACTACAAAATACTTCAAGTACACTGTAATTAAAAGGATAATATTTTTGTGTTCACCAAAAATCTTAAGGTACATCTATGTATGCATTTCTAAAATATTGATCTTAAACCCGTTTGTTTGTAACAATAACTATTTTATTCTTCCCCGATAGATACTGATCGTTCACCAAATATTCCTGAATGTTACACAAAATTTGATGATGGACTGCAGTTCTAAGAGCGAGCGAAGCGAGCTCGGGACTCGCTGGCACCCCGACTCGGACAATTTAGGTTAGAAGAGGAACCTCTTCGTGGTTTTTTTTTTAAACCACCCAGAAGTAGGAGCCCCGCGAAGCGGGGCTCCGTCGACCTGCTACTTTACTAATAAAGCTACATTGGACATTAATTGGTGTTTGATTCAAATACATTTTGCAGTGCATTATCTGAAGTAAAACTAAAAAAATAAATGCTTGTTTTTAAAATTAGGTGTATTACTATTTTTACAAATTTGCAACAGTTGTTAAATAGATGCTCGTTATGACATATTTTAATTAACATATTTTGATGCACATTCAGTATATTTGGTGGAAAACAGGCAAAATTAGGTAAATGAAATGGGAATAAATTGAAGTACTTTTAAATACCATCCTAATTAAAATACGAATATCTAGTGCTTTTTTTAGCGTGGTAAAATCGTCAAATGAGTCCTCCCACTCAGGGCAGGGCGGGAGAGACTTTCAGACTTGTACTGACTAAGATCCACGGTGTCCTTCAATAGCCCTTTAAGTCCCGCGACCGGATATCTAGTGCTTAGGCCTCAGAGCAGAATGGTTCGTCATTCATTTGTACCCCGATAATCTCTGAAACTCAAATCTGATATCAAAAAAAGAAAATACAGTAATACAGAAACATCGATGTTTTGTCAAGCCGATACTGTGCGAAGTAAAATTGAGTATATCATTATTTTAGTAGTATATTATAGTTAACGATGACAAAATATAAATTTTTCTTTAGAAATACAACCAGAAGATATATGTATATCCACTGTAATTGGATCCGGATTTTCAAAAAAACTTCATAATAAACTGCATTTCATAGAAACTTCATCTTTTATTTTCTCAAAAGAACGAAAAACTCGACATTTATTACCACTTCCAACTTCAGAAAATGTCAATTATTTTCCAAGTTACGGCGCGTCGTGTTTCACGCGTCACCGACGGGGCCCCTTATGGGGCCAAATGCCTGCCGGGGTCGCGGATTTTTCTTAATCCAGGATACCGTGGCCCCGGAACGTAAAGGGCATCCGACGGAACACGGGTGGATTTTAGTCAGTAAGAGTCTGACAGTCCCTCCCGCCCCACCCAGGGCGGGAGGACTCATTTGACGATTTTGCCACCCTAAAAAAAAAAAAAAAAAAAAAAAAGTTACGGCGAAAAATACCGACTATGAAGGCTCGAACAGACACACGCGATTAATCGTGCTGCGACAACGAGCCAAGCTAATTTCCACTCTAAATGTACTGCGAATGGACCGCGACGAGTCGCCCCGCGCGATTAAAGCCTCCTGCAGACACACGCGATTAATCGCGCTGCGACAACGAGCCAAGCTAATTTCCACTCTAAAAATACTGCGAATGGACCGCGACATGTCGCCCCGCGCGATTAATCGCGTGTGTCTGCAGGAGGCTTAATCGTTCAAGCTCGAGGCTTGAATGTAGAAATTGAAAAACAAGTTATACCTACCAGAATTTCTCGGTAATACATGTCAGATGAGTATTCAATAAAACAACGTTCCTTTCAGCTGGTATTTCATATAAAAGACACTTAAAATAAAACACGTATTTACAAAAATTGATAGAACAATTTTTACTATGTACTCGCATGTAATTTGAAATGGATACTTATAAGAATTGTATACACCTCGCCCCGGCCTCGTACGGGATTTCGGTTTATTCCACTTTCTTTATTTCACCCGGTTGATGTCGCCCAGGTGAACAAAGTGGAGACTTTGGTGTCCTTTGTTCACCTCGGAATTATTTCACCCAGGCTAAGGCGACTTTTCTTCAACGAGCTTGTGGACTTTTATCACTCACATCAATTAGCATGAAAAAGAAAATAAATATGAGCATGCACAGTGACTGAAATTAAGGGAACTGAGTAGATTTTTAGGACGGACCACGTTGAACGAATGCACTCGGAGTGGTGTACAAAGTTTTTTTTCGTTCATTTTTTTTTTTGTTAAGCGTTGCCCTACACTAGGAATTCCTCCTGTCTCGTGGGTGCGTTTACATACACAAACACCCAGACCCGAAACAACTAGTTGCACATCGAAAAAGATCGTCACTCACTGGACGCCTGAGGACAGCGCCGCGAGCCGTCGAGGTCAACCGCGGCGGAGATGGTGTTACGATCTGGTTATGTTTGCGGGGCAAACTTGGCCAGAAATTGCCCAAAATAGAGTAGGTAGTAATTATATGTAAACTCATAAAAATAGATAACTACATTAAGTTTTACGGTAACAAACAAGCCTATGAAATATCCTGAAAACTGGCACTGAAATATAACACGTTATATCCTGATACTAAATCTAGTAAATTGTTTCTATTAAAATTAACGGCATATGTGTCGCGAGTTAGTTCCGTTTATTAACTGGAACATAGTCGAAAGTTTAGACGCAATTTATAATAGTTAGAAGTAATGTTGGAATAACGAGCGGTTCGGACATTGTTTCAAATAGTTTGGTGCTAAAAGTTAACACGGTTTCCGGTTTATGTTAACCAGATTTTGTAGTGGAGTTCATTATAAAGAGTAGGTTTTAGAGAAACAGTCTGTATCTATACTTAATTATAAAGCTGAAGAGTTTGTTTAGTTGAACGCACTAATCTCAGGAACTACTGGTTTGAATTTGAAAATTATTTTCGTGTTAGATAGAATAGGAAGGCTATAAGCTATATAACATCACGCTATGACTAATAGGAGCCGAGCAGCGGATAAAACCGCAGAGGAAAGCTACTAGTATATTTATAATTGTTTTCCAACAATACAAAGATTTATTTTTTAACCGACTTCAAAAAAAGGAGGAGGTTCTCAATTCGGTCGGTAAGTTTTTTTTTTTTTTATGTATGTACACCGATTACTCCGAGGTTTCTGGTCCGATTAGTGTAATTCTTTTTTCGTTCAATGCAGTATACTTGCAATTTGGTCCCATAAAAATTTCATCCAATTTGATTCAGTACTTTTTATTTTGTGAGCATTTTTATTGATGGATGATGTGATGATCTTTACTTTTTGAGTGTTTGTTTAATACCGGTGCTAAGGATTACCAAATTCTAGTGCACATGTAAGAAAATGATGTATTTGACAAGAATTTGGGTTGAATATTTAAACTAAAAAGAGTAAAATAAAAAAACAATGGCATAAAAGACAACGAAATAGAAAAAACAAAGCCACCGACTTCCGAAAGAAAAGTTATTTTGTAGGTTATTTTACCCTTTTTGTGGTTGTTTTTGAAGGCGGTTAATTTTTTTTTAATTAACTTTTTATAACGACATCAATAAGTTTAGAAAAATAAAGCACATGTACCTATTTTTTATTTTCTAAAATCAATTAATATTTACAAAGATATAACACATTCAAACTCGAGAGTGGGGGCTCGTGACGTCACAACTCAGTAAAAATTTAACTAAGTTGTTACGTATTGCCAATTGCCAATTTTAAAAGGCTCGTATCTACGTCAATTTAGTTTACGTGACTAAATTAAAAATACGGGTCTAATATTTTTTGATTATTTAACTGATGAACTATCAGATTTTCTCAGTCAAATAGCGTTTTCCCAAACGTACCAGAAATGTGACGAGACAATAAAGCTCGACATGTCCCGGAGAATGAATTTAACTGCCTTGGATCCTGCAGATAAATTAACCAGAAAAGAATAATGGAGGAGTGGGAAAATACATAGTTTCCGCTTCATCATAAAAAGTTTACATACTACTCGAAAGTTTCACAACCAGTGTTACCAAGAGGTATCGTGTTACCCAGTTACTGGGTTGTGAAGGTCTGATAGGCAGTCGCTCCATGTAAAATACGGATGTTCAGCAGGATCTAGAAGTCAGGTACCTATTCTGGTATTTAATGGTTACGTAAAGTCACCAAATATATCAGAACTACGCCCAACCTGACATTCTCTCTGAAACTAATGTATTATTCATTCAAAGTACTTAGTGTTAATTGCAATCCGTTAGACTTTAAGACTAAGATGTACATGAACTCACAGCAGCCACAGGTTGAAAATGTCTG
Organism: Agrotis exclamationis; assembly: GCA_950005045.1. Taxonomy (NCBI): domain Eukaryota; kingdom Metazoa; phylum Arthropoda; class Insecta; order Lepidoptera; family Noctuidae; genus Agrotis; species Agrotis exclamationis. The sequence continues at coordinate 15,276,458 of OX465429.1, read as the reverse complement.
AATATTTGAGTTGATTTGAATTTCCTGGTGGAAAATACGTCCATGTATTTATACCATTTTTTTATCGTGGTAAAAACATCAAACCTCTCCCACTGGATGGGCCGGAATAGACTGTTAGACTCGTACTGACAAAAATCCACGGTGTTCCTTCAATAGCCCTTTACGCTCCAGGGTCACGGTTACTTGTTAAGACAGTTCCGAGACCGCGGCAGGCGTTTGGCCCTCTATGGGGGCCTTATCAGATTGCTGACAGCCCTTTGTGGCGCACGTGGAACACGAAGCGCCGTCCGGGTATATCGGACGGCGAGTCACCCAGTACTCGCCGTCTGCATGTTCGTTCCTACGGTGGCCGGAAATTGTCCGTTGCCGTGGGCGTCTCCCGCGGCTGTTTCGTGAGGTGGAGGCTGTCCTCTCCCTCAAGTGTTCCGCCATCAGCTTTTACCCTCACACTACATACTAATATTAGCCTTCCATCAGTGCAGAGCGTATAATTAATTATAAAGTGACATGATTTAAATAATTTTAAAGAAGAAAATTGATTTCTATTCTTATAAAATCATCAGCCTATATATAATGACACAGGCTTCCTTCTCGTAAGAGGAAGTGGGCCATAATCCACCACGCGGGCCCAGTGCGAGTTGGTAGGTCTCACATGTCTTCGCATTTTTGGTACTAGGACATGCCGGTTTCATCACGATGTTTTCGTTAACCGTTTTGAAAGCAGTGGTGATGAAATAAATTACACAAGTAATGCTCTTGGTTTGATTCGAACCCACAACCTCAACAACTCGTGAGTCGGCGCCGATATCACTGGACCAACATTGCTCAATTCTATTATTACATCCAACTACTAATGTAAATAAAAAATAGTCTATTTAAATTTGAACCGAATATTATTAATGTCAAACATTCCTTAAACTGTAAAAGTTTTCTAATAAATTCTAAATTCTTGAAATTCTATTCAATTTACAGTGGTATTTGACAAGTCTCCCAAAAATTGATACTATTCTGTATTACGGACAATTTAATAAACGACGGACAAGGTCTGTAATTACATAACATCGCACTTATGTATTCTACGAAGGGAAAAACAGAGGTGTACTATACAGGGTGTCTCTGTAAATGTTGATCAAATTAAATAGGGCATGGGAGAGATCATTTCCAATCTTTTTACCTCTGAGATAATGGTGCTATATTTTTTACTGTTCAAAAGTTACGACCACCTTTTCGTGTTCAGATAACACAGGCCTAGAGATTGCAATTTAATTTTCTATGCTACTACTTTTAAAACTAATTAAAATAACCGAGGGATAAATACCTCTAAATGATCTTTATGCCTCAAGAAAGTTTATCTAATACGTGTTCACCTGGACAACCTGTATCTATAGTTAGTAAACCCAAATTTTACCTTTTGTTAAACAGGAAAACACCCATTTTCGTACCTACTATAGCTTGGTTAATTACCGTGTTATCTTAATTTGGGCAATGTAGATGTTTTATTATATATTTTACCCCATATGATAACCCCTTTAGGAGGCTCGAAAAATATGTTCGCTCATAATTATTATGTTCAGTGTCATACAATATTTTTATGAAATCGTGACCCTGTCAAATTGTGTAATTAAATACCACAAGAAAATGGGGAAAATATTAAAAAATAAATGGTTTTGAAAGGAATGTGTAGCTATGTTTGCCGAGTCTTTTTAGGGTTCTGTTTCTAAAGGGTAAAACGTGACCTTGTAGTAACTAAGATTTCACTGTCATGTCCGTCTGTCACCAGGGTCTGTATCTCATGAACCGTGATAGTAAGACAATTTAAATTTTGACAGATGATGTATTTTTGTTGTCTCTATAACAAACAAATACTAAAAAACAGAATAAGATAAATATGTAAAGGGGGGCTCACATAAAACAAACGGGATTATATGCCGTTTTATACATAGATAATGGCACGGAACCCTTCGTGCAAGAGTCCGAGTCACACTTGGCCGGTTTTTTATTGAACATCAAAATATATATTTTTTAACTTTACCCCACACTAGGAATTTCTTCCTGTATCGTGGGTGCTTTTACAAACATTAAACGCCAAAACGCCCACACCCGGAACAACTACTTGTAGATCATACAATATTTGCTCCAGGTCTGGGAATCGTACCCCCGTCACGCAGCACAGCAATCCGATCGTGCGCCAACTATGCCGTCATATTGACATACCTATATCAAATTAAAAGATTCCCGAGAAGATCGTTCCACTAATTAGATATCCGAGGTCGCCGGATAAACCCGATAAGATACTTGAACATTCCTCACAAGATATACAGCTATAGATTCGACAGAAACGAAGGCCTAGAAATTGGAGATAAGATACATTAGCACATTAGTAAAAACAGGGCTAGACTACCCTAAATCCTGGGTCGAAGAGAGGACTATTTCGAAGGAGAAAAACGAGCGGCTATCCATCAGCCAGCTTATCAAAATCTCGAGACTAATGTCTCCCCACGTTGTGCCGACGGCCTTTCGCCGCCACAATTACTCTTCCACAAGGGTAATTGGGTAAAACGTGACTAGAATGGGTCATAACGCTAAAATCAAGTGTGATACTCAGATATACAACATTATTTTAAGTTCAGAATCAGTAACTGATTCGATTCCAATAATTTTTACAGCATGTTATTTTTTTTTTCAAAAATATTTTAATTAAATTTTATTTCCAGTTATTTACAATACAATCACCGTACGGTTAGGTACCCATTGCCAAACTACATATTATCACGAGTGTATAACACAGGAGACTCGGTTTACGCGGGTGTCGGTGCATCCACACCGCCGGTAACATTTGTGGAGCAACAAAAGGCAACACGGTAACATTCGGCAACATTCGGTAACTTTTGTGGCTCCTTGTTACTATTTGTTGATTGTTACTCATCCACACCGCAGTAACATCCGACAACAAATGTTGCCGTGTTACTGTATCTGTATGTCCAGTAACGTTGCTCGACAATCGGCAACATTGTTAGATAATGGGGGAACATTGTTACCGAATGTTGAGCAACGTTACTCGACTTACAGTAACACGTCAAACCTTAGAAACATTTTGTTGGCGGATGTTACCGAGCAACATTTGGAAACGTTGAGCTACAAATGTTACCGGCGGTGTGGATGCACCGTGTACCGCGAAATGAGCATGTTTTTGAACGGATAACCGGGTAACATTCAAGCTTATAACTATAACTTTGTGATTTTTTATGATACGGTTTTAAAATTTTGTACATAGATTCTTTACACAAAAATACTAGACAGGTGTATCGGCTTTTGCAAACAAAAAATAATGTTGTTTATTTTTCTAAAAGTGGTTTTGTGAGCTGTGGAGATATTAGCTGTAGTTTCGTTACATTAATTTTGTGGATTAAAGAGATTAATACACAAATTGTGTGTAGATTTTTTAAATTTTTTTGCAGACATCGCGTCTTTTGATTATTTCTGCACCCAGCATTGTAGTTCGGTATTCAAAAGAAAATAAAACATATTTGTAATAAACATCGTACAGTGATCTCTGCACTGTCACCGGCACAAAGTTCTGACTGTACGATTTTCTCTTTGCCTAAAAAAGCCAATTTAGCAGAATCATAACATTATGCATAATTCTGCAAACATGGCATTTTTAGACGTCCCGGTTTAACCAAATATAAATATTGTTATGCTAGCATCTTTTAGGCGGAGACCTCTCGCGCCCGGCACTGGTCTGGCGGGGCGAGACGGAGTGGGAAGCGGTCGCCTCCTTCTGCGAAGCAGTCACGCTAATAGCGAAGGAGGAGGCGCGCCGAGTGAGGGAGAGGACAGCGTCTTCCCTCCATCCCAGCCGCAGTGGTAGACGCCCAAGGCGCCCGTAGGCGCGGGCATGCGGGCGGCGGGACAGCGAGTCGCCCATTAGGGCGACTCGCTGTCCGACCATGGACCATGCCTGGGTCGATGGTGCGTTGTGTTCCACGCGCGCCCTTTAGAGGGCCAAAGCCTGCCGGGGTCGCGGGACTCACGAATTACCGTGACCCCGGAACGTAAAGGACTATTGAAGGACACCGTGGATTTTAGTCATTACGAGTCTGACAGTATGGGTGGGAGGACTCATTTGATGATTTTACCACGCTAAAACAAAAAAAAAAATGCTAGCCCCTTCCTTTAGAGGGCCAAAGCCTGTCGGGGTCGCGAGACTAACGAATACCGTGACCCTGGAACGTAAAGGGCTATAAAAGGACAACGTGGATTTTAGGAAGTACAAGACTGACAGACCCTCCTGCCCTACCCTGGGTGAGAAGAAAACATTTAACCCTCCGTTTGGCGTAGTCGAGTAAAAAAGTGTAGGTACAATCACTGCTGCTAACCTAACAATTAAGATTTATTCCCGTTGAATCCCAATTTTGGATCCCATTTTTAAGGTATTCCCGATGAATCCCATTTTTTATTCCCGTTGAATCCCACGTTATGACAACATGTGTACATACTTATCAGAAGAAAAATGTTACCTTTATTTTAAATATTGATTCTCTGTTACTAATATGTATATGAATTCTATTAAAAAAATAGTCCTAAAAAAAAAGCAATTTTGTCGTTGAAAGGACTTATTCGTCAACTCGCGCGCAATTAACTCGCTCGCTCGAGCGAGTTGGCACATTCCGATTTTAATTATTTTTGCTGTCGTCAACTCGCGACTAGAGCGAAAAATGGTACAGTCATCTATAAAAGTGTTATAATAAATTCAATATAGAAACCTACTTTATAAGTATAAGGCGTTGTACGATTTGAATTTGAAATAAAAGAAATGTAGTTAATGTGGTAAACCGACTTCCAAAAGGAGGAGGTTCTCAATTCAGATGTTTATTTACTTATATACACCGTGTTCCGGACGATATACATAAACTTCGACCAGATGTTCAAACCACGGAAGTAAGCATTTTTCATTATGGACACATTAATAAATTCTTATTTTTTATTTTTTGTTAATTTTCATACAAACTAAATACCTAGACGTAAATAACCCGATATGCATGCCTCTTTATCCGAATTGGCAACGTCGTATTTTCATTCATAACATTTGGCGGGCTGAAACAAATGAAATGCAAATAGTATTTGATAGATTTATCATTTTAATTGCACTAAGCGGCAACATAGGCCAAATTAAGATACTTTCTCACTGCATAGCTCAATTAAATTTCATTAAATGAAATTACAAATATCTTTGTAACGAAGCCTTTTTAAGTACTACTTCCTTTGTTGGATTTGATTTGTAAAAGCCATAGAAGTATTTGCTAAAGTTTATGGATAACGTGAAGAACACGGTGTATATCTTGTTTTTAATGTTTGTTCGGGCATAACTCCGTCGTTTACTAACCGATTTGAAAAATTCTTTGTTTTTTTTTTTGTTGGAAAGGGGTATACTTCCCGAATACTCCCATTAAAATTTTATCCAAATCGGACTAGCACTTTTTGAAAAATCAACAAAAACCTAAAAAGTTTTCAACATTGTCTACACCGATTACTCCGAAGTTTCTGATCCGATTTCGATGAATTTTTTCTTTGTTCGATACAGTATATCTGTCATTTGGTCCCATAAAATTTTCATTTAGTTTGGTGCAGTCATTGACTTATACAGTATGGACAGGCCCTGCCAAACAACGAAAATGGCACCAGTATCAAAAATGTTCAAAAAACCTACAAAAAAACTTTTCTTTCGAAAGTCGGTGAAAAAAAGTCAATGAAATAAAAAAGAAAGCCACCGACTTCCGAAAGAAAAGTTTTTTTGTAGGTTATTTTGAACTTTTTTGTGGGCAGTCGGTAACATTTTTTTTGATAAAGTTTTTTTTAATAGATATATTCTGTATTTATAATTTATATTATGAACTTAGATATTATGAACTTCGATGTATTAAACGTTGATATTTTGAACTTAGACATCATGTCATTCGATATTTTGAATCATTCGACATTTTAATCAATCGACATTTCAATCTTCGACGTTTTAATCGATATTTAAATTTTCGATATTTTGAACATCGATATTTTAAGCGTAGATATTTTAATCTTCGATGTTAAAATATGTACCATACTATACATAAAATCATTGAGTAATTTCGCCGAATGGTAACTTAACAAAAGCTTTTCTTTGGAAAGAAAGATTCGAACCGCGAGCAGAATTTCACCTCTAAGACGACCTCCTGACAATCAGTTAACCTTTTCTATACGTTTCGTGTCTTCAACATGTGAAGTAGGTTCAATTAAATTAAATGTTAAATTTATAAAAACACTTTTGTAGACGACTGTAAATTTTCGCTCAGTCGCGAGTTGACGACAACAAAAATAATTAAAATCGGAATGTGCCAACTCGCTCGATCGAGCGAGTTAATTGCGCGCGAGTTGACGAATGAGTCGTTGAAAGTACTAGCTTTCAGATTTTTAAAGCATTTGGGATCCAACGGGAATAGTTTTTGGGATTCAACGGGAATAAAACGTTTTTCTTTTGTTATGGGATTCAACGGGAATACATTTTAATTTTTTGTGGGATCCAACGGGAAAAATCTTCAAGTGGGATTCAAAAGTGGGATCCATCGGGAATAATTCACAAGTAAGCCTCACCGCGAGCGTTCACCTGTAATGTAACATACAAGTGCGCAATTTGATGCTCTATTGTCTTCGAGTGTTCGAATCTGTAAAGTTACATTACAGGTGAATGCTCGCGGTGAGGGAGCGCCCTTATAAAAATAAAACGTAATTGATCTTATAACTGATCACATCAAATATCTAGTTTTGTTTTAGTAAGTAGCTTTAGATTTGTAGTTCCCAGTGATCGAAATTCATACTCATTATTATAAAGACGAATGGCTTTCATATTACATAAGAATGTTCATAAAAAGAGATCCCTTCACGTATAAATAATTATATAGATTACCATCATCTATCTTGATTACTAAGCCCTTTTGTTGAAAAATAGTCGCTGGCATAAAACTGGATTTACTTCAATATTTAAGCCATAATTAAATCCGTCCATCTTGCTTGGCCTTTTACAACTATTAGTTAACCTATCACTAGACCGCTGTATTATCTTGTAGAACATTTAGTTTCCAGTAAACTTGGATACAAACTTTGATACTTCGATTCCCTGAAGCTATCAAAGTTCTACCAGAAACATGACCTTTATTTTATATTAGAACAAGGAATGATTTATAATAAACGGTTGGGAAGGTCCTACCACCTTGAGGCCCGTGATAGTCTTGTAAGATGAAGACTTTCTTTTATAAATAAGTAGTTAAACTTATTATAAAAAAAAAAATACTTTTAGTTTTTAACATAAAAATTGAGGCCCGTCGTACTTAATGGTCAATTCACATCGAGACGCGACCCTGGACGCACGTTTCAAAAGAGCTACTCAAAATCTAACTTTACTCACTACACTAAAATAAACACATTTCGCCGATGATGGACGCAACGCAAAGCGCACATTTTTATACCGATTCAAAATCTAACTTTATTTTCTACTAGCTTTTGCCCGCGACTTCGTCCGCGTGGAATAGTTACTTTGGGCTAACGTTAAATATAACCCGGATTTTGAAGCATTCTTCATTGGCGCTCCGCTCCTATTGGCCTTAGCGTGATGATATATAGCCTATAGCCTTTCTCTACAAATTAACTATTTTTATACCTTCGGCGGCGACCGATTCTCAAAAATAATCCTTATAGCATGATTCAGTATTCAGGCGCGATGGTTTATTATTAGCGTATTTCATGTATAACTTTGGTGTTTCTTTACCGATTTATATGATTCTTTTTTATGGAATAATAATAATGTAAACTTTTTCAATTAGGGGTGACTGAGAGTGTTATAAACGTAAGAGTATACAAATATAATCAGAAAGCTTCGAACTGCTAAGCTATCGGGAGTTACATGTGTTTATGAGTCAACCATAAAATATAGACATAATTATGCTGTCGTGGGATATTTTTTATATAATTTTAAGGAGAACATTTCCGTCATAAATGATTTCTGTGTGGCTTTAACCATTAAGGTTGCACACGCGACGGAAGATTAAAAAACCCACGTTTTTAAATGTCCTAAAAATAAGAAAATAACCCTACGGGGCTGAGAGAAGGGGCCACTCCAAACGTGGGGGCGTATATTATTTAAGGGATACCTAATTTATGGGATATATTTACATGACGTGTATAGATCGTGGGTGTAACTTGCAAAGATACGTCCCACGTTATGATTGGCCTCTCTCTCAGCCCTGTAGGGTTATTTTCTTATTTTTAGGACATTTTAAAAACGTGGGTTTTTAGATTTTTTAAATCTATTAATTATTTTTATCTTTGTTCATCGGGTTTGAAGCTACCCTGAAAATTTCAGCCTGCTAGCTTATCGGAAAATGCCTCAAAATTGAGTTGCAAAAATCCAACCGGAACGACAAAACGTGGGAAAAACACGCTTTTAGCACGCACTAAAAATTATCCTTTTTTTAGTCTTCTTAATATTAAAACAAACAAACTTAATTTATTTCTTATCCGCCAACTTGGGACAGCCGCCATGTTGTATTTAGGCCACGTGATTTTTTTTTCGTATCCCATTCAGCAAACCCTTTCATTTAATACCCATATCTTGGGGGTGCATTTCAAATAGCCTGTCCGCCATCTTGGACGTCCGCATTATTGGATTTAAGTCACTTGACTATTTTTTTCGTATTTTTGACAGCAAACCTTTTCATTTGATACGCATATCATGGGGGTGGATTTCAAACAACCAGTCCGCCATCTTGGGGAGGCCGCCATATTGGATCTGTAATGACGTTTCTTAGCTTGTCATGTATATTCATCAGAACTCAGAGCGTGTGCAAAATTTCAGCCGGCTAGCTTATCTGGAAGTGCGTCAAAATTTAGTTGCAAAAATCCAACCGGAATCCCTTCACTGCTCTGCTCCTATTGATTGTAGCGTGATGAAAAGTATACTATAACCAGCTCAGGAGTATGAAAAATAGCTGTACCAAGTTTCGTTAAAATCCGTCGAGTAGTTTTTGTTTCTATAACGGTTATACCGACAGACAGACAAAAATTTTACTGATTGCATTTTTGGCATCAGTATCTATAGTTATTTTGGAAATATATTTCATGTACAGAATTGACCTCTCTACAGATTTATTATAAGTATAGATATAGATATTGTAAGATATACATTTCGAGTATCGTCGCGTCGTCGCGTCGCGTCTCGGTGCAAACTGACCCTTACTTGATTTTACCACTTTGTGGTCCTTGCTTACAAAAAGGTTGCTGACCGCTGAATTATATCGTTGAATCTGCCCTCATCGTATAATGCAGCATGTAGACGGCCTTGCCACTTTAAGTAACCTAAACCATATTTTTTGTAATATACAACAGGGTGGGCAAGATATTTAGGTATGTCTTGAATACGTAAAGCGAAAACTTCATTCTTCTTTTTACGAAAATTATGAGGATGGAGAAAAATGAAATTTAGTACAGACAAAGTATACCTATGTGGAAAAGAAGTGAAGAATGCTAATATTTTAATAAAAGAATATCATGCTTATATAAAAAACAGAATATATAAAATTAATAAGAAAAAGTTGTTTACATTAAATTTATTCTGAAAGTTTCTTATAGCATACGGTGGCGCTAAAGTTCCAACGTATCGAATATCGGACGACCGATATTAGTAATAATATCTCGAAAAAACTTTATACGCATCAACAGGATACATCATAGATCTAAATAGTCCAAAGTACATTTCTGAAAAAAAGTGTTTTCAGCTAAATTAGCATATTTTTTTTATGTATTCGAAAATGTTCTCGTGCTAGATTCCGGAAACGAAAAAGATTTGAAGCCAATGCAAATATGAAAAAAAAAATATGAAAAGACCCCGTGCAATTCTAACGATATAAATCATAGGCTAAGCTCGAAAGACTATTCAAATATACACTCGCAAGCAAAAGTATGTCTAAAATGAGTAAGTTAAAAGTATGGTTAAATAGTAATCAGTAAGTAATCACTTAACGATCTTGAGCACTTAATAACTAGTTACAAATACCGGCATGGATCTTGAGCGCTGACTTTCACCTGCGCAGAAGCACAGAATACTTAATAGTACAACAGAAGGACTACTCCAAAAAAAAAATCAAACAAATGTAAAATCTATAAACGAGAGAATAAAGTACATTTTAACTGGCAGCCGTACCGCCCACCTACTTTTATAATAGCCTAAACTTCCCGTGCGCAAGCAAAAATGTACTGAATGGTTACACCCGAGAGTTTATTTTGGTTTATCTGACGCCAACGACATTAAAAGGTTACTATGGGTCAAGCTCAATAGGGTTGCGACTTGCGAGTTTAGGCACAAATAGGTAGGTACCTATGCGTATTTTATGCATTTGTTAAATTACATTATTACCATAAATACCTATGTTCCTCAAGGAATTTTGTTTTTATCATCAGCCTATATCTTTTTGGTTTCGTCATCGATTCTACATACATTATTGATTGTCAGCACAGAATGTTAACAGTAGGTAGTCTAGGTACCTACGGAACCTTACGTGAGGAATAATATTTATAAAATATATTTAAAAGATTTTTATCGTCTATGGCAAAATAGCCAGTCCTTATTATTTTGCACTCAACCTAGTAACCGACCAATTATTATCGCATACTGTCACAGGCCCCGCGTTGCGTGTCTTTGTAGGTAGGTAAAAAAGTGGCGCGCGAATTACGACCGCTGACCTTGAATGCGTAGTGTGACCATTTTCTGAGTTAGAACTTTTAAACAGCAACGCAAACATTTTTCTACTTTCTACCGATCCTAATTCTTAGTACTCAGCTTAAGGTGAGTGAGAGTGTCGTCTTTTTATCTTGGTCGTCCAGTAGGCTCACCCCCCCCCCCACTTACCCCCGTGTCTATAAACAAGTCAAAGGTTTTACTTGAGTAAATGTCATTATTTAAGAGACGATATTTATTATGTAGATTAATAATTGCTTGAAGTTTGAACTGTAAAAATATAGAATTCTTACCTTTGCTTTGTTTGACGGTTCCCACTTCGTTTAAATTTATGTCTATTGCATAAAAAAAATTGCATAAGTAATTGCTTAAGCTAAAGTAATTACTTTCACTTGACTATAGATACGGCTGTGTATCTCGCCTCATTTCCAAACTTGTAACCTACCTAATCATGATCAGTTAAGCCCATACTTCACAAGCAGGGAGATAATTTTGTTGATCATTACTAAATATGTACTATATATTTTTTTTCTTCATAATAATATTGTGTTATAAATTTACCAAAAGCACCTAAAGCAAGAAACTTGTGCGTAACTACACGTAACGTAACAAAAATATTAAGGAGACGGAGCGCGTGCGGAACGGGTGGCGCGTGGCAGCCGTAGTGAATGGGCCACGACATAATGGCCCGCAACTACTTGCAGTTTTATGCCTACACCGCGGAGTGAGACAGGCCTGGCAGAAGTGAGTTATTAGGTCCCTTTGGTAGATGAAGTGAGGATCGGGGGCGGGGAAAGTGTAGTGATTGGCCCGCGTGGCGTGCCGTAGCGCATCGCGTCATAGCCGCCACTCGGGATTCCTTGTTTTGCGCGTTTTATTTGTTTTATTGTGCGTTTCATTTGCCGATAAGTGTACGATGCGCAAAGCGATCCCCACTCTTACGCCGAGCGCTCAAGAACCGTGCCGGTATCTGTAAATAATAAATAAAAATGATACCATTTTAAAGGTTTAAATTGATTCAATTCAATTCCAAATTCATTCAAATCACGTCATTATTTAAAGCGCAACCCCGGTTCAATTCCAAGTAAGTGTTTCCATACTTTTACTCCCCAGTGTAGTACAACGCTTGACTTAAATGAAATAAAAAAATAAGGTGAGGTCTGAGTGGTAAGAAAGTACTCGGCTACTAAGATTTTCACAATGAGTGATATGATTCCTTTTGTCACTACTAATGAAATATAATGCCTAGACGCTTTTAGCTGCGAACGTTACTTAGTGCCCCCGTGGTGTAGTTGTATTTCATATACATGAATTTATATTTATTGTTAAAGTATTTTGGATAACTAGGAGAGCTCGGTGACTTTTTGCGAAAGTGCTTGAGGCTAGCTGAAAACTTGCTCAATACTTCGTCAATTTTATTATCTCTAAACACAGAAATGCAGACCTGGCCGAGAGAAACTGGTTTTGAACGAAGGACGTTTAGGAATTCAAAATCTTTATTCCTTTTAAATTGAATATTTAAAGAGAGGGAAGTTAATGAGCTAGATAATTTAGTTGGTTCTAGCCAGGCGCAAAAATATGTATGTTTTGCTCAGCCAGGATATCATTTCTATGATTTGAGATAATTGTAGAAGTATCGAGCAAGGTGAGCAAGTTATTAGCTAGCCTCAAGCACTGTTCCAAAAATTTGAACAGCTTTTAGACCAGAATGTCTATATTCTTACGTATTTTTCATCACTTGGTTTTTTCCAATCAATTCATATTCGTCTCCCAGTCTAACTATCATACATAATATACTAGTTTTTTTTTTTGGAGTCACAGAGATTGTTTACGCGTTCAAACAAACTCTTCAGCTTTATTACATTAGTATAATTATATGTAGATAGTATAGATTATGCTAAGACGAAATTAAATTCTATAGAGAATTTTTGGAAGAATATTTTTATAAGCTTGACTTCGGATCCGGGTTTTATTAAAGGTCACTCAGTAATTGAATATATTCAAATTGAATTCTGCCGAAAATTATTTGATTTCGTAGATGTTATAAAAATAACTAGAGAGTACAAAATTCCTTCTTTACTTAATAGACGAATATTAGATATTATATCACTGTAGTGCAGTGGTGGCCCAGTGGTATCGGCCTCGACTTACGAGTTGTAGGTCGTGGGTTCGAACCCCGTCAGGCGCATTACTTTGTGTAATTTATTTCAACACCACTGCTCTCAAAACGGTGAAGGAAAACATCGTGAGGAAACCGGCATGCCCTAGAACCAAAAATTCGCAGACATGTGACATCTACCAATCCGCACTGGGCCCGCGTGGTAGATTACGGCCCACTCCCTCTTACAGAGAGGAGGCCTGTGTCCCAGCAGTGGGAACATTATATGCTGATGATGATGATGATGATTCCTTATAAATTGAATATTTAAAAAGAGGGAAAATTAATGAGCTAAATAATTTAGTTGGTTCTAGCCAGGCGCAAAAATATGTATGTTTTGCTCAGCCAGGATATCATTTCTATGATTTGAGATAATTGTGGAAGTATTGAGCAAGTTATTAGCTAGCCTCAAGCACTGTTCCAAAATTTTGAACAGCTCTTAGACCAGATTGTCTATTCTTACGTATTTTTCATCACTTGGTTTTTTCCAATCATTTCATATTCGTCTCCCAGTCTAAGTATCATACATAATATACTAGTTTTTTTTTATATTTGATTTTGGAGTCGCAGAGATTATTAACACGTTCAAACAATCTCTTCAGCTTTATTACATTAGTATAATTGTATGTAGATAGTATAGATTAAGCTAAGACGAAATTAAATTCTATAAAGATTTTGTGGAAGAATATTTTTATAAGCTTGACTTCGGATCCGGTTTTTATTAAAGGTTACTCAGTAATTGAATATATTCAAATTAAATTCTGCCGAAAATTATTTGATTTCGTAGACGTAATAAAAATAACTTGAGAGTACAAAATTACTTCTTTACTTATAGATTATAGACGAATATTAGACATTATATCACTGTATTTCACGATGGACCTTTCAATTCTGTTTACATCAAAAATCAAGTCTGTGTACGAATCTAAGCCCAGAGGTCCTTGCATGAATTCTAGGTATTTGGGCGTAAAGCGTACTTGAACTTCCTCACGGTGGCGATAGGCGGAAACCTCTCGCGCCCGGCATTGGTCACGGCCATGCTGCGGGGCGAGACGGAGTGGGAAGCGGTCGCCTCCTTCTGCGAAGCAGTCATGCTCGCGAAGGAGGAGGCGGCATCATAATGACGGGGCCCCCTCTCTAGAGGGCCAAAACCTGCCGGGGTCGCGGGACTTATCTCATTACCGTGACCCCGGAACATAAAGGGCTATTGAAGGACACCGTGGATTTTAGTCAGTACAAGTCTGACAGTCCCTCCCGCCCTGCCCGGGGTGGGAGGACTCATTTGATGATTTTACCACGCAAAAAAAAAGCGTACTTGAACTATTACAACGAATAAAAGGAAAATGGCCTTTAGTTTAAAACGAGATTTTTTCCATCAAATTAACGTCAAAGTTCCAGTTTACTTTTGTCACAAAACCTCGAAAACTCGTTATAATGCCTCTGTTTACATCAAATCAAGTCTAAGTCCGGCTTAGAATTGCGTTCCCCCAATTCATCCCGTGGGTGTCGTAAGAGGCGACTAAGGGACAAACCGGAGGTCGGGCAGCAGCGTCCTCCGTGTACCTACTGCACATCCTCACTGCGATCGCCAACCCGCCTGCCAAGCGTGGCGATTTAAGGCAAATTACCCCCAATGATTGTAAGCACAGATACCAGGTCGTTGAAAGTACTAGCATTCAGATTTTTTAAAGCATTTGGGATCCAACGGGAATAGTTTTTGGGATTCAACGGGAATAAAACGTTTTTCTTTTGTTATGGGATTCAACGGGAATACATTTTAATTTTTTGTGGGATCCAACGGGAAAAATATTCAAGTGAGATTCAAAAGTGGGATCCATCGGGAATAATTCACAATTAAGCCTCACCGCGAGCATTCACCTGTAATGTAACATACAAGTGCGCAATTTGATGCTCTATTGTCTTCGAGTGTTCGAATCTGTAAAGTTACATTACAGGTGAATGCTCGCGGTGAGGGAGCGCCCTTATAAAAATAAAACGTAATTGATCTTATAACTGATCACATCAAATATCTAGTTTTGTTTTAGTAAGTAGCTTTAGATTTGTAGTTCCCAGTGATCGAAATTCATACTCATTATTATAAAGACGAATGGCTTTCATATTACATAAGAATGTTCATAAAAAGAGATCCCTTCACGTATAAATAATTATATAGATTACCATCATCTATCTTGATTACTAAGCCCTTTTGTTGAAAAATAGTCGCTGGCATAAAACTGGATTTACTTCAATATTTAAGCCATAATTAAATCCGTCCATCTTGCTTGGCCTTTTACAACTATTAGTTAACCTATCACTAGACCGCTGTATTATCTTGTAGAACATTTAGTTTCCAGTAAACTTGGATACAAACTTTGATACTTCGATTCCCTGAAGCTATCAAAGTTCTACCAGAAACATGACCTTTATTTTATATTAGAACAAGGAATGATTTATAATAAACGGTTGGGAAGGTCCTACCACCTTGAGGCCCGTGATAGTCTTGTAAGATGAAGACTTTCTTTTATAAATAAGTAGTTAAACTTATTATAAAAAAAAAATACTTTTAGTTTTTAACATAAAAATTGAGGCCCGTCGTACTTAATGGTCAATTCACATCGAGACGCGACCCTGGACGCACGTTTCAAAAGAGCTACTCAAAATCTAACTTTACTCACTACACTAAAATAAACACATTTCGCCGATGATGGACGCAACGCAAAGCGCACATTTTTATACCGATTCAAAATCTAACTTTATTTTCTACTAGCTTTTGCCCGCGACTTCGTCCGCGTGGAATAGTTACTTTGGGCTAACGTTAAATATAACCCGGATTTTGAAGCATTCTTCATTGGCGCTCCGCTCCTATTGGCCTTAGCGTGATGATATATAGCCTATAGCCTTTCTCTACAAATTAACTATTTTTATACCTTCGGCGGCGACCGATTCTCAAAAATAATCCTTATAGCATGATTCAGTATTCAGGCGCGATGGTTTATTATTAGCGTATTTCATGTATAACTTTGGTGTTTCTTTACCGATTTATATGATTCTTTTTTATGGAATAATAATAATGTAAACTTTTTCAATTAGGGGTGACTGAGAGTGTTATAAACGTAAGAGTATACAAATATAATCAGAAAGCTTCGAACTGCTAAGCTATCGGGAGTTACATGTGTTTATGAGTCAACCATAAAATATAGACATAATTATGCTGTCGTGGGATATTTTTTATATAATTTTAAGGAGAACATTTCCGTCATAAATGATTTCTGTGTGGCTTTAACCATTAAGGTTGCACACGCGACGGAAGATTAAAAAACCCACGTTTTTAAATGTCCTAAAAATAAGAAAATAACCCTACGGGGCTGAGAGAAGGGGCCACTCCAAACGTGGGGGCGTATATTATTTAAGGGATACCTAATTTATGGGATATATTTACATGACGTGTATAGATCGTGGGTGTAACTTGCAAAGATACGTCCCACGTTATGATTGGCCTCTCTCTCAGCCCTGTAGGGTTATTTTCTTATTTTTAGGACATTTTAAAAACGTGGGTTTTTAGATTTTTTAAATCTATTAATTATTTTTATCTTTGTTCATCGGGTTTGAAGCTACCCTGAAAATTTCAGCCTGCTAGCTTATCGGAAAATGCCTCAAAATTGAGTTGCAAAAATCCAACCGGAACGACAAAACGTGGGAAAAACACGCTTTTAGCACGCACTAAAAATTATCCTTTTTTTAGTCTTCTTAATATTAAAACAAACAAACTTAATTTATTTCTTATCCGCCAACTTGGGACAGCCGCCATGTTGTATTTAGGCCACGTGATTTTTTTTTCGTATCCCATTCAGCAAACCCTTTCATTTAATACCCATATCTTGGGGGTGCATTTCAAATAGCCTGTCCGCCATCTTGGACGTCCGCATTATTGGATTTAAGTCACTTGACTATTTTTTTCGTATTTTTGACAGCAAACCTTTTCATTTGATACGCATATCATGGGGGTGGATTTCAAACAACCAGTCCGCCATCTTGGGGAGGCCGCCATATTGGATCTGTAATGACGTTTCTTAGCTTGTCATGTATATTCATCAGAACTCAGAGCGTGTGCAAAATTTCAGCCGGCTAGCTTATCTGGAAGTGCGTCAAAATTTAGTTGCAAAAATCCAACCGGAATCCCTTCACTGCTCTGCTCCTATTGATTGTAGCGTGATGAAAAGTATACTATAACCAGCTCAGGAGTATGAAAAATAGCTGTACCAAGTTTCGTTAAAATCCGTCGAGTAGTTTTTGTTTCTATAACGGTTATACCGACAGACAGACAAAAATTTTACTGATTGCATTTTTGGCATCAGTATCTATAGTTATTTTGGAAATATATTTCATGTACAGAATTGACCTCTCTACAGATTTATTATAAGTATAGATATAGATATTGTAAGATATACATTTCGAGTATCGTCGCGTCGTCGCGTCGCGTCTCGGTGCAAACTGACCCTTACTTGATTTTACCACTTTGTGGTCCTTGCTTACAAAAAGGTTGCTGACCGCTGAATTATATCGTTGAATCTGCCCTCATCGTATAATGCAGCATGTAGACGGCCTTGCCACTTTAAGTAACCTAAACCATATTTTTTGTAATATACAACAGGGTGGGCAAGATATTTAGGTATGTCTTGAATACGTAAAGCGAAAACTTCATTCTTCTTTTTACGAAAATTATGAGGATGGAGAAAAATGAAATTTAGTACAGACAAAGTATACCTATGTGGAAAAGAAGTGAAGAATGCTAATATTTTAATAAAAGAATATCATGCTTATATAAAAAACAGAATATATAAAATTAATAAGAAAAAGTTGTTTACATTAAATTTATTCTGAAAGTTTCTTATAGCATACGGTGGCGCTAAAGTTCCAACGTATCGAATATCGGACGACCGATATTAGTAATAATATCTCGAAAAAACTTTATACGCATCAACAGGATACATCATAGATCTAAATAGTCCAAAGTACATTTCTGAAAAAAAGTGTTTTCAGCTAAATTAGCATATTTTTTTTATGTATTCGAAAATGTTCTCGTGCTAGATTCCGGAAACGAAAAAGATTTGAAGCCAATGCAAATATGAAAAAAAAAATATGAAAAGACCCCGTGCAATTCTAACGATATAAATCATAGGCTAAGCTCGAAAGACTATTCAAATATACACTCGCAAGCAAAAGTATGTCTAAAATGAGTAAGTTAAAAGTATGGTTAAATAGTAATCAGTAAGTAATCACTTAACGATCTTGAGCACTTAATAACTAGTTACAAATACCGGCATGGATCTTGAGCGCTGACTTTCACCTGCGCAGAAGCACAGAATACTTAATAGTACAACAGAAGGACTACTCCAAAAAAAAAATCAAACAAATGTAAAATCTATAAACGAGAGAATAAAGTACATTTTAACTGGCAGCCGTACCGCCCACCTACTTTTATAATAGCCTAAACTTCCCGTGCGCAAGCAAAAATGTACTGAATGGTTACACCCGAGAGTTTATTTTGGTTTATCTGACGCCAACGACATTAAAAGGTTACTATGGGTCAAGCTCAATAGGGTTGCGACTTGCGAGTTTAGGCACAAATAGGTAGGTACCTATGCGTATTTTATGCATTTGTTAAATTACATTATTACCATAAATACCTATGTTCCTCAAGGAATTTTGTTTTTATCATCAGCCTATATCTTTTTGGTTTCGTCATCGATTCTACATACATTATTGATTGTCAGCACAGAATGTTAACAGTAGGTAGTCTAGGTACCTACGGAACCTTACGTGAGGAATAATATTTATAAAATATATTTAAAAGATTTTTATCGTCTATGGCAAAATAGCCAGTCCTTATTATTTTGCACTCAACCTAGTAACCGACCAATTATTATCGCATACTGTCACAGGCCCCGCGTTGCGTGTCTTTGTAGGTAGGTAAAAAAGTGGCGCGCGAATTACGACCGCTGACCTTGAATGCGTAGTGTGACCATTTTCTGAGTTAGAACTTTTAAACAGCAACGCAAACATTTTTCTACTTTCTACCGATCCTAATTCTTAGTACTCAGCTTAAGGTGAGTGAGAGTGTCGTCTTTTTATCTTGGTCGTCCAGTAGGCTCACCCCCCCCCCCACTTACCCCCGTGTCTATAAACAAGTCAAAGGTTTTACTTGAGTAAATGTCATTATTTAAGAGACGATATTTATTATGTAGATTAATAATTGCTTGAAGTTTGAACTGTAAAAATATAGAATTCTTACCTTTGCTTTGTTTGACGGTTCCCACTTCGTTTAAATTTATGTCTATTGCATAAAAAAAATTGCATAAGTAATTGCTTAAGCTAAAGTAATTACTTTCACTTGACTATAGATACGGCTGTGTATCTCGCCTCATTTCCAAACTTGTAACCTACCTAATCATGATCAGTTAAGCCCATACTTCACAAGCAGGGAGATAATTTTGTTGATCATTACTAAATATGTACTATATATTTTTTTTCTTCATAATAATATTGTGTTATAAATTTACCAAAAGCACCTAAAGCAAGAAACTTGTGCGTAACTACACGTAACGTAACAAAAATATTAAGGAGACGGAGCGCGTGCGGAACGGGTGGCGCGTGGCAGCCGTAGTGAATGGGCCACGACATAATGGCCCGCAACTACTTGCAGTTTTATGCCTACACCGCGGAGTGAGACAGGCCTGGCAGAAGTGAGTTATTAGGTCCCTTTGGTAGATGAAGTGAGGATCGGGGGCGGGGAAAGTGTAGTGATTGGCCCGCGTGGCGTGCCGTAGCGCATCGCGTCATAGCCGCCACTCGGGATTCCTTGTTTTGCGCGTTTTATTTGTTTTATTGTGCGTTTCATTTGCCGATAAGTGTACGATGCGCAAAGCGATCCCCACTCTTACGCCGAGCGCTCAAGAACCGTGCCGGTATCTGTAAATAATAAATAAAAATGATACCATTTTAAAGGTTTAAATTGATTCAATTCAATTCCAAATTCATTCAAATCACGTCATTATTTAAAGCGCAACCCCGGTTCAATTCCAAGTAAGTGTTTCCATACTTTTACTCCCCAGTGTAGTACAACGCTTGACTTAAATGAAATAAAAAAATAAGGTGAGGTCTGAGTGGTAAGAAAGTACTCGGCTACTAAGATTTTCACAATGAGTGATATGATTCCTTTTGTCACTACTAATGAAATATAATGCCTAGACGCTTTTAGCTGCGAACGTTACTTAGTGCCCCCGTGGTGTAGTTGTATTTCATATACATGAATTTATATTTATTGTTAAAGTATTTTGGATAACTAGGAGAGCTCGGTGACTTTTTGCGAAAGTGCTTGAGGCTAGCTGAAAACTTGCTCAATACTTCGTCAATTTTATTATCTCTAAACACAGAAATGCAGACCTGGCCGAGAGAAACTGGTTTTGAACGAAGGACGTTTAGGAATTCAAAATCTTTATTCCTTTTAAATTGAATATTTAAAGAGAGGGAAGTTAATGAGCTAGATAATTTAGTTGGTTCTAGCCAGGCGCAAAAATATGTATGTTTTGCTCAGCCAGGATATCATTTCTATGATTTGAGATAATTGTAGAAGTATCGAGCAAGGTGAGCAAGTTATTAGCTAGCCTCAAGCACTGTTCCAAAAATTTGAACAGCTTTTAGACCAGAATGTCTATATTCTTACGTATTTTTCATCACTTGGTTTTTTCCAATCAATTCATATTCGTCTCCCAGTCTAACTATCATACATAATATACTAGTTTTTTTTTTTGGAGTCACAGAGATTGTTTACGCGTTCAAACAAACTCTTCAGCTTTATTACATTAGTATAATTATATGTAGATAGTATAGATTATGCTAAGACGAAATTAAATTCTATAGAGAATTTTTGGAAGAATATTTTTATAAGCTTGACTTCGGATCCGGGTTTTATTAAAGGTCACTCAGTAATTGAATATATTCAAATTGAATTCTGCCGAAAATTATTTGATTTCGTAGATGTTATAAAAATAACTAGAGAGTACAAAATTCCTTCTTTACTTAATAGACGAATATTAGATATTATATCACTGTAGTGCAGTGGTGGCCCAGTGGTATCGGCCTCGACTTACGAGTTGTAGGTCGTGGGTTCGAACCCCGTCAGGCGCATTACTTTGTGTAATTTATTTCAACACCACTGCTCTCAAAACGGTGAAGGAAAACATCGTGAGGAAACCGGCATGCCCTAGAACCAAAAATTCGCAGACATGTGACATCTACCAATCCGCACTGGGCCCGCGTGGTAGATTACGGCCCACTCCCTCTTACAGAGAGGAGGCCTGTGTCCCAGCAGTGGGAACATTATATGCTGATGATGATGATGATGATTCCTTATAAATTGAATATTTAAAAAGAGGGAAAATTAATGAGCTAAATAATTTAGTTGGTTCTAGCCAGGCGCAAAAATATGTATGTTTTGCTCAGCCAGGATATCATTTCTATGATTTGAGATAATTGTGGAAGTATTGAGCAAGTTATTAGCTAGCCTCAAGCACTGTTCCAAAATTTTGAACAGCTCTTAGACCAGATTGTCTATTCTTACGTATTTTTCATCACTTGGTTTTTTCCAATCATTTCATATTCGTCTCCCAGTCTAAGTATCATACATAATATACTAGTTTTTTTTTTATATTTGATTTTGGAGTCGCAGAGATTATTAACACGTTCAAACAATCTCTTCAGCTTTATTACATTAGTATAATTGTATGTAGATAGTATAGATTAAGCTAAGACGAAATTAAATTCTATAAAGATTTTGTGGAAGAATATTTTTATAAGCTTGACTTCGGATCCGGTTTTTATTAAAGGTTACTCAGTAATTGAATATATTCAAATTAAATTCTGCCGAAAATTATTTGATTTCGTAGACGTAATAAAAATAACTTGAGAGTACAAAATTACTTCTTTACTTATAGATTATAGACGAATATTAGACATTATATCACTGTATTTCACGATGGACCTTTCAATTCTGTTTACATCAAAAATCAAGTCTGTGTACGAATCTAAGCCCAGAGGTCCTTGCATGAATTCTAGGTATTTGGGCGTAAAGCGTACTTGAACTTCCTCACGGTGGCGATAGGCGGAAACCTCTCGCGCCCGGCATTGGTCACGGCCATGCTGCGGGGCGAGACGGAGTGGGAAGCGGTCGCCTCCTTCTGCGAAGCAGTCATGCTCGCGAAGGAGGAGGCGGCATCATAATGACGGGGCCCCCTCTCTAGAGGGCCAAAACCTGCCGGGGTCGCGGGACTTATCTCATTACCGTGACCCCGGAACATAAAGGGCTATTGAAGGACACCGTGGATTTTAGTCAGTACAAGTCTGACAGTCCCTCCCGCCCTGCCCGGGGTGGGAGGACTCATTTGATGATTTTACCACGCAAAAAAAAAGCGTACTTGAACTATTACAACGAATAAAAGGAAAATGGCCTTTAGTTTAAAACGAGATTTTTTCCATCAAATTAACGTCAAAGTTCCAGTTTACTTTTGTCACAAAACCTCGAAAACTCGTTATAATGCCTCTGTTTACATCAAATCAAGTCTAAGTCCGGCTTAGAATTGCGTTCCCCCAATTCATCCCGTGGGTGTCGTAAGAGGCGACTAAGGGACAAACCGGAGGTCGGGCAGCAGCGTCCTCCGTGTACCTACTGCACATCCTCACTGCGATCGCCAACCCGCCTGCCAAGCGTGGCGATTTAAGGCAAATTACCCCCAATGATTGTAAGCACAGATACCAGGCCCCCAGTCCCCGGCAGCTCCGCTATTCCTGGCCCGGGTAGCGGTCAAGGTAACGGCGGAGCAGGGGGTGCTAAGAATCTCCGGAAGAGATCCGGCTACCCACCCCCACGACGACTGGCCCTGGTAACACACAACATACGCACAATGAGGACTGACGAAAAGATCTGCGAGCTGGAAGAGGAGCTGAGCAAGTTACACTGGGACATTATAGGGTTATGCGAAGTCCGTAGAGAGGGGGAGGACACCGTAACCCTGGAGTCTGGTAACTTGCTCTACTACCGGGAGGGCGACCAACAGTCCCAAGGTGGTGTCGGGTTTCTCGTTCACAAGTCCCTCGTAAACAACATAATAACCATCGACAGTGTGTCGAGCAGGGTGGTATACCTAATACTCAGAATATCCGAAAGATATTCGCTGAAGGTCATTCAGGTATACGCACCGACCTCGTCACACTCCGATGATGAAGTGGAGACTATGTATGAGGACGTAAGTAGGGCCATACATAGTACCAAAACCCACTTCACTGTTGTTATGGGGGACTTCAACGCAAAGTTGGGCAAGAAAAGCGGTGATGAGTTGAGAGTGGGGCAATTTGGGTATGGGCAACGGAACCCTAGGGGACAGAGGCTGGCCGACTTTCTGGAGAAAGAGGAACTCTTCATGATGAACTCTTTCTTCCAGAAGCCGCCTCACAGGAAATGGACCTGGTTGAGTCCCGATGGTTTCACGAGAAACGAGATAGACTTCTTCATGACCGACAAGAAACGGATATTCAGTGATGTCTCTGTGATCAACAGGGTAAAAACCGGTAGTGATCACCGAATCGTAAGAGGCTCGCTGAATATCAATGTTAAACTTGAAAGGTCCAGCCTGATGAAGTCTACGCTCCGACCTACTCGGTCCCATATTCAAAACCCCGAAAGCTTTCAACTCGAACTCTCTAATCGCTTTGCTTGCCTTGAGAACTTAGTTTCAGTGGACGAGATCAACGACGGGCTAGTGGAAACTGTCCGCACGGTAGGGTCTAAGTTTTTTAGACCCTGCCGTAAAGATAGACCTCAGAAATTGACCGAGCAAACCTTAAACCTCATGGCTGAACGACGCTTGCTACAGCTGCAGTCTTCCGATGACGCGAAGTCATATAGGCAGCTCAATAGACGTATATCTAAGTCCTTGCGACACGATCTGCGTCTCTTTAATACGAATCGTGTTAGAGAGACCATACAGCGAAACCAAGGCTCCAAAGTGTTCGCAAAGGACAAGTCTATTGGGCAAAGCCAGATGACTAAGCTGAAACGGGAGGATGGCAGCATAGCGTCGACCAAAGCAGAGGTTTTAGGCGAGATCGAGAGGTTCTATGGACAGTTATACACTTCGGTCGCAAAGCCCGTTGACAGCTTGGTAGGAGATCCAAGAGCCAAGCTGTCCCGACATTATACCGAAGATATCCCGGACATCAGTCTGTACGAGATTAGGATGGCCCTGAAGCAGCTTAAGAACAACAAGGCACCGGGCGAGGACGGAATCACTTCAGAGCTTCTGAGAGCGGGTGGAACACCGGTACTTAAAGTCCTCCAGAAACTTTTTAGTTCCGTCCTGTCCGAGGGCAAAACGCCTCAAACGTGGAGCAGGGGTGAGGTGGTGTTGTTCTTCAAAAAAGGTGATAACAGCCTATTGAAGAACTACAGACCCATCACGCTTCTGAGTCATGTTTATAAGCTGTTTTCAAGGGTTATCACGAACCGTCTCGAACACAGACTTGATGACTTCCAGCCTCCCGAACAAGCCGGTTTCCGAAGAGGCTATAGTACCATAGACCACATCCATACGCTGCGGCAAGTTATACAGAAGACCGAAGAGTATAACTTGCCATTATGCTTAGCGTTTGTGGACTATGAGAAAGCCTTCGATTCGGTGGAAACATGGGCGGTACTTGAGTCACTCCAGCGATGCCGTATTGACTATCGGTACATCGAGGTGTTGAAGTGTTTGTATAATAACGCCACCATGTCGGTCCGAGTACAGGAGCAGAGCACGAAGGCGATTCCATTGAGAAGAGGCGTAAGACAGGGGGACGTTATCTCCCCTAAATTGTTTACTGCCGCAATGGAAGACGCCTTCAAACTCCTGGAATGGAAAGGACTTGGCATCAACATCAACGGCGAATACATCACTCACCTTCGGTTTGCCGACGACATCGTAGTCATGGCAAAGTCGATGGAGGAACTCAGCATGATGCTCGATGGCCTCGACCGAGTTTCACAACGGGTGGGCTTGAAAATGAACATGGACAAGACGAAAATTATGTCAAATTCCAATGTTGTGCCCACCCCAGTCTCTGTTGGAAACTCGGTACTCGAAGTTGTTGACTCATATATCTATTTAGGACAAGTAGTCCAATTAGGTAGGTCCAACTTCGAGAAAGAGGTCAACCGCCGAATCCAACTCGGTTGGGCAGCGTTCGGGAAGCTACGCAGTGTCTTTTCGTCCGACATACCTCAGTGCCTCAAGACGAAAGTCTTCAATCAATGTGTGTTACCAGTGATGACTTACGGCACCGAAACGTGGTCTTTCACTATCGGCCTCATCTCAAAGCTCAAAGTCGCTCAGCGAGCTATGGAGAGGGCTATGCTCGGTGTTTCTCTACGTGATCGAATTCGAAATGAGGAGATCCGTAGACGAACTAAAGTCACCGATATAGCCCACCGGATTAGCAAGCTGAAGTGGCAATGGGCAGGCCATATTGCTCGCAGAGCAGATGGCCGATGGGGTCGAAAAGTGCTAGAGTGGAGACCACGGACCAGCAAGCGCAGCGTAGGACGTCCACCAACGAGGTGGACAGACGACCTCGTAAAGGTCGCCGGAAGACGCTGGATGCAGGTCGCTTCCAACCGGTATATGTGGAGATCTAAAGGGGAGGCCTATGTTCAGCAGTGGACGTCCTATGGCTGAGATGATGATGATGAAGTCTAAGTATGAAACAAATTGTGAGCCCAAATCTATAAATCAGACCGTACTTTATCCAAGATATATCTTGTCCTCGTCTTTGTTTAGGACTTGTACTTAATAAGACATTTGTCCAACAGCGTTAAAGTGATTGACTGCTACCCTGTGTGTCTCGAGTTCGATTCGCGTACGGAACAAATATTTGACATGACCTACAAGTAGTTAAACACTGTTTTAGACTATCACGGTTTGTTTCACAATTTAAAATGTCACTTACGGGAAATCTTCCGTGATTATACATATATTTATTTGAGTTCCCGATATTACGACGCTGTTGCAAGCGCCATGATCGCGGGATGACTCATCCCGATATATATATATCATTCTTCTTCCTCGATAATGGACTCTTCAACGGAGATCATCAAAAACACGAATTCCGATAATAAAAATTCCGATTATTAAATGTCCGATTAATTAGAATTGCCCAAGACACACTTTGCTCGCTATCACATCCTGAGTTACATTACCATTAAGGTGGTTCAACGGAACCCCGCTTCGCGGGGGTCCTATTTCTGTAAGCAAGGTTTAAAGTAACGTAACTCGAACCTAACCTGTCCTAGTCGGGGTGCCCCAGTCCCGAGCTCGCTTCGCTCGCTCTTGCATCCTTGGTCAATTTGTTGACTACCACCTACCAAGGTAGATCGACGGAGCCCCGCTTCGCGGGGCTCCTATTTCTGTGAGCAAGGTTTAAAGTAACGTAACAGTCGGGGTGCCCCAAGTCCCGAGCTCGCTTCGCGCGCTCCTGGATCCTAAGTTCTCCTAATAACAATAACAATCCTGAAGGCAAACAGTCAAAGTCCAGAGGATACGCTTCGCCACTCCGCGCCTACACATGCTTAAATAATAACTCTCTAGGTCTAGGAGCACGGTAGACAAAACTACGTGGAGCCTGTTTTGCAGCAATTCGTTTCTGTCACTGACTTTGTAGAATGAGAAACGAAATAACGATTTTCAATATTCCGAAAAAATCAGTTTATTCGGAATATTGAAAATCGGAATTTCATTTTTCGGAATGAGAACTCATCGACCATTACATTTTTCGAATAAGTGAATATCGGAAAACGAAGAAATCGGATTTACGACTTTCGGTTAAATGAATTTCGTGATTCTAAATAATAGATATTGTAATTTTTAGGTATTATGATATTCGGAGTTTTGAAAATCGGAATATCGAAATTCGGAATAAAATATTTCGGAGTATTTGGGTGTTCCCGCTAGAAACAATATCAAAGTTGGTCAATATTGACGACAGATGTATTGCCTGTTTATATCAGTTGAGAGAAAATCGTTATTTATATTCTATAATATAAGTTATGCAGACGATATGGTTCTGCTGAGCCCTTCGATCAGGGGATTAAGGAAATTGATTACAGTGTGTGAATCGTACGCTGAGGCCCATGGGCTCAAATATAATGCGCTTAAGAGCGAATACATGATATTCAAAGCAGGCAAAAAAACCTATAGCACAATTCCACCTGTTATGCTATGCGGCAGACCTCTAAAAAGAGTAGCAAATTTTAAATATTTGGGTCACTGGGTCTCAGATGATTTAAAAGATAATCTCGATGTGGAACGGGAGCGCAGGTCACTGGCTGTTCGATGTGGGATGTTGGCCCACAGGTTTGCACGTTGTACGGCTCAGGTTAAGGTGACGCTTTTTAAAGCCTACTGCCAGTCCTTTTACACGTGCAGCCTGTGGGTGAACTTTACGCAGAGGGCATATAGTGGCCTGCGCGTACAATACAATAACACGTTCCGGGTGTTGATGGGGCTGCCGCGTTTTTGTAGCGCGTCTGGCATGTTTGCCGACGCGAATGTAGCTAGTTTCTCGGCCATCATGCGCATGAGATGCGCATCTCTGCTACGCCGGGTTCGCGCCAGCCCCAACAACATTCTTAGAACGTTAGCTGATAGGTGGGACTCGCCGATCCTGGGGAGGTGGATACGGCTGCATGCAGTCAAGTAGACATCCCCCAGGGTTGGTGTGCCTCACGTTAATTAGAATATAGTTGTAGTACTAACATTAGTTTATAAGTTTTGCATTGTTACTAACAAATATGGATGATTCTGAAATAAATGTTTTATTATTATTATTATTATAATTCATTAATTCCTCATATTTAACCCAAATTTGCACTATATGATTTGTAATTGAGTGCATTCCTTGAAATGGGTGATATTAGACCTTATTTGCAACAATTTCAACCCTGACAACATGGGGTTAAACTCACTGGTTTTAGGAGTCATCCAAATTTTAAGATTAAAAAATATATATCCACCTCTCCCTCATTAAGCGCTTATTGGTAGAAATCAACGACGGTCAACAGTTTGAATTCATACTTTTCTGATAAAATACGAACGACTGGATCTAGTGAATACATGTTTTTATGTAGATTTTAATCAGTACATGTCTTACAGTCCCTCCCATCCTGCCCTGGGTGGGAGGGGAGGACTCATTTGATGATTAAACCACGGAGAAAAAACTCAGTGGTAAAAAGATTGTAAATGACTTCTCCCATTCCTCTGCTCAATTTTATCCACAATTCCCGGAACACACTGTATAATACTTTTCTGTCAGTAAAATAATTTCTCTATCAAAACGTAACCCCCAGAAATAACCACAAACAAAAAGAATAGACTAGATCAATTTAAAGCGAAAACGTAAAATTGATGGCGCAAATGTTACAAAGATTCTCTGCAAACATTTCTATGGTTAACACTACACAAATGTTTACACAAGATTATCCATAAAATAATGTTTACTCTGGTCAGGCTTTGGATTGGGTTAGGCGAACAATTTTTGAGAGTATTCTTTTTTTCTGTTTTGACCTCAAGCCGTCCTTTTCTCCAGGGCCGGACTGTGCATATGCTCGAGGTGGCGTTTGACAGCCGGTGCTGCCTGTGCAGGCCCCCACGGGCCATGCTTGTGGAATTTGCCGCAAGCATGGCAATTTGTTTCTGATTAATTGTAATTGTTGTCTCGTAAGTTGTGGCCCAGTGGTATCGGCCTCGACTAACGAGTTGTAGGTCGTGGGTTCGAACCCAGGAAGGCGCATTACTTTGTGTAATTTATTTCATCACCACTGCTCTCAAAACGGTGAAGGAAAACATCGTGAGGAAACGGCATGTTCTAGAACCAAAAATTCAAAGACATGAGAGTCATGTGGCATCTACCACCCCGCACTGGGACAGCGTGGTGGATTATGGCCCACTCCCTCTCACAGAGAGGAGGCCTGTGTCCCAATAGTGGGAACATATATAGGCTGATGATGATGAATTTCGTTGCAAGATCCAAGACGAAGTTAAATTCATTCTCCGAGATACGTCGATCTTCATGGTCCCGGCGCTTCTCTGGTTGCCACTGTTGATTTTGGCTTTCAGGAATTGCAGTCGTTTCGGAATAGTGTGGTAAATTTACCCCCAAAAATAGCCATAGGTAGAATAGGGTCCCGCGCTCTGGTTAGGTCAGTTTTGGCTCTTGGCACCTGTAAACTTCGTAGATCAGACACATAATTCTTTCGAACAATTTATTTTTTTAAAAGAAGTAGAAAAATAAATGACTGAACCTGAAACTTGTCTAGGTTACTTCTAGGCAATCGCGCTTCACCTTCGACCAAATCTCCACTAACCATCAATGGAGATATTTGTCAAAAGCGAACCTATCTCTAAAAACAAAATCTGAACCAAGATAATCCGGGCCCCTCAAGCACAGTCCGACCCTGCTTGTTTCAATTATGAATGGAAATTGTTTTAATAACAAAACAAAATCGTTTACTTTGCCCTCAACAAGTCTAAATTAACATAATAAGATTGTGTAGCTAACTGAAAGTTTCTTACTTCGGAGGTAAAGGATATTAAACTATATGAAGTATACTTTTTGATCGTTATTATCTTTAGCAAGTTTTACAATGGTTTACATTAAAAATGTGTGTCTATCAACAGCTGTTGTAACTTTAGCCGCCATCTTTCTTTTTTCTATACAAAACTTTGAAAGTTATTTCAAGTAAGTAAGTGTCTGCCTCGAGAAGTCGAGGCGCGGCGAGAGGAGGTCCGGCGCGATCTCAGGGCAGTATGGAGGGGACGACTGTCGCTACCGACGGCCGGGCACGCCGCAATCGCGGCGGTAAGACCCCTCTTTGAGGAGTGGCTGGATAGGAGTCACGGCGTCCTAACCTACCGCATGACGCAGGTCCTCACCGGACACGGAAGTTTCGGGAGGTACCTGTGTCTGAGGAGAAAGGAGGAAACGCCTGGGTGTCACCACTGCGAAGATCGCCCGGAGGACACAGTAGAGCATACGGTGCAAGACTGCCCCGCTTGGGCAGAGCACCGACGTGTCCTCACGGCGGCGATAGGCGGAGACCTCTCGCGCCCGGCATTGGTCGCGGCCATGCGGGGCGAGACGGAGTGGGAAGCGGTCACCTCCTTCTGCGAAGCAGTCATGCTCGCAAAGGAGGAGGCGGGCCGCGTGAGAGAGAGGACAGTGTCCTCCCTCCGCCCCACCCGCGGTGGTGGACGCCCACGGCGACGGACGTCGCAAGACGATCTCCGGCCACCGTAGGCGCGGGCATGCGGGCGGCGAGTAAAGGGCAACTCGCAGCCCGACCATGGACCATGCCCGGGTCGACGGCGCGTTGTGTTCCACGCGCGCCTCAAAGAGCGTCAGCATAATGACGGGGCCCCCTCTCTAGAGGGCCAAAGCCTGCCGGGGTCGCGGGACTTATCTCATTACCGTGACCCCGGAACATAAAGAGCTACTGAAGGACACCGTGGATTTTAGTCAGTACAAGTCTGACAGTCCCTTCCGCCCTGCCCGGGGTGGGAGGACTCATTTGATGATTTTACCACGCAAAAAAAAAAAAAAGTAAGTAAGTGTCAATTAAAATCCAAATCAAGTTTTGTTAATTTTCACAGGTCATAGCGTGATCTTATGTAGCCTATAATCTTCATCGATAAATAGACTATATGACACAAAAATAATTTTTCAATTTGAACCAGATGTTCCTGAGAACAGCGCTTTCAACCAAAAAAATTCTTCATCTTCATAATATTAAATATAGATTCGCCAATTAGAATTGTAGTGCGTGTTAATATGATTTTATTCTAAAAGCACTTGTGTAATTGAATAGTACTCATTGTAATACTAAAATATACACTTCTCATCAAAAAAATCGAAACACCTCGCAGTTTATGATTTGATAAGGATTATCAGAAAAATGTGTATATTTAGGAATAAATGTAAAATGTCATTTAATAGTGAGTAGTATGAGGTTTTTAAATCCTAATGTTAATGTTCTAAATTCAAATTAAGTCTTCATAGGTTTCGTATTTTGTATAATGAGTAATTTTTACCCTGTATGGAATATGAAGGAAATGGGTAAAACAACACGCGTAAATGAAAAAAAAATGTAAGAAACGTTTATTTAATAACTTGTATTCCCTCCGCGAGCTCTTATTACTGCTTCCATACGGTTCTTCATCGATCGGATGAGAGTCACGATCACATGTTGTGGTATATTATCCCATTCCTCTTGGATTGCATTTTGCAGCTGGCTAAGTGTTTCTGGGGCTGGATCTCTTGCTCGAATTCGTCTCTTTAATTCATCCCATAGATGTTCAATGGGATTCATGTCCGGGCTTCTTGCTGGCCATACCATAATGGAGATACCGACTTCGGTAAGATAATCTCGTACGACGCCCGCGGTGTGAGCTCTAGCATTGTCGTGCATGAATATGAAGTCGTTGCCAATAAAATGTGCATAGGGCATCACATGAGGTTCAAGACACTGTTCGATGTACCGATGAGAGATTAGTGCAGGCAGCCGTGGCCCAGACACAAAGGCAAGTTCTGTCTTACCGTCGGCGCTGATTCCTCCCCAAACCGTCCACGAACCGCCACCATAGCTGACCTTTTCTTCAATGCAGCATTGTGCAAAGCGTTCTCCATCTCTTCTGTAGACCTTGTTCCTTCCGTCGTTACCATACAGCATAATTTTACACTCATCAGAAAACAGTACTTTGCTCCACTGAAGGTATGACCAAGTTAGGTGCTCGCGTGCAAAGTTAAGGCGCGCTCTTCGATGGTCTGCAGTTAATTTCGGCCCATTCGCTGGCTTATGCGGTGCCAATCCGCGTTCCTTCAACCTTCTTCTTATTGTAGAGTCACTTACAGTTACTCTTCGTACAACGCGAAGCTGCTGCTGCAGTTGGAAAGCGTTAAGGCGTCGATTTCGTAAAGAAATTGGTACAATAAATCGATCATCTCGCTCAGAAGTGACCCGATTCCTGCCAGATCCTGAACGGCGCGTGAACGAACCAGTCTCCCGATAGCGTTTGTAGACTCTATGAACAGATGATAAGCTTAGATGCAATCTTGCAGCCACAACACGCTGACTAAGTCCAGAATCCAGCAATGCCACCACTTGGGCGGCTTCTGCGGGCGAAGTATCCATATGTTTTAGAAAAAAAAGTTTTTTCAGACGTCCCAAAGTCACAGTAAATGAAATAAGAAACAGAAAGTTTAAAGACAAGCGCTAATTTTTAGTTTTTAAACGAGAAACGTACTCCAACCCTAAATACACATTTGTCTCAAAACAGTGATTAATTTCATTTATAGGATAAACAAATGAAATTATTTCGAATTTTGATTTTTTTCTTCTTACTGTAATGACCAAACTGCCAGCTACACAATAATGTTTTTTTTTCATGGAATTAATTCTCTTTTGTAAAAAATTAGGACAAAAACAATAAAAACGAAAGTGTTTCGATTTTTTTGATGAGAAGTGTATATAGTCTGCTCCCAAGATCCTACTTCACTTACTATTTGCTTTTCCTATTACTTTATCTATATACTTCGAAATTGCGTAATGTTAATAACTTAAGCTTACTAACTGTCAGCTCTACCATTTATGTAAAAAACTAGCTCTTTCTTTGAAAATCTTAATACCAAAATCATTTACATTGGTTCATAGGTAAAGGTGTCAAATCAAACAAAATGTGACCTACCTGCGTCTGTACCAAAACGAATTCAACCCTTATCTCTTCAAAGTATGACTGAATAGGCTTGTTCTGGGTAACTTCACTTAATCGTCGACTTTATTTCTATCACCTCTAACTTAGACGATAGTCAAAAGCAGAAAAAATACATGTGGCACTCGGAGACTGCCGCGGTGAAGCTATTGCATAACATTTTTTTTTATTTTAAAAGAATAAAATCGCGTACCGCGTATATTTAACGAGAATATAATTTATTTAAAATGTTTGTGGTGCACTACTGTAATAAAGAACTTCTTTGTTGTAGGAGAATTTTATAAGTAGGTTTAATTGTGAAAACTCCTTTTGTAGCTGGCCGTTTAGAATCAGTAATAAAAAGTACATTGTTTTTATGACGGATATTTTTATGATTTCCGAAGTCTCCCGAAATGAAAAGATGTTAGACGATGCGTGGTGACAGGTTTTTTCGTTAGGTTTTTGGAATTTTTTTATTCGGTCGCCGCGCCGCTCTCAGAACCCGTGATAAAAGCTATGCAATAGCTTAACAACATTTTCTCGTTTAATAAAAATCAACTTTGATTTGATCTCCACTAGGTATGTCTCCTGTGTTGAGGGTGCTTTCAAAAATTTATACTCGCATATACAAACAGCCACATCGAAACAATTACTAGTAAATCATGCAAATATGTATTTGTTTTGAGCGGGAATCGAACCGGCAACTGCCTGCTACTGCGTCAACCTTGTCATCAATATAACCATCAGTACCTTCAGTATTCTTAGTACTAACTTCACTCCAAAATATAAACATAACTTTGCCCTTTGTTAAACATCGATCAAAGATTCGTCTGAAGTGATTAATTACGTCGTCGTAATCGTCTTAACTCACGCCGAGTCTGCTAATCGAGTAGGCGTCATAGACTGGCATTGCTAATGTGGTTAATTAGTTTAACAGCCCGTTAGAATTTGGCCTAAGATGTGCGCGGCGCGGTGGGCGGGGCGGGGGCGCCTTCGAAAAGTCATTCTTCGTCGGCAGTTTCATGGCGTCGCGTCGCACTCATTCGCTTGTACTTTTGTTTCCAGCGCTCCTAGCAACACGGGGTCGTGTCGCGGGACTGACTTATTAGGTAACAGTGGCCACGGAACGTAAAGGTCTATTGAAGGACACCGTAAATTCTAGTCAGTACAAGTCTGACAGTCCCTCCCGTCCAGCCCGGGGTGGAAGGACTCATTGGATGATTTTAACCCTACCAGAAAACCAGCGCTGTGACAGTTAAAATTGTCGCAGCACATGCTGAGGTAGGAGCCTTTTGGCCTCACACAGGACCAGACTAAATTGTTTTTTTTTTGGGTTTGTTTTACCTTTTGTTTTTTTTTCTTTTATTTAATTTTTGTTTTTCTTTGTTGTTTTTATTCATGTAATTTTGTTTGTTCTGTCCTGTGTGTCCCAATAAATCTCTTTTCTTTCTTTCTTTAACACGTAAAAAAAGGTCTCTGTAGGTACCGATTCGCTCAGAGAAAATTGCGTGCGTGTTCGCTATGAGCAGAGTCTCGTAGCGTGTGTCAAACATTTCAATACACTTGATCTTATCGTTCTCCGCTGTGCGCTAAACCACTGGGTAGCGTCAAGGTCGTGAAGGGGCCGTAAGAGACAGGTAGATGGAATGAATGGGGATGGCAACTGGGGAACTAATGGCGCTAGCATAGCTTGGCCCAAGCATCGTCATTGGCTCAAATCTTATAGGTACTTCAAAATAGTACTACCTCATTGGTCGGATTAGGACTTAGGTATGGTGGCGCCATCTACAATTAGCTTTGACTGGCCTTCCCCATTGCTTTAGACCTAGTAATGAGTAATAAGTTACTGTTCTACGATATTGATAAGCTCTTGATTGATTAATTGATAAATCGTACGCTGATTATAGATGGCTTACTTATGTGCCTAAACAAATTGGCATATTTATGAAAACTATGAATTGGGTTAACAAGCCAAAGCCAATGAAAACCTTACCAGTTCAAGTATAAACAAATCAAATTACTCTGTAATTATCATTTACTAAAAAAGAGCATAAAAGTGGCAACTCGTAAGCGATTCTTTTGGTCTTGCAGGCGTACTTTAAATTGTTTTTTTTAGTATTAATGTAATATTTTTTGTTTAGTAAACATTATTTCTGATTTTTATGAGCAGTGGTGGCCCAGTGGTATTGGTCACGACTTACGAGTTGTAGGTCGTGGGTTCGAAACCCGCCAGGCGCATTACTTTGTGTAATTTATTTTCATCACCACTGCTCTCAAAACGGTGAAGGAAAACATCGTGAGGAATTCGGCATGTCCTAGAACCAAAAATTCGAAGATATGTGACATCTACCAACCCGCACTGGGCCCGCGTGGTGGATTATGACCCACTCCCTCTCACAGAGAGGAGGCCTGTGTCCCAGCAGTGGGAACATTATAGGCTGATGATGAAACATTATTACCTACCTATCTATTGATATGTTTTTAGGACCAAAAGCTTGGTCTGCTTCAAGTACCACTCAAAAAACGTTAAAAAAAGTCCCTATTTTCACGATTTCACTAGTTAAGGTATAAATATCGCATTTTCAACAGTAGAATAATTTAGATAGTTTATTGAACTACAACACATATTTTTTTCAGATCGAAATAAGAAATATTTTATTGTTTACTGTTGAATCAGGAATAGGTCTATACCGAGTTTCCTGCCCACAGTTCAAGACCTAGTGCTACATTATACGCTGGTCACAATAGGGACCAGGTGAGGGGGCAGGCTATTCATAGACCTTCTGATTGTATGGCGTACTTGGAAATGTCAATAGCGTATTACTGTTCCAACACGCTTTGTTCGATTGAATTTATGGTTATAACTGTAATAAGTCATGTTCAAGGCGTCGTATGGACGCGCGGTAGGTAAAGTTATGTAAATTCAATTGATATTGAAAATGAAAATACTGGTTCCGCACATATTTAAGTTTATTTAAGTGTTCCGTACATCTGTATCAGCAACAGAAATACGTCAATGAGAAAATTTCATCTGTCGATCTATCACGATTCATAGAGATAAGATAGACAGACAGGCAGACGGACAGTCATTAGTCACAACAATATGGCCGAAAGAGGCGGTTTCATATGTTTGATATTTCCGCAAGCGTCGCCGCCACCACGCTAGGCTCGCAGTGTGTTTAAAAGGGCATATTCTGAAAGTTGGCAACGTGGCAAATAGATGTCAAATATTAACAAGTTCTAATTAACTTTTTTTTTTTTTTTTTTTTTATCGTGGTAAAATCATCAAATGAGTCCTCCCACCCCGGGCAGGGCGGGAGGGACTGTCAGACTTGTACTGACTAAAATCCACGGTGTCCTTCAGTAGCCCTTTATGTCCCGGGGTCACGGTAATGGTATAAGTCCCGCGACCCCGGCAGGCTTTGGCCCTCTAGAGAGGGGGCCCCGTCATTATGCTGACGCTCTTTGAGGCGCGCGTGGAACACAACGCGCCGTCGACCCGGGCATGGTCCATGGTCGGGCTGCGAGTTGCCCTTTACTCGCCGCCCGCATGCCCGCGCCTACGGTGGCCGGAGATCGTCTTGCGACGTCCGTCGCCGTGGGCGTCCACCACCGCGGGTGGGGCGGAGGGAGGACATTGTCCTCTCTCTCACGCGGCCCGCCTCCTCCTTCGCGAGCATTACTGCTTCGCAGAAGGAGGCGACCGCTTCCCACTCCGTCTCGCCCCGCAGCATGGCCGCAACCAATGCCGGGCGCGAGAAGTTCTAATTAACTTAGCAATGTTATTGTATGGAAACAAGAAATATTGCTCTGTAGTGCACTAAAAAAATGATAAGGGAATGCAATAAGTACCTAATATCGTAACACCGAACATATTAGTTTTAGATGTAAAAAAAGTATTTGGAAACTTTCCAAATGCCTTTTTTTACACCTGAAACGGTGACAACATCAACAGTGTATTGCATTCCTATATCAACTTTGTTGTGCACTACAGAGCCATATTTTTTTTATTTTCATTCAGTAAAAATACCAAATTAATTAAAACTTGTAAATATTTGACAACTATTTGCGACGTTGCCAACTTTCAGAATATGCGCTCCTATGCACCAAGTAATGGAGGCCATACACGTTAGAGTTTGCATGATGGTTTTAACCTTGCAGGCATAAATGACAGGCAAGCCCTAGCGTATATTATTATGTATTAAAAACTGTTATCGGTACATGCATTGGTTATACCTACGTGCGGTCTGTTATGGTTGCACGGTTTTACCCTTTGGGTACAGAACCCTAAAAATTGAATGCCCACTAACATATTCTATTCTCTTGAGGCTACCTTTATGATGAATAGTACTAATGTCAAAGTCTAAAAGATTCAAGATCTTTATTCAAATATTTCTCATTATTCAAGAAAAGCTGTTACTAAGTTTCATTTGAAAGGAATCAAAATGTTCTGTGTCGAAGACATTTATTTGGTTTTAGTATCGACATTTTATCGTTGTGACAACACTTCAGACTTCTATTTATTTATGGCAAAGGTTTCTTCAATTTGAATGTTTTGATCTACACAGCAAAATTGAGTTTTCTTTGTGTATTATAACTTTAATAGAATAATCTGGCATATATAGGCAACATCTTCTTTCTTTGGCAACTCTCTTGTTGACATAAGCCACAGAGTAAATAAAAAACGTAGAACGAAAATGTTCATGAACCTAAATTCATTTTGAAAAACGAATGACAGTCTTACAAGTTAAAAAGTAACATACTCCCAAAGGGTTTTCCATTTTCAAATTCCATAATTGTTTTTTTTTTATTCTGTATAATAAGTGGCCAGAATCTAAAACGTTCAGTACGCCCGACGAATAAAATAAATAATTAATTAAATAAAACATTCGAAGCGTTGTTTCTGAACGAAAATCCTTTATAAAATAAACAGAGGTGACATCAACGGACCGAGACGAGCATTGTTAATTGAATTAATGGAAAACGGCCTTTCAGTGAAAACCGGGAAAATCAGGGCCATGTCGGTACTTATTTAACTTTTTTATAACCTAGACGAGATTTGACGAAGCTAGAAATATCATTTACGTGAGCGTTTGTAGCCCGACTTAGGGCCCGTCCACACGGCGCGTTGCATCGTCGCAACGCAAATATTTTGACGCATAGCCGGCCACACAGGCGCTGCGTCGTCGCAGCGTTACTACGACGCAGTCTTAACGTTCGGTCGACGCAGCGGTGACGCACAGTTGCGGCAAGCATTTTTGTAAAAACAGAGCTTGCGTGTATCCTCCCTATCAACGCACAAGCAACTGAGCGCTGCTTCTCCGTCGCCGCAATGAGTACACCCCTTCCCGCTTCGTCTCGGGGGCTGCTGTCCGTCATGTGTGCGTCGCGACGACGCAGCGCGCCGTGTGAACACCTTGGTTATTTGTATGTAAAACAACGCAACGGCAGCGCTGCGTCGACGCAACGCTGACGCAACGCGCCGTGTGGACATTCACTTACGCACTAGGCATTACTTTGTGCCACTTTTTTCATCACCACTGCTCTCAAAAAAGGAAAACATCTTGAGGAAACCGACATGTCCTATACCAAAAATTAGAAGACATATGTGACATCTACCAACACGCACTAGACCCGCGTGGTTGATTATGGCCCACTCCCTCTCACAGAAAAGAGGCCCATGTCCCAGCAGTGGGAAAATTATAGGCTGATGATGAGGTATACATACCGCCACCCGACAGATGTTTACCGTTAAAATTTCATCTTGACAGTTAAAATACGAATAGCTCAATGTTTCTTTATAACTCTACAGGAAATTCGTTCCATTTTACCTAAGAAACCAAGCAAACGTTCAAGATCTAGGTCATGGATAAAAATGTCAGAGGCTGGGATAAGAAATTACTCGAAAAAAAACCGGTGCTGGCATTTGCCAGCACCGGTTTTTTTTCCGAGTAATTTCTTAATAATAGTAATAGCTTAGAAAATATCAAAAGAATGAGGCCTAATAATTGTATTAGGCCTCATTCTTTTGATATTTTCTAAGCTATTGCATAGCTTTTATCGCGGGCTCTGAGCGCGGCGCGTCGCGGCGACCGAATTCCCAAAAACCTAACGAAAAAGCCTAAGGAAAATACCTGACACCATGCATCGTCTAACGTCGTTTCAGTTCGGGAGACTTCGGCAATCGTAAAAATATCCGTCATAAAGACAATTTACTTTTTCTTACTGATTCTAAACGGTCAGCTACAAAAGGAGTTTTTACAATGAAACCTCCTCCACAGACGTGCTCATAAAGGTACGGACAGACGTGCTCATTACTAGCACGAAAGCATGCTTTTATTGAGCAAGGGGCAATTTTATTGAGGGAGAGGGAGAGCGAGAGCGAGAGGGAGGGAGAGCGAGAGGGAGAGGGAGGAGAACGTTTCTTGACCTTTCACTTGATTGACGTGGCTAACCATAGCCTAATTAGTACCTACAGTAAGAAATATAATAAATAAAAAAATAAAAAAATGTAATTGCATAAGTTGATAAAAAATGCTATGCAATAGCTTTACCGCGGCAGTCCCCGAGTGCCACTTACTTTTTTTTTAAACAAGTTACTTAATCAGTTTAAACTTTATAGAAAAAAAAAAACAAGATACATTTATTACTTGAAAATAAAAATAAGTACTTACTATGCGATTCAATTTGAAAGGAAGGTTTGCTAACGCCATATTGTAACGCCATGCGCGTTTTTTAACACTTACACGTTTTTAAATAAAAAAATATCATATTATGAAAATTACTATATTTTATATCTCTTTATAATTTATTTATAAAAAAAACGTAAATAAAAGCTTGTAAATAAATAAAAAAAGCTGTACATAAAACTCAAATGTGTTCGGGTAAAATTGTAGATACCTTCCTACCTCAAGGTTTGGTAATGTCTTGAATTCTGTGACATCCTGAAATACTTGCGAAAAGGTGACACCACAAACATCTTTATAGCGGTAGGTGCCTGTTTATAGCTCGTCGGTAGGTGCCTTTTAAAACGTTGTAAAATAACCTTTTAAAATGTTTTTGTTTCTTGCAATATTTGAACGTTGAAAGACACTAGTAAATTACGCAACAAAGTATTTTTTACAGTAGTAAAATCATCAAATGAGTTCTCCCACCCAGGGCATGGCAGGAGGGACTGTCAGACTTGTATTGACTAAAATCCACGGTGTCCTTCAATAGCCCTTTACGTTCCGGGATCACAGTAATTCGTTAGTCCCGCGACCAGTAAACTTCCCTATTCTATTATCACTATGGGCTATGAGGATGCGCTAAGGTGGTCCATTGCAATGTCATTTTCGGCCATTGCTGCGTCATCATCTCAGCTGCGTGTCGCGGATTCGATTTCCGTACGGAAAAAATATTTGCATGACAAGTCATTTAGTTATGGCTGTTTGTATTCGTGAAATTTAGTTATTGTAATAAAACCCACGATAAAGGAGAATTTCCTAGTGGGGGCAAAATTTATTTTAAAGAAAAAAGCTTGAAAATTTTCCAGATCACCACCATCAAAGCCTTACAAGTTATAAAATAATTTGAAAGGTCTCGCATGAATAGTAGGTAAAATTAGCCATTATATTTGATTTCTATATGAAATTTTCTATAGATAAAATCTCCTCCATCTTTCTTTTTCTACAACAAGAAAAACATCAAATCTTTATACGAAATATAGATTTATTGTTAGTATAAGTAGAGGCAGTCACAAGCAATAGAATGTATACACTAAGCAATATTCAAAAACGACGTTCTGCTACCACATTAATTAAATTTTTGCCTTTTCATTAGACTTCTATTTTGGGAGCCATATTATTACGAAACAGGGGCCTTACCACGAGCTCTTAACGCGATCCAGTTCAGGCTGTGGGAAAGAGATAGAGCTATACAAGTCATCTAGCGCCATCTCTTTCCCACAGCCTAAACTGGATCGCATTAACAGTTCATGGTAGGCCACCAGGTCTTATTTCAAAGTGGAAACCAGTATGTCACGAGTAAATTGCGTTTGAATTTTGTTAAGTGTATACATGTTATTGCTCGTGACTGTACTCCTCTGTCTAACCTTTAGGGGATTGTAGGCGTTATGTCATATAAGTATAATTATAATACCTAGATGGATTCGAATAACTTTGGTCTGTAGAAAATGTCAAAGAAAATTATCGTTTAGTTACTTTTAGCATGAGGCATTTGACCAATATGCGGCTATGTTACACTATCAACAAATAGTTGACCCGTATATTTTCGTTTCCTTTTATTACGTAAACCAAAATTGACGAAAATGCAACGTTTTAAAGTCACAAACATAAACTGAAGTCCTAGCATGGATTTTATGTATTTTTCCATACGTATATCAAACTTATAGTATTACGTTACGACGTAAAAGTATGGAAAATGAAAAAGCGTCTCTACTGTACGAACGAGAAATAAGTCGCTGACATTTTTTTTGTCTTCGTTTTAAGCTATTGCATAGCTTTTATCGCAAGCTCTGAGCGCGGCGCGGCGCGGCGACCGAATCAAAAATTTCCAAAAACCTAAGGAAAAAACCTGACACCAAGCATCGTCTAACATCGTTACAGTTCGGGAGACTTCGGTAATCATAAAAATATCCGTCATAAAAACAATTTACTTTTTCTTACATTCTAAACGGCCAGCCACAAAAGGAGTTTTCACCATGAAATCTAAGTACTTATAAAATTCTCCTACAACAATGAAGTTCTTTATTACAGTAATGCACCACAAACATATACGCGGTAGGCGATTTTATTATTTAAAAAAAAAAAAAAAGTTATGCAACAGCTTCACCGCGGCAGTCTCCGTGTGCCACATGTATTTTTTTTTATTTCATTTAGTTTTTGCCACCGACTTCCGAAAGAAAAGTCTGTTTTCACTATTTGGTGATGTTTTAGATGTTGGTTTTTATTAATATAGTTGTCCAATTTGAAAATAAATAACTCAATCAAGGATTCTTAATAATAATTTATCCTAGAGGGAAGCGCTTCAAAGATATAATGAAAAAAACATTCAGATTTCGATTTACACTTTACCTTTCGCCAACCAATGTTGAGAATTAATGAAGGAAAAGCTACATTTTCATATGATTATAGTTTCAAAACTGTTTTGCTTATAATACGAAAATAAAAACGTTTTACTTTGAAATACATACAAATAGAAAGCGACCTTAAATAAATAAATAAAAAAAACATAAAATCTGCAGTGGACAGCTAGTTTCTCTATGAGAATTTATGCTGAATACTTAAACGCGAAAAAGGTTTTCAGCTAAAACCTTTTACACAAGAAGTTTTTATTATTTTATGTCAATTTCACCCTAATGGCATGTATTTCACACGAATTGCGCACCTGAAGATCAAAAGATGATACGACATTAATATTTAGAATATCTTTATTTCAGATTTTGCTGAATAGATATTTGTGACATGCATTAAAAAAAATACGTGTGGCACTCGGGGACTGCCGCGGTAAAGCTATTGCATAGCATTTTTTTTATCAACTTATGCAATTATAATTATTTATTTATTACTGTACTAATTAGTCTATGGTCAGCCACGTCAATCAAGTGAAACGTCAAGAAACTTTCTCCTCCTCCTCCCCCTCTCCCTCTCCCTCTCTCTCTCCCTCTCCCTCACCCTCTCCCTCACCCTCAATTGCCTCTTGCTCAATAAAAGCATGCTTTCGTGCTAGTAATGAGCACGTCTGTCCGTACATTTATGAGCACGTCTGTCCGTACCTTTATGAGCACGTCTGTCCGTACCTTTATGATTGCCGAAGTCTCCCGAACTGAAACGACGTTAGACGATGCTTGGTGTCAGGTTATTTCCTTAGGTTTTTGGGTATTTCTTGATTCGGTCGCCGCGCCGCGCCACCCTACGAGCCCGCGATAAAAGCTATGCAATAGCTTATTAAACAATTTTAATATGAAAATAATAACAACAAGATACTTTATGTGGCGCAGGCATGCGGATGGCGCTAAATGTGTGACTCGCCGTCGGATAAGTCGACGGTGCGTCGTGTCCCACGCGTGCCTTAAAGAGTTGTCCTCAATCTGACGGGGGTTCTTAGAGGTTCTTAGAGGTCCAAAGCCTGCCGGGGTCGCGGGACAGTCTCCTCAACCGTGACCCTGTAACGTAAAGGGCTTACATATAATCCTTATTACAAGTACCTCGTTCTTTTTTTATCGTGGTAATAACATCAAATGAGTCCCTCAGCCCGGAGCGGGACGGGAAGGACTGTCAGACTCGTACTGACTATTAATCCAGCCCTTTACGTTCCAGGGTCAAGGTTGCCTGATGAGACAGTCCCGCCCAAGTGTGTACTAGGTATCGTCATTAGTTTCACAGTTGTCTTATTCGGGTACAGATGCGTTGCCATTATCTACATTCTTTTACCCCAATTACTTTGAGATGCTGCGTATAAGAGCTCCGGATAAGAGCTCAAAAATCTTTAATCGTTTTAGCTTTACTCTCGACACTTTTTCTATTGTTGATTACGGCATACAAACTTTACGATGTGTTGAAAATAGTTGGACTGACGGATATTCATAAAATTTCACACACATAAGTAGAATGTTATAGGTCTAAAAAGTTTGTAGAAAACGTTTTCAAAATGTCATACAAAAGAAAATTGGTAATTTCTGTGTGATATTAATTATATACTCTTTTTTACGAAAATATATTCTCTTTACATTTGATAACATTTGAGACCTATGAATTCTACTTATGGGTAAGAAGTTCATTAAAATCGGTCCAGTCATCTATCTTAAAAAATAAGAATTTGAAAGTTTGTATGTCCTGGTGTACACACTCTTAAAAATAATATTCCGTCTAACCAAAACCGTCCATTTGTTCCAGATACCGCAAGGCGTTTCAGGAGACGCTTCTCTGCAGGAAGGGCCGCCGTGACTCCCGCATCATAAACCTAGACCACACAACCCTCCCTAGTGTTCACTCGGCAGGCACCAAGCGAGAATCCAGGATATCATTCATCAGTAAAGTCGATTTCGTTAAGGACCCAGCACCATAT
This sequence comes from Agrotis exclamationis, assembly GCA_950005045.1. Classification (NCBI taxonomy): domain Eukaryota; kingdom Metazoa; phylum Arthropoda; class Insecta; order Lepidoptera; family Noctuidae; genus Agrotis; species Agrotis exclamationis. The sequence continues at coordinate 15,232,642 of OX465429.1, read as the reverse complement.
TGTGTTGGCGATGACGAACATAGAAATTGCGAAGAACCGGTTTTCAAAAGTTTTTCGAACACGTGAACTAATTTTTTGTTTGTCACGGTGAACAAAAAAAATGTGTAAATTAATTTTTCTTAAAAGTTTTCGTAAAAGTAAGATAAAAATAAATTGAGTAAGTAATTAACTTAAGTAACCTATTTATTTTAAGAACGATAAAAACTCTTCCCCATAGCTAATTAAGATTATCTACGAAGTTAAAAGTTGAATTTTAATTAAGTAAATATTTCTTCCAACTTTTCTTATTTTGATAAACTCTTCAGGGAAGTATTTTTATTTTTGTTTACAAACATTGTTAATTAGAATTTTTTGGTACTCGAACTTCATTAAAATTTAACAAAGATGAACTTTTGAGTGTTTTAATTGTGGGCATTTTATTAAGGTGCTACCAGCTGCCACGCAGTTACATAACGTTTTAAAACATTGTGTAGAACGATAACATTTTACAACAGTGTTAAACATTTTGCTACGACAGGTTAAGAATGTTATAAACCAGGGGCGTAGCTACCGCCGTATCTGCCGTATCAATTATACGGGGCCCCCGGGCCACAGGGGCCCCCAACGTGCGTAAACAAAAATTTATAAAAACTTGATGATTTATTAAATAAAATATGTAGTTATTATCTTTTACACAATTTATTTGTCTAATCAATCTCTGGTGTTTTTATTATTGTTATTGATATGTAATACTGTTTTAAGCACGAGGTTGTCTATTAGAAATCCCGGGAAGATCCATACTAATATCAACATTTCGATGCAAGTATTAAAATAACTCTACCTAATTCCGACCTCTGGACTGATCAGTCACATCTTGAATTTTTTTGATAACCTTTGTCCATTTTTTTGTTAATATTTCGGCGTAGATACAGAGAAATGCATTTTTTTTCTTGAGTGTGTGAATCTTTACCCTACCTAAGGTTAAAAATTTGTTTGGGGGCCCCCAAACAAATTTTTATACGGGGCCCCACCAAGGCACGCTACGCCTCTGTTATAAACGTTCCAACACAGGATCAATTTGTATATTACATCTATATTTTTGATCATGTCATACAACGTCCCGCTGTCGCTCTGATGATGTTATAAAACAAAAGTTATAATTTGTTAGATCATGTCGTAATTAGTTTTAAGTATAACACTCTGTAACATGAAGTTGTTTAACATCAGCAACAATAATTTATAACTTTGTCACAATTTAAAAAAAAGGATTGACAACAAATGTTTTACGAAATTTTCATACGTTATATGTACAACGGCTGTATCAGACCACCTTTACAGTTTGAAATTTTTGAGAGCTACCTGCTAGCTGTGATTGAAAAAATTAATGTACTGTAAGCGAAAGATAAGCTAACGTCAATGATAAAATAAAACATTTGTATTTAACGAGCTATGAGTAATATGCAGACCGTACTTATTACAGACTGTGAGGGACAGTGAGACATCTGGAATTGAATTGATATCATGAATTCAAATAAAAGATAAAATATTTATTAGGTCCAGATGTTTGGAATTAATAGCTGATTGTCTTTTTTGTTTTTTCTTTAAGCCCAACACTACTTTTTACATAATAATTTAAGAGCGCGTATTCTAAAAGTTGGCAACGTTGCAAATAGTTGTCAAATATTAACAAGTTTTAATTAATTTAGCAATATTACTGTACGGAAATAAGAATTATGGCTCTGTAGTCCACTAAAAAATTGATACGGAAATGCAATAATTAAAACCGTAACACCGAATGTGTAGTTTTAGATAGAAAAACAGTATTTGGAAACTTTGCCTTTTTTACACCTGGAACGGTTACAACATGAGTGTTTTAATTGTATTCCTATATCATTTTTTAGTGCACTACAGAGCCATATTTCTTATTTAAATACAGTAAATTTGCTAAATTAATTAAAACTTTAAAATTAATTAAATGTTTGACAGCTATTTGCGACGTTGCCAACTTTCAGAATACGCGCTTAGATACCTATTTGAACCAGAATAACTGTAATTATACCTAAGTAAATTCAATTGTTAGCTATTAAATAAAAATGTATATTTTAATACACTTTACCACTTTACACTTTTTTTTTTTTTTTAGCGTGGTAAAATCATCAAATGAGTCCTCCCACCCCGGGCAGGGCGGGAGGGACTGTCAGACTTGTACTGACTAAAATCCACGGTGTCCTTCAATAGCCTTTTATGTTCCGGGGTCACGGTAATGAGATAAGTCCCGCGACCCCGGCAGGCTTTGGCCCTCTTGGGCCCCCGTGGCCCCCGTCATCGTGCTGACGCTCTTTGAGGCGCGCGTGGAACACAACGCGCCGTCGAGCCGGGCATGGTCCATGGTCGGGCGGCGAGTTGCCCTTTACTCGCCGCCCGCATGCCCGCGCCTACGGTGGCCGGAGATCGTCTTGCGACGTCCGACGCCGTGGGCGTCTACCATTGCGGGTGGGGCGGAGGGAGGACGCTGTCCTCTCTCTCTCACGGCCCGCCTCCTCCTTAACGAGCATTACTGCTTCGCAGAAGGAGGCGACCACTTCCCACTCCGTCTCGCCCCGCAGCATGGCCTCGACCAATGCCGGGCGCGAGAGGTCTCCGCCTATCGCTGCCGTGAGGACACGGCGGTGCTCTGCCCAAGCGGGGCAGTCTTGCACCGTATGCTCTACTGTGTCCTCCGGGCGATCTTCGCAATGGTGACACCCCGGCGTTTCTTCCTTCCCCATCCGACACAGGTACCTCCCGAAACATCCGTGTCCGGTGAGGACCTGCGTCATCCGATAGGTCAGGACGCCGTGACGCCTTTCCAGCCACTCCTCAAAGAGGGGTCTTACCGCCGCGATTGCGGCGTGCCCGAACCTCGGTTGCGACAGTCGTTCCCTCCATACTGCCCTGAGATCGCGCCGGACCTCTTCCCGCCGCGCCTCGACTTGTCGGGGCAGCGGGAATTCTCCCCGGCGCCGCGCCTCCACGCGCCACTCATAGACGCGCTGGAGGGCGGTCGCCTCCAGATCCCAGGGCAATAATCCGGCAAGGAGGTTGGCCGATTCGCCGGCGATCGTGCGGTATCCTCAGATCATCCGGATAGCCATGACCCTCTGGCATGCGACCAGCCTCGCTGGTCGCGTCCGCATGCTCAGGGCCCACACGGGGGCCCCGTAGAGGGCCATGGACCGCACGATACCGGCGTACAGCCTCCGGCAGGAGGCGTTTGGCCCGCTGAGGTTGGGCAGGAGTCGCCTGAGGGCGCCTGCCGCCCGGTTCAGCCTTGGGGCCAAACGCAGGAAGTGCTCCTTGAAGTTCCACCGGCCGTCGAGGACGAGTCCCAGGTACTTCATCGTCCTCCCGACGCCGATGCGAACCCCTCCCACCGTTATGTGGGACTCTGACCGTGGCGCGTTCAGACGGCCATGAAAACACATGGCCTCTGTTTTGTGGAGCGCCACGTCGAGTCCCAACTGCCGGATCCTTCCAACGACTGTCGCGACCGCTTGCGTCGCCAGGTCGGCCGCCGCCTGGTGCGACTCTCCCTCCGCCAGGACGAGCGTGTCGTCGGCGTAACATATTACGCTGACGCCGTCAGGGAGGTCGCCGCGCAGCACCCAGTCGTATCCGATGTCCCACAGGTGCGGCCCCAAGACCGAACCCTGTGGAACACCGCACGACATCTCTCGCCGGTTCCACTCTCCCCGGTGACCGGGGTAGATGACGGCTCTGTCCGTCAGATAAGCCTCGACTATGCGACGGAGGTAGGTCGGCACCCGGTGATACCGGAGTGCCTCCCTGATGCAACTCCAGGGCAGGGTGTTAAAGGCATTGGTGATGTCCAAAGACACCGCCAAGACGACCCTGCCCCGGGCCACCGCATCCCCCGTCGTGAGGGCTCTCACGCGCATGATTGCGTCCACCGTCGAGCGCCCCCTGCGGAAACCAAACTGGCTCTCCGCAAGGTTCGGGCCCACCCGATTCAGGTGCCCGACGAGGCGGTCTGCAATGACTCTCTCAAAATGCTTGCCCACCTCATCGAGCAGCACGATGGGCCGGAATGCGGACGGAGAGTCCGCAGGGCGCCCGGGCTTCTGGATCAGGACCAGCTTCCCCGTCTTCCAACGAAGCGGAAACTGGCCCCTTTCCAGGCATGCGCTAAAGAGCCCCCCCAGTCGAGGCCCGAGAGAGACCACTTTACACTTGCACCACAAATCATAATATATAAAAAATAATAAATTCAACGTGTTTATAAATACTGAAATGTTTATTAATTTAGATAAAATATTCTTATCACACTCAAACTTGTAACTGTTTTCTGTTCTTAAATATGATAATGAATAACACCTTAAAAACTGTCAAAAAAATATGGGGAGTTATTTAAAAAATATTTTAAAAAAATGTAACGTAATTTTCCGTTAAAAAAATTACGGTATTAAAATTTAATGATTTGTGGTGCAAGCGAAACTAATAACTAGACTATGTATGTATATCTTACAAAGAGATGCTAGCCTAAAAATATCTAATAAAACTCTAGGAGAATTGCTAGCCCGAATTAATTCTGACGACAGTAATGGATGGACTAAATATAAGCACAGTGTAAACTAGTGAAAGGAACTTTAGGGTTTACTTGAGTAACTGTTAAACTAGGATTTATGTAGACTTGAGGAGATTTATATATTTAAGACTAATCCCGTTTAAACTGTTCTCGAGATTATTGTATTGCGTAACGATTGCCCCTCAAATCATTTTCAATTTGAAAATCTTAGAATGCGACTTGAACATTTATTTTATTCAACTTTGAGGCCGTACAATTTTTAAAGAACGTTGTTCCACACTGGGACAAACATACAAACTCACATACACAAACGCCCAGACCCGGATCAACTACTTGTAGATCATACAAATATAATATTTAATCCGTGCGGGAATCGAACCCCGCAAAATTATTATTATACTAATGAAGAGACCGCTAGGAATAAATAATATATAGAATTCTGGATGTACAGTTATGAAAAGAAACGTTTATCAGTTTCTCTTAAGATTTGTTTTTTTTTTGTATTTTAAAACATAACAAAATAAAACCTTTCTAAAATGTAAACCTCCTTTCCACTTGCCTAGTTTATCTTTTGTTAACCGAAAATTGCAAAATAAAATTGTTACGCATCTCTTTATATTATTATTAAATTTTTTGAAGGTTCTACCGCTGAATGTTGAAATGTCAATTCATAAAAACAATCCTTACAAATCTTCTACTTTTTACAATATAAGTATAATTTAATATTAAATTATATAAGTATAACATATTTGTAGTTTGGTTTGGTCTCAATACTGCATACCAGAAATAATTATTTGGTCATATTTTAGATCTCCATGGCCATGGGACCAACATCGAAATGAAAGAAAGAAATTGCAAGTATTTGCAAGAATACGCTGATCAAGTACTCTGCGGTTCAATTAGGAACGATGGTATACTGACGCCATATTGTGACGTCATGTACGTTTTTTTAACACGAACACCCTTTAAAACAATTATCAATAGTGACAATAAAGAAAATCGCCCCGAAGATGACCTACTGACCAATATACGCTATAAAAAATAATTTGCACAAAGCGTTTTATTTGCTAAACGTTACTTTTAATGGAGAAGGCAAGTGTCAAACTGGCGCTGCTACCGATTATCCCAAAAAACTGTCATATCAAATGAATTTTGTAAAAATACGATTTATTGATGTAAAACGACTAGATGTTGTGTAAGAGACTGTAAAAAATGATGGAACATACAAATTTCCGACAACTCACACTATCAAGAAATAATGGGTAACTGCTGTGACTGCTGTGAGAACAAAAATTGTAAGTATTATCACTAAGGAAAAGCTATATATTAAACAAATATCTACCTTTGCGAAGCCGGGACAGGCCGTTAGTTGAATTTATTAATGACATTCTATGATTATACCATAACTAAACAATCGAATAGGTACACCTTTCAAAATAACATCTACTTTTCTATTGGAGGTTAAGTATTGCATCGCTCTTTATATCATGAACTGGTTCGTCTGGTGGAAGAATTATCACCGGGACCGAGATTTGTGATAGTTGTGGTGTTAGGAAGTTAAAATTCTTATCATTTTGCTCCAATGTAGAAAATAGGTGTAAAATTACAAACACAAAACTTGATGATATTTTTCTCAATATAGAATGTCAGAAGCAGTACTATTTTCTTTGTAGAGGCTAGCACATGTAATACCTACCTAAAAATTACAATTTTAAATCCTAACTACATGTAAATAAGTGTGTAGTAGAATCAAATTTCTAGCCTCTCAACTAAATCCATTTTTTTCCTCTTGTAGATGCACCGCGGCGTCTTAGTTCAACTTTTAGTTTATGCTGTTTATTTATGGAAGATTATTCTTCAATGCAAGTGCATTGAAGAATAATCTTCCATATTCATTTTGTATTTAAACTAATTTTTTATCACAATAAATCGTGTTTGTTTTTTGCACAAGCTAGACATTATAAATCTGACATATTGGACAAACGTACGCAGCGTCATCTACGAATAGCTTTGAGTTGCCAAATGGAGGTAATTAACACCTTCCTACCTAATTGAACCGCATAGTATACGCTGTATTAATTGAAACTAGAAGTAACTAATCACTGTTTTTGATTTGATTTAGAAGAAAATAATAGTAGTTGATATTTCACGAGTCCAAATGATATTCCAGATGCAGTGCTCTAAAAATTGTGTAGATACTTCGGTTGTAAGCGTACAAAGTTTATAAACGTTTCATGATAATAGTGTAAGTTTAGTGTATAACGTTTCAACAAAATAAAAATTGTTAAGATAACGTCAGATTTCTAAAAATCAATTGAATTTGTTATTAATATTTAAATAAGTCTTATTTGATTCTTTTAAACTATATTTCTCTAACACTATTGAATCGATGTAAGTTATCTAAGATTCTAATTTTGATATTATAAATGTAAAATTTTTAAGCATAAAATACACTTGAAAATGCCTTTGTTGTTTAATTTTTCTACCTTGTTTTCAATTAGGTTTCGAAATCAGACTAATGCCAAAACTTATTTAATTATGTATAAAAAAAACAATAAATAAAACAGTCAATTGAGTAATACACGGTGCCACTTCCTCGTAATACATTCTCGCATTCCCATTGCCAAATTCATATATTCCACGTGACTGTGCATGATTAAAGGCCTTGAGCCACAGAGAGAGATCCGTTCTGGCGATCCGTTCTGGCGATGCGATCTGATCGTCTGTGATCTTTGTAAAGGCAGATCGCGATGCGATCTCACGCCGACAATAAGAACACACTTTGCCTTTGTCAAACTGACAGACGAACCGAATCCGTGGCGTAGCGTTTTGGTTTGTAATACTGTATGGAATTGTTTGAAGCCTGTCACATAGACTATCGGATCGTTTTCGCTTTTTTATATGACAGGATTCGGTTCGGTTCGCTATCGCCTGTCTATTTGACAAAGGCCAAGGCTACACCATCAAAGGTTTAATCAATTAGCCATTAAAACATATAAGGTACAAAAACAAATTAAGGCAAGGAGAATTTGAACTTGACTTGTACTTTTCTTACGAAAATGGTTACCTAACATGACACGTGCGTAGCTAACTTTTAATTAACATACATAACCGAAACCTTCACAAAGTTAAGAAATCTGGGAGAAATCTCTCTGAATACGAGTATTTGAGGCGAATAATAATTTAATATTTATGTCAAAATATGAGTCAATAAAATACTTGTATGTATGTATCGTGTTTCTCAATCTTACTACTTTATGAAAATGTATACTGTCTGCAGATTAACATTTTCATAGTAACGTCTAAAGTATTCTTTATAACCGCGTTTATCATTATAATGTGGTTATAACATTTAATATGAACCACTACGTAGAAGATAAATCATCTCTACAACGCTCTATTTGTCAAGGTTTCTACAATATTATTATCTTGAAGTCGCTTTTTTGTGTATACCCGTGTGACCGTGTTGATTTCTCACAATAGCTTTTGCGGGTTACATAATTTATCCATTAATCCTTCAGTAGGCGACCGTATCGCCGCAATTTGGCGTTTGCATGGTCGCTGCAAAAAGTGATCGCAGGCGAGGGCCGTTACCATTTCGATAAACTTCACTCATTGTTAGCTATTTTATTATTAGTTATGTTTAATTTATTCCGGAAAATTTTTGATTGTAATAAATTACTATAAAACTTACAAAAAATTTTGTGGCAGTAATTTATCAATTAAGGTCTCCTGGATGGAGTAGAAGGATCTGTTAGATTCCTACTGATTAAAAACCACTCTAGTGCTTCAGTTACACTTTGCGTTCCAGGGCCACAGTACCCTGTTTAGACAGTCCCACGAAAACTTATGTTTAATAAGAAAAGCGTTTTGTTTATAACCAGGGAAGGCAAGAATAGGTCGCGAGCTACCAAAAAAATGTCATCCGAATATAATTATTAGTCCTTAATTTTCTTCTTTGATCGACCAAATACGAAAATGTTTCCGGCGAATAATTTTCATTTGTTTATTACGAGCAATTGAATTCTGTATACCATTTCCTTATTACATATTGGCAGTACATTCGTGAGCCTTTTGACTTTATTTCATTATTGTTAAGTACGGTTTTCGTGGAACAGGAAAAATTATGGAAAATGGGAAGTGCTGAATATCTTAAAGCCTGTTAATACAAGGTATTGTAATGTGTGAAAACCTACGGCAAAATTGAAGTGTTTGAAATAACTATGGCGTGCCACAAGGAAGTATCATTGGGCTTGTACTATTTACCTATAATTAACGGGATTTCTTTTAATATACATAGAAAAATGCTGAAATATTATATCAACCAAGTGGAAACATATTTTTTCTACTCCTCAACTATTATTTTCTGATTAATTTCGATGCAGAATCCAACACAGGTAAATTCATTCTCCGGGACACGTCGAGCTTCACTGTCTCGGCGCTTTTCTGGTGGCTGCCTGTAGATTCTGGTTTTCAGGAGTTGTAGTGGTGTGGGAATAGTGTGGTGGGTTTGTCCCAATAAAAAAAAATATACCAACGTAATTTGAACTTAAAACCAAAAGTAAACAAAAATATGTCTTGAAGTACTTTGTTGGTTTAAATCTTGAGATATTTTTATTTGCTACTAAATAGCTATTTAAACGATAAGGGTAAACACACCCAGTGTTTGCTTCGAGTAAGTATCTGTGCTCTTATTTGAGGGCACTCAGGCGGTAGAAGCCTAAACAAATATTACAAGGCCACGTGTAATCTCTGTAAATAACTAAATATATTACCTACAGGGATAACTTCCTGTTTCGGGCTTGGTTGCTGGTTTCTGGGAAGTCTTTATAATTCAATATTTATGTTATTTCCCCGATATTTGCCAATTTTTTTTTATTTCCCCGATGAATATTTGACATTGGTATATTATTTTTAGGTTAAATATTATATAAACATTTATTATGGATTGGAGAGTTTTCCTTCCGGGTTACGTATAATATCTAACTAGCTTTTGTCAGTGGCTTTGCCTGCGTGTATGTCCTTAGTGTTATTTCAGACTATAACCTATCTTTGTGGCAAAATACATACAATTCCGTTTCAACGTGTGAATATAAAACATCCATCCATTGAAACATACAAACTTTCACATCCTAACTTAATATTAATATGTAACAATACAAATCACTGAACCGATTGTCTGCATATACGTGGACATAGGGTACCTTTCTTCTCGAAAATAAGTACTGTTCCCGAGAAAAAGAACAATAACATTTATGCGATAGCGCCACAGGTACCATTCGAATCTATACTAATAATAAAAAGCTAAAGAGTTTGTTGAACGCGCTAATCTCAGAAACTACTGGTGCGAATTAAAAAATATTTTTGTGTAGGATAGTCCTTTTATTGAGGAAGGCTATAGTTGTGCTCCTTATAGATAAAAAAGGAGCACCAAAATACGAGAGATAACCAAAGTGATAGACGCGAAAAACCATGCACAGCGCCTAAAGTGGAAATGGGCCGGCCACATAGCAAAGCGTGCAAAACAGATAACAGATGGACAAAACGGGCCACAATGTGGAAAGGTCCAGAAAAGGAGCAAGAGGGAGACCAATGGACCGCTGAGCTGACGATATACAGAAAACCACAGGCTTGAACTGGATTGATATAGCAAAAGACAGGAAACAGTGGAAAAAGTTGGAGGAGGCCTATACCCGAGATGGGGCCATAACTTAAAACAAAAAACATTTTTTTTATTCTTTCTATTGTTAAACTACTCCAAACTACAGCAAGAGTGCTGGACGGCTAGCACGGCATGCTAGTTTAAATGACATTATCCGTCGTGCTCTTGTCACCGCCGGTGTGCCAGCCGTTTTAGAACCCAGTGGCTTGGCACGCGACGATGGGAAGAGACCAGATGAGATGACTATAATGCCATGGAAGTTGGGTAGACCTTTGGTGTGGGATGCAACATGTGTCGACACCCTTGCGCCATCCCATCTTCCTGGTACTACATGCTGTGCTGGTTCGGCTGCTGCAAGTGCTGATAACCTCAAACGGCGCAAATACAATGGCTTGACTTCTAGCTATGTATTTGAGCCGTTTGGGGTTGAAACACTAGGGCCTTGGGTCCGAGTGCCCACAAAGTTTTCAAAGACATCGCCAAGCGCATAGTCGACGCCTCGTGTGACCAGAGGGCTGGCCTATTTCTTGGTCAAAGGATCAGCATTGCCATCCAACGTGGTAATGCTGCCAGCGTTCTGGGCACTTTCCCCATTGACAGCGATGTGGATGAGTTTTTTGACGCCCTATAATTGTTTTTTTTTTATTATTATTATTTTAGTTTAGTTATTTTTGTAAATATTTTACTTTTAATTTTAGTTTTTAGATAAGAACAGTAATGATTAAATAAATATACTCCAAACTTAATTGTATAAAATGTATAATTTTGTTCTATAATTGCATGTAAGTTATGGATGAAATAAAGGCTTTATTATTATTAAAGTTGTGCTCCTCCATATCACATGTCTAAAAACTGATTACTGACTCTGCGGGGTCGCGACAATCTACCGGGGTCGCGGGACGGCTTCGATCAATAATTGATCGAAGCGGGACGGACTCATCAGGTAGGTAACCGTGACCCTGAAACGTAAAGAGCTATTGAAGGAACATAATGAATTTTAGTCAGCATAAGCTTGAGAGTTCCTCCTGTCTCACCCTGGACGGAAGGTCTCATTTGATGGTTCCACTACAACAAAAAATAATCCTTTGGTTTAACTGAACGACAAATTGAAAGGCCTGAGTTGACTAACTACCGTGTCAAACGGGGTGAATAGGAACGCAGGGGTGAATCGGGACAATTTTTTTTTGTTAGCGTGGTAAAATCATAAAATGAGTCCTCCCACCCCGGGCAGGGCGGGAGGGACTGTCAGACTTGTACTGACTAAAATCCACGGTGTCCTTCAATAGCCCTTTATGTTCCGGGGTCACGGTAATGAGATAAGTCCCGCGACCCCGGCAGGCTTTGGCCCTCTAGAGAGGGGGCCCCGTCATTATGTTGACGATCTTTGAGGCGCGCGTGGAACACAACGCGCCGTCGACCCGGGCATGGTCCATGATCGAGCAGCAAGTTGCCCTTTACTCGCCGCCCGCATGCCCCATCGGGACAAAACTTTGAAAGAGATTAGATAAATAGTGAGATATGATGGTATGTTGCAAACTAGGTCTCAAAATAATGTAGTATTATTTAATAAATAAAATTGCGTAGTTGTTGGTAACCTATCATATTAATTCAATATTAAAATCCCTGTTAAAGTTTTGTCCGAAATTCACCCCTGCGTCCCTATTCACCGCGTTTGACGGTACATTGAAACAAGCAGCTTAAAAATAGTTTACCAACCTCAGCTACAAAAACTAGGTACACTTGAAAATGCACTAAAACTTGACATAAACGTAGAGTTAGCAGTCAGATATCTACGCTAACCAAGTACCAAGTGCATGTGACTTTAAGTTCTAAAAAGAGATCAAAATCTGGTTTTACAACACAATGACTTTGTTTTCAACTTGAAGAACTTTAGAATAACTGCTATTGCATTTTGCCTCTTTAAAGCTATTGTCAAACAGACAGACGAAGCGAACGCAAGGCGAAAAGTTTTTGTTTGTTATGTATGGAATTGTTTGAAGCCTGTCACATAGACTATGGGACCGCTTTCGCTTTTCTATATGACAGGATTCGGATCGCATTCGCTTCGCGTTCGCTTTGCCTATCTGTTTGACAATAGCTTAAGTTCTAAAATTGAATAACCTCCTTTTTTAGAAGTCGGTTAAAAAGTGATCAAAATCTGGTTTTACAACACAATGACTTTGTTTTCAACTTGAAGAACTTGAATAATTGCTTTTACTTTTTGCTCCTTTAAGTTCTTTTTTTCTTGTCTATAAATCTATACTATTATGAAGCTGAAGAGTTTGTTTGATTGAACACGCTAATCTCAGAAACTCAGTCGAATTGAAAAAATCATTTTGTGTTCGATAGCCTTCACAACGAGGATGGCTATAGGCCAGGGGTTCCCAAACTGTGCGTCGCGACGCCCTGGTGCGTCGTAGAGAGTACAGAGGGGCGCCGTGATACGCGAGGGTCGACCATTCTCCGGATTAATATTGCGTGGAACCAGGGTTGTATAAGTATAAAATATCCACCAGAAAGAAGAGGATACTCTCATTGACCTTTTTTGCAGCAACAAACCCAGATTCACGTGCTCTGATTTCATGGAGTTTGGAATCAGGTATTATGTTTTATTATTCACCTGGTATCAACTACCTAGGGCGCCCGCGCCGAGAAAAAAATCTAAACCTGTATGTGCGCCGCGTGGTGAAAAAGTTTGGGAACACTGCTATAGGCTATATAACATCACGCTGGGACCAATAGGGGTTAAACGTAGGGGGTGAAACCACGGATAACAGCTTAAACACATAAAATGGGGTAAACGGAAAGATGATAGATATGTTTTTATCACCTTTTATAGAAAGGACAATATCTTTAATGTGGTAAACATGTATTGTCCAAGGATGTGGTCATATTTAAAACCTCAGACTACTTAATAGTTAGATTTTAAAGAGCAGTGGTGGCCCAGTGGTATCGGCCTCGATTTACGAGTTGTATGTTGTGGGTTCGAACCCCGTCAGGCGCTTTACTTTGTGTAATTTATTTCAACACCACTGCTCTCAAAACGGTGAAGGAAAACATCGTGAGAAATCGAGAAAAAAAATGTCCTAGAACAAAAAATTCGAAGACATGTGACATCTACCAATCCGCACTGGGCCCGCGTGGTAGATTACGGCCCACTCCCTCTCACAGAGAGGAGGCCTGTGTCCCAGCAGTGGGAACATTTATAGGCTGATGATGATGACTTAATAGTTAGGTACTATCCCAAACTAGTTTCTCTTATTTCTTGGGTGTTTTTACAAACATACAAATTCACAAACACAAACTCCCGACCCGTAACATCTACTTGTAGATAATATTTCAATCATTTAACCATTGCGCCAACCGTGCCCCTAACCACAGGTTTTTGGTTCAAGCTGTTTTATTTAATTTATTACTTTCTGTTGTGCCTATAAATGTTTACGCATTTCGATTGTTTTGTATATTTATAGCATACTATAAAGTAAAAACTTCTAATTTGTATAATTTTATTGGTATTTATTTTAATGAGCTTCGTATGACGACGTTATAATAAGACAGATATTTTTATTCTTCCAATAAGTTTACCACCTACTTGATTTCACCCACATAAAATCGTTTCCCATTAAGCGACATTTAAACACAATCTAATATCTTGGCATTTACAATGTATTATCTCTGAAATTGAAAGGTTGAAAAACAGTTTAAAGGTGGTTGCACATTTACCGGCACCGTACGCGCCGCCCGTGCCATACGCGCCGCGTTTTAGAATTCGTTGTATGACATCATTAGCTTTTTCCCGCGGTTTCACACGCTTAGCTCCTATTAATCATAATTCTCGATAAATGAACTATCCAACACAAAAGTAACATTTCAATAGGCTATTTGACTAAAAAATTCTAATTAATCCGTCAGTTAGATTACCAAATAATATTTGACCCGTATTTTTTCTTTTTTTACGCAAACCAAAATTGACGGAGATATGATGCTTTTAAAATTGCCAATGTCACAATTTAGTACATTTTTTACTGAATTCTGACGTCACGAGCCCCCACTTTCGAGTCTTGATGTGTTATATCTTGGTAAATATTCATTGATTTTACATAAATAAAAATATGTGTCCGTTATTTTTCAAAACTCTAAATAACGAACTTATTGGATTTATAATTTATTGATACTGTCAAATAGCCTATTCGGACCAGTAGTTTCTGAGATTAGCGCGTTCAACCAAAAAAACTCTTCAATTTGATATTATTACCGTACGCGCCGCATCTCTATACTTTCTGACGGGGTCCCCCTTAGAGGGCCAAAGCTTTCCGGGGTCGCAGGACTGTCTTATCATTTTATCATGAACTTAAAGGGCTATTGAAGGACACCGTGGATTTTAGTCAGTACAAGTCCGACAGTCCTTCTCGTCCTGCCCTGGGTGGGAGGACTCCATAAATTTGATGAATTTACCACGTTAAAAAATCTCTTTTCGTTATGTCCACTTAATATTTATTAGTACATTAATTTAGTTTTTAACTTAAGTTATGTTTGTAAATGTTAGTTCACCTGTTACTGGCAACTGTAGGTATAAAAATATTACTTATTATTTTTTGACTTACTTATTACTATATTACTCTGAAAATACTACCAGCATATAAATATTGAATGAAAAATGCTGACAGTGCTGATGTCGTCATTCCTAATGTGGCGCGTACGGTAATGATAAATGTGCGACCTCCTTAAGAAATATGGTTGTTTACAGAATCCAAACCGCCTTTGGTTTTTATCTTTCGGTAAAATTTTCCACCCATCTTTTCTCAGCTATCGTCGATAATATCGTTATTATGTCAGTTTTTACGCCAATGTGATGTGTACGAACACATTGTTCTATATTTATTTACTAGATTTTGCCAGTAACGTCACTCCCGTTAATTTAGAATCGTACCTGTACCTATGTAGTCAAAACAAACAAAAATATCTATTATAATATTTTTTTCGTACCACTTGCTCAAAAAAGTGACATTCTATGCCACAAAAAGCGAACAAAACAGGGAAAGAAAATTGTACTGAATTTCATTCATCCTCTAGGGGGAGAATGTGATTTAAATTTGGAATACATATACTGAACTACATCTGTGTTTACACTTTACACCATTGAGTTTGTATATAAAGCATTAAACCTCTTTTTGAAAAAGGAATACGCTTTTATTATGCAGTTATGATTATTAAATAAAATTACGAAAACCGACGAGGCCGTATGAGCTTGGTGACTTTGCTTTTCCGACAAAAAATATTAGTCTAGGAATTTGCAGCGTTTTTGTTTTCTTCAAATACATAAACGTTAAGTTTATTTTAATTGTCATTATTTTTAATAAATGCTTATCTCATATTATTATTGTGTTATTTTTTTCGCAAATGGTACGAAAAGTAGAGTATTTTCCTCGGTGATAAAGCTGTCTTAGTCTTGGATGAACTTAAATCCCTCGCTACACTCAGGACTCGTCTAAAATCCCTCGCTTCGCTCGTGATTTGTTTTTAACACCCTCGCTACGCTCGGGAGTAATCCTCGAGTCCTTCGTTACGCTCGCGATTTAAATCGTCACCCGCGACAGAAGACACTGCTTTATCCCCTTGGTTAATAATCTACTATTCTTTCGGAAGTCCGTGACTTTGTTTTTTATTTCCCTTACTTTTTTTCCACTGACTTGCAAAGAAAAGTTTTTCACCTTTGTGATGGAGAGTATAAGGCCCAGCGCACACCGCTGGAAGCGCAGCGGAGCGCACTTTAAGATAACAATTTAATATAAACCTTAGCTACCTTGATATACGGTCAATATAAGAATAAATTCGGACACGGTGCTCGGAGCGCCCTCAAGCTACCACAAGAGAATGCGCGCGACCGTATATCAAGGTAGATAAGGTTTATATTAAATTGTTTTATTAAAAAGCGCTCCGCCGCGCCTCCAGTGGTGCGCGCTGGGCCTAAGGATATATTTGTTTACAATCACTTAAAGCACAGATGTTTACCTCTAACCTGGTTCTATTTACATTAGTAACTATCTAAATATGGGCTCACATCAATCACGTAAGTAGGCCAAGAATTACACAGGCCACTAGGTAAATATTGGAAACAATGCTACATCATTATCAATCAACCTAATTTGATTTTTTTCGTCTTGAGCTTCCTATTAATTATATAGTTCTAAATAATTTACTAGCTCAGCCGCAGTGGTAGACGCCCGCGGCGACGGACGTCGTGGGACGATCTCCGGCCACCGTAGGCGCGGGCATGCGGGCGGCGAGTAATGGGCAACTCGCCGCCTGACCATGGACCATGCCGGGGTCAACGGCGCGTTGTGTTCCACGCGCGCCTCAAAGAGTGTCAGCAAGATGAGGGCCAAAGCCTGCCGGGGTCGCGGGACTTATTCCATTACCGTGACCCTGGAACGTAAAGGGCTAATGAAGAACACCGTGGATTTTAGTAAGTACAAGTCTGACAGTCCCTCCCGCCCTGCCCTGAGTGGGAGGACTCATTTGATGATTTTACCAGGATAAAAAAAAAGTAATGTTCCTACTAGCTTTAACGATATTTATTTTTATAATAAATTAGATAAATATGTTACGTTAGTTAGTGTAGTGTGCTACGTGAGTTCAACAAACGGATGTGCGATTAATTCGTACTATAAAACTACTGTACTGTGACGCGCTACAGTTCGAATGCACGCCTGAGCGACACACTGAAGTTTGACATTTCTCTCGTGCGACATGAAAAATGTTGTTTTATACATGCAGATAAATGTCTGGCTACCTATACGAGAACTTGTGGTTGCAACCGTGACAGCAAGACTCACTAGTTGACTTTACAACATTTCTAGTAATAGTCCTTGTTATCTCCACTACCTACTTACTAAGTATTTATTACTAGAAATGTTTTAAAGTCAACTAGTGAGTCTTGCTGTCACGGTTGCAACCAGAAGTTCTCGTATAGGTAGCCAGACATTTCTCTGCATGTACCTACTTATCAAATTAAAATTTTATGTCACACTGGCTAAGACAAAAAATACCAAAACCAAGCGATCCCCTTCTAACCTAACCTGTTCGAATCGGAATATCCAAGTCATGACCTTGCTGCGCTCGCTCTGGCATCCTAGTTATCCATACTTTCATTGTCGCACTGTCGATGTCGTAATGTCGAATTAATTTCGCACCAACGTGATGTTGAAGTTCTTGAACTAGAAAAAAAAAACAAATCTACAAGTTCAAACTACCTACTTACAACTTATGCAGGTTTGTTCAAATTGCATACAATTTGCAACTTGTTTATTGAGAACGCGGCCTTAAGAACGCATATTCTGAAAGTTGGCAACGTCGCAAATAGTTGTCAAATATTTTTTTATAATTTTAAAGTTTTAATTAATTGAGCAATATTACTGTGTGGAAATAAGAAATATGGCTCTGTAGTGCACTACAGAGCCGTATTTCTTATTTTCATACAGTAAATTTACCAAATTAATTTAAACTTGTAAATATTAGGTATATTTGACAGCTATTTGCGACGTTGCCAACTTTCTGGTTACGTGCTCTTAATGCATTATCGCCTTTGCAAAATATTTCTTTTGTATCTTGTTTGTACTACCCAGTGCTAAAACGTTTTCACCAAAAATCTTATGTGAATTCTAAAATACTTACACATGCACCAACGCAATTTGCATCATGTTTGGCTCAAATCCAGTTCGAAATGAAAATCTGGCGACTGAAATCATCGTTATGAATGAAAATTACTTCCATGCATACGAAATATTAGATTATTTTGTTTTTCATGATATTATTTTAACTAGCAATTCACCCGCTACTTCGTTCTAGCTTATGGATATCTGAAACGGCGCTAATTTTGGACCAGTAGGGTAATTTTTCATAAGAAAAAGAGTTCAATCCGTTTTATTTTTTCATTTCATCCATTACTAGCTTCTGCCCGCGGTTTTACTCGCCTGAAGTTTTGGCCTTCGACCCACCTCGTCGCATCTCATCACCCGTTCCCGCTTTTAGTTTTTCATACAAACTCATCATCATCATCCTCAGGGCGTTAATCCCGGTTGCTACCTTGGCTTCCACCTCGGTGCCCGGGGTCCGCCTTCCTACCTAGACGCCTCCATTTCGCACGGTCTTGTGCATCTCCTGCCGTGAGCCCATTAGCACGCATATCGTCTCTTACGACGTCAAGCCAACGTTTCTTAGGCCTTCCTCGTTTCCCTGGCCCCGGCGGGGGCGGCATGGCAAGGCATTTGTTTCCCACGTAATCGGCCGGTTTTCGCAAAACGTGGCCATACCAGCGTAGGCGACTTTCTTGCAGTTTATCTGCTATGTCACGGACATGAAGGCTGCGCGGATGCGGGAGTTTTTAATGCGGTCCTTCCGCGAGACTCCGCACGTCCAGCGCAGCATATTCATTTCCGTGACACGCAGGTTCTGCTTATGTCGCTCAAGTATAGGCCACGCTTCACTGCCATACAAAAGGACAGGTCTAATGATGGTCTTATAGACCTGTCCTTTGAGCTTAACCGGCATTTTTGGGTCACAGATAACCCCCGCCACCTCGCGCCATTTCGCCCAGGCGGCCGAGATACGTGACTTGACGTCGCTATCGACGTCCCCGGACTCGTGGAGCACCAATCCCAAGTATCTGACCTGTTCCGTGCGCTCGACTGTGTCTTCGCCAATGCGAACAGGAGCAGCATTTGTGGTATTGCAGGCCAGGTACTCGGTCTTCGCCGCATTAATTTTCAAACCACCGTTTTCCAGCGACTCCTTCCATGCTGTCACACGTTGTACCAGGCGCCCCCCGTCCGAGTCCGCCAGCGCGATGTCATCGGCATACATGAGCAGCCATGGCGGCTGCTCATGTAAGTCCCTGATGTGAGTGGACAGCACATCTAACACCACGCTGAACAAAAACGGACTGAGGACAGAGCCCTGGTGAACTCCGACGGTGACGGGGAAGGGTTTCGTATCGCCAACCGCGGTCCGAACTATAGAACCGGAGTCTCGGTACATATCCCGGATGATGTCAACATAGGTCTCGGGTACTCCTTTGGATCTTAATGCCCACCAGATCACCTGACGAGGGACACAGTCGAAGGCCTTCTGCATATCTAAGAACAGAAGATGCAGAGGCGTGTTCTTCGATCTGTACTTCTCCATGACAACCCTTAGGGCAAAAATGGGATCCATGGCGCCATGCCCCGGACGAAACCCATATTGACACCCCGAGACCGTACACTCCTGTCTGATCCGAGAGTCAATTACCCGCTCGAAGAGCTTCATGGTGTGGGACATAACCTTAATACCACGATAACCACCACACTCCTGCACCGTTCCCTTGCCTTTGAAGACTGGAGTGATAATACTCACTCTCCATTGGCTCGGGATCTTTCCGGTGAGGAGCATGCCTTAAAAAGGTGGGTTAAGATGCCCACACCACGAGGACCCATCGCCTTCCAGGCTTCAATAGGAACTCCATCGGCTCCGACAGCTTTCCGGTTCTTCATGCAACGAAGAGCCACATGTACTTCCTCGTGAGTTACCGGGGGCACCAGTCCCTGATTTGGAGGGAGATCCGGTGACAGCACCTCTTTATGCTGCTTGTTCAGCAGCTCGTGGAAATACGAGCGCCATCTCTCCTTCACCGCGAGGTCTTCGCATAACAGTTTGCCTTCAGGGTCTCTTACACAGCGGCACTTTGTGATATCCAGTGCCGCTTTGACCCTGGAACGTGCCAACTTATATATGAGCTTTTGCCCCTCAGACGATTCCAACTTATCATAAAGTGGCTGTAAGTGGTCTCGTCTGGCTCTGGCGACGGCTCTTTTAGTGGTACGTTTTGCAGCTCGGTATGCGTCGCGGTCTTCGAGAGATTTGGACGCTTGCCACGTTTTGAAGAGAGCTTTCTTCACTCTGATCTCCCTCTGGACTGTGTCGTCCCACCACCAAGTTTCCTTGTCACACTTGCGACCGCCCCTGGACAAGCCGAGCACCGATTTTGCCGCTTCAGTGATGGCAGCCTGAATCCTGTCCCAGTGGCTTTGCACAGGTTCGCCATCGGTACCATCACACTTATTGCCAATGGCCGAAGCAAACGACTGGGACGTGGTTTCATCTAGTCGCCACCACCGTATTTGGCGTTCTCGGCGCTCAATATACTTATCCCTAGGCTTGACACGAAAGTCCATAACAAGGAGGCGGTGTTGAGCAGTAAGACTCTCACCGGGTATGACCTTGCAGTTGGCTACCTTGCTGATATGGTGCCGCCGCGTGAGTAAGAAATCGATTTGGGTAGCGTGCCTCCCGCTCTTGTAGGTGATCAAGTGTTCGGATTTCTTTTTGAAATACGTATTCACGATGGCAAGGTCGGCCGCCGCACACGTTTGAAAAATATTCTCTCCTTCTGCGTTACGGGTACCGTATCCAAAACCACCGTGAACACGCTCAAATTCCTCGCACCTGTCACCCACATGACCGTTCAGATCGCCACCCAGAACGATTCCCTGTGACAACGGGATGTCACGAAGCACCCCACCGAGTTGGTCCCAGAATGCAGCCTTTTCAGCGTCGCTGCAACCGACCTGCGGCGCGTAGGCGCTTATCAAGTGGGTTACAACCCCATCAATAAGCACTCCCACGACCATAAGCCGATCTTTCCGATTCTTCCGATTCTTCGGGTTGGGGCTAACGTCTTTAACCGTGCCCACCCCCGACACGGTAGCCCTCGCCCATTTGCCACAGGAGTCGGGCGAAACTCCTGCGCGCCGTTTTGCGGCGGCGCCCTATCTGTGGCAAATTTCCTTTTTCTCTTTTCCATTACGATTGGCTAATTTTGGCTTTTGCAGGAGCGACTGCCGTCTGACCTCTCAACCCTAAAAGGGAAAGCCTGCGCCAGAGCCTCGTCCGCTGTACGGCAGGTGCACCAACTGGCAGGTGAGGTTGACTTGGGCTCCGAGGACCTTGGTGGGGCCCCATATGCACCCCACATTTTGCATACAAACTATAAACCCAAAAACAACCCCTAAGAGGCCGAATTACACAAAATTGACGGGATTTTGTGTCCGTGAGCACCTACGTCATAAGTTTGGTTTTGAATTATTTTTGGAAGTTCAGGGAAGGTTGAAAAGGTGAGCAAATATGATAAGAAAAAAATTGATTCTAGGACGGTAACGAAGTTTGCCGGGTAAGCTAGTATTAAGATAACCTCATCAATATCATTTTTAAAAACCTATCCTTATGGATAGGTCTTTACAAATGATATTGAGGTTACTAATGTATAACAGTTATGTAAAATGTTGACTAGATGCTCTATCATAAAATTTCATTTCATAAGTCTCCAACATAATATCTATTAATATATCTATACCAATATTATACAACTGAAGAGTTTGTTACTTTGTTTTGTTGAACGCGTTATACTCAGGAACTACTGGTTCAAATTGAAAACATATTTCTGTGGTGTTGGTAGCCCATTTATGGAGGAAGGCTATAGAATATATAACATGATGCTACGACCTAAAGGAGCCGAACAGCGTATTATTGTAATACGATTGTGGACG
Organism: Agrotis exclamationis; assembly: GCA_950005045.1. Lineage (NCBI taxonomy): Eukaryota > Metazoa > Arthropoda > Insecta > Lepidoptera > Noctuidae > Agrotis > Agrotis exclamationis. The sequence continues at coordinate 15,210,834 of OX465429.1, read as the reverse complement.
CTGTTTCTGGTATCGCTTTGTCATGCAATCCGCTTTGCAGCTTTGCTACCTCACAAACCTTATATATATTGGTACAACTGACCAAAAATCGGTATTAATAAAACATGTAAAATTATAGAATCAGGCGCTACTTTTGGAAATCCATGAAATTAAATGTTATTATAAAAATCCAAGCTCTGATACAGAATGCAGTCCCACCCTCCTGCCCTCTTGCATATGCACATACAGGAAAGGATCATGCATATGCACACATGCAGGAGAATGGAGATACGTTCCGAGGGGTGTTTTTATTCTTTCTTTTTTATTTTGCTTTACCCCACACTAGGGATTTCTTCTGTATCGTGGGTGCTTTTACAAACATAGAAACTCATACACAAAACACCCAGACCCGGAACAACTACTTACAGATCATACAAATATTTGTCCCGTACGGGAATCAAACCCGCGATACACAGCGCAGCACTCCAATTCTTCAGCCACTGTGCCAAACGTGCCGTCTACTCCCTTAGAACGTCAACGAAAATGCGGGTCCTATGAATATAACTCGAAACTTTTGAGTGAAGCCTACTCCCTATGTTTCTCTTCCGACAGATAACCGGCAGGAATTCCACTTAAGTCGATATAAGTTAATATCAGGGCAACCTACGCAAAAAATAACATAATGTAATATAAATAAAATTATATTACATATCTTTGAAATAGTTGCATAGCATAAGTAAGAATGTCACTATTTATAAACCCTTTTCTTTCTTTCTATTATGTAATAAAAATATAGTAAAAAAAAAACAATTATATAATAATAATTTTTAACTACGGAACCCTTTATTGTGCGTGGTACAAGTCCAACGCGCACTTGGTCAGTTTTTTTTAAATTCTACTGGACTCATTTAATTTGAAGAAACCACAAAAAACCAGGTTGCTAGTTTTTTTTAGAAACAAGAATAAAACCGAACACAATTTTAATTTACTTGTTCAAAACTTTTCTCTCATTCATTATTCTGTTAACGTGAAAATGTGTTGAATTTTTAGTTTAATAAAGGACAGTTTCGTGTCTCTCACTACACACCTACAGTAGACCCCGCCAAGGTTTTATTAAATGTAACACAGATACAGTGTCGTAGCGAGGCCGAATATAGGAGGGGCCAAGACGCATCTGCGAGGCCTTGTAAGAGTCAATGAGGCCTCGCAAAGCTGGTGTCGCTGGCAATCACGTTAATAGTATAGATGATTTGGGGGAACCAAATCATCCATCACCTTTGTGAGCCCTCTTTGACTCTTTCAGTTCCCAGTTAGAAATAAAACGTTAAGTACGCAAAATCATCTTTTTTTTTAGCGTGGTAAAACCATCCCCTGACCCCGGTCGGACAGCGAGTTGCCCTTTACTCGCTGCCCGCATGCCCGCGCCTACGGTGGCCGGAGATCGTCTGCCGACGTCCGACACCGTGGGACCGTCTACCACTGCGGCTGGGGTAGAGGGAGGACGCTATCCTCTCCCTCACGCGGCCCGCCTCCTCTTTCGCGAGCATGGCCGGGGGCTAAGGCCCGCATCGCCCCAGCCTAGATAAGGAACTGCACAGACAGACGGAACTTTACTCATTTTGTGTAGTTGGCTTGTTAGTGTTGCCACTTCAAATAAATGCTCGTCCTGTTGGCAACTCAGTTTCGTGGTCACACAAAGTTTGTTAGGTACAGGTATGGAATTATTTAGTAGTAAGCTCCTTTTGGTTAAGCAAATTTACTTACTTTGAGTTTAGGTTACTTTAGAACGCGGGCAGTTTCTAGAAAGACGATGTTCAGGCTAAATCACAGAGGACAGAAACACGAAACAGAAATCTGTGGTCTGTTTTCTTGTGTTTGTTATAATTTTGTCATGTCTGTCCGTCCCCACTGTTTAATTTAATGTTCGTTATTTTTGTTACTTTTACTTTTTTAAGCGTGCACAGAATAAAATATATTTTCTTTTTTTTTTCTTCTGAAGTAGTCAACAGGCTTTCGAATCTCTAGCCTTGATTAGAACTTTTTATTCGATCAAATCTCTCAAGCTTCTAAATTGTCCTCAATTTTGATGTTTATTATCAATTAAGGCCGATGCCTTACGTATTTGTACACACACACAGGCACGCTTCAATGATACCAAAGTGGTATCCATTGACGTGTGCCTGTGTACGAATTTCTACGGATTTATATTACGACCGTCCGTCGCCTGGATACCAAACTCGTAAGTAATCGGAGACTTGCGTCGTGTTGTGTGCGAAGGGACTAACAGAAAAATTCAATACTTAACTCTTTGCCTGGCCCGGGAATAGAATACTCAGCAGTTGGGCATCAACTTCCTAGTGTTTTCCCAATTATATTGGGGTCGGTTTCCAATCAAACCGGATGTAGCTGAATATCAATACTTTACGTGGAGGGAATGCCTCTGAACTCCACAACCCAGTAACTGGGTAATACGATACCCGTTGGTAAGATTGGTTTGCGTAATCTCGCGATTACATAATCATCATCTTAGGACGTCCTCTGCTGAACATAGGCCTCAGGCCACTCCCACAGATTTCTAATAAGACCTACGTTCTTCATTAGATCGCCTCTCCACCTTATGGGTGGACATCCTACGCTGCACGTGCATGGTCTCCATTCAGAACCTTACGATTCAATCGGTCATGAGTTCTGCGTGCTATGTGGTCTGCCAATTACCACTTCAACTTACTAATTCGCTGGGCTATGTCGGCAATTTGAATGTACGAATCTCATTTCCGACTTGATCACGCAGAAAGACTCCAACCATAGCCCTCTCCATACCAACGACCATTTATATCTAGACGCCTCATACACGATCTGACTAACGCAAATTTTCTGCCAAGTCGCTGAGGTGCGACGTAAGCGAGGGGGACGGGGTACTGCGTTCTGATTGGCTAACTCAAGGTCAGTGCGACGAGGGGACTCACAGGAGTGGTCGAAACTAATACGAACTTAGAGTTTTTTGCCTAATGTGTTGACAGACATCGGTCGCCTGTGATTAGGAGTCTAGATATAAATGGTCGTTGCTCCATACCTAGCGAGCTCCAAGAGCTATTCTTGCGGCTTACTACATGGGGTTTAAAGAATTGGTGAAATGTGGTTGTCGTGGCACCTCTGCCCTTGGGAGAAAACGGGGGTGAAGTTTTCATCATCATCATCAGTCTATAATGTTCCTAATGCTGGGGCACAGACCTTTCTCTAAGTGAGCCATAATCCACCACGCGGGCCCAGTGCGGTGATGTCACATGTCTTCGAAATTTTAGTTCTAGGACATGGTGGATTCCTCACGTTGTTTCACGGTTTTTAACCGACTTCAAAAAAAGGAGGAGGTTCTCAATTCGATCGGTATGTTTTTTTTTTTATGTATGTACACCGATTACTCCGAGGTTTCTGGTCCGATTAGTGTAATTCTTTTTTCGTTCGATGCAGTATACTTGCAGTTTGGTCCCATAAAAATTTCATCCAATTTGGTTCAGTACTTTTTATTTTGTGAGCATTTTTATTGATGGACGATGTGATGATCTTTACTTTTTTGAGTGTTTGTTCTGAATGTTGGGTATGAAGTTCAGCAAGTTGTTGTGTAGTTGCGTACCGCAAGTTGGTCTAAATTTAAAACTTGATGGCAAAAAACTTGATACTATTGCAGAAACTGTATTCTTGGGTATTACGATTGATTCGAAATTACAGTGGGGCGCCCACATTAGAACTCTTTTGAGCAGATTAAGCTCCGCTGCGTACGCGGTAAGGAAAATAAGGCAGCTAACTGATACGGCCACAGCTAGGTTAGTATACTTTGCCTACTTTCATAGTATTATGTCGTATGGCATTCTGCTGTGGGATCAGCAGCAGACGTAGATTCAGTTTTTATATTACAAAAGAGAGCAATCCGTGCGATATATAAAATGGGTCCCCGTGAGTCACTTAGAGAAAAATTTAAAGAAATCGAAATATTAACACTGCCGTCACTTTACATATTAGAGAGTATTTTATACGTACGTAAAAACCTAGGAAATTTTAAGATTAGAAGCGATTTCCATAATATTAATACACGGAGTAAACACGAAATTGTGATACCCAGATTCAGACTAGCAAAGACAAGTAAGTCGTTCGTTGTAAACAGCATACGTTTTTATAATAAATTGCCCAAGTCAGTCATAGAACTAACTGACGGAAAGTTTAAAACCCACATTAAACTTTATTATATTAAAAAAGCATATTACAAAATTAAGGACTACGTTGAAGACAAAGATATTTGGCAATAGTTCCTTCTGCTCATGCGGCTTCCCTGGTTCTTCAACAGTTTTATTATAAATTAGGTATATTGTCTATTAACTGCTCTGAATCACGGTACTACCTTTTATTTTTACTTGTATACATTTTTTTTTTGTTGTTTATGTGTTTGTTTTGTCTCTTTTTACCTTTTTTTGTTTTATCTTACAATGTTTTAATTTAGTCATTACCTATCTTTGGCTAATATAGCTTCTTTTTTTTATATAGCTTCTTTTTTACTCTAGAATTGTGAATGCGAGAACATTGTTGGTTGTGTAAATTCCCCGATGCCCATTTTATCTTTTTCGTCTAGTTTATTACGTATATATTATTATATACTTTTTTATTTTATTATTATTATTTTTTGTTAAGATTTTGGTAAGAGCCTCTTCTTATCGTGCCTACGATGTTCTCTCGTATTTATGTATAGGTACCAATCTGTAACAATAACATTGTAAAAGCAAATATTTTAAAAGAGTAACCATGGAGTTTCTTGCCGGTTCTTCTCCATGGAAGCGACCAACCCGAACCGTGCCAATTTTTTTTTTTTCCCTCGACGTTTTATAAGTGCCCATTGTGGCCCATGTAAAATAAAATATTTTGATTTTGATTTTGAAATACCGGTGCTAAGGATTACCAAATTCTAGTGCACATGTAAGAAAATGATGTATTTGACAAGAATTTGGGTTGAATATTTAAACTAAAAAGAGTAAAATAAAAAAACTTTTTAAAAAAAAAATTAACCGCCTTCAAAAACAACCACAAAAAAGGGTAAAATAACCTACAAAATAACTTTTCTTTCGGAAGTCGGTGGCATAAAAGACAACGAAATAAATAATAAAAAAACAAAGCCACCGACTTCCGAAAGAAAAGTTATTTTGTAGGTTATTTTACCCTTTTTTGTGGTTGTTTTTGAAGGCGGTTAAATTTTTTTTTTGAAAGTTTTTTGTTCTGTATTGTTCTTAGCTCTTTAATTTAGGTTATAGTCTCTTTAACTGTTTCTAATGACGTGGCTAAGAATATTCATTAAGTGTTAATAAATGCCAGGCTTGAAGTTATGGCGTTCTTGAAAGTAATTAAATACTTTAATTTAGACGTAAATTATGGTAAATTAACCAGATTTAATTTAATTAAAATAACTAAGGCAGTGTATTAATAATGAAAATAATTGCGTAAAGTTACTGCCTGTTGCCTGCAGATCCGCCTGCATGTAACTGGAAAATTATCCCATAGGAATTATTCCAGGCTATAATAACTTATCTCTGTGCTAAGTTACATCAAAATCCGTTTAGCAATTTCGATGAATAAGTTTACATTTACGGTATAAATAACTTAGGCCTGCGGCTTCGCTCGCATTAATTCGCCCGGATTGTACATACGCCAGCAGGTCAACCTACCCCAATATGTCAAATTTTACCATTCAATTATTATTCTTTCACTATTGTAATAAGGTTGAATTTGACAGATTGATGTAGGTTGATGTTTTAGCGCCGTCTGATACTAGTTCCGGGATTTAACGTACCCTATGTCCATTTTTGTATAACGTCTGGGTGTCACCACTGCGAGGATCGCCCGGAAGATACGGTGGAGCATACGGTGCAGGACTGCCTCGCTTGGACAGAGCACCGCCGTGTCCTCACGACGGCGATAGGCGGAGACCTCTCGCGCCCGGCATCGCTAGAGGCCATGCTACGGGGCGAGACGGAGTGGAAAGTCGCCTCCTTCTGCGAAGCAGTCATGCTAGCAAAGGAAGAGGCGCGCCGAGTGAGGGAGAGGGGAGCGTCCTCCCTCCATCACAGCCGCAGTGGTAGACGCCCACGGCGTCGGACGTCGGCAGACGATATCCGGCCACCGTAGGCGCGGGCATGCGGGCGGCGAGTAAAGGGCGACTCGCTGTCCGACCATGGTCGACGGCGCGTTGTGTTCCACGCGTGCCTCGAGCGTCAGCATTATGTCAGGGCCGCCCTTTCGAGGGCCAAAACCTGCCGGGGTCGCGGGACTCACGAATTACCGTGACCCCGGAACGTAAAGGGCTAATGAAGGACACCGTTGGATTTTAGTCAGTACGAGTCTGACGGTCCCTCCCGTCCTGTCCTGAGTTCAGCCTGGGAGGACTCATTTGATGATTCTACGACGCTAAAAAAAATGTCTGTGTCTGTATACCAGACATCATTATATTTATGACAATTTTCAAGATAATCGGTTCACTGGTTTTGACTTGAAAAGGTAACAAAAAACAAACAAATTTACTTTCGAATTTAAAATAATTATTATAGTTATGATTATGATAAAACATTAAAGTTAAATTATGATTATGATAATAAATATATTAAGATAAGATTTAGGACGATAAAAAGCTCTATTTGAGTCAATGAACCCTGGTTGTACCTTCGTGCGGTCCTTTTGTTTCGTCGTTCGCTTTGTCTATTAACAATATTTGATAATATTGTATTACACTACTGCTTTTGTTCCACAATTTCTGATTCACGAGAGGATAATGACCTATAATATAATGTGGTCATAAGTTCCAATGTTAACGTATCTTTTATAAGTAATGTTAAATGTATTCATAATTATATCTCTTTGTAAAATTATTTTATAATTCATTTTCTATTATTTTCATTTAATTAAATACTTAATTAACTAACCTAATAATAAATTGAAACGAAACAATATACGCGAGCAAAACAAAAGCCGACACTGGATGGCTCGGACGCTCGGTCGATCGCCAGCGTCAGCGCGCTCTCTTTCCTCGGCTGAGACACGTCCACACTAACCAAGCTGCTTCGCGCGGCAAATGACTCGTGAGGCTGCTCGTTCTGTGTAGACGCACCTAATCACGAGAATGGCGTAATGAAATTTGACAAAGAGGTTAATTAAGGTCATAGCACACTTAAACGACTCTGCTCCAACACCGCTCCCACCCAACACCGCCCTAAACTAAGACGACTGCTAGCAGTCCACGCGGTGACAGCTAGCAGGCACCCAGCAGTCCACGCGGCGACAGCTAGCAGACGGCCAGCTGTCCACCCGCCGCCGACCGCTCTCGCTTTTCGCGATAAACGCAGTGACTGAGCGACGACGGCGCGGCGACTGCTAGCAGTGAGCGCGCGGACACCGCACCGACCGCTCGTCTACGACGTGCGGCCAGCGAGGCGTCAACTACCGAGCAGTCTGACGGCGGTAAGCTCGCTGACAGCGAGCTGTCTGCTAATTTATGATACTAATGTAAAAAATATCTAAAGAGCAATATTTAAGGCTCATATTTAAATGATATTCTTTTTGCCGGGTGGGAGCAGAGTCGTGTAAGTGGGCTATGACCTTTATAGTCAGGAACAACACGCATAGTATCGCAGCGTGTGGCGGGTTCGATCCCCGCACACGTAATGCAAGTAGTTGTTTCGGGTCTGGGTGTATGTGAATTTCTTTGATTTGGAAACGCACCCACGATACAGGAGAAATAATTCCTTGTGAGGGGAAACGTTTAAATAAAATTGGATACAGTTTATCCCAGTAGACGTTTATTTATCCCGGTCGGTCATAAGTTCCTGTAGGATAAATCTTGAGTGAGGTGGCATAAGCGAGCAAAGCCAACAACTATTGATTAACGAACAAAGGATTTTAGAAATGACAAGATGTCACTTGCAGAACTCCTTTGATTAACAAAATATCGGTCCCTATTGTATTCATTAAGGTCGGATTAGTTTAATTAAAGCCACCTGTCTCTATAATTCAATATCGGATAACGGCTATCCTGAAATTGGAGGGATCAAGCCCTTCCTGTCTGACAGAATGTTTCAGATTGAAATAATTATGAATTGTGGTGACAGTGGTGGATTACCGCCATGTCCACGCGGGAGGAGGCTTGTGTCCCAGAAGTAAGAACACTAAGCTGATTAAACATGAAATTTAAAATCTATAGTAACTATTGAAGGACACCGTGGATTTAGTCTGATAGTCCCTCCCGCTCTGCCCGGGGTTCAGGACTCATTTGATGATTTTATCACGATAAAAAAAAAATTATAAAGCTGAAGAGGTTTTTTGTTTGTTTGAAAGCGCTAATCTCAGGAACTAATGGTTCACTACTGGAACTAAACGGAAAGATGATAGATATGTTTTTATCACCTGCACGTGTTGTTCCGGGTCTGGGTATTTGTGTATGTGAGTTTCTTTATTTGTAAACGCACCCACGACATACTGGAGAAATTCATAGTGTGGGGTGTGTATTTTATGTTCCCTTTTTTTGTTTTTTTAGCGTGGTGAAATCATCAAATGAGTTCTCCCACCTAAGGCAGAGCGGGAGTCCTTCAATAGCCCTTCACGTTCCCGGGTCACGGTAATTCGTGAGTCCCGCGACCCCGGGCAGGCTTTGGCCCTCTAAAGGGGGGCCCCGTCATTATGCTCACCAGGGGCGTAGCTACCGCCGTATCTGCCGTATCAATTATACGGGGCCCCCGGGCCACAGGGGCCCCCAGCGTGCGTAAACAACACAGAAAAATATTAAAAACTTTAATATATCTATGGTAAACAAAAATTAATAAAAACTTAATGATTTATTAAATAAAAAGTTCTTTACTTTTACACAATTTATTGTCTAATCTATCTCTGGTGTTTTTATTATTATTATTTATATGTAATACTGTTTTAAGCACGAGATTGTCTATTTGAAATCCCGGGAAGATCCATATTTCGAATTTTCGAAGCAAGTATTAAAATAACTCTACCTAATTCCGACCTTTTTTTGATGACCTTTGTCCAATTTTTTGTTTACATTTCGGCGTAGTTACAGAGAAATGCATTTTTTTTCTTGAGTGATAAGTCTTTACCCTACCGGGCACCCAAACAAATTTTTATACGGGGCCCCGCCAAGGCACGCTACGCCACTGATGCTCACACTCTTTGAGGCGCGCGTGGAACATTAAGCGCCGTCGACCCAGGCATGGTCCATGGTCGGACAACGAGTCGCCCATTACTCATAGCCACCCGCATACCCGTGCCTACAGTGGACGGAGATCGTCTGCCGACGTCCGTCGCCGTGGGCGTCTACCACTGCGGCTGGGATGGAGGGAGGACGCTGTCCTCTTCCTCATACGGAGTTAATTTTAGAGTTGTAGCGGGTGGAGCCGCTAACAACAGCTAGTTAAAAAAGAAATACAACACTGCTGCTTTGCAATCTTCTACGACCCTTTAAACATTTCACACCCAAACTGTGAAGTCATTTGTCATGCGCTCTTCCTTGTTTACTTTTAATTTTTTGGCCATTAATTAAATAATTGTTTTAATTGTGTTGTCCTTTTTCAAACAGAAATTGCAAAATACATTATTGTTTTTTTTTTTCATGTACTTTTTACGAATTGAAGTGTTACCGGCATTATCAAGAATTTATACGTTTTGAGTTCGCGTTTAGTTACATCAAAAACATGCAATAGAAAATGATGAGGTGAAATTAAAACAGGTGTACCAAATTGTTTCTATGGTCCAAGAGAAGGCATATTAAAAAAATAATTGCATATTATTCCCTATTTAAAATAATTAATAAAGTCAATCTTGAGAACATTATGTTATTCTCATAAGACAGATTATTCTCATCAATGTGAATTTTTATGAAATATCGCAGCAATACGCTGATTTCAAAGTCGGCCTTGTTTTAACTGGCTTTGAAAGTCAATATGTAACTTTATATCACACCCATTATAAGGGACAGGTTCCTTTATTAGACTCACATTTTGCAAATGTACCAAGGGTTGAGCCCATACCATCCACACGCACACGGACTCTCGGCTCACTCAGTTTTTTTGCTAAAAATACTATTTAAGGATCTACTGTACGCAGCACGTAAGTTTGGGGGCTTTTTTAATGAAAAACATTTACTTTGAATAAAATCTTTTTTTTTTTACTAGAAACGTCAAGTCTCAATTCAATTTTTTTCCAATAGCCGGGCCACTCTATTAATGTAATAATGTCTCGTATTAATGTCCATTTTAGGCATTTTTTTTAATATCTCTCTCTCTCGTCTTACCATAAAAAAGATAAAACTGTTGACCATTGTCAGGTCATTTCACCTTGATATTAAGGGTCGTTTTGCAGTTACACTTTTTTAGACAAGCGTTCAAAAGATGTTTGTGTGGTACGACGGTTATTTAAATCTATTTGAGCGGTGGGAACGGGAAACTGTCTTTTATGGATTGGCTGTGAAGTCAAACCTTCACAATACTTTTTTCTAGCTCTCATCAACCTATCCGAATCTGTCATATTGAATAATATGATATATTCCCTTTATGTCGAGTCCCGTTATGTCGAGTGTGGAAGTCTATTTTTGACCAAAGTATTGATATTTAAAGCTTTCTATTACCTTTATATCGAGTTTGGTGAAGAAGTACAGTCAGGAATGTAAATTAAAAGCCAATGGCATAAAAACACTGTTTTATTATTTGTTCTATTACTTATTTTCATATATCACAGGATCACAGGAGCGAGTCGGATGGCGGGGTCTTTCAGACGCCGCCATCCTCTTCTAACCTAAATTGTCCGAGTCGGGGTGCCAGCAAGTCCCGAGGTTAGACCTAGTTCTAACCGGCTAAACCTAGTTCTAACTGAAGATAAGTAGGATACGCCTAGGTTTAGCCAGTTAAACCTAGGTAACCGCACTTCGGGCCTTAACCGTAACATGTACATTTCATTGGACGTGACTGTACCTCTAAAATATGCTATAATTAAACTCGACATAAAGGGAATAGAAACGGGACGAGGCTAATAGAAGCGAGGTAAGGTTTTCGGCTTGACATAACGGGATTCGACATAAAGGGAATAAACCTTGAATATCAACTTTCTTCGTTTGTGATAAAGTTGGGAACCCATTAAATTTTGACAGATTGGAGTGGGTTGCCGTACTGGCTTCGGTACATCTCTGACTAAGAGATTTCAAGAGATTTTGGGCGTGTTGTTATGTTATGTTTAAGGTTACATTATTATCAGCCTATTGCCGCCCACTGCTGAACGTAAGCCTCCACCAAAGAGCGCCAACCCTCCCAGTCCTGGGCAGTCCGCATCCATCCGCTGCCAGCCACATTCTTCAAATCATCGACCCATCTTGTCGCAGGGCGTCCTACACTACGTTTGCCCATTCGCGGTCTCCACTCTAGCACATGTTTGCTCCATCTGCCGTCTGTCCGTCTACAGACGTGGCCGGCCCACTTCCACTTCAGCATGCTGATTCTAAGCGCAATGTCGGTTACTTTGGTTCTCTGGCGAATGACTTCGTTACGAATTCTATCCACCAGAGAAACCCCGAACATTGCTCTCTCCATTGCACGCTGAGCAACCTTAAAATTGTGGACCAGGCCGATAGTAAGTGTCCAAGTTTCGGCTCTGTAAGTCATTACGAGTAGGACACACTGGTTGTTTAAGGTTGCCAACCTTAAACAAGGATCTTAAATATTTTATTGTAAACCGTATGCTCAACATTTCTTTAGAACGACCACACTTTACATAACTACCGTATATTATATATACGTACATGACGTTTATTGTGAGGGTCGAATTTTATTGGATATCACATTTACGCTCGTCTGGCTTCAGCCTAATAATAAAATAGAAAGGCGTTGAAACGTTGTCATGACGACATAGTGGGTGGAACTGGGCCTTAACTTAGTCTTAGCACAAGCTTAACCGAGTTACGCAGAATATTAGATGAGCCCTAGAAACATGTAATATCTCTGAATGCTTACAAATCAAATGTACAAACAAGAAAGATTGGTGTAGATGTTTGCTAAAAAATATTGACAGAAAAGCTCCAAAGATTGAACGACAAGTACCTACTACGGTGAAAAAATAAACAATCTTAAATATCTATGCCAAAGGAAATTGGGACCGCGTTCGCCCGTTTTTGGAAGAAAATCTTGATTTAACAGCACACTTGAATAACTCTAACCATTTTGAATAAACATACAATCTTTGTTTTTTTTTTATACTAGCTGTTGCGAGCGATTTCTCGATTATCCCACGGGAACTTAGAATGTAATAGTGGGATGAAAAATATCCTATGTTTGAATCCAGGTTATAAACTATCTGTGTACTAAATTTCATCCTAATCCGTTCAGTAGTTTTTTTTACCGACTTCTTAAAAAGGAGGAGGTTCTCAATTCGGTCGGTTTGTTTTTTTTATGTATGTACACCGATTACTCCGAGGTTTCTAGTCCGATTAGTGTAATTCTTTTTCGTTCGATGCAGTATACTTTCCCATTGGTCCCATAAAAATTTCATCCAATTTGGTTTAGTACTTTTTATTTTGTGAGCATTTTTATTGATGAATGGTGTGATGATCTTTACTTTTTTGAGTGTTTGTTACGCGATTACTCCGCCAATTGTGGACTGATTTTCAAAATTATTTTTTTGTTGTACCTGGAATAGTTCACTTTAGGGAACAATGTAAGTTTCATCAAAATCGATTCGGCAGTTTTTGATAGGGAATTTTATTAGCTTATTGTGTACACGAGTGATGTTAATACCGGTGCTATTAAGGATTACCAAATTCTAGTGCACATGAAAGAAAATGATGTATTTGACAAAAATTTGGGTTGAATATTTAAACTAAAAAGAGTAAAATAAAAAACTTAAAAAAAAAATTAACCGCCTTCAAAAACAACCACAAAAAAGGGTAAAATAACCTACAATAGTTATTTGTGCAACAAGAGAGCAAAGTCGTTTTTTGCTGCGAGTGCTGATTTTGAATCCTGGACAAGCGAAGGATTCAACGATTGAATCACGAGCGTAGCGAGTGATTCTAAAGTTGAATCCTGAGTGCGGCGAGGGATTCAAAGGCACGAGATGCAAAAACTTTGCTCTCGTGTAACACACATAACTTTTCACTTCCGCAGCGAGAACACTTTAGGAGATAAAATAAAAAACGGGAATAGATTTAAATAACTATTAACTTATTCAACTCTTTAAGCCAGCACCAAATTTTATTCCCGCTCTTTTATTTAAACTAAGGCGTGTTCTGAAATTATAGCACCCATGATATTTTATTATTCAAAATATTTACGTAACATTGTTGAAACTAGAAATCAATATTTACAGGTTAAATATCAATTTAAATACTTATTTTCGTTTAAGTACTACGTAAACATATAAGTTAAAAATTCAATAAATTACACTAAGACATAATTATCTTTTTGCAAAATTTCTTTAGTTAGTACAAACCAAGCGTGTTTGTCTTTGAGGTCGAATTCAAAATCGGAATTTCGAAAAGACTGGTCTTTATCCCTCTCTCTTTCTAATAGCGGGAAAGAGATGGAGTGTAAATGTTTCGAATTGTATGATTAACCCAAGGCTGAATAAGATATTCGCGGCTTTCTGAAAACAAAAATTAAAAAGTTACTTTGTCTCACTCAGTGAGCAAAATCGCATTTTGCTCACTGATTTCAGGCAGCAAAACCTATATGTTTGAGCTACTGAAGTGAAAAATAACTTTTCTTTCGGAAGTCGGTGGCTTTGTTTTTTTTTTATTTCGTTGTCTTTTATGCCACCGACTTCCGAAAAAAAAGTTAATTTGCAGGTTATTTTACCCTTTTTTGTGGTTGTTTTTGAAGGCGGTTAATTTTTTTTTAATTATTTTGCGAAAGAATAAATAACCTCCGTCCATTCTCAGAAAATTTTAGTAAGATTTTAAGCAGTACCTAGGTATTGCTTTAATTAAATTTTTGAAAAGAGTCTCAATGGTTCTGCTGAAAATTCTCTAATATTTGAGTAACTTATCCTAAAGAGCGATCAATACATAAATTCACGCAATTTCTTCTTTTGTGAGTTTAAACCACTGAACCGATCATTCTGAAAGGTGTTTGAACTCTTTAACCCATTAGCTTTGAAACTTGACGCTTTAAGAGATTATTTTTCAGCGTCCTCTATCTTCTATGTAAATATATACCTAGCCTTTGTTGTAGCAACAATGACGGGCGACCGGGGCCGCCCTCCATACAAAAATCTTCAAACCCCTTTTTATATGAGATAGTCAGGTATACAGAAACAGATATAGGGGTACCCATGTCCCAGTATAAACTTATTGCCATAAGCCGGCCGGGCGCAAATTGAGACCGATTTCTACCTACTAAGAACTAAATTATTTAGGTACCAATAAGATTATAAGATTACTATTATAAGACCATAGAGACGTAAACATTGCCATCGGAAATAAACAAAAATAACTTCATATAAAAATAAGATAAAAGTACATAATATATATGTTTGTATGCTGAACGGATTTAAAAAAATAATGAATTATGTCCTACGCATCCCGTTAGTCTAATTTTAAGATGGTCCCAATCGTTTCCTCTTCCTCTTCATAACTGTCCCGAGAGATATGTTTCGAACTCATGGCAAGCAAAATCGCGGGCAAAACTAGTAAGGTAAATAAACAAATGTACCGTGAACCAATTTGCGTCACGAATTCCAAAGGTTGTCTTATAATATACCTACCCACTTAATGAACCGATATGATTTCTCAACGGATTTACGAAATTATTATATTAGGTTTGAGTAGGGATGCCATCATTCCGAGTTTCCCCGAATTTGTCCTAGTTTAGAGGGCATCCGAGGAGCGTCAGGGGGGGTTTTATGTCTTGGGCTGCCCGACACACGCACACTTCACCGTCCCGACGGATGTCCGGGTTCTGGACTCTAAAATCCGGGTTTTCACGCGTCTTGTCCTGGTTTTCAAATATAGATGGCAACCCTAGGTTTGAGAAACACGTAGTTCTGATAACAAAATGTAATTGAGATTGTATGCAGACACACAACGATAAATAAACAGAAACTGAAATACTAGTTAACTTAATTATGGTTTAAAACAATTTCTATTATGCCAGCCATACACGATACAGTTTACCGTCAAGTACTTGAAAACATGAATGCTTTATAGCTATCTATCAAAAATAGACTTGCCATGCACACTGATATAATCCAAAGAGATTTAAATAATTTAATGACTTTGTCAAAATCCAAGCATTTATTTCAAGTAGGACAGTTACAACATGTAAAGTTATATTTTATACGCAATAACGCCTGCGTCGCGTCTTCGCAAAGATATTTTTAAGAAACGAAAAATTCAGTTGCGAGCAGGGTTCGATCCTGCGTCTTCTGGATAGGTACTCCAGACGCCTTAACAACTAGGCCATCGCAATCACCACCAGAGTAGAGCAGAGTAGAGAGAGTAGTAGTTACAGTTTTAAATTATCAAAAGACTAAAAACTATGGTGCTACAACTGCTACAGTCCCAGTCACACAACATAAAACTGTGAAAGTATTGTAGGTGCCCATTCTTACTGATACCGCCGCTTCTAGCTACATACTTGACGGTAAAATGGATCGTATTATGGCAGGCATCATCATCATCATAAAAGCCGTAAGACGTCCACTGCTGTACATAGGCCTTCCCTATAGACTTCCAATAGGACCGGTTGGAAGCGGCTTGCAACCAGCGTGTTCCTGTGGTAAGTGTTCATAAGATCGTCTGCCCACCTTGTGGGTGGACGTCCCACGCTGCGCTGCCGGTGCGTGGTCTCCATTCGAGAACATGGCAGGCATAAGGTATGGCTAATTTCAATTTAGTTCTTTACGAAAAAAATAGGGCTAGATTAAGAATATCGCTACTTTAACATATTGTCTAGGCCAGCCTTGGCGATCGATGGACACAGTGAGTGGCGCGCTACCAGCTTTACCACGCGCACCTTCGTCCATAATAAATACAAATACGTTTATTGGTTCAAAAAGTAGTAGGGTACAACAATAATACTCTGTCACTTAAAATAGGATTCCCTGTGCTATAAGTGACAGAAGGAATCGCAGTTGGCCTAAGTTACAATTACATATAATTTACAGTCCGTATTTAGTTAATTAAAATGTATATAATAAAAAAGAAGAAAAGTAAACAATTTAAAAATTTTTGGAACAATTAGATGTTACTAAATTTAACATTGCAAATTGATCAAATATGTACTATTTGTGTGTGTGCGTGTGTGTGTGTGTGTGTGTGTGTGTGTGTGTGTGTGTGTGCGTGTGTGTACGTTTCTATGTGTGTCAGGTAGTGAGTTGTATTGTGAGTGCTGAATAGAATAGGTAAGAATTTTGATTAGTCTTGCGGGTTGTGATTTCAAATATCTCAATCATGTAGGCACATAAAATATACGTTCAGTTTCTGCGTAGTCTAATGATGCGAGAAAGGCTGTTACTGTTTTTTTAAACTTCAAAGTTGTTAATTTCTGCAGGGACACTCTTTTATTAATTTTGTTGTATAAACTGGGAGCTGCAATGTAGGGATGACGCTTTGCAAATACTGTATGATGCGGTGTTCTTTGAAAGATGTTATCCTGTCTTCGTTTGTGATTATTTATAGATGTAGGTTTAGGAATAGTTGTATGGGCGTACTTAAGGTTGCGTAAGATAAATAGTTGCCGTACAGTAAGAACTCCTATTTCTTTATATAGTAAAGCTGTAGGGTAAAGTCTAGGTTTAGTAGTAAGGACTTTCAGTACTGCTCTTTGTGACCGTTCAACTGTTAAAAGATCTGTTTTATGAGTCCCTCCCCAGACGGATATGCAGTATTCTAGTATGGATTTACATAATGAATTGTAAATGGCCTTCAAGGTGTTTTTATCTTGTATATGGCGAACCCTTTTAAAAATAGGCATTAACTTTCTTAAGCGATTTGATAGAAGTTCAGTATGAGTATGCCAGTTAAGATTCTCGTCAACCCAGACACCTAAATATTTTATCCGTTCGACCTGCTCTAGGTGGAGACAGTTACAATTACTAGTACTACTTGCTCTAGCTATATCACGACACACGTGGGCTTTGATTTTCCTTGTTCCAAGTAAAGGTAGTTTAGTTTTAGTTATTGAGAAGGTTAAAAATTTCGTTTTATCAAGATTTATAGTTAATTTATTCGCATTTAACCATTTAAGCATAGTTTGGAGTCCTGTTTCTGCTAGATTAACCACTTCATCCCAATTATTTCCGTGAAAGACCACTGCCGTGTCGTCAGCAAAAGCTACTATTTTTGCATTATTTAGTTTCATATTACAAAGTTCGTTCACATAAATTAAGAAAAGCTGGGGGCCAAGAATGCTACCTTGGGGAACTCCGTATGTGATTTCAGCAGCCCTGCTTGTATGTGAACCTATTCTTATGCGTTGCTGTCTGTTAGTAAGGTAACTAGTAAATAGATCTAATGTTTTTCCGCGAATACCTATGTTTTCCATCTTTCTCAATAGATCCGGTATAGAGACAGTGTCAAAAGCTTTCGCGAGGTCCAAGAAGATTCCGATGCACTTGCGTTTACTATCTAGTTCCCTAGCTATGGTTTCAGTGAGAGTTCTAACAGCGTCCTCCGTGGATTTACCAGCAATAAACCCATACTGGTTGTTCGATAATATTTCATTAGATATTTTGTCAATCTTTTATTAAGGAGCTTTTCGAGAATCTTGGACATCGCTGGAAGAACAGATATCGGTCGGTAGTTTTTGACACTGTCTCTATCCCCCGATTTATGAATAGGATGAATGAGAGCGGTTTTAAAATGATCTGGAAAAACTCCTGTTTGGAAGCTGAGATTACAAATGTAAGTTATAATAGTACGCGCACTGCTGAAGTTCTGCCAAAATGTTCGCGAACAAATCTGCAGCACACTATTTTGGTGGAACTCAAAATAACATTCCAGCCATCTACTCATTGATAATACGATAATGTAATACGTCAATTTTGAGGAGTATCTTGGATGACGGGCCTTATAATAACATATACTTTGATACCTATCAACTAACTGGGATATTTCTTTCCTAATTTACTTTGAAAGATACTTTCATTATCCAACTTTACAAGTTTCTATATTCTTATTCTTAGTATCTGTACTAAGTTTTGTAATCTAATAAGGCTTTGTGCTTTGGGCGTTACCTAGCGTAAGATTAATTTTAACTTTGGAAGTTGGATATTTTTTTATATTAATAACATTCTGGGGTTTGCAAACGTGACAAGAGTCGTTAGTGTGATATGGTATATATTTCTAGGCCACGTTTAAGCCCACAGACAGCTATGGATATTTAGATAGACTATTTTACTGAAAAAAAAAATGTGTTTTCTTTTTTTACGTGAACCAAAATTGACGAAGATACATCGCTTCTAAAACTCACAAGACATTACGCGGTCGGTGTAATTTCCCAGGAATTATAACATCACAAGCCCAAACTGCCGAATCACGAAGCGTTTTATCTTTGGCAATCATCATCATCATCATCATCAGCTGGAAAACGTCCACTGCTGAACATAGGCCTCCCCCTTAGACCGCCACGCCGAACGACAATTCGCCACTTGCATCCATCGGTTGCCCGCGACCCTCACGGTGTCGTCGGTCCACCTAGTGGGAGGCCTACCTACGCTGCGTCTTCCGGTCCGTGGTCGCCACTCGAGAACTTTTCTTCCCCATCGGTTGTCAGTTCTACGAGCGATGTGGCCTGCCCATTGCTACTTCAACTTGCAAATTTTATGAGCTATGTCGGTGACTTTGGTTCTTCGCCGAATATCCATGTTCCGGATTTTATCCCGCAAAGAAACTCCGAGCATAGCTCTTTCCATCGCTCGTTGAGTGACTCTTAGTCTCTCTAAAAGGCCAGCAGTCAGAGACCACGTTTCAGAGCCATATGTCATCTTTGGCAATATTCATTGATTAAAAAAAAATACAAAATACGTTTTCCATTATTTTTAAATACTCTAATACTGGCGGACTTAACAGATTTTCCATTTATTTATGCTGTAAAATAACAACAAGTAAATTAAAACTTGTTAGAACATTATCATTGAACTGTCAAGTGAAGCTACATGTAAGGGTAAATACACACTGAGACGCGACATTGCGCGCACATTTACATACTAGAGCGACTCTAAATCTAACTTTATTAAGAGGAAACACCAAGGGCTAGAGAATTGAAAAATAGGTATTTGTAAAATCTAGTGCTGTCGCGCAGTGCCCGAATCGAACCCCGCAAAGCGCGATAGAGACAACTGCAGCTTGAACCGAAAATACCTATTAAATGAGCACAAAATCAACGATTCGTAGTCCCCTGATTACTACTCCAAAACTTAACCAATTTAAATACTTTTTCTTTAAAAAGTAAAGAGAGGCTTTGGCCGCATTCCTATATTTTCCTTTTTTTATACAGTGTGTCCGGACACGAGTTAGCGATACTTGAAGGGGATATTATAGATTCATTTTCATCGACAAAACTGCTTTTAAAAAAATTCTTACTCCAACACCTCGCGAATGGCGGCCATTTTAGTTTTTTGATTTGTCAAACTGGGGTATGTACAATAAAATGCAAATATCTTTAAATCCAAGAGACCTACATACATGCAAATGACTTTATTGCAAAGTT
Organism: Agrotis exclamationis; assembly: GCA_950005045.1. Classification (NCBI taxonomy): domain Eukaryota; kingdom Metazoa; phylum Arthropoda; class Insecta; order Lepidoptera; family Noctuidae; genus Agrotis; species Agrotis exclamationis. The sequence goes on along the minus strand of OX465429.1, from coordinate 15,191,128 downwards.
AAATGTTAAGGCTTTTCAAAAACTTGCGAAAGTTTTCAAAATAATATGTAGAAAGAACCAAAAAACGTGGGCAAACACGAAATTGTACACAAAAATTACTGAATATTTTCACATTTTATACTCTAGCACGAAAAGTACCCCAGTATTTTGCTTAGGTGTTTGCATTAAATTAAAAGTATTTGAGTAAGGCTATAAAATGGTATCAAAATTATTTTTCTACGTCAAGTACTTTAGGAGTTATTCTTACTTGAACATAACCCTTCCTTAGCGAATGTACCCCAATAATACAGGTGTCGCATTCTTTGGGCGAGCTAAATCGTTTCAGTGTAAATTTATGAGCTGTCATTATTAACCACCATGTTAATGATCCCAACGAATCACCCATAAACTGAAATGGCTCATTTTTTGAATTTATTCAAAGATTTTTTTTTCATAAAGTAAAAAAAAAAATTATTATTTCAGTTTAATGGTGATTCGTTGGGATCATTTACATGGTGGTTAATAATGCCAGCTTATAAATTCACGTTGAAACGGTTTAGCTCGCCCAAAGAATGCTGCTTCTGTAACATTGGTGGTACATGCGCTAAGGAAGGGTTATGTTCAAGTGAGAATAACTCCTAAAATACTTAACGTAGAGTGAAAATTTTGATATATTTTTTTAGCCTGACTCAAATACTTTTAACTTATTGCAAAAACCTAAGCAAAATACTGGGGTACTTTTCGAGCTAGAGTATAAAATGTGAAAATTTTCAGTAATTTTTGTGCACAATTTCATGTTTGACCACGTTTTTTGGTTCTTTCTACATATTATTTTGAAAACTTTTGCAAGTTTTTGAAAAGCCTTAACATTTAACTTTGCAATAAAGTTATTTGCATGTATGTAGGTCTCTTGGATTCAAAGATATTTGCATTTTATTGTACATACCCCAGTTCGACAAATCAAAAAACTAAAATGGCCGCCATTCGCGAGGTGTTGGAGTAAGAATTTTTTTAAAAGCAGTTTTGTCGATGAAAATGAGTCTATGATATTCCCTTCAAGTATCGCTAACTCGTGTCCGGACACACTGTATAATCTCGTCAAGTTTGTTTTCTGGATATTTGAACACAGCGGAAAATCTGGCCAATTTTTTAGGGTTTGAATGTTTATATCTCTTTTAATAATTAATTTATGGAAAAAAGGAAATAATAGAGATATGCCAATAGTGGCCATAGATTTTTTGTAAAAAAAATATTGCTCTACCGGCATTATCCACGGAGGAAACAGGGGACTACGGTTGTATGGAAAAACGGCCCTTGTGTTTCCTCTTACACACATTTCACCGATGACGCGACTCGGTATGGCGTCTCGCGTTTATTTTAATAGCGACCCAAAATCTAACTTTATTTACTACACGAAAAAATACACATTTCCAGTATCGTCACATCACGTCGCGTCGCGTCTCGTCTCGGTGTGTACTGACTCTAAACCATTGTCGTCGAAACTCAACAATTTGACAATGGAATCCATTAAGAACTTGAGAGCCAATTATTTATGAACTTCAGCTAATCATAGCCTTTAATAACACTGTGTTCACTGGTTTGTTGAAACAAGGATCTCGGCTGAAAAGGTTCGTTACCGATTGAATTTTCCAATTTGTAGGAAAGTTTGCCTACTTACAAAAGGCCTATCCATTAATGCATGGTTTTGTAAATTTATCATAACAGGGGTATTTTTTTTACTTCACGATGTTTACATAATGAATGAGTAGGAGTAGCATACTAACTCACACCACGTTGAAAGTGAGCTTATTAGTTTGTCAACGCTTTCGCGTCTTTTTTTTTCGTGGTGAAATCATCAAATTGTGTCCACCCGACCAGGGTGAGGAGGGACTGTGGACGGCAAGTCACCAATTACTCGCCGTCCGCATGCACGCGCGTACGATAGCCGAAAATCGCCTTGCGACGTCCTTTGATGTGGGCGTCTCCCGCTGCGGCTGGATCGTGAGGTGGAGGCTGTCCTCTCCCTTATGCGTTCCGCATCTTCTTTCGCTAGCATAACTGCTTCGCAGGAGGTGATTTGCGTCTATGCCGTTGGACCAATTTTGGTGCATGGGGGTCTACCGATTCACACTGAAGCTACTAAGCTACTTTTTACATTACTTATTTTAATTTAATACATACCTTCAACGAAGCCGGGATGCAATTGTTTTTCTCGTATAGGCGATCATTTTTTTTTAAACGGTACCTTTATAAGATCATTTTGTGGAAACATATTTTTCTTACTCCTCCATTATTCTTTTCTGATTAATTTCGTTGCAGGATCCAAGACAGGTAAATTCATTCTCCGGGACACGTCGAGCTTCATTGTCTCGGCGCTTTTCTGGTGGTTGCCACTGCTGATTCTGGCTTTTAGGAGTTGCAGTGGTTTGGGAATAATGGTTTATCCCAATAAAAAAATATCATTTTGTTTTCCGTCTTTCTGTCAAGAACATTTTTGAAGAAAGCGTGGAGGTATCAAGCTGAATTTAATATCAAATTCTCAGCTCTACAATCCCTTGGATCAGAGATTTTTTTTTTTTTTTTTTAGCGTGGTAAAATCATCAAATGAGTCCTCCCACCCCGGGCAGGGCGGGAGGGACTGTCAGACTTGTACTGACTAAAATCCACGGTTTCCTTCAATAGCCTTTTATGTTCCGGGGTCACGGTAATGAGATAAGTCCCGCGACCCCGGCAGGCTTTGGCCCTCTTGGGCGGGGCCCCGTCATCGTGCTGACGCTCTTTGAGGCGCGCGTGGAACACAACGCGCCGTCGACCCGGGCATGGTCCATGGTCGGGCGGCGAGTTGCCCTTTACTCGCCGCCCGCATGCCCGCGCCTACGGTGGCCGGAGATCGTCTTGCGACGTCCGACGCCGTGGGCGTCTACCATTGCGGGTGGGGCGGAGGGAGGACGCTGTCCTCTCTCTCTCACGGCCCGCCTCCTCCTTAACGAGCATTACTGCTTCGCAGAAGGAGGCGACCGCTTCCCACTCCGTCTCGCCCCGCAGCATGGCCTCGACCAATGCCGGGCGCTTGGATCAGAGATAGACAAAAGTAAGTAAGTTCAACTTGCATACTTGCTTAATTAACTAGCAACTTACCAACTTACTTGCCGGGCGGTGTTCACACGTGGTTTTTAGTTACGTAAGTACTCACGGATGCGTAACAAATCAGCCTGTCGAAGACAAAGTTGTAGGAGAAAATTAGTGACTTCGGTAAATGTTTAATTTATTTAAATTGATTACACAGGGTTAAAGCTCCATCCGTGCGTCCTTGGGTTGACGCACTCATTTTTCAACTCAAACTGACAAGTGTTTAACTTTTTTGTAGTAAGATGGTAAAAGTCCAGGTTACTTCAACATGTTTTCCTTCGCTAATGTCAGTTTGTCAGTGTTGTCCAAAATAAACATATTATAAAGAGTAACTGTATGTACTGAAAATCACACATGGGTGGGTTTGGTTTACCTACCTGGGTTTGAACTTACGAGTACAACGTCATGCATGAGAGGCCCGCGGTACTGTCCAAGGATAGCGTGACGCTGGAACGCACAGGGCAACGGAAGAAAGTCCCTTCCGCTCCACACAAGTCAGAAGGACTCATTTGATGATTAGCCAGTATTTCAATATCTGTGCCATCACGACTATCATCATCATCAATTCATCAGCCTATAAATGTTCCCACTGTTGAGACATTAGGCCTCCTCTCTGTGAGAGGGAGTGAGCCATAAGCCACCACGTGGGGCCAGTGCGAGTTGGTAGATGTCACATGTCTTAGCATTTTTAGTTCTACCGGTTTAAACACGGTTTTCCTTCACCGACGACTATGCTTCGAATTAAACATATTATCGAATGAGAAGGCAAACGAGAATTGAATGTGAAACATCTAATTTCGGTTTGAGGCATTCATTTTCTCTTCAAAAAACGGTCCAATATATCATCGACCTTATTTCCATTGATTGAATAAAGGACTGATCATATTTGACAGTTGGCCGCATGTGTCATTGAAGGCACAAAGAGATCGTTCACACTTGACTGACAAACACCGCTTTTGACGGCCATAATATATCTTTTAGCTAAGTAATAATAGAATATGATCTTTTTTGGAGATTAATTGTGTCAGACACACGATGGTAGAGACATCGAGACACTAAAAATAAAAGCAATTTATTCACACAAAATTGGAATACCTATTTGGCACAGCCTTAAGGTAAGTTTTCATTTCTAATTATTTTTATTTTTTGTTTATGTTGTTTGTACTTAGTCAATAAACGTCCTTCAATAGCCCTTTACCATCCAGGGTCACGGTTACCTGATAAGACAGTCCCGTGACCCCGGTACAACTATTTAAGGCGCGCGTGGAACACGCCACGCCGTCGGCCCGGGCATAGTCCATGATCGGACGGCAGTCACCCATTTACTCGCCATCCGCATGCCCATGCATTGACACTGAGATGTTGGGTCTTACTTATGGAACCCCTTAGTTCTAATACTGCTGGTGAAGCTCATGGTTTTTTTTTTGTGTAGGACATCTCGTAGTTCAACCTACGAAGGTTGGTTACTGCTCAATCCTGTGGATACTTTAGATGACTCTAAGGCCTCCAGGCTGGGGCTTACAAACTAAGTGACCAGACGCTAAGGGCACCCCCTGTGGGGTACGGACCTCGGTTTAGAGCGACACTGAGGCGGGGCAGCTGGATCTGAGTGCAATTTTGTTTTAACGTGTTAAAGTCACCAAATGAGTGAGCGACGAGTAATGGGTGACTCGCTGTGCAATCATGGACCATGCCCGGGTCGACGGCGCGTCGTGTTCCACGCGCGCCTCAAGAAGCTGTCAGCAATTTGACGCCCCCCCCCCCTTAGAGGGCCAAAGCCTGCCGGGGTCGCGGGACTGTCTCATCAGGTAACCACAGACGTCGATGGCGATTCACCCAATACTCGCCATCCGCACACACCATTGGGCACCCGCTGTAATGGCACCTGATCTAATGGCACCTTAACTATTCCACATAAGACTTCTATAAAAATTTTAGGTGCCCAATGTGGAATACCTCAAAGGGAGTTATGATGAGCCATAAAATAAAACTATAATATAAATTAAAAATTAATTTATTCAAAAAAAGAAAACATACCAACACACAATTTTGTTTCACAAAATGATAAAATACAGATACTCCATGGCACAAAAACATATCATAATTTTATATGAAACTTATAACAATATACGGTTTGGTTTCTTTAACATTTCTTATTGATTCCTATTTTTTTTAGAAAATAATTAATATTTAATATCGTAGCCTAAAAGTGTTATAGTAATAGTAGGAGAGACATCTTAAGTTTTATAAAGTAAATTCAAAAAGGAGTTTTTAACATCCAAAACTTTGAATTTTTGCGAAAATTGTCAGAGGACTATAAAATAAATTGGTTTGAATTACATTCATTATCTGTACTTACTAATCCACTAAATAGTTTCTTAACCTAAAAATTATATTTTAAAATTATAAAAATTAGTCCAAATTATAAAAATTATATTCACAGGTATACTGTTTAAAGAGTTCAATAAATTGGTTGATGATTGAATTTCAAAAAATATCGAAGGATATTGTTTTTTGGAACAAAACAATTAGATAAAATACTTTTAGTTTAACACCAGAATAAATAACATATTTATTTGCTTTGATAATTATAATAAATTAGAAAAATATAATAAGTCATCAATTCACAGGGAAAATTTTGTTTCTTCACTTACGATATTCTAAAACTATACGCACAATATAAGCATAGTGATGTGATATCAGCTATGTCCTAAAAATAATTTACTTCGGTAGTAATAGTGGTAAGTATCCACGCCTGCTTGTCACGCAGGAGTCATGGGTTCAATTCCCTGCTGAGGGTATTCTGAGTTGCTGATCGAGATCGAGCTACGCTTGAAAAGATGGGTAACCATTTTGTTGTTAATGACCAATTTCATGACTCAGAAAGCATGAAAAGCCATCAGTCCTATGCATGCAGTGCTATTTTCTAATTCTAAAGACTCAGAGCCGAAATTACGGCGAAATTTACAATTTTATGCTCTAAATCAGCGATCGGCAACCTTTTGGTAAACAAAGGCCCCAAAGTCACAAAATCAAGCAACGGCGCGCCGCAATTTTTTTATTTAAAAAAGGAACGAAATTTAAATTGAATTGTATTTATTTAAATAAGGTTATTTCCTTATTTATAAAAGAAAATCTTCAGTTTATTACCGATCGCTGCTTTAAAGTATACATTTCAAAATCTATCACTAACTCTTCGACGAGCTCGTCGTAGTCTTTTAGAGAATAGCATAGCTGATATTTCCACGGTCATGTAAGGAGAGAAAGATGTTTGCACACTATTGTGCACTATGTTACGTCCCGCGTAGTTAGCCTGTCTCGTTTGTGATTGGCCGTCATAACTGAAATTCAGTCTGAAGATGTTATTAATGTTGTCTGAAGTACATAATTTTAAAAAAAATATTGAAATTTTTCAAAAATTTGTGAAACATATTGAGTAAAATGAAAATGATATCCTTTTCTTACTTACTTTTTATGGATTACTCTTTGAAGCAAGAAAATAACATACTATAGTGTACATAAAAGACTTCGATAGTTTTAAGCAAGCTGTCTTAACCGAGTGTTTTATTTTAAAATGTTTATTTTGAGGCCTTATTGTGTCTCGAGCTCCCGTTTTTTTATAAACATAATAACGGAATAAAAATCACAGTAAGCCTATTTAATATAAAAAATACCTATTCATATAACTAATATGCTTAAGTGTCTTAATTCTAGAGCTAAAACTTATATTTACTAGCATTTTTTATTTGCTTTAATCTAATTATTCGGACCGCGTGGCGCTTTTTTCAAACTTAAATCTACTGAATGTGGAATACACGGCTTAGTCGTTAGTGAGAATATCATCACGTGAAATAACATGCAAAAAAAAAAACTAAAGCATAACTAACCAAAAATCTTAAACTTAGGAACATTTTCTTTGTAAAATATACAATAGATGGGAATTTCCTGAATGCCTAAACACCTTGGATTTGTATTTCCTGAGGGTATATGTACGGAGGTATGAGGTACGAGGGTCACTGTAATAGGTATGAGAAACAGCGTGTAAATTAAAGATTCTTTTGTGAAAAAAAAAACTACAGCGAGCAGGATTTGATCCTAGTCTTCTGATTCAGTACACCAGATGCTCTTACCAACCAAGCAATCGCAGTCATACTCACAAGGTCTATTACTTCCTTCATTTGCAACAACACAGGCGTGTGTAAAAATATTATTTAAAAATTGTGTGCTATGGGTGCCATCCTCCATAGCAAACGGAGGATCTGAAATTATCTGATTTTAGTAGATTTTTCAGTTCTAACTATAAATGAAATATTGGAAAGTGAAAGCAATGATCGATAAAGAGTAAGATGATACTAATGGCTAGAGAAGGGGTGACTACTAAGGTGATAACTAATAGAAAACTAGGGAAGAAGATATAATGATGCATCTTTCCCAAATAAATTGGAAGAGGAATAGGAGAATGATGACGTCATACATAGATTTGAAAATTGTTGTTTTAATGGAATATTAGAATAGATGAGACATTCACAGCCAAAATTTTGCAAAACAAGGGTATTAATTTTCTCTGTTTTTTTGTTTTAATTTTATTAGATTTATAATTAAAAAACTCTTGTTTATGATAAAACTTATGTTCCACATCAAACTATTTTGTGTTTTCGAGCTGATTTTGTTTAAAACATTTTTCCTCAAAGTAGTGTACATTTTACAAAGAAAATGTCTGTCTTAACCATTACTTTTATCACTATCTTACCTATGTTATATTTTTTCGTTATTTAACGCTTAAAAATAAAACACTTTACAGTGTTTCTACTATAATCGACTATGTGCCATATGACCAATATCCAATGAAACAGGACTACTTATCTAAATAGTTTCTTAAATAAGACGCATCTTAAATTAAATATACAACTAATTTAGTATCTCCCTTTTACGATCACGCATAATTAAGTATATACATCTTAAAATAGCTTAAATACTAGTCAATTCAATAAAATTCTAGGTACCATGAACAAAGTTAAAAAAATATTTTGAAATGATGAGGCGTGTCATAGATATACAATTTATTTATTAATGAAAGATGGTCATAATTTTAGTGGTTTTGAGCTGAATAAAGATTTTATCCATGTAAGTTAATTCCATGAGGTATATTAGTTATTAAAATTTGCTTATAATAATTATGTTAAATTGAAGTTTATGTAAAAAAGCCTTTCTATAAAATAATACTGATGTTTACTTGTTATTTTTGTTTTAGAAGTTAACTGCGAAAACTTACCAGTATAAGACTTTGTAGTTGTGTGTGTAGTTAAATGACTTGTTTTGTCTATGTTATTCAAAAGTACTTTCCTATAACATATTTGCAGCCAAAATACATATATTTGGCATACTTGCGTTCTTTCTGAAAATCTTCATTGATATCATATAAAATAATACATACATAGAGGCATTGCGAATTTTGTGAGTTTGAATGTATGAGGAGGGTTATCTCAGGTTAAAAAAATAATAACATTTGAAAGATTATTACGGATGGACATAGGCAACTTTTTTATCAGATGAACACGCGGGCAAAGCCGCGAACAGGAGCTTTATATGATCTACAATTATTATTTTTAACTACAATAGTACGCATAGGTTACTATGTACAATTCTCGATCTAACGAACTAGAGTTTAACTTACAAATATTTAGTAAAGAGCATGACAGGACCCATAATGTTATTTAAATGTACAAATTGATAGAGCCATTATTTACCTAATTTAGAAATGTCAGACCGCTTATTAGGAAATAGTATTAATGTAATAAAAGATTTAGAGGGGTATCAATACTTCCGCCAAGTATATATTGTTTTAGAAGTTATTCATTGTTTTTCTATTTAAACGAACACATTTAATTGTTGCAGAATCTATGAAATAATATATAAATGATGAAAGGGATTTCATAGAATATTCAGTCAAGAAAATATTATATCTGTTATTAGATTATTTCAGAATTGTCTTTAAGATTTTTTTCATTTTCTTTTACCGATTACCGATTCAGTTTCTTTTACCATACAAATAAATTAATGAACATATTTTTGAACACGCGAAAAATGTGATTCAGTGGAAATATAGATACCGTTATTTAGTAGTAATTATGAAAACTTAACTTCAAAGTCACGTTGCACAAACAAACGAAGCGGGGCGAAATTGGACGAACCACGAAACGAAATCAATGAAAAATCTCTGTAAAGGCACATAGATAAAGTACCAAATCGTCACTAATAATGTAATATAACATTCTTTCTGACATATTTCACATTTGTAAGGTTTTTCACCAGTACGTATTCGAATATCAATTATGTTAAACGACGCTGGCATTAAATTTAAATTAAATTTGTTTCTTTCGTAATAAAAAACAAATTTAAACTAATAATGTAATATAACATTCTTTCTGACATATTTCACATTTGTAAGGTTTTTCACCAGTACGTATTCGAACATCAATTATGTTAAACAACGCTGGCATTAAATTTAAATTAAATTTGTTTCTTTCGTAATAAAAAACAAATTTAAACTAATAATGTAATATAACATTCTTTCTGACATATTTCACATTTGTAAGGTTTTTAACCAGTACGTATTCGAATATCAATTATGTTAAACGAAGCTGGCATTAAATTTAAATTAAATTTGTTTCTTTCGTAATAAAAACAAATTTAAACTAATAATGTAATATAACATTCTTTCTGACATATTTCACATTTGTAAGGTTTTACACATTTTTAAGGACTTCTTACAGTACGCTGACTTACATTACACGGTTAAGTTTTTCAACAGTGTGTTTTATTTTTCTCTTTGGTTTGTTTTTACAATTTTTACAAATTGCGGTATCTTTTTACAAACACGTATGTTTGATTGACGTCTACTATACCTGTCTTTCCCAAAAGCTAGGTTGAGAAAGTAGAGAATCTATTTATGAAAAATATACTGCTATTTTGCTGTATCCGGCTATGATGCTGACTGAGATGTTTTTGCGTAGCATGTGTAGCATGAGCAATGCTGCCAACCAAAATTATATCTCTATTTTACCAAGAATAGACAAAGTTTTCTTTCTATACAATTCGATTATTTTTTGTACGAGTATGCCACGATTCATAGTATATACTTTCTACATTCTGTCATTTTGTTTATTATCCCGTCAACAAAATCCTTTTTTACTGAGCAACGTAAAAACGAGTATGAAAATGCTACGCGTGCATAACATAGTTCAGTATATGTTACTACATCTATTTTTTCTTTGATGGTATTATTTCCTGTTTCTCAGATTTTGAACCGAAAAACATAAGACTACCGTTAGTCAATCGTCCGGATTATTAAGAACGTCAGTCAAGAATAAGAGAATTTTTATGAGCTGCGGCTATCATCATTTGAGGTTAGATAGTGTGGTGTGGTGGTTTGAACAATAGCTGTACCTTATTCTGCAATAAGATCTGCAATGTCTTTCGTTCAAGCACAACTCTCAAAGAAGTTCCTTACTCTTAAACAACGTACTCGTTTTAATAAGATGTAAAATAATTTATTCAAAACCAGAGAGACAGATAAGCAATGCCTTCATTTTTTACACATAAGTATGATTTAAACTTTTTCTGTACCCAACTATTCCGTTCTTCTGTTTTTCAATCTGAGTCAAAGTACCGCAACCATTTTATATTAATTTTTTAAAGTCATATTTCACATTTGTAAGGATTTTCTCCAGTGTGTATTCGTCTGTTTTGTTAAACAACAAAAATACATAACACTTGTAAAGTTTTTCACCAGTGTGTATACGAACATGCCTGTGATAATATATATTTTTTTTACTATAACTTTGCCGACATATTTTTTTCAATGTTTTCACCACTGTTATTCGACTGTTTCGTTAACCTACACTGACATATTTGTTATGTGTTTCGTAAGGTTTCGTTAATATATTATCGTAATTAATTCATACTTGAGTTTTACAGGTAGTGTGTGAAACGTGTGGCTCCTATCACTGTCATTATTTGAACAACCAAAAGCTATGCAGTATTTTTTTGTCTTCATATTTTTATTATCTTCACTTGTACTTGCACGTAACCACACGTAAAAGAAATTAATGAGCGATCCGTCGCTGCGCGTGCGAAACGGGCGGCTCGCGGCAGCCGACTGTTTAGTCACTAAAAAGTGGTGCTCGTATGTACTTGCTAGCTAAACCGTGAAATGCGCCAGGCCTGATATTACTTCTAAAATTTTCATCATACTTGTGAAGTTTATCAATAACCGGCGTAATGTTGAGGCGACCTATTGGTCGGTTTTCAATTGTCAAAACAATTGTAAAAAAAATGGCCACAGTTTGAGATATAATGTTTATACGAAAATTCCTTTTAAAATCACTTTTTGCGTAAAACTACGCATTCTTTCTCTGATGTTCATTGATTTGTGGATTTGCGAACTTTGTTCCTAACATGTATAATATTTTATCGTTACTTTATCTCTTACTCTCTCCACAAACTAGGTTGAGTACGACAATGACACTAAGAAAATATGGTGGTATTGTGCCGTGCCGGCTGAGAGCCGATATTAAAATAGTTGGGAAAAGGCTAAATAGACGTTTTCGCGTTTGTAGAAAGTAATTGAGCAGAAGTTGGTACCTATTTCATTTCGCTGAAGGATGTTATTGCATATTTCTCTGATTTTGAACCTAAAATACAAAAACACAACATTAATAGTCGGAATCGTATACATTAATTAAGAATAAGAATAGTTTTGAGAGTTGCGGTCATTCTCATTTAAGGTAAGATAGTTCAAGCCTCTTTCTGGATAGTTCTGCAAAAAGATCAGCAATGTCTTTTGTTCAAGCACAACTCTCAAAGAAGTTTCTGACTCTTCTTTAATCTACTCGTTTTAGAGAGATGTTCAATTTTAAAGTTCTTGATAATATTTTTGGTTCAAAATCAGAAAGAAATTAGCAATGACTCGTATTTGTCACATACTATTGCTGTGATTGGAATAAGGCTTTTATAAGTGGTGCCTTTTAAATTATTTTTTTGATCGACCAGAACTTATTACCACTAAGATTAGTGTTTGTCAATGGATGTAATATTCACTATTGTGTGTATTTGAATCTGGTTTGTTAAATCACGTGGATATACATCATAGTTGTAAGGTTTTTCATCAGTGTGTATTCAAGTATGATTTCTTAAATTATACAGGCATACAATTTTCTATGCTTAAAGGTAAGGTATCGGTTAAATGTGTTTACACCATTGCCACCCCACCTGTCGTTACAATGATCCTTCATGAATTGGCTCACTTAAATCTGCGGACGAAACGCAGACAAGCTATTTGATGCCTACTTATGGGAGTGGGTGGTCACCAGCCAGACGGACCCTGAAGGGGTACCTACCACCAAGCGTAACGGGTTTTGTCGCTTCTTACGACACGCGTTTATTCCCGTCTTGCGGAGGAGACATATTGTATTCTAAAGCCGTCCCCTCACGGCTCAATCATAAAATTACAAAGATTTTAATCTTAACAGACATAATTATATCATACTTGTAAGGTTTTTCACTAGTGTGTATTCGAAATATCACCCGCAATGCCGTGGTTATACCGTGTCCAAAATTCCGCTTCGTTTAGTTGTAGCATTTATGCAACTTTAATTTTTTTTTAAATCATTTATGTATAAATTGCATATCGCCGGTTTAGCAAATTATTAAGCTTATTCCTAATAAACTTAAGTAGGTAATTTTCGTCAACCTAATTATCACTGGGAATTGATAAAATGCTTTTCTTAAAATTAACCTTATTACTATTAGACGTTTCGTCTTCAAACTTATCTATTTCTTTTCAACACCACATGACGGGTATACCCGATTTTTTTTACATCAATTATCCTTATAACTACTACCTATTGTGAAGTACGAAGATTTTTCAAGATAAAACTTAAGCTTATGAGTAGAATACCTCGTAATTTTGGTACATAATAAACTTATCTAGAGAACTTATTAATATTAATTTGCAGTGTCATGGGAAACGTGGGTTATAAAGAAAAAGCCATATAGTATGGCTGTTTATAGAATGTGATTGATTTATGAACAATTTGTTATGATTTTATGACGAAAATGATTATGAAAATGTAGTACGCGACTCAATTTTATGTGTATAATAGAGCAGAAATATTTATTTGACTTGTACTTCACATTCAACAGATTAACCACTCAGAAAGATCTTATGAACAACATTCATTCAACAGTGTTATTTCTTTGGAAGTTAAAGATAATCGAAAATAACTCGTGATAAAATGATTTCCGGACTTAGATTATATCCGTATGTATTAAAAATTTGCATTTGTGTGTATTTATAGAGAAAAAACCATGTCGCGTACCGTTATGAAGAAATGTGTTACGAGAAACATGACATGTTATGAAAAATTTAATTTTGATGAAATTATATTATTATTTCTAAATACATATAAGTTTTACTTAGTAATGACCATGAAGAAATGTACTAAATAGTGTTAATGACTTAACAATTAAATTCCAGATTTAAAGAAGTTTTTTCTATTTAAGATGGGTGCGCTCTTGACTTTAGTCTAAGTCAAAGGTGACGAAAAAATTATAATATAGAATGTGTCAATCATTCAATCAGCCATACATTTAATACGTATTATATGGATCAGTTTTTTTTTAATAATTTTGTCGATAAAACTTCTTTTGTTGTTCATAAAAAAAAGAAATTCACATTAGCACCTCAGTTTAAAGAGCTCCATTTTGTTTTTCAGTCACAGCATTTCACATTCAGCCTTTTGGGGTTAAGTAATTAAATGATGACATGAAGAAACAAAAGCTAATTATTTATTATTATTGAGAGGATGATAAAATTAATTATTGAGAGGATGATTATGATTAATATAGTTTTATATTTTAAACGAAATTAAGTGATTTCTCGACGCGATTCTCGCTAAAGTTACGATGACACAAAAAAAAATTAAAAAATGCATTCAACGAAGATAATTTTCGTTCACACAGCGACAAGATGAATGAGTTAAAAAATGAATCTATGCTAAAAAGAGACCGTTATATAGTACCGTATTATTTGTCGAATATTAACTAGTTAATTTCAATTTTTTATTAATAATCGTTTTTCCGTCACTTACTTTACTTTATTTTTTATATACACTTAATTTTCTCATTATCCAATCATACGTTGCATATAAAATAAAGAAGAGTTAGATTAATAGTAATGTGAAGATCAAAGTATCTAGTATTATTATCGTATGGCTAGATTACACGTTTTATTTATAGTCTTATGTATACTTAAGTAGGTAAAGCAGCCGTACATAACAGAATAACACTTATTTGGAAATACTTACTAATAAGCAAACATTTATGTTTATAATTTTTATTTCAATTAATAAATAATTATTTTTTATGCGGCACTGTTGGGTTTATGACAAATTTACAATAACAACTTTTTTTAAATACGCATATTTAGAAAGAGCGGAACAATTAGAGTCTACATAATCATGAAAACTTGTCGTCGTCTAGAAATCGACTGAGATCTTTTTTTAAATAACACAGAAATATTTTTTTTCAAATATATATATTTTTTTTGTTAATATATAATTTTTGCTAAAAAGTATAGACTGCTTTACGATATAACTTTTATCTTAATTCTTAAAACACAATCTCACTTCCATTCCTTTTAAACTTAGTTGAATACGTAGAACTGAACTATTTATCTTTTTTTTTCAAATATTAGTATATACAACTATTTCTCCATATATAACACAGTCCCATTCTAAATTGCATCGAAATAAACGCTATTTACTTACATGAATAAGGAAATATTCATATCTATCTATTAATACTAATGAACCCTTTACTAGACATTTATGGATTGTTGAATTGAGCTACAGTGAACGACATAAGATATAAGAAAATTTAAGCGGCCGCCACACAGAATTATATATATTTTTTTTATTCTATAATATTTTTTTATAATTGTTATAGATTAAGGAGAAAATATAGATAAAACCTCGAAGCATCATAAGAAAATTATATTTTACCTAAAATCTGTCATTGATTTTCGTTGAAAGCCGTTAAGTTTTCATTTAATTTTTTATTTTTATTTAACGTAGTGTTTGGCAACCCACACTAGGATTTTTTTCTGTACTGTGGGTGTATTTACAAACATTTAAACTTACATACACAAACACCCAGACCCGGAACAATGAATTGTAGATCATACAAATATTTGGTCCATGCGGGAATCGAAATCTGCTCTGCCTCATAGTAAGTTATTGTTGGGTTGCTATACATTAAATGTCGTGGATAATTTTACTTGTGTGATAAAAGATTTTAGTTTGTATGAGGAAATGAGTCTTATCTATTTAGGAAACACAATTGAACATGCCAAATACATAATCATTTATTTTTTACACGACTGTCCAAAAAAGGAGTGTTATTCTTATTTAGTTGTACGACCGAAACAATTCCTTAATATCTACTAACTACGGTTATGAGTTGTATATTATGTTTCAAAAATCAAAATATTTTATTTTACATGGGCCACAATGGGCACTTATAAAACGTCGAGGGAAAAAAAAAATTGGCACGGTTCGGGTTGGTCGCTTCCATGGAGAAGAACCGGCAAGAAACTCCATGGTTACTCTTTCTCTTTCTTTCGACTGAGTATAGACGCCAAACTAATTGGAAAAGGCTCCAAATTCATCACTTAGAATCAATCATATTGCCTAGCTAGGCTATTAATATCACCATCAATTTATATTTGTAACTGTCGGAATAAAGTTTAATTTTTTTTTCTTCTGTCGTTCATAAAGCTCGAATTAAATAATGTTGAAAAAAAAAACTTATGGAATATACATTAAAGAGTGGATTTTAATGTGTGCAATGAAAACTTATGCAAGCTACACACGATCCGGTGTACCGTCAAGTAATCATTACGCTGAAAGCGACGTTCAGTAAATTTCGCTATCAGTGAACATGACAAATCTACTTCTAATAGCCATACACTGTCAAGTTTACTGTACCGCTACCAGCGCCCTGCAAATTTGACGGTAAACTTGATCGTCTATTTCTGGCATTAAAGTGACTTAACTAATAAAAATGATGCTTAAATCCTAAAACGTTCATGCTAGTTACTCAGTGTTTCCGCCCGGATTCATTTTAATTATTTATTTATTTTAAAATATCCTATTTTTTCTATAACTAGTTTCTTTTAGCCCATTTGCGTCGCATTCCGTTTTTCAATGTACAACCTTATCTAAATTAAAGTTATAGTGACGATTACCGTCAAATCTACACTTTTGACAAGATCTCCCATAACACACTGTTTCATGAATTTAATTTACAATATTAAAGAAACGAATTATAAAAAATAATTCTTATCATAATTGAGCCCCATACACGAAATGCTAATTTATTTATTTTTTTGGCCACACTTTATCTCTTTCGGGATAATTCTAATTTCTGTGATGCTTTTTTGTTTTGACTTATTCCTAACTGGATTTGGGTTGCCTTAACAGTTGTATTAAAATTTGTTTTAAGTTTGATGATTTTTATTCTTTTTTTATTTCAGTGGTTGCTCAATGGTTCACATTGGCTTTGATTTAGATTTAAGGAATAAGATGTAACATATTTTTAATAATAATAATAATTCATTTAAATGTTGAGTTTGAAGAAAAAAATGAGCTTTGTGCACTCCTTTTCCATATAAAATTTTAAATGTGTCAATTAATGTACTCTACATTAATCGTAATTTTCGTAAAAAAGGGGTACCTACAACGTTTTTGCTTCATGAAATTAATATAAAGATATTTTAAGGGCACAACTGTACAGAGGCAGAATTATTTAAACAGTTTTATTTTAAGTCTAAATATAAACATGCATGTTGGTTCATAAAAAATACCTTTTTATTTAGTACTTATTACTTTCAAAATTTATAATGTCTGGCATATCTATTAAATTAAAAACGTTAGTATATTTCCGTGTTAAAATGTAAGAAAATAAAAAAAAAAACACATTATTTCAATTTGGTATGTAGAATAACATATTTTTAATTAAAATAAAATAAATGATAATTTATACACAATATTTAGTGGTTATGATGAAAATAATAAATGTCAGTGAAATGATTGTGTCTATGAATACATAAAATATGTGATGACAATGTTTTAATGAATGATGTTTAAAGTATGTATTTTTATTGGTTAATATGATAAATACAATTTTCAAATTTTTACTATTTAAAACTTAATATATGAACACGGTTTTCACCGGTGCACAGTGTTTTATGAAGACCATTTTTCAGACATGGCTTTTTTATGTTAAAATCTGATAGTTTAAGTTATTTAGATGCATTATTTTGTATCCCCATTTCACTAGCATGTTTAGTTATTGAGATAGAATTTTTTGAAAATCGTCTTTTTTGCAACCAGCTATTTAGAAAAAAAATCATTTCTCTGAAACTAAATATGATACGCAATTATGACCTTAGAAACAGCGACGACGTTTTTTATGCTGCATATTTTAGAGTACAAATAAACTTAAGAACTTCCATAGATCCGGACTTATACGAGGTTTTTCTTTTTTAGATTTTATTTTTTTTCTCAGTAATTTTGTCGAATTTGGAAAAGTTATTTATACTGAAATTATGCCCTTTATCTTCCCTACGCACCACAAAAATAACACATCCCAATTGCGTGGAATGTAGAAGTTCTTCTAAATAAACTGTTTTTGCTTGGGTTTTCACTTTCGAATCGGAATTACAATTAATTAATTTTAATTCGATGAGATGTATTGGTCATTAGTATTTCGACTATTAAACTTAGGCTTCTTTGAAAGTCATTATCAGATCATAACAATATTTTTATGGGACCAAATCGAAAGTATAACCGATCAAACAAAAAAATGTTTAAAATCGGTCCATAATTGACCAAGAAATCGGTGAAAATACAGAAAAAATAAAAAAACACATCCAACCGAACATAATTAAAACCTTCTTCTCTTTGAAGTCGGTTAAAAAAGAAACCATTTGCAAAATTTCATGTTCCTAGGCCTGTATTTTTGTTTGATTTGGTGTAACTTCTACATTCCACGCAATTGGGATGTGGTATTTTTGTGGTGCGTAGGGAAGATAAAGGGCATAATTTCAGTATAAATAACTTTTCCAAATTCGACAAAATTACTGATAAAAAAAATAAAATCTAAAAGTGAAAATCCTCGTATAAGTCCGGATCTGTGGAAGTTCTTAAGTTTATTTCTACTCTAAAATATGCAGCATAAAAAACGCCGTCGATGTTTCTAAGGTCCTAATTGCGTATCATATTTAGTTTCAGAGAAATGATTTTTTTTCTAAATAGCTGGTTGCAAAAAAGACGATTTTCAAAAAATTCTATCTCTATAACTAAACATGCTAGTGAAATGGGGATACAAAATAATGCATCTAAATAACTTAAACTATCAGATTTTAACATAAAAAAGCCATGTCTGAAAAATGGTCTTCATAAAACACTGTGCGGTGGTAATTCCTATTTCGACATTTTTATTGTAGTTTGTGTTAAAATATTTAGCAAGAATTTTCTTTATTACTTTTTTTATTTGAGTCACAATTGTCTTTTTAAAGTAATTTTATTTTAGTGTCAATTACCAGCTATAAAAATTATTTATTTTAATTTTTAATGAATATATTTGAATCGATTTTTTTGTAATAGAGTTGTATACTTAACGCGTTTCATGTATGGGACTACAAGGCTTATTATTAAAAAAGTAAACTATCTGAGGTGGATTTCCTTTTGGTTGTATGAAGTATTTTCATATTTAATTAAGCAAATCACACAATTGTGAAATACTACAACGATGTTAAGATGGAAAAAAATATCGAAAAATAAAAGATACGTAAAAAAAAAAACAATTTAAGAAATGTCGGACCTTAACTAAGAACGTAGTCCTAATGCTAAGTAGTATTAAGATATAAAAAAAAACCTAAAAAAATCTGTTGCGTTGTTAATAGTTGTTATAATTTTTAAACTATTAATAATTTTATCTATAATTAAAGTTATTTAATAAAAAAATCAAACATAAAACTACTTTTTAAAGGAAAACTTATTTTAAATTAAAACGAACGTAGATCACGGAGAATAAAAATGTTTAAAAAGGAAACTAAAATGAATAAACCTAAGGCGGATTGCCGACATATTAAAGTTGACAACTTAACTATTTTACTTTATCAGGAATGAGTTGTATTGAATGAATTGTTCTGTTATTGGAAAATAAATTAAAGAAACGGAATTATTTGACGGTAAAATTATTATATTATTACGTAAATATATGCATGTTTAAAAATGCCGCTTACGAATAACGGAGTATTACTTGACCGATCGATCGACATAGCTATTTATTTTTTGTTTGTACTTTCAGGATCATATTGTTCAAAAAGAAAACTTGGAAAAACCAAAGGAAATTTAGTAACCCGTGCCAAAGCCTGGGTAAGTCATTTTTAATAATTTTAAATTTTAATAATTTATCATTTATAATATTTTATCATTTATAATATTTTATCACTCATTCCTGATAATTATAAAGATTTTAAAGTAAAAACGTACTAGTATAGGACTATTAGGCCACGTCAAAATATAATTTAAAACTAAATCAAATTAAAACTAATAATTGAACGGTAAAGAGCGTTTTCTTCTTCAAATAAACAAACTTATATCAAAATGGTATTAAATACCTATTAAAAATTAAAATAATAATTTAAAAAGTTCTGATTTTTATGTTTCAGTGAAATTTTCAATTGGCATTATTTGACTTGGTAATTTGCGTCTGCTATTTTATATTAACATCCTAAATATGTAATACTTACCTTTTTAACATATTTTTATTAGTTATGCAAGACACATTTTAATTTAATTAACTTTCTTTTTTATTAATTTTAATAATTTAAAAGACTATGAATGAAATTATTATTATAATAAAAATGCAAACTCAATCTAAAAACTATATAGCAACTATGTATAAATCTGCATTTTATGTACATATTCGTCAGCCCACGTAACAATAAGACGCCACATTTAAAATGGCGACTAAAAAGAAAAAATCTATGATTTTATCACTCAGTTGACGAGTAGCCGTTTACGACTTTAATGATAATGCTTAAATTAATAAAAAACATTAAAGAAATTATGAACTATTTAAAAAATGTTTTAAATAATTCGATGCTACATGCTAATTAAATATGCTACACCAGCGTGCACGTACCTTTACAGAACGAAGTTTTACGAAGGAAACAAGAATTAAAGACGCAAATGAAATATGAAACGTGAAGATGAATTACAAGGTCTAAAATGTTCATGAAAAAATGGAAGTACGAAGAATTGCTATCTAGAAAAACAATAATTCGAAAAAAAAAATGTTTCACAGTAAAAAGTATAAATAACAATGATAAATTATAAAAGAAAAACAGTAAAGTTATCCAGTAAAAGTGCGCACACTGCGTTTTTTTACACATCATTGGAACAAGAAATTAGAAATTATGTTTTCATACACACACGGAAACAAATCGCATCAAAATTTCATTCATACTCTAATCCAGTGGCACCCAACCTTTTTTAAGATGTTCAAGAAAAATAAACCGTGTGCCTAAAATTTTACTTCGAAGCTTTAAACAATTTTTTAAACAATAAAACGCATTAAATTTCGGTCTCGGTCTTTTATGATTTTTGAGCTTGTATTTTTTGTGAAAAATTTACAGGTTATTTTTATTTTCTTGTTTCCAAAATTTATATTGTAGTTTATGTGGAGACCGTAGGTTGAGAAACAATGCCTTAACTATTCCTATTTACACATCATTTCTTCATTAATTCTTATCTAATACAGTGCTGTTGTCGCCGCCCCTTACTTACATAACTATTTTAGAATACGCTCATACTCCTATTATTTTCACTCAACTCTCGCTCTTATTTTCTACCACTTAAGATCTATTCGACATTTCTTGCGCAGGTTTTTTTTTCAATAAATGTACATTTTACTGGCTAGTTATGGATAAGATTACCTGTTTCGTAAGTAAATAATATATAAACAGTGCTTACATATATTTTTATATATTATACTTATATGCTACGGCTTTTGGCCTAATCACAATCATACGTAAAAATAAAATAATCTAAAGTTTTTAGAAAATCAACGTTCCACGCCTCTTTAAAATTATAATGTTAAAATTAACTAAAATTTTAACAAATTCCTACCTAAAAATCCTTGATTTTTTATTGTTCTGATTATCCGAAAAAAAAAATTTTAGATTATAAACTCTTGAAAAAAATCTTAAAAATACCGGTTAGACAGCTTGCATTGTTTTCATAGTTTCCTTTAAATTTACTATAATAATAAAAAAAAGAAATATCAAACACACGATAATCTTACTCACATAAAGCCATAAAAAACTTAAAATAATTGTTCACTTTCTAACCCTAAAATACGAAAATTAAATTGTACTCTATACTTGAACGAAAGTCACCTAAGAAAAATAAGGAATTAAAAGAAAAACGCGCATCTAACGACGATAAACAATTCCGACATTGCAAAGGATTATTATACACTCCTTAAAAGGTCTTCCCCTTAATGTTAATATTTAGGATATAGCCATATAAAAATAGTTTCCTTAAAATATTTTTCAAAAATAACTTTATTCCAAGTCACACTCTAAAAAAAACTTTCCTTATTTCTACCCAAAACAAACGAATTAATCACGATTATTAAAATAAAACTAACTAAATCGACATTGAATGCCTTATAAATTCGATATCGAACTTCACGCAATGAAAATCGCGATTATTTACAAAATTATTATTAAAATAAAATTATAAACTTAACTTTCAAATCGAACTTTGGAAATTTTGAAAAATTAATAACCTTATAAAATATTTTGGTCAAACAAAATCAATCATTCCGTTTCAGAATTTGATAACATAATAAAAAAAAGATAATAATGCCAATATACTTCGATTCACACTATCGTTTTGTTCACAATTTAACAATTAACATATCCTTTCTGATGATTAGGTTTTTTTTTAAATTTTTAGTAGTATCATTTCGGTCAGTAACAATATCAAGAGACCTTTACCTAAAATACCCAAAAATGACGAGCGAAATGGGAGAAACAGTATTCTTGTAAAGTTTCGGTCACACACAGCGACTATACTTATTCGCCGCGAGTATTCGCTGTATGTGACATGCAGCGAGTAATCGCCGCGATTCGACTTGAGCATGTTCAATCTTACTCGCAGTGAATGGACTCGCCGCGATTAGTTGTTGTATGAGACCAAAGCTTAAAAGAGCAAGAGCAGCTAAGAAAAAATGAGCTAAAGCGTCTAGAAAATAAGACCTCAAATTGAACGGTACAAAGAAGAGTTGAAACATTGGCATACAGGGTGGTACTTTGTACTTGATACAAACGAACATGATTTCAACTCTTTTTGTCGGTAGAAAAATTGTGTCGCTTGCAATTCTTAATAACTGTTTGAAGCAGTCTTGAAACAATTTTATAAGGTTAGAAGCGACATCTTAGCTCAAAATTTCTCAGTAGATAAGATTTTCATTTTTGAAAAGTATACTTTATTCCCCGTGACGATGATTCCTTATCGGTTACAAGTTTCAAATAGTTTAAATGGAAGATTGATCGATGATCCCTTATTGGTTGTTAAAATAGCTAGTATTTAAAGTTGTTCAGTGTTGCCATATTTGGTTGAAAGTTTTAATCATTTATGGGTGTAAAGTTGTCAATTTTAATTTTACTTATTTTCAGTAGGTATTACATTCACACTTTTTCCTATTATTTTCAGTAATTTCTTCAAGTATAACATTGACGATTAGGTAATTTAAAATTGACATATCTGTCTAAATTTTATGAGGACCAAATAGGCAGGGTTGAAGTAAATTACCCAAATGTAGAACGAAATCTAGCTGGGTAAAGTTGAGCTTAAATGTCTGGATATAAGACCTTAAATACAACGGTACAAAGAAGGTGTAACAGTGTCGCACAGCTGATAATTATTTTTAAAATATATGAACCTGATTTCAGCACTTTTTATACCGTTTCAAATAGTAATAAAAGTTGGTAGTGACATTATCATAGCTCAACTTACCGCAGAAGATAACGTTTGGCATTTTTATAGCAATTTGTGCCTTTTGTCGCCAGAACGATGGTGTATTTTTACTTGAATATTTAACACTGCTATTGGATTTCTTTTCCTGCCTAAATACAGTGGATTTCTTTGCGATTGACGTCCTTTTAACGCCATTTTTGTGTCCACAAAAGAAGATGAGCGAATTGAGGACAAAAATGGCAGTGTAGCAGGTTGCAGTATTGAAACCAAGAGTAAAGCGGAGCTGAGCAAAGTCGAGCTAAAGCGTCAAAAAATAAGACCTAAAATTGAACGGTACAAAGGGGTGTAACAGTGTCGCACAGATGATAATTGTGCTTTGAAAATATGAACGTGATTTCAACACTATTTATACCGCTTCAAATAGTAAGAAAAGTTGGTTGTGACACAACTTTACTCAGCATACAACGCCTTACAACTTTATCGGAAAGTATGCGATGTGTCCCCAATTCGCTGTATACCCCCTTTAAAAATAGCTCGTCTATGAAGGCTTTAAGATTCTTATTTGAACGTCCATTGCATTTTTGGATGACAAATGAAGACAATAGATTTTGTTTTGTTTCAGTACTTCGATATAAAGTCGTAGTAAATGTTGAACTTTTGATGTCCTGCTACTTCGCCATTGTTCATTAAAAACGTTTTCAGAAGGTTTTTTTTTCTTCGACATGTCAAAAGGCTGTAGAAGCAATAAGATTTGTTTCGTTGAAGATATTTGGTAGGTAAAATCCATCTCTGTGATCTGTTAGTTTGTTTCCAACACCATGGTTCGTGAACCCCACAATAGTATGAATCTTCAATTCTTCATTCCTTACATATAAGTTACAACTACGGCGTAAAACAAAGGAAGCTATGTTAAGAAAGATTTACTCTCCTCTTGCTTGACGATGCCCATCTCCTCGAGCACGGCTTCCAGACCTTCCGGCATCCTGCCCTGGTCTAGCTCCAAGTTCCACTTGTAGTACTGGAAAAGAAGATAGAAATGTTTTTAACACCTGACATTTGCCACACGTTGGAGGTTTATGGTTATTTTTGTGAATGTTCTTCATCTTTAGTATCTCGAAATAAATTGCAAATTTTAATACAAAACACAGTTGATACGGTTGGCGAGGTGGCCAAGCAATTCGCTGCTGCGCTGAGTATCGCGGGTTCCCTTATACCTATAATCCTACAAGTACTTGTTCATCATCATCAGCCTATAAATGTTCCCACTGCAGGGACACAGGCCTGCTCTCTGTGAGAGGGAGTGGGCCGTAAACTACCACGAGGGCCCAGTGCGGATTGGTAGATGTCACATGTCTTCGAATTTTTGGTTCTAGGACATGCCGGTTTCCTCACGATGTTTTCCTTCACCGTTTTGAGAGCAGTGATGTTGAAATAAATTACACAAAGTAATGCGCTTGACGGGGTTCGAACCCACGACCTACAACTCGTAAGTCGAGGCCGATACCACTGGGCCACCACTGCTCAAGTACTTGTCCTGCGCCTAGCTTATACATAATACATATTATGAGTTTAAATATTTTCATTTAATCAATCAATCAATCAAATCGTTTATTTCAAGTAGGCCAGTTACAGGCACTTTTGAATTGTCAAAAGACAAAAGTAAAATAAAATAGTTTAAAAATAGTTACGGTGCTACAGTCCCAGTCACAAGACATAAAAACTGTGAAAGTACTGTAGATGCCCATTCCAATGCGTAGATCTCTATGGAGAAGAACGGGCAAGAAACTCCATGGACACACTTTTTCAATCGCCAAAATTATAACAAAACCTTTGTTACATCATTCAACTTCAGATGGTACATTATGTGAGAACGATGTAGCAAGTAAAAGTGTCCATAGGAAATTCATGTGAATAAAGACAATTCAATAAAATTATAAATAATTAAAATAAACCGTGGCTGCTAAGAGATGACCAGTCACGACTGACAGCGCCCGTTCACGAACATGACACATGCATTCTCACCCACAACTCAGGAGAATTACTAGTGTGGAACAAAGTTTTAAAAAAAGGGAAAAAATATAAACCTGATTCAATTCCTTATCTGCGCGTTTGCATCTGGTTACTCCAGGTATTGTCTGTCGATGACAACTTACCATCAAGTAGGCGCTTGAGTATCCTTTTATATGAGCTTTTCTTCCCAAAGTATAGCTGCGTAAACTTTGTCACCCAAAATGGAGCTGCGTAGAAATTTTCCACCCTTATTGGTACTGGCTGAGCTTTGCCACCCACAGTTGAGCTTTTTGGACTTTTTCACCCAAAGTGGAGCTCTGAGGACTTTCTCACCCATAGTGGTGCTGTGTGGACTTTGTTACCCACAATGGTGCTGGGTGGTGTTTCCAATTTTAAACAAGAAAATACAAAGAGTATCACATACAAACCTTATCCAGCTCCTTCCTAAGCGCCAACACGGAGCGCTCGCGGTCTGCTACCAGCTCCTCCAGGTATTGGTAACGGAGCTTCTTGCGCGCGCGACACTCCCGCGCCGACTGCCTACTGCGTTCTGCTTGAACACGGGAAGGAGGAACCACGTTAGGCTTGAGACCCATTGACATATTTACAGGGTGTAAGGTACATTGGTGTACGAACACAGACATTTACTGGGTGTAACGGACATTGGTATGTACTGGTTTACTGGGTGTAACGGAACACAGTTACCATAAATTCAACATGTAAGTATGAAACCACGCGTTGTCTGTTAAAAAAAAGGGCCAAGTGCGAGTCGGACTCGCGCACCAACGGTTCCGCACTATATTATCTTATCTACAAAAACGACAAAAAATATCATGTCTTTTGTCATTGTATAGAAGGTCCCTTATTTGATTGTTTTTAATAGGTATTTGATCTTATAGCGGCAACAGAAATACGTCACCTGTAGAAATTTCAACTGTGTGTGACAGAAGCACAGTTTATAAATTGGACCAGAAACTTCAGAGCAATCTGTGACAAATAAAAATACCCACCGAATTAAGAATATCCTCCTTTGACTACATTCTATTAAAAAAAATGGAATGTAAAAAGCCTTATTGATCAAATTGTGCCAGTTCATAAAAAACATCTCTCAATTCTCTCACACTTTTTAAAGTCACATCATAGACACGCATCTTATGGTGTTCCCATTTAAACAAAGGCGCATCATTAGATGGTTTGACCTTCTCTATGTCGCAATACCACAGACATAATGGTGAAAGGCACGCCATGCAACTACCATAAACAACGGTATTATTATACGCATGTAACAAGAGGAAGACGTTTTGTAATTACATTTAACAAATCTTCTTAAGTACTTGTTTTAGAGACTTTTTAGGTGCCCGTCAATATGGTGGGACCAAGTTTTAGATTTCAAACAGAAAAATACTTTTTTTGTCTTAGTAAATTCATCATATGAATCGTGAAGGGATGAAAGGGACTGTCAGACCCTACTGACTAAAATCCACGGCGTACCTTCAATAGCCATTTGCGTTCCTGGGCCACGGCTACCTTAAGACAGTCACGCGACCCCGGCATGCTTTGGCCCTCTATGCATGGGAACTCCGATTGCTGACAGCTCTTGGAGTTTTTTTTTACTCTAATAAAGCCACAAAACAAGCATACGGCCCACCTGATGGAACGCGGTCGCTTTTTCGTTTCATAGACTCAAATCACAACGTTGCTAAAAAATTTAACTTCAAAAATCTCCAAAGCTGTCGTTATTTATCCTTACCCAGCTTCGCCTTCATGTCCTGTTTGTCGAGCTGCGCCTTACGGCCTGGTCTGCGGCCGCGCTTGCCACTCTCCCGCCTTTCCCCGCCCTCCGCACCCGACGCTCCCACCGAGCCGTACACCCCGCCACCCAGCGACTCCTGGAAGAAAGAGAAAGAAGATTTTAGAGGTGACTCTGGTGCTTCTAACTAGCTTAGCTAGCTAGCTAAGTGGAAACGGCCTCGTCCTGACTTACTTGACTGCCCTGCGGGGCTATTGCGTTGACAGTTCAAATGATGATCACTTGCTCTGGTGACCATCAAATAGCTGTCAAAAGTCGAATTTCGTAATGGCTTTTGCATTTACAATGAAACTGATAAATGTAAATGTTCCCTAAAATCAACTAGAATAGTTGATTGATTTGTTATGCAGCTAACTTGAGGACAACTTAGCCTCATAGCGGACAAGCCATCCAAGTTCAGTTGACAACTGCTGGTCAGTGACTATCAAGTTAGCAAATAGCCAATTTATTTCATTATCACTGCTCTTTAAAATGGTGAAGGAAAGCATCGTGGGGAAAATTGCATGTCTTAGAACCAAAAAAATCGAAGACTTGTTTCATCTACCAACCCGCACTGGGTCTGTGGTGAATTAGGTCTGGAATTCATTGCATATGAGATAGTACCACTGAGACAAAATGTGTTACGTGTTATTTCAGGTTATCTTATTTGTGCTGTCACATGGATAGCCAAAAATCCGCACGTGGGCACGCTAATTACATTATCACAAATTTTCATTTATTTCCTTATAAAATAAAAGAACAGGGTTTTTTACTAAGTCTCGACTACAGCCGAAACCGCTAAACGCAGTAACTTGAATTTTGGACAGCAGTTGCAATTCACCATGTAGGGAAGCAATAAGACGGGATTTTGCGAAAATCCTCCTCTAAGGGGGTGAAAAGGGGTGAAAACGTTTGTATGAAAAATTTTATTCCTTGGGTTTATAATGTTGAAACTTGCCACGAATAAGAACACAAGTAAATAAAAAACTCGGGCATTATTCGTTTTTTAAAACTACCCTCCATTGGTACTAGACGA
The DNA here is from genome assembly GCA_950005045.1 of Agrotis exclamationis. Lineage (NCBI taxonomy): Eukaryota > Metazoa > Arthropoda > Insecta > Lepidoptera > Noctuidae > Agrotis > Agrotis exclamationis. Next base: position 15,163,068 of record OX465429.1, on the reverse strand, counting down.
TGTTAAAGCTTGTTTCCTTATAAAACTCTGAGCCTTGAACTAAACCTTAAAAATGTCAAATATAACAAAATAAAGACGTCACTAGACGGTTCAATTAATCAATCAACAATCAAGGGTTCAATTCGATTTCAAAATCAATGCTAACAAACGTACTACGCACATTGAACATTACCTACAACTTGGCAGACAAGACAATGAGCTCACGACAGCTCGATGAAACGCAATACGCCTAAATAAATGTCTCATTCATATAACTATAAATAGGATTTGTTAAAATTTTCCCTCAAAATGTTGGGCTATTGAGACTACTGTCCCTTCAAAGTTAATTTACCTTTGACTTGGCATCACTGTCAAAATAATAGTAATCTCTATTGTCGTTACTATAAGGTTGGTGTTGGGTCGCTTGCACTGATATCTGTCATGATGTTAGTGATCTTTATAGACGTAGCAATAAGGTTGTTGTTGGGTTGTAGATATCAGACGTTATATAACTGAAAATACTGAACTCGCCGTCCTCATGCCCGAGCAAGAGTATCTAGTCAAAATATGTAGTAAATAGTCACTTTATATGACAATAAACAACTCATAATTTTGGTATGCATATGCACATTGAATATATTCATTAACACAAGCTGAACGGATGTTTAAATAATATTTTCACGGGTAAATTATGCGTCATTAGCTTGCCAGGCCGTTCGGCCTAATGGCGGCTATAATCACATGGCGCTTTGTTTGTAAATTTTTGTATGGGAGTGAAACAAGGTACTTTATTATGGTGTTTCTTGCTCGCTCATTTCAATAGTTCTACGTTTTGAAATGGTCAAGTAAATTCTGTTTTCTGGCTATCTAACTAATTATTTTGTAGTTCAAAAGTGCCTACGTAGATGGTTCAAGTGAAAGATATGTAAAAAAAAGTAAGTTTGTGTTTCATACTTTCCTAAACCACTGAAACGATCACAGATATTTGTCACATTAATAATTTATCTTATTGTCAGTGTTATGTTGTGTTATGAAACATACAAACGGTACCTTTCGTCCCGAATAAAAATAGGTAATAATAAATAAATAATAAAATAAAATTCTTTTATTTCAGGTAATTAATAACCCATATATAGAATACAATGACAAACTTACATTAAATTAAATTTAATTAAATTCATTAGGCTACAATTTATCGAATTAAAATATCAAATTAACTAAATTTATAATATTATATAATAAGTAATAGATGACGCCACTAGTCTTTCTAATCATAATACATTTATACAAGTAGAGTATACAACCCGACTGATTTTAAAATTTTCTTTAAAGATTAAAACTGCAGAACATTGAACATAAATCCGCATTAAATGGCGAAAAATATCATTGTTAAAATAAGGGAGTAAATGCATTCGAAAAACAGAAAATTTTAAGTAGAATACCATTCTTAAATTATTTTCTACCAATATGTCGCATAATTATACCCGTTGACCGCCGACACAGACTTACATGGTTACCAAGTTCTACCAACAAATCATTGTTTAGCTATGGGAGCAAACGCATTCGAAAAAGCAGAAAATTGGAAGTAAATTATAAGAATACTATTTGTAACTTATTTTCGACTAAAATGTCGCTTATACCTGTTAACCGTCGACATGGATTTAAATGGTTACCAAGTTCTACCCACACAAAACCTTGCTACAACCTTTTATTGCATAACTTTTGTTTTAATTACCCAAACGAATGCACGCAACACGTGAAAATTAAAAACAAAACGCAAAAAGTTAATGTAACTGCGTAGTATCGAACAAAATTCGCGCGACAAAATGTACAAAAAAAAACCAAGGCAATCTTCTACACAGTGTCATTCGGTTCGTTGACACCAAAACCTCATTGGAAACACATACTTGAATGCACATTGGTTAGAGTACTTATTTGTAATGGGGTAGAGTTGAGAATTGAGTGCATGACCAAACAATAACCATACTGTTTAGTACCATGACTGTACTCAATGAGGGTAATTGTTTTAAGACGCACATTTCCAGTGCGTGTTGGGGAGATGTGGTGATAAAAACAGAATAGATTTGAGAAAATATTGTTTGTGAAGTTATATTTGATCTTGGGACACGGTCGCGACGTTTGAGTTCGTAGGTCATAGGTTCGAACCTAGGGCAGACGGGTACAATCCGTGCAAGACACAGGTCTTGCACGGCACACAGGTGGGTGGTAGATTATGACACATACTCTATGTATAATAAAAGGCCTGTGTTCCAGCAATAGGATATTTATAGGTTATAAGGTTGTTTTGCTTACTTTTGCAATTTATTGATGACAGTAGGAGAATAGTGTATAAGACGGGGACGCGAGCTATGATGGGAAGTCACAAACTTAAAGCAAACTTAACGCAATACTAATGTAGCACAAGCGCCAACAGGACGCCATTTGTTAATGGCCGCTTGTAAATGACGTCTTGATGGCGCTTGCGCTACATTAGTGCTGTGTTAAGTATGCCCTAAAGAGTGTATGTCCCCCATTATACCTCGCGATTATCATCGTCCCCGTCTTAGGCTGCTTTTCCACCAGAGATGCGCTATGTAGCTGTGCTGCGAGGATGTAAAAGCTGAGCTACGAAACTGTGTGACCGTTTCCACTGATGCTACGCTATGTAGCTGTGCTGTGAAGATAGGTAGCTGCGCTACGAAGATGCGCTGTCACAAGGTAGCTGCGCTATGAAGATGCGCCGCCACAAGGTAGCTGCGCTACGAAGATGTGCTGTCACAAGGTAGCTGCGCTATGAAGATGCGTAGCTGCGCTACGAAGATGTGCTGTCACAAGGTAGCTGCGCTATGAAGATGCGTAGCTGCGCTACGAAGATGCGCTGTCACAAGGTAGCTGCGCTATGAAGATGCGTAGCTGCGCTACGAAGATGTGCTGTCACAAGGTAGCTGCGCTGTGAAGATGCGCAGCTCGAGCTATGCGATGTATCGATACTAGGGAAAACGACCCATAGCACGCATCCACAGCACGCAGCCTTAGCACGCAGCCACAGCACGCAGCCATAGCACGCATCCTTACATATAAAAAACACATCTTAGTTGAAACCGTTTCCACCAGTGCTGTGCTATGTAAACCAGTGAATATGATTGGTGGATATCAAACGCATCCGCAGCAACGTAGCATAGCACATCTCTGGTGGAAAAGCAGCCTTATTCGTATAAGACACACACTCTTCCCCTATCAATAAATTGGCTATTATAATTGCTATTATGTATAATTACATGGCTACTATAATACATCTAGTTAGGTGTCGCCAATAGCTTCGCCCGCTACTCGAAAATTGTTCTACGGGCATGTCATACAGGGATAAACGGTATCCTATGTGTTATTCCAAACTTAAATCTATCTCTAATCTAAATTCCATCAAGATTCGTTCAGCCATTCTGACGTATTTGAATAACAAAAATCCATACATCTAAACTTACATATTTTTTCTATTTTTTTTTACCGTGGTAAAATCATCAAATCAGTCCTCCTACCGAGGGAGGAGCGGGAAGGACTGTCAGTCTTGTACTAACTAAAATCCACGGTGACCCTTCAATAGCTCTTAACGTTCCAGGGTCACGGTTACCTGATGAGCATAGCAGTAGATAGATTATTTGTGGTCAATAAAGGCATGTCCATATTATTTGTGGTAATATGGACATGCCTCCAGGATTTCGGGATTTTAAATAGATTTTTCCGTAATTAAAATTGTTAGGAACGTAGGATGAAGATACCTATTTAGGTTTATAATAAGTCATCTTTATTGCCAGCCAAATCGGTTTAAAATCCCGTAAACAATGAAATCCGGGAAAAAGGCTTATCCGTGTTATGATTTCTATGACAGTTCGTGATACAATTACATTAAAAAAAATACCGACCGAATTAAGAACATCCTCCTTTTTTTGAAGTCGGTTACAAATCAATCTACCTACTCCAGGCTATGCTGATGAGACATATTCCCGCGACAAACTTACACCTAAACTGGGTATTCCCCAACAGAATCTCAGAATCCCAGCGTCAATATTAACACGTTCGTGGACAGTACTATCTCACAGTTTGCAGCTACTGAGACACCACTTTTTCTCATACATTGCCCACGGGCGTAGTGTTACAACGCATGGTTAAAAAACCATATGATATGACAGAACGGATAAAGGCGTTAACGTCGTAACTGTCGTAAGGTAAGATGGTTGATAATCAACATCAGATGCATATTATCCATCATCTTTAAAAGGGTCCAGATTAGATCCAGAAGTTGAAGAAGCGTCAAATAAAACCTGAAGCCGCTTTTGTTCAGTATCATAAGGATCGCGGGAAGCTATTTGAAAAAATATGAATTTAGAATTAAGTACGACTAAATCGTATTCAAAACACACGTTAGCAACATAAATAAGTTATTTAGATACACAACTATACTAGTTTTAACATTTTGTATTCATATAATCATAAAATTACGTTGAAAACAAAAAATACTTTCGTTCAAAAAACCACTTGCGCGCGAACACGTAGCGCCCCTCAGCGGGGCAGTACTGCACAGTTTGTATTGAAATACGACGCCTATGGGCGTAGTGTGCGTGCGTGTAAGTGTTAATGTGTGCGTGTAGGTACATTTTTTGAACGGATTTTTGAACATTGTGCTGTGACAGTAGAAAGTCAGAATTAAATCTTTGGTGACAGTACAACATGCTCTTCCTTAGAATTGTATAGATTATTTTTCCGACCCAAATATCGACCAATAGAATTGCACCATTCGACGTCACGTGGTACAACCTACATGGTATTATACTGATAATTTTTTGAAAATTTTCTCTGGTAGTCACGTCAAACTGACAGGTTGAATTCAATTGTGAAAATTGGAGATGGGTCGGAAAAATAATCCCCTGAATACCACACGAGCTTCAAAATTATCTGGCATTTCCCTCAAGGTTCCCTGCAAACAAATAAAGTCGTCAAGTTTTTCAGGAAAAATCACTCGCGCTTCGCGCTCGTGATTTTTTAACCTGAAAAACTTGACTCCTTCATTTGTTTGCAACGAACCTATCGGAAAATACCCGATAATTTTGAAGCTCTTGTGGTATTATAAGTGAAAATTGCACGTCTATGAACGTACTGATTTTAAGTGACTAGAAATTTTGACGTCGACAGACGTACTGTCGTATCACTTTATGCTATCTTGACGTCCGCAAGCGTTACTGTCCACGAACGTGTTAACACCAGGACACTCCAACCACTCCTCATGTAGATTGATCCAGAATCAGGAAGTGCAGTTTATGCATTTGACATTCTACTCGTACAAGGGGAGTCGGGTGCGCAAGTGTAATCAGCGCGCAACGATGCGTTGAGAGGCGAAGGACAAAATAATACCCAACGCGCTTGTTGGTACTTATTGCTCGTAAATAGACACTGTTCATGAATCACATTTCTAACTAACAAATAAAAAATTGGAAAGTTTTGTGAGGATGGATGAATGGATGTTTGTTACCTACTCTTTCACGCAAAAACTACTGAACGGATTTGGATGAAAGGAAGGTTCGCAATTCACTCACGTTCCATAGAAATGTAAGGTATCTCAAAAAATGTATAAAATGGCATATTGTTTAAATCAAAACTCCATCATTTTGATGAAAACTAAAACCGCATTTCGAACCTACAGACTGTCATATTCGTATTGCCGAAAAAACTCTTTAAATACAGATTTTAAAACATCTTCAGGTTTTCAAAATCGACCTCGAGACTTCCTGACTTCTTTCATTATGTTTCTCTATTACTCTTAGTTTCGGTTTTATCCATCTACGCCTAGTTGAAAAATGCACCCTGTATGAAAAACTGCTATGAAAATTCATTCAGAGGCCAAAATATTTATTTGACACGGTTATTACACTTATTACAATCACTGTTAAAAAATGTTTGATAGCGCACCCAATACACAAGAGAAATGCCTAGTGTAACAACGATTTAAAAAAAAACATAGTGTCGTTACCAATATAAACCAAAGTACCTCAAAACACTTAAATGAGTAACAAACGTTACTTGCAGATCACGTGCGAGCACTGAAGGATTTACGAGGGTAAGCACATTTCATGTTATTGATCATAAAGCGTATTAATATAAGTGCTGTATTCTCCATAGGCAGTAATGAAGACATTTACTATGGTTTAAATGTAATTTGTAATGATGCAGGATTTCAAATTGATAATTGTGAGATAATTGTCGAGAAAAGTCTTGTATTTTAAAATAATAAAATAGGAACAAAAATAATAGAACAAAACAAAATTATAAATTATTATTAATAATTTAATTCGTATTAAAATTTCGCGTAAAAATCTATATAATACCGAAATAAGCCAAAAAACCTGCCAGTTTTGTCCGGGTCTACTTATGATCAATTACAAAAAAAAAACTGAAAATAAAATACGTAAGTAAGAAATAGCGTCTAAAATAAAAAGTCCGAAAAAAATCGCAACTAATAAAAAACGAGTCCGAAAATTCGTAAACTTAAATAAAAATTTAATTAAAAAACTCACCTGAAATCCAACAACAAACTTCAGAACGAAAAACAAAAAAAAAAAACTAATAAAATAAAAAATTACTAAAATTGAACACCCATCTTTCCCGCACCACAGCTCGAATCAGACTAAATGATTTAAATGGGGCTGCAAACTCCTTTGTCATCTCCGATTCCCGGGCTGCGGGTACCTAACCCTCTCCCGAACCGTGCACCGATCAATACTGCATTCTGAATTGCTATTTCCGGACGAGAGGGGGTTGGGGCGAAGGCGAAGCTGCGTAGGCTAGACGTCTGGCACAAAACCGGTTACCTATACCTACGAGTTTCTAGTTTGTAAACGAACCCAGCGAAGGGGGGGTTAAATTGTCAGATGGGGATTATTATTAAATATTTTTGATGTCTAGACAGGGGCTGCTTTTGAGGGGGAGATCAATGATTGACTGTAAAAGATCTTAACTTTGAGAGGGTAAAGACCAGATTTGTTTGATGCCCTTTGTGAACCTGAGTTGAGGGATTGAGAGAAGCCGTTGAAAAACCGTTTCATTTTCGCCTCATGTTTCATTAGTACTCATCTTTAAACGAAAAAAATGTTAACGTTAAAAAAAAAAACTTAGACACTTTCCAATAACCCTATTTCGCTCAATGACTACAACAAACATTTTGAAAGAAGAATTCATGGCGTCTACTTTTCGACATAATTCAAGTTAGTCAAGAAAGGTCCTCGACCAACAATGGAATGTGAGATAGGCTTACAATTGATTGCACACGTCTTATCAGTGAGTTATCACCCTACACAACGTATGTTGCACCTTTGTAATGTCGAGAGAATCTCGACCTGGATTTATGTTGCTACAAATCGACAAATAGCTCCTATTCCTGTTTAGATTACAAAATTGGTAATTATTGGTAACTTGATTGTCTATGTTCGGGTGTTTGTGGTCATTTTTACAGCGTCATAATGACGCTAATCTTTCCACAAATGAGACACCGGACTGCTTTCTACGAGAAGTTGGCGCCGTAAACAGCCACGCAGGCCCGGGGTGCAGGTGCGGGTTTAACCCTATGACATTCCACTATAAAAAAATTATGAAATAAAAATAGTGAAGAATCAACTTTTAATTTTCCCTTTATTTGTTCATTTAGATACGTCGTATCTTATATTTTCTATACCTAATTATAAACTAAAATTTAATGCTGAACGAACGTCAATGTTGTGAAAAATTTCGATGACGTAATCGCGATTCAAAATATTGGAACTGCGTAGTCGGCGCAGCGTGGTTTCAGTACCTACTAAGAAAAAATTACGATCATTTCAACAAATACATTCACAATCCATGGCTTACTACGGAACAAATTTTCAATAACCCAGTTCTACAAAAAACGCAACGGATGTTAAAACTAAATCATATCTCCATTTCTATAGTATCGTTGTTCATGTTACTACGCAGCCGAAACCTATGCAGACTTTTATGTTAGCTAATTTCGTTTAATACTCGCAATTTAGACTTCAAAATGTCTATCGCCATGTTTGTTCGAAAATTGAAAATCAATACTGTCATGGCGACCGTGCATTTTTGATGCATTGCCTGCAGTTAGACAACGAAGGGAAGGGAAGTTAATTATTTAACTATGGGTTTAACCTGGGTTTTGTTTTATACCTTCAATCGATACTAGACGTTGAATTTACGATGCATTACAGTTTGTGATGATCTAAAGATTTCCTTTTTTACTTTGATTTTAGAGCAAAATTCAAAGCAAAAAAAGTAAATTTTATTTGATTCAAAGACTTGAAGGCACCTAATAAATTGAGCAATTACCTTAGAGTTTGCGAATTGGAAATGTGCTTATTTATCTTATTATGACAGACATGGTGACAAAATAGCACCAATAATAAACCGGTGCTGTTTATAAAATATATCATATTTCATTTAAATCTTATAAAATGTCCGTTAATAGTTACTATTTATATCATCGCAATAATTACTTAAATATTTATTTTAATCAAAAAACAATTTCAATAATAACTACGCAGTAATTTCTCTAACTTCAATACCTATTCAGAAATACAACAATTCTGCAGCCAACAAATGTTTACAGAAAAGTAAATTTTCAACATTTTTTCCAGTCACATTTCTTTCATAACGCTTAACAAAAGCCACGTGCCTTTTGCTTCGAGGTAACTGTTAACGAATCCATAAAAAAGATTGAGCTTTCAAAGCTATTTTATTTTCATGTAGATTTCAACATCGAGCAGAATCCGAAGGTCACCATCACCTCAACGTGACCATGAAGGGTAAAAACTCAAAAGTTTGTATGGAATTTTGTAGGTATCTTTTACTTAAGGTTTCCCCTCTGATTTCAATACAGGGCGGCTCAAAAACGTTACTTAGAGGGTGATTCAAGGGCATGCGAATTAAAATGTTGCCATGGGGGAGCTTCAACGGTTTTCACAATACTTACTGCGTATTTAATTAATAAAGATAATTATGGTTTGAAGGACGATGATGATGCAATACAGTAAACGGTTTTGGCTTCGGAAGTTTTAAATAAAAGTTTAAAGAGGCAGGCAAAAGATAGCATGAATTCAGTTCATATTTCTAGATTCTTCTCAACAAGGCAAGTCACAAAGGTTATAAAAAATCAGTCGTAGTACATTTTACACATCGATTTTGTAAAGAAATAGTGGATTTATTTTTAATAGAAACGTCGGAAAACACTGCATTTTGTCTATCGATTAGTGACTAGCCACCGAAAAGCTAGGACTAGTTGGGTGAGAAATTAACATAAAATATATCTTTTATGATGATGAAAAATAAAAATTTCAAAGTACATCATAAAATATATCTTTTATGATGTACTTTGAAATCAATGTATGTTTACCGTCTGTTCAAAATTTTAACTTGGATGTAGAAGAAGAAGATATGTTTTATTTAATAATGAAACCACAAAGCACATGTTTTATTAGTCAAACGCGAAAATAATACCATAATAATTGCATTGCTAAAAATAATATTATACGAGTCAATGCATTGTTAAACATGCTTTAATTTATTACTGCTTAAAATCAACATCATATAATATTATCCGTTGTAATAATAATTGTACCTATGCTGCGGTGAATGTTACAACCAGTCTTTTAAAAATTTGTCTAATTTTGCCAGTCAATAAAGTAAGAAACGATTTTTTTTCTTATTACTGTGTGAACTGTGTCCTATTAGAAATATTTTAGGATGAGTAATAAATAATAATAAAAAATTCCTGCAGTTAAATGCAGCAATATGAAGTTATCGAAAATATTATTTTAATATAAGTACTATGCATAAAGGGCAATTGATAACAAGTGTGCCATTACGAACTGACATGCTGACATATTGTTGCTAAGGGAATTATAACAATAATTAATTACAAATTATTGTTTTCCAAGAGTAGCCTGATAGGTGCTTTATTTATTTATTTGACTATTTATATAAAGACAATAAAATTATACATATAACTTCAATACTAAAGTCAAAAGGTGCTTATTTATGTGACTGACTCTTTTGCTATTAACACAATTCATATCCTCGATTAGAACTAAAAATTGAAAGTTTGTCATCGAGTCCGTATATTTTTTCGATTACACAAGGAGAGGAGGTCTGTGTCCTAGGGGTGTCTAATATTTTAAATCCACCATGTCCTATCCATACAGACCGCCAGTAGTCCCACCAGTGGGAAGTTAGAAGATGACATTTTTTACATTATTTCCCCAATAATCTCACACCATCTGTGCAGAATGTCCCTCAGACTTTACAATCACATCATTTGCAGATGAGTACACATTTAAATGACAAAGCTACTGACACCTTGAAACTATGTCTAACTACCGTTTTGCCCATTGTATAAATTGAAAACACTGTGTGCATTATGGGTTCGATTTCCAGGACGGGCTAAGTGTTTTTGGGTATTCCTTTAAATAATAATTTCTCTCTCTTTCCTAAATATTTTAATTTCTTTCTCATTCGTTTAGATTTGTGCTTTGCTGATGGTAATAGGCTCGTCCCTTATAAAATGGGACTTAAATACAGAAAAGTAGCGAAATGTGTGTACACCACAGTTACGTTTAGATTTACAGGTATGTCTAGGTATAGATATATGTACCTCTGACCCCTTCAAGAAAATAATTATATGCGTGATGATAAATGTAAGTAACTCAACAATTGCCCATCGGTGTGTAACCTGTAATCTATACTGGTAATCTTAACTGCAAGCTATTATTAGCATCAGCGTGTTGGACGTATTGCGTTTTAAAAATCAATGCGATCAAACAATTGCCAACACATGTTACCGAGACTACTATTAAGGAATGGGAGCATTGGATGTAGCTCTAAAAATTGCTTGTTTGACATCTGAGCATTTTTTTTTAGTTCTGTAGTGAAATATTTTTTGGTTGTTGCTTATTTCTCTACTTTCTAATTTTCTATGTCATATTTTATTTGTAATAATAAGAGATTATGATGTTGTTGTTATGGAAACATTCAGTAACTGGTTAATTATAATAATTATTTACAGCTAAAAAAAAAAACAATTATTATTCTATCATTAAGTGGGGCTAGAGCCTACTAGCTCAAACTTGGTCAATGTTACTACTCTACATAATATTATTTTGTTATCTCATTTACAATGTTGATAAACAAATATAAATGATTGCATAAATATTTTGTACATTATCGTACCTACTTAAGCAAACATACCTATAATTTGAGTACTATTTGCTGTGTGTATAAAGAAAATCGCAAACTTTCAATTAACACGCACTTAGGTAAACGCACTAGTCTTATTTAGCCATGACCTTACACCAGGTCTTCAACAGTAACAATTATCCATTAATAGTCATATAAATAGTTATCGGTTACTCAGTTGCACATATACATATAATATAATAATAAGCAAATACGCAGTAAGCTTTGTTTCTCGGTTAGCAACAAAAGGCCGGCCGATACCAAGCGAACTGCGTCGTTCGTTCGCGTCAAACGATGTACATTTTATGCGGCGTAGTAACTGTCAGTTCCTAACCTAAAATATTTCGCATTCAACCACTCGAAACACTGCAAACACACAACTTGAACATACCGGTGTAAACAAAAAGAGAATCTACATATTTTTTCTCACAAGAATGTAGAAAGAAATGTATCGTTACTCACGATTTATAGTGATTGTCGGAGCGTCGTGTCCGCCCTAGCGACTGCCTCAACGCACACTGGCTGCGCCGCGTCGCGTTGCGCAGTGGGAACGACCGCGCGCGTTCACTCTTCTTATTTTTAAACAACTTTTAAATCGGCAATGGATCCGTACAGACAGACAGACTGCAGCGAGTCGCACAAGCAGCGGACGAGACGTGTCGCAACAGCTCGTATTGTAGCCCTCCCCACCTTGGACTAAGTGACCTTATCGTTTGGTTGCACTCAGTAACAGTGAGTGCAATATAAAGACATACTTACCACAGTGCTGTTTCGCGATACTTATAAAGATTAATGCGTCTTTTACTATATATATATATACTGCAGGCAGACTGCTGAGCTTGCATTCTGGAGGAACGGCTTTGTCCACACCCGACATAAGCTAAAGTAATAAGTAACAAAGATAAAACTTACCGGTTTTTTTCGAACCCGCTTTTCTCCTTCACAAGCCCTCATCAAAAACAACTAGATACTAACCGATAAATTTAACATCGAAATGAACAGGAATTTAGACAACATTTTGACAAGCAGTTACAATGGTGGTTGAAGGGGAACTGGCCGCCTGGCCGGGTTAGGTGCATCGAGCCAGGCTCCAATAACGCAGCGCACTAATTGGAGACCCATTTCCATCAGACATGCGCTTGAATATCGAACTACTCTATTCTGGATGTTGGAATGAATACGAAATATTTCATCTCTCACACACCGATCGTTAAAAAACATAGTTATAATAAATAGTGCATTGCGTTGCACACCGGCACCACGCACCACATCCTTTCGTCCACTCTTACCAGAAGTACTGCCCATCCTACAATAAAAGATTATCGTAACCATAAATTTTACACCTAAAATTCTCAAACTTGACCTAAATATTTTATATTTTTAGCCGGAAGCGTGAAATGGGCGATCAAAGTTATTTTTACTTCTAGACATTTCAAAGAAATCCCAAATTCCAACTTGAACGCTAACGCTCCTGTCGTCGCTCGTAAGGAGTTTACGTTAGTTTGATGCGAAATTTATGTTGCGGCGTAGTAAGAACTGCGTTTCTTCAAATAAACTACGCAGAAACTAACCTAGGTCAAGCATGAAGGACATTGAACAAAAATGCATTGTTATTTTTTATCGAAAGGTAAGGAATAGTGGAACGCAATTAGTTGCTTAAGCTCTAACACTACATAAGTTAATTTTGGACGTTTTACAGAATCGGAGACGTTTGTTTCAGCCAATTAGAAAAATAAGCATAGTAAGAAACTATCTCATTTGAAGGGAAGATGTACCTCTTGAAATATAATTGTAATACATAGTTTTTACTTCAAATTATGCAGATTTTCACCCGTAAAGTTGTATTATTGACTTACGCGGTGTTAAAAGTGAGCAGGGCCGGATTAACCATCTCGGGGCCCCTAGGCACAGCTCGTTTCGGGCCCTCCCTTTTCCATACCACAACAACGCAATTTGGAATTTTTTACTGTCTACATTACGAAATAGAATGAAGGTACCATCATCATCAACAACAGACTTCAGTCATCACATTGCAAAGTTACCTAATTACCTATAGGTACGCCTACCTTCTATTAGTGAAAAGATTTTTGTCACAATCTACAGGACGAATTATCGGAGTCATTTAAAAATGAAACAAAGAATAATGTGAAAAAAAGTTTCACTTTTACCGTAGTTTCATAAAACCACACAATCCCCTTTTTCTTAATTTTTTAATCGGGGGTGCTGGTGGTCATAGTGGGCCCCTAGGCACTGGCCTAAAGTGCCTTATGGATAATACGGCACTGAAAGTGAGCGACGAATAGTTATTGTGTTTAGAGGTTTTAATCTTAGTAATAAAGGGTGACGAATAAACATAACACTTCTTTTAAAGCAGTCGGGTAAAAATATTTTTAACGATGTCAAAAAGCAACGTGTTCTTCCCTTCCTTCATTGCATTTTTTTATGTTCAGGACCGCAGTATCTTCAGTTATGATATTAACTGTAAAGGATCCAACAACGGAATCTTCTTTTTTTTATGTATGTTCCTCAATTTCTCGATGAATTCCTGGACCGATTTGTAAAATTTTTCTTTCTTTAAAAGAGTATGTATAGTTTACAGATGGTCCCATGGTAATCAAATCAGGATCTTGAAGAAAACCAGGAAACTCTTCAATCAATGACAGCAAATCATTGGCGATTGTTGCTATCGCATGTCTATATGCATTTTTTTACGCTATCTCACAACATACCTCTCGCGCCCGGCATTGGTCGAGGCCATGCTGCGAGCTGTCAGCTATATGTCGGGGCCCTTCTTAAAGCGCCAAAGCCTGCCGAGGTTGTGGGACTATGGGGTAACCGTGGGCCCGAAACATAAAGGGCTATTAAAGGACATCGTGGATTTTAGTCAGTACAAGGGTAGGAGGGAACTATTTTCCCACGTTTTTCCCACGTTTTTATACACTCACTTTTCTTGTTTGTTTGTTTATTTGTTTGTTTGTTTGTCGTTCCGGTTGGACTTTTGCAACTCAATTTTGAGGCACTTCCCGATAAGCTAGCAGGCTGAAATTTTGCACACGCTCTAAGTTCTGATGACAATGCATGACTAGCTAAGAAACGTCATAACAAATCCAATATGACGGCCTCCCCAAGATGGCAGACTGGCTGTTTGAAATCCACCCCTATGATATGGGTATCAAATGAAAGGGTTTGCTGTCAGGAATACGAAAAAAATAGTCACGTGACTTAAATCCAATATGGCGGACGTCCAAGATGGCAGACAGGCTATTTGAAATGCACCCCTAAGATATGGATATCAAATGAAAGGGTTTGCTGTCAGGAGTACGAAAAAAATAGTCACGTGACTTAAATCCAATATGGCGGACGTCCAAGATGGCAGACTGGCTGTTTGAAATCCACCCCCATGTTATGGGTATCAAATGAAAGGGTTTGCTGTCAGAAATACGAAAAATATAGTCATGTGACTTAAATCCAATATGGCGGACGTCCAAGATGGCGGACAGGCTTTGAGGCACTTCCCGATAAGCTAGCAGGCTGAAATTTTCAGGGTAGCTTCAAACCCGATGAACAAAAATAAAAATAATAAAATAATTAATAGATTTTAAAAAATCTAAAAACCCACGTTTTTAAATGTCCTAAAAATAAGAAAATAACCCTACGGGGCTGAGAGAGGGGCCACTCAAAACGTGGAGGCGTATCTTTGCAAGTTACACCCACGATCTTTTACACGTCATGTAAATATATCCCATAAATAATCCCTTAAATAATATACGCCCCCACGTTTTGAGTGGCCCCTCTCTCAGCCCCGTAGGGTTATTTTCTTATTTTTAGGACATTTAAAAACGTGGGTTTTTAGATTTTTTTAAATCTATTAATTTTTAGTAGATGCTTTATGTGAAGTTTTGCACAAAATCGGACGAGCGGTTCTTAATATACCCGTGCGAAGCTGGGACGGGCCACTAGTTAATTATATTATTTAAAGACTTCATGAGAATTCCGTTGACACCTTTCTATATTGCAGAAGTAACCGAATTCTCAAAAGTTTGATATGTTGTATGAAGAATGCATTGTTTTAAAGATTTCTCCGAATAAAAACAAAAGGAACTGTTCGCCATGCATGGACAAACATTTGTTTAAATAACTAAGTGCGCAGTGTATACGTTACAAGGTAACTGTATTGTATAAGTGCACTTGAGACTCTTCTCTTTGTGACAAAGAGAAATCGAAAATTGCTTGCTCAACAAGCAAAGTAATCCTATAAGGAAAGATTATAAGTCTGTCACTTCTAATAACGTTCTTGTAAAGGCATTGCGGTAGGCCTTTTAACTTATACAATAGCATTTGCCAAGCCTTAACATACTCAAATGCATTCGTTTTTATATCTAGGTCTTACAGTTCGCTACAAGACTGACATCTAAAACATTTATAGGACATTTTTACTAGTAATAGCATTTCACAAGCATACATATCCTCAAGAGTAATTGCCTATATATCTCAATCTTTTAGTTAACTACAAGATTATCTTTTAGGACACTTTTAGAAATAAGTCTCCTATAATTGTTTGCAGTAAGACTAAATAATCCTGAATAATGTTTTATCTTATAGTAGCATTTTGTGAGTGAAAACGATATTATAACATACTTAGCTGAAACGATTACAAGTTTGTGCCGTCAGTCTTGTTCGAGACTCCTTTGAATCTAATAGTACTTATAAAGGGCGTTATAAGATCAAACAAGTTTATGAGTTAGTAGATCAATCACTTTACTAGTAAACGTTAGCTATTTTGTTTTAAAATGGAGGTCAGTTATCTGGACAAAAACTGCTACAAGTACTAATTACCTACGATGGTACCTACTATAAAGTACTTATGAAGAGCAATTTTTAAATATGGCGAATGAACGTAAGAAATTGATGAAATAATTTATTTACAATAATATACTAATTAGCGATGCATCCGATACCGATACCGATATATCGGCGATACTTCGGGTTTGCCGATATATCGGTATCGACGATATTTTATGACCGATTCAACGATACTTTTTAATTTAAAAATGTAGTGTAAACGAGCGTGTTGTCTCGTCTATTTCGTTGTAAACGAGGCACGTACTATTTTTTTTTTATTTATTTATATTCAGGCTACTCTGGCCCATAGACATATGCCTTACAAACTAACATACATAATTTTTTAAAAACAACTTGTGTTAGTATTATATAGAAACTTAAGCCTATATTAGTAAACACTTCACTTCACTGTGCACTATGCCCGGGGAAACCCACTAGGTACTGCAACTATAAGTTCTGAGATGCCTACGACTGGCGGGCTTTGGAGTGTTTGTGGGAAGATGACCCCTGTCTACTCTGAGCTGTTATTCTCTCAAAGAAGAAGTCGAGAGATACCTAAGGTCTCCCAATATATCGAGAGATACAGATCCATTCGTTTTCGAGTTCTGACGCATCTGAGAGACTATTTTCCAGTGCAGGTCTTTTTCAAACAGATTCGCGAAAGCGCCTTTCTCCAAAAAAATTAGATTACTTTGTTTTTAAACTTCTTCTTCTTCCTACTCTTATCCCATTCTACTTGGGGTTGGCGCAACACGTTTTCTTCCTCCATTCTCCCCTATCAGACGTCATGGTATCATTTACTCCTTTTTCATTCATTCTTTGTTTTTAAACAAAAATGTTATCAATGTTACAAAAATTTATATATCTAATATCAACCTATGTCACTACTTTTTATATTAACAAAAAAAAATTGACTTGTGAAGTTGTGATTTATTTTTTATTTCTTTAATTCATAATAAGCGTATCGGTATCGGTATCGGTATCGCCGATATTTTTATAAGAATATCGGTATCGGTATCGTATCGGCGAAATGGCGTATCGATGCATCCCTAATACTAATGTGTTATTTTGCAAAGGGCATTGTAAAAGAAACTAAATTTCAGTACACATTCTGTGACATTCATAGTAAATATGACTTCCCACGGGTTCACACACCATATTAAATGTATAGTATGGTATGTTTTACAATAATACAAAATAGTAGCAATAGTAATTTTACTTATTTTTTTATTAAGTATTAACGACAAAACAACCGGCAACACGAGCCGAAGTAACAACCAAGATAACCTCTTAAAACATACTTATAACTAATAACTAAACAGAAATAATTGCGCTTCGTCAAGTATATTATAAGGCTTACTAAAATTTTATAAGTTAATTATAAGATAGATATAGAAATAACTGATTCTACTAACCGTACCCAAATCCAGCTTTGTAGTATGGTACAATTTTCTTATAGGTGAAAATAAAATTAGTCTTGAGATCGTTATAAATACTGATTTTGCTTGTTGGGTAATAG
This sequence comes from Agrotis exclamationis, assembly GCA_950005045.1. Classification (NCBI taxonomy): domain Eukaryota; kingdom Metazoa; phylum Arthropoda; class Insecta; order Lepidoptera; family Noctuidae; genus Agrotis; species Agrotis exclamationis. Next base: position 15,145,460 of record OX465429.1, on the reverse strand, counting down.
AGTATAAGAGAGCAAATTTTTATGGTTACACATTCTGAAAGGGTAAAACGGGTTCCTATTACTAAGTCTCTGTTGTCCGTCTGTCTGTCTGTCTGTCACCAGTACCCATACCATGAGTTGTCATTACGATACTCGATCATCGATATCGACAGCGTTTGGCGCTCTCATTGGCCCGCTCCAAGGTTGTATGAACTCTCAACCAATGAGAGCGCCAAACGCGGTCGATGCGTATGGGTCAGTTCAGACCGAGACGCGAAGCGACGCGACGATGCATGAAGAGGCCTGTCATTTCACGCTGCGCCGCGATGCGCCTCGCTGCGCCGCGAGACGCATCGCAACGTCGCGAGGCGCATCCAGACGCCGCGCGGTGCAGCGGAACGTGTCTAGATTTTCCACGTGCTCCCGCCCCGCCCCTCGTCCCGCAGTCTATCATTTGCAAATGGCGGCCTCAGCTACGTACATAGTCCAGGGGCTAGAGGTAGTTGAGTATGCAAAATCCGAGTGACTGCAACTATGACCGAATTCATAACCATAATATTATTATGCGCTTTGTCTGTCCCGCAAAAAGCTGTGATCTGATTTTTCTATGAATTATTACGGAAATAATCATTAAAATGACTTTAAATCATGTACTCAATAAATTCCGTTTACGATTAAGAGAAGAGGGCGAAAAAAAATGAACCAAAAAATAGACCGGCAAGTTCTACATTGTTATTCTTTGACCTTTTCTTAACTTAAATCGGTTGGCAAAATTCGTTACTCGCAATTATGCATACTCAGTCACCTCTAGCTTCCGGTCTTCACCAGGCCTGTCTCACTCCGCGGTGTAGGCATAAAACTGCAAGTAGTTGCGGGGCCATTATGTCGTGGCCCATTCACTACGGCAGTGGCGGTACCTTCATATAAGCCCAAAAGCCCGGCATGCCTTAATTAAAATGCTCGATAGAGAATCAATATCAAACCCGAACTATTTAAAAGTTCGCGCGCTTAATTCTTATCAAAATAACACAAAATACTAGTACCTATGCCACACGCACTGTCACGCACACTACTACACATCGCGTCGCGATCGTCTACATATAGCTATCTCGCTTACACGTACCGGCTTATACCGGGCTTTCAAATACTATCTCTGTCTCTTTCGCACCTAAAGCGATGTGCCGTATAACGAGTTAGAACCTTGTGCGTCTACAAATCGATCAGTATGGAACATTTAAGCCAGGCTTGATGCGTCTGAAGTTGGACGCGTATGCGTGACCTTGTGTCGCCTTTTTTTTTAATTTATTAACGGCAATGGATACAGGTCCTTATGCCTCTTGTGTCGCCTTGCCAACGCAGTGTTGCTGTTTTATAGCGACGTTGTGAGATCTTGGAGATTTTTAACGTGTTTGGAAACTTTTTTTAAGATTTCGCAACAATAAAAACTAGCGACTTTTTAAAATAACGAAATTAAATATTCAAGCAATATAATAATAGTAATTTATCTCAAAAACATGTTTACACTTTGAACAATGAACACAGAAAATAATATTTTTGTGGGTAATTTAACATTGTTCGGGTAATATTAAAAATTGAGGAACTGTACAATACAATAAAATATCTTAAAAAAAAAAAAAAATTGCGACATCTATCTAGAATTTTCATATACCTGGCGACTTTTTTTTGCCCAATGACAACACTGCGACTCTGCGTAAATAGTTCCCGCACACCCGAGAGTGCAACTAACTTCAGTCTCATTTGCTTGATGGGGAAAAGTTTTGGTGTTAAAGTTTTTTAAGAGTTTTATTAGATTATCTCAGTGATACAATTGTTTTGGTGACTTACCTACAACAATGGAGGTAATTGTACCTTGTGAGGATTTAAAATGCGTTCAAGTTTTGATTGGCGAAGATAAGGTAAAATCTTTAAACTTTTCTCAGAAAAAACAGTTAATTTCTTCATTAAAACCGACGCCTAATCTGTGTATTTCTCAGACTAGTAAATCGCATAAACGAAAATTTTATTGGGCTTGCCTTATTTTGAAACTCTAGGCACGCCACTGCACTACGGCTGCCACGCGCCACCCGTTACGCACGCGCTATTTTTGTTACATTACGTGTAGTTACGCACAAGTTTCTTGCTTTAGGTGCTTTTGGTAAATTAATAACACAATATTATTATGAAGAAAAAAAATATATAGTACATATTTAGTAATGATCAACAAAATTATCTCCCTGCTTGTGAAGTATGGGCTTAACTGATCATGATACCTAATCATGAGGTTACAAGTTTGGAAATGAGGCGAGATACTAATTGGGGGGGGGTGAGCCTACTGGACGACCAAGATAAAAAGACGACACTCTCACTCACCTTAAGCTGAGTACTAAGAATTAAGATCGGTAGAAAGTAGAAAGATGTTTGCGTTGTTGTTTAAAAGTTCTAACTCAGAAAATGGCCACACTACGCATTCAAGGTCAGCGGTCGTAATTCGCTGCGCCACTTTTTTACCTACCTACAAAGACACGCAACGCGGGGCCTGTGACAGTATGCGATAGTAATTGGTCGGTTACTAGGTTGAGTGCAAAATAATAAGGACTGGCTATTTTGCCATAGACGATAAAAATCTTTTAAATATTAATCTTTTTTTTTGTAAGATAAATATAACAATAATAGGTAGAAAAGATAATATTATTATAAATATTATTCCTCACGTAAGGTGCCGTAGCTCGTAGGTACCTACTATTATCATTCTGTGCTAACAATCAATAATGTATGTAGTAATCGATGACGAAACCAAAAAGATATAGGCTGATGATAAAAACAAAATTCCTTGAGGAACATAGGTATTTATGGTAATAATGTAATTTAGCAAATGCATAAAATACGCATAGGTACCTAACTATTTGTGCCTAAACTCGCAAGTCGCAACCCTATTGAGCTTGACCCATAGTAACCTTTTAATGTCGTTGGCGTCAGATAAACCAAAATAAACTCTCGGGCGTAACCATTCAGTACATTTTTGCTTGCGCACGGGAAGTTTAGGCTATTATAAAAGTAGGTGGGCGGTACGGCTGCCAGTTAAAATGTACTTTATTCTCTCGGTTATAGATTTTACATTTGTTTGATTTTTTTTTGGAGTAGTCCTTCTGTACGTATAGTACTATTAATTATTCTGTGTCGTCACCTAGCATCATGGAGCGGCGTCAAGCTGCGCCGCGCTGCGCCGCGCTGCGTCGTGAGGCCTTGAGAGGCGCAGCGCAGCACCGCTGCTTTGAGATGCGTCGCGCATCTCAACGTATTCTAAATTCTCATATCGAAATGTGTATCTTTTGGTGTAGAAAATAAAGTCGTATTTTGAATGGCTCTTAAAAGAGTGCGCGCATCGTCGCGTCGCTTCGCGTCTCGGTCTGAACTGACCCTATGATCGAGTATCCGGTATCATAATGACAACTCATGGTAGAGGCTCAGCCTGTATCTCGTGAGCCGTGATATTTAGACAGTTGAAATTCACATCAACTTATCAAGTTTCAACAGTATAGTTATTATAGTTTCAAAAAAATTGGGTGTGACATACGGACGGACAGATAGACGGACAGACATGACGAACCCTAAAAACGACCGACTTGCGATGCGAACCTCCTCTTTTTTGAAGCCGGTTGAAAATATTATTAGCTAAGTCTCTCTCTGGTAATACATTGCAGAAACTTGATCTAATTAAATACATGTCAATGGGTTGTTAGGTAAATCAATAAATCTTTATACCTAAATTGGTTTCAGAGAAAACTGAATTGCATTTCATTTCTATATTATTAATTTATTTCAAATCAATCAGCCGTCAATACTAAGTAATATGATTACGAGAAGCCCTATTTTTTATTAATTTACAGGCCTATCATTTTGACGAATATGAGGTAGTTTTAGCTCGAACCTAAACACTTTTATACGAGTAGATACGCTGAGGTGTGCCTGAGACTGTACTGAATTACAGGTACAATTTCATGGCTTCACAACTTTTATGAGATTGATTTGATGTGTAGTAGACGGTTAGGTTATAGGGAAAGGAACGAATCCATATTTTTTAACACTCCAGGATATGTATCTTCCGCTTGGGCAGAGAACCGCCGCCACGTCCTCACGGAGGCAATAGGCGGCGGCGACCTCTCGCGCCCAGCATTGTTTGAGGCCATGCTGCGGGGCGAGGGGGAATGGGAAGCGAAGCAGTCATGCTAGCAAAGGAGGAGGCGGAATGCGTGAGGGATAGGACATGCTCCACTTGAAGCCCCACCCGCCGCGGGAGACGGCCAAGGCGTTGGATATCCCGGAGCAATTCATCGTTGGCTTGCAGACAGCAAGTAATGGCCAGCTCGCCGTCCAATCATGGAACAGGCCCGTGTCGACTGCTCGTCGTCAAGTAGTGCCAGCAAACTAACCCCAAACGTCTGCCGGGGTCATGGGACTGCTGTGCAACTCAGGAAACAAGGTGGTTTTCAGCCAGTCAAGTCTTCAGTCACAGTCCATTCCACTCCAATCAGAGCGGGAGAACTAATTGTACGATGTTACAATCCAAAAACTTGATCAGACAACTATTTATCTGATCAAGTTTTTTTTTTGATTTGGATTTTTGTTTGGAGACTATATTCTAAGGGTTTCGTTTTTTCATTCGGACGTACGAAACCCTAAAAATGATAACCACATGTCATGTCAACTGGATATTTATGGATTTATTGACAACTCACAGTAGCTTTGAGCATTTAGATTAGAAAGACAATAACCAAGATATCTCAATGCAAAGAAAACTGCGTTCCTTAGCAATAATATGCAATGATACCACAACAGTGCGAAGAGACTGCCTTATCTAATCTATTAGGCCGTTGACGTTAAGTGGGGGATACACAGGCAGACAAGACAACCAGGTATTGACAATGTATTTAGTTGTACAGCTGTTTGGTTAGGTGTGTTAGCTGTTGCGATGGGGACATGTCACATGGCATACCTATAGAAAAAAAACACAAAAATGTGCCAAATAACTTTTGTATGAAGTTATTATTGGAAGTCGATGACTAAGTTTTTTATAACCTTCACTTTTTTGTCACCGACTTACAATAATAACTTTTCGTTCAAAAGTTATTTATTTTACACATTCTGTGCTTTAGAAGTCTGTTTATTTTTATTTTCAAAATGATTATACCCGTTTTAGTGTACAGGGGGTAATAATTTGTTGTGTGATTGCGTAAACGAGTATAGATATGCGTAAGCAGGAACTGCCATTGATTTGCTGTAATTTATTAAAGAGTTCTCTCGATTTCTCCACGATCCCGTCATCAGATCCTGACCTAGTTACCATATATGTGAAGTATTTTTCTTTCCTTTCAAACAAAAGAAGAATTTTCTAAATCGATCCAGGCGTCATCATCGAGAAATCGGAGAACAGAACATACAAAAAAACCGGCCAAGTGCGAGTTGGACTCGCCCATGAAGGGTTCCGTAGTAGCAAGCATAGATTAGGGATATAATTATATTGAGATTAGTAATTAATATCATCACCATATCAGCCGTAAGACGTCCACTGCTGAACATAGGCCTCCCCTTTAGACTTCCAATAGGACCGGTTGTAAGCGGCCTGCATCCAGCGCGATCCTGTGGTCTTCATAAGATCGTCTGCCTACCTAGTGGGTGGACGTCCTACGCTGCGCTTGCCGGTGCGTGGTATAATATAGCCGGTTCCAGGACATGCCGGTTTCCTCACGATGTCCCTTCACCGTTTTGAGAGCAGTGGTGATGAAATAAATTACACAAAGTAATGCGCCTAGCTGGGTTCGATCCCACGACCTACAATTCGTAAGTCGGGGCCGATACCACTGGGTCACCACTGCTCTTTAATTTCTCAATAATTATTATTTTATTATAATAGTAGCAGCCCAGCCGTAGCAGGATATCAAACTGATTAGTTAATAATTGTTATTATCATTGTGTAGATACCTAGTATTTATCATCACCGATATTTATACAATCAAGTAGGTAACGGTGAGGGTGACTCATAAAGAGGGTGTGTTTCTGATAAAAAAGGTGGAAAAAAAACCCTTTATATTTACAAATAAAAAATCCAAGATCATAAGAAATTTTTCTTTCTGACACGACTGACAGACAATCTACTCTTGATAAATTTAATACAATAGCTCCCCAGATCAAAATTTTAGAAAAAAATTCTCTGCACCTCCTAGGTTCCCCTATTTTTGAAGATAGTTTTTCATCATTCATCGACGAAAAAATTAATCATTTTAACGACATTTCAGATCGACTTTCCCAAATTAATTTACATTCGGCTTTCACCATTATTAGGTATTGTTGTTTTGGTCCAAATTTTATGTACTTTCTTCGGTGTGCTCCTCTGTGGAAGCACACACATATTTTGGGCAAAATTGACCAAATTATTCGTGAAACTTTAACATCCATTCTTAATGTGGCCCTGGACGACCGAGCGTGGCTGCAAGCCACCCTCCCTATCCGATTTGGTGGACTCGGCGTCCGCAAAATTTCTAGTGTGAGTTTACCGGCGTTCCTGTCCTCTGTCCACAGCACTGAAACCTTAACCAGGAAGATTTTAAGTCTCTCCCTGGTTGACTCCGAAGTGCCGTGCTTGACAGATGCGGAGAACGCCTGGAAAATGACTTGCCCGGATTCAGATCGACCCGTGAACCCATCTTCCCAGAGGCAGTGGGATGAGCCGCTCTGCAGGTTGGTACGGTATAATCTTATTAATAAGTCAACCAATTCTGTAGAGCGTGCCCGCCTGCTGGCTGTGGGCGAGTGGGAGTCGGGTCTATGGCTTCAGGCACTACCGTCACCCAACATAGGTACCATGCTGGGTGACGAAACCTTCCGGATCGCTACATGCCTGCGTCTGGGCGCTCCTTGCGGGGCTCCACATCGTTGTCAGTGTGGCGAAGGCGTCGACTGCCTCGGGCACCATGGCCTTTCCTGCAGCAAGAGTGCAGGTCGGCTAGCACGGCACGCTAGTATAAATGACATTATCCGTCGTGCTCTTGTCACCGCCGGGGTGCCAGCCGTTTTAGAACCCAGTGGCTTGGCACGCGACGATGGGAAGAGACCAGATGGGATGACTATAATGCCTTGGAAGTTGGGTAGACCTTTGGTGTGGGATGCAACATGTGTCGACACCCTTGCGCCATCCCATCTTCCTGGTACTACATGCTGCGCTGGTGCGGCTGCTGCAAGTGCCGAAAACCTCAAACGGCGCAAATACAATGGCTTGACTTCTAGCTATGTGTTTGAGCCGTTTGGGGTTGAAACACTAGGGCCATGGGGTCCGAGTGCCCACCGAGTCTTCAAAGACATCGCCAAGCGTATAGTCGACGCCTCTCGTGACCAGAGGGCTGGCCTATTTCTCGGCCAAAGAATCAGCATTGCCATTCAACGTGGCAATGCTGCCAGCGTTCTGGGCACTTGCCCCATTGACAGCGATGTGGATGAATTTTTTGACGCCATGTAAATTTTTAATTTTAGTTTTAATTTAGTTATTTATGTAAATATTTTAGTTTTATGTCAATATTTGTGTTAATAGTTGTCACAACTTACAATAAATGGTACTACATTTAGATCATAAGAAAAAGGGATATTATTTATTAACCATGTTTTTTATTTGTTTTGAGTTTTCCTTATTTCGACACTGTTGTAATAGTTGTAATGTAAAGCGCCATGATCACGGAAATAAAAGAACACAGAAAACGGATATTAAGCACCATTGCATTCGGAATACGGTGGGTGGCAGATACAATTTTATGTTATCAAATCAAACAGGACGCGATGAAGGCAGACCGTACAAGTACAGACGCCTGCAGGTCAACCCACCCTAATCTATCAAATTTTACCAATCAAACATTAACCTCCCGCGGGTTGAAAATCCATTAAGGAAAGACAGATTGAGGTGGATTGATGTGCTGGCGTCTGTACATTAAAATTTATAAATAACAACACTGAATTGATATTGTAAAATAAAATTAATCCCGTAATCTTAGCCCGTAATGCGTAAAGCAGCTACTTTGCACGTACCCCTTTTACGAACGAGGAGTGCAGAGGGCAATGTTTTTTACATAAAGTGGGCAAAATCGAGGTGTTTCGCAGGCCATGAACTCTTGGAAAACTTGGGCTTCCCCAAGCTTTTCGTGAATACATAGGTATTTCCAAAGATAAACGCATAAAATTCGAGAGTGGGCACTTGTGACGTTTGGACGCACTAAAAATGACACCACGGCGGCGGCATGACGTTTTGTGAATTTTAAAATATAGAAAAAATTGAGGTCAAATATTTTTTGGTAATCTAACCAACGGATTAATTCGATTTCTGGTACACAACCCTATTGTGCTTGAAAAGTACAGGCTGCACCGTAAATGCGAATTTCCGAAGCAGTCAAGGAGAAAATTGAATGGTTGGCGTATTATGCTCAGTGGTTATCAAAACCAGCGAGGGGTGGAGGTAAACCACCTGATTTCGATTTGCAACAGAGATAAAGGATAAAGATAATAATTAGATAGAAATAATCTGTAGTAACCGATTTATGTACAGCGCCATCTACATTCTAGTACTCGAACTGTTTAAATATAGCTACAGTGACGAGTTGCCGTGCCAAGAAGTGTATCATAGCTACACTAGATGGTGTTACCCGTTGTGATAAAGAACCAACTCTGCTTTCTTTGTTATCATTGTTTTTTTTTTCCTAATCAGATAACGTTAGTAAATAAAGACATATTCATTGTACAAATTCCATAATGACTTGTTTATCTTTCGATATACCTAATTCCATGAATGATTTTGGTAGTTCAGAAAGATAAATATTTTGTTGAATCGATCTTTTGACATGCAAATTTTTATCAGAGTACTATGAGTTTTTGTAACAATTAAAAGTTAAAACATCAAGACAAATAATACTCATTTTAGTTTTGATTGTAATCTAGGTATTTGTGTCAAACATTAAAGGTCAAATGCCAAAAGTTGAATAAAAATTTTGCTGATAAGCACTAAGTATCATGAAAACCACATTTTTTTTACAGGAAAGACATATTATATTTTAATTAAAAAATGTTCTTTGTGTGTTAGAACATTATTACTTTTAGCTATTAAGATTGAAATAATCAAAGTTTTTATAAATCAACAAGATTTCCTCAAGAGGCCCCTAAAATTTCATGAATAGGTACTTTATGTAGTGCTATAATAATGACCTTGGCACTTAGTTATAAAGGTATTAATGCCAAATATGGGGAGGACATGTTGCTTGTCAAAATAAACCACTCCACATGCTCTCTGTAAACACAGCTGATAAGGCCACATCAATGTTTACCATTTGATTGTTTTCATTTCACAGCCTTTCCTTATTCCAGTAAAACTATCGACCATTAATAATCATCATACCCATCACCCACATGATGAAACTCTACATCTTGTTGTGCAATAGAATCAAATAGAAAACAGATACAATGAATTCATGGCATCATTACTATATTACATCGAGAGATCTCAGTAAAATTCGAAATCAACAATCCTGGCACAAAAATAACTTTGATGCAAGAAAAAACATCAGCAGAGTTCATAAATAGAACATAATAACGTAGTAAACAAGCGTAACAAAGGAAATTAGTAGCCACTCACGTTCTGTGATTCCTCCTCCAAAACTGCCATGGCTTCAAAATCGATGTTCATTTTTACAATTTTCACGCTACCACTTCAGTAAAAACACAAATATTGTATGATGATTAGGCATAAGGTGTACTAAATAACAAGGAAATTAGATAATTTGTATCAAAAGTTGCTCTTCAAGGTATTGTTTACAAACTGGCAAGGTCATTTGACATATTTTGGTAAATAATATTGGGTGCGTTCATTTTGATTATTGCTAAATCTTCTCCAACGAATAGTAGACTATTGATAAATCGACTATTTTGTGAGCTCAGTGACTAATGGAATTAGTAGTTTCCACTCTTGCCAATGTTGCTACACACTAAAAATAACTGTCAAAGTTTTTCGACCTCGCCAGTTTTTCTTTCTGTGATAAAAATCGTAGCTTTTATGTTTTTTCATTGAACTTGTGATGTGGCCTTAAAAACTATGAACCATTTTGTCTGCATATTATTTTAGAATGTGTATAGAGTGCGGTGTTGCTGAAGTGGTTTTATATTTTTATGTGCGGTTAATCCATTAGTGTCATTGTGAGATCACGATGCGTATCGGTTTAGTGATATATTGGTGCGTATTTGCTTTTCATCTGTGTAAAGCGGAAGATGTGGAGAAGACAGAGAATAGAGATAATGGCAGAAGGCAGCAGTGGGGTCCAGTTCGGAGTGGGTCGTTTATGAGCGATGCAGCGGCCGCAGCTTCCAATGAACAGAGTAAGTCTCTCACGACCCTGAGTTCGATCATTTTTTCTGGCTTCTCATGACACCTGTTGACGTCCTTCACTCTAGTCATGTCTGAAACAATTCGTAATTACAAGAATACATGCCAATTATTCATTTTAATACATTTGTAGTTACAAAACATCACATTCATAATCTTGAAGCGTTTTGCGGCACAATTTACCTACATATCATATGGGAAATTCGAGACGTGTGTAATAAATAAGTTTTTAAACAATAATCTGATCAGAAATTTAAGAAAAATTCTAACTCTTATTAAGAATTTGATGCTGATTTTTACAGTGAGTAAATTATAATGAAATGCCTTCATTATAAATTGTAATGACAAAAACAAAATTAGATAGCCACTGAAATCAGTATCTCTATGTTATTTAAAGCTTTCATTACTAAAGTAACACATCAGTGATTTTATTGACATTCTTTTACTCAATCAACATCTAATGTTCCCAGTTCAGAGACATGGTTACTACACCATTTTTTTTTAATCCCTGTTGTTGTGCTGTCTTCCTGAATCCTAGATCTGCTGTTCGGGAATCTACCTTTTTACTATGGAATTGAAAGCTACCTACAATAAAAAATCTCTTTTTAAATAACTTGGAAAGATCCTGTATCACAGCAGCTATTAAAACCCATCCTGTTACAATAAATTAATCAATTTACAATCCTTGTCATTTTGTTTACACTACCAAAAGCTAGGACCATCCCCCTCATAAACCAAAACACACTGTATCCCCCTGTTTTAAGATCCTATTTCCTTTACCAATACCCATGAAAACACCAGATGTTTTTCATGGACCATTAGTATGGTACTTTTTATTGTAGTGAACACTTAATCTTCCACTGTTGTCAGTTATAGTCAGATGTAAGAGTAATGTCCGACTGTCTGACCACATGTTTATATTAAATGGTGCTTGCTGATGAAATAAATTACTACAGAATATTGGTTGAGTTTGATACAATAGACGGTTTCAAAGAGGCGCATGGGACTTAAAAAAAAATTATGACGTCTAAGTTTTTTAAATTATTTTATTTCAAGGTATTTCAATATCTTGCAAAGAAAAATCCTCCTTGTGGCACAGTTGGGTAAAAACTTACATTGAGAAAAGAAAACCAGTTGTCCATTTTAAAAAAGTAGGTATTATTAAAAACCAAATGGTTAAATGTTTGTTATGTTGTCAGCCAATTACTGACTGTCTAATTTTTTTCTAGAAAATTCTATAGCAATACTATGTATGGAAACTTTAGTAGAAATAATATTATAAGATGAATAGAATCATTCAATGAAATAGATGTGATAGACAGGACAATCAAGATTCTTGTTATAATTTGTAAAGAGAATGTATACTATATTGCTAGCCTACATCATCCCACTGTTGGGCAAAGGCCTCTCCCCATGACTTCCAGTTTTCACGATCCAGGGCCAAAGTGGACCACTGGTCATTGGTTCTGTCAAGTTCATCCCGCCATCTTCTACGAAGTCTGCCGCTACGCCTTCTGGCTGTGTCAGGGCTTCACAAAGTGGTTATTTTGGCCCACAGTTCATTGGGCATGCGGCAGACATGGCCAGCCCAAGCCCATTTCAGTGCAGCGGCCTTTTGACCAACGTCAGCAATTTGTGTTTTGGAGCACAGTGTGGTGTTGCATATGCTGTCATAAAGAGAATGTACTTCTGATAATCAGATAACTCAGTAAGAGTTAATATTTTTTCAAAATCTTTTGAATTGTTATAAGAACTTTGTATGTGATGTTCTCAATAGGCAGATCCAAATAAATGTGGCCGAAATTGGTTGGGGTCTTATAATATAATGTGATCACATCACAGGATGATTTTTTGCAATCATTGAATTTATTTCGGAGACATTTTGATCTTCTTTGCAGGTATAACTTATGTGTAGTCATTACCGGGACCCTGGAATGTAAAGGGTGGGTTGCCGGACTGTCCAAATAGAGTAACGCAGCTTTGGAACGAGGTGGCATGGAAAGGAACAGGATGGTTGCAATTAATGACAATTCAATTCTCTATTGTAATAAAACCCAATTGGACGAATCGAAAGATAAAAGAACTCGTTAAAGTCTCAATGTAAAAAAAAAGAATCAATAACTTGCTCAGTAGGTGTGGTCTCATAAATAACAAAGTAACAAAACATAAAAACTAGGACACTAACCAGTCATGTTTCAGATAAAAATGCAAAAAGAATACCTCACGATATTGTAGAAATACAATTTGGCACAAATTCAAACATAGACTTAGTAACAAAAGGTGTACAATGAATTGTTTGGAATAGAATTATATGTACAAACTATTTAAATGAAATAATTGTAACTGAAGTTAGTCTCAAAATAATGAGCATATGTTGAACAACGAGAGACCTTTCTTTTAAAAAATCAATTCGGCATAACAAAAGCAATACTACAACACTAGCCTTTCACATACAGTCTGTCCCGATCACACACACTGTTTTAAAGGTTTATTATTTATTGCTCCGTCTAGCCAGCCATGCTACCACTGCCTCATACCTGACATCCCTCTTCCACAACCAGAGTGTACCCGCAGGTCTAATACCGCCACTTTTATTAATATTACTAATGATTCACTTCTTGCTTTTCCAGCAACGTCATTGGCTATTCAATCACAAGGTTAATCATTTGGGATATTGCTAAGTGTCTGTTTTAGACGTGTAGTAGTACTAAATTGCTATCCATCTAGCAGGAGCCTACTACTATTTTAAAAGTTGCTTCTGAACTGTTAGAAAAACCCAACTATTAATTATGATATCGGTTTTGCCTTATTAATACATGATGTAGGACTGATATTGATGGTTCTAATAAAAGTGCTAATAACAAAGGCATGCAAAACTTTTAATTCAAATACAATGTGTTTTTATCCTTAAACATGAAATGTTATTTTTACATTTTAGGACCTGTTTGATAATTTAGGTGGTACCAGGTAAAATTGTTGAATTTGATAATGAAATAATTCCACAGAATAATCATCACCTAGATGTAAATGTATGGCTTCTGTATCACTAATATCACAGTCAACATCCAGTTTGACTGACAGCTGACCCTTTAGTTTTTTCTGCTGTAGTATAATCAAATGAATCCTCCCACCCAATGATAGGAAGAACTGTCAGACTCATACTGACTAAAATAGGTGTTCCCTCAATAACCCTTTACGTTCCAGGTTCATGATTACTCGTTTAGGGTGTTACCACACCAATCGATCGATAGTCGATCGATGCCATCGGTCGACGTTGATCGATTGGTGTGGTAGCTTTAATTGATCGAGGGATACCGGTCTACTGACCAATCGATCGATTGCCGGGCGATGGCATCGGTCGACGTAGATCGATTAACCCCGGCTATATTCCATCAGTTTCTTTCGAAATGTATTCACAAGAGGACGCGTTGTTGTCGATTGACGTCGACTTATCCATTCTACCATCGATCGATTGCCGATTGACAATCGATCGATTGGTCTAGTAGAAACTATCGATCGACGTCGACCAATCCATTCTACCATCGATCGATGGCATATATGGGCTATCGATCGATTGGTTTGGTAGAAACTATCGATCGACGTCGACTAATCCATTCTACTATCGATCGATGGCATCGATCGACGATCGCTCGATTGGTGTGGTAACACCCTTACACAGTCCCACGACCCCTGAGTCCTGCAACCCTGGTGACAGCTAACCCAAATTAAACAAAAATGTTTGGGTTATTTCAATCAAACCAGTAGCTAGTAGATACTAGTATTTAGATTGAGCAACTGGCTAGCTGACCTCTACAATCCAATAATAAATTAGGTAAATTCACGAAAGACAATTGTGGCTGAACAGATTTAATAGCAAGTTATCAACTTTGTTGGGGTCAAACTGCTATCAGCCAAACTGGATATAGCTGAAAACCAGTGTTCAGAATCGAGCGTCTGGCTATGGACCTCTATAACCCCGTAAATTCATGAAAGATTGCTCTTTTTCTCAACAGATTTAGAAAAATCTAAAACTGTGCTTAATTTTAGCACACCATTGAATAAATAAAATAGTGGTCAAAGCAAGCTGTTTATAAAACAATGACTAATTAAACCAATAATTCAGGCTTAATAACCTGACCTTGTCGTTTACAATCAATTATTTTGTTTTAATAAAACACGAAGTAAGTGTTCTGATGAACCTAAGAATAAATTTAAATAGTTGGAATGAATTATTAAAATTTTGTGAAATGTTAATGCATGATGAGTAGCGATGCATCCGATACCGATATATCGGCGATATTTCGGGTCAGCCGATATATCGGTATCGACGATATTTTTATAACCGATTCAACGATACTTTTTAATTTAAAAATGTAGTGTTAAAGAGCGTGTTGTCTCATCTATTTTGTTGCAAACGAAGCACGAACTATGCCCAGGGAAACCTTTGTGAAATAGACTTGCGAAATCTCCATTCTCCGAAAAATTTAAGATTACATACTTTATTTTTTAAACAAAAATCTTATTAATTTTGATAATTAAAATGTATAATTATCTAATCAATTACCTATGACACTACTTTTAATATTAATAAAAAAAAAATCTGACTTGTGATTTATTTCTTTTATTTTAATTCACAATACGCGTATCGGTATCGCCGATATTTTTATAAGAATATCGGTATCGGTATCGTATCGGCGAAAAGGCGTATCGATGCATCCCTAATGATGAGCTTATACTGTTGTAAAGAAAGAATGGCTGATGAAACTAACAAAAATAATTCAAAGAAATGTTAGTTTAACACTTTGATTCATCTTACTATTTTCATGCCTCTGTCAGCTTTCTTTGTGATGTGTTAAATGTGTGTGAGACCACACATAGTGAGATTTAACAGTTAGAAATGTCTAACAAAATGTAATATTTAACTCTAGCTGACTTGGTATTTTACACCTGTGACACATTTCTGTCACAAACTATTTTGTTTCACCTGTTTGGTCCCATTTTTTGAACAACGTTACTTACATAAAAAGAAAATCAATTTTTTTTCGCAGTCTCCTAACTACAAGGCTATAGGGCTGCCCTATGTGCCACCACAACATCCGGTTCCCCGCATTCCACATCCAGTCAGTCCCGGCATTTCTAAGGTCGTCGACGTCCGTTTTATATTAGCTGTGGGACGTCCCACGAATAGTACGCTAGCCGATACGCGCTCTCCACTCAAGGTCTCGTACGATAACGATGAGTTATGAGTAGTCTTCCTAAAACTTCAACATTTTTTTGTATTTACGACTAAATACAACTTAATTGCACTCGTATATGGTCGTTTATGGGACCCAAGCAATGGTGGCCCAGTGTAACTTATCGGCCCCGACTTAGGTCGTGGTATTTGAACACAGGTGAGCGCATTACTTTATGTAATTCATTTCATCACCACTGCTCTAAAAACGCCGAAGGAAAACAACGTGAGGAAATCAGCATATCGTAGAACCAAAAATTCGACGACATGTGACATCTACCAACTCGCACTGGGCCCGTGTGGTAGATTATTATGGTCCACTCCCTCTCTCAGAGAGGAGGCCTGTGTCCCAGCAGTGCTAATATTTATAGGCTGGTGATATGATCGGTCCCATAACTCGACACCAATGATCATTCGATCCACCCCAGCCCCATAAAAAAGCACAGTAAAGCCTTCAGTGCGACGAGAGTGACTTTCTCGCGAAGAAGACATGCGTTACCATAGTACTGTGCTCTGCAGAATTATTATAACCTCTAGGTACTTAAGAAACATTCAAGCTGCTGTCTTTCTCCGCACGGACTCAACGGGCTGTGTTAGCGTTCTAGATGACAAAAACCGGCCAAGTGCGAGTTGTACTCGCCCATGAAGGGTTCCGTAGCAGCAAGCATAGATTAGAGATATAATTATATTAAGATTAGTAAGTAATATACACAAACAATAAAAATAACTTTGTTTTTCATAGTACTTGTATGAATGACAAAGTTATATTTGCGGTTTTTGAAAATGTACTGTATCTCAAAAACTGCTAACTGTATCTCATCCAAACCAATTTTCGTTGGTAGTTTTGGTTAGAAGTTACGGGGGGGGGGGGGGTGACACTTTTTACCACTTTGGAAGTGTCTCTCGCGCAAACTGTTCAGTTTAGAAAAAAAAAAATGTAACCGCCTTCAAAAACAACCACAAAAAAGGGTAAAATAACCTACAAAATAACTTTTCTTTCAGAAGTCGGTGCCTTTGTTTTTTTTTCATTTCATTGTTTTTTTGCCACCGACTTCTGAAAGAAAAGTTATTTTGTAGGTTATTTTACCCTTTTTTGTGGTTGTTTTTGAAGGCGGTTACATTTTTTTTTGAAAAAGTTTTTTATTTTACTCTTTTTAGTTTAAATATTCAACTCAAATTCTTGTCAAATAAATCATTCTCTCTCAAGTGCACAATAAGCTAATAAAATTCCCTATCTCAAAAACTACTGAACCGATTTTGATGAAACTTGCAGTATTCCGTAAGTTAAACAATACTTAGTACAACAAAAAAAGAATTACTTAAATCGGACTTGTGGTTCCAGAGATATGCGAACACAAACTAAATCAGTCGATGCCTACTCCAAGCCGTTGAGGAGTTGTATCTTCCATCATCAGCTCATCCACCTGAGATGATGGTTATCAGATGCAAATACTTGAACAGCTTTAGAAAATATATGAAAATGGTACTATGTGCCTATAAAATTTGAAGGTTGCCCTCGATTTCCCTGGGATTCCATCATCAGATCCTGACCTGATGATCATGGGACCAATTGGAAAGTATACCCTTTCAAACAAAAGAAAAAAATTCCAAATCGGTCCAGGCGTCTTCGAGAAATCGGGGAACATACATAAAAAAAAAAAAAAAAAAAAAAAAAGATTCCGACGAATTGAGAACCTCCTCCTTTTTTTGAAGTCGGTTAAAAAATGATGTTAGTAACCTCAATATCATTTTTAAAGACCTATTCATAGATACCCCACACGTATGGGTTTGGTGAAAAATTTTTTTTTGAGTTTCAATTCTAAGTATGGGGGGCACCCCCAAAATTTATTTTGTTTTGATTTTTGTATGAAAATCCTAATGCGGTTCACATAATACATCTTTCTACCAAGTTTCAACAGGATAGCTCTTATACTTTCGACAAAAAGTGGCTGTGACATACACAGACAGACAGACATGACGAATCTATAAGGGTTCCGTTTTTGCCATTTGGCTACGGAACCCTAAAAAAGTGTTTCTTAAATGACTTGCGGCAGATATGGTGGCTTAAAAACGTTCATAAATCTCGGTTATGCTATACTACCTACTAATGGCCGTACTGGATAGTTTAAGCCGGCAAACATCTATGTTAGCTTATCAGATTACATGCAAGTATCATTATTTGTTGAACCACACGAACCAAGAGATAAAGAGGAAAATACTTTGATATCACAGGTTTCCTTAATTACGGTCAATTATTTTTTATTATGGCCACACAGCCCGTGTAAACAAGTGCTTCTGTTTTCAAGCAAATAATTATGTGAATCATATTTGAAGATTATACTTACTAAACTAATGGCTTGTTTTTTGACGATTCAATGTGCTTCTGTCGATAGTCCGGTAGACCGCAGAAGCCGCTTGAAGCAGTCAATACAGACTGCTACTGCGATTGCATAGCAAACTACAGTCTTCTACATACACACATGTAACACGAACCACTCGAATGTTTCGGGCGGTCAGACACTGAGTGCTCTAGTATAGTCCTTGTATGGTCGGCCTTAAACATACCCTTTTTGCAAATAATTAAGAGCATCTCTCGTTTACAAAACAGAAGAGTCTATAGGTATATAACCTTCAAAGTATGAGCATTATTTCCAATAAAATACTCACACACTTTACTAAATTATCAACATACGAGTATAACACCGAACCCGAACCACTAAAAATCACATAAAAACCAGGATTGCTCTCATATTTTATTCCCTATTACTAATTTTTATTGAGCCAAGAAAATCAGGAAACATCCGAAACTTGACTAGCCCACTGGGCACGTGAGAAATGAGACTGTTACTAGTAGACAGTGAATGAGTCATCAAGATATACAAGATATCAATGGCAGACGAACGAGCGGTCGATGCGTGTATTCATCTTATTTTAGAACTCAGTAACGTGTCGACGTGGCATCGATTGTAGGTAGGTACCTGACTTACGAAATGATTCTTGCTAGTCCCCAGGTGAAATTGTTTTAGCTACTAGGCCTGATGATAGAGATTTTTTATGAACCTGCAAATGAACGAAGCTGGGCTAGCCTATAACCTAGATAAAAATGAAATAACTAATATTCTCACTGGCTCAAGCCGAAACGAAAATTCAAGAGAAAGAAAAACACCCGAGTACTTATCTGATTTTAGATTAGAAAAGAAAACGGACACAATATTGTTGAACGGAACATTCCTACAAACCCAAAACAAACCTGTTTTGCATTTGTATGAATTGCAACGAACCACCTTTGCAGAGACTCTTTTCCCACGTTTTTATACACTCACTTTTTTTTGATGGCCAAAATAAATAAAAAATACTGACCAAAACCCAATCGTTGTAAATACACCAGACAGACAGATAATACGAAGTTATTAACAGGCTAATGAGGACAAAAATCATCCAGAGACTCACTAATCGGTCAAAACCCCAGAATATTTCCGCGATCTCCTTTGTATCAAACCAATTAATCTAATCGCATTTTCAATTAGTTTCTTATCGAAAATAAATCATTAAAATCGGTTAATAGGTGTCTGAAACTAATTTGTTTCTTCTAAAACGTAAGTACTTAATAGTAACCGGATAACAGTTTTCCAAAAGCGCACCGGAAACTGTGGTTTACCGCCGATAAGGTCATAGAGGTCTGAGGCATATGCGTCCTTATTTCTATTGAATCATTGATCTATTTTTATCCTGCCATGAACTAGACAATGATAATGACTTATTTTTAACATATTGTGTTCCTTAAATAGATTTTCTACTCAGCTTCAGATATTTTTTATCCTTTAGCGAAGATAATGCTACCTTTTTGAATATTGAATAGTTAATTACTAACATTTTAATAGAATCTGTGGCAAATTCTAGAACGGAGCCTAATTAAGAAACGTCGTTTCTAGATTTCAGGAACGATTAGTAGGAAATCTGACTATTTTAAATAGAGATTGATGATGTGTGATTGTGAATACGGGTCTACGCCTCATTAATATCCACTCTCATACTGCGTTCTTTGCAGTGACAGCCAATCATTAGTTATCTGTGCCTTCAATCAGTATTAATCAACGAATGTAAACCCTATAGCCATGTCTTGTCCCGCATTTGGGTGCTTGCTGAAAAATGTAGCAAGCTGCGGGTAAAATAATCCCATGCTTCCATACGCGCTCGCATATAAAGAAACAGATTAGTATGCAGTTGTTCCCTTATACAATATGTTTCTGAAAGGTCTATCTTTTCGAACAAACTCCCTAGTAGGCAAACAGAAAAGGCCATACTCATCTATTTCTCTGCCCAGCTCATTAGGAAGTACTGGGCGAAAATTAATATTGTTTAAAGGGCGTCCACTAGTATGACATGAACGAACGTAAACATCTGTTGGCACGGGACGGCCGATTGCTTGATTAATTCCATGGCTAAATCAGTAACGTACCGTCTAGCTAATACAACTTATGGCTGTGATGCTAATAGCACTTTTCTGACGTGCTATCGGCGCACGAGGGTTTTCTTTATTAGATTTTGGCTAAGATCGAGTTGCTTGGGTCTTTTCTGGGATTTTCCACGGCTTCCTTTCGGATCTTTTGGTGGTAAATGTTGTTATGATCTGTGGTTTTGCAGCGTGATCGGAAATTCTCGTCTTTGTTTAGTGCGATCGCAATTTTTGAGCTTAGATAGTGTTTTGAAGAGGTGTTCATGTGTAACGTTTTTAATTAGGTACAGAAAATGTAGATGTATCGAAAACAGTTCTGTATTTCGAAGTACTGAAAGTCCAGTACCGGAAATCCAGTCCCGGTTCTTAAGAAGGAACCGGTACTGCATCATCCACTAGCTGCGTGTCGCGGGTTCGATTTCCAAACGGAACAAATATTTGTATGATCTACCAGTAGTTGTTCCGGTTCTGGGTGTTTGAGTCATGTGAGTTTATATGTTTGTAAACGCACCCACGACACAGAAAAAATTCGAAGTGCGGAGCAACAGCTTTATAAAAAACTTCCGTGGAAAATGCTTCATAACGAAAAATGCGAGCAATTATTTAATCTAAACAAATCCGGTACTAAACAGTAAAGAATCGTTGAAATACATTGATTCATTACTGTGTATTGTTTTAATTCTTCCACATTTCAATCTAGACATTTACTGGACTGACTTTGTTTATTTTTCGGTTCTGTTTATATTTGTATAACCTTGGCTATGATTGAGAAGAGTCCGACGGATTTGCCTATAAATACTAAAAATTCAGTAAACCATTGTAGTGTTCGGTTTTTGTCTGTGTGTATTTTTCCTATATTTATCGTGTACATCCATCGATAATTATATTATTTACCTGCTCTGTGTTATTTTTATTCTAATGAATTTGCGTTTGAAATTGTAGTCAGTTAACCCTGGCAAATTAATAATCTATCTCGGTTGCTATATTCGGTTGGATCTTTGTCTGTAACCAATCGACAATCGAATTTGCCTATCCGAGTCTATATCGATATCCAATTAGAAGCAGCCGTCAAAACAAAAGGAACGGAATTTGGTTTGAGATTGAATATTAAATTCGGGCGTTAATCGCTCTTTTTTTTTTTATCGTGGTAAAATCATCAAATGAGTCCTCCCACCCCGGGCAGGGCGGGAGGGACTGTCAGACTTGTACTGACTAAAATCCACGGTGTCCTTCAATAGCCCTTTATATTCCGGGGTCACGGTAATGGTATAAGTCCCGCGACCCCGGCAGGCTTTGGCCCTCTAGAGAGGGGGCCCCGTCATTATGCTGACGCTCTTTGAGGCGCGCGTGGAACACAACGCGCCGTCGACCCGGGCATGGTCCATGGTCGGGCAGCGAGTTGCCCTTTACTCGCCGCCCGCATGCCCAGGCGTTAATCGCTTAGCATAAAAATAGTATTATAATACCAGCTATTCTTTTTGACTGACTACTTTTTTTTTTGTAAAGTCTACCATTTATCTCATTACAGACTTGAAATTTTGAATTTTAAGTAGGTATGTGATTATAGCTTACTGGATGACGAAAATTTCTGCGTCCTGGTCTTATCCAGAGGTTCTCAAATGGGGGCCTGAAAATGCGGCGAAATGGTTCCAGTAGAGGATGGTACGGCAGTGTTTGCTTTGCGCTCGATTTTAGCGGGGGCACTACCGTGCCCCCCGATCCACTCACGGGGTCGCGGGACTTACGGATTACCGTGACCCCTTAACGTAAAGGGCTATTGAAGGATACCGTGGGTTTTAGTCAGTACGAGTCTGACAGTCCCTCCCGCTCTGCCCTGGGTGGGAGGACTCATTTGATGATTTTACCACGAAAAAAAAAGTCTATCCACTCAGTACTCAAGTAGCACATACTAAATGTTCCCACTGCTGGGACACAGGCCTCATCTCTGTGAGAGGGAGTGCGCCGTAATCCGCGGGCCCAGTGCGGATTGGTAGATGTCACATGTCTTCGAATTTTATGGTTCTAGGACATGCTGGTTTCCTCACGATGTTTTCCTTCACCGTTTTGAGAGCAGTGGTGATGAAATAAATTACACAAAGTAATGCGCCTAACGGGTTTCGAACCCACGACCTACTACTCGTAAGTCGAGGCCGATACCACTGGGCCACCACTGCTCTCGACGACTCAATCCTGTCGATTAAGTCGTCGAAAACCAGTAGCGTCATGTATTCTGAGTCATGTGCATAAAAATCATGTTCCAAAGTCAAAATCAACGGCCGAACATATTGACCTGACCCTGACCAATTCGGTTACGAAGCCATACCTGTTTATTGACGCAACATTCGTAATTAATACAGAGAACAACGAGTAAAACTCGATGAGGTAACAAACATAATAATACGTAATTGGTAAATAAGTTGGGAATTGGGATTCAGGGATAGTGCTGTCATATATACAAAAGTAAATTGGATATTTTCTTTTTCCAATCGTCTAGGTTACACTGATGTCATCTACTTTTTTGACTAGCACTCCGACCGCGAATTAGTCTGTGCGAATTTCGAAATTTTCCTCAATGAATTTTTACACCTAGCCACCCTCTTTATGGGATACTTTTGGAAAATCTAAATAAATTATCCAACAAAACTTTGAGACTCGTACCACTTGTAACGAAGTTTCGTACACACTATCAATCCCAAAAACAACTAAGTACTTAGGGTTTTTTTTTAATACAACCCGTATTCAAAAAATCCCTTTCTAGTGAGCACAAACGTCCTAAAAAAACCTAATGCAAAATTTATATTGAAGTTATTTAATTTAAATTTAAGTATTTTTAAATACATAAACAATCGTTCAATACCAATTTGCTTAAATAAAATTATCATCAATTATTATCCGCGCGAATTTCCCATTTAAAAAAAATCTGTAGAGAATCCGCTTATCTCGTGTTTCATAACACAAATTAAAAACAACGCACATTGTTTGAATTCACAATTAATCCTAATTGGTTTAACAATCACATTGCCAGTTGTCTGGACTTGTTAATTGTGCTCCCATTAACTCTCAACTAGAAAAGCTCCCTTGTTGATAATTCGGACTGCTAAATGGTTCTTGGTATTTTTTGAAGGATCCAATAATGAGAATTGTAATTGGGAGCTGTTCTATATCATGTTCCAGTTTCGATTATTTCTTGCTAGAAAGTTAGTGGCTTCTAAGGTCGCCTTATAGAAAAGTATGAAAGATGCGAGAAGATCGCAATTAAATATGATGTGTGACGATCTACAGAGCTAACGACGGTCTACCAAACATGGACTGCCCGATTTAGCTGCTTGAAGCTGCCATTGTTAACGTTCCAGATATCAACTGCTCGAGCGATGTGCATAAATGTAGTTTGCTGTGCAGTAGCAGCTGTCCCGATTTCCGTTCTGAGATTTTCGGTCAAAGTTGGATATGCCAGTCAGAAGAGAGAGGGAGTCTGAAGACTAATAAAGTTCCCCAAATATAGGAAGCCATCGCCGTGGCGAAAATTACCTAGATGGCTTCATCATCATCAAGAAAACATGCACCGCCAAAACCAAAATAAATTGTGATAAATGCAGAAGAACGATGATTCTTCCAAATTCAGAATGCATAAGTATGACCACTAATTGAAAATCTAAGAATATTTTCAATTAGCGTAATCCGAAAGCTATTTGCTTATCTAGATTTATTACACTACGCTTTCTCCTCCCGTTTCAAGGCAAACTATTGTTTCGAGAAGAAACCCACGGTCTCGTATACGTATGAGTCATCAACGTTGCATATAAGATTCTAGCGGACTACTTGCCAATGTTCAATACACCTGTTCATATCAACTACCGTATCTATTGTATCCAAAACTGCACTCTGAAACCAATAAATCAGATTTACAACTTCTGATGTATTATACCGTTGATCATACGCGAAAATACCTTTATTTATAGAATTTATCTTCCAGAGTAAACGTTTCTTGGACCAGTTTGTTGAACTCCTTACGTATGTCTGAAATACCTTGTTTATTTTATGAGTATCTAGAATCGAGCCAAGTGATACGGATTAATTGTTTACAATTTACATTAAATAAGACGTTTCCTGTTATTATGTTGTAATGTAAATGCAATTATTAAATCTTTGCCTGATATTATTTCTGAATAAGACTGGGATTTCTTTAGACTCGCTCTAGCACTTTGACATCTTAAAAATCTCTGGCTTGTTGTCGGGATTATCTTAAAACGATAGATAGACTATATTGTATTGGGTCTTATGGCTAGAAAGGAGATGACTGCTGAAATGATCATCATCATATAAGCCGCAGGACGTACACTACTAAACGTAGATAACCAATAGGAAATAGTAAATCTATGAAATGATGAGTAAAAAAAAGTATGGCAAAAGAAGACATTCTGCGCCGACTGAATCAGAATAAGAGCATAGCAATTATAATGTTGTGATACCTACTTCAGAAGCAAACCCTGAAAACTTTTATTAAATAGTAAAGGATAATAAACGAAAGGATATTTAATAAAGGAAATATTCCGTTCTTTCCTTTCCTAATATCACAGAACTGATCAGTAATTTGCAAAATACGTTGACTTTGAAATCCTGCCGGAAATGGACACTGTTTAGTTGATATCATCAGTTTGAGCGGATGCTCTCGTGATATTAACCCAAAGCCGTTTAATCTGACACCCACGAAAAGTTGGAGGCCCAACATAACACATCCACATAAACAAAATGTCAGTCAACATTGCTCCATGGATGAAGAAAAAATAAATCGTTAAGAAGAAAAATTGTCTTACTAGAAGTGGTCTACATACCTACCCAGCATAACCAATTCTGTCTGTTCAACCAAGAATAAACAAATTGGCTTCTATTAAATTTGGCTTTTTTGCCCGAGGATGGCGCTAAAGACGATAGGAATCTTTCTTTATTCTGTTATTTTGCCTATTCTTTCGTTTCATTCTTTATTTCTACGATGACGTGCTGTGAAGATGAGGAAAAAATCCGTGAAATGACTCCGTGGTCTCCAAAACCGAAGCTATGATGAGTATAATGCAGTTTCTATGGAAATATTTACAATAAAATTGATATCATATCCGAATAAGTAGCTACGTTTGAAACTCTAATTAATTTTGCAAAGAAAAGAAACGGACGATAAAAGACAATGGCTGAATATAATCGCCTGTCATATAAGCAAGTACTTCTTGTTACTGCAGTAGTTAATATCAATGTTAATATGCGATTGTTAGTCCGTATTTATTTAGCTAGACCAAGTATTACTGCGATTTATCATGAACTTGAAAATACTATTGCATGGCGCTTGACTCATGGATTGTATTGAATTCTTCGCCTATTCAAGAGTTAGGGTCTTCAGAATAAGAAATAAAAGTCTACGATTCCTTCTTTATCTGGATTAAAATCTCAGCGGTAGCTATTAACACCACGGAATAGAGGTCCTAGATGGATAAAAAGAAACACGGACAAATGAAACATAAATATTTACATTTACAACAAGTAATATTCGAAAGCGTTTTAGAAAAAGACCATAAAAATCAGAACTTCACATAATAAGATGAATAACATTAACTTATTAAAGGTTACCTTTTAGTTTTCAATGAAACAGCAAAAAGGCATAAGGTCACCTATACTTAGACTAATAGGTATAAAACTACAAGAAAACACAAATGTTAATAGATGTGTAATACTGATATGTTTGCAAGCAGATATGAGGCTGAAAGTCAGATAGAGAATACACAACACGTCAATACGGAACGACCGTAAATCATCGATGTACAAACAATCTATGAAAATAGGTAACCATTAAATTATTTATGTTTACGGTATTATGAGCGCACTTGATAGAAATGACCGATAGACAGATTTATGTCAGGAATAGACAAAGTAGTTCAGCACTTTAATAAATTCTTGTTCTCGTCCAGATTTGACGGTATTTGTTTATACCGTGGGGAATGTAGATCATAGACAATCCATTGTCGGCCTAATTTAGCCCATCTTTCACCACCCGATTAGAAACGTCACGCTGTTGTGTTCTGAATAGCTATTTAAATTATGTCATGTATCTACTCTATTAGGCCAATCTCTTACGAAAGCACAAACTGCATAAATAAGTTCCTGTGGTATCCTTACAAATTCGTCTCTTTCGACATCAATAATTCATTGGGTAACGGTGTGCCCTTCAAGTTCAGGGCCTGCCCTTTATTAACAAGATCAACTTGAATCCTCTTTGGTAATTGGCTTTCATTAAACTTATCCCTTGATGTGACATGACACCAGAGGTCGTACGTTCAGCCCTGACTCGTTTAAATCCTACAATTTCTTCGCCTCTTGCCATTGCAAGAAAAGTAATGTCTTCTTTCAGTACCAAATATAGTTTGGCTTTGGAAGATAGTGTAATTATGCCTTATAAATTCTCGTATACTTTTATGCCAGCCCTAACTGCAACAGATGCAACCTAGATTCTCTTTACGGGCGTATTGCAGTCACACGACATGTCGTCAATGTCTCAGTACTTTTATTCTTTAAACGGTATACCCTTCTTGGTATTGTAAGAGCGGACTGATACCAATAATTAACCTTTTCACCGTATGGTCGCGTAAAGACTTGAAATGCAACTGGCGCCAAAGAAGACCATTGAAGTATACAAACATACTCAAATTACGGCCTTAGGTCTTTTAACGATCTCATAAGCTACTACAAACAACTCAATTTGTTTGGTTTGGCTTCTGGGATTATTATGTTTCGTGTGGTCATCATTAAATTTTACAACCGCTTAGACGTCCTCAAGGTAACAAAGGCATTTGCATATTTGTACTAGTTACACGACATTTTGCATAAATATTCTTCGACAGTCCGTTTCTATTATAATCCAAGTAGTTTACGTCAACTACCATGAAGTTATTGCCCAGATATAATAATGTATTTAAGAAATGCACAATTGAATGTATTCATTATTCGTATAGTCTTAAACAACAAAACCTATTTCATTATCGTCATACACTAGATTAAATAACAAAATTCTTATAATAGAATCTCCTAGAAGTGTAAATTAACTTAGAATATTGGTATTTCCCCTGCTGTGACTATGTTTTAAATCCTCTACTATTGCTTACAATTGAGTGTTTGCTCAACATCTTTTTGCGTCACAACATCAATTGATCTTAATAAAAGGGGAGTTAAATGGCTCTATATGTTGCTTCGTTGGACAGAGCCTGTTGAATTGATTGTTCCATTCACTACTTCTATTGTTATGACATCGTAATATAAATGACTTTTATATAAGGTGCTGGGATAGAATTATGTCTTCACTAATAGTCTTCGGAATGAAGGGTGTCCAAATTTTTATTAAATTGTCTTTTCGTTACATGCTCATTTCCTTGTAATAGTTCCTCGTGTATAGAAACTTTTAAGAACTCCTGATAGTCTTTTATAGTCGGAAGAATTTAAAATGTACCCAATATCTGCTACAAATTCTGTAATTGTACTCGTAACAGCGTCTTGTCATGAACTTTTGACGTTATATTTTGTTTAGTGTCTGCCGTCTGCCTGGCAACATGAACAGCAATCGATTTGAAAAATATTTACGACTCGTCACGTCAATCAGCACTGTCCATAGTATGATTCAACATAGATAACGTGATAAAAGTTTGAAAGGTTACATTCGCAAAACATTGGCTGGGTTTTTTGGCATTTTCCTGGTCTTCACAGAATTTTCGTGACTGGAAAGTCAAATCTAAATTGGCCTTTGTTGTTTTACAAGGATTCTTTCGGGTTTTAGGGTCAGCTTAGATTAGAGAGTCTCAAGGCTATGTCAAAGCAATTGGTTTTTCGTGTCATGAACATACTAGGAGCTCTGATGTCACTCTGATGTAGGTTTCTTTTCTTATAAACATGATTTTTTATTTCAATAGATAAGCTGTCCTTTCCATGAAAAGTACAAAGAATCGGTCATAGTTTACCCTCTTACCCTTATAACCCTTTAGGGATGATCTGTTCTGATTTTCTTCTTCTTTTATCGTCATTATTATCATCATTGAGGCTTTCAATGTATTTTATATACATGTATCCCCCACAACCTGTGTGGGTCTCAACCAGGTTTAACTCGCAATCTTCTGAATATCGTCTACTCCACCAGCCATCACATCTTGTCCTCTACATATAATAATCTTGTGTTCTATCTATACATCTCAGTGATTCTAGACTCGTATCTTCCATCAATCTACCTTTGAATATTTCTTTCGAATAATACAAAAAGTCGTTCATTATAATCTTTCATTTGGAATTGGCATAGCTGAATTTCTTCTTCTTCCATTGTTGGAAAGCCTTGCAGCACGATACATCGATGATTTAAAGAAGGTGATTGGCACAGGATGGACGATGGTCTGCCCAATATCGGGATTGTTGGCGCTCTTCGGGAAAGGCTTACGTTCAGCAGTGAACGGTAATGTCTGATGATTCTTCTCAATAAGTGTAAATACAGAGTCCTTTTCTCTATCAATTCCTTCTCAAATAACGTTTACATTAAAAATCATCTGCGATGTTAGTACTCCGTCAAAAATACTTGCAGTAACGTTAACATAAATGTTTATTTTGTAACAGCCATCATATCAGATGTAAAGTCATCATTATCTGTTTAACACCATTGTAAAAACTACTGGTGTTCCTACAAAACTATTGTTTATGATACTTTTAACGGCAGTCCATGTACCAAAGTGTTAGTTAAACGTGCATGACGTAACGTCGTAAAAAAAATAAGTACTTACTTACCTACTCACAATGTACTATGTGCTTGGCGCCTTTTTTATGTGCATAACTAGTCTGAGAATTGAGATTTTGTTTATGATTTATTAGCTTTAAGTTATGGTTTACTTTGAATTAATAGCTGTTTTGACTAATATTGAAGATAGCTGCAATTTTTTTGAAAAAGGTTCTCAATTTCTTATTTATGCTTTTCTTTTTTGTGTGAGAATGTCGGACCATCCTCTGGTTTAAAAGTTACTTAAGCCTCCTCTGAGCTCTGTAATCCCATAGGCTTCAGAAATGGCTTTGGATATAGTGATTATTTAAACCCAGGTTTTCTCACGATGCTTTTCCTTCACCGATTGTCAGTAAAGTCTAAGACAAACCCCGTGTATGAACTCACGACATCGTGCATGAGAGGTGAGGTGAGTACTTCTAAGCCATTACGATTACTCACTAAACAAAATTACGAGAAAAATAATGGAAATGTGTCGAATCAATTAACATTTGACGGTGTGTATCTAAACTCTAACACAATAGAAGCTGAATTTCAGAAAAATAAAGGCGAAAAATAAAGTTTTGAAAACGTTTTTCTATTCGATATGATCCTGGAGTTCAATGAACCTAGATAGAGAGTATGCAGTTTAAAATAAAATGCTCAGCGAGAATAAATGTATTTTTTTGCACAAATTGTCGAATGATCTAGCCATGATGGGTGTAATTTATCTATTATATTTATGTATTTAGAAATATATGTTTATCAGTTGTCTAGTACCCATAACACAAGCTCTGCGTAGCTTGGGACTAGATAGCGTTGTGTGATAGTTGTGGAATATTATTATATGTATCAGTGGCGTAGGGTAAATATTCTTGAAAGTGAAGCCGGACCAAAACGTGAATTCCAGTAACTACAGCTTTGGCCTAATATTAGCCTTTTTAGTTTAAATATTCAACCCAAATTCTTGTCAAATACATATCTTTCTTACATATGCACTAGAATTTTATTATCCGTAGCACCGGTTATAACATCGCCCATGTACACTATAAGCTAAAAATGCTCATAAAATAAAAACTACTGAACCAAACTATGATTTTTTATGGGACCAAATGGCAGGCGTCTTCGCCATCAGACCCCTAATGACAGTTGCAACCCGTCTAGGTGAAAAGTTCTTATCAATACAAATTAATCAAGCTCAAACACAAGGTAGCTGCTGTGAATCGTTGAGGAGTTCCATCAGCTGTCTCTCGGCTCCATCATCAGATATTATACTCCAGACCTATATGAAATTGTGGTGCTTTGAAATACTTAATGAAAAAACTTACAAACACACTAGTCGCCCCTAAGATTTTTGAAAAGATCCACTCGATTTCTCTGGTCTTGCATCATCAAACTCTGATTTTCTTATCATGGGACCACATTTGGAATATCATTATCTTCTTTCCAAGTTCCAACAAAAAAAAAAGATCATCAAAATCGGTTCACGACGAAGTTATATCGCGAACAGAGAACAAACAAAAAAAACAACGTTGTACACCGGACGAGGTGTCCGAAACGGGTCACCTCTTTTCTTGTGGCCGGTTAACAAATTAAACACTATTTCTGAACACTATTTCAAAATTCATGTTCACAAAACCTTATACTAATCGCCTACAGATCTTAACACCGCGATTCAGGATCGTGACGTAATTGCACAACGCCATCTAGTTTAAACTTCGAAACTAACATAACACCGTTTTACGGTGAACATTTACCAAAGAATACAATTGAACTGAACTAACCTTGTTATTACTGCACTCACTACGCAAAATTTTTCAATTTCAACAATAATACCAAATCAAATGCAAATGTACAGATGAAAAGAATAACATACCAAATTATAAATAAGCGCGAAAAAAACTAATGTGAATCTGTCATCCAAATAATACTATCTAAACGAATTACGAAGTCCAGTATCATTCCATCTCATTCTGGCGTACGCATTACATATCTCTGTCCTTATCGTAAGCCGTAAAATCGCGGGTTATAACTTACTTAAACTAGCCGAGTTATGAGCTCACGGTCGCTAAAAGAGAAATGCATTGAATTAGATAGACTGAATTCCTGGTTCGCGTTGCGGCTTCCTTGCTGTTTTGCGCGAGTTGAAATTGCTCGGATAAAAATGGTAGGCGTTTATTTATTTCTTTGTTATTTTCATAAGCAATAATGTTATACCTGCAAAGTAACTTGAATAGGTAATTAATTTGTTTTAATGATAATTGAAAAGATTAGTATTTGCCAAATTGTCATATTTCGGAAGGGAACTCGATAGGAATCGTTTTGTATTAGGGATTCGCTGCTGATATGTATTATCATTCGGGGGTCCATGAAGACAACTTTATGAAAATTGCAATCAAATTCTTAAAATGGAATATTGTAGTATATTACTCAGCAATATGACCTCCGAGTTTGTTATGGCTGTTTCTTCTTAGAGTAGTCAGATAGGAAACACTAACCTCATCTAGTTTTAAAAACAGTGTTTTGACGCCTTAAGTGTATGAAACCTATGAACAAAATAAATGCCATGTTAGTATTTAATAGAATACTGCTTAGCTGACCTTTTTAGATCCCTAATAATCATTTCCGCAATTAAAGTCCAATATTAAAGAAAAACCCTGTCACCCATTTCTCATATATGGTTTCCCAACCTACTGTCGTAGTCCCCTTTACGTTACCAACCCATAATCCCATTAATATACAGCTATCACGACACTCGAGATAGGAAGCCGGTTGAAACTATTCTTGGCCAAGAAACCACGTGGTACCATCAAATGGTTGATTGATGGCGTTAATAGTGATGATGACGTGGATTTTATGATGCAAATCGGCTCCATTGATGTTAGCGGAAACATTTATTAGTATTTTATTATATTATATGCTCATAAAACTATGATTATTACGTTTAAATCTTCAGCGCCGGTCATGAATTTGTTTCGAGATAATTATTGGAAATCTCATTTGCTCTACTTTACCATTCTTTTTTGTGATAATTTGATGATCTGCCGTTGGTGTTCTTTGGGAGGCAATTGGCTGAAGAGAAAGAGAAATGGCAATATATTGCGGAACAAATATATTATTTTGTATTCTATGATCTAAAGTAGTCGTTCCGAGAGTGTGTGTTTGTTTACGCAACCACTCCCGTATAGAAGCAATTCCTAGTTTGAGGTAAAGTTTAAAATTACATTAGTAGCTTCCAATGTCATTTTCACCTGATTTCAACTAGCTGGTCGCCCTAGCTATACCTAATTGCATGTCCGTCATTACCTTATTGGGCCCCCTCTGATTTAGGAATAGTAAAAAGTCACGCAGGGCGAACATTTGGGCTTATTGGTCCGCACCCTCGTGATGAATGAACTAAATCAGGTTTTTTTTAGTTGATTGGACAATGTCCAAAACTCAAAAGTTGACATCGACGCGTCCTATCGACCAGTTCAAAAATGCATTAACAGTCGTTTGGATCCGCCCGAGGGATAAATTGACTAAAGAAAGAACCACATTAATTGTCACCAACATACACACATCAAAAGTGTCTAGGGATCAAGCATTTTTATGCGGATTTCTTGAGATTGAGATGTGGCTTTGTAATAAATTTATGATTTTATAAATTTATATGGATCCTTTTTGGTGCATTTCATAATTTGAATTAGGAACTGTGAATCAAATTCGAGTAAAAGATGAAAATCAGCTGTCAATATTTTCCCTATAAAAACATACAACGCATTGAAGACATTATTAGTGCTACTGTTTCCCTACTACTGATTAAAACCAACGTTATTATGGAGCGGCGACGTCATTTAAGCAGGGAAGAAATGCTCAGAGCCGTGGGAATGATAGAAGCTGGTTCCCGGCAACGTACTGTGGCTTTAGCTCTGAATACAAGTCAGAGTGTTATCAGTCGACTTTGGACACGTTACCGAAGCACTGGTACCGTGGCTGAGCGCCATGGAGGACGGTATCGCTGCACCACACGGAGACAAGACCGATACATTCAAATCTTAACTCGAAGAGCTCCAACAATAACCGCCATGATGTTAGCCGTGAGGCTTCATCACTCTTCAGGGAACTTAATTAGCGACCAAACAGTCAGAAACCGCTTGCATGAAGTGAACCTTCATTCCCGAAGACCGCTACGGGTACCACCTATAGCAATGCACAATCGTAGGATTCGATATCAATGGGCTCTTGAACACAGAAATTGGGCAGAAGAACAATGGCGTTTCGTGTGCTTTTCTGATGAGTCTCGTTTCGGTATGAGACCGGATACAAGACGTATACGACACTGGAGAACCCCTGGACGCCAACAGCGATTAAAATCCTGCCAGGAAGTCCATCCTTATAGTGGTGGAACCATCATGGTATGGGCGGGTATTTGGATCGGCGGAAGAACTGAGTTGATTTGGATCAGAGGCAACCTCAACGCTCAAAGGGGAATGCCCAGCCTCCATAGTGCCCTAGGCCCAAACGGACATCAAATATAAGTCTAAAATTGGGGTGTTTTAGAATCTTAATAATATAGGATATCTGAAAAAAATATTCAACATGACGCCACTATTTTAGAAATGTTTAAAAAAAGCAAATGTTTTGAGGTTAATTTTCTATGTGCAAAAGTGTGGGACTGTGAGATACAAGAAGTTTTCTTTTTTTAATACTTGATTATTGATAATGATAGTAGGGGGGGAGTTTCTAATATACTTTTATCTAATTGTAGGTAGTAGGGTATAAAAAACAATCAATCAATCCATCCATTTAATAATTACATTTTTTATGACACTTTCTCTGTTTCTGTTCTTAAAAGGTGGCTTCTTATCCGTCTAACACAACGTCCACAAATAATGCAGCTGCTTTGACGTACAGATCCTTCCAGATCTTGTTGCGGAGCAAGGCTAGCAGTTACTACTAACTAACCAGCGGTTGCGTCAAACAAGATTATCTCTTGATACCTGAAACAATAATATTATTATCGGTAAATAATTTAATTATGATGTAGGCAATTGCAAAATCATTTTATGAATTATGAATGTATATTTACCTGCCTTGACGCAACCAACTGCTGTATGATGCATATTTATATAATATAGGTAGGTTTGATTTTGAATTTCGGTCCGGTTAAAACCTCAATTCACTCAATGTTCTTCAGTAATTGTAGAAAACGTTATACATCGGTATCCAAAATCTGAATCTAGTCCATAAAACAAGCCAGTAAAAGAAATTGAAGAAAAATCAAAACACATCCACATTGAGCGCAACATGACACAAGTGTCAGTCAGTGTCAGTTGGTGTCAGTATCTGAATTAAACTCAGTGTTGTCACTATCACAAAAAATAATAAAAATCGATATACTTACCGATTACTTTTTAAATCACAGATTTTTGATTTTATAAATGCTTTTTTTCCGAATGCACATTAGTTTGTATTTTCATGACTGTTTTATTTTAGTTAGTTTTTATTACAATACAAGAAAAACCAAATGGGTATGCCTGTGAGGTTATTGTATTTGTTTATAAATCGATTCAAATCGATTGATTAATGTAAATATTTTAAATGTCATTAGATGCTGGCAATATTTTAACAGCGTTCAAATCCAGAAAACTTCCGTTTTTCAATAGAGTTACTTTTTTTAACGAATTATTGTAAATTGTAGTGGCGGTCGATTGGAAAAACGCAAATACCTATATTTTTATGGCAAAATTAATGCAAGTAGTATTTTTTCTCTAGTGTGCTGTCCACTGTGGGCCTAGAATGGGCATTGGCCTTTATGCTGAGACGATTGTATCAGACGTCATCGTTCCTCTACAAGTGCAAATCGGTCCCTTATTTCAGTTAATGCATGATAATGCACGACCGCACACCGCAAGAGTTGTAAGACAGACTCTCGCCGCAGCTAACATCAATGTCCTGCCCTGGCCTGCTCAGTCGCCAGACTTGAATCCGATTGAGCATGCATGGGATATGCTACAGAGAAGAGCTCTGCCGAATATGGAGGGTATCCAGTCGCAAGAAGACCTTTTTTTGTTGTTGCAACGAACATGGGCGGCCATTCCACAGCGTGATTTGGATGAACTCATTTTGAGTATGCCAAACCGATGTTCTTGTGTTGTTAGTGTTCGCGGTAGAAACACGGATTATTAATTGTTTAAGTTACCCAATAAAATTTTAAAGAAAACTGTTATTTCAGTCTTTTTTTCGAACTTTTGTGTTAGTGGTTCAAATGTCAAAAATCCCTTTATTAGGAAAATAGCAAATTTCTTTATTAATGCAAAGGTGACTTGGTTTATCGTTACTGTGACAAACGAAAACACTTTATTTGATGAATCCTTAAAGAAAATTTTAATTAATATCAATCAGGAGAAAAGTTATTGCAAAAATATATGTTGATCCCTAGACACTTTTGATGTGTGTGTGTACATACCGTTACAAACAACAGGTGCTACATTTGTTTTGTTCAATATTATTTCAACATTAAAATCGATCACAATAGTTCGTGTTTTATCGCGTTTAGTATGTGGTAACGATGAAACAATTTTGTTCATAATTATGACCTTGGTAGGCTTCGTAACCTCCGCTTTGACTGATAAACGGTTGTTTAAACGCATTTAGTTTTAAGTTAATGCTATTGAATTAACATAGATTAGTTTCTCTACAAATTGACATTTTCTTTTGTATTTCTGATACTTTTTATCTTCTAATGAATGTCATATGTATTCAGACTTGTCTTTCCTGGTAAGGCTTGGTCGTTTAGGTGGCAAAGGCGTATAAAAATCAATCATAATATCATCAATGTAACCATATTTAGTGACTAACAACGCACTACGTTAAATCCTTTCTGTGGAAATTGTGGCAATCATCTCTTATTATTGCCAAACATACCTAGGTATTTTTTGGACAAAGTAGACACCTAGACCTGGAACAACTACATACTTGAAAATCATACTAATATTTGGTACATATGCGTGAATCGATGTCGGGTGCAGTAGCCTTTGGAATTGTGTCTTTGTCGATATGTGTGACTTTGATCACAGACTCAGTGATGAGTCTTTGGTGATTGCAATGTTGTCATTGCTTTTATGTCTAAAGACATCCGTTAGGCTAGGCTCACAATAAGTGATCGGTATCTCTACTTTTCCATCTCTTAATTTTTCGGATTTTCCTACGGTATATTGGTTTTTTGGCGTTTATTCCATAGCCTTCAATTCTGAATAATTACCGTGTATTAGTTGACGATTTCTGCTAACGCGTTTTTAATGTTTTCTGCTTTGGGCAGAGTCGCACGAGCGCCTCAAATTATCCACACTACGTTTATTGTGTTGAGTCGTTGTTAGGGAGTGGTCACACTTATCGACGAGTTGGCTTGAGCAAGTTTTAAAATGTTTAAAGTCTGCATAGATTGAATTTTCTAACTGGCCATAAAATGAATCCGAAATATAATGTAATAGGCTTAATAGTCTCGCGGAACTGTCTAAGCAGGATACCGTGGCCTCAGAATGCAAAGGGCAACCGAAGGACAGGGTGGACTCACAGTCACTAAGAGTCTGACAGCCAGGTTTTGTATTGGTAAAATCATCGAATAGTCCGATACCAATAATATAATAAGTAAAAAAGGTGTCCAATACGGTGTCAAAACGAAACGAGAAGAGTGACGTCATTTGCGCTTTTTGCATCGACAAGTAGGTAAGTACCTACCTATAGCCGTGGATAATGTGAATAAGTACACCTCTGTCTCGAGAATTACAGGCATGAGGAAAGTAAAGTGTATTCACTCCCTTATCACCAAAATTCTGTTGTTACGCAAGCTCTAACAGTAATAAATGTGTTTAACGATAATCTAACACCATCACTTAGTTTAACTGGGCGAGTAAAATAAAAAACTCTGTAAGGAAAGTTCTAGAGTTTTACATTTTTAGTGTTTTTGCGTTGATAAGGTTCTATTTTTGTAAGCCGATGTGCTGCATCTGATTATCAATTATTTACGGCAGACTGGTATACATAGGAACTATAAGATGCGGAAAGATTTATATTAAAGATAGGTAGTATGTTTGAGCCAAAGAAAATTAAACGAGCTCACTCGCTCTTTATTTCTCCCTCTGTTTTTGTCTATCAGTATCACGTGCAAGTCTTTTTTTTTTTATTCCGTCTACTACCAATTTATTAACAGATTAGATAACTGAGTATGTCGGTATATTTCCTTTGTCTCGTATGAACTTTAATGGTCATTCAATTAATTGCTTTTTACATTAACCTAGATTTTTAATATTTAGTACTAATATTCAAATTAATTTGTTTGCATACAACACGTAAAGTGGATTTATGATTCTACACTAATCTGGAACGAAGTTGAATTGATGAACCTCGTTATTATTATGACTTTGATGTTCATATCGCTGTATACCTGTACAGTGTACAACAATCTATCTTTCTTTAATAGGTTTTTAACTCTATCACAATTAAATAGTTGAAT
Organism: Agrotis exclamationis; assembly: GCA_950005045.1. Classification (NCBI taxonomy): domain Eukaryota; kingdom Metazoa; phylum Arthropoda; class Insecta; order Lepidoptera; family Noctuidae; genus Agrotis; species Agrotis exclamationis. The sequence continues at coordinate 15,108,120 of OX465429.1, read as the reverse complement.
GTAAAGTTTACGTTCTGGCTTCTGTACATTATATTTATCATTTTATCCTAATCTTAATTTACATACTTATACGATTGGTGTAAATTCAATCCCTGCCAGAATATTCGACGATAGGCAAACGTTGAATTTCCTTATTATTATTTGATAGACGAGGTCATTGGCCAGACGGAATGGTGAATGCACATGAAATTAGATAAAAGGAGATAATATTGAACTTGGCTGTATAAATATGAGAATTTAATCTGTATGTATCTATACATGCAATTCCTTGTGATTTAGTCATTTTTGATATTTATCACAGATCACAGATGTCAAAAGTTATAGGTAATAGCAGTTTTCCGATCATACACCGCGTCCCCATCTTATAGGTACACTGTCCCCTTTCCATTTTTATTTTTCCAGGAAACCTCCACGTGCGCCCGTAGACTGGAGTTCCCTCTCGGATACGTCCGTGGGGAAGACCAGTTTTTCGGGCCGGTGCACAAACAAACATTACAATAAATACTGCGCAATGCACTTTGTTTTTTCTGTACATGTTTTTCAGATATCTTTTTATTCTAAGCTAGTATTGTTTATTTTACTGTCGAGGTAAACTCCCTAGCCCCGTCTAGACAAGATGACAAATCAAAAACTAGAGATTACATGATCATATTGAACTATTATGTTAATCTTACTTCTTATTTATGTTAGTATCCTCCTAATCCTTCTTCTTCTTCTTCCTGCCCTTATCCCATTTTACTTGGGATCGGCGCAACACGTTTTCTTTTTCCATTCTCCCCTATCAGACGTCACAGTATCATTTACTCCTTTTTCTTTCATATCATTCCTTAGACAATCCATCCATTTTTTCTTTGGCCTTCCTCTTCCTCTCCATCCATCAACATTCATACTCATCACTTTCTTAGTCACACGGGTGTCATCCCTCCTCATCACATGTCCATACCAAGATAGTATCCTCCTTATCCTATCTCACTAATATTATAAATGCGAAAGTTTGTGAGGATGAATGGATTGATGGATTGATGGATGAATGGACGGAAGGATGGATGTTTGGAACTCTTTCATGTAAATACTACTGAACGGATTTGGATTATAATTTGGTACACAGTTTATAACTTGGATTAACACAAAGGATAGTCTTCTCCCGATATGACGATCTCAGTATGGGATAATTTTATCTAAAGTCATGCGGGCAATGCCGCATAACCTATCTTTATAATATAGTAGTACAATATCCAGCTAGAAAATCATTTGGTCTGTTTTCTTTGAGTTTACATACTGGCTACTGAGGTGTATTTGGTGACAAAATCACGTGCAATTGAAATTCGTGAAAGAAATTATTTAAGTGATTTCCCTCTTTTCGTTCTCTCTTGGGGAAATCCTCACCGTCATTTGGGGAGGACGATTTTACTCACCTCTTAACTAAAACCCGCTGAATTTCCTTTTGATATCATGAATCTGGAATGCAAAATAACATCCTTCTAGAGTCACTAAGGAATAGATAATCAATGCGTTTGTTTTATTGCCTTTTAGAATATCGCCATTATTCTTTAAATACTAAAATTATACATATTTACAATCACTACCATAGCTCCATTCCAACTTTTTGTTTGCCACCAATCCTAAGTTATCCTACGAAAATGAGGTCTCCTCATACTACTGAAGTATGTGAAGACAATCCTGCCGGGGTCGCGGGACTGTCTCATCAGGTAACTGTGACCCTAGAACCAATGATATTATAAGTAAAAAAGGTGTAGATACGTTATACGCGCTCAAAAACAGACGCGCTCAAATGTGGTTGATTCACAAACCTTGACCTCAGTCCGACGTTGCCAGCAACAACGGATGCACTTCACGTACTACAGAGTGAGTCAAAAGTAAAAGTGACTCAAAACCACCGAAAATGCCGTCGTGTGTGATGAGAAATTGTACAAATTATACAAGCAAGACTTCTAAAAGTCAAAGAATCACTTATCATTCGTAAATATATTATTTATCTTAATATTTTCACAAATAAAACATTACGTTTCCATAATATGGCGTCGTAAAAGAAAGAGTGCGAGTGAGAGTGCGAGTGAGATAAAAGAGAGAGCGTCACCATCTAGCTGTCACTTTTTTTCATATTGGTTTTATCAAGCTATCCTTTTTACTTGTAGTGAAATGTAATGTGTGTGATTAAAAAGTGTGTATGTGTGCTGCCTCTCTGCACGGTACGCTTTTTTCTGTGTTTTTGTACGTGTATAACATATCTATGACTTATAATATCATTGCCTAGAACGTAAAGGGCTATTGAAGGCTCACCGTGGATTTTAGTCAGTACAAGTCTGACAGTCCCTCCCGTCCCGCCCTGGGTGAGAGGAGGATTTTACCACGTTTCCTCGATATTCTTCTTTCACCGTTAAGCCTCATTTGGACGATGCAAGAAATTGCATGACAGTTCCATGCAAGGAATACATTGCGGCATTTGATTCATTAGCTGAATTCATTGCCCAGTAATAGTCCTCAATGTAGTCAAACTTGCGTGATATTCGCTTGCAGCGTGTAAATGGGCCTTTAATCTCGCTTCGCAATGATTCCATCCTGTTTCACATGTTTGACTTCCAAATCATTGGGTAGACTATCAGTCCTAACATCTCCGTCTTTTGTTTCCAGTTCTGTTCGAAGCGTGCCACAATGAGCCCGCGTGTCTTCAAGATCGCGCCGGCCTGGAAGCCATCACACAGCTGCATCGTCAGCTCGATGACGACGCCAATGGAAACGTGGACCTCAGTGAGAGTGATGATGTGAGTATCTCGATGATATATGGTTAATCGATAGGCGCGCGTTCGATTACCATGTCGCCTGATGGCAAGCAAGGGTATGGTTGACGGTGAAGCATGCTGGCCTAGAAGTAACCTGTTCACTCTTGAGTTAAAGACCCTAAGGTAGTAGCTATCAGGAAACACAGACTTCGGCAGCGAATGTCAAACCTTAGTTGTGGACAGTATGCGCATAATGAAAGGATTTTCAAAACGCTTTGTACGTGGTATGTTGTTGATTGCCATTTAGACACCTGTCTCGATTCCTAGAATATTGGTTCTTGCCCGATGTCTCTCCGGTCTGTGGTCGCGGGACTGTCCGAACGCAATTGGCAACCTAAGGAACAAGAGTCAGCAAGAGTCTCATTTACTTCACCCAGCGCAGGAGGAATTTCTGGATGGTTTTAGAACCCCAAGAAAAGCAGGTCTCTCTGATTTTTTTCGTCGTCCATCACAGATTTTTCGTAGAACTTGTCTTCTGCACCTGGCAGACCCAGGTGTATGAAACATTGAGTATAAAAAAAAATATGGGAACATCATGCTGCACCCAGTCATTATATAAAATGATGGCAGTTAAAGATAACTGGATTTGCAAAGGGCAATGGTCCCTTGAGTAAGATGTCCAACCTTGGGCTTGATGTAAATCTACATATGTCAAAACCGGATAGTCCAGTACCTAGTTAAACGCAGCATGAATATTTTTAATGAGTTCGCAAATGCCAGAAAAGTAATAAAAGTGGACAGACCATAATGATGAAGACCACAGGATCGCTCTGGATGCAAGCCGCTTCCAATTGGTCCTATTAGAAAGTTATAGGGGAAGCCTATGTTCAAGGGGTGCGCAATCTCCACGTGCGCCCGTGGACTGGATTTCCCTCTCGGATACGTCCGAGGGCTCATTTGATAATGTTGCCACCCAAAAAAAAAAAAACAAAAAAAGCCTATGTTTAACAGTGGATATTTTTTACGGCTGATATGATTATGATGATAAAATTATACTTTTTACACCAAAAAAGGCATCTTCATTATTTCAGACTAAAAATATGTTGTTCTTCATTATTTCAGACCAAAAAAATGTATGTATGTAATTTCTATTATACCCAAATGGTAAATTAAATACTACTAAGCGACTAATTGTCTTCTTTTAACAAAAATGCTGAAACCGAAACTTAGGATTTTAAGTGCATAGGAATGAATAAAAATACTGATTAGTGATTTCCTTTGCATATGTTTTTCGCGGAAACCGAACTTATTTTTGGAACAAATTAAGGAAAACTGATAAAATGAAAATAATATTTGACCAAGTTTGAAGCTTTTTATAATGCTGCTTTATTATTTTCTCGGAAATCGAACTTATTTTAACCTTAGTCGGCAAAAAATAAATAAGGAAAACTACTAAAAAAATTACTATCGTACATCCCATATCTTGGGCCAAGGTTTTCCTTTTGGCCTGACTTAAATTGTTTGACCTGAAACAAATCTTGCTACCATGTGACTTGTAGCATAAATATTTATTTTCATGAATCTCATAGGAATACAATTGATAACTGGGTTATTAAAGTTCAGTGATCTCGTACAATGTTTACTTTTTCAAAACGGTATATTGGACACAATGTTTTGAACAGGTATTAATCACTTTTCAGCTGAATTACAGACCGGTTCGGTTATAAACTCGTATTATTTTAAACTGGACATTCTAGAATATTAGAAGCATGCATTTGATGCTCACGATATCGGTCCTGATATGGGTCATCCTTCAAATCTGTGTAAGAAGCCATATTTTATTTTGTGCTTTGTAATCAGTCCCAAACTATAGGCAGATTTGTTCCCTGTCGTTTAACATGCTCCTCAGCAGTAGTTTTCCTCATCTTTCACCATATGTCACCAAGTTTCTGTATATCATGGCGTTTCAGTCGCCAAGTGCACCCAATAGTTGCTAACGCGGTAGCTAGATCATTTGGTTGATTTTCTAGTCGCGTTTTAAAGTTCTCTGTTAGTTTCTCCTCAGCAGTTCTCATGTTTAGAGCTTCATGGATCTAAAGTGTTGATGATGAAGTTGTTTGCCATATAAGTAACGTTCACTCACAACCTGTTACTCTTGTTTCCAGTTCCTCCGCGAAGAGTTGCAGTACGACAGCGGGTATGAGAAGCGGCAGCGCGCGTTCCACCACAACGATGACATGCATATCTCTGTTAAGGAGCTTTGGGAGGCGTGGCTACGATCTGAGGTCAGTACACGATAGCTTTTGAATGATAAAATGTGGTAATGAATGGTAACATTCAGGGTGGAAGAAGCATTGATGTCCTAAAAAATAAATCTAGACCGGTGGGGTATCCAAATCTCCCCTATGTATGTTCCACGAATTTTCATAGTTTACGAGTTGTGTTCATTCTGAATTTTTCTAAATTTTCAACTGCATCTGTATTTATGAGTTGTATTTTCTATCTATAAAATCGGACTTCAGACCGGAAAAGTCCGAGCCAAGAAAACTTATTTCAAACCCATATCCTCATTAAAACTGGGTTTCATACTAATCTAAAATTCGACTTTGTCAATATTTGTGTTTAAATTGAACGAAAAGTTGACATCCAATATTCAGAATCATTGATTTTTCCAGTCTGTAAGTAAAGAAATACATATTATCTTATTAATGGTAACTTTCAATTTTTCAATTTCAGGTGCACAACTGGACGGTAGAGCAGACGGTGGAATGGCTGTCGCAGTCAGTGGACCTGCCTCAATACAAGACCCTGTTCTTGCAGCATAAGGTCACAGGCGCTACCCTGCCCAGGTAACTAATTTGACGGCATGGTTGAACGATCGACTGCTGCACAGCATGTCCCGGGTTCGATCCCAGCACCGAAAAAATATTTCTGTGATCTGCAAGTAGTTGTTCCAGCGGGGCTATTGCGTATCTCTGTAGACAGTTCAAGTGATGATCACTTGCTCTGGTGATTATCAAATAGCTGTCAAATGGTAAATTTCGTATTTGATTTTGCATTTGCAATGAAACTGATGAATGTTCCCTAAAATCAACTATTCTAACGCTCTTGAGGCACTCCTCAACTTAGCCTCATAACCGTCGATAAAATATAGAGGTGTCAAGCCATCCAAGTTCAGTTGACAACTGCTGGTCAGTGACTATCATGTTAGCCAATAGCCCTGCAGGTCTGGGTGTTTATGTATTTGAATTTCTATTTGGTAAACGCACCTACAATTCAGGGCAAATTCCTAGCGACGGCGACGGACTATTCTTTCTTTAATTAATAAAAACCAACACTTCCCTGCAATAGAAGAAATGAAAATATTAAGGGCGTTCACATGAACAAGTCTGGGTGCACGCTGGCCTGTGTTTTGAAAAATAGTACGAGCACAAGTGCGTGGGCGCATGTGATAGTTATTCCCAGGAAATTTTGACAGCAAACGCTTGGGCTATTCAGAATTATGATTTTTAGTTCTTCTATTGTCGCTTAGATGTCGCTAGTTGTCTATTGTGGATAACTTAATTACGTATGTACGGTACAAGCGAAAGCCTGATTTCCCTTCGCGGCATTGAACATTGAAATATGTGTCTTGTTACCAGTGCCTACGTATGGCTTTTCGTTGGAGAAAGATGAAATTGCTCTGCACGAATAAAATGCTCTTTCTCCGGTGTGCGCTGGCGTTCATTATGCTGGTTTCTATAACTTAGGGGAAACGCCTTCGCTATAAAAATAAAAACATCCGAGTTGAGAACCTCCTCCTTTTGGAACTCGGTTAAAAAAAATACAATTTTTGCTCAGCGTCAACATTTGAACAAAATATAACTGCTACTGTATTACTAAGCCAATAATCTGTTTACCAAGGGGCCATATTACGGCAATTCGTTTTAAATTCTGTTATTTGCACCGGTCAATGATAAGAAAGAATAATAATTCTGATAACAGACTTGCTGTCACTCCCGTATTCCCTGAAGGGGCAAGCAGGGCTCCATGTTAAGTATTTTGTAAATATTTTATTTCCAATAATATTTTTTGAGGAAAGAAATATTCAGCTGGGACATTCTCCAATTGTTGAGGATAATGATTAATGATAAAAAAAAAAAATTAAAGATAATGATTAATGATAAAAAAAAAATTAAGGATAATGAAAAACAAATATAATATAAATTATTTTTATTACACTTATGTTTAAATGTAATTAAAATAATTTATAAAATTTGTTTTTCATCATCGTTAATTTTATTATTAATTTTTTTATCATTAATCATTATCCTCAACAATATTGGAGAATGTCCCAGCTGCGAGCAGGCTTGAATCTGCGTCTTCTAGTCAAGTACTCCAGTATTCTTACAAATCAGGCTATCGCAACCCCACTTGTCGAAGCCGAATCTTTCATTGTTTGAAAGTTTCATGGTTCGAGTCCCACTCGCAACTGAATATTTCTTTCTTCAAAAAAATCTTTACGATAATGCGTATAAGTAATGAAAAATAGTAGATTATTGCATCGAGCACAAAGTAATTTATTATTAAATAAATAAATTAGCGAGGGCTCTAATCTAACAGGCACGAGGGCAATATAAATTACTTAAGGCGGGGTGCATAATCTGCTTTTCTTTCAACTATTATCTATAGGAATAGTAGATAAAAGAAACTTATCTGTTAGATAAGTTTCTTTTATCTAGACGACAGTGTTATAGAAACTTCTATTTTAACTGTTAGTTAAAATAGAAGTTTCTATAACACTGTCGTCTTCATTTAGAATGTTTTCTGGAGTTAATGTGTCGCTAGATGATTCCATTTTAATTCGAAGCCGAAGCACTCAAAATCAGATATTATCACACTTTATCGTTTCCAAAAATATTGTCAAGCAAAATTAACAAAGTGCCCGCCAAATCACTTTTTTAAATTTCTTTCATTTTTAAATCAGAGTTAGCAGCAATCATTGTGCACAGTAGTGATTGTGATGTAATTAAAGCATAGTTGGAAGAAAATATATTTCCATGTTGCGAACATTGCCTATGCTGATGGTAGAGGAAGGCCAAAGAAAAGATGGATGGATTGTGTGAGGAATAATATGAATTAAAAGGCGTCAAAGAATCATTTACTCGTTATAAATGATGTTTTGACGTCTGACAGGGGAGAATGGAAAAAGAAAACGTGTTGCGCAGATTCCAAGTAAAATAGGATAAGGGCAGAAAAATTATGTGAATGAATGCGAACACTGCCCTAAGCTATCTACTAAATTTCGACAACTATGTATGTATTATGAGCCGAGCCAGTGCGATCAACTGGGCACGAATCCAGCAAAGCACACTAGTCAACCTGAGATTTTTACAATCAACTGAAACGCTTGCGAAGATTCCATCCATTAATATTATTTTTATGGCATTGTTAGCTGCCAGACTTTTGTTTCTTTCCCTCCTTCTAAGTTAATCACTCCTCTTTTCCTTAACAGATTGGCAGTAAACAACATGCAGTACCTTAGCAACGTGTTAGGCATCAAGGACCCCATACACAAACAGAAACTCGCACTCAAGGCAATGGACGTAGTACTCTTCGGACCTCCTAAAGGTAACGTGCATTTCTTGGATCGTATAGCTTCTACATATTATGACGACGGGTTTTGCCATCCCATTGTTATGGTTTGTTCAATGCGGTCAGACCCGGACTCCGCCAAAGCGGAGATGAGAGGAGATGTGTTTGAATAAACAATCAGATTCCCACCGAAGCTAAGCGGAGAGGAGATGTGGATTGCTGATTAGTTATTCAAACACATCTCCTCTCGTTTCCGCTTTAGTGGAGTCCATGCCTCCAGTCTTGGGTAGTATAGTGTCTACATATTATGCCGGCGGGTTTTGCCGTCACATTGTTATGGTTTGTTCTAAGCCGGGCGTTCCGCTAGTGTGTAAGAGTCGTTACATAATATTATATTTTTTTGCGTTTGATTGACGTAATCAGGAAGGCTATTTGTAAATAATGTGACATAATCTATGGAGGAGGTTGGTATGGAGGGGTTTGAAATGACAATATCTGACCATAGACATAGGCATGATCGTAGCCATTTCTACTTTAAATTGTCATACTCAGAAAGAGAGAGAAACCATCAAAGGAAGGGAACTATATTTTCTGTCACCAAAATTTAGATTTGTCACCAAGTTGTATCACCTAATAAATAGATCTATCACCACGAAATATTTTCGCCCTCAGATAAACAAAAAGTGTTCCCAGGTATGAATTACCAAATTATATAATTATAATTATTTTCCTTGTAAGGTGGTAATTAGTAACAAAATAAACAAAATGTTGAAACGATGATGACAGCATGACAGGTAGGTATCAGTTATTTGACCTAGGCTGCAAGAGCGAGCGAAGCGAGCTCGGGACTTGGGGCACCCCGACACGGACAGGTTAGGTTCGAAGGGGATGGCGGGGTCTGAAAGACCCCGCCATCCCCTTCGTGTTAGGTTACTTTAAACCTTGCACGCAGAAATAGGAGCCCCGCGAAGCGGGGCTCCGTCGAGCCATTATGAGGACAAACCTATTATATTACATACAGAAATATTATTTGGTACTAGACCCTATTTCTTCAAGATTTCAGGTGATTTATTATGGAATTGATTTTATATTGTTTGGTGACTACAATTTGGTGACAAATCTACTATTTTGGGGACAAACTCTATTTTTTAGGAGACACAAAACTAATGAAATTGGTGATAGCTTAAATCATACCCTCAAAGGGATACGTTAAAAGACAATGTTTATGCCATAGACACCACAGACTTGGTAATGTAAACGAAAGAGATAGATGGCACTTTGATTGATTTTCTTTCTCATGGAAATTTTATTTGACATTTGGCTGGGCAAGACTCAGTCCATGCCAGAAGTCTATGGTTCTGATTATTGCCACACGCGAAAAGGATCATGCAACGATTTTTATTTATTAGTGGCTCCTACTATTAAGCAAAGGCCTCTACCAAATCTTTCCAAATAATCTTTTCGGGCGCCACTTCGGATCACCCTTGGCGGCACCGTCCATGCTAAGGCACGTGGGTATTTGAAGAACATCAAGCTTATTGCCTGGCTTAGTAATTGTCAGTCACAGTAGAGCATACGGTGCAAGACTGCCCCGCTTGGGCAGAGCACCGACGCCGACGTGTCCTCACGGCGGCGATAGGCGGAGACCTCTCGCGCCCGGCATTGGTCGAGGCCATGCTGCGGGGCGAGACGAAATGGGAGGCGGTCGCCTTCTGCGAAGCAGTCATGCTCGCGAAGGAGGAGGCGGGCTGCGTGAGGGAGAGGACAATGTCCTCCCTCCGCCCCACCCGCGGTGGTCCCACGCCCACGGCCACGGACGTCGCAAGACGATCTCCGGCCACCGTAGGCGCGGACATGCGAGCGGCGAGTAAAGGCCAACTCGCTGCCCGACCATGGACCATGCCCGGGTCGACGGCGCGTTGTGTTCCACGCGCGCCTCAAAGAGCGTCAGCAAGATGACGGGGCCCCCCTCTAGAGGGCCAAAGCCTGCCGGGGTCGCGGGACTTATCTCATTACCGTGACCCCGGAACATAACGGGCTATTGAAGGACACCGTGGATTTTAGTCAGTACAAGTCTGACAGTCCCTCCCGCCCTGCCCGGGGTGGGAGGACTCATTTGATGATTTTACCACGCTAAAAAAAAAAGTAATTGTCAGTGGTCTAAGAGTAATTTAGAGTCGTTTCGTAAAAAAGGGTACAATATACAGATTATAAGCATCAAGACATGGTGTTGGAAGCTGCAGTATAACCCTTACCGAATAGTGACCAAGATGCGGTGGAAGAAGTATTGGTAGACCAACGGCCCGTTGCGTGCACGACCTTCAAAAGATCCCAGGAATAAATTTTGGTTCAGACATGCCAAGTTCAGGGAATCATGGCACACATAACCGACCTATACTCAGCAGAGGGTGGAACAGGGCTGCCAATGATGATGATGATGATGAATCAAGAAGTCGTTGACATCGATGCTTTACAATTTTCAAAAGCATTTTTTTTTGTTTTCCCCTTGTTTTTATTGGACAGTACGGACAAAAACCGATTTTCAATTTTAACCCGCAATTTTTGGTATTGACCTCTCCCAAATCCCAATTACGCCCGAAATTATTCTTCAATCTCAGTCCAAAGCCCTTTCTTTTGTTTTTGACGGCTGCTGATTGGACATTTTAATACGCGGAAACGATGATTGGTCACAGATAAAGATTGCAATCGAGACATATTATTAAGTGCAACCAGAACCCTATCAAAATATTACGTAAAATAACGTCTAAGAAACGTCTACAATTTACCATTAAAATTCAAATAATCACATAAAGCGTCCGGTTTTAAAACCACACCTTTGCATGAAACCGGTTGCCCATTATCTAAGTTTGATGCGAAGACGATAGATCTTCGAAACCTGTTCTTCAAGTATCCTTATCTGAGATGATATTCATTTATTGTTCAAACCCGTTCCTGTATTATTTTGCGTATTAATGGTCATCTAACGATCTGTGGCGTGGTTAGAGTCGATGTTAAAGCAAACTAGGGTAATCTCATAGTTGCTCGCCGTCCGATCAAGAAACAGAAGCGGATCTCGGACGTGGTCGCAGGACTATTCCTATAAGAGCAGGAACAGAATAGATTCTAGTAAGAGTGACAGTCGCTTACGCTCCATCCAGAGATGATTTTTCCAAAACAAAAAAAAAAAGGTTCTTAGAATCTGATGAAAACCAAAGAATATTCAAACGTGTAAAGTTATTTTATTAAACCTTATAACAATAGCATACAAAAAATCGTGCCTGTTCTTAGATAAGAGATAAAAATCAGGTTCTTTTAATATTTAATAACTCGTTATTCACAATTATAATAAATTGTAAGTTATGTAATCTCAGTATTATTTCTTTACTGATCATGGGACAGGATAATGATTTTTATTAACTTAGCCTAGCCCCTAATGCTTCATGTCATGGTCAAGAGAGCATTTATCTTAGAGGCGCTACGTGCGTCTTATCATGTCGTAGAATTTTTTTTTTTTTAAAACAAATGATAATCTGAAATAGATACTCTTTTATGTTCAGGTAAAAAGACAGGCAGAAAGACAGAACTGTTAAAACAAATACCACCTTGAACTTATGCACGAGAAGCACTTGAGGAGTTCGTAGCTAAATAATTACAACCGCACAGGCCGATCTTCCGGGTTAAGCCGCGTTTGCCGAGGTTGGTCTGTGGTTGGGTGACCATCTGTCATAGCGAGTTTCCTCCGTGCCTCGGAAAGCACGTAAAGCCGTTGGTCCCGGCTGTCATTTGTAGATCTTTGACAGTCGTTATTGTTGGTCAGAAGCTCTAAAGTCTGACAATCAGTCTTACCATGGGGGTATTACCCAGTTACTGGGTTGTGGAGGTCCGATAGGCAGTCGCTCCATGTAAAATACTGATATCCAGCTGTATCAGGTTCGACTGGAAGCCGACCACAATATAGTTCGGAAAAGGCTAGGCAGATGGTGATGAACTTATGCACGCCTAGTACATTTCTTGGGTGTTCAGTATTCACGAAAATACGTTTTTAGTATAGAAGACAGCGCGTGACAAGAGCATCTCCATGATCCTATTCTCCTTGTACAATTTAAATTTTAAGTTGTCTGTTGCTTTTTTCATGGGTGATAAAAGCCCGCAAATTCGTAGAACAAATGTCGCCTTTGTTCACCTAGGTGAAACAATTCCGAAGTAAACAAAAGACACCGAATAAGTCCACTCAATTCACCTGGGTGATATAATTAAGGACACCAAATGTGTCCACTTAATCCAATAGCACCCATTTTTTAGGGTTCCGTAGCCAAATGGCAAAAACGGAACCCTTATAGATTCGTCATGTCTGTCTGTCTGTCTGTCCGTCCGTATGTCACAGCCACGTTTTGTCGAAAGTATAAGAGCTATCCTGTTGAAACTTGGTAGGAAGATGTATTATGTGAACCGCATTAGGATTTTTACACAAAAATAAAAATTAAAGCAAAATCTGGGGGTGCCCCCCATACTTAGAATTGAAACTCAATTTTTTTTCACCAAACCCATACGTGTGGGGTATCTATGGATAGGTCTTGAAAAATGATATTGAGGTTACTAATATCATTTTTTTCTAAACTGAATAGTTTGCACGAGAGACACTTCCAAAGTGGTAAAATGTGTGTCCCCTGTAACTTCTAAAATAAGAGAATGATAAAACTATAAAAATATATACACCGTGTTCCGGACGATATACATAAACTTCGACCAGATGTTCAAACCACGGAAGTAAGCATTTTTAATTATGGACACATTAATAAATTCTTATTTTTTATTTTTTGTTAATTTTCATACAAACTAAATACCTAGACGTAAATAACCCGATATGCATGCCTCTTTATCCGAATTGGTAACGTCATTCATAACATTTGGCGGGCTGAAACAAATGAAATGCAAATAGTATTTGATAGATTTCAAATTAAGATACTTTCTCACTGCATAGCTCAATTAAATTTCATTAAATGAAATTACAAATATCTTTGTAACGAAGCCTTTTTAAGTACTACTTCCTTTGTTGGATTTGATTTGTGAAAGCCATAGAAGTATTTGCTAAAGTTTATGGATAACGTGAAGAACACGGTGTATAATGTAGACCGCAACAAAAACTTCCAACGAAAATTGGTTTGGATGACATACAGTTAGCAGTTTTTGAGATGTAGTACATTTTCAAAAACCGCAAATATAACTTTGCCATTCATACAAACATACAAAAACAAAGTTATTTTTATTGTTTGTGTATATTACTTACCTATCTCAATATAATTATATCCCTAATCTATGCTTGCTAGCTTGCTACTACGGAACCCTTCATGGGCGAGTTCAACTCACACTTGGCCGGTTTTTTTCTTATATTAATAACTTACAAATTAACAATGTTCACAATCATGCGATTGATGACAGATAATTCATGACCGTGAATACACGGTACGGTTTTTATTTCATCTGCTATTATAATAAAAAAACAATAATTGCTGTAAGCTGTAAAGCGTGGGTAGTCAATATGTACTTCACCCAATTCCTCTATTCTAATATAGACTCGTAAAAACAAAATTAATATTTAGCCAGACAATGTTTATCTTTATACAATTCAGTGTTTTGCCTCTTGAAGATTTCATATTTTTCTACTGGCAATGATTCAGCGTAATGGGATTTTAATAGCGAAATAACTGAAGGATATGGTCGTAGGTAATAGCTAGTTTGACGATGTACACGTTTGCAAAAATATGATTTTCGAAGTTCGTTTTTTCGCTCAATGTAACTGGTATTGCATAGCAATTCAATATCATCTGGCTCAAAACAACTAATGTCATACCTTAGCTAGATGGCTATACTAGCACGTCGATGGCGTCCAAAAAAACCAAAATGAGGGTAGGGGAACAGTGTATAAGACGGGGACGTTAATAATCGCGAGGTATAATGGGGACATACACTCTTTAGGCATACTTAACACAACACTAACGTAGAGCAAGCACCATCAGGACGTTATTTGCAAGCGGCCAGACGCAAATGACGTCCTGATGGCGCTTGTGCTCTGTTAGTTTTGTGTTAAGTTTGCCTTAGGTGTGTGATTTCCCATCATACCTCGCATCCCCATCTTATACACTGTTCCCCTATTGTCATTTATCATAAAGACAAAGTTGTAGTCAAAGAACCACCCCTCTTCGATGCTAATTGTCTTTTACTAAAACTAAAATCAGTTACAGTTGTCATCGGAATATACCGAGCACCAAGTCAACGTAACACAGGTTAATAAAATTGTTTCTTCCAAGTTGGTCAATTAAATACAGCCATTCTAAAATCAAAAATTCAACTAAAACCTTGGTATTGTGGTTTTAGTGGTCATTTATTCTCAATTCTAGGATTAAACACGAATATAATAGCAATAAGAACTAAAGAGTAATATGTACAAAAAATAAAAAGAAAAGAAAAACATTCAAAGGGCGTCAAAGAATTCGTCCGTGGTTTTAGTTGAATTGTTGCTTTTAGAATAAACGAACCACATCAATAGAGCCAACATAAAAATAAATTGGATAGCACCAAGCGCCAACGCCATGGCTCGTTGAAGGTCAACCATAGTGCAAAAAACGTTTCATTATATGCCCGATAATAGATCTACGGCCATTGTTGTATACTGATGTACTGACGTATGAACAATTCAATTCGCGACATGCGATGATGTGCATACGACAATTTGTTTTCGGCGTGTTTGTGTTTGATGTGTCTAGTATGACTAATTGATGATAACTTTAAGCAATCATAATGATACCTTATGTCCTTTGCTAGACAGGAACTAGACAATATTAAAAAAAATAGGAAACCTGGAAGGACATGAACCGTCTTACTACAAAAAAGTTAAACGTTTGTTAAACACTTGTCTAAAACATTGACGACTTCTATACGGCATTTGACGTTGATTTATGGGTCGATTTGCAGTTACCCTTTTTTAGGCAAGTGTTCAACAGATGTTTAACTTTTTGTGGTACGACGGCATAATATGTTTGGTTATGTGGTATCTTTGGGTACCTGTTTTTCTCGGGAAATGCCTAGGCACTGAATATGTACTTACCAAGCCGCACTTGTTCCGCAAAAACTCTGTCCTTTTTTCGGCCATTTTATGTTTATCTAGAGATTAGGATTAAGCTTTTCAAGCGCAATCTTGATTCCCCATATCAGATTGCTAAAATTAATGTCACATCAGTACTTTTCCACTTCATGTCACATTCAAAGATCTATAGTCCATTCCGACACTATTGTTACAGTAATAAAGTTTTGTTCACGCGTGACGACTGTCCTATACGACTTTATTTACATTAAACGATTACCGTATAAATATCGCATGCATAATGACATCAGCTGTCTGATGTCGTAAGTTGTAAGGTTTAATTATTTATTATGCATACATGAATCAGTTATTTATCAATGACCCTTTTTCATTATGCAATCGTTTACCTTAGTGCAAACGATTGTGACTAGTCACCGCTTACACTATTTTTTATTTTTATTTAAATATTTTTAAAAAAAGTCGCGTTTAGCCACTTTGACGTTTGATGGTAAGACCGTGAAGCACGCTTGTTCAGAACTCTTGACTTATCATAATTTTTTTTTGGCTGACTTACACACAGCTAAAAATACAAAAATGTATAATGAGGCGACTACTACAAACTATCAGCCATTTTCAAGCCTCCACAGTTATTAAGCCGAGTCCTTTGATAACACTTACGGTTACGAACTTCCATTCATGTAAACTTCATTCCCTGTTTGGTCCTTTTAGAAAAGGAATGAAACACGTTTCACTAAAAGAGTGATGAGACGGATGTATAGAGAGCGAAAAAGCCAGAGAAAATATAGATGGATTTTGTAAGTAATGATATGTAAGAAAGAGGTTATACCGTAACGTCTGACAGGGGAGAGTGGAAGAAGTAAAATTGCTGCGTCGACCTCAAGTATAATGGCATAAGGGCAAAAAGATACTGTGACTATAATTCCTATTCTTATGTCATGCTAGGTCTAACCATATGCCGAATTTCATACAAACACTTGCAGCCGTTTGAGGCGTCAATAAAAAACTTTTTCAGGGTACATTTTTTTTTAAGTTTTTTATTTTATCCTTTTTAGTTTAAATATTCAACCCGAATTAGGTATTGTCAAATACATAATTTTCTTACATGTAGGTACCTACACTAAAATATTGTAATCCGTAGCACCGGTAATAACATAGCCCATGTATGTATTCTTACACAATGAGCTAAAAATGAAAACTCCTGCACCAAACTAAATGAAAATTTTATGAGAATCATCGAAATCGGACCAGAAACCTCAGAGTAATCGGTGTAGACAATGTTGAAAACTTTTTAGGTTTTTGTTGATTTTTCGAAAAGTGCAAGTCCGATTTCGATAATTTTTTAATGGGACCATTCGGGAAGTATACGCTTTCCAACAAAAAAAGAATTTTCCAAATCGGTTGGAAAACGACGGATTTCTGCCCGAACAACATAAAAAATATTATATATATATATACTCGTCAAAACAAAATAAGGGCCACTTTTTAAATTGCGCTTTAAACAAGTATTGCTCTTATTCTGGGTACATAATAAATACTGAATATCTTGTTATGGTTTCTTTCAAGTATTAATATTGTTTCTACTGCAAAATTGGAAATTTATAACTTTTTTTTAATTAGATATTTGAGATTACTTCGAATTTACGGTATGGTGTTTTTTAATTTTAAACTTTTAACGGAGTTTTCTTCGACTAATACAGCGAGCAGGCTATAATGATCTTTCAATCTCATAACGTCATGTATTCGGAGACATATGGACGCAAAAACAGCCACTTGGGTTGTCACCTTAATCCAGGGGGCCCATAGCCAGAAAAGATAAGTTTATTGGTGGAAAATTCCTAACGAGTGGTTCAAAATGCTTGAAACTGGTCTTAAAAGACGGGTAATATCACCAGACGTCGTGATCAAGGAAGAAAGTAAGTAAGTAAAGCCCAAGAAGACCATTAAGTTTGTTTAACCGCGCACATAGAGCGAAAATCTACTGCGCAGACCATACAAACTCCATTGCGTCGAGCTACAGGCACCCCTATAATTGACTACACTATTCCGAATCGACTCCATAAAGACTAACAATACTCAAGAAGATGCTTGGTTCGCCTCCAGTTAACTGCAGCGTATGGTGCAAATCGTGAAACATTTGCGAAGGAGAAAATTTATTGAACTGTTTTGACTGAGCTTCATTGCTTTTTATTTATGACTGGTGGGTTATTTTTTTTCAATAAAAACTGATTCATAAGAGTGTAGAGAAGGTCGAAACAACAGGTTTTAGTTCCTTGCACTCTTAAAACAGACTGTTCTGGCGATTTCTGAGTTATGCTCTGGGGCGGTTATCCCTATCACGCAAAACTAAGCTCGCACTTCTTAACGAGGGTGCTGTAACTCCTCAAAATTGCATAGAGAATGTGGTGCAACTCCACTTTATCCCATTCGCACATCAAGGAATACGTGAGTTCTTCTTGAAGCAGGATAATGCTCGAGCGAACACGACGCGACTAACAGTGCACACATTCCCTTACGCTCGAATTATGATGTTACAGTGGACACTCAGGATTTTTACCTGATTTCTATTGAGCATTTAGAGATGAGTTAAAGAAGAGTGAAAAAGAAAGTAAAACTCCCATCAACACGCAGCTGGATCTCTTAAATAATCGAAAACTTGCTGGTAGAGTATCGCAAAAGAAAATGTTCGGCATTTAATCCAGACCATTCCACCTCCCATAAAATTAGCAGAACAGAGAGAATAGAGTTAAAAGAGAAGCTTAAAAGAACACTTTGGAACATTAAAGACGTAATTTTTTCGATTTTTTTATGTTTCATGTAACTTGATACATTCCTGCAATTTAATCACTTTTCATTCAATTTGGTTTATTTTAACGATTTATTGGAATACATATTTAATTTTTGTGTATTTCCATCTAAAACCATTAATATTAATCAGATTCAGTCATTGTACCTAGTAATATTTAAACATTATTTAATAAATCGATAAAAACCATGTGGCCCTTATTTTGTTTTGAGTAGTATATATAAAACATCCGGATTGAGAACCTCCTCCTTTTGGAAGTCGGTTAAAAATACATCTCAAAGATTACAATGGATTAGAAAATTTAAGTTACATCCATCTATTATTTAACTCTCCGTATAGTTTTGTAAAACAATGGTCTTGTCCTAGTATCATTGCTTACAATATTCTACTGATTGTCTATAATCACTATTGTGTCAAATATGAACTACAACTTGAACATGTCGTCAAAATAAAATAATAGGGTGACCTCGGCTTCGGCTGGAAAATTCGGGACTTCTCTTGTTTTCATGAAAACATTTTATTCTTTCGTGTCTCGCAAAATTTGCGAGACACGAAAGAAAAAAGATCCTCATTAACATAACATGACTCCTATAGTCCTATGATCCACAAAGGGGTAGGCAAAAATTGTTCCTAATAGTACAATTACAGTCCCACAATTCGTCTGTTATGCTTCAGCCCCACATAGTAGGGGCGACCCTATTGCCGTCAACCGGACATAAAGATGACCATCATTTCACAAACTAAGATGACAGATATGTCAAATTCCATGCTGATTTGCTGTTAACATCATTATTTCAAAAATTTCACGGCTCTAATGAATCGTTTAACTATGAAATTATAACATCTTTTTGTATGAAGACGTAAAATGTTGTGCGAATGTGTGTGCACGTTGGGCATTGTTCTTCAAGTCATTATTGTTTCTTTCGTTCTGTTGATTCCTTTTTATTTTCGTCAAAGATTTACCGCCTTCAGTTGGTGTTACACGAAAGATTTTGAGGTTTTCCTTAAGTTAATTTATTTGAATACAGCGCTCAGTGATAATTCTGGTGATGTGAGGTGTTGATTCAGAAGTGCTTGATCTAAGAAAATTGAGGATTTAAACTGTCTAGGTTTGGGAAAATTATTTTATAATAATTACATTTTAGATTTACATGACTGAAAAACAAAGTAGAAATTAAATGATTTTCAAGTACTCTTTTAACTTACTACAAATGTTTAACACAAAATAAGGCACTTAAATGTACTTAAGTAGTGTGATTATAAGTGTATTCAAATGAATATCAAGTCAACAATTTGATTAGAAAGTTTAAAAAAGCCAGAAGAATAACCCAATCAAATGTTAATATTTGAATATACTGTCGTTTGAAACGTGAATATCTTGTATTTGAAACCACTTCGTCTTATTTCTTTAATATGCAAAGATGCTCATAAATGCGGTCATTGGCAGAACATAATTAGAGCATTATTCAATTTGTTAAATTAGGTCTCTGCTAGACTTCAAACTGACATCCAAGTCTAGGTTTATGAATCATATCTCAAAACTGACTTTGTAAAATCCATAGTACCTTCTACCATACACTGGACCTGCGTGCTGGATTACTTCCCACTCGCTAGCATAGAGAGACCAGCAGGCCTACCGTAATGCCTCATTTAGACGGAGCAAGAACTCTCATGCGAGTTTCACTACATTGCGGTATTTGTTTGAACAACTAAATTCACTACCTATAAAGTCCGCAATGTAATGCAACTCGCGTGCGAGTTCTTGCATCGTCTAAATAAGGCTTATAGCGAGGGTAATTCCAGTGTGAGAAGGAGACGGAGCTATATGGAATTACTCTCGCTTTAAGACGTGGTAGGCCCCCATTAAAGGCTGACTACATGATAGTACTATGGGCCACATCCTTGTAAAACCAGTTTAAACTGACACCTTGTCCTTTTGAAACTCCTACGCTTGCTCAGCTCAAACTCCGTACTACGCTGAGTTAGCTCAAGGTTAAAGTGTTATGTACCCAACCTGCGGTTACGTACCAAATACTGTTAATAGATTTATTAATTAACTATTTGAATAAGGTAATATTTTCCTTATTTTTGTCCATGAAGATTCTATACAATAGTACTAATTTTACCACTTATGATGTTATTAATTTAGCAAATACTCGTAGTTTTGTATTACACAGAATTGAAATGATAAAAACTTAGGTAAATAGACTTAAGTTTTTATCATTTCAATTATTAAGAATAAACAGACAAAACTTAATTCTCTTTGTCATTTACGAATACCAATCAGTTTTAATTTGATGATGTTTTATCCTGTAGTGTGTCCATGAAATTGTAATTATTGACCCAAATGTTCTCGTATAGTCCACGCTAATATTATAACAACCATGCTTCTCAGTTCTGGTGGCTTGAAACACCTATTTCACTGTAATTTGCAATCTTTCAAAGACAGGACAAAAGTCCAAACCGTTGTCAAAACCGGCATTAATCTACAGAATTGGCACTAATATCTAGTGATAATAGTGCCAACTTTTTAGGGTTCCGTAGCCAAATGGCAAAAACGGAACCCTTATAGATTCGTCATGTCTGTCTGACGGACGGACAGCGTCCGTATGTCACAGCCACTTTTTGTCTTTCGACAAAAAGTCAAAATCTTGCGTTTTTTTTTTGTTCAGCCTACTCTATCTCACTGATGGGAAAAGCCCTCCCCCCAAGTCTTTCCAAGTGTTCTTGTCTTGTCCAGCGCCACTTCCAACTAGCCCTCTCGGAGTCCAACTCCTCTCGCTACCTCTTTCTGGGACAAACTTGCGTTATTTGGGTCTATTATACCTGACGGAAAAAAGCAGGCAAAATATACTACATATTTGATATTACTTTTTAGGGTTCCGTAGCCAAATGGCAAAAACGGAACCCTTATAGATTCGTCATGTCTGTCTGTCTGTCTGTCCGTGTATGTCACAGCCACTTTTTGTCGAAAGTATAAGAGCTATCCTGTTGAAACTTGGTAGGTAGATGTATTATGTGAACCGCATTAGGATTTTCACACAAAAATAAAAACAAAACGAATTTGGGGGTGCCCCCCATACTTAGAATTGAAACTCAATTTTTTTTTTCACCAAACCCATACGTGTGGCGTATCTATGGATAGGACTGTAAAAAATATATTGAGGTTACTAATATCATTTTTTTCTAAACTGAACAGTTTGCACGAGAGACACTTCCAAAGTGGTAAAATGTGTCCCTCCCTGTAACTTCTAAAATAAGAGAATGATAAAACTAAAAAAATATGTAATGTAGACCTCAACAAAAACTTCTAACGAAAATTAGTTTGGATGAGATACAGTTAGCAGTTTTTGACATATAGTACATTTTCAAAAACCGCAAATATAACTTTGCCATTCATACAAACACTATGAAAAACAAAGTTATTTTTATTGTTTGTGTATATTACTTATTAATCCCTAATCTATGCTTGCTACTACGGAACCCTTCATGGGCGAGTCCAACTCGCACTTGGCCGGTTTTGTAGTATACACTTTTGTTACATTTAGTAACAATAGTGTAACTTTTGTTACTCCCACAATAAAACTAGATTAAACGATATCCTATGTTTTGTGTCGCTAGAATGCATGGAACGTAATGCCAGACCGCAAGTTATTACTACTTATAAACGTGTTATTACTAGAGTCACCATTTGAAACTGTTTTTCGAGACTTTCCCACAAATATTGGCCTGAATTATGTTGAGCTTAGCCCTCCTTGAATCCTTGAATGCTACCCACTCGTCAATAATGAGTTGTGATTATATTTGCGCGTAATATCTGTTTTTTACCGAGTAAGTATTGGTAAAACGATTCACAAAAAAAAAAACTAAGCATCATAAAACAAAATCAATTCTTAGAAAACAGTAAGTTATAAATAAAACTCGGTTTTGTGTGTTTCTTTCATTCGCTTTATTGGTAAGTAAACGCTTTTCATTTTTTTAAAGATTTTTCCTCAATATCCGAACAAATAAAAAAGTAATATATACAGGGTGTCCGGACACGAGTTAGCGATACTTGAAGGGGATATTATAGATTCATTTTCATCGACAAAACTGCTTTTAAAAAAATTCTTACTCCAACACCTCGCGAATGGCGGCCATTTTAGTTTTTTGATTTGTCGAACTGGGGTATACACAATAAAATGCAAATATCTTTGAATCCAAGAGACCTACATACATGCAAATGACTTTTTTGCAAAGTTAAATGTTAAGGCTTTTCAAAAACTTGCAAAAGTTTTCTAAATAATATGTAAAAAGAACCAAAAAACGTGGGCAAACACGAAATTGTACACAAAAATTACTGAATATTTTCACATTTTATACTCTAGCACGAAAAGTACCCCTGTATTTTGCTTAGGTGTTTGTATTAAATTAAAAGTATTTGAGTTAGGCTATAAAATGGTATCAAAATTATGTATCTACGTCAAGTACTTTAGGAGTTATTCTTACTTGAACATAACCCTTCCTTAGCGAATGTACCCCAATATTACAGGTGTCGCATTCTTTGGGCGAGCTAAATTGTTTCAGTGTAAATTTATGAGCTGGCATTATTAACCACCATGTAAATGATCCCAACGAATCACCCATAAACTGAAATGGCCCATTTTTTGAATTTATTCAAAGAATTTTTTTCATAAAGTAAACAAAAAATGTATTATTTCAGTTTAATGGTGATTCGTTGGGATCATTTACATGGTGGTTAATAATGCCAGCTCATAAATTCACGTTGAAACGGTTTAGCTCGCCCAAAGAATGCAGCTTCTGTAACATTGGTGGTACATGCGCTAAGGAAGGGTTATATTCAAGTGAGAATAACTCCTAAAATACTTAACGTAGAGTGATAATTTTGATATAATTTTATAGCCTGACTCAAATACTTTTAATTTGATGCAAAAACTTAAGCCAAATACAGGGGTACTTTTCGAGCTAAAGTATAAAATGTGAAAAAATTCAGTAATTTTTGTGTACAATTTCATGTTTGCCCACGTTTTTTGGTTCTTTTTACATATTATTTAGAAAACTTTTGCAAGTTTTTGAAAAGCCTTAACATTTAACTTTGCAATAAAGTCATTTGCATGTAAGTAGGTCTCTTGGATTCAAAGATATTTGCATTTTATTGTGCATACCCCTGTTCGACAAATCAAAAAACTAAAATGGCCGCCATTCGCGAGGTGTTGGAGTAAGAATTTTTTTAAAAGCAGTTTTGTTGATGAAAATGAGTCTATAATATTCCCTTCAAGTATCGCTAACTCGTGTCCGGACACACTGTATATCTTTGGATAGTTGTGTAAAACGTTTTTCTATTGTATCTTATGACGCAATTACATGGAACTACCTAATAATAAATTAATGAAGAATTTATTATTGCGCTTAACCCGTACAAGTACAGAACTACGTCCAACGCAAGTTTTCAGGTAAACACTTACTAATTAGTTTTCATTTCACCTCTGAGCTCACTAAACTTGAACAAATCTTGTTAGAACATTTCTATGGCCGCATTTATATAACATAGCGTTGTTTTAAAACCTACAATGTGATGTGTGGGAAGTGTGAAAATTAAATATTTCATGCTATGACTTTATCGTGTTTAGTCTTACAAATTTCTATGATATCATCACCTGTGCGGCGACCGTGACGGTTTGCGCAGAAATTACTGTTTTTTGTTCCTCATATATCTTAATTAGCAAATACGCCACAAAAATCTGTAAAGAAACACGACTTTTCGCATTGATGACTTTGTAGCATTATTAAAATTTTGTAGCGCGTACCAATGATTCTAACGGTCAGTTCACACCGAGACGCGACGTGACGCAACGATACTGCTAATGTGTATGTTATCGTGTAGTAAATAAAGTTAGATTTTGAGTCGCCAATAAAATGCAGCGCGGCGCCGCGCTGGATTGTGACAGGTGTATCTTTTCGTGTAGGAAATAGAGTTAGATTTTGAATAGCTCTATTGATATGTGTGCGCAGCGTCACGTCTCGATCTGAGGTGACCGTAAGTATAATCATAACTTATATTAGAAACAACACAAACAAACACTTCATACGCATCCATTTTCTCGACATTCCAGTTCTATTACACCATATTTATTTGACTAAACATGAAAATAAAAATCCCCGAATACTACTAATGAGATTGAAAGTAGCAATAAGGGAAAACCATAATTGGATAAGATCGTGTCAAGAATAACGTACAATCGTTTTTTTTTCCAACGTAATAGGCATGTCTCACGTTAAACGAAAACGATGGTGTCACTAGCGTGACATCACAACTTCAAGAGCGATTTAGCTTCATTCAAACTTGACTTTAGTGATCGGTAGTTGTGACAGTGAAACTGTTTTATTAAATACACGCAAAAATAACACCTATTCTCTAAGTGTAATTTGTCAATATGACTACAATACAATCTAGTGCTTATTGAACAAAGAATAGTGCATATTTTCCAATATTAACTATTTAGGAATGTGAGTACAGTGCAATATAGTGTTTAATTAATAAGGAATAGTGCATATTTTTCGATAATAACAGTGATGTGATGAGTCATTTTAGATACAGCGTGAATTGATTGCTTCTAGTATGTGATAATAAATGTTTGAGACCTGGATCGCAGTGTGTGCTTCGTATGGTGTTTACCTGACTTTTAGTGGCCGTTATGTGGATTTAAATGATGACGGTAAATACTGACCTTCTGTATCTATAACAGTAGAATTTTATTATTTTGTTGCTGTATTTAGAACCTTATGTCAAAGGCGCAGGGCGTGGTTTTCTGGTCCTATCCTGGTCCCCATAAAGTGGTGCAAGAACCTCTGTTGCCAAGCTCCATAATTCTTCTGCCTTTGCCCCAATTTACTTTGAATCTTCACACCATAGTCTTTTTCCATACTTTTAGATTGGCATTGGATTGATAGAACTAGACGCACAGATGCACAATGTCTTATTATCTTTTTTATTATTATTATTATTTAGCGGTAGGCTCGCATTCGACCACTACCTCGCCTGATGGTAAGCAATAATATGGTCGGTCGGTCGGTAACGGTGAAGCACCCTCGTCTAGATATAACCTATTCAATCTTGATATAAAGACCCCAAGGTTGTAGGCTATCAGGAAACAGATGACCCTGATGAAAAATTACTTTTAGGCCGGAAACGCACAGGCCGGTGGCTTGCTTAGCGCCTAGAGCCTAGCGAGTCACCTTAGTATAATGAACGTTCGAAAATGTTCGTGAACGGCCGCATTGCGCGCTTGACACCTAGCTAGTCGTCAAGTGCCGTTCACGAACATTTTCGATTGTTCGTGACTCGCTAGGCTCTAGGCGCTAAGCAAGCCACCGGCCTGTGCGTTTTTGGTCTTAGGCTTCACAAAACTTGTTCATTAATGAACAAGTTTTTTTTGTTTAATTTTAGATACGAACCAGTCTTAACACTGGTAATTAACAAAACTTGATTTCTATTCTCGTTTTTTTTTTCAAACATATAAGGCCGGCCATACATGGACTGCTTTTTTATCATGGTAAAATCATGTAATGAGTCCTAAAATCCACGCTGATCCTTCAATAGCCCTTTACTTGCCAGGGTCACGGTTACCTGATGAGACAGCCCCCGCGACCTCGGCAGGCTTTGGCCCTCTAAGGGGTTACTCACCTCTCAGATGGACTGCTTAAAGTAATTATTTATGTATCGTTGTGTATACGAAAAAATACTGACAGACACTACAATTAAACACCGACAAGATTTTCCGCGACAGAACTCTTCGCCTACAGAGCTAGCGTCAGCAATGGAACTGCTTCAGGAGAAGTTGATACCGACTGCTGGAGCAGTTAGCAATGGCAGCTTCAAGCAATTGAATGTGACTGCTCGAGAGTCCGTGCATGTTTATCACTGGCTAACTGCTCGAGCAGTCCGTGTAATGTTGAACACTGGCTAAATGCTTGAGCAGTCCGTGATGTTGATCACTGGCTAACTGCTCGAGCAGTCCGTATATAATGTTGAACACTGGCTAAATGCTTGAGCAGTTCGTGTATGTTGATCACTGGCTAACTGCTCGAGCAGTCCGTGTATGACGGCCCTACTGTGAATA
Organism: Agrotis exclamationis; assembly: GCA_950005045.1. Lineage (NCBI taxonomy): Eukaryota > Metazoa > Arthropoda > Insecta > Lepidoptera > Noctuidae > Agrotis > Agrotis exclamationis. The sequence goes on along the minus strand of OX465429.1, from coordinate 15,081,780 downwards.
AATGCATAGATTAGCTCTACAAAAAATCATTAATGTCAAAAATGATTAGTGTTACCATGCCTGTCATCCTTATCTAGATTTATACTTTTGGTAACCCAGTGGTGGAAAGTCGTCCATAATTAATTTAAATATTAGGCGAGACTGTCTCGATATAAAATTTTGCTGTGGCGTATTTCATACTCTTCCGTACCACGTAATTTTCTGCTCTTTTACGAAAATAATGTCAAGTTAAATGTTACATTTGTGGTTGCATTATTTTGTCAGAGGACGCAATTTTACCCCACTGCTAAGCAAAAACCTCTTCTAAGTTTTTCCAGGAATTCTTGTCCTGCGCTACCTACAACACCTTGACATCTAGAAAATAAAATGATTCTTATATAAATGTGACATTTAAATGGATTTGGTACTAAGCTTTTACTTCTCAAACACACATACGCCTTCTTCATATGGGGTTAGGCAGAAATCACAGAACGCCACCTGCTGTGATCCTACTGATACGATAAATCTATCCTATCAGATATATGTAACCAAGGCCTTAATGGGCTATATTTTTATCAGCACTAATTTATTTATTTATTTCATCTTTTACGTACAATTGTGGTTCATAAGGCGGACTTAATGCCACAAGGCATTATTAATGGCATTACTAATGTTTCATATTGGATCATTATCACTAAATTTTCTGTAGGTATCGTATCACCCATACCTACATCCAAAGTCGATGACAGGCAATATGACAGGGCAATGCCCTAATTGACCCTCAATGGTATTCAAACACTTTTTGTTTTTATTGCCAAACAAATAATGCCCGTAAAGGAATTATTGTAAACTGACTTCTTTTTCCCGTGGAGGTCGGCAGAAATCACAGAATGCCACCTGCTCTGGGGACATAGCGTCTTAAAGCGAGAGTAGTTCATCTGAACCACGTTCATACACTGGACGTACAAGCATGCCGGTTACGAATATTGATCACTGATCGCCCAGATATCAATAAAAAAAAATCGCACCAGCCCCCTTCTATCATCGCACATCTAGACGCACGGCAAATTACCATCCTTACCTTATTGCTATACGACTAATTCGCACTAAGCGTTTCCAAACGTCTTTTATAATGCGGACAGCGAAGAGTGGAACTCTCTGCCTGCGTCTGTGTTTCCGAACGCATACAACCCGAATCTCTTCAAAGTTAGAGTGAACAGGCTTCTTCTGGGTAAGCTCACTCCATCGTCGACCTTGTCTTAGTTACTCCTGACCTGACCTAGACTAAAGTCAAGAGCAAACCGAAGAATAGAAGAAAGTCGGTGACAAAAAGTCAATGAAATAAAAAAGATAGTCACCGACTTTGGAAAGAAAAGTTTTTTTGTAGGTTATTTTGAACTTTTTTGTGGGAAGTCGATTACATTTTTTTTTAAGTTTTTTATTAACTTTAAGTTCAGTGTTGACTGTTAAAATTCCAGCTATTCAATAACACATAATTATTTAGTTCAGTTTTTACATTGTTTTTATTTCGTTCCCTGCTAAAAGCCGTATATAAGGTACAGTATACCTTTTAAATTATTTACGAGTATGTGACTCGAAGGAAATTAATTATGTTAACTTCCGACTGGTCTGATCTCACCTTTAGATAAGCTTCTGACCTCCTCGCTGTAATCTCTAGCATTGATAACACAAGTATCTGTTGTAGATTGCAATAATTATGAGATTTTTATCTACACTTTACATAAGTAGTATAAAACAAAGTTGCACAAGTCTATGCACGCGCATTATTGACTTAGACTGCACCAATTTTATTTTTTTTGTCGTGTTCGGTACACCTACGCTACGTCATCTGTGTTTTTTTCTGTATTTTTCTTAAAACTCGCACTTTAATGACTCTATTTCACCGGGTCACCATTGCCGCGAAAGGGTTCCCCCACATTTATCGACGCGGAATTGGCTTAAGCCGGTCAAGAAAACCTTTATGTCAACGTAATAAGGGTGTTACTAATGCCATTCGCATCGGATCGCGTCGTCCGAGCCGAGCCGATGCGAATGGCATTAGTAACACCCTTATTACGTTGACATAAAGGTTTTCCGCGTCGATAAATGTGGGGGGACCCTAACCAGGCACCAAAAAAATGTAAACAAATCTTTAGAGAGTATTCCACCTGATGTCCGCTTGGTTGTGCAACCAAAACCATACAATACATTTTGTTGGCGAGGACCATGTAGGTTAGTATCTGAGACAGGCGCGGTCCGAAGGGGGGCGGCGGGGGGGGTCACAGGGGACATGACCGCCCCCCCAAATCTAAGGTCACATTGAAAAATCTCAAAAATTTGTCAAATAATAAAAGTAAATATCTAACTATCCCATAACGGCGATAAATTTATAGTTAGCTGACATCTTGTGCAATAATGTTTATATTATTCCAGATAGGTACCTATTTTGTATTAGTGTAGTGAGTGACCCCCCCAAAATTTCAGGCTGCGATCGCGCCTGGTCTGAGACGATCTGTTGGGTGACCATGTATCCCGCTGAAATAAAGCCGTAACCAGTGTGCGATAATGCTGCATCTAATGTTATTAGCACTTGTCGAATTATGATCAGTTGTTCAAAAGAAATGCCTGAGTAGGTACTTTATGTACCTACCATAATAGCCTGAAATAATAACCCTCCACGATACTCGGGTAACTAACAACACTACATGTATGCAATGTAGTGGCTTCTAGTAACTGGTAATTACTCACGATTTCTAGACGAGATAGCAAGTGTTAAAATGTCACATGTCATCACCAATCGTCTTGATTAATTTGTAGGTTGGCTCATCGACGCTTTTAGTGAGGTACCTCGTAAAGTGATAACACGAGACTGAGACCACACAGATTCTGCCCCGTTTTAAGGTCGAGAATTTGCCCTTAATGTATTTGTAAGTTGGCGCAATATGCCTTCTTCTATAGCACTCAAAAGGCCTTTTTTGTTATTCTATGGTGTCCAAAGCTGCTGTCTATGCTGGGCAAAGGCCTCCCCTAACACTTTCCAGGAGCTCCTATTTTGTCTCGATTTTGCAATTTATTGATGCTGGAAACTAGCCTTGTAGTTGTTATCTCAGAAGTCATCCCTTTTCTAGCCAGCAGATCGAAACAACTTAAAAAAAAGTCTAATGATAAATATAATGCTGAAACTCCGGAAGATCGAGGACACTATATCCTTTGTGAAAAAAAAGCAATCACAGTATGCACCCAAGTCGCGGAACCGTCTTAAGAGGGACTCCCTGATCTCACCGGGGGAACCGAACAGGGTGGTATTTTATTCAGTAAGAGTCTAACAGTCTCTTAGCTCCACCCAGGGTGGGAGGACTCATTTGATGACTTAAAAATATGTAGAAAAAGTATGCACCTAGAGTATGTCCCTGTGAGTCCCCTTACTGCCTTGGGATTTGAATATCGTCATCACAAAACGATCTCATTACCTAACTTTTGAAAGTCATGCTAAATAAATCGGCCATGACCACCAATGACACTTTTTTCAAATGTAGTTTATTTATGAGACCCAAAAAAAAATTATATTTACTTTACAAACATATTACATTTTTTGTCTTGCCAAGGCTTTGAATCAACCATTTATTATTCAGACTGAAAAAGTAATTCAATTGGCGCCGGCATTATTGTACTAGATGAGGAATTAACAATTTAATCCAATTTGTCGTCTTCTTTATAATATAAGGTTACTTGATATCAGTTACATTTGTCTAGAACTTCAGACGTCTCAGGTTTAATCTGTCAATTTGTCTCATTAATATAATGTAGTTAACTTGTAGAGGAGCGCTCCTCTCTGAGACTGGGCTATGGGACACCACACGAACCCATAGCTTCACACCATTTCGTATGTTGACTAGCGATACACGATACACCCTAGTTTTCCACAGGTGTAATTCGAAAATAAAATATAGCCTATGTTGCTCGCTTATTATTTAGCAACTTTGTGTGTGTAAATGGCACACATTTATGAACAGGCAGACTGGGAATAATAGCATGTAGCGCATAAAATATTCAAGATAGCAACAGGTTTTAGCCCAAATACATGTAGGTGACTTAAGGTCTTATAATAAAACAATATGCTCGAACACTATTCAATATTATGTAAAAAAAAGTCGCCTAATGTATAACCTATTTCTTTTTTTAGTCGTTTGCAAAACAATAAATAGATGTAAATAAATGAGCATAATAGTTTTCTTTAGCCATTTAAAAGCATGGCCTCCTTTTAATGTACTTACTTAATATAGCTGTAGGTCGGTACATGAAGTAGTACCTACATTTTTTAAAGCCCCTGAGCTCTACCGACTAGAGTGGTAGTCTCGGCTGACTATTCGGCCTTTTCGGTGCCGACTAATCGGCCAAACTCCCAGTCGGGCCATCTTTTTTTCGTGGCAAAATCATCTAATGAGTCCTCCCACCCAAGGCGGGACGGGAAGGACTGTCAGACTTGTACTGACTAAAATCCACGGTGACCCTTCAATAGCTTTACGTTCCAGGGCCTGATGAGACAGTCTCGCGACCCCGGCAGACTTTGGCCCTCTAAGTCAGATTACTGACAGCTTTATAACGCGCGTGTGGAACACGAACGCGCCGTCGACCCGGGATTCTGTCCATCTCCAGTTATCACCCTTCTTTAACCGTAAATCTTGTTAATTCGTATGAGGTATACCTTCACTATATACTAAATCACATTGTTGTTCATCCAGAAGGCAGTAGATGGAAGGACTGGCTCCTCGCGTCGCTGCTGCTGGGCGCCGTGGTGGGCGGATGGGCGGCGCTGCGGGCGGGCCGCGCCAGCCGTCACCAGGTCCAACGAATGCTGCGCGACATGGAACAGCTGCGGAAGGCGGAGATCGCGCTGAACGATATGCAGAAGGAACTCGAGAAAGCGCGTTTGGAACAGGTCATTATAGAATATGTATTCTTCATTATGCACACCATACAAATTAGGTACTGGTATTTGCAAATACATCTTGTAAATAGGGTGACGCAATGGGCTAATAACGATAAGACCTAGCGTTAAAAGCGATCTTATCAAGACAACTTTTGGATGGATTCAATTTGACATAGAAAAGTGATGAATAGCAACATAATATGAAACCTCTTTCGCCAGTTGTGGCCAACCCTTCAATTCTCTTGAAGTGCGGGGTCGTATTTTATGAATAAACAAACATTCTTGAATAATAAAAGAGTTCGTCTTTGACCGCATTTCACAGAAAATCAACAATCGTTTCAACTTTCAGAACGAATTTTCTGGTCAATATCACCCTGCACTTCATAAACGATTCGTTCAATCAATTCAAGTAGTAAAATGATTTTTTAATACCCACAGGCGAGTGTGCTAAAGTCTGGATTTCTATTACAATAAGTACGTGAAGTCATGGCTAAATTTTTACAGCCGCAAAGGCAGAGCTTCCGGGTTAAGCGGCGCTTGCCGAGGTTGGTCTGTGGATGGGTGACCATCTGTCATAGCGAGTTTCCTCCGTGCCTCGGAAAGCACGTAAAGCCGTTGGTCCCGGCTGTCATTTGTAGATCTTTGACAGTCGTTACTGATAGTCGGAAGGTTGTGGAGGTCCGATAGGCAGTCGCTCCATGTAAAATACTGATATTCAGCAGCATCTGGTTCGACTGGAAGCCGACCACAATTTAGTTGGGAAAAGGCTAAGCAGATGATGACTTACGCGATCGACATCAGCTTAAAAGGAATTCAAGCCTAAACCTTTTTGTCGTCATCACCTCCTGTCAGTCACAGCTATTGAGCCACTTAGCGCTTCACTACTGACTCTTTAACGAACTGATGTTAACTAATGTTCTTTCTATGACCGTATTTGTGTCTCATCGCAATTGCTAATTAAGTGCGTCATTGGCGAAATCTTTATGGCTAAATTGATGAGTAAGTTCTGCTGTTATGCGAAATGGAAGATGATAATATAACATCAAGACTGTTTTACATGCATCAGTTATGTTTAAGGTCTTAGGGAAGACCATTTTGCCATAAATCAGGCACAAATCTGGAGTTCCAGGCTCATCATCTGCCTAGCCTTTTCCCAACTATATTGGGGTCGGCTTCCATTCGAACCAGATGCAACTGAATATCAATATTTTATTATTAGTAGTATTGTAATTACTTAGCCACGAGCTACGAAGGATTTCCAGGCTGCTATGGAATAATTTCTTTATCTATTAAAAACAATGTCGCTTATGTATGTTTGTAAGCGTATAACTTCCGAACGACTACTTCAAATTGGATTATTATTATTTTGTATTGTTCGTTTTTGTCAGGACAAGCTTTGTATTTAAGAATGTTTTCGGGAAATTTATCATGTAGGTCGTAAGTAAGACGGGCCTCTTGTAACGTGTAAAATCTAAGTTGGATGTCTATGACGATGTTGTAATGAAGTGTCATTAATTTTTATTTTTTTACAACGCATAACAAAACATTTGTCCGAATAAATATAATTTGCGACCGTTCAAGTGATCTTGACTCTCCTAGAGTTGTTAGTTTTTATATCCTATCCCAGTTACTGGTTTGTTGAGGTCCGATAGGCAGTCGCTCCTTGTAAAATACTGATATTCAGTTGCATCTCGTTCGACTGGAAGCCGACCACAATATAGTTGGGAAAAGGCTGGGCAGATGATGATCTACCTAGCCAAAAGAGTAACCCAATGTTAGGGTCGGCTTCCAGTGAACCGGATGCTTAATATTTTATTTAAATTGTCCCTTTAAAAATTTCTAGGAGAACGTGACAACAGAGAAGAAGAATTTGGAGAAGAAACTGAGAGAGGCAGGTGACACACCGATGCTGAACGCTGCATCATCAGACCTTGAAGTGACGCAGCTCAAGGCGGAGATTGAGGTGGGTTAACTATTTTTTTTATGACATCAGACATAAACGCATGCGTTTTTCACAAGTCCTCCCTATCTATTCAATCCTACAAGTGGGAACTGATGTCGCGCAACTGTCCAAATAGGTAACCGTTACCTTGGAACGTAATGGCAATTGAAGGGAAACAGTGGATTTTAGTCAGTACGAGTCTGACAGTCTCTTCCGCTCCATTTTGATGATATTACCCAACGACCATTTATATCTAGACTCCTAATCACAGGCGACCGATGTCTGTCAACACATTAGGCAAAAAAGTCTTAAGTTCGTATTAGTTTCGACCACTCCTGTGAGTCCCCTCGTCGCACTGACCTTGAGTTAGCCAATCAGAACGCAGTACCCCGTCCCCCTCGCTTACGTCGTACCTCAGCGACTTGGCAGAAAATTTTCGTTAGTCAGATCGTGCATGAGGCGTCTAGATATAAATGGTCGTTGATTATTACCACATAAAAAAGGTGGGTACTGACCGGTGGTACGGGCTGTAATGTACCATTCGCAGCGAGCAATGAACGCCTTGTTTCCCCGTACCTACTGAGTACACGAACGCACGCTGTGTAATGTTTAATTACGTACTGTAACGCTGGTCATTACCCGCCTTTGAAATAAATAATTGTTGTTTCGCCTTGTCCACTTTATGAACATTTGGTTTACATTTTTATTTTTATTACTATTTTTCTTCCCAATTACAATATCAAAATATGCGGCGAGAATATAGTTTCTATAGACCTAAAATATTTTCTAAAATTACTGTATAATTTATTCAACTTAAATATTTTTCCTGGATGTACAACTACACATTATTAAGTGTAATTTAAGTACAAATCAGTGTGAAATAATCGTGGGACTGACACCATCATTATAAAACATTTCGTGGTAATACGAGTATGATGCTGATGACTTGAACATTTGATTTTGTTGCCCTGTTGTTTTGTATGCTAGCGCAACCTATAGTTTTTTTTTTAAGATAAAGTAAATTGTAATATTCACGTCATGGGTCATTATGACCAATTAGCAGACGCCGGGTTAATTTAAGGCCAGTTAATTAAGAAAGCCAGTACCTATTACAGGTTTTGAAACAATTTTTCGTTATTTGAGCTTAAACTTGAAATAAGAAGGGTGTAAATATTGATATTTTTTTCTGCATACATTTGTACAGTGAGGTCACTGTCCAAATGTCAATCAATTGGTTACCCCAGTTGTACTAAAATATTCTTTTTGTACCTGTATGTCTGTAGCATCATAGCTCATAAACGAATGGACCAATTTTGATGATATAATTCGTCTTTGAAAGCTGACGAGATCGCGAGGAATTTTTAGCTATTATCTGTGAAGACCTATTCAGGCGTTTGAAGATCATCAGCTCATGTTTCGGAGGTTAATTTATTTTTAATTTTATTAAACCTGTTTACTATTGCAGATCACAAACGCTTATCAGTCAATTCATGCCCTATCACAGCGATATAAGAGTCTTATTTGTCCCTTTTCATTCCCCAGATGCTACGCGCCGAGCTCCGTCGCGCGGAAGGCGAGTTAGAAGACAGATGTTGGGCACCCCCTCCCGGACTACAACAATGGTTACAGTTAACTCACGAGGTTGAAAACAGGGCATATCTGCGGAAGAAGCAACAAGCTGATATGCAGTTGCAGCAGGCTAGAGATGCTGTGAGTATATTAAACTAAGGAAGCCCTATAGCTCCTTTTATCGACACCTCGAAGGGTGGAGTGGCGGCCCCTCCAGAGGTAGAGCAATAGTTATAGTTAATTCACGAGGTTGAGAACAAGGTGAATCTACGGAAGAAGCAACAAGCTGATATGCAGCTGCAGTAAGCTAGAGATGCTGTGAGTATATTAAACTAAGGAAGCCATATAGCTCCTTATATCGACACCTCAAAGGGTGGAGTGGCAGCCCCACCAGAGGTAGAGCAATAGTTATAGTTAACTCACGAGGTTGAGAACAGGGCATCTATGGAAGAAGCCGCAAGCTGATATGCAGCTGCAACAAGCTAGAGATGCTGTGAGTATAGTAAACTAAGGAAGATATGTGTTTCCCTCTATCGACCCCTCAAGTGGTGAAGCGGCGGCCCCACCAGAGGTAGAGCAATAGTTATAGTTAACTCACAAGGTTGAGAACAGGGTGTATCTATGGAAGAAGCAGCAAGCTGATATGCAACTGCAGCAAGCTAGAGATGCTGTAAGTAATTAGTATAGTAAACTAAACTACAAAAGACAGTTGGCGCCCTCTCAACGAACAAACAATGGTGCAGTTGACACACGACTTCAGGAACATATATCGGGTTAACCCAGTTATTTGATAAAACTTGATAACCCCTGTTTTCCGACTTTCAAGCATGATAAAAAGGTTTTGGTCGAACCACGAATTATCTTGAAAGGGATGGTTTACTATACCTTAATCGATTGAACGTCGCGAACTCATTCCTCAGTTGGTTTTTGAGCCAGTTGGTTCTTTACCTAAGCTACTGGATAACATAATCAGCCTCCCCTTGTCTTTCTCTGTAACTGTAATCGACCAAGCGACCCTAGTATGAGTTGGTAGATGTCACATGTCTTTGATTTGAGACTAATCTCTTTTGTTCACGCCGCTGGAGAAAACCACGTGCGAATTCGCCACTGTAGGCGCCTCGTGGGATGTTTCAAACTTTTATATACATTTGATCTCACCACTTGCCGCCCGCGCTAAGCCATCACTCACAGCGGCAAGGTCGTGAAACGATGTTTTTCTTCTCAGTTTTGTGAATAGTGTTAATGAAATAACTTACACAAAGTAAACCGCCTGCCTGTGTTCGATCTACAACTTGTAAATCGGAGCCGTTACGTCTACGCCACTGCTGTTTGGAGAGCAAACATGGAATTAAACTCACATACTCTATATTTTCTGTCTTCCAGTGCGAGAAACTCCGCAAGAAACGGTCTAGTTTGGTGGGTGCGTTCGTGTCGACACATGGCAAGTCTATCGATGACGTCGATCGCTCTATTGTAGAAGCTCGCACGGCTCTTAACGAGGTCACGATAGAGTTACAGGTACGGCCAAACTTTCACTTTTGTCTAAATAACTGTAGAATTTCAACCCTAAGTGGTGACTCGCCGTCCGATCATGGACCATGCCTGCATGACTGACGGGGCCTCCCTTAGAGGGGAAAACGCCTGCCGGGGTCGCGAGACTGTCTGCTCAGGTAACCGTGACCCCAGAAAGTTAAGGGCTATTGACTGAACACCGTAGATTTGTCACTACAAGTCTGACAGTCCCCGCCCCACCCTAGGTGGGAGGACTCATTTAAAGATTTTACCAGGTTTAGGCGCAAAAAGCCAGATTCTCAAAATGACAACCGAGTCGCAAAAGGACAAGTTCCAAAATGGCAAATTCTCTCAAAGCCTAATTCTCATAATGGCAAATTCTCAAAAAGCCAGATTCTCAAAATGGCGGAATTCTCAAAATGGATTTTTTTCTACAATTGGAATTTCTTGAGATACCCTTTGCGATCCAGAGCCGCAAAATATTTTATGAACAGTCCCGAAAAAACAAGTTAACCTGCATCAAATTATAGATCATCTCGTGTATCTCTCCCTTATCTTTATAACTATTGTTTTCAGGAGCGTATGCACAGGTGGAAACAGATCGAACGTCTGTGCGGCTTCAACATCATCAACAATAACGGGCTGCAGTATTTGGAGACTGCTCTCTACAAGAACGCTAATGGCAGGCCCATAGGACGAGGTACGTGTTGTCACTTTATTTGTGTGGGGCTTGGAAAGTTTAAGAAACTTTTACGGCTTTATTAGAGCGCAGCGAACTTTATTATAGCGCCGAAAAATCAAAACCCGAAAATGTTTGGGAATCGCCAGAAATCTTTTTAGTATATTTTTCCAAACCCTGAATTCAGTTTTACTCAAATTATACCTAAAATAGGGGTTTAATTGAAAAAAAAAACAAAGAGTACTTTCAATTTAGATTATCACGGAGAGCATTATACAGCGTGAAATTAAAATGGTTGTTTTCCCGAAGCGAAATGAGTTTGTATCGGTAATACAATCGATTAATATTTATAAAAAAATTAGACTCAATAAATGGCAGATTTACAATTGTGATAAACAAAACTCGAAAGCGACTTGAACCAACAGTAGTGCATCGCGCGATATGATACGCGGCCCGAACGGCCGCGCGGTCGTTGCTCTTTAAATCAGCTGATCATACTCCCGACTTATTAAAACACAAGACCCAATAAGGTATTCCAATTTTCCCTTCATACTATTACGGACTTAGGACCGTCATAAATACTTATCTTTAGAAAATTCTGATTTAGTTAAGTATTTAAGGCGTATTTAAAAAATGGAATCAACTTAATTACAATGATTTTGATTACCTAACCTACTTTTAAATGTTTATTTACAAGGTACGAGCGAGTACTTACATTTCCCGCTAGCGGAGTAATTGTTTGAAATGCAAACCACTATGTTCAATGCACAAACGAGCAAGTTTTAAGTGATTGTCTCTCAGTTTGATAAGAGTGTCTCTATCACGTCTCACGATATTGAAAGCGTCCACTATCGCACTTATCAACGCGTCGCGAGTTTGCTGTTCGTCACAATACACCAGGCGCTTGAGCTCAGACCACAAATAAAGGTCAAAAGTCACAAAAAATCGTATGACAATTCATTTTTGAAAAGAATTCGATATCGTATTACACGTATGACGTTCACGGAAAGACTAAGACTAAATCAACTAAACCGAGCGCGATGGTGGGCGCAACATACGCCGACGGCGCGGGGGGGCCTTGCTTGCCGCGAGCGTGTAGGCTAGTTAATGCCGTATTACCATGCTCGAGAATTATTTTGCTTTGAACATTTATTATTCACTCTTTCTTTGTAGTTTGCCGACATCGAGCGGCGGCGCGTGCGTCTCGTGTAGGTACCTACCTATGTCATGTCTAGTGCATTACTATCGATTCTCGCTCTTTCGAGTTTATGAATACTTTTTTAATGATTTGAAAAAAAAAACATTCTTTTTTTTTTAAGTTTAACTTTGTGTTTCGATAGTACTACTGATGGGTAATCGTCCTGCCGCGGGAAAACAACCATTGAAATTTCACCCTGTATTATTATGGTAGGTATCGAATTGTTCCCGGGTCGACGGCGCGTTGTGTTCCACGCGCACCTCAAAGAGCGTCAGTAAGATGACGGGGCCCCCCTCTAGAGGGACAAAGCCTGCCGGGGTCGCGGGACTTATCTCATTACCGTGACCCCGGAATATAAAGGGCTTTTGAAGGACACCGTGGATTTTAGTCAGTACAAGTCTGACAGTCCCTCCCGCCCTGCCCTGGGTGGGAGGACTCATTTGATGATTTTACCACGATAAAAAAAGGTATCGAATTGTTGATCAAAAAATCATGAAATCACTTTTTTATAATGTCCGCTCGCTGGTATGGAGTCGATCCACTGTATGTCGCGTCGACGTGAAGGCGAAATAAGGTCGTGGTAGTCGGAGCGTATTCGTCGCGCGTTTGTTACGAACTCGCTGTGAATTCGCTCGCAAATCACTAGTGAGATAATGCTCTTATTGGACTTCAGTTGAGTAAGCTATCTTAAATCATACAGCTGCTGCATAGTTTGTTTTAATTCAGATCTTGCTAGTACAGTATCTACTTTTTTTTTACGCCTTTTTCGGTAAACGCACCGAATAAAGCCAAAAATACACCGGAACTTAGCATCAAACATTATGATTGAAAGGTATATTAAACGTTAGTAATGTAATATGAACTAGTAAATAAAATAACTGACTTCTAAATGAACACAAATAGTATAAAATAACTTTTCTTTCGTAAGTCGGTGACTTTGTTTTTTATTTCATTTCTTTTAGCATTTTTTGTGGGTACTGGCATATTATGCTTTGTGATTGCGTAAACAATACATAGACACTCGATACCATCAATCGTGATTGATTGCTATTTTGACTGCAATGCTCTCCATCCAAAAACAGCTCAAGGAGTGGAATTCCTTGCCGGCCATCTGTATTTCCCGACAGCTATAACCTTGGAGTCTTCAAGTCAAGAGTGAACAGGTTACTTCTAGACAAGCATGCTTCACCGTCGACCACATCTTCGCTTACCGCATCAGGCGAGGATAGTGGTCAAACGCGAACCTATCATTAAATAAAAGAGTACATTGTTATCCAAGGCGTGAAAGTTACTTATTTACGTCCCGAGACGGGGTTTGGCGCCCGTAACGTAGTGAGGGCGCTAATAGTTCGAGGGACTAAATAAGTAATTTACCCGAGGTAAACACTGTGCTTTTCATTACGAATACGAGGAAAGTAAAATTAACAACATAAATTTTAGCTAAAGAAAAAATTAGTGTAGATCGGATTGTCACTTTGCCACTTGTTTTTTTTTTAATTTTTGTGCTGTGGTCGTCCATCTATACAGCCAGGATTTTTCATGTTCATTATTTAAAAATTGGCAAAGATTTTGTCGAAATCTGTATTATTTTAGAGAAATAGTTGAAACTAAATTATTTTAAAGTCATTATTTATATTGCCCTGGGATCTGGAGGCGACTGCCCTCCAGCGCGTCTATGAGTGGCGCGTGGAGGCGCAGCGCCGGGGTGTAACCCCGCTGCCCCGAGAAGTCAAGGCGCGGCGGGAAGAGCTCCGGTGCGATCTCAGGGCAGTATGGAGGGGACGACTGTCGCAACCGACGGCTGGGCACGCCGCAATCGCGGCGGTAAGACCCCTCTTTGAGGAGTGGCTGGATAGGAGTCACGGCGTCCTGACCTACCGCATGACGCAGGTCCTCACCGGACACGGAAGTTTCGGGAGGTACCTGTATCTGAGGAGAAAGGAGAAAACGCCTGGGTGTCACCACTGCGAAGATCGCCCGGAGGACACAGTAGAGCATACGGTGCAAGACTGCCCCGCTTGGGCAGAGCACCGACGTGTCCTCACGGCGGCGATAGGCGGAGACCTCTCGCGCCCGGCATTGGTCGCGGCCATGCTGCGGGGCGAGACGGAGTGGGAAGCGGTCGCCTCCTTCTGCGAAGCAGTCATGCTCGCGAAGGAGGAGGCGGGCCGCGTGAGAGAGAGGACAGTGTCCTCCCTCCGCCCCACCCGCAGTGGTGGACGCCCACGGCGACGGACGTCGCAAGACGATCTCCGGCCACCGTAGGCGCGGGCATGCGGGCGGCGAGTAAAGGGCAACTCGCTGCCCGACCATGGACCATGCCCGGGTCGACGGCGCGTTGTGTTCCACGCGCGCCTCAAAGAGCGTCAGCATAATGACGGGGCCCCCTCTCTAGAGGGCCAAAGCCTGCCGGGGTCGCGGGACTTATCTCATTACCGTGACCCCGGAACATAAAGGGCTATTGAAGGACACCGTGGATTTTAGTCAGTACAAGTCTGACAGTCCCTCCCGCCCTGCCCGGGGTGGGAGGACTCATTTGATGATTTTACCACGCAAAAAAAAAAAAAAAGTCATTATTTATATTCTTAATACTTAACTTTATGTTATTTTAATTTTAAATCGCTCTGTAATTTCGTGTCTGTATAAAAAGTTTGAACATGGTTCAATAGAAATGTCAAAATAGAACTAGTTTTTTTTTCTTAAATTTGGCAGCTGTCAGTTGAAAGCGATTTTCCCTAGGGCGGCAATGGATAACTTTCAAACGGCTAATCAGACATGTGATGGCCTACTCTCAGAGTATGAGTAATGAAAAAAAAATCACCAAAACCTCTTATATCGTTCCAGGTCGCATCAGTAGTTCTCAAGACGACCTAAGTGTTGGTGACGACGCGTCCATTTGCGGCTCAGGTAAGAATTACGACGAGATGTCTCTCTTCCACGAACATGTTGAGTAAGCTAGCGGTACAGTAGGTGCATTTGTAGTGTTGTAATTTATAGCAAAAAACCGGGTGTACTTGTAAAAAATAGCACTGAAATACTGGGAACTTCTAGTGTGGTGCATAGAGTGGTTTAAAGATGTCTAAGGTTCTTATCACACGCTGTTTTCTACGCCGTAGATGCAAAGGGGTTTGAACATTTTTGTATGGCGAGTGTACCAGTTGCCATCTGCCGTTTTGGTTTTTTTCAAAATGGCGGCCACGTCTGAGAGCCGAGTTCACCAACAGATGTTTAAATTATTAACCGATGTTTAAACCGTAAACGCCTGTTTAACAAAATTTTGCTGTTCACCAAGCACTAACCATTGTTTAAGACTGTTAAACGCCTGTTTTACTTAAACGAAGTATCTGACATTGTTTAACCAGTGGTTATTTGCTCTCCTACGTTATTTCATACGTTTTGAGGAGATAAAAATAAAAATGCAAGACGCTTTGAACTACATTTTTGAAGAAAATAATGTGTTAGATGATTTCGAGGCTATTGAGCGAATTTTACGCGCACCCCGTTTAATTCATGTACGGCGCAATTATTTCGAGGAATATGACGAGAAAGCATTCGCTACAAGATTTCGTTTAAACAAACATAGTGCCTTGGAATTGCTTGATTTAATTGAAAGGAAGTTGGAATATCCAAGCAACAGGTATGTAATTTTTAAACGTATAGGTATATAATGGTTTTTTTATAATTGTACCTACCTAGTTGTTTTGTGAATTAATTTGAGGTTATATGTATTTTCCTGGCTATCGCTACCTGTGAAAAATACATAAAAGTAGCCTACAGTATAAATAAATGTTCTATATATACCTTTACCGTTTATTTGTATAATAATACATACTTACGTACATCATATATTTATTTCCAGGAACAATTCTCTGTCACCCATAAATCAGCTGTTACTCACTTTGAGGTACTATGCTACAGGCAGTCACCAGCTGACTATGGGGGACTTTGCTGGTGTTAGCAGACCCACGGCGAATAGAGTGATCCATCGAGTGACTGCTGCAATAGCTTCTCTAAATAAGGACTTCATAAGGTTTCCTGAAACCTTAGAAGACATTCGTAAAGCTCAGATGGAGTTTTATAAAATAGCCAAATTTCCAAAAGTAATAGGAGCATTGGACTGTACCCATGTCAAAATTATTTCACCTGGAGGTAATCATGCCGAAACTTTTCGAAACAGAAAAGGCTATATGTCAATAAATGTACAGGCAATATGCAATGCCAACCTTATAATTTCTGATCTTGTAGCTAGGTGGCCGGGTAGCACTCATGATGAGCGCATTTTTAGTGCATCCCATATAAATGCAATGTTCGAGTTGGGCACATACAACGACTCAGTTCTTGTAGCAGACAGTGGCTATATGAACAGAAGTTACTTGATGATGCCCCTTGATCGGATTCAGACAGCTGATGAGACATTATACAATGAATCCCAGATAAGAACTCGGAATCCAATTGAAAGGTTGTTTGGGATATGGAAGAGACGGTTTCCAGTACTTGCACTGGGAATTCATGTTCATTTAAAAAACTGCCTACCTATAATTGTTGCTACAGCTATTCTGCACAATATTCTCCAATCCAAAGGAGAAGAATGCCCTCCTGACGACCCTGATTTAGAACTACCTGCTCCATGGGAATCTATAATAGAACAAGGCAGGATAAGGCAGCAGCGGTCTCATGAATTTGGTAATAGTTCAGAAGCGAGAGATATTAACCCCGTGAGGAGAAGGCTAATAAATAATTATTTTAAAACATTACAAAATTCACAGTAACCAATCCATAGTAGTGAATAGAATAATAAAAGAAGTAATTAATAAAATTTTGTTTTATTTCTTATATAATAATGAATTTACACATTGTAAAATACGGCAAAACTTTGATACAAAACGCACAAGAGACAATAATAGAAACAGAAAAAATAAAACCAAAAAAAAATTACTTAAAATTGCTTATTACCGAACGGTAAAATAAGCAATTTTAAGACATTTTTTTTGTTTTTATTTTTTCCTGTTTCAATTGTTCATCTAAAATGAGCAACCTTTTGGCAGACTCCTCTTGTGCGTTTTGTATCAAAGTTTTGACCAATAAAATTTTTTCATGTATGAGTTGGTCGCTCAAATTTATCTGGTCAGGTCTCCTTCTTTTCAGCCACGATTTTTCTTTTGATGTATTCCCTGATCTTAATACTTCTGACAGAGGTCTCTTTAATGTTTTCGGTGTCCAGCCCTCCCATTTCAAATTATTGTCCTGTAAAAAAAAAGAATAATTGTTATATTTTGTTAGTGCATAGCATACCTATGTAAAAAAGTGGCCCGCCCCCTGCTTCGCCCATGGTACAGCCTATTTTACCTTCCTATTGGTGAATGATGTTGAAGTCGGTCCAGTAGTTTTGAGTTTATCAATAGCAAACAAACATTTCCTCTTTACAATATTAGTGTATATAAGTATATGTATACATAGTATAAAACAATTAATCAATTCTGACTACCACTTTAGTAACAAGTTTACATATTATGTGCCAAGAAATAAGATTTGTTATTTTTGTAGATGCTACCTTAATGAATATACTTTTTACTTATATTATTTTGAAATATCTACATAATTATGTATACATAGTAACACCAAAACCTGTCACCAAATCGAATTGGGAAGTTCTTTTGTGGTTAGCCGGCACCTCTTATGATAACCATGTACTGTGTATAAAAATCACATGTCAAGCAGCATAAAAAAAACTTACATTCTCTTCCTGGACTTGAAGTTGAGGTTGAGAAGTAGAAGGTACCTTATTGTGTAAGGTTGTTCCCTCGGACCAACCATCCGAGGTTATTCCATTTACAGGCTCCGTAAATGAGCATGAATGCTCACTCTCTATTACAATAACTTGGCTGAGTATATTTTCTGGGTTTATCTCAGTAACTTGAGCGCAATCATCTGTCTTTGAATCATCATTTTCTTTATTCTGAAAATACAATAATTTATTTGTTAAGAGCCACTAGTAGTGGGCATGCGGGCAGCGAGTAATGGGTGACTCGCTGTCCGACCATGGACCATGCCTGGGTCGACAAGATGACGGGGCCCCCCTCTAGAGGGCCAAAGGCTGCCGAGGTCGCGAGACTTATCTCATTACCGTGACCCCGGAACATGGCTATTGAAGGACACCGTGGATTTTAGTCAGAACGAGTCTGACAGACTCTCCCACCCTGCCCTGGGTGGGAGGACTCATTTGATGATTTTACCACGATAAAAAAAAGACCCACTAGTAGTAGTAAAGACTAAAATATTGTGTGGAATAATATAAATTTACTTAAATTTCTCAGTAGCTAAGTACTTACATCTAGTAGAGCATCACTGTCATAAAAATTTTCTAGTCCTTCTAAAGCGGGGCCCAATATATCTTCAACCAGGCGGTCCGCCCCAGTACCTCCAGGAGCTGGAGGTGGTACTCCGCCGCCTGAACATTATAAATAAAGAAATATTTTTAATGCACAATAATATATTATGTCAACAGAAATATATTTAACAGATAAGGGAAATAAAACCTTTCTTGTCTGTAAATCCAAATGAGGTAGGTACAACAGAGCCTACATTGTACAATGTAGGCTCTGTTGTTCCGATCGCGACAATCCACTGAATCCACTGAGGAGCTCCTCTTTAGATTGTCACGGTTGGAATCAGTCAACTTAATGAAGATTATTGCCATGGCAAGTTTTAAATTATAAAGATTTCCTAGGAGTTACATAGAATTTCGGAATATAACATATCTAAACAAATGTTCTGCTTACCAGTTTTAAATAGCTCCCGTTTGCGAGTCGCTGATTGTTTTTTTGTCTGACGTTTAATATTCTCCCAGCAGGTCTTCAAGCTTTCGGGAGTACGTCCACAGTATGTACTGTGAGCGTTAAATTCTTGAGTCAGACGCTTCCAACCCTTAACTTTTTCAGCATTAGTTGTAGCGTCTGATTGTTTATTTTCTATAAGGTCCTTGTACTTTGCTACAAGTTCCATTAAAACGGACTTCTCATCTTGTGTGAAATTTGCTGAACGCTTACGTAGATTTTCCATCACTTATTAATTAATTCTCGATTGAAAATAACTTGAATCACTTGGAACACAAGAACACAACGAACACAATATAATAATAACACGCTATGACATTGACAGACACGACGAGAAGAAAAAGGGTGCTAAATAATAAAGACGTTCACGTTAACGGACATTGCATTGACATGGTAAGCATTTCATTTCGTAGTATAATAATGTTACGCTACCATTTTTGGATGTCAGTCGCCTAAAGGCAAACATGTGCAGGGACATGACCATCTTTACAAAACAATACTATACCATTCAATTGCATTCAATCATTTACGACCCATTCGTTCAAAAACGTTTGTTTTGTTAACCGTTGGTTACAAATGGATGGTGAACATTAAAAAAACGCTCTTTGTTTAAACATCTGTTAAATATTAACGGGGCGGTTATGTAATCAATGGTTTTGTTGTAGTTGGTGAACTTGGGTCTGAAACATTCATAGATCGATAGATCACATCAATACAAACATAAAATGTAGAGAGACAAAACCTCGTAAAACGTCACGTTTCCGAGTTATGAGCTGTTAAACATGTACAAGTAGTGACACATTATTTCTTTCTTTTTAATATTTTGATTTTTTATGTCAAAATGGATACTTCCGTAATAAAAACAATTTAATATTAGTATTTCCACGCGTTTTAAATGTTGAATTTGCGTTAAACAAAATAATCTTATCTAAAAGCATATTAAATGCGTTTGCAATTATTGCGAGTGCAATTGTGAGTTTTGTCATAAAACAACATTATGAATGCATCTACTACAGTTATTTAGTTCTACTAAATCGTTCAACTTGCGAGAATAATACAAAATTACAAATTCCATTTCTCAAAAGAAATAATATCGATAATATTTTGGGCTCTCGATATTTTTAATTCATTCTCGGTGCTCAATAACTCGTAAATTGGACGATTGAGTCAAACCAGCAGTTTAAAGTAGAGCACACTTTTAATATAAAAGTAGAAAAGACATATTTCAATAGACGATTTTTTATTTTACTTTTAGTTTAGTAAACCGTATTTTTGAAATTTTGCTATGAAGTATTTTTATCTTTTTTTTATCATAATCATTGAGCAATATTTGACAATAGTTTTCAATTGAATCTCGATAGGTTTTCATGTATTCAAGTTATTAAACACTTCGTGGTCATGCCCGTTTTCACTAAATTTACCGGACTCTCATATGCCTCAATATTGTTCTTCATTGGATTTTCAACTGTCGGTGCTAAGCTGAACGTTGATTTCAGTATTCTGCGAGTATAAAACGGCCACTTAGCAATATTCCTAAACGATTCACTTCGTGAATGGATAGAATAAGAATAGCCAGTGACGTTTGCTGGAAATTCACGAAGTGAATCATTGGGAACATTGCTAGTAACCGTTTTAGAGCCGCAGTACACTGAATTCACTGTTCAGCTTAGCACCGACAGTTTTAAACCCGCCGTTAGCGCCCTCTCGCATTAGGCGGCCAGACCGTACGCTATTAAGAGAACAGGGTATAAGACGGGGACGCCGGGTATGATGGGAAATCACACATTTAAGGCAAACTATACTAACGTAGCGCACAGGGCGCCATTTGTTAATGGACGCTTCAAAAGATGTCCTGATGGCGCTTGCGCTACGTTAGTGCTGTGTTAAGTATGCCTTAAGTGTGTGATTTCCCATCATATTTTGACCATATTCATAAATTGAATGGGGAAGGCCGGTCAAAGCTAATTGTAGATGGCGCCACCATAGCTAAGTCATCCGACCAATGAGGTAGTACTATTTTGAAGTACCTATAAGATTTGAGCCAATGACGATGCTTGGAACAAGCTATACTAGCGCCATTAGTTCCCCAGTTGCCATCCCCATTAGAAAAACTGGCCACTGGGACAAGTGTGCGAAAATTTAGTTTTTTTTTTTTTTCAAACTAAATGACGAATCTGGTTGGTCGCGCCGGCTAAGTAGCCGCATAATGCGTGCACTTACATATATGTATCACGGAAGAATTGGTTGGCCGCGAAGATCTCGCCTCGCGGCCTGACCGTCTAATGCGCGTGGGCACTTATTTAGACATAGCAAGGTGAAGCCTAGTATCAGTGTGAACTGGCATTAGTCTTGTAAGCAGTAGCGGCCTTTGAAAGCAAACAGAGGTAGTAAATACAATGGCTTTCTTCCAAGGACCTATAATATATTCCGGTTTTGAAGGCATAGTTTTCATTTTTATATAGGTCAGATAAAATTGACCTTTAATTAGCTGTCATTATGGCAACACGGTAGGCGCAGCGTTTGAGCAATTGTTTGCTGAAAAGCGTGTTGCGGGTTCAATTCCCGCCCTGAACATACATTTGATTGGCCTATACGTATTATTCCGGTGTTTCGTTGTTTGTGTATGTGAATCTAAATGTTTGCAAATGCATCCACTATAAAGGATAAAATCCTAGTGTGGGGCAACGTTCAAGATTTACCACAATAAAAATAAACATCTGTTGAACACTTGTCTTAAAATATTGTCAACGTCAAAACGACATTTCACGTTGATATAAGGGTCGTTTTGCAATTACAGTTTTTAGACAAGCGTTCAACAGATGTCTATCTTTTTGTGGTAAAGCGGTAAAAGTCCAAATTTTTTAAACATATGACAAAACAAATGCACATTTTTTACCAACAGCACCCTCCTGATTAATTCAAGCGACAGATTTGGCTTTACTACTAACAAAGATGTGGCTGAAAACTGGAAGTTGGCCATTTAGAGGTCCAAAAAATAAATATTCACTCTTATATTTCAAAACATATTCGTTCTCTTTTCACAAAATATTGTCCACTTCAAAAGCGGCTATTACTTCTAAGAAATAATGTTTGAAAGTATTAGAATAGTCAGTAATTAGATATTTATTTTACAGCCTTAACGGCAGCAAATTTATAACTTATTTTACCTGGTTTTCTTTTTAATTTAAATATTATATCAATTTAGAGCAACTATAGAAAAGTCGTTTAATATTTCATGTTTTGAAATCCAAAATTCACATGTATAAATAGTGTTTGAATTAAATAAATAATAAAAAAATTTCGAAGTAATGTGATAATATTTACAAGTAAACAATACAAGGTTGCTTGTAAAGTGATAACATAAAAGTTACCTTTTTTAAATAGTTCAGAAGCTAAAACTATTTGAAATGTGCTCAAATTATATATCAAATAAGCAGAAATTAGAGATGTACTTAAAACGAAACGATTAATGTATCGATATAGATATTTTAGTCGATTTTTAAATGTCATAAACAAATCGTTTTTGTAATTTACTTAAATTAATCGTATATTATTTTTATTTAAAAAATAACTTATTATGAGCATCGATTGCCCATCGAATTGTTTATTTTAGATCGTAGACAGTTTGATTAACTTACAATATATTTCATCATGATAAAGTTTTACATCAATAATCATATCTAGTTCATCCTCTATCGATTATTTTAGACGAATAATCGTTAAAACAATCGATTTGTTAGTAGAGTTCCTGATGTAGATCTTAAATGTTTCATAACGGTGACATTAATAATAAGTTTAAAAACATTGTTATTTATTATTATTAGTTTCTAAGTAACAGTTTTATGTATGTATTTTGATTTTAATAAATCGTATTTTTGAAAATTTTATTCGTCACAATCGGTAGGAAGCTTTCAGGCTGATTATAAAAATTGAAGATTTATTTTTTAAATTTTTTATACAAAGGTTTCACAGATAAGTAAAGCATGTATGAAGTAATAAATGTTATTGTTGTATATAATAATCTCGGTGTGGGTTTTCTTTCATTTTTCTATTCCTGTGCATGTTTGTTGACTAATACCATATACAGAGTAAGCTCATAATTTATAATTGGCATAAATGAACCAAGTTTTCTTCGCACGCAAGTACTAAAACTTAAAACGAATTTCTAAAATTCAGTTAGTAATACAAGGCTTGAGCGACTCCGCGTCCTAATAAAAACGATTAGTAGCACGAATACGCGATCGTCATGTTCATGTCACACATTTGTTCGAAAAATATCTAGGTCATCAGTAAGTACGATCACACGTATGGGTTCACTGAACAAAATTAATGCGACACTCGCATGTTTGCACGAACATCGCTTTGTTTAGGACATGGCTTGATAACAATCAAGTGTTCTGAATAGCTTATTGATGTAAAATTAATAACAACGATTGGCTTGAACGTAACATTGCTTGCACTACAGCGAGTATACCCCAGCTTGAAATGTTTAGTAGATTATTTTAGTCGATTTTGTACAAATTACTTGAAACTCTATGCACGTTTGAAAGCTTTTGACGATTGTGATTTTGTTTTATTTTGCCGCCATACCCTTCCCCGGCTTCCATCAGTGTTGCAAGGATTTTCCAGTATACATAGATTAAATTAGATGCTTTGTCAGTGTTTTGTATGGCAACATTTTTCTTTGGCACTTTACAGGTAAGAGATTGTTATGTATCAATATTTTATACGCTTTTTTTGTAGATTTTATTACTTCAATATTATTTCATACATGCTTTCACCTATATTAGACGCTTTGTATCTAAAAAAGACGGTGAAATTATAAAAAATGGCGATGAAGGGATTATTTGCTTGTTTTATTGAATTTGTCGGAAATTATTACATGTTGTGATAATTACAGTTGCTGATAACTTCCTTTGGCGCGAGGATTCCTCTGGCAGCGAAACAGACGCCCCACACTATCCCTTAGATCTGAGACTTGCTGAAGCTAGGTGAGTCAAAAATGATACAGGAGTAGTATAACAATAAGCAAAATATCTTAGCTAACAGTGGGCATAAAATTAAAATGTGAAGCCAATTAAATTTTTTTAGAGACAACTTTATTATCATTTACGCGCTTGACCCACGTGGTGGATTAAAGCCCATTCTTTCTCACAGATAGGATGCCTGTGTCCCAAAGACCCAACAGTGTAAGCATAATGCAATACTTAGCTTACATCATAATATTAGTTTTGTCCACATTCAGATAGGACATCTATAAACGTCACTTACTACAGAGTTTTACAAGAGAGACGGGCCAATATAAAAAATATGAGCTTAAGCTCTATTTTTTTGGTAAATGAAGCGGTTGCAATAACCAAAAATTACAATCTTAATTTTTTTTTTAATTTCAACTGGTTTAAAATGATCCAGGAATAAAGTTCCTGGATCATTTTAAAACAGAAGTGTTAAACCATTTATCCATCTCCCAGATTACAGCTCGAAGAGCGCTTAGCTCAAGAAGCTCGCGAGCGACGTCAGGACGAGCGAATCGAGCGACGAACTGAAGAGAAGCGAGCCGCGCTCGAGGAGTACCGCGCGCGGGCCTCGTACAACGACCTGCGCAAGAGTCCTGCCGACGAACGGAACAAGGACCAAGTGCAGTTCATACTGGGAGGAGACAAGTGAGTCATGATCACAAGATTTCAGTATTTTATTTGATGCGTACTTGAAGTATGTACTGCTTTTATTGTATGGAAAAATGGAACAGCGCCTCTAATGTACGAAGAAGGAACTCATTTTTTCCTTGAAATTAATGTCCAAAGTTTACGTCACAAAAACTGGAAATTCGTGATAAGGCCTCTGATATATTAATAAAATTAGTATACGCTGTGTGACGCGATGGTAGCATCTCCTATGACCACATTATCTCGACACTTATAAGAATTGTGAGTAGGGTAGTTTATTACATAAATAAATTGACAATCTGTTTAGTCTAAAAGTTAGAGTATTGAAAAATAATGGACTCGTACTTCTTCTTTTTTTTAAATCAATCAATTTTGACAAAGATAAAACGTTTCGAAATTCTAGGATTCAAATGATAAGATCAATTCAGATTTCAAATGTAGAATCCTGAGTGTAGCGAATTTTTCAAAGGTACGAGACGCAGAATAATTTTGCTGCCTTACGCAACACACAACTTTTCACCTCACTGAGCGAGGAAATACAGTGGGGCGCTTTACTTTTTTTTAAATGGAGTGAATGAGAAATAGAATCTTTCCGAGCGTGTGAGGTGAAAATATAATTATGTGATTGTGGCCACTGTAACCCACGGACACGCTACGTCACGCTTTAAAATTCATATAGGTAATATTATTATTTTTATTTCCAGCCCGAACATGAATTGGTCTACCGAAGGCGAGCTCTCCCGTGCCGTAGAGTTGTCCCGCGCAGTGAACTCCCTGTCCACGCCCACCCTACGTGCGTCAGTGAGGGGCGCGCCCCTCCCCCCGCCCCGCCGCCCGCTGGCCCCGCCCCCCGCCCCCATCGTGCGCTCGCGCAGCACGGACGTGGTGGCGCTGGCCACAGACGACCCTAAGCCACCGCCCAGGAATGCTTTCACCAGACAGAAGCCGTTGACTGAAGGTTAGTGTCTATCTACTTCAACGACCATATATAACTAGACTCCTAATCACAGGCGACCGATGTCTGTCAACACATTAGGTAAGAAAATCTTATAACCGTCGTGACTCGACCACTCCTGTGAGTCCCCGTGTCGCACTGACCTTGAGTTAGCCAATCAGAACGCAGTATTAGCCAATCAGAACGCAGTACCCCGTCTCCCTCGCTTACGTCGTACCTCAGCGACTTGACAGAATAATTTTCTTTAGTCAGATCGTGTATGAGGCGTCTAGTTTTATATGGTCGTTGATCTACTTCTATGGGAAAGAGGAGAGATTTGTGTTTTTTTTTTTGTATGTTTGTTAATGAGCAAACTACTCCTAATTTTTTTTCTCTAGTAGAAACCTTTGTGGTTCTGAACGACGTAGGCTTTATAAGGAGCGTATGAGCTGGCAAAAGCTAGTCATTTATGTTCTACTTCCAGAGAATTAATTTTTGTACTTTTACTACCAAAAATTATAAAGGAATTGACACACTTCTTAAGAGCTGTCAAAACACAAGATAACATAGATTTTATATTGCAGTAGCCCACTGCATTGTACCTAACTAATTTGAAACGCGGTCTTCCAGACAGTACAAAAAAAAACATTTTATTTTTGGTCAGAAATTCTTCACCTTGAACAATATCCCATTTCGTACTATTTGTTTGATATAATTAATTACAGATACGTAAAATATTTCAGCGTTGTTTCTCGAAGTCAATCCCAACACGTCTACGATATCTCAGGTATTACTATGACGACTACATATCACCAAAACAGGCCTGCATCGCATCAAAAAATAACCAAAACATCTCGGTGTTTTTCTCAAATATAATAATAATATAATATTCCAAAACTATCACACAACGCCATCTAGTCCCAAGCTAAGGAGAGCTTGTGTTATGGGTACTAGACAACTGATAAACATACTTATATATTTCTAAATACATAAATAATATAATATATACTAATTAGATCTCAATTTAATGATTAACTAGCGAACGCGGCAGACGTCCATGTCAAATCATTCAAGAATCCATTGAAATATAAACACAATATTTCATCCAAATCCGTCCACCCATTTAGGAGTTAGAGAGCCTATGCACACCACGTTTTTTAACGCGTCGACGGCGCGCTTTTGTCAAACAGAGCAGTTTGTTGTCGCGATACAAAGCGTCAAACGCGCGTTTGCATCCCGTCTGTATCGCCACAAACGCGCGTCAACGGCGCGTTTAATAAACGTGATGTGCATAGGCTCTTAGATGTCAAACACTTACCGATGAATTGTTTATTAAAGTTATCTCTTTTTTTACAATTTCCAGACGCTCCAACACCCTCAAGCAACACGCCACCTGAGGAGGAGTCCACAGACTCCTCTTTAATGGACGACGAAGGTATTCCGAAGCCGCGCAAACGTCGCATTCACCTTCCATTCGGCAAGAAGGCCAAGACTCCCGCGTGACGACTGTGAAGCGAGCGCCGGTAGCATTCGATGAGACACGGCTGAACGAAGCGTGTGAGGTGCGATTATCAAAATAATCTATGGTACAAACTTGAAAGGTGTCTGGTATTTTGATGATGTATGAACGTGAATGGAAAATATTGTAGAGCATTATTGTGGTCTTTTACTAGTTTTATGAACAAGAAAGAGATGGAACTTGAGAGAAGACTTTTAACTAGTAATTTTGGTGAAACCTCAGTCGTGGGATTGTCTTTAAAGGGCATCCCGGCCTTGAAACGCAAAAGGCAACTGGTAGAAAGATTTCTGCTCTTAAATGTTTATCAAAAAGGTGCAGAGAACTGAAACCTTCATTGCATATCTGAACGACACTGATTTTATATAGTACTGATGACTTTTAGAACTTTCAAGAATTTTTAAAATCGGTTCAGTAGTTTTTGAGTTTATCCATTACAAACTAACATACTAAACACTGTCGTACCACAAAAACTTTTAAACGTCTGTTGAACACTTGTCTAAAAACATGACAGATTATGACGTTAAAATAAGGTCCGTTTTTCAGTCACACTTTTTTTAGACAATTGTTCAACAGATGTTTAATTTTTTGTAGTAAGGCTGAAAATCTTTTTATTTATTAGTTGGCTGTTTAACGTTACTTTTCTGTATTATCTTATTAGTATGTTTCTATCTAGTAAAAGACTGCAATATTTGGAAAAAAGCGTTGAATTTCATAAAATCGTACCAAGACTAGTGCCAATAAGTTTGAAGTGTACCTTCCTATTTTGTACTAAACTAATTAAATAAAAAATTAACTAAAAATGTTAACTATTTCGGCAATAAATAACTCCGTTTTCCTATTTAAGGTATGTCTATCTTTACATATAAAGTAAATTCTTCTAGAGTAATACAAAATTTAATAAATTTTTCGGCCTAAAAAGAAATGTTTCGTTTCTTAGTAAAAAAAAGTCAATTTTAAAAACCAAAAACTTTGGTAAAGGCCATTTAAGGTCAGTTATAAAATAATAAATAAATCATCATAGTGTATTTTTTCGTACTTTTCTTATTTGGTATGCAAAACATAGTACTTATACAAAATTACGTGTTTTTGCATTAATCTCAATTTGATATAAACATTTTGATAACTTAGATCTGCGACATGATTTAGTGGGTGAGCAATCGATTACTACGCACGAATATTTGCATGGTCTACAAATAGTTATTCCTGGTCAGACTTTTGTGTATGTGAGATATATTTTAAACGCACCCTCGTGTATGGCAAAATTTATTAAAAAAACCCATCACATCTCAAGAAAACTGAAGAACGATTTTGATATTTTCGGTATTCATGACACACAGCGATTCAGTATGACAGAAATTCTTAAATTTTCTCAAAATCGTAAATCTCATAATAAATTGAACCTAGAAGAGTCCGTTAGAGGTGTATTAGAATTAAATAGGTATATCTGAAAGGTATGTTTTAATATAGACATAGAAATCTCAATTCAAATATTTGTTTACGAAAATAAGATAAGTCGAAAAAATACACTTTTACCTCATGTCAATTTCGGTGACCATATTTAAGTTAATAATTTAGTTAAAGAGCGCGCTTCGTCACAGCTGTGTTACAAACTCGGTTGTAATCTGACTGAGCGTCATTTTTTGTTAGTAAAAGTTTGATTTTCTCCCTAAAATTCATGATTTTCTTGCACGTTTTTCAGTTTGACTACACAATGTAGTAGTAGAATACTATTTTATGTACTTAAATTCCTATTTTCAACCCGTTTGAACGTTATTTATTTCTGAGTACATGTTTTGGGTATATGACAATGACAATATGGTTATAAACCTGTTTAATGAATTGTGTCCTAAAATCTGTTTCTGTTTGGATGGATTATTACAGCGAATGATTGTAAAGTATATCAATTTGAAGTTCATAATTATTATACATATTTTGTACATTAAACATACTTCAGAATTTTTTAATGAGGGCCTAATATAGAACACTAGTGACCCGACCAGCGGCAGCGGGTCTAATGAGCCACCAGCAACATCATAAAATTCGTAAAAGGGTATATTCAATTCTATTGCTCAAGCAATACAGTAGATAATTGATAAATAACAGTTTTATCGCAATTCTTGCTAAAGTGGCGTTTTAGATTCGCTGGCATTGCACAGATGCAATTAGAAAAAAAAAAATAGCCTACATCATGAAATACTTTTCACCTATTTCTAAATTATGTTTAATGTACTCATGTAGAAACAAAATTATACAGGTGAATGAAAGACATTTATTTTGTATATTTAGGTTATTATCGACTTTGCATGTCTAGATATTTTATAACTTTTTTTTTATTGTGTAAAGATATTTTAAAGTATTTTTGTCCGTTTTTGGAATGTTGTCTTGTCCGATCCAGTTGTCTCTTCTGAAAAGTCCTTTTTTAAATATAATTCGAGGTTGTAAAAAAAACAATTACGTATGTTTTATTTTTTATCTATAAGGGTCAGGCTGGGAGCCCTTATTTTGTGCAAACGTATTTTAGTTATTTTTTTATATACATAAAACATCACCTTAGAATAATGTGTCTTCAATTTATTTTTTTATTTTATCTATAAATTAAATTATTAATATTAGTGACTGGTGACTGCCTAATGTGTGTCTCATTTGCTTTTTAATCCCGTGACTAGATTCAATAGTAAATTGAACATTTTATGAAGTAAACTTATCATACAACTGTTTTATTTGTACTTTTTTAATTATTTTCGTGTATTTTACATAATATTTATATAAAAATTCTATTAATATAGTTACATGTTTCATTATGTCATATGTTTTGTCTTCAAATTCAGTTGGACTGTCGATTTGAAAGGTGAGCGCTCAGTTATGTTGTGATTATTGTAGTATTGACGGCGTTTCGGAAAATTTCTAGTGTACCTACAACATCCGGTATATATTTTATACTTGTGAATGCTTTTTTCAATAGCTAGTATGAACACCGTTTACGTTTACACCAGCGAAAAGCATTATTGTGCTGGTATTTTCTGCTGAAACTACGGTGTCTTCAGTGGGTTTTCAACTTTATCCTATAGATTTTAAGTTGAAAATTCACTACAGATAAACGGCTTCAATCCTTCGTCGTTGAATTTTAATAGATTTTTAACTTTATACTGTAAGTCATAAAGTTGAAAATCTATTACAAGCTCGTGGTAACGTCAGAGGATAGCACTGGTTGAGTTTGACAACCGATATTTTCTGAAACGCCATGTTTGTAAATCATTTGCTAGTATAATGAACTAATCGCAGTATAAGTTACGATTAACACGAGTTTACCATATCGCATCATTCCCTTTTTTGCGTAGTTATGATAGCGATATTATCGACCTTTTAGCTGTACGTGTAGAATTATTTATAAGGCAACATGGTGCTAAATGAACGTTCACAGACTGAACACCACGCATGGCTCAAATTTTTGTATGAATTTTAATATTCTGTTCGTTTTAATGTGGATGTTGTACTAAATTGTGACGTGATGTTACGTTTAGCTCTTGCCAACTCAAGAAATCATTGGCGTTAATGAAAATTCTTCTGTAATGAGCCTGAAATAAGTTTCATATCGTCGGATCTAGACTCTGTTTCGTTACGCCAATGTCAGTCAACAAATCAGTATCGTAGACAATAGTTCAAGTAAATAAACGAAAGCTATACGTAAATATTGTAGTGAGATATCCCAGTTATATCTACAAACGTGAAATATGTTGAAATTCGTACTTAATGAAATTAATAGTGTAATGCAGATGTCGAGTACAAAAATGTATTTAACAAGTTGTAACCAGAAATGCCACACATGGTACACACTTGTTGTCAATAAATGTAATGTTAACTTTTAACATTTTAGACATATTTTAATTAGTTAATTTTTGAGATTTACTTTATGGCATCCAACTGTGTTTAAGCAATAATCCGATAGTTTATCCTTATTGTAATGCTTTTAGAACGTTTACAAAAGGCAGCTAAAATCATAACGAAGTAGGTTTTATTGAGGTCAAATCTCGCCTTTGAGTTTGGTGCCATAAAATACATCAGTTATTTCACGAAATGTATATTTTGTAGACCCCAGATCTGATCGCGTTGTAAAGACAAATCGTGATAAATAAATTGTTACAATCATTGAAAGTTAATAAATTGATATTACAAAGTTGTCTTTTATTATCACACAGATACAAACT
The DNA here is from genome assembly GCA_950005045.1 of Agrotis exclamationis. NCBI lineage: Eukaryota > Metazoa > Arthropoda > Insecta > Lepidoptera > Noctuidae > Agrotis > Agrotis exclamationis. Next base: position 15,050,814 of record OX465429.1, on the reverse strand, counting down.
CACGTCTTTTCCTATTGGGTAGGTAGAAATCGCCGAAACCGGGCAATAGCAACTATTTCATAAAAGATATCATTAAGACTCCATGGGCCTTTTCTGAAAGTGATTTGTCTAATGATTTTTTGAATTTAATAAATAATAACTTAATATTTTGTTAAAAGGAATAAAAACATTCTAATGTAAAAGCTTTTAATTCCTTTTAACTTTTTCATTTTAATTAGGCACACCTTTTTCCAACCCTTTTGGGATTACATGCGTGGAGTTATGTTATGTTTAATTGCTTGAGATCGCTAGTTCTAGCAATACTTTTCATTATTTTGTGTTCTCGGCACTTTCAGAAATCAACAAAATGTACGTCAGGATTGAGGAGCCACATCAGATTTTTAAAATCTGATTTCACCATTATTTAGCAGCAATGTAGCTGATTTTGCAGCACAAATTCTAGATTTAGCAGCAAAATATATCACTAGTTATATTAATGCAAAAGTGGCTCCTCAATCTAAACGTTTGAATTGAGGAGCCACCTTGAATCTCGGTAAGTAATAGATGCACATTGTTGAAACTTTTGCAGCATTTAGCAGCAATTGTCCATATTATCGTCTAAAAATTTGCCTACTGTAGCGCTAAAATCAAAGAAAATACAATAGTTTATAGTTTTTGTTGAGGAGCCACTTTTGCATTAATATAACTAGTGATATATTTTGCTGCTAAATCTAGAATTTGTGCTGCAAAATCAGCTACATTGCTGCTAAATAATGGTGAAATCAGATTTTAAAAATCTGATGTGGCTCCTCAATCCTGACGTACATATCAACAAATGTATGAAAACTCTGGAGAGAAACTCTGAAGAGAGCAGTCTTACAACTTGTTCCATAGTAACTGGTGCCCCAATAACTACATATTACTAAACATAGGTACCATTTTTTTTTTCTTTGGCTGGTACTTTCAGAAAAAACCTAAAAAAATATCTTTAAGCCACGTGCTGATGTCCATCTTCCCTATCGCTTTTGTAAGAGTGATTTCATCAAATGTAACGAACGAAAGTGAAATAAGATTACTTTTTGCGCGCGCCATTTGATTTGACCAACGAGCGCCCGCGGTGGCATATTGGTGGTATTATCCAAAAACGTGTGCATACTTTCGTCTTTAATTTTTTTATGGATGTTACCTACTAGATGTTAGGAATAACAAAAAGAAACAAAATCGTGACACTGGCTTAGTCCTGATCAGGGGGGTTTAAGATGTTGCAAAAAAAATGTTTTACATGAATGTATGATTACTTGGAAACGAACGATTACGAGCTAACAACTTGCGTTTTTCTACGGGCCCAAAATCATTGATTTCCGAGAAACCAGATGGGGGCAAAACGTTACCTACTCCAGCAAGAAAGGAACATGCCTTTATTTCTCTCTACAGTCATTTGTTACTTGCTGGAAGAACATTATCCCTAGGATTTTTTTTAAGTTTCTGTCCAAAACGACCGTATGCACATTTTTTTTATATGGCTTAATTGTTTATTATGTTAGGTTCCTTTAGTTTAGACCCTGCAGACAGCAAAGGAGAACCCTCCGACGAACTCCGACGTTGTGTACTAATGGTACATTAAAACATGAGCAGCGTATTGAGTTTGACTGAGCCAGAAAGTTGGCAACGTCGCAAATAGCTGTCAAATATTTACAAGTTTTAATTAATTTGGTTTTACTGTATGAAAATAAGAATAAGAAATATGGCTCTGTAGTGCACTAAAAATTGATATAGGAATGCAATTAAAAGCATTTGGAAGTTTCCAAATAAGTACTTTTTTTAACATCTAAAACTATTTATTCGGTGTTATTAATTATTGCATTCCTTCAATTTTGTACTGCACTACAGAGCGATATTTCTTATTTCCATACAGTAATATTTGTAAATTATTCAAAACTTGTTAATTATTTGACAACTATTTGTGACGTTGCCAACTTTCAGAATACGCGCTCTTAACAGTTGAAGGGAAGATGTTTTTCTGTGCTTTAACTATGACGAATGCATTGATGGAATCTTTAGATGTCTGATCAGTCAAGAACAGTTGTGGGTCAGAATTGCGGGTGTATTGGTGCAAAAAATAAAATAGGATAGAAAAATAAATACAACAGACATTTTTCATTACGAAATTTATTTAAAAATGTTATGTGTACAAATACCCTATAGCTGTGGTGTACGCGATGCGAGCATAACGCTATACCGTTCATCATTATAGAAGAACCACTGGTCAAATAGCTTTACAATCACACCGAAGTAAATTGTAACATAACTTACGCCTATAAACATAATAATTTGCATTGTGAAGACCTGTTATCACCAAAAGATGCTTATTCAAATGGCGACACCGCAGTTTGGCGTATTATATATACAAATACAAAATAACATTATTTTTAACATTAATTACCGTCTCATAGTTCCAAGTTGTTAACAGGCAGTGTTTAACTACATCACATCTCAAACTAGCCTAGCTATCGTGCCTTAAGCACCAACCGATTTAGATTACTAAAACAATGGACAAAAATAATTATAAACGACACTGAATATCGAAGAAGGCGAATCTAAAACGGGCTGAAAGCTTCGAAGCGGGACCGATAACGGAAGAACTTAAAACTCGAGCTCGAGCGAAATACACTATACGGCGTTTGACATGAAAACTGGAAGAGAATTGTTCAATGAAAGCTTTATGAAGCTATCGTCACCGTTTCGAAGAATGCCTGTCTTACATTCCCTAGGTTGATGTGTTTTGACACGAAAATTAGGAATGTGTAGGAAAAGACGGCATGCGAGATCGCTCAGTCCAACTTTTTTATGTGTTCCTTTTCTAAAAAGCATCCTATACTAGAGGTATCAGTCACTGCATTATAATTTAGTGCACTTGCGTACGTGGAGGTCGGGCGACTGACCTAATGTTCACAGCGGCATATCTTCAGAGACAAAAGCAGTACAACATCACAAATATCGATATATTAATTCATTGTAAGTTACAACGACAACTTCAAAGATGTTGCTTTAGACCAGTTGTCTCGAACGAAGACGAACACGTATACGAAATTGATTATGAAGGTCTATAAATACAATTTACCTTACAAGAACTGATTATGGAACGTTGCCACTCACTACAAAAGACCCCGATACATTTTAAAACCAAACTAACTGTGGGGTTAAAACTTCACCTAATTAAAACCTTTGATAATTCTCGCGAGAACCTAGTTAAAAATAGTCCCAAGTGGTCGAATGTAGTGAAGGGTAAGTAGATATTCAGCACCAAACATACTCTCGTATGCACAGACCTCGACAGTTACGACAGACCGCAGTTCGTGCTAGTTACTGTTGCTTGCACTCGGCGGGGTTGTCCTGTGCGCCTCCCTTGATAGCCTTCTTCCCTCGTCTCCGCGGCGCCGGCTCCTCATCTTCGCTCTCTTCCGTGGAACATTCCTCCTCCTCCTGACAACGCCAACACAACGTCAACACATATTACTGAACACCCACCTCGACTCTCGTTACCTCGCATAACATTGAACGTGAATTCTGCAACCATCTGCATTCTCGACAAACTCTCACAAATCGCATGCAAATAATAAGGATAAGATAAATAAAACACACTCAAGTAAAAAGCATACAATTTTTAATGTCATCATTACGACATCATGCCAAAAACATAAAGCCATTACCGATATATAAAAACTACCTGTCGAGCTGCTATAAATTGACATTATTATGCTAACTTCAATAGAAGGTTACATAAATAAAAAATATACATCTATTATCCGACCTAACTATTGTCAAATCATTATTAAAATACATATCATATCGGACAGATCACAGTTGGCGATGTTAAGTGATGATGTAAAAAATGCATTTTGGCACTAAAAAGAGATTCAGCGAATTCAATTCCTGGGCAGACTGCCGTTACGCACGGTGCGAAGGATCTACTAGCGTCTCAATGGAATGACAGTACTTTAATTTTCATTCAATAGGAAACATTAAATTATAGCCTTACAGAATAGTAATATCACATGAAATTTCAAAGTACTCAAACGAATATGTAAAATTCGTAAACAAAAATACACACTATAATTACTGTATAATAATAAATAAAAACGAGTAATGTATAAACTAAACTAGAAATGCAAAATAGTTGTCATAATAGACATCTAACAAGTTAACATGCATTATACATCGATAATGAAGGCACCTCACTCTTCTCGCATCAGGACTACGCGAGCCCCTCGGGAGCTCACTACATTATCTACTCTAAAACATATTTATCTGGCCAAAGGGATAAACCATGCATAGAACGGACGAGTGGATGAGCGAGAAGTTAATTATTTAAATATTCTAGCGTACAAATACTACCAAATTTAGGATAATAAACCCGACGCGTCGCAGGAGTATTGGGTATCACGTTTCGCTTGGCGAATCGATTTTTGGTACAATTTAAGAGATATGGGTTGATATGGTCGCGATAAAGTGTAAAGAGCGCAGAGCTCGCGAGCCGTGATCGTGAGCTAGAGGCCCAGTCGAGGGACGAGGGCACGTAGCGAGCTGCCGAGTGACGGATTATATAACGCTAGGGGGCGGGCGGACAACGTCTTGCATCAATCCTCCGCGTCGGACACTTCTTCCGTCCCAGAGTCTTCGTCAAAGTACGAATCCTCCTGAAACCAAATATACCGCTTTTGTTTGTGCAGCCACCAGCCAACACCCACCAGACGTAGATACTGTATACTCTGTTACCCGTGGAAGATTTATGCAGACGCACTTATCATACACTATAATATAGGGGAGCGGGGTTCACAATACATACTGTACCTTCGTCTGATATGCGGGGAGTGGGGGAGGCAAAATCAATATTTAGCACGTCCGGTGCTAACTAGCTAAGCAAGCAATAATAAAAATGTTCTACCATGCAAGTAGTTCAAACTAACACCTCATGGAAATGCTAGATGGCTGTAGAATTCACTGTTCTTGAAGTTATGCAGATAAGCGTTGCTTTGGACGAGTTCTTTGATTATCGTCTTGTATGTCGTGACGAAAGTTCAATCAGATATGCTTAAATTCAATAACCTATTGACGCACTTAGAAGCAATGGTTAGTTCGTTAATTTTGTGTTCACTTTAAAATTGTTAGTAAATTACTGCATACTTCTGATTGAACAATTTGACACCATCTACATTTTGGGAACAAAATATCAGCATTCAATATGAGATTCATGTACCATTAAGCTACCTGCCTATTTTTAAGCGTATTTCATTGAACTTCGAAACACAATAAGGTCAATCAGGGAAGCACAATATGCTGGAATACCTGGGCACACTACCACAAGACAATCCCCAAAAACAAAATATAATTATGAAACTGAATACAACCTATAGATTGTTATTAGAATATTTCGAGTTTTTGAGATGGTATGGTTGCACAGCATTGCAAAACCATTACAAAATGGTTGCTTGTAAACGACGATATAAGAGGATATTGGTTAAACAGTTGTAAACCTAAAACAATAAGAATAAAATTAACAAATAAAGCGAAAAAAGGATCGATCTATTTCACCGAAAATCATTGATTTTGTGTATATTTTCGAAGTTTTGATTTAGAAAGGCTTACTGCGAGAGATAACAAGAAAAGTGAGTGTATAAAAACGTGGGAAAAAACTAAATTGAACCAATTACCAGGTTTACATCTATGTGACATGGATTACATGGTAAACTATTAAGTCACAATTGAAAAACAGCAGAAATACCTTTGAAGCATTGAAAAAATAACCTCAACTTGCAACTAAGCGATGAGCCTTTATGAAATATCCAGCTTTTTTCCCCATTTTGTTACAGAAGACCCTGTGGTATTCGCTCAGCTGTCCAACATGGTACTTCCTTGACAGACCTAGTGGCCTACCATTATGTCTGAGGGAACGAGACGGCGCTAGACGACTTATATAGCTCTGTCTTTTTCCCTCAGCTGAACTACTCTCGCCACCTGATTCCTAGTGTCACGTAAGCGTGTGATACTGACCTCCTCCTCGTAATCGTCGTCGTCATCATCGTCGAGGCCCTCCCCGGTGTACAGCAGCACGGCGCGGGAGACGACACGCTCGCGGATGTAGTGGCCAATCTCGAAATCAGCTGTGAGCAGCGCCTGGAAGTTGAGGGTTAAAGTGTAAATCCGGATTCAGTACATCCGAAGCTCTTTCCAACCGAGCCACCGCGTCCTTTGGTCATACCTACTGCCTCATGGTCATACCTAATTGAATGAGCAGAGTGGATTTTGCTTAGTGCGATTCTGATAGGACTTTCCGATTCACCCAGTGATGATCTATAGTAGTGTTTCCGGGTCGGGGTGTTTGTATATGTGAGTTTCCATGTTTGTAAAAGCACCAACGACACAGGAGAAATTTCTAGTGTGGGGCAATGTGTAAAAAAGTGTTATATTCACCTGGATATCCGAAGCGAGGGTAGAGTTGGGGTCATCAGGCATGGTGGGCGGCGAGAAGAAGTTGAAGAAGGAGTCCGCCTGCACTGACTTGGTGACGGTGCGGACCGAGCCGCGCGACTTATGCTTTTGCTTCTTCTTTATCGTTTTCACTGTCACGTTCTTGCCTTTCTTCCAGTTGATCTCGCAGCCCTGTTAATTTAAAGAACAGATAAATATTTAAGTATTTTCAGCAGTACAATATACTTAGTTGAAGGTGTTACAAATACCGGCACGGTTCTTGAGCGCTCGGCGTAAGAGTGGGGATCGCTTTGCGCATCGTACACTTATCGACAAATGAAACGCACAAAACAACGAATCCTGAGTGGCGGCTATGACGCGATGCGCTACGGCACACTACGCGGGCCAATCACTACACTTTCCCCGCCCCCGTTCCTCACTTCATCTACAAAAGGGCGAAACTCACTTCTGCGCAGGTGAAGGTCAGCGCTCAAGATCCATGCCGGTAACTGTAGGTGTTGTAAACAGATTGTATTGTTAGGGGCTCTTTTTTCCGCATTTGGACTCGTAGGTGGTTCGTTATGCGTGAGGTGGGACGGTTGGCTATATGAGCCAACCCAGCTCCTTCCACAAGCTCAGAAGTCTCCTGAGACGTTCACAGGTTTCTCGGAGCGACCTCGGAGTGCCGAGGTTTTGTGCCCGTTGATTAACAACACCCTCGCATTCCAGGATTACGTCGGTTGCCGTTTCATTCACGTTAATGCAGCCCCTGCACAACAAGCTGTCTGTCGCGTTGATGGTGAACAGATGTTTGTTGAGTGGGCAATGAACGGTGAGAATACCCACCACAAATCGTAAGTTAAAATAGAGTTAGTTATAGAACAGTTTTTTTTTTTTATATTTAAAGATAGGTTCGCGTTTGACCACTATCTCGCTTGATAGTAAGCGAAGATGTGGTCGACGGAAAAATGTTGAAGTTTTTTTAGCAGTACAATATACTTAGTTGAAGGTGTTAGGTTTTGTATGAGTATTAACTTCACCAGTTGTACGTTTGAAGTGAATCCAATCCTAGCATTAAATATAGCCGAGACAGTCAACATCTATATTTTTAGGGTTCCGTAGCCAAATGGCAAAAACGGAACCCTTATAGATTCGTCATGTCTGTCTGTCTGTCCGTGTATGTCACAGCCACTTTTTGTCGAAAGTATAAGAGCTATCCTGTTGAAACTTGGTAGAAAGATGTATTATGTGAACCGCATTAGGATTTTCACACAAAAATCAAAACAAAACAAATTTTGGGGGTGCCCCCCATACTTAGAATTGAAACTCAAAAAAATTTTTATCGCCAAACCCATACGTGTGGGGTATCTATGAATAGGTCTTTAAAAATGATATTGAGGTTACTAACATCATTTTTTTCCTAAACTGAACAGTTTGCGCGAGAGACACTTCCAAAGTGGTAAAAAGTGTGTCCCCCCCCCCGTAACTTCTAAAATAAGAGAATGATAAAACTAAAAAAAATATATAATGTAGACCTCAACCAAAACTACCAACGAAAATTGGTTTGGATGAGATACAGTTAGCAGTTTTTGAGATATAGTACATTTTCAAAAACTGCAAATATAACTTTGCCATTCATACAAATACTATGAAAAACAAAGTTATTTTTATTGTTTGTGTATATTACTTACTAATCTCAATATAATTATATCTCTAATCTATGCTTGCTGCTACGGAACCCTTCATGGGCGAGTCCAACTCGCACTTGGCCGGTTTTTTTGTTTTGTTCTTATCATTCAGCTCTTACCTAGCCCTTACCTAGCTAATATTGCCTGCTACTCAATTGTTTGAATAAATTCACTGCTGCACACAAGGTAAATGTACAGGCACTGCCTGAAATCATTAGGCACCACATGAATCGAGGTATTTTGAAGAACATACTATGTACCAATGTCACAAGACAATTTCCACTTGAATCTTGTGCATAAAATGTCAAATTGCTTGTAAAATACTGTCTTATAGCTGAATAACTAAGAGCGACTTTAAAATAGCATGATAACGTGATAATATAGTGCCTATTGTGAGCATACCTTCTGCGTCTCGACGAGCATGCGGCGCGGACGCTGTCGGTACTGATCCAGCGCGAATAGTGAGCAGCGGGACAAAGCGGTTTCTATTTAGCTGTTAAGCAGTACCCCTAGCACAAACTATAAACCCTAACAATCTGGTGAACTGGCTTTTAGAATATTTTTCGAGAAGTACTAGATTAGCAAGGTGGATTATGGTCCCAGTTGCAAGAGAAATGTAAAAGAAAATGTGCTGATTAAATCCCTAAGTTTTTGATATGTCTGTTTTAGACGGCGCTCGAAGTGTTGATGAGGATTCGATAAGTGACACTATAATACCTATTTTGGAAGTTCGTGCTAGGGGTAAAATTATACTTTATTTCACTTAAAATGTTTCCCAATTTTCATTAACGTTTTCTACTTAAAAATGTAGTGCAAATACCTCTGCTAAAACAGAGAAAGCTTGTTAGAAACCAGGATATATCCTAAGTGAAATCAAGTAAAATGGAAATGGGGTATAATAAAAAAAAGAAATTGACAAAAAGACCTAATGTTGAAAATACTTACAGTGCCCAAGATTTAAAAAAAAACCTCTAATCGAGCTTTATACATGGTGTGTGTAATTCATTGTAGAAGAAAAAGAGTATAATAAGTCATTTTCTTACCTTGCAAGAGTAAATTTCAGGGCCTTCGAACTCAAGCGGGTTTTCATCATCAGGCTTGCACTTCATTGAATATTCCTTAGTTAAGATGGTGTTTGTGAAATAGTCGTTAGGCGCGAAGTGGAATTCCAGAGTGAAACCGATTGGGTCCTCGTGCATTTGCACTGAAAACGTTGATAGATGTTACTTTGGGAAAAAAAAAAGATAGTAGACTGTTTTAGAGGTCTTTCTTCAGTTGGTGATGCATGTTAAACAAATCAATCATGATTTATTCAGTGATTGGGTGTTGGATTGTCATCATTAAATTTAGCGATGCATCCGATACCGATATATCGGCGATACTTCGGGTTAGCCGATATATCGGTATCGACGATATTTTTATGACCGATACGATACTTTTTAATTTAAAAATGTAGTATAAACGAGCGTGTTGTCTGGTCTATTTCGTTGCAAACGAGGCACGAACTAATATGCCCGGGGAAGCCTTTGAGAAACAGACTTGCGAAATCGCCTTTCCCCGATAAATTTAAGATAACTTTGTTTTTTAAACAAAAATCTTATTAATGTTAATTTTAATAACTAAAATGTATAATTATCTAATATCCACATATATCACTACTTTTTATATTAAAAAAAAAAATAATCTGACTTGTGATTTATTTTAACTTAATTTTTAATTCACAATAAGCATATCGGTATCGTCGATATTTTTATAAGAGTATCGGTGAAAAGGTGTATTGATGCATCCCTAACTAAATTCTTGTTGTATTCTTTTAAGTCAAACTAGATTTACAAATTGTTTTTCCACTCCCCAAAAATAAGCTAATTACTACCTCCAGACACATTTTTTTATCTTACCTTTAATGTCTTGCAATGTCTTTAGGATAGGCTCATCATGTTCCTGCATCATCTCGCACAGCATTGAAACATTCTTAAATATGGTGTACCAGAAGTCTGGGATGCCCTTAACATTGGGGTCCATTGGTGGCCTGTAATATTGTCTATGGTTAGAATATTTGTTCGGATATAGTCTATGGGTATATTGCAAGGGTTATGCCTCAGTTGGTGATGCATGTTAAACAAATCGTATCATGATTGTTTCAGTTATTAGGTGTTGGTATGTCATCATGAAAAATTGTAATAGGTAAAATTGCTCCTTGACTCTATTCCAATTAATATGTATTTATAAAACTGAATCTAACGAATGTATCAAAAAAAGGACATCAAGTCTTTCTGTAGCTACTATATTCTATGTGACACGATGATCTGAAAATTAAGATGCAATGGAATATTCAGTCATCATCAGGCTGCACTTGTCTTTTTTTTTCCAAAATCTATTTGTTCAACTCCTGTACCCTTAGCACGAGTTTTCACTCTTTTACTTTACAGCGTCTTTTCAGTATTTACAGCGTTTCTTGTATGAAAAAAAATGGAACAGCGCCTCTGGTGTGCGAAGAAGGAACTAATTTTTTCCTTGAAAATTGTCAATTTGAAATTGTCAAAGTTCCAGTTTACGTCGCAAATACTGAAAACTCGTGCTGAGGGTACTGGCCATTTTTAAAATCCAATCATGTAATTTTAGTTTTATCAAAATCGGCCTCGAGACTCCTTTTAGTATTTTTCAGTTTCGGATGCGGCCATCCACTCCAAGTTGAAAATTCACCCTGTTTATGTGAGAAATTTTTATCATAGGGTATCGTATTACTTGATTGTGGAGGTCCGATAGGCAGTCACTTCATTTAAAATACTGATATTCAGCTGCATTTGGTTCGACTGGAAGCCGACCCCAATATAGTTGGGAAAGGGCTAGGCAGATGATATGTGAAAGACACTTACTCAGCAGGTTTTTCTTCCGGTTTCTTCTCTTCAGTGCCGTCGGTGATGGCAGCGCCCTGGACAGCGCGGGCCAACTCTTCCTCCTCATTCTCATCACGCCAAGGGTTCAGGCACTCCTCATCAGTGGGCTCGTAGCCGCCGTTCACAACCAAGGCGCGCTGAGAAAGGAATTTGGAATATAATATCTAGTCTGTTGGTTTTAAAAAGGCTGGCTTCGGTGCTGTGCATTCTTTGTGAACTGTATAGTTTGCTAGCCCTGAGAAACGAACCCAGGACTATACTATCAACAGTCGCACTTGCCGCGGCAACGAGACAATAGGAGGCGAGCGAGAGACGCAGTTGACAGCCATTCCTAAAGAACTTTGAATAACATTCCAAAATCGAATTTGAACTCAAAACAAAAGACTACTAGTCAGATCATTAGAGAGAGAGATCAGTAGAGTACCTACAATAGCCTGAACTTTCAGCCTGAGCATGGGCTGAGCCTTCCTCCTACTAGGGGATGGGCCTAACACGCACAAGCTTCACCACAGTGTTGCCTGCGCAAGCTGGTTTTTACATGAAACACCATGCTTGTGGTTGGTAATACTTGTGAAGCTTGAGTGCGTGTGGTGTGATAGGCCCATTATCCAATTGTCACTTTAGAAAGAGAGAAAAACAATGAAAAGATCATCTATCTCTTTCCTGTACATCACTATAGACATTTTCTATGTCATGAATTAACGTTTTTCTTGCTGTATAGAGAGCATGCTCGGTCTATGATCCCTACTGAACAACACAGTCGTCTATTGATTTAGGTGAATCCCATTAGAATTATGTATCTTCATTATGAATTCTTATCAGTAGGTACTCATAACTTGATCAACAATATTGCGTACTTAGCTTTCTAATATTAGCTGCATATCACATTCTATCACTTGTTTTCTGAAAGCCTATTTTAATTAAATGTGTTACCAACCTACATAAATTATGACTGGATTATTTTCATTTTTTTCGGTAAAAACAAGCCTATTTTTTTGCTCTCTGTGTTACAAATAGTTGGTGCAGTGGCTACGTTCTTGGTTGCTGGTGGATCACTGTAGTCGTTAGCAGAGCACCTGTTTGCCGAAGTTTTATAAAAGTACCCTCATTAGTCTATGTGAAATAAAAATATTTCATTTTGTTACTACAACACCGCAAAGCGGAAAAGCATTGACCTATTTGCATAAAAGCGAAAAAGACGTTCGCCTTGTTTACTTGTTTAAATCCTGACTATTCTAGGTACTGATGGCTAAAAGGACTTCTCAAAACGGCAGTAATTCAAGTCTCAACTCAACGATTCTTACCTTTTCAAACAGAGGTTTGTACAGTTTTTCGTACTTGCACTCAAGAGCATGCACTTCGCTGTAGAACTTCGCTTCAATGTCCACGAACTCCTTCTGGAGCGTGCGCAGAGCACGGATGCGCCTACGCACGTTCGGCGGGAGGGAAGCCATCGCCTCAACGTGGATGCGGTTCGTGATGGCAGCTAACATCTCGTTGCGAGTGATGCCGCTGTTGACAACAAAGAAAAACATTACATATTTGGTTGCAATATAGTTTATTTTTATTTGCAAGGTGAATCCTCAGTTGGTGATGCATGTTAAACAAATCGTATCATGATTGTTTCAGTAAATAGGTGTTGGTATGTCATCATGAAAAATGTACAGAATTTATCTGAATCCACTACTTTGCTCATTTTATTTTTATTTAATTTCTGCAGTAAAAATCTTAAATAATAATTTAAATAAATATTATGTGTACTATACTAGTATTTCAAACCAGTATCCAGTGAATACCGCGTCTATTTCCACACATTTCGGATTTACGGGATATTTACGGACTAGATACGCTTGCATGTTATTCTCAGAAGGTATAATAAACTTGATACAGTTAAAATACCCGATTCCAATAAACATTGTAAATCCTTGAGCTGGCCGTGTTTCATAGAAATCGAACGGTGAATAGTCATGAAAGAATCGATTTAAACAGTACAGATTTTACGAAGTTCTGCAAAACCGTTTTTGTTGACTTTTCTACGATTTGTTGAAGTAAAAATCGCGTTCAATTAAAAATCATTGTAGTAATGTAAAAATTTCTCAAATTACCCTCATTTCCACAAACAAGGAAAAACTGGCTTATATACATCGGCCTAATTTACGTTTCACGACATCAAAATCTCCAGACTTTTTACACCGACGCGTAGTAGATTTACTGTTGCGCCCGATTTCCCTAAAATAGCCCCGTTGCGCAACAAAATAAACAGCATAGTGCTGTAGACATCAGTAAAGCTATCTGTGATGTAAACTGCTAGTGTTACCTGTTCAAGGGTTATTAGTTTATACGAGAGAGCGGCGACCTTCGCTGGTTGGTACGAGACAACTTTATGGCCCTAACGATGCATAGATAGTCAAGTGTGTCATCTTTTTGCGAATATTTTGTAGTTAAGTCTATTTGTCTGTGCCTCTCGTTACCGTTGTTAATTAAAAAGAAAACACCAAATTGTTTCGCTCCATTAGTGCCCACCTTCTCTACTTGCAAGATATTGTTTGAAGAGATTCCGAGAAGTACCAATTAAACAAGTACGTCAGTTCATTCGATTGTTGGCTCACGTTATTTGATCGCTTTTTACTTGATTCGGAATTAAATGAAGCCATACTAGTGTGTTATAAGTGCAGTGATTGAGCTGTATGAAATAAAAAAAACGGTTGGGAGCATCCAAGAAGGTCAATTAGTACTGTATATTTTTAGCCTAGACCTCGGGAGATCTTTTACGTCGCGTTTTCTCGTGGCAAAATCATCCACGGTGATCCTTCAATAGCCCTTTACGTTCCTGGGTCACGGCTACTTGATTAGACAGACCCGTGCACCGGCAGGCTCTGGCTCTCTAAGGTCCCGTTAGATTTTGCTGACAACTCTTTGAGGCGCACGTGGAACACGTAGCGCCATCGACCCGGACATGGACCATGATCGGACAGCGAGTCACCCATTATTCGCCGTCCGCATGCCAACGCCTACGCTGGAAGAGATTTCCAGCGTAGGCGTCGCGACGTCCGTTGCCGTGGGCGTCTTCCCCGGACGTCGTGGATTCTTGGGGTTTCCCAGAGGTTTAGTCTAGGAATGACTAATTCGCGAAATGACTACATGGTCTATAATTGACCAATTCTTGAAATGTACAATTCTTTAAATGACTGATTCTACAAATGACTGATTCTATAAAAGACCGATTCTTTTAAAGACCGATTCTATAAATGACCGATTCTTCAAATGACTGATTTTTCAATTCTATGAATGTGTGTGAATATCGTAAATAAAATGCTATGTAAGGGTTGGCAAATCATATATTTCAACTAGTTTCAAAAAATAACTTCTATCATGTCCCAAAAAATAACTTGTATAATGTCACATACTACATTTTGTAGCGCAAAAGTAAACATTTATTCGGTTTCTTTTCAAAAAATCAACAGTTATCAAAAAGTCATAAAATCAATTATCAAAAAATCAACAATTATAGAAAATTAAGAAATAAATCACTTAGGAATATGTAGTTGAATATTAATCATTTAAAAAAAAAAAGACTATCCATATCAAAAACTAAGAAAAAAAATCACTGAGGAATATGTGATTATAGTGTCACGTACTACATTTTGTAGCCCAAAAGTAAACATTTACTCTTTTTCTTTTTTAAAAATCAACAGTCATCAAAAAGTCATAATAAAATCAATTATAAAAAAAATCAACAATTATAAAAATTAAGAAATAAATCACTTAAGAATATGTAGTTGAACATAAATCATTTTTTTTAAAAATGACTACTGATATTTCCCTATTTTTAATTTTTTTAATACTTTTTAAATGTATTGATACCGAAAAAACCAAGTCTCTTCTACTTTATACAAAAGTTGAAGCAAGAAGCCAAACACTGTGATATAAGGTTAAGGGATACTCTTTTCCAGGTTTCACGAAAAAATCGCCGAAACCGTTATATTTTATTTGATAAAAAGTATTAAAAAAAATTAAAAATAGGGAAATATCAGTAGTCTTTTTTTAATAAAAAAAAAATGATTTATGTTCAACTACATATTCCTAAGTGATTTATTTCTTAATTTTTATAATTGTTGATTTTTTGATAATTGATTTTATTATGACTTTTTGATAACTGTTGATTTTTAAAAAAGAAAAAGAGTAAATGTTTACTTTTGGGCTACAAAATGTAGTACGTGACACTATAACCACATATTCCTCAGTGATTTTTTTTCTTGGTTTTTGATATGGATAGTCTTTTTTAAAAAAAATGATTAATATTCAACTACATATTCCTAAGTGATTTATTTCTTAATTTTCTATTATTGTTGATTTTTTTGATAATTGATTTTATGACTTTTTGATAACTGTTGATTTTTTGAAAAGAAACCGAATAAATGTTTACTTTTGCGCTACAAAATGTAGTATGTGACATTATACAAGTTATTTTTTGGGACATGATAGAAGTTATTTTTTGAAACTAGTTGAAATATATGATTTGCCAACCCTTACATAGCATTTTATTTACGATATTCACACACATTCATAGAATTGAAAAATCAGTCATTTGAAGAATCGGTCATTTATAGAATCGGTCTTTAAAAGAATCGGTCTTTTATAGAATCAGTCATTTGTAGAATCAGTCATTTATAGAATTGTACATTTCAAGAATTGGTCAATTATAGACCATGTAGTCATTTCGCGAATTAGTCATTCCTAGACTAAACCTTCCCAGAGATCTAGTGATGTCAAATTAGTCTTTCTAAAAAGAAGCCTTAAATTATCGTCCTCTTCCTCCTAAGACACAGGGTATCCTAGTTTAGGAGGAAGGGGTTAAAGCACGCCTCGCACAAATTTGTGTAAATTTTCTAAGTAATATTGTAAGGCTTTTGTTCAATAAAGATTATTATTATATCGGAAGAAACATTTGTGTCAATCGCGGTGTCCTTATAGGCTTGATCGTATTCCACAAACGAACAGCACCATAACGGTTCTATGTAAGTACAAACTGCATACAATTCATACACGTTGCGCGATATTCGAGGAATCTAGATATCAAGTTTTTTATGAAAGCTTTTCGATGCGCAGACCGACTTTCGATACGGTTACCATTTCTATGCCGATATTTTTTACATAGCAAGCCATGATTCCACTTTTTGTCGACATAAAAACCAACATATTTGTTACAATTGATGCTATCTTACGAAGTTCGTGTAGATTGCTTAATGAGAGAGCAAAAAGAAATTAATTAGATAGATTGGTAGATTAAATATCTTCTTTGTATGTCATAGCGTGACAATTATAATTGGCGTAATTGCGTATTTGAAACATTTAATGTCTCTTCTTTTAATTTAAATAGATGAGTTTAGCATGATATGCTGATGATCCAAAGATGGCTGCGTATAAATTGAACTAAAGAGCGAGTGATACGATGTTGGAAACATCAGTAGTCGGTGTTTATACGGAAGTTAGCAGTTTTTATAAACCTGCAACGGTGTGAAGGACCGGAGAGCAGAGAAGAACCGGCTTTTTACATATTCAAGCGCATTTATGAGTCGTTTTCCTGCGTACATCGTTACGTTCGATGTAGGATGGGTTTATACTTCCGTCGTCGGTGCGAAATCAGCTCAAGGATACATTTTGCAAGTACAAAATCTTCCTATATTTAGACTATAGCTCATTGTTAATTCAGCCCGCGTCTGGTCATAACTTTTCGGTTAAATATTTAAGTTACAAATGCGACATAAGGTCACCAAGATTACCTCCGTAATCTGTCAAGATTCGCAAAGATATTTCGGTTGAAATTCTTTTAATTATGTCCAATTGGATGCTACAAAGGAAATAAAAGAAATAACATGTATCAGCTGCCCAACATCCTGAGTAGTAAGTAAGAACGGAGGGAAATGGCTTATTAAGTGCGCATCGCATAACATTAATGCGACGTATGTATTTGCTCCCATCCTGACTCATCAAGGCCAGGCTATAAGGTACATTGGTACCTTAGTCACAAGTTCCATTTTCCTTGCGAGTCACCCTTCGGAATGAAGGTCTTTCGTGTATAACGGAAAGAGTTGATGCAAAAAAGTGCGAAATTGGCAAGCTAATAACTTGACTATAGCCAAGAAGTCTTTGTACAATACCCCTTTGAATCGATTGTAACAATAGCTTTTTTTTGATACAATGTGCGAAAATACAAAAGGAACTATTAATTCTACTTTTTATAAAGCCTGGTACGGATGATCGATTTTTGAATTGTACGCGTCGAAAGATTTTAGGGTGTTACCACACCAATCGATGGATAGTCGATCGATCGACGTTGATCCATTGGTGTGGTAGCTTTAATTGATCGACGGATACCGGTAGACTAACCAATCGATCGATTGCCGGTCGATGGCATCGGTCGACGTAGAGCGATTAACCCCGGCTATTTCCATCAGTTTCTTTCGAAATTTATTCACAAGATGACGCGTTGTTGTTGGCCAGTAGGCTGTTGCTCGTAGGTACTATTATTACGGAGACGTAAACGCAGAACACTGGTTGCGACCGTTTTTTAAAGCCAAAGATGCGGCACCGGGCAAGCAAGGCACCGGGTGATATGGGGAGCTCAAGCAGCTCGGTCGAACTCGACCAATCCATTCTACCATCGATCGACCGATTGGTGTGGTAACACCCTTAGATAGAATCGTAGGTACGGCGAATAAAAAGTAATCTACTTTTGCTAGATCATATTCTTTTTTTATAAATTTATCAGAGCATGAAGATATATTATATTAATTACGATTGCGTATAAAATGTGGATCACAGTAATCGCATAACCGGTCTTTTGCGAAGGTTAACTGCGAATTGAAAAATGTTTTATCAATAATTGAAAGATAAGATACTGGCATGGCAGGAACGAGTATTTCATTACGGAATGAGTTAAGCCCGCAAATGATTGGAACTAAATATTGTGTCCTGTCGCGTTTGTTCACTGACTGAACAAATGAAGACTTTCCTAACTCTACCCGAATCAAGAAACTGTTTTTTATTTCTCGGTAATGTCCCATAGCTAGGCAAAGGTCTCATCCATAATATTGAGGATGTAAGACTTGTGACTTCACGCAAAATAGGTATACGTTTTGATGTGAAGTTACGGAAAATATTTTAGGACATAACTCTTGTAACCTCTTCCTCTATCGAATTTGTATCTAGTCGTAATAAATTGTATTTTCAAAATAATCTTTATGCAAATAGATTTTCCTTACAATCTTATTTTAAATGTGCGAGAAGCTATCATCATGATTTTTTTGACCCATTTGACGGACAGCTGTTTTACGAAAATAGCCATTTCAAAAACCCTCGTATCAAATTTTTTACTGATTTTTTATCATTTGTCGTATTTGGCTAACTTGTACGTATTTTTTCTACGGGAAAATATACCTACACCTGATGCAGCATATTTACTAAAATGCACAAAGATTTATGCTTGGTTAAATTTAACCGCATCATGCTTATAAATTCCTTCAGCTAGTCTGAGCATTTATTGATCAAGTAGAGCATAAAATGACTCATTAGTTCATTGACCCGTAATCTCGCGCCTTTTTGTCCATGCTCCTTAACAAGTAGATCTGAGTCAAAGTAATCATAGATAATGTCTGTGGCCAGTAAGAATTATTTCAAGAAATAGGTTATATTTGACTTTTATTTTATTTGAGAGTTGCAATGAAATACAGCTTTGAGATTTTTTGTGAAGGAATTGGACATTGGTTTTAAATGCACATAATAAACATAACTTTGTGTGTGATTTGGATGAAACACAGATTTACAATTTAATATTTTTAATGTGATTAAATTTTTATTCTATATTGTTGGAGCTTTTTTTTAAGTTATTGAAACCAGTTAAATATTACTATGCAATATTACTTGCGTACAATCTATTAATGAAAATGGTTATTATTAATTTTAAGAATCGGATCATAACGGCTCAGGTTTAAAATAGCTTGAATCAAGCCGATGAGCCATTTCAACATTTTACAAATGTTGCTACCCAGGAAGTATGATTCATCTTACATGAATTATTGTTGAGGACCTACTGGTGTAATAATTTTTAATAGGAATCAAACCGAGTTGGATCTCATAAAATATAGGGAGCCAAGAAATGAAATGTTGCCATTAAAGTTTTATCTCTATTAAATCAAAGAGATATAGATTTTAAATGTCTGAAGATGTATGAAGCAACACATTTTAGTGGCTCGTGCAAGCTAACCCCGCAGCAGAGGTAAACATTATTTTATAAATTAAGTAAATGTAGTGATAACCCCCCCCCCCCGAACCATATTGGGTTTGACAATTAAATGCCAAGTGACAGAACATCAGGATAAGTGGCGAAATTGTAAATAAATTAATTAAACTTTTTGTTACCTATTATAAATTAATTCTTGACTGGTGTCAGGGTTCGAAGGATATATATCAATTGATATATATCATGATATATATCCGATATATATCCGATATATATCAAACGATTTTTTGTGATATATATCAAAAAATAATAAATGGATTTTTACTATATTGTATTTAAGTACTTTTACCGACGCGCTGCGTATATTCGTCGTTTTTTCCGTCTTCAGACCATCAAATTCGAATTTACCAAGTAGGTACTGCGATCAATAATAATAATGCAACGAAAAAGAGCCAAAATAATTTTCAATTCTATAATTTGTAAACATACTCCTTAAAAGTGAAGTGGATTTTTAAGATATTTTAATTTTGTTTCCCTAATATAAGACTTTGTTTTCTGAGAAAAAGATGTTTTTTAGTTGATTTTAGTGAATTATAAGATTTTATGTTTTTATGTTTATTTTGTTTGTACTGATTTTAATTGATTTGTTAAATACATAAACATAAATAAAAAACTAAAAATATGTGGTTTTTTATATTATAATAATAATTCATAATAAATTGTCATGTTTCTGTGCAAATCGTATAGTAATAAGATAATAAAATGACAGTCTTAAGAAATGGATATAAATATCGGATATATATCCGATTTTGGATATATATCGGATATATATCATAAATATCCGATATTTTGATATTTATTATAAATATCGGATATTTTCGAACCCTGACTGGTGTTGAAAGAGTTTTTAGTTTGTCTATGGAGAAAGCAAGGAGTTCCATTGTCAGGACAACACATGAGGTTGACAAGGTCGTGGTGGGCAGAGGGCTAACCTATACATAGACAGACTTACCTTTTCATGAGGTGTTGAGCAAGCTCACCGCCCCCAACAATTTCCTCCTCTTCTCCAGACTCCACCTCGGAAGTGTGGTCATCACCAGCGCGTTCCACTGTACCCATGTTTAAATCTAAAACAAGAACATCTTTTCAGAACTTGAACAACGGCGTTCGCGCCACGTTGGTTACCATACCGGCTTCCGACAAATACTTTTATAATCGATAACCTAATATAACACTACCGCACTAACTAACTATAAACTACTCAAATTACCCATCTAGCAAGCATACTTCACGATTTTCAATGTAAAACATAATGCGTAGTACGTTGAAAAACCATTTTGGCCGACCACATGGCCGACTTTGTTCTTGCACAAATTAGAATACTAAAAACCTTACGGATTATCAACGGACTTGCACAGCAGAGGAAGCAGCGATTAGGTAAATTTTTAATCACTATTTCGGTTTATTTAGCGAAATATTCCTTTTCATAACGTACCTTACTGCCGACAAAAGTTGTGAAAAGAAAGATGGCGACGGGCGGAATACGGCGAATGAGTGACCACAGCAGTGTTGCCAGGTTTGAAATGTAGCGGATGGTAGAATTCTTCTAAAAATACGGTAGATTTTCCGAAATTACGTTGTAAAAATATATTTGAAATACGGTAGAATTACCTTGTTTATTTAGTAGCATGTAGAGTGATTGCGTAGTTGTAGCCCGCGAAATTTAAATTTTCTTGTGTTTTTTTGCAATTTTCATATCAGTTACAAGTTTTACCTTGATCAAAATATGATTCGCGACATTAGCTAGTATAATTTAAAATACAAGAATGATAAAACATTCGCTCCATTCGGTTCCACAAGAAAATTTGAATTTCGTGGGCTACTATTACGCAATCACCTCTATGGGTGAGAGTAAAAAAAACGTATATTTTTAATCAGAATCAGACAGCAGTATAATTGTTGCTGAAGACTCTTTCGCACTCAGTATTCGAGTGTAGTAAGAGACAAAATGACCAACATAAATTTTGGAAAGTGTTTGAAATAGGTATTTAAAACTAAATACGATCTTCATTGGGTATTACGGTGTATTTTGCTACCGTAATTATAATCCTACGGTAGGTGGTAAATCTTTCCTGGTTACGGTGTTTTTACCGTAATTACGGTGTAGTTGGCAACACTGGACCACAGTGACTTGAAAATGACGGCGAAAGGAATGAACTAGTGAACGAAACAGGATGAAACTGGCAAGTTTACCATAATTCCCAGATTTTTTTTTCAGGCGTCGAACGATATTTTCGAACACGCGCGAGAAAAATGATAGTGGCATCAAACTTTGTTCTGAATACCGTCACACTGATAATTTCCTTTTTATGTTATTGCTGTAAAAAGAAAGTTATTAAGATACATTGGAGATTACAGACTATTTTTAACTGACTACAAAAAAGGAGGAGGTTCTCAATTCGGGCGGTATTTTTTTAGGTATGTATGTAAGAAAGAAAGAAAGAAAATAAGTTTATTTGGCAAGAATTTTAAAGCACTACAAGTTAATAAAGGTCTGGAGTTGATCTGATGATGGAGCCGAGAGACATTCGAGGGAACTCCTCAACGATTCACAGCAGCTATCTTGTGTTTGAGCTTGATTAATTTGTATTGATATGAACTTTACACCAAGATGGGTTGTAACTGTCATTAGGGGTCTGATGATAAAGACGAAGAGCTGTTCAGGGAATTCCTCACTCAACGGTTTACAGCAGCTACTGAGCTACCATGTATTTGGACTTCATTTGTTTAAATTGATGAGAACTTTGCACCCATATGGGTTATTTTTCGATGCATTATATACCTGCCATTTGGTCCAATAAAAATCATTTAGTTTCGCTCAGTAGTTTTTAGCATTTTTATCTTAATGCATGGGCGATGTTATAACCGGTGCTACGGATAACAAAAGTCTAGTGCATATGTAAGAAAATTATGTATTTGACAAGAATTTGGGTTGAATATTTAAATTAAAAAGGGTAAAATAAAAATCATCTTCAAAAAACATTTCAACAATCACGACCTAATTACAACTCGTAAGTCGGGGCCGATACCACTGGGCCACCATTGCTCTAAGAAGACGTATTACAAGAATTTTCCACATCTTTCGGGATTTCGTGATATCCCTAGGGATTTCGTAAAATCCCTGATTTCTTCATCTCCCTGCGACGTATACACTTTTATCATTGTTTTATCATTCTCTTATTTTAGAAGTTACAGGGGGGGGACACATTTTACCACTTTTTCGCAAATTGTTCAGTCAAAAAAATTATGTTAGGAACTTCAATATCATTTTTAAAGACCTATCCACAGATACCCCACACGTATGGGTATGTAGAGAAAAAAAAATTGAGTTTCAATTCTAAGTATGAGGAACTCCCAATTCTTTTTATTTTTTTTATTTTTGTGTGAAAATCCTAATGCGGTTCACATAATACTCGTACACCTACTTACTAAGTTTCAATAGAATAGCTCTTATACTTTCGAAGAAAAGTGGCTGTGACATACGGACGGACAGACAGACAGACAGACCGACAGACAGATAGACATGACGAATCTATAAGGGTTTCGTTTTTTGCCATTTGGCTACGGAACCCTAAAAGGGGTAAAATAACCTACAAAATAACTTTCCTTTCGGAAGTCGGTGGCAAAATAAAACAACGAAATAAAAAAAAAAACCACCGACTTCCGAAAGAAAAGTTATTTTGTAGGTTATTTTACCCTATTTTGTGGTTGTTTTTACAGATTATTTTATGGGATGTATAGATGGGAGATTGTGGAGTTTGAGACACACAAGATAATTATTATGATCAGTTCGAATGCATCAAAACGTAATTGGGTATGTAAGCAGAGACGGTGTAACCCTAATGAAAGACGATGGATTTAACAGCAGGCATAATATATTCCATTTTCAGACGTAGCAGTGTCCGGCGTTGCCCGACCATGGTTCGATGTCGAGTGTAACCGTGCTAGCACGACTAAACACAAGGCGTACCTGGCATGGGTTAACGCTCGACAGCGCAATGCAAATGATGTGACTCAGAAGAAGAGAGCCTTCAACAGGGCTGCAAAGTCCTGCAAAAAGGATGAGAAGGGCTCGATTCGACCAAATTAGCAGAATCGGGAACAAAATAGCTTCATACCCGGCTGGCTAATCAAAGCATTTTGGTCTCTGGCTAAGTCAGTCGAGTCAAACTTCTGTCGCCGCTCTCTACCACCACTGCTGAGACCCGACGGGTTACTGGCTCACTCTGCTGAGGATAAGGCAAACTTGTTTGCCTCC
Organism: Agrotis exclamationis; assembly: GCA_950005045.1. Taxonomy (NCBI): domain Eukaryota; kingdom Metazoa; phylum Arthropoda; class Insecta; order Lepidoptera; family Noctuidae; genus Agrotis; species Agrotis exclamationis. The sequence continues at coordinate 15,027,222 of OX465429.1, read as the reverse complement.
CTTTTTGCGGAATCTTCGTGTCTGAACTTAGATGGCGCGCGGTCCCTTTTTCTGTGGCATGTGAGACGAGTATGCCGGATATTTGCATCCGTCAGAAGGAGGTCTGCAGGGTGCTGCGTTCCCTCGACGTGAATAAAGCCAGTGGCCCTGACAGAATCCCGGCAATTGTGCTTAAAACTTGTGCGCCTGAATTGTCTCCGGTCCTGACACGCCTGTATCGCCTTTCACTGGCGACCGGAAAAGTGCCGAAGGCTTGGAAGCAAGCTAACGTCCAGCCTAAGAAGGGTAGTCGTGCTGATCCGGGCAACTACAGACCCATCTCGGTCACGTCCATCCTCTGTAAGAGTATGGAACGTGTGCTGAACAGTAGGCTCCTGGCATACCTAGAAGACAACGATATCCTTAGTGACCACCAATACGGCTTCCGCCGAAACCGGTCTACTGGGGATCTTAAGTGAGGCCATCGAGAGGCACGGGGAAGCACTCGCTGTTTCCCTTGACATCTCGAAGGCTTTTGACAGGGTCTGGCACAAGGGCCTAATTGCTAAGCTTCCTTCCTTCGGTTTGCCCAGTGGTCTGTGTGATTGGATTTTAGATTGCAGACTTCCTGAGGGATCGTTCCATCCGAGTGGTAATTGATGGCTGCTCGTCCGGTCAGTTAGAAATTAACGCCGGAGTACCTCAGGGGTCGGTGGTCTCAGCAACGTTGTTTTTGCTTCACATAAATGACCTGCTAAATCCCGGAACCTTTGGGTACGCAGATGACAACGGTTGCTGAGAGATACGTGTCCGAAGCACGGGCTACTGGGCTTCAGATCCGGTCTCTCCGAGAGGCCATGGTTGAGCGCTTGAACCTGTCCTTGCAGGCTGTCTCAGAATGGGGTGAATCCAATCGACCCATGGTATTACCAGTAATAGCAATTGTATGTGTTATTGAAATAAATAAATAAAAAATAAAATAAATGGTATCCGTTTGTGCGTCGATGTCTCTTACACCCTGTATATAAATAAAACTTAATAAAAACTAACCGCCTTCAAAAATCACCTCAGTTAAGTGTAAAATAACTTATTTGTCGGAAGTCGGAGGGTTTGTTTTTTTTTAATTTATTTTTGCCACCAACTTCCGAAAAATAAGTTATTTTCCCACGTTTTAGTCGTAAGTTATGAGTGGTTATGAGGTAACAAGTAATAAAAAATGCAGTCGAATTGAGAACCTAATTCTTTATAGAAGTCGGTTAAAAAGGCAGCCACATGAGATAGAGGGATGAGGGATGTTTATTTATAATATAGTGTGATCAGTGTTATTTAAATTTATTATTTATTTATTTTATTTGACGATCGATTATGTTCGCGGGGCAGACATGGCCAGAAATTGCCCATAGAAAGGTTTGGAAGGAGAAAGGGGAGGCCTTTGCCCAGCAGTGAAACACAAACTAGGCTTTTTAAAAAAATATATAAAATAGGCAGGCGCGGATCGAGCTTCTCAAAAAGTTGTGGACACAGCTATCCGAATAATCGGCTGAGTGCGAGAAAAATTAGAGCTTTCTGGTCGACGACAAGCTACTGTTTCATTGATAAGTAAGCTTGAAAAGTTAGTTAGTTAGCCATTTTAAGAGTGAGCGCAATGAGCTCAAAAAATTTGAGTTTTATTGTGGTTGAAAAGATTATAGATCTCGCGATCGGCGAGATCTTCATATAATACGCGACGACTCGCCAATCTATGAAACCTATGAATGGGGAAGGCAAGTGTCAAAGTGACAAGTAACATTAGTGTCCCAAAAGAACTGTCAAATCAAAGGAATTTTCTGAAAAAAAACACTTTTATTGATGTTAAATGACTAGATGTAGTGTAATAGGCTGTAAAAATGATGGGACATACAAATTTCCGACAATTCACACTATCAAGAAATAATGGGTAGCTGCTATGACTGCTGTGAGAACAAAAATTGTATTATCAATAAAGAAAAGCTATATAATAAACAAATATCTACCCTTGTGAAGCCGGGACAGGCCGTTAGTTGAATTTATTAATGAAATTCTATGATTATACCATAACTAAACAATCGAATAAACCTTTCAAAATAATATCTACTTTTTAACCGACTTCAAAAAAAAAGTAGGTTCTCAGTTCGACCTGTATGTATGTATGTTTGTCCGCGATTTTCAGGAAAGTGTTTATTACATTCTGGAGAAGGTTTTAGTATATATATAACACTAATAGATATCCCGTGACGTTGCCCGCATAGATCCGTTTTGTTGCTTACTAGGATTGTAGATTTTCAAGACGCCGATTATATGAAGATTTTTGTTGAATATCTAAACTAAAAAGGGAAAAATAAATAACTTTTTCGAAAAAAAAGGGAACCGACTTCAAAACCAAACACAAAAAAACTGTAAAATAACTTTTCTTTCGGAAGCCGGTGGCCATAGTCAATGAAATAAAAACAAAGCCACTGACTTCCGAAAGAAAAGTTATTTTACAGTTTTTTTGTGTTTGGTTTCTCTATTGAAGGTTTAGTATTGCATCGCTCTTTATATCATGAAATGGTTCGTCTGGTGGAAGAATTATCACCAGGGCTGACATTTGTGATAGTTGTGGTGTTAGGAAGTTAAAATTCTTATCATATTCCTCCATTCTATAAAATAGGTGTATAATTTCCCATATTTGTTTTTTAGAATAAACTTAATTTTTATAACAAAATACGTGTTTGTTTTTTGTACAAGCTATACAGTAATCTGACTTATGGGACAAACGATCGCAGCGTCATCTACGAATAGCTTTGAGTTGCCATCCCCTTTCAACAAAGTTCATTCAACTGAACTAAATCCAAAATCCAGACGAAACTCTTTTCTCAAATTGGTGTTGCTAGCGCAATATAATGCCAAGTTGTCAAAATCAACTGTCATACGGGTAAATAAAATAGTCGTCGCGTTGTTTGTTGTAATTTCGTTTGAAATGGTTTGGAAATTATAATATTTTTTATAATTCAGTGTTTCTGAAATGTTATGGTCATTAAGTGAATAATTAGGTCGTGAAAATGCCACCTACCGTTCAAACAAATGAGCCGGAAAGAGACAAACGTCCACAACGGACGGGCGAAAGAAGGTTAGTACGTTTTCACAACTTTTGATCAAAGAGGACTTACACCGAATAAACTGACTAAATTGTTAACTTAATTGTAGATCGGAGCTTGTGACACGAGTGAAGTACTGCAACACGCTTCCAGACATACCATTTGACTTAAAATTTATTACATATCCGTTTCCCTCGACGAGATTTATTCAGTATAATCCGACCTCTTTGGAAAAAAATTATCGGTATGAAGTGCTCACAGAGCATGATTTGGGGGTTCACATAGATCTTATAAACCGGGATATATACCAGGGTGATGGTAATGCTCTATTGGACCCGGCTGACGAGAAGTTGCTTGAGGATGACATCCTCACTCCTCAAGATTCAAAGAGGTCGCGACATCATGCAAAGAACGTATCATGGTTGCGGCGTTCCGAGTATATCTCCACTGAACAGACAAGGTTCCAGCCTCAGTCTATGGAGAAGGTTTGTTGTTATATTCTTTATAATTAAAAAAAAATACAAATGTTGTTGACTCTAGTTTCATACTAGTAAGTACTGTACTTTAATCATGTCTAGACATGATTATAGTGTAACTATACTCATTTGGCTTGGTACATAAACCAGGCTACTAATTAACAAGTGTGGGTGCTTGCATAGATTTACAGGTGGTCTAAGAAATTTTTAATTTTACAGTTTCTTTTTTCATGTTTTTGCACCTGTTTAAAGTTTATTGTAAAATTAAATGTTAAGAATGGGTGTATAACATTCTAAATGATACCTTGTTATACTTTCCTCAACTGGAAAATACAAGCAATAATAATACAGTAGTAAACCAAAAAAATAGACTAATGTAGTTAAAATGAAAAGGATAACTAAAACCACACTAAAATATTTCAGGTTGAAGCGAAGGTCGGTTACAATGTCAAAAAGATCTTCAGCGAAGAGACTCTTTACATGGACCGCGAGAGTCAAATTAAGGCTATTGAAAAGACATTTGAGGACAATAAGAAGCCTATAGAGAAACATTACAGCAAGCCTGGAGTTACTCCCGTGGAGATCATGGAAGTCTTCCCAGACTTTGAGATGTGGAAGTATCCGTGTGCGCAGGTCATTTTTGACTCGGATCCTGCTCCTGCGGATAAGAATATTGCTGGACAGATTGAAGCCATGTCTCAGGCTATGATTCGGTGAGTATTTGGATGGCAAAGAGACTTAATACCATAAGCGGCTTTGCCTACATGTAGTTCAAAAATATCAGGATAATAGAATAGTTTTGACAGCATCATTTCATTGCAAATCTATTTAATCTGTTAGTTACGAGTCTTGAAAAATGAAAACAAATTTTTGTTTTTAATCGACATTCAATGACAAAGATACACACCAAAACTCAGGAGTGAGGACTTGTTTGGCGTAACATATTGTGAATTTTAAAAGCGTAACATCTTTGTCAGTTTTGTGTATGTGACAAAAAAAATTGTGAGTTATATTTTTGGACAAATTAACTGATGAAATATTATGTAGAATTTATCCCTTGAAATGTTGAGCGGACCAATTGCTCCGCATAACAATTAAAGAACAATTACAAAATGGACGTCCACAGTAGATGATTTATTCAGTGGATGAGACTATCAAATCTGAATGTTTTGGTGTTTCCTGAAAAAGGCAAAATTTTTGAATTTTGCAAATCCACACTCTGTGTGAGTGATCCACCACTTTATTCTTTTGTTTTCCAGAGGTGTGATGGACGAAAGCGGAGAACAGTTTGTGGCATACTGTCTGCCTACTGAGGACACAATACAGAAACGTCGTCGCGACATCGCAGAAAACATGCTGTACATGGATGGTGACACATATGAATATAAGATGGCGAGAGAATATAACTGGAATGTCAAGAGTAAGGCTTCTAAGGGTTACGAGGAGAACTATTTCTTGGTGAGTGTTGAAGATGTCTTATAAAAACAATTTTGCAGCTGAATTTGAGACATTTAAAGTCATCCTCTGCTACTTTGTTGAGCTTTGTTGCATCAGCGTTTTTTTGGTGGACGTTGCCACCGTTGACTCTGGTTCTCAAAACTGAGTCCATGTTATAATATTCATTCTTTGTTGGCCATACTATTTAACAAGTAATTTTAAATAATCCATTCCATGCCTCTATTGGTTAATGCTAAAAGCCACAACAAAACTAGGGTAGCTGCTGTATTTTGTCTGGAAATTCCAAAGCATTCAGTTGCAAGCCATAAGTATAAATAATACAGTTTAATTTGAAACTGTCAGTGAATTCATATGGCGATTTTTATCGACAACCAAAATATAATACTGATGTTTTGAACTGTTCACTGTACTGAAACCACTCTAAACGCTACTGTTTTATCAGTTGTGGTCCATTGATATCGGACTCGACTTACGAGTTGTAGGACATTGGTTCGAACCGAGCCAGGCGCATTACTTTGTGTGTTCTCAAAACGATGAACGAATACATCGTGAGGAAACCGGCATGTCTTAGAACCAAAAATTGTAATACATGACTGTGACATCTGCCAACTTGCACTGGGCCTGCGTGGTTGATTATGGTCCACTCTTCTCACAGAGAGGAGGCCTGTGTCCCAGCAGTGGGAACATCAACCTGATGATGGAACTGTTCACAGCTGCAGTATTTCTAAGGCTCAGTCACTCAATAGCAGTCATGATTATCTCCCAACGGTCTTAAAATGTTCTATAAAAAATCTTCAACAGGTTGTCCGCAACCACTGCGTATACTACAACGAGTTGGAAACGCGTGTGCGACTGTCCAAGCGACGTGCCCGCGCAGGAGTCGCAGCGCAAGCGATGACGCGATTGGTCGTCACACACAGACCACTCAGCGCGGCTGAACATCGTATGTTGAGGTTGAGAGAGAAGCAACTTGAACCACCACAGGTAAGCATACTAACTAATCTATACATATACTAGCTGACCCCGCGAACTTCGTAGCGCCACAGAATCAATACTATTACATTACTAATACTACTACTACATCATTATTTTGTTACAAAAAATGTGATGATAAATGAAGAATCGCTCGACCGATTTTGTGCTGTCTTCACATAAACCATTTGGTTTGGATAGGTGAGCCCGTTCTTGAGTTATAAAATTACAACGAAAAGTGGCATTAATTTATATATTATATTTTGATTACAAAGCTGAAGAGGTTGTTTGTTTGAATGAGCTTATCTCAGGAACTAGTGGTTCGAATTGAAAAATTATTTTTGTGTTGGATAGTCCATTTATCGAGGAAGGCTTTAGGCTATATAACAACACGCTGCGATCAATAGGAGCCGAGCAGCGGGGGTGAAACCGCGGGGAACAGCCAGTATTACACGAAAATGTGTTTATTAGGCTTTCATACAATCGCTCAACTGATGTGAATGTGACTAAAAAGATGGCAACTGATTTCTTTTATACTAAAAGCAACTTGAAGGGGAGTAATAGAGGAAGAAGCCGAGTGTATCTGCGGGCAAAATCTAGTTCACGAATAACGCTGGAAATTAATAAAATCTATCTTGGTTGCTATTTCCGGTTGGATCTTAGTTTATAACCAATCAACAACCGAATTTGCCTATCTAAGTCTTTAAGATGTCCAATCAGAAGCAACCCTCATGAATAAAGGAAAGGGATTTGGATTGAATATTAATTTCGGACGTAAACCGACAGTTAGTACGTGGGTTAGGCGATGTGCCGACCTGCAGTGCTATTCTATAAATCTCAAACTGTGGCCATTTTTTCGGTGCATCCACACCGCCGGTAACATTTGTAGCTCAACGTTTCCAAATGTTACTCGGTAACATCAGCCAACAAAATGTTATTTAATGTTGACGTGTTACTGTAAGTCGAGTAACTGCTCAACATTCGGTAACAATGTTACCCCCATTATCTAACAATGTTACCGATTGTCGAGCAACGTTACTCGACATACAGTAACACGGCAACATTTGTTGTCGGATGTTACTGCGGTGTGGATGAGTAACAATCAACAAATAACAAGGAGCCACAAAAGTTACCGAATGTTGCCGAATGTTACCGTGTTGCCTTTTGTTGCTCCACAAATGTTACCGGCCGTGTGGATGCACCGTTTTAACAATCGCCTCCACATTACACCGGATAAAGGATGCAGCTGTGTCTGCAGCGCTGCCCCAGTGTCGAAATAACAGCTACAAACTGTGGTTTTTCGCGCACTGTTGATCTTGTTTGCGGCAACGTGGCCCGAAATCGCACAAGATGAGATGATCAGACCTTTTGCCGAGTAATAAACGATAAACGAACGAAAACGCCACGTAATCTTCAATAGATTTTCAACTTTATATCCTGGAGCTGTAGCATAAAGTTGAAAATGTAATAAAGCCTTGGACAGAATAGAGGGGCTGGGATACGATGTTGGCCAATAAAACACTATTATAGTTCAGTTGCCGCGTTTGACTTCTTCTGTATTTTTAATCCATTGTGTTACACAGTGAATTCTTAATTTTAATTCTTCTGTTCTTCTTCTAGGAGGAAGATGAAGAAGAAGAGGATGATGATGATGATGATGAGGATGATAAGCAACAGAATGGAGATAAAGACAGGTTCGTACATTCGAGCTATTTTTTACTTTCGACAGTGGATCATTTCATTGATGTTTGTTTCTTCAAATGCCTGGACATGACACTTTATTTATCTCCAGCTTCAGATAAGTCTTGATATAAGGTCCAACCCGCTTTGTGCGCATTCAAAATATATCTATCGATTTACATATTAGGTAGACTTGCAAACGCATATTTTATTGAAGCTGGCCTATTACACCACTTTTTAGGGTTCCGTAGCCAAATGGCAAAAACGGAACCCTTATAGATTCGTCATGTCTGTCTGTCTGTCCGTGTATGTCACAGCCACTTTTTGTCGAAAGTATAAGAGCTATCCTGTTGAAACTTGGTATAAAGATGTATTATGTGAACCGCATTAGGATTTTCACACAAAAATCAAAACAAAACAAATTTTGGGGGTGCCCCCCATACTTAGAATTGAAACTCAAAAAAAAAAATTTCACCAAACCCATACGTGTGAGGTATCTATGAATAGGTCTTTAAAAATGATATTGAGGTTACTAACATCATTTTTTTCTAAACTGAACAGTTTGCGCGAGAGACACCTCCAAAGTGGTAAAAAGTGTGTCCCCCCCCCGTAACTTCTAAAATAAGAGAATGATAAAACGAAAAAAAATATATAATGTAGACCTCAACCAAAACTACCAACGAAAATTGGTTTGGATGAGATACAGTTAGCAGTTTTTGAGATATAGTACATTTTCAAAAACCGCAAATATAACTTTGCAATTCATACAAATACTATGAAAAACAAAGTTATTTTTATTGTTTGTGTATATTACTTACTAATCTCAATATAATTATATCTCTAATCTATGCTTGCTGCTACGGAACCCTTCATGGGCGAGTCCAACTCGCACTTGGCCGGTTTTTCTTTTTAGCGTGGTAAAATCATCAAATGAGTCCTCCCACCCCGGGCAGGGCGGGAGGGACTGTCAGACTTGTACTGACTAAAATCCACGGTGTCCTTCAATAGCCTTTTATGTTCCGGGGTCACGGTAATGAGATAAGTCCCGCGACCCCGGCAGGCTTTGGCCCTCTAGGGGGGGGCCCCGTCATCGTGCTGACGCTCTTTGAGGCGCACGTGGAACACAACGCGCCGTCGACCCGGGCATGGTCCATGGTCGAGCGGCGAGTTGCCCTTTACTCGCCGCCCGCATGCCCGCGCCTACAGTGGCCGGAGATCGTCTTGCGACGTCCGACGCCGTGGGCGTCTACCATTGCGAGTGGGGCGGAGGGAGGACGCTGTCCTCTCTCTCTCACGGCCCGCCTCCTCCTTAAGCCTATTACACCACTAACATTTATTTTCAGATCGCGTTCCCGTTCAAAATCCGGCTCAAAATCACCCGCTGGATCAGACAGGTCAAAAGGTTCCAAGTCCAGATCACGTTCAAGATCAGGGTCACGGGATCGCTCCAGGTCGAAGTCAAAATCTAAATCCAGAAGTAGATCTCGATCTGGATCTGGTTCTAGGAAATCCAGGGATTCTGGATCTGCACGGTCGGGATCTGCGAGGTAAGTAAAGGGGGCTAACCCATGGTACAATTCGATCGATTCCAACTACAAGTAAAAATCAACCTTACCACTACGGCAAATATGACATAAAATGATTAAAAACAAAACACGATCGCCACGTCGACGTCAAGTCAATCGAATTGCATCATTATATCGTAGTTGGCAAGGTTGATTTTCACTTCTAGTTGGAATCGGTCGAATCGCGTCGCATCGCGTCATGGGTAAAGTCCATAACTGACATTCTTTGTACTATAATGTCTTAAGTAAGAAGTCGCATCTGTGATATCTCATCATCATCATTTTCCTTCCCAGGGGGCCTACAATGAAGTCTTAAAGCGAGAGTAGTTCCACTGTGGGAACGAGATGGCGCTAGACGACTTGTATAGCTCTGTCTCTTTCCTACTGTTGAACTACTCTCGCTTTAAGACGTCATGGTAGGCCCCCTTATCACATTTTACTTGGGGTCAACGCAACACGTTTTTTCCATTCTCCCCACGTAAACGAGATGTAATTGTATGTAAATGTACGTAATGAGACGTAAAACCATCATTTACATTTATACCATCACACAAAGATTTTTGAGGAAAGAAAGTTCAGTTGCGAGTGGGACTCGAACCCGCGTCCTCTGTCTAAGTACTCCTGACGCTTACCAATTAGGCCATCACAACACACTTGTTTAAAGCTGAATCTTTCATTTGAAACGCGGGTTCGAGTCCCACTCGCAGCAGAATTTTTCTTTCCTCAAAAATCTTTACGAAAACGCGACTCGCGTTATAGCGTATAAATATACAACATTATTTTTTGTTTATGCGAAACCCGATACACCTGTCTAGTATTTTTGTGTAAAGAATCTATGTACAAAATTTTAAAACCGTATTATAAAAAAATCACAAAGTTATAAGCTTGTGTATTACCTGGTTGTTCGTTCAAAAACATGCTCTAGACAAGTGTAAGTAATGCGAGTGATGCATCACGCGTAATATCACCCGAGCGCGTACTGTAACATCACACATTACTCGACTAAAATAAGCATCACAACATCACACTAAACATTACGCGCGCGGTAGCAGCGCAGGTAGCTCGCGACATGACTCGGACTCGCTCGAACCGAGCCCTCCCGATTACTCCCGAACGCATCGCATCGGCAATGTTCGGTTTATATCGTAAGTCCGGAACTAGGCGCGTGCGATTTCGTATTTCGCCCGCCGCCGCCCGGTCAGGTGACTTTTTTTTTTTTTTTTTTTTTTTAGGTGGTAAAATCATCAAATGAGTCCTCCCGCCCTGGGTGGGGCGGAAGGGTCTGTCTCTAAAATCCACTTGGTTCCTTCGGATGCCCTTTACGTTCCGGGGCCACGGTATCCTGTGTTAAGAAAAACCCGCGACCCCAGCAGGCATTTGGCCCCATAAGGGGCCAAATGCCTGCTGGGGCTACCCATTACTCACCGTCCGCAAGCCCGCTCCGCCGCTGTGCCCTCTGCTAATCAGAGGGACACGCGTTGGAGCGTCCACCCGACAGGCTATTCGCATACGGGCAAAGAGACCCCTTAGGCATTCAGTGCCTAAGGAAGTCTTTGCCCGCATCCCAGGGTGCACCGGCCCGAAAAACTGGTCTTCCCCACGGACGTATCCGAGAGGGAACTCCAGTCCACGGGCGCACGTGGAGGTTTCCTGTCTTAGCACCCCCGGTCAGGTGACTTAGTATATTATTTAGAACTCTAATTTTATTGGATACAGGGTTTTAAATATAAACCTTTTATATAATATTTATGGAGGTGGTGGTGTCAAGGAAATATTATTTCCTTGACACCACCCCCCGTTGTACGGTCGTAGGTAAATACCACAGTAAATACTCAATTTTGTGTAATTTTTATATTTAAATCATATTAATAAAATCACATTATTGCTCATTTAATTTATTTCATGTTATGAATCATCATAATGACACGCGAACAACATCGTATCACTTGCTGCTATGTTACTATTTCAATAACATGTCCTATTACACTAGAACATTGCATTACATTAGAACGCGCGATGGTGTTCTACCGCATGGCGCTACATCATAACATCACGCGTGATGTTTGAAGTAATGGTGTAATGTAATATTACTCGGCACGAAATGTAATGCCATATGACATCACTTCGTGGTGCACTGTTTTGCACATGTCTAACATGCTCATTTCGCGGTATACCCGCGTAAACCGCATCTCCTGTGTTATACACTCGTGATAATAGTTTGGCAATAGGTACCTAATCGTACGGTGATTGTATTGTAATTAACTGGTTATTAAATTTTATTAAATTATTTTTGAAAAAAAAAAATAATATGGTGTAAAATTATTGGAATCGAATCAGTTACTGATTCTGAACAAACTATAGGTATTCAGGTTTCGCATATACTAAAAATAATGTTGTATATGAATAAAAAAAATATCACACAATCCATCCATTTTTGCTTTGGCCTTCCTCCATTCATAAATATATTATAATAATTTATATATTTTTCAAAGCCAATAACTCGTTTTATTAAGGTGTTAGAACCTAGATTTCCTATATAATCTTCGGAACTAATGATTATTTTTACACTAAAGTCTGGTCGGAAAGCAGGACGAATTTTATACATTGACCTATTATTACCTGTCTCTGTCACTCCCACGTAAATATAATGCTTGCTTTCCGACCGAACTTTACATGATGAATGAATCTTCAAAATATGTATTCACAGATCCGGTTCCGGTCGTTCTCGATCCCGGTCCCGCTCTCGTTCCAAGTCTGGTTCCCGTGCGTCATCGCGGGCTTCATCACGCGCAAGCTCCAGGAGTGGGAAGGGTTCGCGTGCCAGTTCTGCCAGCGGACGAGGGTCTAGGGCCAGCTCTAAGGGAAGCGGCAAGGTATGTGTTGAACAGATGTAGAACACACTGAAAATTTTATAGAGTATTTAGATTCAGATTTTAGGTTGATTTTACTAAACACAGTTTTTTAATATCAGGAACTGGGGATGTTACACGAAAGTGGTAATATCAGAACTAAATTCAGAAGAGAGTTTTTAAAAATAAATTAACACACATAATCCATCAGTAGAATATCACAGAATCTCGTAGCTGCCCGTTCTGACAGGGCCAGATTTAACCTTATCATAATTACTTAGCACTCACATTCCTTTAACAACATGAAGTAACCTAACGTTTCTTGTGATGTAGCAGCGTACCATGGTATGCCGTGTCATCCCGCCAGACGTTTCGATCTTTTCGTGGTAAATAAAACACAGTGCTAATGTCTTTGAAATAAGTTCGAAAATCATTATGTTCAAGAAAAAAAAAACCTTTGCCGCGTCGTGCCGTGTCTTGCCGTCAGAGGAGCTTAGAATCATATTGGATTTAAAACTAACAAGGCCATTATCTTTCTCAGGGTTCAAGAGCAAGTTCCCGCGCCAGTTCTCGCGCCTCCTCCCGTGCAAGCAAGCGATCATCACGAGCCTCCTCCAGGGCCTCGCGTGCCTCATCCAAGTCTAAAGCTTCAGGGTCTAAGGCGTCTTCTAGAGCCAGTTCTAGGAGAGCTTCGGGCTCCGGAAGTGGATCTGCCAGGTCTAGGAGTAGATCCGGAAGTGGGTCGAGGAAGGTGAGTTTGAAAATCGAATTAGTTATTTATAATTTTTAAAAAATATCGTTAGCCGTGGTAGTCACATTCAGAATTTTATACTGGTTGCAATGATTTTTGAATTTAGATTAAATGCTATGGACTATAAAGTACAAAATCTATCGCAAACAAAATTTATTTAGGGCCTCTGTGGTTTCGAAATGTATGCATATTTATAGACGGGAAATTGTATTAAGCTGATCACTGCTTAACTTGGCTTTACTATCACGATCACGTTAGATTCGGTGTCGGGTCGTCTGAATTCAAACGAGACGGATTTCGTCCCTGTTTAAAATGAAATTTTAATTATGATCCCACTACAAGGTAACTCCTAAATCACTGCATTAATTATCACTTAATTAATTAGCGACACGTTCTAATCAGTTATTGATGTCATACGGACGCCGTCATCAGGTCAATGTCAGTAAACCACGACGTGACCGGACTAAAGATCGCCAAATATCCTCTATAACAGCGGTTCTCAAAGTTTTTTTGGGGGCGAAACCCTTTTGAAAAGCGAATCTTTTGGCGGAACCCTAAAATCAACGACCATATATAACTAGACTCCTAATCACAGGCGACCGATGTCTGTCAACACATTAGGTAAAAAAATCTTATAACCGTCGTGACTCGACCACTCCTGTGAGTCTCCGTGTCGCACTGACCTTGAGTTAGCCAATCAGAACGCAGTATTAGCCAATCAGAACGCAGTACCCCGTCTCCCTCGCTTACGTCGTACCTCAGCGACTTGACAGAATAATTTTCGTTAGTCAGATCGTGCATGAGGCGTCTAGTTATAAATGGTCGTTGCCCAAAATAAAAGAAAAATTACGCGCTTGTTAATTGTATACTACAATAAAAGAAAAAAATATAATGGAATGTATGAAACTTCATCGAAGAGAGTTGAAGTCTTACATCATTGCGGTATTTTAGTTTGTTAGTACGCATAGATCGTAGACGAGGTGTATTTGTCTCATGACTGGTATTTAGTATTGCTGTGGAGCCTCCACAAAGTCTTTGCGAAGCCCCAGGGTACCGCGGAGCACACTTTGGGAATGGCTGCTCTATAACGTCCTTATCACACCATTAATGATACAACAAAGCACCATAAACTTATCACCATAGTATAAATTGGTCTGGAGTTTGATAACCAGCATCATTCAACTGCTAATCAGCAATCATGAAGTTCCTAGTTCTGTCTTGTGTTGTGATCGGAGCTCTGGCTGAGCTACCTCGCTTCAGACCAGCGAGGTTCAGGTTCCAGCGCCAAGAGTTGGCTCCGACCACCACCGACTCACCAACGGAAGCAACCACCGAGCCATCTGGACCTTACCCAGCATCTGGATGGAAACCTGCAGGTGAACCGTTCACCCTGCCCAACGAGCAGCCTGAGAAACCTGCTGATCAATATGGAGCTCCTGCTGACCAATATGGAGCACCTGATGCAGGATACCCCGCTTCTGGATGGAAACCTCAGGGTCAAGCCTTCGAATTGCCGGAGACGCCACCAGCGACCAGCTATGGCGTGCCCGACAACACCTATGGAGTTCCTGATTCTACTGAAGTTCCAACGACTGACAACCCTCAGGCTGAGAAGTTGGAAGGTCCAGTTGAAGTTCAGAAGAGTGTTGGAACCTACTTTGTCCTGCTTCCTAATGGACAGCTGCAGAAAGTGGAGTTTGTGACGGATAATGATGTCCAGAATATGAAGTATACCGCGAGGCTTCAATTGCGTAACCCTGCGCCTCTTCTAGTGCTCAGACCTTAATTTGTGATCTTGTAAAGTTCGTATTATAATAAAGTGTTATCATAATGTGAATCTTTCATTTCGTTTGTCAGCAGTTTCAATGTGGTGGTATTTGAAAGTTATCCCACACGAATTTGCGGTGCTCTCTGATTTTAAATAGCCTATCAGATTAACCAGTCTCCTTTTTGTGATTAAGTAACGAAAATCAAAATCATTTAACCTTCCACATAACTATTTCAATAACAACTTTAAAAAAAAGTAACTATTCAGGGAAAGTGTAATCCGCGATAAATGGACTATCCAGCAAAAAATATTTTTTCAATTCGATCCAGTAGTTTCTGAGATTAGCGCGTTCAATTAAACAAACTCTTCAGCTTTATAATATTAGTATAGATATAGATTATAGTGAGAGAGGCAAAGATTGTTGAGTCGCGTCGTGACGCGTTTTATTAAACGTATTATCTTCTAAAGCGACTCGACACGCCACAACTCGTTAATATGTTTCCGCCTTAATTCATGGCCCATAAAGTAATTATTCTTTTTGGTGTCCAGGGTTCCCGCAGTCGCAGTGGATCTGCATCCAGTGCGTCGTCTGCGCGCAGTGGCTCCGACTAAACAGACACAACCTCACACTATGTGTTCACAACTTGTTGGATATCTTTGTCGCTTCAGTTTGACCTGTAAAGTGTAATTTCAATAAAGAGTTAAGGATCATTTTGTGTTGTTTTTTTTTTCGAAAATGTCTAGCTGCTCCGAACATTTGCACAATATAGGCGCGTGAACAGCAGAGTTTGAGTTTCAGGTCGCGGGACTAACAAATTACCGTGACCCCGGAACGTAAAGGGCTATTGAAGGACACGATTTTAGTCAGTACAAGTCTGACAGTCCCTCCCGCTCTGCCCTGGGTGGGAGGACTCATTTGATGATTATACCACGTTAAAAAAAGGCTTGAATTCCTGTTATACTGATGTTGGTCGCGTTCGTCGCATACTGACTGATACTGCTAGCCTACATCATCCCACTGCTGGGCAAAGTTATGACTTCCAGTTTTCACGATCCAGGGCTAAAGTTCGTCGCATGTACCATACATAATATTCATTGTGTTCTATATAGCACCATACAGCGCTGCTTACTACGTCAATTTACCTCACTAAAATACGCGACAGACGTCAGCATAACAGGTTTTTTCCCCATGACGCGATGCGACGCAATACAACCGATTCCAACTACAAGTGAAAATCATCCTTACCACTACGACATTATGACATAAAACGTGCGGTTGTCGACGTGTAAATGAAAAACAAAACATGCTCGCCACGACAACGCGTAACGTCAAGTCAATCAAAATAACATCATTATATCATAGTATCAAGGACAATTCTCATTTTTATTATTTAGTAGAAATTGCAAATCGCGTCATGGGGAAGCTCCCTAAGTGTTGGATTACCTACACGTCGCGTTGCGGCGCCGCGACGGTATTATTTCACCGTACAGCGGGCACTCGAGCGGTGCGGCACTGCAGCGAAATCTTTGGCGGGTGGCGCCGCAACGCGCCCTTAAGGGAAGGTTCATATCTTACGTAAAATACGTCGAGCGTATCATCGAATGTTTTTTGACGCACTAACGTATCATCGGTGGAGTGTGAACGGTCAAGTGTTTTTCTATACATTTGTCTGTTCTGGCGTTACGCGACCGATAATATGCGACGCATGTTCCGTCAGATATGAACCTTCCCTTACTCCCGCTAAGGACGCGGCCTTATGTGCGGCGTCAAAACTGCAGTTTGTCTATATTGGGGAAAGGCTGTGGTTTCGACGCTGCGCGCGTTTTGTTCTTACAGAATAGCCTTCGGCGAGTGTTGTGACTAAAAATGAAACAAAACCTATCAGTATCAATAATTTTATTAGTGCAACATTCACTTGATTACATATAAAATACATTGAACGGATGTTTTGGAACAACAACCACAAATAAAACTAATATGTTCCCGTTTGAAAAAAACAGAAGTCTTTAAACCATGATAAAAAAATAGGATACACAGTTTTTGGAAGTCTTAATTTATTTTTAATATTTACTTTCAAAGTAAGTTACAATTCATTGATAAATAATAATCAGGACAATGCTATACAAAAAAGGCTTTATTCATATATGTAACTGAATTTAAAAATAAATACAAGCAATAACTATGATATTATTAGTGAGATAAAATTGTAAATAAATTAACCTATAGCGAAAATCTCACTCGAGTGGCTACACGTAATAAAAAAAACAACACCACATAATTTCGATAAATAAATGCTATCTTAAAATTATACTGCATGCAAAAATACCACAAACAACAAGTTTTTTTTATTAGTGATGGGCCAACTGTGACTGACCGACTTTCAGACTACTTGGTTGTAAAATGGTAAACTAGCCAATATTTATTCCAGTGTGGGAACGAGGTGGCGCTAGACGACTTGTATAGCTGTCTCTTTCTCACAGTGGAATTACTTTCGCTTTATGACGTCATGGTAGCCCACCAGATCATTAGTCGGTCAGTCATCAACTAGTCGGATAACAAATAGTCACATTACAACAAATATGGCCGACCAATTAATCAGATCAATAATTTGATTGCAATTTAATATTCGATCGTGTAAAAAATACATCGTTTTGGAAAAACGAGTTCGCGTACAGTCATCAGATTGTGCTACAATTTTAGGTATTCTAAAATCAACTTAATTCATCTTAGCATAAAGTTGAAATTGGAAATAACAATTGTCTTGTGAACCAAAAAAATTTAGCCGTCAGTTAAGATTATCAAAAATTATTTGACCCGTATTTTATCGAATATACTTAGGACGCTTTTGAAATTCACAATACGTCATGCCGGTGTCATTTTTAGTGCGTCCTGACGTCACAAGACCCCACTCTCGAATTTGGATGCATTCTACCTTTGTAAATATTCACTGATTTAACAAAAGAAAAAACACGTGCCCATTATTTTTCAATACTCTAGTTGACTGTAGGCAGGCCTCCCACTAGGTGGACCGACGACATCGTGAGAGTCGCGGGCAACCGATGCACAGTATTATTATTGCCTCGAAAAACGGACATCCCCTTTTTATTAACTTATCCGATAGAACAGGTTATTTTAAAAGTAAGAGTAAATACCCGTGTGACAATTTTCCATAAAACATGAGTAAAAAAATGTTATGTTTTTTTCTTAACTTTTCTAAATTATTTAATTTAAAAATAAATACACATTATTTTACCCTTTTCTTTATTATGAGTAATAAAACTATTTTAAAGATATTAAAAAAAAAATACAAAAGGGTACTACCTAGTATAGATTTTAAGAAATATCCTTTTTTTGTGTTTTTAGATTTTGATTTTTCATGGTTGTATCTTTGCTTAGTTGGATTCAATATTTATGGTAAATCATATATGTATAGACCCCAACCAATCACTAGAAAAAAAATCACATCCAAGTCTCGCGGTATCTGGGAGTTATTCACTTCTAAAGATTTTTCTCATAATTCTGATTTTAGGGTCATCACTTCGCAAAAATAATATTTTTTTGTTTGTAGATTTAAATTTTATGTTGGATTTTATTTAATCACATTTACTTATCTACGTATACATACGTTGCGGGATCCAAGACAGTAAAATTCATTCTTCGGGACTTCAAATATACAAAAGGCGGCCTTATTGCATTCGGCGATCACTTCCAGGCAACCTTGAATAGACAGAAATTGCTTGGACACAAAAATGGAGTCGCACTCGGTGCAAACTCAATTTTTTTTAAAAAAAACACTAGGTTTACTAGCTTTATAATTCCGTTTATTCATTTTAATTAAATTTGCTTTTTAATCTAACTAATTTAACTAATATTATAAATGCGAAAGTTTGGATTTTTGGATGGATGGATGGTTGTTTGTTACTCAATCATGTCTGAACGGTTGAACGGATCTTGATGAAATTTGGCTCAGAGATTATAGGTTATAGTTTGGAATAACGGGTGCCCTCTATCTGGCAGAAACTTGTTGCTCCGAAACCTATTTGGCATAACTCACTTGGCATAAACTTTTTTAACCGAACATTGTTAAGGTATAAAAAATATTTAATATAATTGTTTTTTGGCCTAATGTTTTTATGTCCGAATTTAAAATGGGATACTTTTAAGATGGCAGAATTGTATTGGGCATAATTACCTTTGTCAGAGTTACAATTTTGCATAATTGCATTTAGCATAACGTTTATTTAGAGCGCCGATTATTTGGCATAATTTGACTTAGCATACTACGAAGATCACAGAATTTCAATAGAAATAATTTTATTAGTAATATTGAAAAAAAAAAATTGTCTTAAAAAATCACTATGGTGTACTACAAAAGTTAGTGACAGAAATGAATTGCTGCAAAACCGACTTTACGTAGTCTTGTCTGCCCTACCCCTAGAGTGTAATCTAAACCCGCGAAGGCGCGGAGGGGCGAGGCGGCCCGCGAGCTGAGGAGCAGGTGGTTTTAACGCACACCGCCGCGGCTGAGGCTGGCCGGCGAAGCCGGCCAGCAAGCCGAAGCTGCAGTGGTGGGCGCAAAACCATCTGCGACGATTAGCTCGCGTGGGACCGCCGCACTATGGAACGCGCTAGTACATGACCTGATTAAAAATACATTTCCGAAGTGTCAAAAACTGACCATGTTTTTGGTTTTACTTTATTGTTAAGAAGTTGTTCTTATATAAACACACCGTTTTTTATGTTTTTACTACATATAACATAGAGAAAATGACATTAAATTTCGAACTTATGGAAATTTTGTGATTTTATTTCTGGCGGTTCCGAATGTTCAGAGTAAGTTTTGGAGCATTTCTTCCAAGAAAAGTTATATTGTGTGATACTGATTTAAAAAGTATATGGCTTGGAGATTTGAGAACAGTTTTTAAAATTATATTTTGATGTAATATACTGCTGCTATAAATTTTATGAAAAACTTCATAAAAAATATCCTTTTGTACAAATTTGACGAGACTTTTGACACTTAGCTCAGTTTGCCTACCACGTAAAAGACAATGCCAGTTGCTCTTAGAGCTATGACCCACCAAATAAAAGTTGGTTTCCAACCATGCCAAATGTAGCATTCTATTTGTGCTTTATCAGTGATAACTAAAATCATCTTTAAATGTCTTTAAAAGATGCGGTTTCTGTTTAATTGGATAAAATATCACATATAGGTTAGATACCTATGTCGCGCACACGTTAACGTCACATCCCTATTTTCTAGCCACAAAGCACATACAACACAATACTAACACTCTTGACGGATTACAGATGTTGGTGGAAGCTGTAAGATAATTCAAACATATGTATTTATAATTAGTATTATACAAACACAATAGCCCCTCAAAGATCAACATGACTTGTCTGTCTATTACGTCTATTATGCCAGTTGTGACATTTTGGCACAAGGATATAATACACAAACAATATATGAACTGGACTGAGCACTCATGCCGTAAAACGTGCCGGCAGAGATAGCTCCAATGGAGGCTGTTGTCTCTTTCTAACAGGGTAACCAAAATACATACTATTACGGTTTTTAAATATTTCTTTAAAAAAAAAACATTTAAAAACATAAAAAACAGCAGTCCGCAGGTGTGGGAACAGAGTCCAAACTACTGGTGGTTAGGGCTACAGAAACAGGAACCTCCTCACAATGCGTGCCGTATTTAGGAGCACTGACTTCTAAATCAGGCCCTTGATCCAACTACCTAGGGAGAGCCTCGAAAGGTGTTCGTCGAGGCCCTTTGCCATCAGGCCATTGGCTGTAACGACAATCGGCACAATGATAGCCGAGCTCACATTCCCATTTCGACAACCGCGCGTGTTAAGTTGAGATATTTTATTTATTTATATTTCTCAGCTTTCACAAGGTTCTCGTCATGCGAGATGGTAACATCGAATATCATTACGCGGCGCGCCGATCTGTCTATCACAACAATATCAGGCTAATTGGCGACAATAGTCCTGTCTGTAACGTTAAAGGCAGATCCCAATACATCGTGACATGATCTTGTTCGAGAACTGGGTCGGGCACATACTTATTATGCGGTATCTCAGAATCCACAAGTATGTATTTCAAAGCAAGTTGCTGGTGGATAATTCTGGCTACTAGGTGATGCCTGTGTAACTACTCGCCGTTAGCAAGAAGAGGCCTTATCATGAATTTCCAGTTATTTTGACGTAAAGTAAACTGGAACTTTGACCGCACAAACGTCTCGATCCGTAAACAACTAAAAATAGAGGAAGCGCAACCACTCTCTTCAACCTGCCTGCAACGTGTCATGAAATACTTTGGTCACATTGCCCGAAGAGGTACCAACAACATGGAGCGGCTAATGGTGACCGCAAAGATAGAAGGCAAAATACCTAGCGGTCGAAGCCCAAAACGATGGTCTGATCAAATCTCGGCGGAACTCGACATGCCTGCATGCGACACATCAGCACTGCACTCCATCAGGCCACTGACCGCACTAGATGGAGAAAAATAGTTAATAAATTGAAACGAAGTTACGAATCTCAGCAGTAAGAGAACGATTGACAAGAGATATGGCACCTATTCTGACTCAATAAAAATAGAGGAGAGATGAAGTTGAAACGTATTATTTATATGAAGTTTCTAAAAACAACTAAAATAATGCCGCCACATCGCACCCGTCACTATACGTCAGATTTCAGTAATACTAGAGTGATTATGTAATTACTACTAAAACATCATAGTATTTTATAATTTTTCAAATTGTACAATTTTCTGCCGACAAACTGTACTGCAGTTTGGCAGAGTTTAAATGTTGATTTCTATGTATGTTTGCCCAAATAAATAAATAAAAAAAAAATATTGAAAAATAAACCTGAAAGCAATATTAAAGCCGAAAAAGTAAATAAAGTTAGCAAGTAAGAGGTATATTTTACTGTTTGTATCCATACTACTTGCTGGCAATAGGAGGAAAGGGACAAGCGCCATCCAAGTTGATCTTCTCTTTCGTCACGCTAATTATAGCAAACCAAAAAAATAAGCTAAGTAGTGGCAATTACGGTTCATTTTTGTGTAATAGGTAACTTGAAGTGCTCAGTCCAGATTTTATGATAAGGCTATGTTTTGATTAGGTATTTCCGCGTCAATGACGTTTCGTTATAACTAATCATTCACGCTCAAATGCGAAATATTTTTAAGAGAGTATATTCATAATGTGATTTATATTAAAAAAACATTATTTTCATTAAACACACTAAATGTTTTATCAAAACTGAATATTACATATTTAAATCCGTACAAAGGTGTCATTTTCTCAGCGTGTAGGTATGCTTATTGAGTAACGCACATGGCCGCGATGAAAACAGGAAATGATTTTTGGGTTTTCGAAATCCTTTTATCACTAACTTTTAAAACGCATCTTTTGCAGAATAACAGTTAAGTAATCAGGGGTCTTATTTTCATTTAATGTTTTTCACTAATTTATATTTCCTGTAAATTGGGCTGAAAGGTGGGGCAGGATCTGGCATTGTCATTTGCTTTTGAATTATGCGTACACTATCTGTCTATGATATAATTATGTAGAAATCAGCTGCAAATATGTAAAACCACAGAAGTTATGAGCTGTCATGTGGCGAGGCGTCCAAATTGCATTATCGTGGGATCTTAAGAAATTAGGGTATTTTTGCAGTTTTGTAATAGTTTTATCAACTTTGTCTGTCATTATGTGTAGAGACTAATAATGTTTTGCACTTAAGTAGCAAATGAGAGTATGTACATTTATATTTTGTTTACTACCCTCATTTATTGTATTCATCTATAAAGCTTACTCATAAAAATGTTCTATTATTTTCAATGATTATTTTTGGGTGATAAATAATATAATATCAATTATAATGAGTTCTTCTAACTATTGAAGACGTTAATTGTTACTTTTTCATATTTTAAACGGTAAAAGTGTTTCAGCACTGTCAACGTTTCAACGTGAGTAGAAACGTTCAAGATAGCATCGAAATAATGACTGTGATCATTATTCAAAGAAGTTATTGACGAATATTCTGCTGTTTTTTGAATTGGATAACTCTCGGCAGATGATCAAGAGTACCAAAAAAATCTACTACCCTCTACTACATCATGCAAGAAAATGTTTAAGAAAAGAGAGAAGGGCAACAAATGATGATGTGTTATGTTACTGTACACATCTACTCCACACAAAAATATTATTAACAATAGTTTATGAAAAAACATCAAAGAACTTGACGAAATTACTTTGCTCCTTTTCAAAGTTAATCAACTCAAGATCCTGAGTCCAGATTAGTTCGATGACACCGATATTTTTGTACCCAAATATTGCTAAACCGTATATTTTACAATAACATACTATTACGTAGTATTATTATTTTGTTTTTTTTTTGTTTCTATTCGACAAATTAGCTTTTAAGATTAAAACGTGTACCTACAACTTTTTATTTACTTTCTTTTGGTAAAATGCCAAAAAATAAATAAAAAATGTGTTTTTAACAATGTAAAAGTTTAAATTAACATTTTCTACATTATAATTTAGAATAGAGAAATGATTTATCCGCGAAACTCAAAGAATGTAAAGCATTTGGACGAAATTAAAAATTCAAACGCGAGTAAAGTCGCGTGGAAAGCTTAGTTTTCGAGAAATTTATGAGTGTTTAAATTTCTTATATAATAATAGGTTGGGGAAAAAGTTTCTTCGCATTTTTTAAGAAAATTCAAAACATTTTTTAATAAAGTTTATTTACATTTAACTAAAGTATGTAGGTACCATTTTGTTCGATAACTTTTTGCCATCTTGTAGGTAGGGACATGATCCCATTGCTATAGAAATTTTGGGACTTCTGGTCAAAATACCGCGACAAGTGGTTTTGGCAGTCCTCTCGTGATGTTAACCTGACACTGCCTAAAGAATTCTGAAGAGACCGAAACAGGTGGAAATCTGAAGGTGCAAGGTCAGGACTATACGGCGGATGCATTAACACCTCCCAGCCAAACTCTCTTAATTTTTGTTGGGTGGCTAAAGATGTGTGAGGTCTAGCGTTATCATGATGAAAAACCACACCCCTTCTGTTGATTAATTCCGGCCGCTTTCTTTCAACTTCTTGCTTTAATCTCATCAGTTGTTCGCAGTAGAGTTCAGAATCGATGGTCCTGCCTGGTGGTAACAGCTCATAATGAATAATGCCCTTCCAATCCCACCACACACACAGCATCACCTTGTTGCGAGTTAACCCGGGTTTCGCCACAGTCTGTGAAGCCTGACCGGCCTTTACCACGACCTTTTTCGCACGTTCTTGTCATACGTGATCCACTTTTCATCACCAGTTATCAGCTTCTTCAAAAATGGTTCGGTTTCATTACGTCGTAATAAAGAATCACAAATGAGTACACGGTTCATTAGGTTTCTTTCAGTGAGCTCGTGAGGTACCCAAATGTCGAGCTTTTTTGTGTACCCAGTTTTTTTCAAATGCGCCAAAACTGTTTTGTGGTCAATTTCCAGTTCTTCAGCTACGTCGTAACTACTGGTATGCCGATCTAGCTCCACTTTTTCAAAAATGGCATCCATTTTATCCGTAATAGGGCGACCAGAGCGACGTGCATCTTTGACATCAAAATTTCCGGATTGAAAACGCTAAAACCAAATTTGTGCTACTCTCACAGACACTACACTAGGTCCATAAACATCGCAAATTTTTTTCGCGGCTTGCGTTGCATTTTTACCTTTTTTGTAGTAAAATTTTAAAATGTATCGAATTTCTTCATTAGATTCACTCATCTTGATGGTACGAAAAACAAATGAAAATCACACATTTTCCTAATTTGAATTTGGAATTATGTTCTTTAAAATTTAAACTTTCAATGATACCAAAACCAGCCAGATACAAATAGTATAGCCAAAGAGATTTTATTACAAGTTCATACATACTATAATGCAAAAAGACTTTTTCCCCAACCTAATATACTATATTTGTGCAAAATTTCAACTTTATATCTTAAGAAACAAAAAAGTTATAGATTTTTAATCAGAAAATGACCATTTCGTCCCATAGTGCGCCGGAGCCCAGCAGCGCCGGAGCCGTGACAGAAGCCATGCCTGCTGCATGTTTGCTGCATGTCTGCTGCATGTTGCATGCTTGCTGCATGCCTGCTGCATGTTGCATGCTTGCTGCATGCTTGCTGCATGCTTGCTGCATGCTTGCTACATGCTTGCTACATGTTGCATGCTTGTATGCTGAATGCTTGCTGCATGTTGCATGCTTGTATGCTGAATGCTTGCTGCATGCTTACTGCATTATCTTACTGGCAGGGAAATAAAAACCACACGATTATGCTCAAAGTAAACTGTTTTATTGAGTGATAAATACTTAATAAAAATAAACAAAATTAGACTAATCTTAAATTAGCTCCTATATGTATATTTAATTAGCCCCTAATAAAAATAGTGTTCTTTAAATTTATTATGGATATGAAATGCATGCCAAAAGATGATTCTGGCTGTAAATTTTCTGCGATATGATGGTTATACTTATTGATTATTATGGATATAAAATATATATGTACGTCAGGATTGAGGAGCCACATCAGATTTTTAAAATCTGATTTCACCATTATTTAGCAGCAATGTAGCTGATTTTGCAGCACAAATTCTAGATTTAGCAGCAAAATATATCACTAGTTATATTAATGCAAAAGTGGCTCCTCAATCTAAACGTTTGAATTGAGGAGCCACCTTGGATCTCGGTAAGTAATAGATGCACATTGTTGAAACTTTTGCAGCATTTAGCAGCAATTTTGCATATCATCGTCTAAAAATTTGGCTACTGTAGCGCTAAAATCAAAGAAAATACAATAGTTTTAGTGTGGCTCCTCAATCTAGACGCAAGAGCTAAAATTATATTGGATGTGAGCTATCAATTAATATATTCAACATAATGATCATTTAGCAGGTGTTGTGTTTGTTTTTACAGTATAGGAATAAAATGGTAAAACAGAGTAATTTTTTTAGATGAACTTATTTTCTTTGGCTCCTCAATCCTGACGTTCTAATTGTATATTTCTGACTGTAGCCACCTGAGTTCTCAACGGAATCTAAAGCCAGATATACTAACATTTAGCAGAAATGTCTGCTAAAGATATCTGCACAATTCAGCAATGTACATATTTTGGATTCTGAGAAAACAATACTTAACTATTTTCTTGTAAATTCAGTGTGTAGGGTGACCATGTTATACTTACTCGTATTAGTGAAACCAGTATAAGTAAATTATTAAATGTTTCTTTTCATAACACTGCCGTCCATTATCTAAAAAGCCGTTAAGCCCAAAAAGTATTTTTCGAGAAAATGCAAAAATAAGTGGGAATTGATGTCTCTTGAAAAGTATGCTACCTAGGAACAAGGTTGCAATTTATATATGTAGGCATAGTCTTTGTGCACAATATGTGATATATTTCATTCATTTATATTTATTACATTTTATTTAAATTAATTTTCTAACTTTTAGCTATGCATTTTTTTTCATTTTTACGTAATATACTGCACTATAAGGCCGCTAACCACACCTTAACTGCTTTATAGCAAAGCAATTTATTGTTGCCGCCTCGTCTTGTACTTTTAGTAAAAGTTATCAAAATATACTTAGTTATAAAGCAGTTAAAGGATTTTAACTCACTTATAGCCTAGTAACTAACGCTTGGAAGACTAACTTTGCTTACCTAGAAAGCAGTTATGGGACTTTAGACGCCATTAAGCTCGGTATTGTAAAACATATTTTTATACTAGTTCTCCTATTGCTTAACTAAAAGGCAGTTAAAAACATCTCGCTCGCAATTAACTGCCTTCTAAGTAAGCACTTACAGGTAAAAAGTTGAGATGTTAAAAATTATTTATGAAAATCAGACCTTTATTTATTAAAAAAAGAATAAGTAATCAATCAGTACGACTAATTAAATTGTGTAGGTAATTTTATAAAATTATGCCATTAACTCATTGAGCTTCAGTTGGCCCCCGGGGGCCGCATAACATTATAAAGTCAATTTTGTCTCGCTTGTTTTGCTTGACAGATTAATTTAAACTTATAAATGCCTACCTACGTATAAAACTAACCTAATAGATTTATATTGTAAACCGCATTGCATTTTAGACCGTATTTATTAAATACATTATAAAATGCAAAAAAAATCAATTAGTACCAGTTTTGTTTTGAAAACGTTTTGTTAAAATCAATACTCGTATTAGTTTAGCAAACATCACATGTATTGTATTTTTTTAACTGACTTGTTCTGACACTGTTATTATAACTTAAAAAGGATATTTGCTAGTTTATCAACGATAGTAGCACCTCCTGCAACAGTACCTTTAATATAGGAAAAAAGAAGGAACGAAGAACGTGAAAAATAAATAATAAACATAAAGGGAAATATCCTGTTCTATAATCATCTGTATTTGAGACAATCTCAGGAAGGAGTGACAAAGGTGCGCGTCTACTCATATTTCTCTAGTTGTGTATGTCTTAGGAAGCCACCCTACAGCCACTCAAGTCACTCTACAGCTATTAACATAAGCATAGGACTCAAGTGTCTACTCTAGGAGTGGGAGTGGGATTTAATCCACCACGCGGTTCCAGTGAAGATTGGCAGATGTTACATATCTTTAAAGTTCCTGAATATGCCTGTTTGCTTATGATGTTTTCCTTAACCGTTTCGAGACAGGCGATTAACTGGCCACACATTCAACTGTTAATGAAAAAAAAAAGTACCTAACTGCCTGATTACTATTCGAGTTCACTAACAGTTAGCGTAACATTTAGGTTATTCTCTTCACTGATTTCGTAATAAGTTGACTCACACAATTAACAAAACTGGTTATTTGTAGTTGGTTATTCCACTACGAGCACCCGAGGTGAAAACTAAAAAGGATAAAATTAAAATCTTTCTCAAAAAATTAAAAAATGTACCCGACTTCAAAAACAACCAAAATAAATTTTAAAAGATCCTTTTTAGTTTAAATATTTAACACACATTCTTGTCAAATACATAATTTTCTTCCATGTGCGAGATGGATGTTGTACCTAATCCGTAGCACCGGTAATGACATCGCCCATGTACACATTATGCTAAAAATGCTCATAAAATAAAAACTAGTGAACCAAACTCATTAATTTTTATAGGATCAAATGGCAGGTATGTAATCAGTGTAGACAATTTTGATATTTTTTAGAGTTTTCGTTTTTTCCAGAATTTTTCAAATACATTGGTAAGCGACGGAGTTATGCGCGAACAAACATAAAAAAGAAATGTAAACATCGAAATTGAGAACCTCCTCCTTCTTGAAGTCTGTTAAAAAGGAAGAAATTATAGCCTGAGCTAGTCAAACGCAAATGCAAATCACAAGCGTTTAACTGCTATTTAGTCTAGTATCGTCGTTTAGCTGCTCTCTAGCGATTGATATTTAGCTAATACTAATTTCGATACATAACTTAAAAGCCGCTATTGGCGTATAACTGCTTTCTAGTGTAGTTTTTCATTATAGTTAAGGTACGATGAAGGATGTTAAAGACTCTTAGCTGCTTTTTAGTCAAGCATGACTAGATAAAGTACTTTTATTTTTGGCGTTAAAGTATGTTAACGTCTTTCTAGAGAAGTATTGTGGCTTAGCCGCTTTTTAATTAAGGAAGTAACGAAATTTATGTGGTTTAACTGCTCAGCGATGTTCTGTATCTCTAAAACTATTAATCATAGAAAAATGAGTCTTAGACCAAAAGATAGAGCATCAAAAGTTGTATAAGACTGCATTAAAAAGTGAAAAACGACAAACTGTGGCTTAACGGCCTTTTAGATAATGGACGGCAGAACAGGTTATATCTATCGTACCTATGGATGTGCCGTTACCAGCAATATTGCCCAAAATGGGAATATAAGTGGCAATATTGCCGGAGTGGAAATATAGTTATAAACCAAATTACGTACGGAAACTTAAAACTAATGTACAACACTTAAAGTTAGCATTTACAGGCAATCATCTACATTATATACAATAAAATATGGTTTTGGGTAAAATTGCCAGCATTTTGGAAATATTCCCGGTATTTTACCGGCAATATTGCCCGTGTTGGCGCACACGGCAATATTGCCACTTATATTCCCATTTTGGGCAATATTGCTGGTAACGGCACATCCATAGGTACGATAGATATAACCTGTTATGAAAAGAAACATTTAATAATTTACTTATACTGGTTTCACTAATACGAGTAAGTATAACATGGTCACCCTACACACTGAATTTACAAGAAAATAGTTAAGTATTGTTTTCTCAGAATCCAAAATATGTACATTGCTGAATTGTGCAGATATCTTTAGCAGACATTTCTGCTAAATGTTAGTATATCTGGCTTTAGATTCCGTTGAGAACTCAGGTGGCTACAGTCAAAAATATACAATTAGAACGTCGGATTGAGGAGCCAAAGAAAATAAGTTCATCTAAAAAAATTACTGTTTTACCATATTATTCCTATACTGTAAAAACAAACACATCACCTGCTAAATGATCATTATGTTGAATACATTAATTGATAGCTCACATCCAATATAATTTTAGCTCTTGCGTCTAGATTGAGGAGCCACACTAAAACTATTGTATTTTCTTTGATTTTAGCGCTACAGTAGCCAAATTTTTAGACGATAATATGCAAAATTGCTGCTAAATGCTGCAAAAGTTTCAACAATGTGCATCTATTACTTACCGAGATCCAAGGTGGCTCCTCAATTCAAACGTTTAGATTGAGGAGCCACTTTTGCATTAATATAACTAGTGATATATTTTGCTGCTAAATCTAGAATTTGTGCTGCAAAATCAGCTACATTGCTGCTAAATAATGGTGAAATCAGATTTTAAAAATCTGATGTGGCTCCTCAATCCTGACGTACATAAATATATGCCAAAAGATGATTCTGGTTGTGAACTTTCTACAATATGATGCTTATACTTATTGATTATTATGGATATGAAATTTATGCCTAAAGATGATTCTGACTTACAAAATTATGGGTTTGGTTGTATGGTAAATGAGTGTATGCCAAACGATTTTCTGCGAAAAGAGGTTTATGCTATCCGTTGCTATGCAAAATAAAATTATGACGTAAAAAGTTCTGCTATAAAGGGTGGACCCTGGAATAACACATAGGATACTGTTTATCCCGGTATTACGTTCCCATGGGATAATTTTCGACACGCGGGCGAGGCCGCCTGCAACAGCTAGTTATTTATAAAATATAATATGAAAATAGTTCGATTCATCATTAACAATGTGAAAATCAATGATACTGTAACTTCTTTCAGACAACCATGTTACTATGTCTTTATTTTTTTTGTATTCATATTATTTTACATTTTTTAATGTTTCTTAAAAATAAATGTACAATAAACATTTAAAAATATAAAAAACTAGCAAACCCGGCGAACTCCGTTTCGCCACCAAATGGCTTCGTTTTATGTAACATTACGTTTGGCGATTAAAAGAAGAAGAATTTTTTTTTCCTGAATTTTCTTTGCTATAAACCTCACTGAGCCCGAGACCTTTCCAACGAATGCAAAACCGTGGAAATCAGTTCGTGCGTTCTGGAGTTATAGCGTCAGGAAGGAAAACCCGACTTATTTTTATATAGTAGATAGTTGCCCACCGGTATCGGTAACAGGTCCTAATGTTATGTTACTACATTTTACAATAAAAAAAAACATTTAAGAAAATACGACTTATGCCAACCCTAGCGCCTAAATTTCAGAATCCTATAATTTCTGAATACCATAAGATTTGGATATGATATTTTAAATTGGTATTTCTTAGTGCAAAAGCAACAGATTGTCTCGATATTGAATCCAAATACCAGGAAATAAGCCCATAAAAAAATAAAATCGTAAATATGTAAAATTCGATGTTACTCACCACCGGTTAACGATAAAAATTGAGCGTTTGCTTGGTAATTTACTTAATATAAAGCACTAAGTAATTGCAACCAAAGATATAACAAAACCTAATTGGATCTAAAGTTATTGCGATTTCTATGGTTTTTATGGAAACCATAGAAAAAAAATTTAAAAAATTATATCTCTAGATTGGGACAAAATTGTCACACGGGTATTTTACTCTTACTTTTAAAATAACCTGTTCTATCGGATAAGTTAATAAAAAGGGGATGTCCGTTTTTCGAGGCAATAATAATACTGTGCGATGGATGCAAGTGGCGAATTGTCGTTCGGCGTGGTGGCGGTCTAAGGGGGAGGCCTGTGTTCAACAGTGGACGTCTTCCAGCTGATGATTATTATGATGATGATGATGAACTGACTATTAGATTTGCAATTTATTGAAGCTGGAAACTACCCTATTGGTAACAAAGATTTTTAACAGCTGTTCAGGCACTTTTATTCTACAGTGACGTCAGGAATGTTAACATACCCACCACCCATCCCATTTATATTCAAGGGAAGTTCCAAAAAAAAATGGAAATTGTACGCAGTAATCATCAAGTATTGTCAATTTATGACCATTTTATTAAGCTAATATGATTTTTAGAATCTATAGACAATTTAGTAGGAAATTCACTCTGACAGCTTTTTATGAATGAGTCCTCAACATCTCTCGTATCGGCATGAGCATCGTCAATAAATACTGCACATCGACCTTTAGAAAGAGATAATCGACTTTTTTTGATTTCGTATAGCGTTATCTCTGTCGCACGCAGCTGCACAAACGACGAACCATTACTATCTTAGCATGAAACCCGTAGCTTCGGGCGTTTCAAATTTTATCGTTACATTAGTTACCTAGTGATACGAACTAAAAATTGTTGTCAACATGATTAAACAGTTGTCCTGCCTCACGATGTTTTGTCAGAACTTATGAAATCAGAACTAATAGGGAGTAGGGTTTACTCGAATTCGAGTACGGGCTCGTATTTTCGTTGACGGACAAGAGAATAAACCCTCAAGAACGAACGTGATTTATGTAACAGAGAAAGCACTCTCCCGAAACTGGCTGGTTGTCTCTTTCCAAAACCCGATGAGTAAATCTTATCACTGGAATTTCAAAAGCTCGTGCCTTTCTAAAAAGATCAGCCAGTCAGCAAGGTTGGTAGCGAGGCTGACTGCCCAGTACCCATACCATGAGTTGTCATTACGATACTCGATCATCGATATCGACCGCGTTTGGCGCTCTCATTGGCCCGCTCCAAAGTTGTATGAACTCTCAACCAATGAGAGCGCCAAACGCGGTCGATATCGATGATCGAGTATCGTAATGACAACTCATGGTATGGGTACACCGTACAGGGTGCGCCGGACGTACGTAAGTATCGTTGCTCAAGGAGGCTCTGATGCATCTCAACTGAGAGCCGTTTAGATAGTAAAACTATAGCAGATAACATTTGAAAACTCAATTTTAATTTACTGTCAAAGTTTCATAAAAATGCAAAAATTGGCTCAGTGCTTTAGAGATTAGGATTAGCAGCCTCGCGAGGCATTTGCCGCGCGAAGCAGCTCGGTTAGTGTGGACATGTCTCGGCCGAGGAAAGTGCGTACGTCGGTCGAGAAACAATAGACGCGTCCACACAGAGCAAGCAGCTTCGCAAGGCTGCTCGCTCTGTGTGGACGCACCTAATGCTGTGCTTACCACATGGAACGAATCTACAAGAAGTTGTTAGGATCTCGGTGTTTGTGTATTTGAATGTTTGTAAACGCACCCACGACACAGGAGATAATTATTATACCTGAAGATGCGGTTTTGAAAAAAAAAAATTATAAATATTGGGCTTACTCTATATAACTTAAAGTCCATTAAACTGTTTAACATTTTAAAAGTATTTCTGTCGCTATAATAGTACACCTTAAAGTGACAGAGACAATAATTATGAGAGTTATTAGAGTACTCGTACAAGTACTCGCATGCGATTTACGTATTTAATTTTATTACAATAAGGTTAAAATTCTCATATTGCTTTATTTATTACACGATATATTTTTTCTGTTAACTTTTAAATTTTATTTTTTTCTCAAATATTAAGCACCAATACATTGACAAGGCTACAAAAAAAAACTTGTTATAAAATATTGTTTCATGAATTTGATTTTAGTTTTCATAATGTATGTGATTTAGGCGGAAACCAGTCATATATTTCATTTATGTATTGAATTGCCTATTTCTAGACCAACGAATCAGTATTGCCATATAACGTGGCAATGCTGCCAGCGTTCTGGGCACTGCACTATGGGACGAAATGGTCATTTTCTGATTAAAAATCTATAACTTTTTTGTTTCTTAAGATATAAAGTTGAAATTTTGCACAAATATAGAATATTATACAAGAAATTTAAACACTCATAAATTTCTCGAAAACTATGTTTTCCACGCGACTTTACTCGCGTTTGAATTTTCAATTTCGTCCAAAAGCTTTACATTCTTTGAGTTTCGCGGATAAATCATTTCTCTATTCTAAATTATAATGTAGAAAACGTTAATTTAAACTTTTACATTGTTAAAAACACTTTTTTTTTAGGTATTTTACCAAAAGAAAGTAAATATAAAAAGTTGTAGGTACACGTTTTAATTTTAAAAACTAATTTGTCTAATAGAAACAAAAAAAAAAACAAAATAATAATACCTACTACGTAATAGTATGTTATTGTAAAATATACGGTTTAGCAATATTTGGATACACACATATTGGTGTCTTAGAACTAATCTGGACTTAAAATCTTGAGTTGATTAACTTTGAAGAGGAGCAAAGTAACTTCGTCAAGTTCTTTGATATTTTTTTATAAACTATTGTTAATAATATTTTTGTGTGGAGTAGATGTGTACAGTAACATAACACATCATCATTTGTTGCCCTTCCCTCTTTTCTTAAACATTTTCTTGCATGATGTAGCAGAGAGTAGTAGATTTTTTTGATACTCTTGATCATCTGCCGAGAGTTATCCAATTCAAAAAACAGCAGAATATTCGTCAATAACTTCTTTGAATAATGATCACAGTTATTATTTCGATGCTATCTTCAGAACGTTTCTACTGACGTTGAAACGTGGACAGTGCTGAAACACTTTTACCGTTTAAAATATGAAAAAGTAACAATAAACGTCTTCAATAGTTAGAAGAACTCATTATAATATTATTTGTCGCCCAAAAATAATCATTGAAAATGATAGAACATTTTTATGAGTAAGCTTTATAGAAGAATACAATAAATGAGGGTAGTAAACAAAATATAAATGTACATACTCTCATTTGCTACTTAAGTGCAAAACACTACCAGTATCTACACATAATGATAGACAAAGTTGATAAAATAATTACAAAACCGCAAAAATACCCTTATTTCTTAAGATCCCACGATAATGCATTTTGGACGCCTCGCCACATGATAGCTCATAACTTCTGTGGTTGTACATATTTGCAGCTGATTTCTACATATATCATAGATAGATAGTGTACGCATAATTCAAAGGCAAATTTACGTGGTAGGCAAACTGAGCTAAGTGTCAAAAGTCTCGTCAAAGTTGTACAAAAGGATATTTTTTATGAAGTTTTTTATAAAATTTATAGCAGCAGTATATTACATCAAAATATAATTTTAAAAACTGTTCTCAAATCTACAAGCCATACACTTTTTAAATCAGTATCACACAATATAACTTTTCTTGGAAGAAATGCTCCAAAACTTACTCTGAACATTCGGAACCGCCAGAAACAAAATCACAAAATTTCCATAAGTTCGAAATCTAACGTCATTTTCTCTATGTTATATGTAGTAAAAACATAAAAAACGACGTGTTTATATAAGAACAACTTCTTAACAATAAAGTAAAACCAAAAACATGGTAAATTTTTGACACTTCAGAAATGTATTTTTAATCAGGTCATGTACTAGCGCGTTCCATAGTGCACTGTTCCCGTTGACAGCGATGTGGACGTGTTCTTTGACGCCCTTTGAATATTTATTTATTTTATTATATTTTTACGTATTACTAGTTAGTTTTTATTTTTTTTATATATAATTTTTGTTTTGAATAAATTCTAAGAATGATTATATGATAGTCAAATTTAAACATTAAAATAGTGGACTATGAATATGTCTGATATATAAACAGTAAACATCTAAGGAATGGATCAAAGGCGCTCTACATAGGTGATCGCAATTGCGTTTCTGCCGCAGAAGTTGCCGCTTGCCGTTGCGATTCCCTTGCCTTGCGGCACCTTAATAGCCGGGCCACACTAACGGCATTTCCCGTTTTTTTTCCACGATAATCTTTAAATGTTTTTATAAAGGTTCATTAACGCGATAATCAACGGCATTTCCCGTTATGGAAGGAAACGCGTCATGCGTAATCGCTAACTCATTTTTTATTTCATAAAATTTTTCATTGTACGAATGTATCAAAGGCATTTCAGGAATTCTATCATAGACATAATTATGGAAAATGTTTGTATTATAATAATCTTGTTATTATAATTATTATTTCGACTATATTTACGTATAGTGTTACTACAAAATAATGTTAAATAAGTAGTATTTACGGTTATGTAATACCGTAAAATATATTAGAAAGCATGTTAGTTGTTACTTCAAATGCATGAATAATCATTATAGAGTAAAGATTGGTTAAACTCTTAAATTCAGAACTTTAGATCATTTAATTTATATCACTGAATTCGGTACTTTAATGTTATGTCGTCTAAGTTTATTTTTGAGTGACGTAACTTCGTCAAAAAAGATTTCAAATGATGTAGTTACCATTGAATTTTAACCTTGTTATATTTAAAGACATTGAGGTTAAATTTTCCAAAGGAGATTTAAAGCGAGATGGAAGAAATTAAAATGTAAAAAAAAAATAGTGCTCTGTTGGATTTACAACGTTCGGCACAGCATATAAAGTTTAAAATTCAACAGCACAATCAAGGTCCTTTACACATTTCAAAATAGAAAATGATCTAAGATTCTGAATTCAAGTTTACTTGCTACACATTTCCGATTTTTTTTCTTGTTTTTTCATCTTACTATTGGCTGATTTTCCAATCAATTCCGAAGAATAATATTCAAATTCGGACAGTTATACAATACAAAATGCCAGTATAACAAACGTCATTTCCATTGCATACACAAAACATATCTGGTGGACTACCATGACATCTTAAGGGCGCATAACCAGAAAGTTGGCAACGTCGCAAATAGCTGTCAAATATTTACAAGTTAAAATTAATTTGATAAATTTACTGTATGAAAAAAAGAAATATGGCTCTGTAGTGCACTAAAACATTGATTAGGGAATGCAATAATTATTATCGTAACACCGAATATGTTTTAGATGTAAAAAAAAGTATTTGGAAACCTTCCAAACGCTTTTTTTATACCTGAAACGGTTACAACATCAAATTCAGTGATTTAATTGCATTCCTATATCAATGTTTTAGTGCACTACAGAGCCATATTTCTTATTTCCATACAGTAACACTAAATTAATTCATCATCATCAGCCTATAAATGTTCCCACTGCTGGGACACAGGCCTCCTCTCTGAAAGAGGGAGTGGGCCATAATCCACCACGCGGGCCCAATGCGGGTTGGTGGATGTCACATGTCTTCGAATTTTTGGTTCTAGGACATGCCGGTTTCCTCACGATGTTTTCCTTCACCGTTTTGAGAGCAGTGGTGATGAAATAAATTACACAAAGTAATGCGCCTGACGGGGTTCGAACCCGCGACCTACAACTCGTAAGTCGCGGCCGATACCACTGGGCCACCACTGCTCTCTCAATAAATTAAAACTCTAAATAATACTCTAAATTAATTAAAACTTAACTAATTTTTGACAACTATTTGCGACGTTGCCAACTTTCAGAATACACGCTCTTAAAGCGTGAGTGGTTCCGCTCAAGTAACGAGATGGCGCTAGACGACTTGTATAGCTCTGTCTCTTTCCCACAGCCTAACTCACGCTTTAAGACGTCATGGTCCCTGTCGTTGGAAAACCAGCTCTAAAACTAAAGAAATAAAGCTTAACTTCTACTCAGCTCCTCTCCAACGATGTCCATGTAATGTGATGTGAAGACCGCTTTGTTGTGCATGACGTAGCGGAGTAGTGTACCGGATACGGAAGTCAGTTCCTTGGACAGAGCGGAAAGGCCTACGGGAATTTGACGGGAACCTCCACCGCATACCAGGATCGTTTTGAGGAACTCGAGGACACGTTGGCCTGATGAAAAAAAAAACGATTTGTCAGTTTAGATTTGAACTGAGGCCTCATCACGAGATTTCTGCATTTTACCTTATGGTCAGTTCACACCAAATAGCGACGCGGCGCGACGTGACACAACGATACTGCAAATGTGTATCTTTTCGTGTAGTAAATAAAGTTCGATTTTGAGTCGCTATTAAAATGCAGCGCGGCGAAAGGTGTATCTTTTCGTGTAGGAAATAGAGTTAGATTTTGAGTAGCTCTATTGAAATGTGCACGCAGCGTCACGTCTTGGTCTGAGCTGACCCTTCCAGCGTAATTGCAGTATTAACTGCGTTTATTGTATTGGCCAGGTATTCCCAATTTTACATCACTTTGATTTAACAATAAATAAAGAAATCGTGATTTTTTAAATCCAAAAAAAGAACTTGTTCTAGTTTACTCTATGTACTTTGACAATTTGTGGTTCAAAACACGATATCGAAAACTTCACTCGATAAAAAAAAAATCCGAAAAACAGGCTAAATCGATATTTTTTTCATGTTTTTCTTGTTTTTCTCAAAGCTTATAAATGTTTTACTACTAAAAACCATATCTTAAAAAAGGTAATAACGTAGAGAAAAGTAATTTGTGGTTACATTTTGCAAAATAGCTTGTTTTTTTTAATAATAAATTATTATATAACACAGCGGCTCGCGTTCGTCACTTCAGTCGCCCGCTAGGCCTTGTCGAGGTGAGACCTGTGTCCCTTTTTCTAGCGCGCGGCTATCACATAGTGTAAAGAAGGCAGTTACTCTTTATTTGTTTTTATTAGTGCACAGAAGTATGGGAAATAAAAATAAAAACAAGAAAGTAGCCAGGTGCAAAGTCCGGAAGGTTAGACGAGAAATCAGGTAAGTTTGTTTACAATTTTATTTTTTCACATACTAATATTATCTAAATACTTATTCGTCTTTTGATTTTTAAATCTAATCTTCGGTCTATCTTTACCTTTACTTTCGAAACCTGTCCATCATTTCTAAGAAATAGCAATAAGAGTGCGCTTCTTATCTCTATTTAGGTACCTAGGTAGGTAATATTATAATAACAATAGAAGTGCAGCGCGCGCCGCCGCCGCGTTGCCGGCCGCACCTGTGTGTGTTTATTACTAGCTGTTGGCCCCGGCCTCGCTCGCCAGCCAACCCCTCTCCTATATAGCCTATTACCGGCTCTAGTGTCCCACCTGTCTCTGTACCAAAATTTATCAAAAACAGCCGTTTTGACATGAAAACGGAACATACATACATACTTACATACATAGGTAGATGCAAAGGTATAATATGAGTAGGAAATTAGGGATCTCTGTTCCTTTCTGCGGATATATGTAGGTAGGTACCTACCGGCACCGACATTGAAGTCTCAAGGACGGATACCAACATAATACATAGTAAAATCATAACAGTAGAATAACTTGATAACGTTTTCATGAACATTTTTTTATTGTTGCAGTGCATCAAAACCACGATGCGGGCATGCGGGCGGCGAGTAAAGGGCAACTCGCCGCCCGACCATGGACCATGCCCGGGTCGACGGCGCGTTCGAAAGAGCGTCAGCACGATGACGGGGCCCCGCCCAAGAGGGCCAAAGCCTGCCGGGGTCGCGGGACTTATCTCATTACCGTGACCCCGGAACACAAAGGGCTATTGAAGGACACCGTGGATTTTAGTCAGTACAAGTCTGACAGTCCCTCCCGCCCTGCCCGGGGTGGGAGGACTCATTTGATGATTTTACCACGCTAAAAAAAAAAAAGTATATTTTAATGATTTTGAAAAATGTGGCAGAATATAATTTAATTTATTTAAGCATTATGGACGACATACAGCTAAAACAGACAGTAATAAGTTTCGTTAGAAAATTAACCAATTTTTTTGACTGGCCTGTTGGTCTAGTGGTCTAGGGCTTATCTCTGTTTTTAAATTCCAGTGCAACATGTGCCAAGAAACTTGTCTGGTCCATTCTGAAGATTACAAGGATCCGCAGCAAGTAAATTTAAATATAGCTGCAACCACGGGAATCATAGCTTCAGGCATTGGATACTCTACATTTGAGGAATTATGTTCTTCCATGAATATACCGACATTTTCTTCAAAATATTATTTAAAATTGCAAAATGATGTTTATGCAAAATGGGAGAAAACTGCTAGTGAGTCTTTGGCGGCTGCTGCAGCAAAAGAAAAAGAAATAGCGCTCGCAGAAGGAAGAACAAATAACGGTTACCCCGTCATTGACGTATATGTTGATGGCTCATGGTGTACTAGGTCTTACGGAACAAATTATAAATCTTCATCGGGTACGGCATCAATAATTGGCAGAAAGACTGGCCAAGTTCTATATCTTGGAGTAAAAAATAAATATTGCTTGGTGTGTGCCAGAGCCGCTAACAGAAAGGTCGATCCGAAACAGCATGTCTGTTTCAAAAACTACACAGGTTCTTCAAGCTCAATGGAAACTCAAATTATAGTCGAAGGATTTAAATCCTCGATTCCAATGTATGGACTTATATACGGCAGAATGATAGGAGATGGTGATGCGTCAACCTACGCTAAAATTCTCAACGCCAAACCGTACGAAAATCAAAATCTGACGGTTGAAAAAATCGAGTGCCGGAATCATATCTTGCGTAATTTCTGCAAAAAGTTACGTGGACTTACCACAGAAACTAAATATATGTTGGCACATCGGAAAACGCTGACCAATGTAAAAATAATGTTAATGCGAAAAGCAATTGTGAATTCCATAACACATAATAAAGTTTCTCAGAATCATAGGTTTCACCTTTAGGGGTGTTCTGGCTAGCACGTGTGTCCGAATCTTTTTGCGGATTCTGTGTGATTCTTGATACTCTTTTGTTCTTGTGTTTGTAAAAAGGTTTGTATCGTGATACACTTGCATACAGCATAAAAACAGATATGCAACATGCAAACAAGCACCACAAAAACATGCAAGCAAGCATGCAGCATGCAAGTAAGCATGCAGCATTCAAGCAAGCATGCAGCATGCAAGCAAGCATGCAGCATGCAAGCAAGCATGCAGCATGCAAGCAAGCATGCAACATGCAGCAAGCACGCAGCATGCAACATTCAGCAAACACGCAGCATTCAAGCAAGCATGCAACATGCAACAAGCATTGTTTCTGTCATGGCTCCGGCGCTGCGGGGTTTTGGGTGGCCCCACGCGAGCTTATCGTCGCAGATGATTTGAACGCTCACCACCGCAGCTTCGGTTTACTGGCCGGCTTCGCCGGCCAGCCTCAGCCGCGGCGGCGGCCGTTCCAACCACCTACTCCTCAGCTCGCGGGCCACCCCACCCCTCCGCGCCTACGCGATTTTAAATTACACTCTAGGGGTAGGGCAGACAAGACTACGTAAAGTCGGTTTTGCAGCATTTCGTTTCCGCCACAAAGTTTTGTAGCAGAATATATTGAATTTTTATGACAGTAATTTAATTTTTGGTAAAATTTTATTTCGGTATGGTGAAAATATGGCAAATAAATCATTTGGCAATTGAAAAAAGTTTAAAAGAGGCTTCGGTCAATAGTAAAAAGTTATTTTGTAAATCGG
Source organism: Agrotis exclamationis (assembly GCA_950005045.1). Taxonomy (NCBI): domain Eukaryota; kingdom Metazoa; phylum Arthropoda; class Insecta; order Lepidoptera; family Noctuidae; genus Agrotis; species Agrotis exclamationis. Next base: position 14,986,768 of record OX465429.1, on the reverse strand, counting down.
CGGAACATACCTCGGTAAAATAATACTTATGGCTAATGATGGGGTGCTAAGACAGGTAACCTCCACGTGCGTCCGTGGACTGGAGTTCCCTCTCGGATACGTCCGGGGGGAAGACCAGTTTTTCGGGCCGGTGCGCCCTGGGATGCGGGCAAAAACTCTTCCTTAGGCACTGTGTGCCTAAGGGGGTTTCTTTGCCCGTATGCAAATAGCCTGTCGGGTGGAAGCTCCAATGCGTGTCCCTCTGATTAGCAGAGGGCACAGCAGCGGAGCGGGCTTGCGGACGGTGAGTAATGGGTAAGCTCGCCGTCCGACCAGGGACCAAGCCCGGGTCGGTGGCGTGTCGTGTTTCACGCGTCACCGACGGGGCCCCTTATGGGGCCAAATGCCTGCCGGGGTCGCGGATTTTTTCTTAATCCAGGATACCGTGGCCCCGGAACGTAAAGGGCATCCGAAGGAACACGGGTGGATTTTAGTCAGTAAGAGTCTGACAGTCCCTTCCGCCCCACCCAGGGCGGGAGGACTCATTTGATGATTTTGCCACCCTAAAAAAAAAAAAAAAAAAAAAAAAAAAAAAAAAAAAAAAAATGGCTAATGATACTTCGATGAACTGAAAATATGTCAAATAATGCATATAGCAAAAGAGATGTCGGTCAATAGTTTTCGGTGTAATGAAATTCGAACAAACAAAATTCGGTAAATTGATCGGTTCCCTGTAGAAATGCATTAAAAATAACTATTCAGCCATATTGAATGGTTTGCCATATTGGATTTAGAATGACGTCACGTGTTACTAATCAGTAAAAGTACTAGGCTAGTATAAGATCAAGGTGGTATCTTTTGCGCTCTCGCGCCACGTGACATGCAGCGCGGGGGTAAGGTAACTCTAAATGACCTGCCAAAATACTGGGCTAGCATAAGCTCAATGGTAAGTTTTTCAACGGGGTCAACGAAGTTCATTTGAAAAGCGCTGTGGTGCCACGTGATAGGGGGGAGGCAAATGCTGTTAGAATACTATTTAGCTTAGATTGTGGCAAGCGAAAATTCAAGGTTTACGTAAATGTGATTTCATGCGTTTTTTACGGCATTATCGTCCTTGCGTTACCTATTGCATTTGGAACACCCGATCTAGAAACTAAAACATCAATTAATTTAATAAGTATAGTTCAGAGTTTATTCCATTTAAAATATCTACTCAAATTAATTTATTACAAAAAAAAGAAAGACTTCGCTATTACTACAAAATATTATAATAAAACAAGTTTTTAATGAATCAAATCTCTTATTTTATATTTAAAATAAATCAATAAGACAAGTTGACCTACTGCCTGCTTATCTGTAATGTGACACTCCCCGTGAGTCCCCGCGACGTAAGCGCACGGCTCGCTTTGCGGCAATCGCGGGCAACTCTTGGTAGCGTTAAATGCCTATTTCGCTTGGATTACCTGCCCTTAAAATTACAAAGCGCCTCTAGTGAACAAATGAGGAACTATTTTTTCCTTCAAATTAACATCAAAGTTCCAGTTTTCGTCACTAAAACTAATGTTATAGCCTTTGTAGTAACTAAAGTTTTTTTTATAGGTTAGGTCTTCGTGGCTACAGTAATAACATCCACACAGGTCGATTTCTAAGGTTAAGCAGCATTAGCCAAAGTCGGTCCCGTGGATGGGTGACCATAAACAAATTACAAATTCTGCCGTTCCTCATAGAGCAAGTTAAGCCTTCAATCCTAGCTGTAATTTGCACATCTTTGACATTCCCTATTATGGTTTATAAGTGGAGCGTAAAGCAGTTATGGCCAAGTTATTTAAGCCAAGCCAACACTTCACTCTGTGCTATTTGTCTTATCATATCTGCCTTAGATTATAAAATGTCCATCCCTTTTTCGTGTTCGAGACAAAACGTAACGTTCTGAAGTCACTTTTTAACCGACGAAAAAAAAGGATTTTTGTTTTTTTTTAGGGTTTTTATGTATGACACGCATAACTTTTCCTAGCGTGGTTCGATTTAAAAAATTCTTTTTTTTTATAACCGTGCGAGCGAGTGACGCATATACTCGTATTTAAATGTTTTCCTTGGAGATGTTCTCTTGTTTTACATAAGAATCGAACGACAGGGGTAATTTTTCTACCGTGTTTTTGGCTTCAATTCTTATTCGCCTACTAGGAATCTGGATATTCTATAATCTAGGATTCTATAATCTCGGAAGACGCTGGATGCAGGTCGCTTCCAACCGGTATATGTGTAGATCTAAAGGGGAGGCCTATTTTCAGCAGTGGACGTCCTATGGCTGAGATGATGATGATGATGATGATGTGAAATCATCTATAGAACCAGAGTCACCGACATAGCTCATAAAATGTGCAAGTTGAAGTGGCAATGGACAGGCTACATCGCTCGTAGAACTGACAACCGATGGGGAAGAAATGTTCTCTCATGGCGACCACGGACCGGAAGACGCAGCGTAGGTAGGCCTCCCACTAGATGGACCGACGACATCGTGAGGGTCGCGGGCAACCGATGGATGCAAGTGGCGAATTGTCGTTCGGCGTGGCGGTCTAAGGGGGAGGCCTATGTTCAGCAGTGGACGTCTTCCGGCTGATGATGATGACATCTACCAATCCACACTGGGTCGCCGCTTCGTGTTGGATTATGCCGCTCAGCACAGTCTGAGCCCCAGTAGTGTAAAGGTTATTGGCTGATTAGGTTTGAATACCATCGTAAATGTTTGACGGCACGTTTGGCGCAGTGGCTGTGCAATTGGACTGCTGCGCTGTGTGTCGCGGGTTCGATCTCCGCACGGAACAATTATTTTTATGATCTACAAGTAGTTGTTCCGGGTCTGGGTGTTTGTGTATGTGAGTTTCTATGTTTGTAAGCCCACCCACGATACAGGAGAATTCCTAGTGTGGGGCAATATTAAAAAAAAGAATAAGAATACAAAATAATGTTGTACTTACGAACTATCTCCCGAACCCTATGTTCTGGGTCTCCGAGCGATATTATCTGTGTTCTGATGATCTCCTTAGTTTCACTTGTAAGAGGAGACTGGTTGAGATTCTCCAGAAGTTGTTCTGTCACCAGGATTATCTCCTCAGCCAATGATGGGAGGACTGCCTTCAGTTCGCTGTAACAACCATTATATATATTTTTGAACTAGCTTTGCTTGCTTTGATTTAGAATATAACAGTTAATTCACGATAAGCCATGCTGCGAGGGCTAGATGGAATTGGAAGCAGTCACCTCCTACGAAGCAGTCATGCTAGTGAAGGTGGAGGCGGGACGCGTGAGGGAGAGGACAGCCTCCACCTCACGACTCAGCCGCCACGGTATACGCCCACGGCAACCGACCGACGTCGCGTAATTGGTAACTCTAATTTTCAGTCGTATTTGGTAACACTAGAAACTGAACCTAAATGCGAAGAGTCTTAGGTATATGTTAAACTTACATATCATTCCCAGCGTTATCAATGATGATGTGTATCTTCTCCTTCAAGGTCTGTTTATGCTCGGCAGCAGTGTTAGGGTCGCTACCACAGGCTGGACTAGACAGCAGTATGGACGCCACACATATGAGCCGGTACACTTGAGTGCCTAGCTCAGCGAAGCGGGGAGCGTCCAGGGAAATTGTCTGGAATTGGAGAAATATATTTACGAGGATCTAAAAAGACTGCTTCTGCTTTCTGGATCTTTGGTGAATTCAAATACTACTTCGTAAATGCGAAAACGCAAAAGTTTAGTTTTTCCTAAAATTGTAGACTTTCAAAAGCGGATATCTCGAAAACTATGCCAGATATCGAAATGCTTACTAAATAAAACTTACGGTAAAAATCAGTTTTTATTTTGCTCATATGCTAGGATGCATGGTTTCCGAGATATAAGCGAAAAACCAAAAAATGGTAAAAAAAGTTCAAACCCCCCACAGCTCAAGGGCTAGGGGCGGGGACTTTTGATATGTTTACCTTCTAACTAGTCCAAACAAAGTTACATAGTCAAAACTTTTCGTTGACTGGACTATAATATAGCCAATGTCTTGACTTCTATTCACAATGCCATAAGGTTTAAATCTGAGCAACAGCTTACCTCAGGATAGTTGTTAGACGTATCCCACTCCAACAACTCAAGGTAGGCTTTAGCTAATGTCTGTGCTGTGACATTCCTGATGATATTCTTGTCTGTGACCGGGAGGGTTAGTCCTTCCAGGTCTATGTTACGTTTCAGCCATTCTCTGGTGTATTGCAGACCATCTATTGTGTTATAGGAGAAGAGAAATATTTCACTGAATACACCAAAATAATAAATTTTAAACCAGTTCAAAGTTCGACAATAACTAAAATATTATCTTCTGGATGCAAGTACGGCTGAAAGCCAAGTTTGAAGGTAATAGCTTGTTGAATCTTTAGATCTCTTTTACCAATGCCTCAGAAGTATAAGACGTGCTGTTAAACTTTACCACAAGTATACTGACCTTCAGAAACCTTGAGAATCTCATCGAACTTAGCCCTCTCATACTGAACACTTTCCTGCTGTACATGTGGCCTGATCATCGCGATCAGGGTGTTTGCTAGATCCAGCTTTAGAATTTCTAACGTTTCTAATATTGCACGAAATACGTCCACCTGGAAAAAGGGAATTTGAACTTTTATTTAATATATCTTTTGGTGTACCACAGGTACTTGCCGGGCAGGGACTTCTATGGAAATATTTAACGTTAAATTGTTGTGTGATAAAGAAATGAAGGTAATACAGGACAAATAGAGCCACCTCTTTTTCCCATTAGATTTGATGAACCGTATAATTATTGATCAAAACGAGATAGGGCTATACAGAACCAAGGGTGTAATCATTTACTGACTTCATTAAACCTTTCCCTAGTTTCTTTTGGAAGGCTAAAAAGCCAAATAGTGTAAATAATAAACTAGTACTTAAGCCAGTAGATAAGGAGGTTTTGGCGCAAAAAGCCTAATTCGCAAACTGGCAACCGAGTTGCAAAAGGACAAGTTCTCAAAATGGCAAATTCTCTAAAAGTCTAATTCTCATAATGGCAAATACTCAAAAAGCCTGATTCTCAAAACGGCGAATTCTTAAAAATCCTGATTCGCAAAATGGCAAATGATCAAGGCACACAATGGGTCTTAGATTGAGTCGAAATACTCACAGTATCAGTAAGCGTAGTAATATTCTGTATGATCTCGTCCCGCGCCGGCGCAGCCAACTTCGCCATCAGATCTATGACAAAACTAGCGTACTTGTGGAAGTCCAAGCTATTGTTCTCAGCTTGTTGCTTGATGAAATCTGAGTCTAAGACTTCTTCGATCATCTCGCGAATACGGGTGTGGCGGGGCAGGAGTATTGCGAAGAGGCCCTGGAAAATTTAAACTTGCTTGTAGAGAATAAGGTTTAGATTGTGTGGTATGTGGTAGAAGTAAGATAGATATGTGTGGATGATGATTTAGGTAGGGTAGCTTTATATAAAGACAGTGATGTGAGTCTTGTATAGGGTACAAACAAGAATGATGTACTGATTAATTCACAATCGACTGTGTTTAATTCTTTTGACATAAACATAAAAGTCACTAGTCTGTAATAACTTGCAATCGTATTGCTATACTGATACTTACCTAATTATCACGCTATACAAAATAGGGAGGGGCGGAGTCTTCTACTAAAGGCATTATTTGCCTAAAAGAAGATTCCGAACACAAGAATTGTAAACGAATTAGTGGACACAATAAATTTAAATTTAATTTATTATTATTTACTGATATTAAAAATAAGTACAATTTGTTTGTACGTAGGGAAAATCTCCGGAACTAACGATCTAGGCTTGATTTATATTTTTGTTCAGCAAATCGGATAAAGTAATAGTGCGTGAATCGGACGTGCGTTTGGATGCGATGTCGGTGGGTTAGGGAAAAAAACTTCACGCGAACAAAGCCGTAGGTATAATAAGTTAGTCATAGATATTTTCGACCTCAAAAAAAGTAATAAAAGGTTTTGCAAAGCTGTTCAACAAAAAAAAAAACGAGTTCAGTTGAGTTCATTAAAAGTAACAAATGTGAAAATTTATAAATAACTGTTATGCGTTTGGATGTGTGCCAAGTGTTACAAAAGAGTTTCGCTGGATTTCAGAGCATGAAACAATTAAGAACAAATGTAATCGTTACATTTGATATTATGATATAGCAATCTTGACTTTTTTTGTTTTTATTTGCTTACATATGATAACACACATATACTTCTGTACTAATTTTATAAAACTGAAGAGTTTGTTTGGTTGAACACACTTATTTCAGGAACTACTGATTCGAATCCAATAAATCTTTTTGTACTGGATAGTCTATTTATCGGCGAAGGCTATAGGCTATACAGGGTGAATTTTTCAACTGGGCGTGGATGGCTATCTTCGAAATTTTTCGATATTCCTTATAGAATGTCGAAAAATTAATAATCCTGGCCAGGAATCGAACCCGCTGATTTTGGAAAAAAAATCACATCCTGTATTACACCATTCGATAGTGTCGCTAATAAGGATAAAATTCTGGGAAGTCTTATTTTTTCTGGAATCCACGCCCAGTCGAAAAATTCATCCTGTATAACACCGTGATACGACCAACAGTAGCCGAGCAGCGAGGGTGAAACCGCGGGAAACAGCTAGGACTAGCTGTTGTTAGTTGCGTCCACACAGAGCGAGCAGTCTCGCGAGGAAACTGCTCGCGAGGCAGCTTGCTCTTTGTGGACGCGCCTATTGTTTCTCGACCGAGCCACGAAACAATATAAGCGAGCAAAACAAAAAGCCGACACTGGATGGCTCGGCGCTCGGACGCTCGCCCGCGGCATCGCGCGCGCTTGCCTCGTCCGAGTCACGTCCACAGTAACCGAGCTGCTTCGCGCGGCAAATGCCTCGCGAGGCTGCTCGCTCTGAGTGGACGCACCTATTAAATAACTTACTGTTACATGTAGGATATGTGTTTAATACTTATTCCAAACAGACACCTGTCCATTTTATTATTTATTCCTTTCAAAAAATCTATTCTGAACCCATAAAACAGTGCATTTCAATCTTTTATGTGTCAAATAACATTATTTTATTTTTGTTCAAGACTCGCCGGTGGTCGCAACCCACACTTTGAAAAACACCGCTATATAAATAAAATATTATAATAAACTGACCTGTTTGACATCTTCTAATAGTACAAGAGCCTGTTTGTATTCAGGTGGGTCAGAGTTGAGCTGCTCTCTTAGTATATCGAAATACGCCTTGTGCATCGTCTCTTTGACTAGTTTTTGATAGCTGAAATGTGGAATAAAAAGCGAAAATTACATGGTTAGCCAATAATGTTTAAAGTGTGTGTAAAGCAAACTAACGAGGCCCCCTTAGAGGGCCAAAGCCTGCCTGGTCGAGTGACTGTCTCGTTAGGTAACCGTGACCCTAGAAAGTAAAGGGCTGTTGAAGGATCACTGTGGATTTTGGTCAGTACAAGTCTGACAGTGAAATTCTTATCACGTAGCTTTCTCTGTATTGGGTATCGAGTGTTATCGTATTACCAATTTACTGGGTTGTGGAGGCATAGGCAGTCGCTCCATGTAAAATACTGATATTCAGCTGTATCTGGTTCGACTGGAAGCCAACCTCAATATAATTGGGAAAAGGCTAGGCACATGAGCTTTCTTTGGTTAGTGACCCCATGGGAAAAAGGTGTGACTTTATGTATTATGTTATTTTTGTTCTGGACACTTGCTGAGACATGGGCTTCCTCTCTGAGAGAGTGTGATATTGCGAAAGGGCCGAATCCTCGCGAGGGTCAGTGAGAGTTATGTGTTGGTAGACTGTCACTTGATATTATTAATTCATGTATAATAATTATGTTGTTTTTTTTCACGATGTTTTCCTTCTCCATTTTGCGAGCAGCAGTTATCATCTAAATTCCTCGACATAAGGCTCTTGTTGCGGTCGCGTGATGTCTTAAGGTCGCGGGACTATCTCATAATGGCATCGTAGCCTTGGAACGCGAAATCCTAACGAAGGAACAGAATGGGTGTTAGTCAGTTAAGTCCCTTCCGCTAAGCGTACCATTACCGTGACCCTGGAACATAAAGGGCTAATGAAGGACACCGTGGATTTTAGTCAGTACAAGTCTGACAGTCCCTCCCGCCCTGCCCTGGGTGGGAGGACTCATTTGATGATTTTGCCACGCTAAAAAAAAAGCGTACCCTAGCTTAGCAGAAGGGCCAAGGGTCCTTTTATTGATATTACACCCTTTTATTGATATATGATATTACACCCCAAAAAAAGCTCCTGTTTGGTTTTGAACCAACAACCTACAACTCAATAGTTCTTCAATAGTACTGAACAATAGCTCTATAAATTGAAAAGGCTAAGTTGAGAACATTCTAGGTTTATTTTACGAGTATGTACATCTACCTACATATATAGGTAGTCAAAAGGATCATGTTTAAGGAAGTGATAACCATCTAGGTCCTTTCATGATTTCCTAGTAAGTATTCTATATTAGGAAGTAAACAAGTTCAAGAATTATTATACAGGAAGTTAAGTTTTGTATTCATGTTCAAATCTATGTGTATTCACAGAATGTTGCCATGTTATGGTTCTGATAAGGACTAAATAAAAAAAAAAACTTATTTAAGCCTGATGGTCAGAGCCTTTCAGGGTTGTAGGCCATGGTTTTGAATTACTAAGCCAGGCACATTAATTTGTGTTATTTATTTAATCACCACCTGCTCTAAAAACGGTGAAGAAAAACATCATAAGAAAACTTGTCTTAGAACCAAAAGCATTTATTTATTCTAACTTAAACATACAATTGTGGTAGGTACTATCGAACAATGTAATCTCTGCTCACTTTTAAAACAAAATCGCGTGCGCAGTATCCCACATCTGTGAACTGGCCACCTTTTTTATGAAATGGATGACCCTTTTTTATGAATAGGATGAATGGTCAAAACAAAGGGCCTAGGAAGTGAACGTTGTAACTCTGCAAGCAGAAATAGTCTTTACGGTGGTCAGTATATACATTGGGCGACAGTACATAAGGCGGACTTAATGCCGCAAGGCATGTCTTCAACTAGGACTGGGTCCGTGTGGTGGATTACAACCCACACCCTCTCACAGAGACGAGGCCTGTGTCCCAGCAGTGGGAACATTATAAGCTATTAAAACTTTCAGCTTACCTATTATCTGGCGGTTCAAATGGTTCCAACTTAAAGTCCTGGTCAACAGCGATCTCATGAGCTAACGCCATGTTCTGCATCCCATGGGCTGCCTTCATAATGTCTTCCAGAGTCACAAACTTGGGTGGGGAGGCACCTGTGATAGTGGAGCCTCTCACTCTGAACTGTATTGGCTCGCTGGCATAGTAACTGTGGGGGAGAATTTTGAATTGATAAAATTGGTGGGGTAGCCATAGAGAAGAAGTATTGATTAAATACTTCATGGAGTTTGGAATTAATCTTATTTATGGTAAGGCTTTTGAAGAATATTTTATAAGTCATGTATTGTTTATTACTCTTATTAAAAAAAAATTGCTTGTAAGCTAGAATAGAAAGTGAAAATAAGAAACTGAATAGCCTGTCATGTTTCTAAATAACATTAAAAGACAAAGACATTTATTTGTAGAATATGGTAGGTTTACAGGTGTTATACATGGTTAGTACAGCATATCCAACGCATAAAGCGGCATACAAATATTTATGTTTATAATAAAGTAACATTTAAATTTAATTCAACTTAAAATTAATGAAAGACATTAATATAAGGCAAAATTAGCTTAAACTAACTCAAAAAGAAAAACATCAGCAGATATAACAATAAATTATAGTTACATAGCTATTAAATAAAATTAAACACAAACAATAACAACTATAATGCAGTGGACATAGATAAAATATAGTAGGATTTGTGTACTTATAGTTCCACATACTTTTTATATATCTTTTTTTGTAATATTGTCTATGTATTGCATTGTTTTGTTCACTCACTAACTTAATTTACCTGAGTTTATTTCTTAGTCAACAAATAATAATATAAAGTAAATTACTATTATAAGTAAAACAAATTAAAAGAACAGATAGACAGTAATAGCATAATTAATACAATCTATTATGACTTTTTTTTTTTTTTTTTTAGGGTGGCAAAATCATCAAATGAGTCCTCCCGCCCTGGGTGGGGCGGGAGGGACTGTCAGACTCTTACTGACTAAAATCCACCCGTGTTCCGTCGGATGCCCTTTACGTTCCGGGGCCACGGTATCCTGGATTAAGAAAAATCCGCGACCCCGGCAGGCATTTGGCCCCATAAGGGGCCCCGTCGGTGACGCGTGAAACACGACGTGCCACCGACCCGGGCTTGGTCCTTGGTCGGACGGCGAGCATACCCATTACTCACCGCCCGCTCTGCCGCTGTGCCCTCTACTGTTCAGAGGGACACGCGTTGGAGCGTCCACCCGACAGGCTATTTGCATACGGGCAAAGAAACCCCTTAGGCACACAGTGCCTAAGGAGAGTTTTTGCCCGCATCCCAGGGTGCACCGGCCCGAAAAACTGGTCTTCCCCCCGGACGTATCCGAGAGGGAACTCCAGTCCACGGGCGCACGTGGAGGTTTCCTGTCTTAGCACCCCAATCTATTATGACTTGCAATTTTTTTTGTAAGTAAACAATGACTTTCATAGGAAAATATTATTGATTCTTTTTATGACATGAAATCTACTGTGGATAATGAGTCCTAGGATTCAATAAAATATATTGAAAGAGACAACAAAAGATTACTTTTTGTTAGTTCAGAAATTGTGTTTTTGGAACTATTTAGAATGAGTTTTAGAAACTCTAAAATACTAGGAATTATTGACTCAATTTAATCGTTTTACAACATGATTCTCAATTTAAAATATTGACGTATACAGGCTGTAAGTTCATAAAAGAATCACTCGAATATTAAAATCTAAACATTAACAAAGTATTCTAGATACAAAAACAAAACAAAGAAACCACAAACCTTGAAGCAGGAGCAGGTATTTGCTGCGATGAACTACGGATATTTTTTTCCGATCTATCGGATCCTTGGGACCCTGATCCACTAGGACTGTCGCGGTCGCCCATTACGAAAACTTAGAACAAACTGAGCTGAGATAAAAGCAGTAATCTCCTTAACCCATAAAAGGCTACCTACTCAAAGGCACGGCTTGAAAACGGTCAAATCATTGAACATAACAACTGAGTCATAACAGCACATAACCTAACTTTTACAACAAAGCAATGTTAAGTTATTCGATTTTCTACGCGAATATTTTAAATAAAAATCACGCATCAGGTTTTTGAATGTAGTTGTGATTATTCTAAGCGACTTTTTCTGATGTTTTCGTTTATTTTTATACGAAATTCAACAGATGTTTTCATTTACTTGTCAATTTGGTTTTTTTTTTTTCTCTCTTCGTCCATGATTGGACATCGACAGGCGACTTGTCAATTTGGTTGGTTGTCAAAGTCAACACAAAATCTGTCAAAATCGTTGTTTACGTTTCGTCACTCGCAGGTAACGTCACGTTACATTAACAGTCTTCATATTAACCACTCTGCACGACAACATTTTGACACATGACATATCAGCTGAATCGACCGGGTGATTCGAAATTTAAGACGACACTCAAGATTTTTTGTACATTTTCAGCATCCGATTTTCAATCGAAATTATATTGCTACAGCTATTTCATACGATAAGTTTGTGAACAATATCTCTAAGAACGTGTTGAGGTCACTAAAACTGCGTGATTCTATTGTAAAATGTGAGAACCATACAAAATGCTACATCATTCCAAAAACTAGATAATTTAGATGTGCTGAAAATATGTACATAAAAAAAGCTTCCCACGTGATAAAAAATGGTTATACAGTGAAATAAATAAAGTAACTTACTACATGCATTATTACATTTGCCAGTGTTCATACATAATTTCATAATAATAACGAAACAAAGTCTTGATAAAAATTACCAAAAACTATGTTGCAACATGACACTTCTTAGTGCTGCCGTAATCCCAATGTTCATTATAACGATTAAAAAGGTTCATTCAGCCTAATCGATACTCGCAATATAATCGAACACGGAAAAAAAAGTAAAACAAGACATAGAGCATGGACCGATTTATCCGCTTATTTGTAGTTAGCTTAGTCCATGCAATACATCTATGAAACTGAACCTGAAGATAATTTTTTATAATATTTTGAGTATTATTTCGTTTGATGTTTTTTTTTATTACACAATAAATTATTTAATTTTTAGGGTTCCGTAGTAAACACGGAACCCTTATAGTTTCGCCATGTCCGTCCGTCCGTCCGTCCGTCTGTCCGCAGCTTAGCTCAGAGACGCCTAGTACTAGAAAGCTGTAATTTGGTGTAAATATGCGGATTTTTTGTGTCAAAAAAGTGGTAAAATAAAATCTCGTAAAATATTTTTTTTAGGGTACCTCCTGTACACGTAAAGTGGGGATGTTTTTTTTTTTCTCGCGTACCCCTTAGTGTGGGGTATCATTAAATAGGCCTTTAAAAAATATTGATAGTTTCCATTAACAATTTTTTGATAAAAAGATTCGTTTGTGAAATATTAAGCTTTAAAGTGCTAATTTTTGCTCGACTCGAGTGTCCCCCCCCTCTACCAGCTAAATGGTTATGTTTGGGGGTGTGAAAAAATTCACAATAGTAGTATATATAACGAAGTTTAAAAGAAAATTATCATGACTAAGTAGGCTTTACAAGTTTACGAGTAATAGTCGACCAACTTATAAAACGTACTTGGATTACATATTTTCCTAAACAAAATGTATCGGAGAACAACTGCAAATGTAAGTTTGTCAACTTTATTTTTACTGCTATAATAGGTAGTGGAGTGGAGTGCAGTGGAGTGGAGTGCAGTAGAGTGGAGTGCAGTGGAGTGGAGTGGAGTGGAGTGGAGTGGAGTGGAAGGGAGCGGAGCGGAGTGGAGTAGAACGGAGCGGAGTGGAGTGGAGCGGAGTGGAGTGGAGTGGAGTGGAGTTGAGTGGAGCGGAGTGGAGAGGAGTGGAGCGGAGTGGAGAGGAGTGGAGCGGAGTGGAGCGGAGTGGAGCGGAGTGGAGCGGAGTGGAGCGGAGTGGAGAGGAGTGGAGCGGAGTGGAGCGGAGTGGAGCGGAGTGGAGCGGAGTGGAGCGGAGTGGAGCGGAGTGGAGCGGAGTGGAGCGGAGTGGAGCGGAGTGGAGCGGAGTGGAGCGGAGTGGAGCGGAGTGGAGCGGAGTGGAGCGGAGTGGAGCGGAGTGGAGCGGAGTGGAGTGGGGTGGTGTGGGGTGGAGGGTCGAAAATCGCTTGAACCCTTATAACAGGTTCAAGCGATTTTCGACGTCCCTTGACACCTCTCAAGTTTTTTTTTTAATACGTCATAAATCGTAAACCTTTCAAAGTTGGAACCAACTACAAGAACTTTTATATTATGTTACTTGCTGCTACGGAACCCTTTATGGGCGAGTCCGACTCGCTCTTGGCCGGTTTTTTTTAATTCATGATTTCGATGGAAATAAATATCGGTATTTCAATGGAGGCCAAACGTGTGTGTGTGTTCTAAATTTAAATTCAACCATATAATTTTACCTATACTGTGTCTTCGGTAATTAATTTCAATTTATCTGATTATTTCACTATAAAAAACGAATCTAAAAAACGTGGAAAGACAACCACCGGGTACGGATCAAATGCTGGTGTAAGAGATGGGAGTACTTCCAAATGATTCCTTGCAGTAATAAACAAATTGAATTTCCAACTGGGCGTGAATGGCTAAATTAGAATCTATGAGGAATAGCGAAAAATACTGAAAGAAGTCTCGTGGCTGATTTTGGTAAAAAATAAAATTACAGCATAAAATTAAATTGACATATTAATTTCCAGCAATCAAACCATCAATGTTATGTGAAGTAATTACATGCGACAAACGTATGGCAAAAGGTTTTTTTAAAATTCAAACTTTAGTTAATGGCCATAGCTCACTACATCGTGTTCTCATTTCAAATTTTTATAATCTATTCCTAATTCAAATTTTGGAATTAATAAATTGGCGCGCATTCAAACATTTATTACTGACATTGTTCCTTTGTCTATTTTTGTTTTTTGGTAATTACAATGCACGTAAAATTATTTTATAGCTTTAAAAAAGAATACAATGGATAATAATTGTATTCTAAGCTTAAAACGAATTTATTTTAATTTTTATGAATCGATTTATTAAATTCCTTATTTATTTCACTCGAGTTGACAAAAAATTCAATTATGGAATCGATTAGAATGCTCGCTTTCACACATCATTACGATTTAAAAAAAATAACATGGTTGTCGATTACGAATACAAATTGAGTAGTGGTAATGAAAAATTCGTGTTTTTAGCCCTGTATTAGAGAATTAAGCTAAGATCTGGGCTTTTTTACGTTATTTATAAAATTTGGCATGATATTTATCGTAATTGTTATTGAGTATAAGCGTGTGTGTGTGATCCAAGTGAAAAATAAAAATGTAAACAAACACAAGTGGCGCGAAACTTCGAGTTCAGATATCAAATTCTTCATTACCACTGCTAATTTATGTTGAATTACGTATGAATTCGTTACAATACTAAATTACGAGTTATTCATCCCTTCTATAGTGATACCTTGGATATCCGGAAACCACATTTTTTATGATTTTTAGCCCAAGCCAGCACTGCCTACAAAATGGCGTAAATCGTATTTACACTTTTGGATTTTGTAATGGTAAATTAAGAAAATGCGTTGTAAATGTAGAAGTTTTAATGGCGTGAACAAATCAGATTTTTATTTAACATTCTTAATTAATGCGCACTCATAGGATTTAACGCAGAGAATATTATATTTTTTAATTTTTTAATGAGGATGTCGTATGACTACAACGTCTGCCCATTTCGGACCCACTACTGAGCCAGCGTAGGTTTACTTGTCGCGGCCGTTTCGGACCCGGTACCGAACTATACGGTTAACATAATATAATTATTATTAGAATGCTGCGCATTATGTCATTGGCGTTCGTTAGAGTGGTTTGAGGAGGATAATTATATTTAATTAAATATGTGTGTGCATAGATACAGTTACAGTCCCTCTTTACTAGGGTTGCCATCTCTAAAATTCGGAAACCAGGACAAGACGCGTGAAAACCCCAGGTATTAGAGTCCAGAACCCGGACATGAGTCAAAGTGCGCACCGTGGCAACTGCGTCGGGAGGTGTAGGGGGCGGTGAAGTGTGCGTGTGTTGCGGACGGCATTTTTTAACGTCGGACTCCAATGGGGATGGCAACTGGGGAACTAATGGCGCTAGCATAGCTTGGCCCAAGCATCGTCATTGGCTCAAATCTTATAGGTACTTCAAAATAGTACTACCTCATTGGTCGGATTAGGACTTAGGTATGGTGGCGCCATCTACAATTAGCTTTGACTGGCCTTCCCCATTGAAGCCACATCCCCCCCCCCCAGACGCTCCTCGGATGCCCTCTAAACTAGGACAAATTCCGGCAAACCCGGACGAATGGCAACCCTACTCTTCACTCATTTTCATAGTTTTACTAGCTTCTGGATAGCTCAGGCAAACTCCAGTTTGCGATATTCCTAAGAAAACTGTTTTGCTCAACTGGGAAGTACGCAGCAGTAAAGGATGATTCACCCTACACCGTGTCGCGGCCGGGGCCCGGCTGGGGCACCGCACGGTCAAACATTAGGTAAGGTTATGGTACCTATACGTACTTTTTGTATGAAGTGAATCATACCTGACCGTGCCTCTGCCGTGCGCCGCCGCCATCCGGACTCGGCCGTGGTTGAGCTACACCATAATTGACACATGCTTGCAGTGACTGGACAGGTCCACTCAAATCTGTGTGGTTCTTTCTTCAAAAGACCACCTCAGACACTTGCATGGTTCTCATATAACTTTACCAATACAAAATTGTCTGGACTTGACTGTGACCTCTGAGTTAGTTTCGGATGTTTCTTTTCAGAGTAGTCAGGTACGAGACACCGGCCTCATCTGGTTTAAAAATATTGTCTTTTGACGTGTAAAAGAGTTTGCCAAAACCAATTTGCTAAATAAAGATAATTTAACATTTTTATACCTAGAACTTTATTTTGTTAACAATTAATATTAACCTGCCGCATGCCCAAACTGTGTGCAAAAATAGCACAAAACTGGCACCCTTGAGGCAGTGAGGCGGGATTGCGCTAGGCAACGATAATTATGGAGATATGGAGATAGCGGAACGGGAAGGAAGACGTGTGAATTCGCGAGAATTGAGTGCCCAGGAGTGACAGTCACTCCTTTTTTTCTAAATCTTACTTATACTTTTTTTCTAAATCTTCTGAGTAACTCAGTGACTCAGAAGATTTAGAAAAAAAAACTACACTACCTAGCTACTCCACACTAGCATCGGCATGATCTCATTTTTACCAGCTGATCCGGATAGGTAGGTACCCGATAACAGTTGCTATGGAGTTAATAAAATTACTTTTAAGATTTTATGACTTTTTTTTTTTAGCGTGGTAAAATCATCAAATGAGTCCTCCCACCCAGGGCAGGGCGGGAGGGACTGTCAGACTTGTACTGACTAAAATCCACGGTGTCCTTCATTAGCCCTTTACGTTCCAGGGTCACGGTAATGGTAGGTATAAGTCCCGCGACCCCGGCAGGCTTTGGCCCTCTAGAGGGGGGCCCCGTCATCTTGCTGACGCTCTTTGAGGCGCGCGTGGAACACAACGCGCCGTCGACCCGGGCATGGTCCATGGTCGGGCGGCGAGTTGCCCATTACTCGCCGTCCGCATGCCTACGGGATTATGGTTTTTCGAAGAAAGAATAAGGGCTCGAAAAAGTAATTGTGATGCAGTGATTTGTATATTAATATGTTTAATTTTTTGGTGTGGTAAATCCATCAAATGAGTCCTGGAACCCTAGGTGAAGTAGAAGGAACTGTCATCAGACTCTGCTTCGGTTCCCCTTTGCGTTTCAGGGTCACGGTTACGTTTACAGACGGTCCCGCAAATGTGGGGCGTATTAAACTTTAAAATATCTCATTTTAATTAAAAACAAACAACTTCTTTTTTACTCGCTTCGTATAAAAGCAGCTAGATGTAATTAAATATTTATTTACTAAATGTTTGCTTTGCACAGTGATTCTGTGAAAATGTTGAATAGAACTGAATAACGTTTACATTTTCAAAAAGTTCCAGAAATTTCTACTTTTCTCGATAACGGTTACGGTGGACGCTTACCTATTTTGTGCTTTACAAAGTTTTCAAATTAGTACTTAGTTAATTGCCTTTCTCATTGCCTTTATTGAATTCAATGTAATTTTTTTTTTGTTTTTAACCTGGTAAAATCATCAAATGAGTCCTCCCAGACTCGTACTGACTAAAATCCACGGTGTCCTTCAATAGCCCTTTGTGTTCCGGGGTCACGGTAATGAGATAAGTCCCGCGACCCCGGCAGGCAGTGTCAACTGCTAGGCAGAGTTCTTACTCATATTAATCTCCAGTCTTATAATTAGGCCTCTGCCACTAAAACAGCGACGCGTCAGCGGGGCGGTAGAGAACTTATCACGCCCGCCGCTACCGCCACACTCACTCGCCGCAAAACTCGAGACAGAGGCTGTCAAAAGTTCAGATCGTAAAAACGTAAAAATTATCATCATCATCATAATGTTAAGATAAAAACGTCGACTGCTGAAGACAGACCACCACATCGACCAATCGTGTGCTGCACAAATTCTCATGACTTTTGCATAATAGCACACATCACCATGTATTCACGTTGAAACTTCCAGAGTAGGCAACTACTTAACCAATTCAAACTATCTGTATAATCTTCAGTAATATTTTCTTGGTTCAATAAAAGAATCTGCAAAAATTGGAAAATAGAACCCTAACTCGGGTTACCCGCTGCGCTGCGCCCTATAGAGTATTCTATGCACTGCTCTGCATAGCGGAGTGTGCCAGTGAGTTAATCACCTTCATCACCATGGTCATATCAGCCGCAAGACGTCCACCGCTGAACATAAGTCTCCCCTATAGATTTCCAATAGGACTGTGGTTGGAAACGGCTTGCATCCAACGCGATCCTGTGGTCTCCATCAAATCGTCTGTCCTTGACCTTGTAGGTGGACGTCTTACGGCTCCTGTACACGATGCGGCGCGGTATCGGCGCGGTGGCGGCGCGGTGGCGGTGCGGGCGGCGTCGTGTACATGAGCCCTTACGCTGCGCTTGCAGATGCGTGATCTGCATTTGAGAATTTTACGGCGCCGTCGGCCATCAGTTCTGCAGATTTTTTCGTGCTATACGGTCTTTCACTATCGGCCTCATCTCAAAGCTCAAAGTCGCTCAGCGAGCTATGGAGAGGGCTATGCTCGGTGTTTCTCTACGTGATCGAATCCGAAATGAGGAGATCCGTAGACGAACTAAAGTCACCGATATAGCCCACCGGATTAGCAAGCTGAAGTGGCAATGGGCAGGCCATATTGCTCGCAGAGCAGATGGCCGATGGGGTCGAAAAGTGCTAGAGTGGAGACCGCGGACTAGCAAGCGCAGCGTAGGACGTCCACCAACGAGGTGGACAGACGACCTTGTAAAGGTCACCGGAAGACGCTGGATGTAGGTCGCTTCCAACCGGTATATGTGGAGATCTAAAGGGGAGGCCTATGTTCAGCAGTGGACGTCCTATGGCTGAGATGATGATGATGATGATGATACGGCCTGCCGTTGCCCACTGCCAGTTCAGCAAGTTATTTAGTACTTTTTCATTCACAAAAAATATAATGAGACCTAACTCCCTCCATCCTCATTTTTCATTTTACACAAACGGCATAGACAAAGCAAGTAGAAAACTAAATCAATCCTATTATAGCGTTGAAGATAAAGCAAAGGAAGGAATGAAGGTAAATTTTCTCAAGTTTAAAATGAAATAGTTGTGAAAAAGCAATCCGCTTCGCTAAAAGCAAGGCAGTACGTTTGCCTAGGTAAATTAGTTGCTAGTTCTGTCTGTGAGCAAGTTAGATTGCCTCCTTGACTCTGTACGGCTGTTTAATTTTTCTCTGAAATATACTTAGTAGTTGGATTGTGAGTTTTTGCGTATTATGGAATTGCTTGCGGCTTTTATAGAAATAGGTACATAGGAGCCTTTGAAGGTTAGGAGCGTTTGCTTTTATAGGTACATTAATTTCATATTTTCATGTCCGGAAAGTCAACTGCCTATCCTTTTCTTAACTAATGTTCGGGTCGGCTTCCAGTCGAATTAGGTGCAGCTGAATATCAGTATTTTACATGGAGCGACTGTGTATCTGACCTCCACAATCCAGTAACTGGGTAATATAATGACCCTTGACAAGGCTTGTTGTCCGGCTTCCGCGTCAGTTCTAACAGTAACATTGATTATATTATCTACGAATGAAAGCCGGAATCAATGCTGAGAGACGGAGGAAACTCGCCGTGTTAAATGGTCACCCATCCACAAACAAACCTCGGCAAAACTTTTACGGTTGTTATTAAATTTAGCCACGAGCTTATGAACTTCTTAAAACTATTTTTAAGCTATTGCATAGCTTTTATCGCAATGAAAATCATAACGAAAAAACCTAAGGAAAATACCTATGGAAAATACCTGACACCACGCATCGTCTAATGTCGTTTCAGTTCGGGAGACTTCGGCAATCATAAAGATACGGACAGACGTGCTCATAAAGAGGGAGAGGGAGAGGGAGGAGAACGTTTCTTGACGTTTCACTTGATTGACGTGGCTGACCATAGCCTAACTAGTGCAGTTATAAATATAATAAATAAATAATTATAATTGCATAAGTTGATAAAAAATGCTGTGCAATAGCTTTACCGCGGCAGTCCCCGAGTGCCACACGTATTTTTTTTATTCGTTTACACACAGTTACAGTTATAATTTTAATTAAAATTCCAACTCAAATTAAATCAGATTCAAAAGCAGTTGAAACACTGAACAGTATTGTAAACCACGATATTTAACTAATAGAGTGTGCAATGCGGACTTATGATCAGCGCTCGTTCCAATCCGTTGCAGTTGAATTACCTCGGTTGAATTTACTTATAGTTGGAGTGTTGGATTAACGGTCGAGTTTAGTGCATTTGTTGGCAAGTTAAACAGCTTTGCAATTGCATTGTTATAAGTGGGAAGTCTATGAAGCTACTATGCGAACAGGAAGGGTGTAATGATGCCATATTGTGACGTCATGAACGATTTTCTTACACTTGCACGCTCTTTAATAAACAGAACCTAATTATATGAAAGTTATATTAATGATTAAGATAATATTAATATTATATGGGTCATTTTGTAATTGCAGTCATCGTCTCCGTAACACCCTCGCCTATGGCTTGCCTGGGAATTCCGCCTCGACTGCAATAAAAAACTTTCGAAAGTCTGGATATTTGGATAAATGAATAAAATTTACAGATAGATTTACTCAATCGCGGCTTAACGGATCTTGATGTGGTTTAGAGATACGGTAAAGTCTGGAATAACACATAGGTAGAACATGTTGGTCGGGTTACACGCGGACGAAATCGTGTATAGTACGTAGCTATAGCTAGTAATAATAAAATGACTCCTTAGATTAACTCGAAGGTCCTTGATCCGCGTAAAATGTATCACAATGGGAATGATGTCACCCGATTTGGAATATAGCGATGTTCCTTTGTTTCAGAGCTTTGATCTCCTGCACCCGTGTGTCATGAACTCGAGCGTACCTACCTGCATTTTAAACTGCGAACGAATGTACTTTGTGAGCGTTTGAAGGTAAATTGGAAGGAATAAAAAGTTAGAGGAGAAGAGGTCGTTTCTAAAGTTAGTACATTGACTTAAATGTGATGTCCATCCTTAATTATTAATATTGATCTTCTAATATCGAGCTTGTTTATGGATCCGAATATGAATGCCTCGTTGGTGTAGTAACGTGGATGCTGAACATGAGATCCCGTGAATTACCCAGGTTAATATATTTAATTGGTTTTTCATTAGGTGGCCGTTGTTCCAGCGAGGGAACGAGGTGGCGCTAGATGACTTGTATAGTTGTCTCGTTCACTCACTGAAACAAGCCTGGTTTTAATACGTTGTAATACGCCCCCAAGTCTTTTTAGTAGCAGCCACGAAACTGTTGGAATTCGAGGGAATGTTTAAGTGTCTAAGCGTCGCGGGACTGTTTAATCACGTAACCGTGACCCTGGAACGTAAAGAACTTTGAAAAAACATCGTGGCTTTTAGTCAGTAAGAGTCCGACAGTCCCTTTGGCTCCGCCCTGGGCGGGAGGACTGATTTGAGGATTTTACCAAGTAAAAAGAGTGAGAGCAGTGGTGGCCCAGTAGTATCGGTCCCGACTTACGAGTTGTAGGTCGTGGGTTCAAACCCCGCCAGGCGCATTACTTTGTGTAATTTATTTCATCACCACTGCTCTCAAAACGGTGAAGGAAAACATCGTGAGAAAACCGACATGTCCTAGAACCAGCAATTCGAAGACGTGTGACATCTACCAACCCGCACTGCGCCCGCGTGGTGGATTATGGCCCACTCCCTCTCACAGAGAGGAGGCCTGTGCCTGATGATGACCAAGTAAAAAAACCATCACAGAGTTTTCATTTTTGCCAGGTTGATAGGTATATAGATTATAGTGAATGAACGCTTAGTGAATATCTGTTTCGACTACGAATGCGTTGTAGCGTACAGCCTAGAAATTTCCTTATAGAGAATAGCAAAGCTGAACCTGTACAAATAGATTGGCAGTGGCGTAGCTAGGCCAAAAGGGGCCCCGTATCGAAACTTGATTGGGGACCTTCCAATCTGTAGTTTCGAAAAATAAAGAAAATAGCATCCTTAAGAGTAAGGATTCCTTACCTACTCTATATAGCTCACTTTATTAGTGATGTTATAGAAAAAAAGTGATGAGAGAATTTTGAAGGGAGCTAGAAAATTGAGAATGCTGATTGACTGATCTATGACAACTACAGCTTTTTTTAAAATTGAGTTATGTTACGATCGAGTTCGTTAATTGGAGCTTTACGCCCGCGAAAAGTTTTCATTACACAGCAAAATTTTAAGTTTTTAATTTTTATTCCAATCGTCGGGGCCATTGACACTTGGGGGCCCGTATCGGCTGTAGCTACGCCCCTGTGGATAGGATAGAGTGAATAGAGATTGGATGTACATTTCTGGCTGATTGGATGAGGTTCTCATCATCGGCCTAGCCTTTTCCAATTATTTGAGTGGACTTTCTTTCAACTGAATGCAACTGGTTACCAGTATTTTGTGCTACTGCCAATCTGCAGGGAGCAGTTATCACTGCCCAATGATAATGGTCTTTGCTGACGAGTAATAAGTCGTTCGAGCCCAGCCAAGCGTATTACTTTATGTAATTTATTTGATAACCATTGCCACCCACTCCAAAAATAAGCTTAGAACGGCGATCACCCGGGCTTTTGGGGAGCCACCTGGGCCCTTCTGTGTCTATTCTGACTCAGTCCTACTCTGAATAGCGGGTCCTTCCGACTTAGTCCAACTCCGGGCGGGTAGATAGATAGACAGCGGAACCTAAATGATACGGCCCCGTGGGCACTCATTGGGTACAGAGCCCTAAAAACAACATAAAAACTATTTACACTAACAGTTGAATCACGACAAAGACAACATATTCCCTATCTGCATCTTACGGAACGTCTTAACCGCTTTAATATGCTCTATATAGTGAATTTATTAGCACTTCGGGTGTGCAGTGTGATTAGAAATGTAGATCGGGGAGAACAAAAACTACGCTCAGTAGACCGAGGAAGCGTTTAGCATAGTAATTAAGTGTTTTGAATGTGCCGGAATTAATAATGGGGATACGTTCGCTTTATTATCTTGCTTGTGAGTTGGAATTTGGCTCTTATCGATTAAAGGAGTAATCATCATTCTGCTTAGCCTTTACACTAGCGAGAAAAAGTACTGAATCACTTACCCCGATTCCGCGCGATCTTGAGTACGAAATAACTAGTCTTCTTATATCTTCTCTTCTTCTCTTATATATAAAAATCAATTGCTGTTCGTTAGTCTCGCTAAAACTGGAGAACGGTTGGACCGATTTGGCTGATTTTGGTATTGAATTACTTCTGGAAGTCCAGGGAAGGTTTAAGGGTAGTTCTTCAGAGACAAAATTTTCGATGTCTGTGGGTATATTTCCGTAACCAACTAACAAAACGGCATGTAATATTTTTTTCTGTATACTTTAGCTTTAGATCTAACTAGGACAAATTATATTTTTTAATAGTAGCTATCTAGATACAAAATAAAAATTTTTGAAGTCTGTTCTCCTGATTCATATGGGGCGTCCGTTTCCCATTTTCCGGAACAAAATGGTCGATGTCGCATTTTCCCTTTGATTTATCAATATAAATTAAAGTTATATCGAAAGGTAATGAATTGACCTCTTACAAAAAAATATGTAATAGTTGTAACTACGTTAGTGTGTTTATAATTAATAAGGAGTAAGCTTTGCTTGACCGTACTTGGTCGAGGAATGATAATGAGCGTCTGGGATCCCGCATGGGGGGAAGCCTGTCGTACAACGGACATGCTAGAAAGCGGACGTGAGGCTAGTTGGCTTAGAACCCGGTGAAACAAAGGTAAATATCTGATTCATCTGTGCTTGGTTTAGGTACCTTGCTGATTACAATGCCTAATTTATTAATTTTATTTTGCTGTTTTAAGACTTTAATCTGAGTTTCGTGTGATGCCTTTGAGTTATAGATTCGTTTAGAAAAATAACAATACTGAAGTCTGTATGAATTATGAGTTAAACATAATTTTAGGCAAAATCATGATTCATCTGTGCCTGATTGATATGTTCAAAAGCCCATATGAATCTGAAAATAAATTAGTTTTCCCATTTTCCAGCAAGAAAGGAACACTTTTGTTACGTTATTTTACTTTTCCAAGTCAGTAGAGTGTGTGTGAGACAATTTTGACATTATTCTTCGGTATTTATTCATAATTCAAACTCTATCTGTTAGTTTTTATTTTGATATTGCAGTTCACAACAATGCCACTATCAACAGTAAAAAAGAAGGAGAAAAAGAGACTCATAGAACGTACGAATTTTTTATCCGTCTAGGATGGAAATTGGAAAATAAGAAAAGATCCAGACGAGTATGCTGCGTGGAAATTAAAATAATTATATTTGAAAAGAAAGGGAGAAAAAGCCAAAGTAAACTGAGAGAATATTATAATGTAGCATTAAAATGACTATCTGGTACCTATTTATAACAAAATTCTCGCTTTTCTGTAAGTATTTATTTCTGTTATTTATACAGAAATAAATACTATTCTGAAAAACTGAAAAACAAGAATTTTATTGTTGAATTGACCAGATTTTTTCCTTGATATGATCACTGATAATTGTTTTTATAAAAAAATATTATTGTTGTTATAATATTTTGATTATTTTCTTAATACAGAGCCCATTTTTATTTAAAGTTTTCCATTTATAATTCTGTTCCTGATTCATCTGCATAAAATTCTGATTCATCTGGGCACCAAATTTTTAAACGTAAATATCTTAAAAACTACTTTGTAAAAACGAGTCCCTCATACAAATATAATTATGTTATTTGGAATATCTATTTTCATATGAACATGTGTTACTGAGCTGAAAGTGAAATTAAAATTTGACCATATGAATCAGTCAAAGAATCGAATTTCGAAGAACTACCCTTAAAAGGTGAGGCGGTACGAAGTTTGCCCGGTCAGCTAGTATAAAAATAAAAATCAATTGCTGTTCGTTAGTCTCGCTAAAACTCGAGAACGGCTGGACCGATTTGGCTAATTTTGGTGTTGAATTATTTCTGGAAGTCCAGGGAAGGTTTAAAAGGTGAGGCGGTACGAAGTTGCCCGGTCAGCTAGTTAGGAATAATAAAAATGGTACCCTTTTAAAGGTTTAACTGTTCAATTTAAATTGATACCCAAACCATTCAAATCACGCCATTATTTGAGGATCCTATCCCGGATTAATTCTAAGTGATTTCATACTTTTGCTCGTTAGTATGTACTAATAATATTATGAAGAGGTTTAAGTTTGTATGTAGGGGGTAATCTTCGGAACTAATTAATAGAATTGGATTCTACACTACATGATGAATGATACCAAATTCATTCAAATCAGTCAATTCCAAGCCGGGATTCAGAGGGGTCGGTTTCCACTCGAACCAGATGCAGCTGAATATCAGTTTTTTACATAGGAGCGACTGCCTATCGGACCTCCACATCCCAGTTACTGGGTAATAGACTTTAGAGCTTCTGACTAACATTAACGACTGTCAAAGATCTACAAATGTCAGTCAGGACAGATGGTTTTACGTGCTTTCTGGGTTACGGCGGAAACTCACCATGACAGATGGTCACCCATCCACAGACCAACCTCGCCAAGCGCGGTGGAACCCTAAAGATCGGCTTATCGGCCTGTAATTATTTAGCCACGAGTTCCTCTTAAAGTTACTTGTGATCAGGAAATAATGGTCATGTATCAGAGACCACTAGTATAGAATACAGTCCCCCAAATTGCAGTGATCGTAAAAGATAGTACCTACATAAATAAAATCCTTGTCAGTCCCTTGAATCGTAAAACTGGACTGTATAAAGGGTTTCTCTAATACTATAAAGACGATGGCCGGTCATCGTCGATGTGTCCGCAAACTAGGCGATTGACGCTCCATGCATTTTATAACCTCCATTCTTTGCAGTGACTCGATCATCTCGTCGCGTTGGTTTTTTTTTTTTTTTTTAAAGTTTTTGCCCGCATCCCAGGGCGCACCGGCCCGAAAAACTGGTCTTCCCCCGGACGTATCCGAGAGGGAACTCCAGTCCACGGGCGCACGTGGAGGTTTCCTGTCTTAGCACCCCTCGTCGCGTTGGTTTAAGAAATCTTTGCAGTAGCTATTTATTGAAATTTTATTGGGTATTTAGTTTAAGTCAGTATCCACGAGTTTAAAAAATATCCCACAGCAATAGGGTTTCATATGCGATCACGTTAAGTTTTAAAATAAGTTGATATTGCAAGCGTCACGATGTGGTTACCCCCTTCGTGACGCTTGCAATATCAACTTATTTCAAAACCCCTTGGAAGCACCTACCTTCCGTTACGCTACGTTCATTACTGGAGTAATCAATTGATGAAGCCATCTATCTGCTATAACTTCAGTTCATTCGTGATGGCAATTGCAACAGTTAATTATCGGAAACCCAAAACAAAAAACATGATAAATATGTAGTTTTAAGTTCTAATAAAAGTGTTAGTGATCATATTAGTTTAAAAACTTAGAATAGACATACTTACTATTCCGCTTACTTGACACAGGATACTCAATTGCCATCCTGTATAGCAATATATAGATGAAAAACAAAACACGATTGCCACGACGACGTCAACTCAATCGAATTGCATCATTATGTCTTAGTGGCAAGGTTGATTTTCACTTGTAGTTGGAATCGGACGCATCGCGTCGCATCGCGCCATGGGGAAGCTGTAGTTCTAAATCCCCACACAAACTTTTCATCCCAAATTGACTTTTCTCTTCAAAATCCACAACACTAATCCTTAAAAACCGAAAATTGGCGCCTTTACCAACTTCCTTTTTTAAATCACGCCAACAGAATACAAAAAGTACTCCAGAAGCGTTCAGGAAACAATTTCTTAGTGCCGAAGAGTTGGAAGGTTCATTAAAAATGTGGTGGTGTTCAACCAGCAGCTTAGAACTGGGGGGCTCTCGCAACTTTAATATAAAGTCTGCGGGCTTCGGATTTCTGTTAGTTATTTACAAGTCTGTTTCTGTCTAGTTGATGTTATTTTATGGTTAAAATGTTTCTTCAAAAGCGGTGTTTTGAAGTTTGTTGTGTATAGTAAAAAATGAGCAGTGGTGGCCCAGTGGTATCGGCCTACTGCTCTCACAACGGTGAAGGAAAACATCGTGAGGAAACCGGCATGTCCTAGAACCAAAAATTCGAAGACATGTGACATCTACCAATCCGCATTGGGCCCGCGTGGTAGATTACGGCCCACTCCCTCTCACAGAGAGGAGGCCTGTGTCCCAGCAGTGGGAACATTTATAGGCTGATGATGATGAGTAAAAAATGTCGGCTCCTTATTTGGGGATAAAGATTTGTAACCAGTGTGTTGGAAAAAAAATTTAGGTTTGTTTTAAATACACACATCAAAATAGTTTGCGATCACTTTGAAAATCGAAATCTTTTTTGTTACGGTAGATGCTAGTATGATTTCTTCTTCTTTTTAGATTATTATTTATCACAGGGTATTTCTATCTAATGGAAATTAGGAAACACACAACAAACATTTTTTTTGTTGGTAAAGTTCAATTAAAAAAAAATCGTCAGCTTATGTTAGTGATCACAAACTTTTTTGATTTGTGGAATTCTTTTTGAAATTTCCCAAGATATTTAAATACAGAAATAAGTAGAAAATATCAACAAATAGTTTAATTACCTGGATGTTTCTTATATTAAGACCAGTGTTAAATTTTCTAGTTTTTAGCTAGAATCCAGCTCAAATACAAACATGAGACCTATGATGATTCGAGGTTAACCAGAAGGATCTGTAACTCCTTCTACTCTTCTATAAATGATAATACAGCAGTAGTAAGCATTTCATAGCCTCAACTAATTTACAATAATTCCAAAAGACCTACATTATAATTTCGCTACCCAAATAAACTAAAAACCAATCACGAACCCTAACTACTTAATCCACTAAAACAAAACACACACAGATGTCCAGAACATAATTTACGTACACAACTCTGATCCTCTTTAATGTGTTAAGAACAATAAATACAATATGGCCGCCAGAGCAATCTGCTTAAAAACAGGATTTAAAGTTAAATTAACATTGGACCGGAGTGTCGACACCGGATACACTGTTTTATCATGCGTTTTAATCTCTTAAAATAATTTAAACTCTTTAATCCTTGTATGTGTTGGTCGGTCGGCTTTCGATGCCATTATTGTTGGCGATAATTTTCAGGCTTTTATAAAAAAAGGGTTAATAACAGCCTGATTTTATTTGTCAATAAGGCTCAGATTTGTCTGTTTTATTTTATTGTTCGAACATTGTTATTCGGATTTACAATTACAGCTACAGATTTCGGTGGAACTCGTTTTTTCTGTAAGCTGGATTTAGTAATGGAAACATTGATTGGTTCCAAAAATACAACTTGAAGCTATATCAGAGTAGGAATTAAGTCAATGCTTCTCATATCAGGACCAAAAAGCAAAGGATCCAAAAACGCCACTTTACCAATGTTGGTAACAGAATTGCGATAAAATTGTTCTTTATCAATTAACAACTCTATTGCTGAAGAAATAGAATAGAATATTTCATTTTACGAATTTTATCAATGCACGTTGCGATAAAAATCGTAGAAATCCGCTTTATGCCAGAAATGCAGGAACGATTGCCAAGCTTGGGAAAGGCTGTGTCCAGAAGTATGTTTATACGATGACGCTTGGATTATACTCTCGTCCTGTGTAGAGATCCAGTGAATGATAGAATCACAGGTTTGGTCGTAGAAATGTTTCATTTGATGAGATGATATTACGATTACCATACGATAATTCTCCCAGCAGCATTCTAAAATTCCAATGATTGAAATACTACAAATATTTCGACACGCCACAGTACTCTTCATAAAATGGATTCCACCATTTTCTAAAATTCTTGTAACTGGTACTATGTTTCAGCCAGCCTTGATGGTTCATGAATTGGCAGAGAGTGCACGCGTTTAGAATCGTGGACTCCTTCATAGCGTAGTGGTTCCTCCAACTGAAGAATTCGTAGTACCTCGTCTTATTTTGAATTATATCGTACATTATTTTGGCTGCCGTCTGTTCTTCCATTTGTGAGGCCTCTATGTATGAGTTTGGGGGTAGAAATCTGTGAAAATAAAATTAGGAATTATTTTAGACCCGAATGTCATGCAAATATTTGTTCCATGCGGGAATCTAACCTGAAATACAGTAGCCAAACGCTCATCTTGTGAATTTCATTGCCACTGTCAGTATAATTTATTTACTGACATACTAAGAGTATATGAAAATTCGAATAAAAAAAATACGTTTAAAAATGATTTACAATTCGAATTATAAGTATAGAAACAACTTTTTTATTGATCGAATAGAGAGAAAACGCTAGATGCCATGCTGCGCGTGGCGGAAATCATTAAATTCGTTTTTAATTTTACCTGAAGACGAGAATCTGAGGTTCGTACCAGGAAACATTTTGTAGTTTTTGCCTACCTCCCATGCATGTATGGATGTAGTAAGTAATTACCTTTGATAGTTAGCACCACCAAGCACAACCGGCACAGCATTATTCTGATATCCAAACAGCACAGAGCTGGTGATAAAATCATCGGTCATGGAATCTTCGAAAGCTAAATAGAAGTAGTAATGCCTCCTTAATTTGTAAAAAAATGGCTTCATAGACGATCTTCCACACTTTTTGGTACCGCAAGGACCGTAAATATCAACAGTGAGGTTATATAGAGCTAGTTGTGCCTGCAAATTTTTGATGTAGTATTCTCTTTTACTGTTCGTACTGCATTTCTCCAGGTATACGGCAGCAGCCTGGGATTTAGAATCGAGGGAGCTTCTGAACTGTGCTGAGATCGGCTTCATGTCGTATTTCCAGTGGAGGTCTGCTCCTAATTCTTCGTTGTGGATGTTGAATACTGTGATGTATTTGTAGGGTATTGAGGAGTCCAGTCTGGAAAAACAGAAGAGAAGGTAAAATCATCATGTAGGCATATTAGCAAAGGCTTGGATAACTAGTTTTATTAATAATTACTAATGTAAAGGCATGATGTTTTAGGAAATATTAAAGTTTCTGACAGACGAATTGCTAGGGAACTCCGAACTAGTTTGATGCACGATCATAGCGATCATTCAGTAATTTAATAACTTATTCGATGGTTCAAGGGAAAAATACTGAATCTTAGATTTACAATTACAATTAAGTTAGCTACTAAAATTCTGCACAAGTGAAAATGGGTATTTGTGCTGCAATTGAACTCAATAATACAAAACTGCTAAAACTAGACCACTACTAAATAAATAGAAACATCTTACTTGTACGTCCAAGTCCAATTAAAATAATCATCATACTGAGAACTGCATACAGGATAATTATGAGAAGAATCGTTTGAAGCAAAAATATATTTCTGAACCAAACTCCTCACTTGCGGCAAATGTGTGAATCTAGCGTAACGGCTGACATCTTGGGCATTGAAAACTATAGCATCGAAGTATCTCAGGTCTGGAAAAAGGCTTCTGTTCATCGTAAAGTAGCAATTGAGAAAAGCGCAGTGGTTCCTCACGAAATATGTCTGTCCTTCTTCGTCTATACCAGGAACATGAGTCCACAATAATATATGCTTCATGTCTGCTATATGTCTTGCGATTTTCTTCACAGTATATGACGGATCTTGTCTCTTGAGAAAGTAGCTGATGAGCATCAAAATGGTTAAATGCATGAGAACTTTAAAAAATTTGGTTATCCGAGCCATTTGGTTTTTAAATTTTTTTAACAGAATGCAGTTGGTTGATGAATTTGTAGAGATGAAACAGTCGTAACGATTACTGGACGCGTTGTGTAAAAAGATGTTCATTGTTCGGACGCAAATGCTGAAGTTGACACAGAGATTTCTCCGTAGTTGTTTACCTTTTTGGATGTTTTTGCTTTCTCGCTTATTGGCGTTAAGTTTTCAGAAATATGTCGGGAAAGTTCTCAAAGACGTGCATAGTTAAGATGCATCGCATAGCTTTGTAGTTCACTGGGTTATTGTAGTTTTGCAATATTTGCTTTACAACATTTATCCGTTCATAGCTTTATACAGTCCTTTTAGACTGTTACCTGTAAAAAATACAAAAATGTAGCCGAAATATTTTAATAAAAAGAAATTCATTATTTGATTTGTCACAATACGATTTGGCGCGCATTTTTCCAAAATGGCGACAATGCTTCCCGCGCTTATTGTGCACTTGATGTGGGTTCGGGCGGACAGCCAACAAAATTGTCCGTGTTTTTTGAATGGCTTGTCCGATTAATGTTGTTACAAGGAAATCATTTTGATGGACGCTTTAGAAAACATTTTTTGTGCTTCAAATGTGATGTATGAATGTGTAAGGGGAAAATAAATACGAAAAAAAGTTAAACGTCCCGGTACGCAGTGTTGGTTGTCACTGTCAGTTGTCAAGCTCATCTTTACTTCTAAGCTAGATTGATCAAGAGCAAACCCAATTTATATAGACAAATAAATAAACAATAACCATTTCATTGAAACAAAGCATTAGATTTTAATCCGTACTGAGTAATAAAAGCAAATTCAAACAAATTCCGATTTAGTTGCAAAAGCGTATCTCTACATTGGACCATTCAATAAATACCAATATTCCGTGTACGGAATACCATGCAATATTCAACTGGAATAGCGAACACAATCCCAGTCGATATGAACAGTATGTCAGTGGTTCCGTATGAGATTTAATACAGAGATTCGCAGATATTGTCAGGGTTGTTTAGTATGCAGAGGGTGGGAGTGATTTTCCAATGAGCGAGCTGGTACGAATGCAAAGACGCGATGTCTTCAGTGTGGCGCGGACAACGAATGCCTATTCTGGAAAAGTATGACTATGTATGGATCTTTTGGATTGTGTCCAACATTGATACTATGGCCGCCCTCTTGTATTCCAATACATTACATGGATCGATGAAGCCTTCCGCCGGCAAAGATGCGACGTTTTTAGAAATGTAGTGCAACTGTAACGTTTACGAGGTCTCTTGGCCCAAATGAGCACACACACGTCATTTGTTAAAACAAATACAAAAAAGTTTAAAATAACTTTTCTTTCGGAAGTCGGTGGCAATAGTCAATGACACAACAAAACAAAAGCCACCGACT
Source organism: Agrotis exclamationis (assembly GCA_950005045.1). Classification (NCBI taxonomy): domain Eukaryota; kingdom Metazoa; phylum Arthropoda; class Insecta; order Lepidoptera; family Noctuidae; genus Agrotis; species Agrotis exclamationis. The sequence continues at coordinate 14,954,739 of OX465429.1, read as the reverse complement.
TCCGAAAGAAAAGTTATTTTAAACTTTTTTGTATTTGTTTTGAAGTCGGTACTTTTTTTAAAAAAAGTTTTTATTTTACCCTTTTTAGTTTATTTATTACATATATTCAACCCAAATTCTTGTAAAATACAAAATTTTCTTATATATAATTATATGCACTAATCTTGTAATCCGTCACAACATAAAAAAATCCATATCTCTAAAACTACTGAACCGATTTTGATGAAACTTGCAGTGTACCCTAAGTTGAACAATACCTAGTACAACAAAAAAAGAATTCCTTAAATCGAACTTATAGTTCCGGAGATATGCGTGCACAAACATAAAAACATACATACATACATACACTTATGAAATTTGGCACATTTGTTCAGACGCTGATATAGACTAACATATATGAAAACTGGGCAGTTCTGATAATATTACATACATACGGGTCGAATTGATAACCTCCTTTTTTTTGAAGTCGGTATAAATGAGTTCGATTATGTGCACACTTGGGTATTCAGACCAACAACAAAAAGTGTACTAAATCGTCACGAAAGTTTATGGCGCTCCCTAATCGCGAGCATTCATCTGCAATGTAACGTTACAGATTCGAACATTATTTTCATCAGTGACGGAAGACAATCGAGCATCACAATGCGCACCTTGTGTCAAATCTATACTAAATGTACGCGAATGCTCGTCAGTCAGGGAGGTACCTAGTATTGTAATGTAATGCTCAAAGTCGAATCTATAATGTTACATTACACGCGAATGCTCCTGGTGAGGGAGTGCCTTTATGTTTTACTGAATAGAATGAAAACTTCCCTCATTTTGAAGTCAGTTAATAGAAACCTTTGCCTTTCAAAAGGTGTAGTAAAGTCCGCGTCACCACTTATGATTTGCGGAAAATGCGAGGTACTACATTTCTTTTGAATGCAATTTGATGTAAAGACATAGATAGATACTAGCGCCGCGTCTAAAGGTCACGAGTTGTGGTGCGAAGTCTACTCTACGATATCTTGAACGCACATCATCGTTTCAGCCTATTGCAGTCCAATGCTGGACATAGGCCCCAGGGAGCGCTACATTGCACGATCTCCTGCTTTTTTCATCCAGCCACTACCTTCTTCAGGTCACCGGTCCATCTTGCCGGGGGGCGTCTCACCCTACGTTTACCTACAAGCGGTCTCCATTCGAGAACCTTCGTACTCCACCTTTCGTCGGTTCTGCGGCAGACATGACCAGCCAAATGCCACTTCAGCTTGCTATAGTTTTCAACAATATCTATATCTTTGGTGCTTATGCCGTTAGACCTCATTCCCTTAGCGAGATCCCAAGTATAGACCTTTCCATAGCACGCTGCGTGACATGAAGTCGGTGGGCCAGCTTGACTGTCCTTGAACGCACAGTTGCCGCAAAATCTCTAGCATCTATCTTTTACCGTCCAAAACAATGAGCTAAAATCCACCGCCGCATATCCAGAATAGTCCCGCGGCAAGGTAGCGTGGTCCCGTCTGCTAATGAGATTCTTTGGGTCGCGGTTTGCATTTCAGATCAGGCTGTCTCGACGCCGACTCTGTCTGCCTTGTTCCACTGAACTCATGCTCTAGTAATGTACTGCGGACTTTAGTTTAACCTGGTTAGAATTAATACTACCTTGAATTTATGCGAGCCTAGTAGGTACGTGCGAGCACGGTAGGAACAAAATAAGATATTACACTATCAAGAAAATAATGATAAAAAGTGTGAAAGAAAATTAATTTGCATAAATTATTTTTTGCTAAACCTAATTTTCAATCTTCCAGGTTGAAGGTCATTGACGTTTTTGTTTTTGTCATGGTGGCATAATTTATAACCTACTTGTAATATTATCTTCTGGTATTCACGATTGTGACTATTCTAGCGTTATGTTTTTGAGCATTAAATAAATATATTATGTCTATCTATTTTTTTTTCAATGCAGATGGGAATAAAAGATATTTTCTTACTAAGTAGGTACTAGTGCAAATTCAAAGGTGGAATAGTCTATGGACCTAACAAGCTTTATTCGTTTCCTCGTAGGATGGATGATGATGTGAAGTTAAAATTAGGATTTATTATATTTGCTTTCAAAGTTGCGGGCAAACGTTTGAACGCATATACGTTTCGCATAATTATATCACTTTTTGTAGTTTGAGAACGTGTATTTTCACGTTTAAATCAAACATTACCCGCTCATTTTATGGCTTTTAAACATAGAAGTCATTTCACTATTCACAAAGCAGTCAGATTAAAAATAATTGAGCGTCATGCCTGGCTAAACTCTCTCAAAAGCGTACGCAATTTTCTTATAAAATACCAGAAATCTTCCTGTTTGCACATACTATAAATTAATAGGGTTATCCGAAGTACAGCCACCACCAATATGGATACACTTAAGGCGATGACAAGAGCTAATGTGCCTGATTGAAAAAAAAACATTTTAATCGATACAAGTTTACCTATTCAAAAGTTTGCTTTACTAGTTTTAGTACTTAAGCAAACTTTTGAGTAGGTAAACTTGTATCGATTAAAATGTTTTTTTTTTTACTAAACTGTGCAATGTGATTGCACACAAAATGGTTGATTGCAATTTTTCAAAAATGGGATCAGTGATTTTATATCTTTCAAAATGTCGAAACGTGCGAGCGAGAGGTACATTAGCTCTTGTCATCGCCTCAACGTTTAAAATCAGTGTGTCCAACTGTTTTTTTAATTCAATAATGGTATCTTATCTTAATTAGGTAGGTACTAACTAAAATAAGATTTATTTTGCTGGTACTATCTGCAGGCCATACAAATATATGTTCCGTGCGGGGATCGAACCCGTGACACGCTGCGCAACAGTCGATCACTCAACCACTGCGCCAACCGTGCCGTCAATAAATGTAAATATTTACTCTCGGTACTAACTAAATATTAAAAAAAAACCAAATACCTAGGTATTTAAAATGACAAACTTAATAAAGACTAAACGGACCAAATTAAAACTAAATTAAAAGTTACAGGGTGTCAAAACTAAATTAGCTTTTAAAACTGAATAATTGTCTCTTACAACATGTTTGTAATTTAATATTCTTACGAAAGGTATGTAAAGATTTTAAATTGTAAAATTATCTGAAAGTTGCAATCATAGCCTCCTGCAGACACACGCGATTAATCGCGCGGGGCGACATGTCGCGGTCCATTCGCAGTATTTTTAGAGTGGAAATTAGCTTGGCACGTTGTCGCAGCGCGATTAATCGCGTGTGTCTGCAGGAGGCTTTATTCCTTTTTTTCAGTAATTTGTTTTTTAATTGACATTGTTCGTGAGTACACTCAGTCCATTAGTCGAATCTATTCGAATTTTCATATACAGCAATAACATTATCAAATCAAATGGAAGACGAATAGTGACTTTCCAAAAACGAATAAAATAACGAGGGTTCAGTAAGTCCATCTATAAAAGATCACACAATATGTCATTCATCCTATGAATATGTCATTTAAAATATGATTTGTGTAAAAAAGGAATAAATTTAGCGTGGAAATGTAACAATATCGCCGGGAGTGTATGAGGGGCATTGAAAAAATCCTTTTATTGAAACTAGCTAGGACCCGTTATCCATTATGTATTAGCTACTTGGGTGTCCATCTCCATTGTCGTAAGCTATTGAAGAAGTCTACTTATTCAATGTCGTCATAGCCTAGGGCTTAAAACCCTGGGCAAGTATGTGTCTTTTTCAATGCATAATATGGAGATAAACGAATGGCTAAACTAAAATTTTTAGGAATCATAACTGACAGCCAGTTAACGTGGAAGTCGCATGCTGAAGATATAATATGTATAGGTATATTAGGTATACATTTAAGCACAACTGCGTTAAGGGCGCATAACCAGAAAGTTGGCAACGTCGCAAATGGCTGTCAAATATTTACAAGTTTTATTTAATTTGGCAAATTTATTGTATGTTAATAAGAAATATTGCTCTGTAGTGCACTAAAAATAGATATAGGAATGCAATTAAAACACTGAATTTGATGTTGTAACCGTTTCAGGTATAAAAAAAAACCGGCCAAGTGCGAGTTGGACTCGCCCATGAAGGGTTCCGTAGCAGCAAGCATAGATTAGAGATATAATTATATTGAGATTAGTAAGTAATATACACAAACAATAAAAGTAACTTTGTTTTTCATAGTATTTGTATGAATGGCAAAGTTATGTTTGCGGTTTTTGAAAATGTACTATATCTCAAAAACTGCTAACTGTATCTCATCCAAACTAATTTTCGTTGGTAGTTTTGGTTGAGGTCTACATTATATATTTTTTTTAGTTTTATCATTCTCTTATTTTAGAAGTTACGGGGGGGGGCACACTTTTTACCACTTTGGAAGTGTCTCTCGCGCAAACTGTTCAGTTTAGAAAAAAATGATGTTAGTATCCTCAATATCATTTTTAAAGACCTATTCATAGATACCCCACACGTATGGGTTTGGTGAAAAAAATTTTTTTGAGTTTCAATTCTAAGTATGGGGGGCACCCCCAAAATTTGTTTTGTTTTGATTTTTATGTGAAAATCCTAATGCGGTTCACATAATACATCTTTCTACCAAGTTTCAACAGGATAGCTCTTATACTTTCGACAAAAAGTGGCTGTGACATACACGGACAGACAGACAGACATGACGAATCTATAAGGGTTCCGTTTTTGCCATTTGGCTACGGAACCCTAAAAATGCATTTGACAAGTTTCCAAATACTTTTTTTACACCTAAAACTATATATTCAGTGTTACGAAATTAATTATTGCATTCCCTTATCAATTTTCTAGTGCACTACAGAGCCATATTTCTTATTTCCTTTCAGTAACATCGCTAAATTAATTAAAACTTGTTAATATTTGACAGCTATGTGCGACGTTGCCAACTTTCAGAATATGCACTCTTAATGTTAATATAATTACTAACAGTACTAGAACAAAAAAAAAATACCTACATTCTATGGTACGTTCAAAGTTTATGTTGGACATATCACAATAATAACATGGAAACCTGAACTTACAAGTACATACAATCCATATAATTCTAAAACTGGATCAGTGGTTTGTAGGGCGCCAAGAGTCCGAAATCACACGAAAAGGAAACAAGATGTTGTTAACATGGACCACCAAGGAGGTGACATGACGAGTGATAGAGAAGATGACGTGCTCGTTCCCCGATGAATTGGGATAAGGGAGGGCGTGACGTATGATGATATGATCCACTAATCTGCACTGAGATGACGTAATAAATTTACAGCTTACTTCCTCATATTAGTGGTGGATAATAAATCATATAGCAAATGCTATCGTGGCTCTCACTTTTTGCTATTTGCTATAAATCGCACACTCATTCTGTCTCTGTCCGTCGCGTGTCGCTTCTCATAAATCGCAATCGCAGCTTTAGCAAAATAGCAAACTAGCAGTCTAGCACGCAGCAAGTAGCAGTTAGCAGACGGGGCGCGGCGGGCTACGTGAACCTACGCATATAAAATAGCAGCATAAAACTTTGCATTAAGCAAGTTATTGCCATATAGCAACTTTGAACACCACTACCTCATATAGGCCCAAATCTATAGACAAATTTAGTCTTAGCTCACGCTTAGTCAAGTATAACATAACATCACATCGATATTCCACGAAGGTTTAGGAAACGTGTACCTATAGGTAGTATGCCAACAATATACCTATAAGTTATGTTCTATCCCCACATAATAAGTAACCCAATACAAGTAACAGATGCAACTAACAACTTTACCTTATTCGTCCGACACCGGTCGATTCCGCACGGCAATCCCGTAACGTATCGTACAGCGGTCACTCGCAGCAATAATGCGAACATATCTGCAACATTCAGTTTTTGTCCCTACCTTGTCTCTTGGGGCCCACTGTCTATGACATATGCGAAGGACTGCCTCTAAAATGCCCCCTCCTGAATATATTTGACTATACGATATGAGATGTAAGCTTTTGTCACCCACCATATGTGCGACACAGATAGTTTTTTGCACGTCATATTTGGCCGCCATTTTTTGTAACTGTAGAATTTATATTTGTAGTATTTGCTTTCCGGGAATATTGTTGGAATTTATTCTACGTACTGAACTGTCCATTGTTATTTACTACGAAGAGTTATGTTGCGTTTTTATTTTTATTTTTTTTACCTTTTTTTCAATAGTGTTTGTTTTTCTGATAAAAACAGTAATTTGATTGGACTAACTTTTGAGGCATTGCAGGCTTTAGTTTTAAATAAAACATTAGTTTTGATAACAAGCATATTGTGGTTAAAAAAACAAACAAATCAGCATTTTCCCACGTTTTTATACACTCACTTTTCTTGTTTGTTTGTTTGTTTGTCGTTCCGGTTGGACTTTTGCAACTCAATTTTGAGGCACTTCCCGATAAGCTAGCAAGCTGAAATTTTGTACACGCTTTGAGTTCTGATGACAATACATGACTAGCTAAGAAACGTCGAAGGGGTTTGCTGTCAGGAATACGAAAAAAATAGTCACGGGACTTAAATCCAATATGGCGGACGTCCAAGATGGCAGACAGGCTATTAGAAACGCACCCCTGTGATATGGATATCAAATGAAAGGGTTTGCTATCAGGAGTACGAAAAAAATAGTCACGTGACTTAAATCCAATATGGCGGACGTCCAAGATGGTAGACTGGCTGTTTGAAATCCACCCCCGTGATATGGGTATCAAATGAAAGGGTTTGCTGTCAGGAATACGATAAAAATAGTCATGTGGCTTATGCTAGGCTAGGCTATTAATCCAATAGGTATGGCGGACGTCCAAGATGGCGGACAGGCTTTGAGGCACTTCTCGATAAGCTAGCAGGCTGAAATTTTCAGGGTAGCTTCAAACCCGATGAACAATGATAAAAATAATAAAATAATTTATAGATTGCAAAAATCTAAAAACCCACGTTTTTAAATGTCCTGAAAAGAAGAAAATAACCCTACGGGGCTGAGAGAGGGGCCACTCAAAACGCGGGGGCGTATCTTTGCAAGTTACATACGATCTCACGTCATGTAAATATATGCCATAAATAATCCCTTATATTATATACGCCCCACGTTTTGAGTGGCCCCTCTCTCAGCCCCGTAGGGTTATTTTCTTCTTTTTAGGACATTTAAAAACGTGGGTTTTTAGATTTTTTAAATCTATTAATTTTTAATATACGAGTACATATAACGATAAAAATAACTAACACAGGCCTTATGTGATTACTCGTTAATAACCACAAATAGAACTTTTGTGATTTGTACCTACATTTCCTGATCACCCATAAGTATAGAAATCAAAAACGCGAACATGTCATAATAAAAAATACTTTACGTCAACTTTTAATTGGGTTCAAAATTCTAACGAAACTCTAAAATAAACTTTATAAAACTTTCCGTGGTCGTTATGATGTGGGATTAGTAACAAAACCGATAGGAAAGGGTTAATGTATGTTTTCGAAACATTTCGTTTTAGTATAATCTATTGATTAATAATATGTGTTCAGAATTGGTATTTAAGTAGGGCTTCCAACCTTAATAAAGGATGTAAATTTAGGTAATGTATGATATTTTACCCTGTAGACAGGTAGTAAATGAAACAACGATAATTAAAAAAATGTACATATTTCTTTTATCAAGGGAAACCTTTGACGGAATCCGTAGAATACACTAAGCTTTTATTTTGCGTAGTAGTCACTTTTTTTTTTTTTTTTTTTTTATCGTGGTAAAATCATCAAATGAGTCCTCCCACCCCGGGCAGGGCGGGAGGGACTGTCAGACTTGTACTGACTAAAATCCACAGTGTCCTTCAGTAGCCCTTTATGTCCCGGGGTCACGGTAATGGTATAAGTCCCGCGACCCCGGCAGGCTTTGGCCCTCTAGAGAGGGGGCCCCGTCATTATGCTGACGCTCTTTGAGGCGCGCGTGGAACACAACGCGCCGTCGACCCGGGCATGGTCCATGGTCGGGCTGCGAGTTGCCCTTTACTCGCCGCCCGCATGCCCGCGCCTACGGTGGCCGGAGATCGTCTTGCGACGTCCGTCGCCGTGGGCGTCCACCACCGCGGGTGGGGCGGAGGGAGGACATTGTCCTCTCTCTCACGCGGCCCGCCTCCTCCTTCGCGAGCATTACTGCTTCGCAGAAGGAGGCGACCGCTTCCCACTCCGTCTCGCCCCGCAGCATGGCCGCAACCAATGCCGGGCGCGAGAGGTCTCCGCCTATCGCCGCCGTGAGGACACGTCGGTGCTCTGCCCAAGCTGGGCAGTCTTGCACCGTATGCTCTACTGTGTCCTCCGGGCGATCTTCGCAGTGGTGACACCCAGGCGTTTCCTCCTTTCTCCTTAGACACAGGTACCTCCCGAAACTTCCGTGTCCGGTGAGGACCTGCGTCATGCGGTAGGTCAGGACGCCGTGACTCCTATCCAGCCACTCCTCAAAGAGGGGTCTTACCGCCGCTATGCGTAGGTCACTTACAACACTTTTTGAATTATCATAGGCATGCAAAATAGTTTCTAATTTCAAAGTGTAACTGTTATATGTGTAATGGTTATTAATTAATTAAACACCAAGGGATTTTAAAAGATTATTTTACTTGAAAAAATTGGAAAAATTATCCAAGACCCAATCACAGACAATCCCGAACTCTCCAACCCATTACCACAGATAATGCTTTTTTTTTACATCATACTTCACCTTCCCTTTTAGACGAATACACCTAAAAATAATCAAGTAAAATCAACATTACAAATTTAACCTATTTATCGGCTTAACAATTCTGCCACATCTAGTTGTAATGACATTTGGTTTTGACAGAAGAGAAGAACTTGTTTCCTCTCTAATACTATCCTCCCTCACATTATTTCTACTATTACTCAAACAATCATTTTCAAAAGAATTATTTAAATAAATGTAGCTATCATCGCTACTCCTAGTTAAGGATTTTTTTAAATGCTTTATATTTCTCCTCAATCTACCCTCTTCTCCTTCCTTTTTAATCCAATACGATCTTGGTTCCTTACATTTTCCTATTATAGTTCCTTTTCTCCAAAACATATCCTTATCAGTTCTATGTACTATCTTATCACCTATTTTATATTCATTCTCTTTCTTCCTCACAATATTTTTCTGTTGAGAAAGTGACTGTTTTAATAATAACAACTTATGAATATTTGGCACAACTTTTGCATCAAGAAGCTTTGAATTTGTTGGTATAAGAGTACGGACCCTTCTACTGTTTAAAATTTGTGAAGGAGAATAATCCCATCCTGTTAAAGGTGTATTATTATAACTTAACAAATAATCCTTGTAATCCACTCTATCCTCAGTAGCTTTTCTCAGTATAACTTTACTTATATGTACAGCTTTTTCTGCCATCCCATTGCTTCGAGGATAGTGTGGGCTACTTGTTGTTAAGATCATATCCCTGCTCTTATAATATTTATGACACTCATATGAATTAAATGGGTTATTGTCTGCTACAATTTCTTCAGGATATCCAAACCTCGTGAACACTTCTTGAAATGCATTCAATACAGAATAAGAAGATTTGTCATTTAAGGGCAACACTTCGAGCCAATGAGAAAAATAGTCTACAATTACAAGATAAGATTTTCCCATAAAATCTAATATATCAGTAGCAACTTTTGCAAATCGTCGATTTGGTATTTTATGACTTATTAAACTGTCATGGGGATTAGCCGACCTAAATTTTTCACAAGTACGACATCTCATTACATAATCCTGAATATCTTTAGTCAGTCCAGGCCAATAGAACAATTGTCTGGCCTTCTTTATGCTTTTACAAATTCCAGGGTGACCTTCATGAACTAAATTTAGAACATACATTTTTAAAGATGAAGGTACAATTATTTTATCTTCATAAAATGCCAAACCTGATTGAAAATATATATTGTCTTTTAACTTAAAAAAATGTTTACAGTTATTTAAAACTTTATGTTCAGCAGGCCATCCGTTTAAACAATACAAATTTAATTGTCTTAAAATCGGATCATTTTTAGTTTCATTTTCAAAATTCTGTTTTCTGTCTGGAGACATGGGTAAGTGTGCAGTTATTGTATGGACTATTTGCAACATTTGTTTATCATTTTCAGTGTACTTTAATTTATTTCTAGAAAGCATGTCTGCAAAATGCAAAAGTTTACCTGGTAAATAATACACATTTAAGTTATACATTAGCAGTTTCAGTCTCAAACGCCTTAACCTAGGTGATCCAATTTTTGAAATTGGCTTTGACATTATAGCTACAATTGGTTTGTGATCAGTTTGTACATCAACACTAGAGCCATAAATATACCTATGGAATTTTTTAACTGTAAAAGTAATGGCTAAGAACTCTTTCTCAGTCTGGCTGTAATTTTCCTCTGTCTCATTCATAGTTCGGGATGCACAAGCTACTATTTTCATTAAATTATTATCATATTCTTGGAACAAACAACAGCCAATACCATTTTTAGACGCATCACATTGTAAAATAATTTTCCTTTTAGAGTCAAACGGTGTAAGTGACGGTGTTTTACATATATTTCTTTTTAGCTCAGCAAAGGCTAATCTATGAGCTGGTAACCAAATAAAATCAACATTCTTTTTAAGTAATTTAACAAGTGGGGCCATTATATTTGCCATATCAGGTACATATCTACGTACATAGTTAAATGAACCTATAATTTGCCTTAATTCATTTTGATTTGTTGGCTCTTTTAAACTTATTAACGACTCAACTCTATCTTTATCTAGTGACATCCCATCTTCATTAAACACCTGCCCTACATACTTTACTTCAGTTTGTTTATATTAAATCAAATCAAATCAAATCAAATTTATTTTTCTCACCACAATATACATCAATCATTTGACATTGTTCAGATTCCACAAAGATACAAAATTCAGGTAAGTATATATTGTGGGAGACTGGCGCCTAAGCTAGGCTCGTGGCCTGTGTTTCAGGACACCAGGATCCCACCCCTTTACATTTTCATTATAATAATTATGTATTTATTAAGCGCGCTGACAGTATATAGGTTGATCATACGACATTTTGTAGTTACGATTTATATAATATAATTTTATTTCAACGATGAATAAAAACATTTTTTGTATTTTTAGTAGTAGAATGTTAGTAGATGTATAGTATTGGTGTGTGTGTGTGTGTGCGTGAGTGTGTGGGTGTGGGAGTGTGTGAAATTGTGAGTTTAGGTCTGTGCTAGAAGGGTTTCAGTATCATTATAGTTTAATTTTAGTAGCCAGTCAATTATCTTTTCTTTGCATTTATTCTTTGTAAGACTAAAGATATGTAACTGCTTATGAGTTTTATTATATAGGTAGCCACCCAGATAGCAGAAGAACCGCCTTGCAAAAACAGTTTTATAACGTAGATGATGGCGCTTCACAGGGTCATAACGTCTTTTCCCTCTGGACAGTGTTGGATTATAAAGCAAGAGACCATGTTGTTTCAACAGAACGTGCAATATAAATAGTTGACGGACCGTAAGGACTTGCTTTTCTTTGTATAATTGTTCGGTGGGATAGCGATAAGGACGAAAAGACGACACCTTCAGTATAGCTCTTTGGGCTCTTTCAATTTCTATTAGAGTAGTTTTTGGGGCACCGCCCCATGTGGTGATGCAGTAACAGATTATAGATTGAGCCAAGGTATAGTACACTGATTTCATAATGTTATTATCGACTACATGTCTCAGCGTTTTGAACACGTATATAAGTTTCCGTAATCTGTTACTAAGAGTGGTTATGTGGTCTTGAAATCTTAGATTTTTGTCGATTGTTATTCCCAGGTATTTTACACTTTCAGCCTTGGTGAGTGGTTCGCAATTACACGTACAGGTGATTGGGTTTTTGCAAGAGTGAGCTACAATAGTATGACCTAATGTTTGGGAGGATGCATTGTTTTTTATGGAAAAAGCTAGGTATTTGGTTTTGGTTGTATTGAGGGTCAACAGATTGTCGCGTAACCAACTGGATACCCTATCAAAGCCTCCCTGTGCATGCCTATAAACATCTTCCCATGAAGTCGCGCTGAACAAGAGGGCAGTGTCATCAGCAAAGCTTATGATTTTTCCATTGGGGATAGTGAGCGTACCCAGATCATTGATATAGATGAGGAAAAGCGAAGGTCCGAGGACACTACCTTGAGGCGTGCCGTAGCCGCTAATTATTTGTTCATCACTGATGAATTCATCTATTTTTACCCTCTGGGTACGCTCACTCAGGTAGTCTTTAAAGAGGTCAAGTGGAAGTCCCCTGATTCCCAAACTTCCCATTTTACGTAAAAGATATTGAAAATATTGAAATTTACTTTTGTTAAAAACAATTCCTAATTCCTTAGCCTTACTTATAACACCATCTAGAGCTTTATCATGTTCTAATGCAGTATCTCCCATTACCAATATGTCATCAGCCCAAACAAACATTTGGCATGTTTCCGAAGTGATTTTCAAGCACCTCCTGAAACAATTCCGGTGCATTCATTAAACCATATGGTAAAACTAAGTATCTATATACACCAAAGGGTGTTGCAAAGCAACATTTCCAAGATGCCTCTTCAGAAAGCAGTAAATGATGAAATCCTTCAGTTAAATCGAGAACTGAGAAAAATTTCTTTCCCTGTAGTTTAAAACTTAAATCGTCTAATGTAGGTAACATTTTAGGTTTCTTTACTATGACTTTATTTAAATCTAATGGGTCAAGACACAATCTTACTTTTCCATTTGGTTTCTCAACAATCACAATTCTATTAACAAATGCATTAATACTGATATTTTTAATCTTAATAATAGCCTTCCTAGCTTCTAATCTTTGCAGCTCTGATCTCAACGGTTCAAGTAGACATGAAGGAAGTCTTGGAGAAGGGTGACAAATTTGTACAGCTGTGGGCATAGTTGGAATTTCTACATATCCAGGCAGTCTACCTATTCCTTCAAAAACTTGAATATTTCTTTTTATAAACATCTCCTTATCATTATCAACAACAAGCGTGTGTACCCTCTTAATTAGGTTTAGTGATACACATGCTGGTAGACCTAACAACATAGTACTAGAATCTACTACCACAAAATTTTCATGACACATGTTTTCCTTATATTTACACATTAGATTTACAATCCCCATAGGTTTTACGATATTTCCCGCAAATGATTCAATTTTTATACTTGTTTCTTGTAATTTTATACCTAAATTTACATTTAATTTTTCAAAAACTTTTTTTGGCATTACACTAATGTCTGCACCTGTATCTAGCTTACATTTAATATATTGATCTTCAATTCAAATATTTTCAATCCAATCTGTATTGTTCTCACCTGAATTTTTCACTTCGCCACAAAATAAACTTTCATTCGACTCCGAATCTGAACACTTATTGACTTCCTGAACTTTTTTGACCTTACAACTTACTGCAAAATGATTTAAGATACCACATTTGGAACACTTTTTGCCAAATGCTGGGCATTCCCTTGGACCATGAACTTTTTGACATCGACGACACTCAAACTTATGATCATTTCCTTGATTTTCAAACTTCTTTTTCTTTAAAGTGGAGTTATTTTTGCTTCTATTAACCCTAGCTTCATCAACTTCTATTGTTGGGTTCATTTCCTTAACCTGGGAACGACTTACTTCACTTGATCTACATATGTTTGCAACTTTGTCTAGTGTGAGATCATCCATCCGTTACAAACTTTCCTGGAGTCCTTTATCTTGGAGTCCCTGAACAATTCGGTCCCTTAGGAGCTGGTCCTCTAATGTTTCCTTGGTACTTTCATAATTACATCTGGCGATAAGTTGTCTCAAATTCGTATAAAATTTTCAAAATTTTCATTTGTTTCTTGTCTCCGTTCATTGAACTTAAACCTCTCGAAGACCTCGTTATATTTAGGGTTTACATATTTTTCAATAGCTGCCACAACTGTCTCGTACACTTGAGAATCCTTTTCTGTCAATTTGAAACTTTGTATTACCTTTGTGGACTCCGGTCCCATCATATTTCTTAGTAGGGATAACTTGATTTTATCAGAGGCGTCATCTTTACTGATCGCCACTAAATAATCTTCAAATAAACATTTCCAAAATTTCCACTCAGTAGATGCCGATTGAGATCGAATGTCAAAATTTGGTGGTAACTTTACCTGGTTAGCTTCCATGATGTAAGTTTTACAAAAATACACTTTAGACTTAGTGTTTTCGACCCGACTGCGCCATGTTATATGTGTAATGGTTATTAATTAATTAAACACCAAGGGATTTTAAAAGATTATTTTACTTGAAAAAATTGGAAAAATTATCCAAGACCCAATCACAGACAATCCCGAACTCTCCAACCCATTACCACAGATAATGCTTTTTTTTTTTACATCATACTTCAGTAACCTCTATGGAGAAGAACAGACAAAAACTTCATGGACACTCTTTTAAAAATCTTCATCAACACTTCATACCCATGATATTGAAAGATAATAAATCCTACCGTGAAGCATTTTCTAAATAAAACATATCCCACATGTTAGTATGCCATCACGGTCCGATAGATATAACCAAATATAACTCGGTTCGGTTAAGCCCGAACCGTAAAATTAAATCACGCCTCAAAGAGACCGTGCTTGGAATAATTCTATTGGTTACCAGATTATTTTGCAAATATGTGTAAATGATAATTGAATAGAACCTTGAAAATTTTGATGAAGGAATGTGATTCTAATAACTAAAGAGGCTTTTTATCGTGGTAAAGTCATCAAATGTGTCCTCCCACCCAGAGCGGGACGGGAGGGACTGTCAGACTTGTACTGACTAAAATCCACGGTGACCCTTCAATAGCCCTTTACATTCCAGGGTCACGGTTACCTGATGAGGCAGTCCTGCGACATCAGCAGGCTTTTGCTCTATAAGGGGGCGCCGTCAGATTGCTAACAGTTCTTTGACCGCCGTCGTCGTCGATTCGGGCATGGGCCATGATCGGACGGCGAGTCATCCATTACTCACTGTCCGCATGCTCGAACTGAGGAGGCTGAAAACAATAGCAACAAAATCGATACATCTATCATTACATAACCAATAAACAATAAACATACATCGAACAACGAATCAAAGTACTAGGCTAGCATGAGACCGAAGACATCGATCACTGTAGGAACTAAGACTAACTGCGCGCGGACAGGGTGACCACGCGTCTCGTCGCGATCTATCTTCATCTGAGCACTGAGTTGTGTGATACTGTGTCCATTGTTACATTCGCCTACGCGTTGACACGATTTTTCATAGAAAAAATGTGATTTTATGTCTCCAGAACCAGAAGCCCTAGCATAACTTTCATGTTTTGTGACGTAAAGTAAACGGTAACTTTGACGTTAATTTGATGGAAACAATTAGTTCCTTTTTCTCACACTATAGGTGCTTTTTCAATTTCCACACCTACAATAAACGTCGTAAATACTTCGAGTACGCTGTGAGTACCTATATCAGAAATATTGTGATAATGCCTCAGCGGTAATGTGTAGTTGCCAATAATAATTGTGTATGATATCAAGGTTGACTATTTAGTTAGAATTGAAGTGCATTTTTCTCATTGTGTCAATCTCATATTAGTAATCTACGAGTTACGAGTAATCTACATATATAATATAACTAATATTATAAATGCGTAAAATATGTATGTTTGCATGGATGTATGTTTGTTATCCAATCACGTCATAACGGCTGAACGGACAGATAGTTCAACTTTCAAAAAATATTTCATGTTTTCCTCTCTGTAGCCTAACGCCGCGCGCTGCCTCCCGGATCTCATCTATCTATACCAAAATTCATCAAAATCAGTCTGGAATAACTCATAAGATACTTTTTGTCCGGATATTCTTCGATACACACGCGGGCGTAGCTGATATCAGTTAGCAAAAACATCTTTCTGATGCATTTTTACACAAAGTTCTCTACAATCCCGTGCCGTGAGACAACGGACTCACTCCCCAGATTGACTGATAGTCCCGTGTAATGGGGGCATTGAGTGATCACGCTCCAATCTGACAAGTTAGTTCTACTCTTTCGGGTCTGATCGATCGACGAAACACATCGTTCAGTCGGCGAGATGGATACGATATTGATTGACTTTTTTGAGCAACACAGATTGAGATGAATCGGCTGATTGAATGTTTATTTTTGGAGACATGGGAGGAAGTTGAATAGCTTTTGTTTTAAATGGAAACAGGAACTGACAGGATGAGAAAAATCTACTGAAGGGGATTGTTCTGTTATATAATTATGGATTATCGTCAGTTTATGTTAGAGAAAAGTGGTAACGGCAACCCGTGGTCTCAAAATTCTCGAACCTACTGATTTTTTGGTATATCTAGCGATAAAGATACCTCGTTTACCAAAATACAGAATGGTGACTTTTTTTACACGATTTTTTGAGAAATGAGAATCCTCAGTTTTAAATATACCGTTTTTAGGGATAACGTTTTCTTCTAACTTTTTAGATTTATCCTTGCAATGCGTACAAAGATCCATTAATGCCGCTTTAGTGATTTCGTAAAATGAGAACTTGAAAAAATATATACACATATAAAATGCTCTTAAAGACACACAAGAAAGAGAAACAGAATAGTAACAGTTAATTAAAATTACATTAAAAGAGATTGTCTGTAATTAAACATTGTAACAAAATGCTACACCACATATTCTTCCACCAAATCTTTAAACCCGCCTTTGCCAAGAGATAATTAAACCAGGGCCCAGTAAACAGTATTATCTAACGCAGATATCAACGCACGTAGGTATTAGGCAGTGTAGCCGGGAAATATGCAATATCGTCAGTACATGTCACATTATAATGAACGTTCAGAAACACCACTAACAAGAAAATACGAATAAACACAGCATTTCTTTAAAAAAAAGTTCGGTTTTCATCTTAGGTGTCAGAGTGTTTGCACAATTATACTATTTATTAACGCTACAAATATTTAAATGAACGTAATTAAATTTTAACAGATTTTTACATTCTTTACAAAATAATAACACCTCTCAACCACGGTAATATTATCTCAACCTCATCAAGTACCTATTTTACCTATTGCCTTTTTATTAAAAAAAATGATTTAATTTTATAAAAAATAGACAATCAAATACCCCCAGCTATCGCCCTGTTTCATTTGTTTCACAAAGAGAGAAAATGTAATAATGTTAATGTTTTTTTGTTGATAATAACCAAGTAGCTCACTCCAACATGTAATGTTAAAATTGGCAAACTATTTCATTTTGAGATGTGTGATCCCCTAATGCTTTTGATTTACGTAGAGGCCATAGATTTTTTTATGATTTTTCTGAAAATGAAACGTGGTTTATATTTTTGTTTGTTCCGAATCTCCATAGAATTTTAAATTTATTAAATTTGCCTTCTGCCCTTCCTTTTCCCAGTGGCCCCCTCTCTAGCGCTCGGTCGGGGTATCCTCGTTATTTCAGAGTTATATTCAGTTATTGCCCTGATATAATTTCCCCACATAGTTCTAAGCAATATTGTCAACTATTTAACATTGCTTTTCGTAATTGATTTACGTGGCGTAGGCGCTGGGGAAACTAAGTTTGTATGAAAATGTTGAGTTAGGTAGCGTTTTTGAATTAGTTTCTCATAGGTATTGAGGCTAAATAACACAGATCTATCTTCCAGGTTAAGCCACGCTTACCAAGGTTGATCTGTGGATGGGTGACCAAAAAGCATTGGTCCAAGTTGATATTTGTACACCTTTTGGCAGTCGTTACTGTTCAGAAGCTCAAAAGTATCTAACAACCGAAAATACTCCAGATAAAGACCGATTTTGCTTGATGCGATCGACCAAAATTAAGCGCATTGACTAAAAAAGCTAATATCAGACAGCAGTTTGGACCAAAACCACAGAAAAAAAATGTTGGGTCGAAAAAACATTAGAACCGATTTTCTTTGATTTACTACTTTGTCAGTAACAACCCTAATTTTCTGGTAAGACACTAACTAAAAGTGGATACTGTGACACCATTTTAGAAAGGTGATGAGACAAGGAAGTTTTTTCTGTAATTTGTACACCAAGTGTCATACATTTATTTTGAAAAATATGCTATGAAAGACAAGGAAAGTTTTCAGATATCTTCAAAACAGAAACTTTATGACACTTAATTTCCCAAGATATGATTATTTTTATAACAAACTTGTATTCACTAGATTCAGTCGTTCATATTCTATCAGAAAAGCATACATTCTAAGTGGTGACTATCGTTAATTTCTAACAATAAGCACTTAATGAGGGAGAGGTGGAAATTTTTCGAAAAATCTTTAAAGTTCGATATCTCTAAAACCAGTCAGTTTAGACCCCATATTGTCGGGGTTAATATTGTTGCAAATAAGGTCTAGTATCACCCATTTCAAGGACCGCATCGAATTACAAATCACCCTGTATTGATATTCAGCTGGATCCGGTTCGACTAGAAGCCTCAACCTCAAAATTAGGCAAAGCAGATGATGAAGTACATCGAACTTGTAACCAGTAAAAGAATTGAGCCTTATCCTGTTTTTTGTAAAGATGTCTAGTTGATTGGAAAGAGGCCGACTCACAGATAACCTCTTCTAGGTTTTGCAGAAGACAACCTATGCGCGCCACACATCAGGTGTTTTGCCATTACTTTAGTTGATGTTCATTTTTTATCCTCTCAGTGTAGAACAGACACTAAAGCTGTAGTGGCTATCTGTTTCTAGAATACAACTTTATAAGACCTAATTTGATAGAAGATGTTCTATGCAGACAGTACAAAAAGTTCAATTGAGTCGTTCAATTATATTTGTTCAAAAGAATATTTTCAAATCTGTTCGATTACGGAGTAAGAATAGTTATTATACTTAAACATATTTTTTATTGCACTTCAATGACTCGAACAGACTAGTACGTCTCTTTGTAATGGAGTGGGCTATGCAAAAATAATAAGATACCAAAAAAACTAGCCAAATACCGACTGTTATTTGAAGCATATCTAGAATATTGAATTTGAAGCATATTCTTATAGCCTTTAAAGTATTAAAGAAAATATCAAGCATGAAAATGAATACAATTTTCCTCTTCCAATAAATTCTCCTACAAAATCAGCGCAGTGCGTGCATTATCTTCGTTAAATATTATAAATATTTTATCAGACTTGGCTGCTTCTATTAAAGTCTTCAGCCCCTATAAAACCTCGGCTATACAGATAGCGGGTAGATAGCGGTAATATTATGATGAGTCGGTAGTAGTTAGCACTCAGTGTGGTATAATGATGCCTTGATTAACACTTCATAAGTAGAAAATTATTTTTTGCGAAAACAAGATTTTTATTTCTTATTTCTTGTGAGCTTGATTTTTAAAGATTTTATAGATGAACATGTTTAAGAAACTTAACTTTCAGCCAACAAAACTTATCAAAATTATTTTAGTAGTCTAATCAATCGGTAATGCTTTGTCCCACTACTGGGATAGAGGCTACTTCCTAGTGGGCTATAATCGGGTGCAGGTTGGCAGATGTCACAGGTCTTAGAGAGTTTTCGTCACGATGTTTTTTGAACGCAAAGGTGGCATTACGTTGTTATTAAAAAGAAATACACAAAGCGAAATTACTCCTTGAATCCACGACATAAAGCGGGTCCACTATCACGGCACCCACAGTTATAAGAAAGAAGATTTTCATAGGGCCAACATTGTTTAAGTCGCCCCGCTTCATCTCTGCTCGATAACATTGCCAGCTTTCACAGGCCTCCAATTTCTGTCTGATCTCCGCTCACAGTATAACCAATCTTTAATTAGATGCATCGTGCACGCTTGCCGCTGAATATTTCACGTGTTTCAACTATTACAGCGACTACCGACGCACACATAGAATGAGTAATTCGTTCCTGTAGCCTGTATTGTAGGAAGATTTATGTGAGTAAAGGATGGAGAAATTATAGGCTAATTCTGGCCGTTGTACGGGGTATTTTTAATTAGGTATCTTTTCTTTAATCGTGAATCTTAAAGTTTTTAGTTTGTCGAAACGTAAAGCCTCCTGCAGACACACGCGATTAATCGCGCGGGGCGACATGTCGCGGTCCATTCGCAGTATTTTTAGAGTGGAAATTAGCTTGGCTCGTTGTCGCAGCGCGATTAATCGCGTGTGTCTGCAGGAGGCTTAATGATACCGACGATGTGAATGAAGCATATTGAACTTATTCTGGCCACATAGCACGCAGAACTGATGGCCGATATGTCGATAGGGACGTAAGGTTCCCGAATGGAGACCACGCACTAGCAAGTGCAGCGTAGGACGTCCATCTGGAAGGTGGACAGAAGATCTGATGAAAATCAGAGGATCGCGCAGGATGCAAGCGGCTTCCAACTGGTCCTATTGGAAGTCTATAGGGGAGGCCTATGTTCAGCTGTGGACGTCCTGCGGCTGATATGATGATGATGATCTTATTCGGATTGGGTGACAATTTTGTTTAGTAGATTGCTGAATAGTCTACTTACTATTTACCAACAAAGCAGATTAAATTCTTCAAGTGGAAGTGAATGACCAAATCTGAAACTTTGAGCCATAGTGAAATTATACTCAAAAGAGTTTAAATTTCGATTTTGATGAAAACTTAAACGGCATCATTGGTTTTTTTAACAAATCAAATTGGAGTTAGTAAATGTGAAAAAATATAACATACAAACACACAGGTCAACAGACAGTAGATAGTATCGCTAATGAGGATCGAATTCTGGAAATAAAACATACGTCATGGATATTTAAAAAAAACAGAATCCATATTTCAGTACGTTGTATCGTACGCAGAGTGGGTAAACGCGCAATCCGATCCTTTTACCTACCCCTTTCAGATGTGACGTCATGTAAATATCTATTATTTACTAGCTGACCCGGCAAACTTCATACCACCTATTAAAAAAAATTGCTCACCTTTTAAACCTTCCCTGCACTTCCATAAATAATCCAAAACCACAAAATTAGCCAAATCGGTCCAGCCGTTCTTTACTTTTAGCAAGATTAACGAACAGCAATTGATTTTTTAATATAGAGATATATCCATTAATATTTTTTGTTCGTACTACCCGTACGTCGTCTACGTTCATCTGAAAACAAAATCTCCTTATTCCTAACCTCCTTTATCTTTCACTTTCCTAACTAGTCCAGCATCTGTCTTAGAATATTCTAGATAAATGCGATTGTATTTTTCAAAGCCTTTACACTACAGGCCCCAGTTATTAGGTATGCTGTCGGCAGCCACCGAGGGTCGGCCATTTTTCCTCATAAAATATAAATTCCTCTTATAAGTTTGAGTGATCTTCCTGTGGTTATACGTAATTTTACGACGAAAGTTTTGTTGGAGCCGTGTTCTGACTTGGCTATTTAGTTTCATGAGGTCGGTTTGTTACTTTGTGGTTTGAGAATATAGGGGATTTATACACTTTCCCATTAATACTATACAGGGTTATTTTTAAAACATTAACAACCTTTCACTGGTTGAAAGCGGTTTTAAACAACAACCGTTGACAATGTATGCAACACCTGATTTTTTTTTGGAACTTTCAGGGTTGGTTTTATGGTAAGAGTTGATTACAAACATATCCCACCAAAAACATTTCGTTTAAAAAAACTTTTTCAAAAAAATGTAACCGACTTCCCACAAAGAAGTTCAAAATAACCTACAAAAAAACTTTTCTTTCGAAAGTCGATGACTTTCTTTTTTATTTCATTGACTTTTTGTCACCGACTTTCGAAAGAAATCTTTTTTGTAGGTTATTTTGAACTTTTTTGTGGGAAGTCGATTACATTTTTACCGGAAAAGGTAGGTAGTGGCCATTGATATATTAAAGAAGGAGATATGGCGTGGAATTCAAAATGTATAGAAATCCGATGAAGCCACAATTGCCCCTCCATAACGCTAATATTGCGCACACAATTCTGTCAAAACAATACTACGAACAATTGCACACACGCGCCATCGATAACTCAGTCATTTAAATATAAACCTAATTCTTTACACTACAGCGTACTTTTTCCGTATAATTTACTCACACAAACAATTATCATTGTGTGTTGACGCGACACGGGGGGCGGATACGACTCTCCCGCTCAAATACAACGGACGCACCATGCGACATTACGGCTTGGTGAGGTATCGTTATGTCAGTTTTACATTGCTTGTCAAGTCACTCAGTGATAGACTGAGGTGGTTGTAAAAGAGCAATGTATTTAATGCAAAAACAATACAGTCGGAGTAATATAGGAAAACAAGAATAAAGTAGTACAAGTGATAGCTGAGCGAAACGGTCACACCAAGGCTTCACCGACACGCCCCCTTGCCACTTCTCCTGTTTTTAATATTTCTGGGGTAGTGGCCCTTGCGCTTCGCTTGACTCGTCTTGGCGGGGGGCACTACTGTGCCCCCAAATTAGTTACAGCCCCCGTGAAAGGTTGTTAATATTTTGTTTGTTGAGATGGCAATTTTGAGAGATGCAGTCGACTTGAGTTCTTTTTCATTTGGGCTAACAATTTTTCACAATGTTGCTTTTTTGCTAATGATAGTTTTGTTTGCAATATCTTACTACAACATTGTGTGTCGTTTTACATTTTGTTACTGAAAACTTTTTTTTTGCAAAATTTGTTTGTTGTTCTTGTGGCCATAGATTTAGGAATAATTCTTACACGTTACAACTAATCCGCTCGGCTTAGCGGAGGTTACGAAGCAAATCAGCGGCGTTCCACCCCGAGAAGCAGTCGGCGTCGCTTATTCAGCAGATTCTGGTTTAGCGGATAAGCATCAAGAGATTTCATAAAACTCAATGCCTCATCACGTCTTCTTCAGCTACTGAACGCTCAGACAAGCAATGGAATCGATTTTCTCAACGATTTAAAAAGAAAGGAATTTTCAGATCTTATAATGTTCTTAACTATTTTAAATATTGATCTTTCGGTCACCCATTCTGAACAGCCACTAAGCTGCTACAGTGCTCTAATATAGCATACTTGCCGGGGTACCGATGGGTTACTTCATAACTCGTGATTTCGCGCGTTTAATGGACTTAGTTCAATGTGTTCGATGATGTACGCGCCGCGCGTCAGGGCTGAGTGACGGCGGGGCAGCCTAATGCCATGGTATGGTGTGTTTCATCGGTTATTTGGTAGAAAGTTATGGTATTATTTTGAAGTAGGTATTTTAAAAGGGGTTTTGTGATTTTACGGGGTCGAATTACTTTTGAAAGTGAAACTCTGCAGCATTCATCAGAATAAATTTGTTGTGACTACGACCAAAAAAATCGTGATACATTTCTTACTTCTTCATTTATTTTTACATGGGGCTCTTCAAAAAGGGCGCTGGTTTTGCAGGCATCCATAGGCTACAGTGGCCGCTTTCCATCAGGTGGGCCGTATAATTCTTTTTTGTCGCCATAATGGTATAAGAAAGAAGCAAAAATGTGGACAACCACTGGGTAATAACTGCCTCCATAACTCGCATGATAGCGGCAGTGGTGGAAAACAAACGATAGAAGTTCTTTATGGGAATCATGACAAATGAAACGCGCGCTTGTCGCATCACATGACAGGACTTTAAATATTTGAACAACCTAAAGATTAATTTAAGCACAACTGCTTTCCAAATCTCACTCAAACTTTTTCGTCCAAATCAGTTCAACCAGCCATGATCATAAGTCAAAACTAATTAATTCAACATCCGAATTACTTCCCGTAAATACTCGGATCGATGACAAGCCGAGAACAACAGACGGTTCATTGTAGACGCATCTCAATAAGCCGAAAGCCGATTATTCAGTAATTTGCATCGGAGCGGGCACAACCCTATTACCATGTCAAAACCCGCGAACTCAAAGACAGACTGTTTGGCGCCATGTTAGGCAGAGGATAATGGCGGGAAATATTATCTATGGTGTTGTGAATCTGTGGTTTCTTTTTTGCTGGAACTTTAATTGCTTGAGGACTTTACTATGCGACTAAGATTGTTTGTTCCAAATAGATACAATCGTTCTAGAAAACACAAACTATTTAATGTCCCATTTTGACGCACTGAAGCCCGATCCACCTCCCCTATACGACGCAATGCGCTCGTGGAGACCAACCCTGGATTGAACTTGTTTGCTGATGAATGGAAGACGATAATGCTAGAATATCTGCGATTCTGTGAGGAAACAGAATGAAAGGATCATTTTATTTAGTATTAATGGCATTTTTAGCTGTACTAAATGTATTAAATAAATAAATGATAAGGAAAGACACTGTGGTAGTGCCATTATGATGAGGTCATGCACACTTTTGTGCACACGGCTAGCTCCTAAACATCAAGCTTTACAAAAACAGTAAATCGTGGTCTCACTTTATATGATCTTTTCACACATTCAACAATCAGGTTATATTGGTTTTGCATAGATTGATGTAGCCGATGTTGGAGTGCGCCTTTCAGCCGAAAGTCTGACAACCAAGAGGTCTTTTACCAAGAGGTATCGTTGTACCCAGTTACTGGGTGGTGCAGGTCAAACAGGCAGTCGCTTAATTTAAAATGGTGATATTCAGCTGCATTTTGTTCGACTGAAAGTCCACCCAAAATAGTTGGGAAAAGTCTAGGCAGATGATAGAATGTTATACATGTACTGTACAATGTGTTGTGAAATATACAAACGGTTTATACTACTGTTTTTCTAGGTATTTCAAGTGGCGATGTCTAGACGCATAAATAAGAGAGCGTCATATGTAGAAAACTTTGTAAACTTTCAATTTGGTTCGTGTACGGTTTTGGTATTTTTAATGGTCATGGCGTGTTCAGGTAGTTTTTCAGTTTATTTTTATATTTTCAGACATAGAAGGAAGAATGGGATAATTTTCAGGTTTTTAGGTCTGAAGTAAAGTAATTATTTAGAGAAGTTGTTACTTGGAATTTATGGCTCTACTACTCTGTTAAATACTCGTAACACTTCAGCCACGTGAGGGTAAGCATACAAAGAGTCATTTAACCGAAAAAAAGCAATCGAATAACGATGATGATTTGATAAGTCGAAAAGTCTGCCTGGATGACATGGTGGAGCATACGATGGAGAATTGTCTGGCTTTGGCAGAGCAGCTCTCTGTTGAGCTAACGTAGTAGCAACAGAAAGCAAGCCAAAATAAAACCTTGATTTTTCAGAATTGTCCCATGTTTAAACCGATATCACTTCAACTAGTCTTTATAGGTGATGAGTTCATCCAGACGAAAATAAAGGCGATGTAAAAGAGAGTTCAGCTTTTTAATAAAGGTATATTTTTGTTCCATCAATGGTTGTCACAATCGTTTAATAAGTGTTGCCATGGTGCCTAAAAAGATAATCATACCATAATATGAATTTGTAATCTGATCGCGAACTTTGCTTTTGGACTAATGGTGGCGCAGTGGTCGAAACAATAAAAACAATAAGTTTAGAAAAAAAGACCATAGAATTCTGCACTCCACTCAATATACTTCTTTAATTGAGTCTTTAATAATTTTGTGTCTGCGTAATTTTCTAAAAAAAATCGTGCTATTATTAGTTATAATTGTATAAATTGTTTAACCATTCGTTATAAAAATATACTATTAACAAACAGCTTAAATAATGCTCAAACAACACGTCCTTAGAGTATTAATTATATAGAGTCGCCAGCATAATTATCAAGTTATTAGCAGTGCCCAATTTTAAATTATTATTTTTAAAGAGCAGTTGTGGCCATAGTGGTATCGGTCCCGACTTATTAGTTGTAGGTTGGGTTGGGGGTTTGAACCCAGCCAGGCGCATTACTTTGTGTAATTTATTCATAGTATATCAAAAAACATCGTGAGGAAACCGATATGTCTTAGAACCAAAAAATCGAAGACGTGTGCCCGCGTGGTGGATTATGGCCCACTCATTCTTAGAAAGTGGGAATATTATAAACTGATGATGCCCAATTTTCGGCAAGTCGGAACATGTTAAAAGGTTGTCCACTCAAATCAGGAAAGCTGGCAACACTATTATAACAGTATAACTGAAAGCCTGCCAAATCCCTATCACATTAAGTTTCAGACGGTGCGATTTAAAAAATAAAAATGTTTAAAAAATTCTCAAAGTTTCGCGTCGAGGATTGCAAGTCGATGCCTAACTTCGGCTGGGGGAGCTTACAGAGCTAACTTTGGAACGTTTCGAAAACTCGACTTTATTCAATAGCATACTTTTTCGACTATTAGATATTTATGGACTTGGTTCCGCGTGTCTGTGCAGCTTATATTGCATGCCGATTATGGTTGAATGCGTTTTTTTCTTAGTAGAAAAAAGTATTTTTGGAGTTTTCTTTTATTTTCGTATTACAGAATACAACTAGTCTTACCAATTTTAATTTAAGTAAGAGATAAGTGTTAAACGAATTTAATCAGTTTTTGGCATCGGATTGAAGATTATTATGAGCATATAGGTACAATTTTTTTAATAAGTAGGTAAGTACCTTGTATGACTCTTGATCTTAGAGTTTAGAATCTAGGAATTTCTCCTGTATGCGTGTGATTACAAACATTTTATAGCGCTTTCACACTAGCGTTTGTCCAGCGTAGGCGTTCGACAAATGTACTACGAACGAACACAGAAACGGAACGGTGTGTGTGTGTGCGCTGGTGTCAAGGCACTCTTAAACTTACCTAGACGAACACCTACACCCAGTACAACTACTTGTAGATCATACAAATATTTTTGTACAATGCGGGAATCGAATCAGCGACACGCAGCCCAGTAGTCAATCGTTCACATATATTATTTATTTGTGTTAACCGTTGTTTGAGCAGTGGTGGCCCAGTGGTATCGGCCCCAACTTACGTCGTGGGTCCGAACCCAGCCTGCCGCATTACTTCGTGTAATTTAATTCATCACCACTGCTCTCAAAACGGTAAAGGAAAACATCGTGAAGAAACCGGCATGTCCTAGAACCATCAAATTCGAAGACATGTGACATCTACCAACCCGCACTGTGCCCGTGTGGTGGATTATGGCCCACTCCCTCTCAGAGAGAGGAGTCCTGTGTCCCAACAGTGGGAATTTTGAAGGCTGATGATGATGATGAACCGTTGTTTTATCAGTTGACTAGCTTTTGCCAGCTTCGCCGCTCACCCCCCGCCTTATTGCCTATGTCACTCAGGACTAAAGCAGCTTTCAAGTGGTGAAAGAATTTTTGAAATCGGTCCAGTAGTTTTTGAGTTTATTCATTAGAAACATACACACACACACAAATAAAAATCTTTCCTCTTTATAATACTTGTGTAGATTGATGGAGTGCTAGCGGATTTTACTTCTTTGTTTAAAGTCAATCATAAAGATTTACGTGACAAAATACCGCGAAGCTTTTACACCAAAACCAAACATCAATACATTTACGACTACACAAACGAACAAAGTTTTTTTTCCAACCATTTTGTTTATTTTCCCCGTATTTTCTCGTCGCGTTTTCACGTATTTTTTCGTCGACGCTTAGTATCGTGAGGTTGACAGTTGCTATCTCTGCTCGCTCCGCCATATTGGCGCGACAGTGTTGCCAACTTGTCATTTTTTTAAATAGTTAAACGAACCGACTGTGTTTACAGTTCTTTCTAAAATAGTTTTACGTTTCACAGCAGCATTCCAACATCAAACGTATGGTAATGAAGATAGGGATCATTGTTGTATGGCAGTGTTATCAGTGGCAGCAATCTAAAAGCAACCTTGTCTTAACGACAATAAGGATAATTGTAAGTTTGACAGTGATGTCTATTCAAAAGTATACTAACATTGAAAGAGTTCAGTTGGTTTTGAGCAATTTATTGACTTGTTTGTGTATCTTGGTAGTGTTTTAAATTGTAGGTTTATTCGTAAAATGTTGGTTTCAGTTTTTATAGAGCAAACTTTTCACCAGTTCGATAGTCTAAAACACATTGAATGATTGAACTGGAGACAATCGTAGTTATGATAATATTATGTATGTATATGACGGAGAATTACCGTCTCCAGCATTATTATTGGCACTTAGGGCAAAAACTGATGTATGTGGGGACATCAGTTTTTTTTCCGAACTGAATTCGAAATGATGAATGAAATACGATGAAATGTGAACAACACACACAAAACATGCACACACACTTGTAAGAATTCACAGTGTTCGTATAGAAAACGGATCAGGATTCCTGATCAGGAAAACTGATGTATGTGGGGACCCTTATAGTGGGTCCTTTTTGCTGTGGGCGTCGCCGGTGGGTAGTGTTGGATAAAGAAAGCAGTCTTTTGACTATCATCTTGTTTTATTTTTCCTATTTAGCACTAATGAACACTGCACTATAACTGTACTTAAAAATGTCTGTGTAGGTATACGTATCTCAGATCGCGGGATGGTTTTAGCGATCCGCTCGCGCCGGCTGCCAACAGTGAAGTGCCGTCGACTCGCCTGCGCGCGCCACACTAACTCCATCTAGCGCCACCACGATGACGCTGCGCTGGCGTTCCGGATACGACTCCATTCCGACATTAATATTTATAGCCTCCAGTAGACTGCTCCTAGACTCAACTCGACTCGTGGACTCGGGTCTGCGAGTCTAATCTCTTAGTCCGTCAACGTGGATACGGGATACGAAAGTAACTCGAAACCTTTGAGTGAATCATACGAGTACATCTTATTAGTTTTGAATTCATAAGTTCAGACAACACATCGGAAGTCGGGACAACTGTCCAACCATGTTATCACCGATTTTTAGTTTGTATCACTAACTAATCTTATGTCCGTAGTTAAAACTTCAGAGACGTCATCGGTCGAAGTTACGAGTTTCGTGCTTAAATAATAGTATCCCTAGTCATTTATCTTATCGATCAAATCTATGTAATTTCATATCAATCGCCGATTACGCGCTCCACCCACTGCACCGCGCCCCGTCGCGTAGCGCGGGATATTAGATTTTTCATTGTATGCAAATATCTCGATTTGTATAGAAATCACGCCTAGTACAACACACTGCCCCGCGCCCCCGCGCAGATTTCGCGGGACGGCAGATTCTGCCAATCTGCGCGGAGGCGCGGGGCGTGATATGGCACACTCGGATCTCGACGTAGAAAAATTTATATGATTATGGAATTGAGCAACGCACTGCAATTTGGGATATTAAAAGCAAAGAATATAGTGAATTTTGCTTAATAAATAATCAAAAGATGCAGTTTACATACGTGTGTAGCTAAAGAATTTATCTTCATATTTTCTTAAGTCTTTGTAATTCAGTGCAAATGATTCATTTACAGATCTCGATTGTAAATAGGGATGTATCCAAAATCTTCTATGGACGCAGTGTCTTTTAATTCTTGATACAAAAACCAAAATGACAATATAACTGCAACATCTTGAAATTGAATAAGTTCGTCCATTCTCTACGACGACCGTCGACAACACAGTGAACATATGAGTTTATTTAGTGCGAGGTCATCGTAATCTGCGTCACCGCGCGGGGGAGCAGATTACACCGCTAAGTAAGGCAGATCTGCGCCTCCGTCGCAGCGCGCGTTATCTGTCGCTCCGCGCACCGCGGCGGGACGCGTTTTCAGTGGGTGGAGCGCCTTAGTCGAAACATAAACAAATGCCGGTCTCACTTCATCGTATTGGGGATAATGCGATGAATTCGAGATCACCGTGTCGACACTGCTCAGGTAACAAATGTAGGTAAACAATTTACTAAATTAAAACAGTGCAAACTATCCAATAGATCTACAAGTCATGACTATTCGACTAACAGTGTTTGCGTGTTCGATAGTAGCAATTACAATAATTCAAACGACAGCGCTCGGCCTATCTATGTGTGTACATTAGCTAATACTGGTTATGTTAATGTCTGTCTGTCTGTGTGACGAATGTGGGGGCCATGGCGGTTAGACTGGGCCATTGTGTGATGGGTAGTGGGAGTACATGGAGAGTGGTTGGCCGTGTTGAGAGAGAGTAGTTTAAACTATTGAGAGCTGATGCAAACTTTGAATACAGCCTCACGATTTATATTTTAACAATGACCGACACTAGAAATTTCTCAAAAAGGTAAGAAGAACGTCACCCTACGCTAGGAGATTCTCATGTATCGTGGTTTGCAAATTCATATACACAAACAATTCGCCTTTTTTATAAAAAAAAAAACATTGCCCCACACTAGGAATTTCTCCTGTGTCATGAGTGCGTTTGCAAACA
This sequence comes from Agrotis exclamationis, assembly GCA_950005045.1. Lineage (NCBI taxonomy): Eukaryota > Metazoa > Arthropoda > Insecta > Lepidoptera > Noctuidae > Agrotis > Agrotis exclamationis. The sequence continues at coordinate 14,924,480 of OX465429.1, read as the reverse complement.
TAGAAACTGACATACAAGACAACCCAGACCCGGAACAACTACTTGCAGATCATATAAATACTTATGTCGTGTGGGTATCGAACCCGCGACACGCTGCGTAGCGATCTAACAGACACTAAAAATTTAAAGAATTTTGTGTGTATTTGAATATGTTTCTACACTTTTTTTTAACGGTTATTGTCCCACTGCTGGGCAACTATCTTCCCCATTTCCCGCTTAGTTAGAAAGAAATTAATGATGAAATTATATTTAGTTTTGCAAGTAGGTTAATATCGACACTTTTACACGTCGTTTTTTAACAAACTAGATGAGGCCGGTGTTTCGTATCTGACTACTCTGAGAAGAAACAGCCGAAACAAACTCAGAGGTCACTGTCTCTTAAAGTCCAGACATTAAATTGGTAGTCATACGAGGGCCATGTAGGTTAACGTCTGAGATGGTCTTTTGAAGAAAGAACCACACGGATTTGAGTGGGCCTGTCCAGTCAGTGCAAGCATTTGTCAGTTACCGTGTAGCTCGACTCATAACTCAAGGAGCTCAACTTTAACATGACAATTAACATGTCATATACATGGTTAAATTTTAGTCTTTTTAATCCTATTCAGGGGTCATTGTACTCATCATAACGAACAACTTTTACTATGGGATGAAACCTGAAATCGCGAAAAAAAACAACTGCTCAGTACATTTATTTTCGCCTAACTCGTTAAAATGTAGGTACTGAGCAGCTGATTTTTTTTCGCGATTTCTTGTTGAAGAGGATTAAAACGACTAAAATTTAACCATGTATGTGAGAATACGAAAGTCGTATTTTTTATTTCGCATCCTATTAATTATGATGTCAATTTATCAATCTGTAACACAAATTGTATCTAACCTAATACAGATTGCAAGTGATACCGTGTACTAGTTTCTATCCCAAAGCAAGGTATAGATTTACCAGATATCGGTAATTGCAAATATTGATTTAAATTGTAAACCGGTGGTCAATGCATATTCATTGAACCGCGCATCTGTTAGGTGTAAATACAACATGCAGCTTTCAATGTAATAACGTTCTAGTAATACTTAGTAATTGCATTACTCTTCCTTTTTAAGCTGCTTGTGAACCCCACAGGCCTCCAACAAATGGTTTTAGACTAACCTAGTCAATCTTTTCGGGATCAGGGGATTGTCTATGCAGGATACCGTGGTCCTGCAACGCAAAGGGCAATCAAAGGAACGGGGAGGATTTTCAGTCGGTAACAGTCTAACAGCCGCTCCGCGTAGAGATCCAAGACTGGTTTAAAGTTTACCACCCAAAAATACATAAATCGAATATTAATTTTAGAGAGGCTAAATTTGTTTGTTTGTAATTTCGTATACGTGGAGTATTTCCGGAACCATAGATCCAAATATATTGCTAACCGACTTCAAAAAGCAGGTGGTTCTCAATTCGATAGGTATTTTTATTATAGGAAGCTACATCATTCTTATAGACAGTAAATTATATTAATATTAGCTAAGGTTTTTTTTTTTTTTTTTTTTTTTTTTTAGCGTGGTAAAATCATCAAATGAGTCCTCCCACCCCGGGCAGGGCGGGAGGGACTGTCAGACTTGTACTGACTAAAATCCACGGTGTCCTTCAATAGCCCTTTGCGTTCCGGGGTCACGGTAATGAGATAAGTCCCGCGACCCCGGCAGGCTTTGGCCCTCTTGGGCGGGGCCCCGTCATCGTGCTGACGCTCTTTGAGGCGCGCGTGGAACACAACGCGCCGTCGACCCGGGCGTGGTCCATGGTCGGGCGGCGAGTTGCCCTTTACTCGCCGCCCGCATGCCCGCGCCTACGGTGGCCGGAGATCGTCTTGCGACGTCCGACGCCGTGGGCGTCTACCATTGCGGGTGGGGCGGAGGGAGGACGCTGTCCTTTCTCTCTCACGGCCCGCCTCCTCCTTAACGAGCATTACTGCTTCGCAGAAGGAGGCGACCGCTTCCCACTCCGTCTCGCCCCGCAGCATGGCCTCGACCAATGCCGGGCGCGAGAGGTCTCCGCCTATCGCTGCCGTGAGGACACGGCGGTGCTCTGCCCAAGCGGGGCAGTCTTGCACCGGATGCTCTACTGTGTCCTCCGGGCGATCTTCGCAATGGTGACACCCCGGCGTTTCTTCCTTCCCCATCCGACACAGGTACCTCCCGAAACATCCGTGTCCGGTGAGGACCTGCGTCATCCGATAGGTCAGGACGCCGTGACGCCTTTCCAGCCACTCCTCAAAGAGGGGTCTTACCGCCGCGATTGCGGCGTGCCCGAACCTCGGTTGCGACAGTCGTTCCCTCCATACTGCCCTGAGATCGCGCCGGACCTCTTCCCGCCGCGCCTCGACTTGTCGGGGCAGCGGGAATTCTCCCCGGCGCCGCGCCTCCACGCGCTACTCATAGACGCGCTGGAGGGCGGTCGCCTCCAGATCCCAGGGCAATAATCCGGCAAGGAGGTTGGCCGATTCGCCGGCGATCGTGCGGTATCCTCGGATCATCCAGATAGCCATGACCCTCTGGCATGCGACCAGCCTCGCTGGTCGCGTCCGCATGCTCAGGGCCCACACGGGGGCCCCGTAGAGGGCCATGGACCGCACGATACCGGCGTACAGCCTCCGGCAGGAGGCGTTTGGCCCGCTGAGGTTGGGCAGGAGTCGCCTGAGGGCGCCTGCTGCCCGGTTCAGCCTTGGGGCCAAACGCAGGAAGTGCTCCTTGAAGTTCCACCGGCCGTCGAGGACGAGTCCCAGGTACTTCATCGTCCTCCCGACGCCGATGCGAACCCCTCCCACCGTTATGTGGGACTCTGACCGTGGCGCGTTCAGACGGCCATGAAAACACATGGCCTCTGTTTTGTGGAGCGCCACGTCGAGTCCCAACTGCCGGATCCTTCCAACGACTGTCGCGACCGCTTGCGTCGCCAGGTCGGCCGCCGCCTGGTGCGACTCTCCCTCCGCCAGGACGAGCGTGTCGTCGGCGTAACATATTACGCTGACGCCGTCAGGGAGGTCGCCGCGCAGCACCCAGTCGTATCCGATGTCCCACAGGTGCGGCCCCAAGACCGAACCCTGTGGAACACCGCACGACATCTCTCGCCGGTTCCACTCTCCCCGGTGACCGGGGTAGATGACGGCTCTGTCCGTCAGATAAGCCTCGACTTTGCGACGGAGGTAGGTCGGCACCCGGTGATACCGGAGTGCCTTCCTGATGCAACTCCAGGGTAGGGTGTTAAAGGCATTGGTGATGTCCAAAGACACCGCCAAGACGACCCTGCCCCGGGCTACTGCATCCCCCGTCGTGAGGGCTCTCACGCGCATGATGGCGTCCACCGTCGAGCGCCCCCTGCGGAAGCCAAACTGGCTCTCCGCTAGGTTCGGGCCCACCCGATTCAGGTGCCCGACGAGGCGGTCTGCAATGACTCTCTCAAAGAGCTTGCCCACCTCATCGAGCAGCACGATGGGCCGGAATGCGGACGGAGAGTCCGCAGGGCGCCCGGGCTTCTGGATCAGGACCAGCTTCCCCGTCTTCCAACGAAGCGGAAACTGGCCCCTTTCCAGGCATGCGCTAAAGAGCCCCCCCAGTCGAGGCCCGAGAGTCCTCGAGGCCAGGACCCAAGCTTTTCCTGGCAGGCCGTCGGGTCCTGGGGCGGTATTTTTGGCCTTGAGCCGTTGTACCGCCACTCTCATGTCTACCTCGGTCACCTCTGGAGCGTCGTAGACGTCGTCGTCGCTGTGGTCCGCGTTTGCGCCAGCTTCACCGTCAGGTTCCGTCGGAGGCGGAGCCATAGGCGGGGGAGTATGCTCCCCTCGCGATGGGGACAGGGCGCTCACCACGTCCACCACGAAGTGAGGCTGGAGACTCTGCGTCAACGGGGGAGCCCAGGGGCGGAGCTTCTCTCTCGCCCACTTGTTGGGCCGGCCCCATGGGTCCCCGTTCAGAGTCTCCAGCATCTCCTTGCGGGCCAATTCCTTGGCCCGCCAGATCTCGTCGCGGAGGACGGTCTTGGCTGCCCTGTAGCCCTCGTACAGCTCCGCCTCTACAGTTGCCGCATCCGGTGGTCGGGTGCGGCGCCTGCGGAACCTGGTGTACCGGCGTCGCGCGGCAACGCACGCCTCGCGCAGCGCTGCTAGCTCGCGCGACCACCAGTACAGCTGACGCCGGGCGCGTCCTTGCCGGACCCGGGGCATGGCCACGTCGCAGATCTCTGACATGGCCTCCCGGAACCACTCCGCCTCGTCGTTGATGTCGGCAGGCCTGTCCGGTGGTGACACCCAGGCCTGCACGATCGAGGCTTCCAGGAATAGCTCCCGGTCCAGCTGCTTCAGCGCCCATCGCGGACCACTTGGGTTCCGTCGGACTGGCGCGTCTGAGGTCTGGGCGGAGACGTCAAACCGGATATACCGGTGATCGGAATAGGTCTCCACCTCCTCTACAACGCGCCAGTCGGTGACGCGCGGTGACAGGTCGGAGGTGGCGAACGTGACGTCCACCACCGACTCGCCTCTCCACCGCACGCACGTGGGGACAGAACCCCGGTTCTCGATGACCAGGCCCTGCGCCAGGGCCCAGTGCTCGAGCCTTCTGCCCCGCACAACGTCCGTAAACCGGGAACCCCAAGCCACATTCTTGGCGTTGAAGTCCCCGAGGACGAGCGCGGTGAAAGAACCGAAGGCGACGACGACGTCTCCCAGCTCCGATAGGGAGTCCTGGAACTCGGCGAGAGTTTGGTTCGGGGAGAAGTATACGCCTATCACGGCGATCTCCCCGACCCGTGCTGCGACGATCCCGCGCCCTCTCTTGACGCGATCGAGGGGCGGGGTACCGGCGGCGGCCGACGAAATAAGGGTCATCGAGCCGTTCAGGTCCGCTACCCAGTCATTCCTGGGCACGACAAAGTACGGCTCGGCGACCACGGCGACGTTGATCAACCACTGCGCCATGCTCTGGAGCAAGAGATCCTGAGCAGCGGCGCAGTGGTTGATGTTCGCCTGGAGGAAGCGCAATGGAGACATTAATCGGAATCCATTGCAGCCTCCTCCAGGGCCCCTCGCGGGGGTAAGGCCACAGCGGCGGCGGCGGCCACGGCAGTGGCGGGGGCGGCGGCAGTGGCGGCAGTGACGGCGGCGGCAGAGGGCCTACCTCTGCTCTTGGCTTTGGTGGGTGGGGCGCAGGACTTGCCCCCAGCCCGGTGATCGGCCGGCTTGCCAGCCGCTGCACATGCGAAGCAGTGCGGCGGGGCAGTGCACGAGCCGGCCTTGTGACCGGGCTGACCGCAGCGGAAACACTTGTCGCTGCGGTCAACCTCCGAGGTGCAGTTACATGCCACGTGGTTGCCCACCTGGCATCGGTAGCACCTCAGAGGTCTGGGTTCCAGCAGTTTCACCTGCGCGGAAACCCATCCAACCAAGAGCCTTCGGCCCCCCTCCAGTTTTTTGGCCGCCGGCACGGGGCAGCTGACCGTAATGGTTTGCAGCCCCGCGAAGTCAGGACGCAGGGCGCCCGCCCTCACCTGATCGGGAGGGCACCCCCCAGTCCTGGCAACGGCGGCCACCACGTCCTCGACCGTCACGGAGTCATCCAGACCCAATATGCGCACGTCTGCGCGCTTGGTGGGTCTGGATACTCGGGCCTCTTCCGCATTTAAGGACGCTCTGAGCCGTTCGGCCAGAGCGTCAGCGGTGGGGCCACTGGCCGCGCCGGGGAGCTCCAACATCCGAGCCCCCGTTGCAGTGACCGGAGTCGTCTTGGTCGGGGCCGGCTTCGACGCGGCCACAGCCGCGTACGAGGACGCCGCCAGCGGGGTTCGCAGCACGCGGCTCTCCAGTACGGAGAACCGCTGCTGGAAGGCGGCCAGCTCCTGTCGCACCAGGTCGAGAACAGAGTTCTCCGCTGGTGTGGGCTGGCCTTTCTCCTTTTGGACCCGCGGAATATTAGCTAAGCTATCACATTTTTGTCTAACAAGATGGAAAAATAACAATTAAAGCCGAGTGATGCCAATGATCACCCATCCACAGACGGACCTTAGAAAGCGTATTTTAACATTCAATCGCCCAGTATCAGTTAGTATTTTAACCACTCAACCAAGTAGCAAAAAGCTTTCCTCTTGAATCGTAAAAAAAACCAACAAAAAACATCTCACATCCCACTATAGTTGTCGGAAACATAATATATCGCCACAATGATTCAACAAATCTGGATGTTACGAGGGAAATCACTTAGCTCATGACAAATAGTTGTGGAATGACATTCACTACTTTTACGCATCGTGCACGACCTCAGGCGACGCGACTCAAGACGCAAAAAACGCAAATGCCTGTCAATTAGATCATAACTGACAGGCATGTGCGGTTTATTTTCTTCGCGTGAGTATTATAAAATCTTCAACAAGATTAAGCAATGATTATCGAGGTAGAATGATAGAGAGATGAAATCTGTTATCAGTACATCAAGTTTTCTCCGTGCCTTAGAAACCACGCTCTATTGTTGGTCTAGGTTGTCTTTTATGTCTAGATCTTTGACAGTTGAAATCTAAAGTTTGATAATCTGTATTACCATCGGGTTTCGTATTTCTTAGGACTGTTTTAATAGGGCACACAGAAGGCAGTAGAAATACCGGGTGGTTTTTAGTCAGTGATAGTCTCTTCCGCTCCACCTAGAGCGCGTGGACACATGTGATGATTTTTAAAGAACAAAAAAAAAAAGTTTCACATAATCTAAAATTTAGTGATAGAAGTCAGATAGTCCTTTTAAGCTGGAAACAAAACTTAGAATAGTTGAGGAAAGTCTAGACAGATCATAATGTTTTTTTTCTTAGCGTGGTAAAATCGTCAAATGAGTCCTCCCACCCAGGGCACGGCAGGAGGGACTGTCAGACTTGTTTTGACTAAAATCCACGGTGTCCTTCAACAGCCCTTGATGTTCTGGGGTCACGGTTATTCGGCGTCCCGCGACCAGATGATGATGATGATGATTACTGTCTTATTATCTTTCATTTGTTTTCCGCATAGTCGCTGTCGCATCACGTGTAGGTCGTGGGCAAGCAGTTAAGACACATAATCATATGGCTCTTGTGGGACTGAGGGTGTCGCCGTTAAATAATGATTGGTGGGTAGTTCGGGTTATTGTTGTATTTGGGTTGATTTGGACGTGTTCTATGATTAAAGTTTAAAAACTATAGTGTTCTAGCTGATGCTAGCGACTTCACCCGCTACAACTCAAAACGGGTTGTTGTAAGTTCGCCACAAAATAATTCCCCACGAAAAAAGTTTAAATCCTGTTTTCCTAGTAAGTACTTTCTGTTCAGATTCCACATGTTCAGGTAGTTTTGTGCTTGATTTTATTATTTAATTGTTCTGCTATCCGTGCGGAAAAAAGAAATAGGGAAATTTACGAAATTAAAAAAAATTATAAAAACCTTTGGCTAATTTATACACCTTTTTTTCGTAGGGAAATAATTTTGTGGCGAACTTACAACAACCCCTCAAAACTATCTTATGTGTTAATTCAAGTTATAAACTATATGTGTACCAATTTTTATCCAAATCCGTTTTATCGTTTTTGCGTGAACGAGTAGCTAACGCACATACAAAACTCACAAACTTTCACATTTATAATATTAGTTAGTTTTAAACATCGTCATGCTTAGCTTTGAAAGAGCTATGCTCGGAGTTTCTTTGCGGGATAAAATCCGGAACATGGATATTCGGCGAAGAACCAGAGTCACCGACATAGCTCATAAAATTTGCAAGTTAAAGTGGCAATGGGCAGGCCACATCGCTCGTAGAACTGACAACCGATGGGGAAGAAATGTTCTCGAGAGGCGACCACGGACCGGAAGACGCAGCGTAGGTAGGCCTCCCACTAGGTGGACCGACGACATCGTGAGGGTCGCGGGCAACCTATGGATGCAAGTGGTGAATTGTCGTTCGGCGTGGCAGTCTAAGGGGGAGGCCTATGTTCAGCTGTGGACGTCTTTCAGCTGATGATGATGATGATGCTTAGCGCGAAAGAAATCATTCTGAATTAATTCTTCATTTTGTCTCGTCCTCCGTCGACAAAATCTATTTCTACAGTGTCAAACTAAGCCCACAGTAATCACCAAATAGATTTCTGTTCCAGTTTGAGCCAGTTTAAACCTGTTTTTAATGCGCCTATCTGTATTCTGACGTCATTACTCGCTGTGCACGGCTTAAATATGACAGCGTTGTTTGACGCTATATGGCTATGTGGCTATACGGCTATATGGCTATTGTGTTGGCTATTTAGAAAGACGTGTGTGATGCAAATGTACACGTATGCATAACTGTTGTGGCAATGTTCTTTGACGACTATTGATGGTCCAGTTTAGGTGTTGTTTGGTTCAATATTAATATGGGAACAGGTTACTATACAGGGTGTAAGAGATATCGACGCATAAACGGATACCATGGGTCCAGGACATGATTCTGGACCCCCCCGTGTTGGAATTTTTCGTCGGATTTTTCCTAATTTTCAAAATTAAAAAAAAATTGAGTTTTTTTTACTTTAGACTGTTCATAATCATTATTCTTACCTAACTCAATGAGATTTTTAATATAAAAGTAATTAAATAACTACTTTCACTAAAAGTAGCAATGTAAATAAAACTAGAAATGGTGTCTTCTTAGATGTTTATAATGAAAGGTCATCGTATACCTAAATACTGTGTCCAGTACGGCGCGGCTCACTATTAACAAAAACAAACGTTAAAAAATAAAAAAAATAGGAAAAAAACCGACGAAAAATTCCAACACGGCGGGGTCCAGAATCATGTCCTGGACCCATGGTATCCGTTTGTGCGTCGATGTCTCTTACACCCTGTATACCGAAGTGTCTTGAGAGGTTCGTGGTATAATAATAACTGCCGCAGGGTTCGAAATAATGCATCTGTATGGCTCAGAGATAGTAAGGGGTTAATTGGGTTGACGGCAAACCACCGTTTGGCCTAAGAGCTGTTTGAAAATTTGGAAAAGTGCTTGAGCCGAGCTGAAAACTTGTTCAATACTTCTTCAATTATCTCTAAATACAGAAATGCTGACTTGGCTGAGGAAAAGTGGTTTTGAACAAAGCTAGACGTATTAAAAGATGCGAAAAAAAACATAATGTTACTGAATAACTGAGTTGTGGAGGTGTGATAGGCTAAATCTATTCAGCATCATCTGGTTGGACTGAAGTCGAATTTCTGCCTAATTCCCAATTATATTCAAAGAAGACTCTTCAATTTTTCAATTAATTATTAGCACAGCTATTAGAAAACTACTCCATTTTGAAACGATTAATCTACATCGGTTTATTTCAATAACAATTACATTAGGTGACAATGGTACGTGAACACAAAGCGTAAACAAATTAGTTTAACATGTTATGCCTACGGTGCTACGGTGTAGCATTGCGACTAGACCTCAGTGCTACGCCGTAGCATCGTAGACCGTTCGTAGAGGTTCGTAGACAATGTTTACGATATTGCTTTTACGTTTGCTACGTGATGCTATAATTATTATGCATAGGAATGGACCTCCATTGGATAATCGGATTAGATATTGTTTTGCTTATAAAAGACTTTGTTTATTTTATATAGAAGTAATCTACTTCTAAACTCCTCAAAAGATTTCATATCAAAAAGAAGTTGTAATTCTAATCAATATCAAAATATCTGGAGTTTACCTTTAATGGTGGTTTCAGGGTTTGCGCGGTGGCTGGACGATTGACTGCTTGTGCTGCGTGTCGCTGGTTCGATTTTTGCACGGACCAAATATTTGTATGACTTACAAATAGTTGTTCCGGGTCTCATCTGTTTGTTATGTCTATTTTTTTTAATTATAAATCCACTTCTAGACAAGCGAGATAGTGTCAAACGTGAGATTGATATGATTTTTAGGGTTCCGTAGCCAAATGGCAAAAACGGAACCCTTATAGATTCGTCATGTCTGTCTGTCTGTCTGTCCGTGTATGTCACAGCCACTTTTTGTCGAAAGTATAAGAGCTATCCTGTTGAAACTTGGTAGAAAGATGTATTATGTGAACCGCATTAGGATTTTCACACAAAAATCAAAACAAAACAAAGGAGATCGGGCGGGGGTGGCCCAAGTGGCGGCGGAGCATGACGTTTATTTTATTTGAAAGTTCCTTAACTAAGCTTACTTTTTTTGTACGGGTACAAAAAAATCTATCCTGGGAGAAAAAAGTTATAGCGTTATAAAGAAATACGCATTTATAGAGCTTTTTGCAACTATTTATTCAATTAAATCTAGTTATTTGAACTTAATATGTTATGTTTGTTATTATCTAACATTCATGATGACTCATACGTGTGGTATCTACTACGCCAACGTTAGAAATATGTAATTACTCCATTGTTAAATAGATTCTGGTTCAAGTGGCGTTTGAAGACTAGGCTAAGTTCTGTTTTTGAAATATGATTTAAAAGTGTTTAACCAACTTTATAATATGTCATCGTAAGTGTTTAGGTTTAAACAGTGAGAACGGAATCACAGCGAACAATATTTTTAAAGTTTCGAGAAATAGTACCACCTCGCTCGATACATGGTGTTGAAGTCGAAATAGAAGTCGCTATGGTTTCGTTACCGCCGATAGTATAAGGTCTGAGAGATTATTTTTAACCGACTTCAAAAAAGGAGGTTCCCAATTCAGTCGGTATTTTCAGTTTTTTGTTGTGATTATTCGAGCAGCACATCCAGTACATTGTGATTTCGGTTCGGTTTATATACGTGATTTAAAACCAGTCCAGTGTACTTATTTTCACTGCCCGCTTCAAGTCGACCCTCGGTCTTGTTCAGTAAGTACTTTAACTAAAAACTGAACTATGGCATAGTGTGTCAAAATAAAAAAAATAAGCCAGAAATCATATTTTGTTTTCACCGAAAAAATCACAATAAAGGCACTCCCTCACCAGGAGCACTCGCATGTAATGTAACATTATAGATTCGACTTTGTGCATTACATTACAGACTACCTCCCTAACTGACGGGAAGTCGCGTACATTTAGTATAGATTTGATGCAAGGTGCGCATTGTGATGCTCAATTGTCTTCCGTCATTGATGAAAATATGTTCGAACCTGTAACGTGACATTACAGGTGAATGCTCGCGGTGAGGGAGCGCCTTAGACTAATCACAATATATGATCCAGAAACGCCGCAGGATGTTCGATGTCCTCGTAACGACCCCACCCAAGATACCACACCACGTTCATGATGTGGGCGCAACATCCGACACACAGTACACACAGACAGTAATAATGTTGAAAGGCCTGTAGTCCTTCCTCCTACTTGTACATTATATAGGTATAATATTTCCTTGACCTCACGTGACGTGACTGAATAAGACTTCGCAATAATATCAAGCCATTTTGGTCTATTCCGAAACGCATAAGTTCTGCAGGTGGTTGTCCATCTCTGAAGACTTCAATATGGTAAATACCATTTCTCGCATGCTCACTATAATAGCTCCGAGCCAGTTTGATTTGGTAGGTGCCAATGGCAAGTAAAATCAGGTCATCCTGTGTCAGTCGCGGAAAGTCAGCCAATTCCAGAATATTTCCTGATATGCTCTGAAAACGTACACGTTGCCTATTCAGTTTTATTTACATATTCTGCTAAGATATTAGCAGTGTTTGTTCGCTGGTTAATAATTGCGATGAAGCGCTCGGCATATATACTGTTTTGTACGGGAGGATGGAAAGCATTTATTAGTGCTGCTGCTATTTTAAAGTTTGGTATCAAGTGCTTTAACGATATATTGATGTCGCAGTAAGATAGATAAAGCCGTAACATAGTTATATCCTTAGGGATATAATTATATACCGTAACATAGTTATACCCGTGTCGACGGAGCTCCGCTTCGCGGTGCTCCTACTTCTGGGTGGTTAAAAAAAAAACCTAACCTGTCCGAGTCGGGGTGCCCCCAATCGTTTCTACAACGATATAACTATGTTACGGTATATAATTATATCCCTAGGGATATAACTATATTACGGCTTTATCTATCTTACTGCGACATTGATATAATCTTGCCTCAAAAGTTTATAGTCACGTTTGAAACGGCCAATGACAGCTTCAACAACCCAACGGCAAAAAGTGACTTTTCTTGATTTGTTTGCCTGCGGTGTAGTTAGTTGGGTGTCGTTCTGACTCTTCGATTCGGGAATTGCTGTTCTATACCCAAGAGAGTGTAAATCAGGCAATGCGTCCCGAAATCCCCGATCCAATATTAACATATCACCCTCCCTGAAAAACCAATGAAAAACTCCATCTTCATCATTCATTATTTCTTGTGTTATTACAACATCCGATTTAGTGGCAGGAAAAGGCCCACACACCCCGGCCTTTCTCCCTCCGACACAGGTACCTCCCGAAACTTCCGTGTCCGGTGAGGATTTGCGTCATGCGGTAGGTCAGGTCGCCGTGACGCCTATCCAGTATCCAGCCACTCCTCAAAGAGGGGTCTTACCGTCGCGATTGCAGCGTGCCCGATCTGTCATGTATTATTATTGTATTAGTAACTGTTGAAATATGTGAATATACAGTAACTTCTAATCTTTTTTTTTTTTAATCCTCATGGAGTTCCTCCGCCTGGGGAAGACGGAGGGGCATGTCAGACTCGACTTGTTGTGGTTGACTAAAACCACACGTTATCCTTTACTGCCTTTAGCCGGGGGTGCGGGTCCACTTGCGCATTCACCGCTCCCCGCCAGGCCTTGACCCGAATACATCGCCGGGTCCCTCTCCTCAGTGCGGCCGTTCGCGAACGGCCGCACCTTTCTTCAAGTGGCGACGAAGGACACGTTGCCGCCAACTCGGGCCTATATCTGGTCGGGCGGCTGACTGCCCCAAGTCAGCCGCCTGCAGGCTACCTCTCATGGAGGACGCAGATGGGTTTGCGCCCTTCGGCGCCCGGTGCGTCTGCTGCGGGAGCTGAGAGGGATAGATGATCTCTCCCTCTCCCTCTCCGCCGTCTCCTTCGCGAGCATTACCTCCTCGCAGAAGGCGACGGCACCTTCCCACGCACTCTCGCTTCCGACCATGGCCTCAGCGACAGTCGGAAGCGAAAGGTCGCTCCCGCCGATCGCCGCGATCAGATCACGGCTGCGATGCCCACGCTGAGCGCTCCTCGAGCGTGTGCTGCACCGTGTCTTCCGGGCAACCGTCGCAGTGGTGGCACACGGGCGTCTGCTCCCGACCTATGCGATGCAGATACTTTCCGAAGCAACCGTGTCCGGAAAGCATCTGCGTTAGTCGGAAGGTAAGAGCGCTGTGCTTCCTGCCGATCCACGCCTCCATGACGGGCCTTAACGCCGCAAAAGCGGCGTGCCCCAACCTAACCAAGCCTAACCTAGGTATATGAATATACAGTAACTTCTTTTTCCCAGGATAGATTTTTTGTACTCGCACAAAAAAGTAAGCTTAGCTAATGAACTTTCAAACAACATAAGTGTCATGCTCCGACGCCACTTGGGCCAGAGCCCATACAAGAATGTCCGATCTCCTTTTGGGGGTGCCCCCCATACTTAAAAATTTTTTTCACCAAACCCATACGTGTGGGGTATCTTTGAATAGGTCTTTAAAAATGATATTGAGGTTACTAACATCATCTTTTTCTAAACTGAACAGTTTGCGCGAGAGACACTTCCAAAGTGGTAAAAAGTGTGTACCCCCCCCCCCCCCGTAACTTCTAAAATAAGAGAATGATAAAACTAAAAAAAATATATAATGTAGACCTCAACCAAAACTACCAACGAAAATTGGTTTAGATGAGATACAGTTAGCAGTTTTTGAGATAAAGTACATTTTCAAAAACCGCAAATATAACTTTGCCATTCATACAAATTTTATTGTTTGTGTATATTACTTACTAATCTCAATATAATTATATCTCTAATCTATGCTTGCTGCTACGGAACCCTTCATGGGCGAGTCCAACTCGCACTTGGCCGGTTTTTTTATTTACACACTGTCTATAAACACTATAGTACTTGTACAAGACACAACAAAAATCGATCAAACTAAAAAAAAAAACAAAATAGATTGTTCCCCACTTTCAATAAAGTCGCTTTAACAGGAATCCATCATTGATCCCCACTGTGCTCTGATATCGCTAGAATTGAACCCAAAACGAACGACAAGACGACCGGATCAGCGGTGATCGATCGACTTAGCCCGCCCGACAAGGGAACCTCATTCATTCGCTCTAGTCTCTGTGTCGTGCTATTCTATAAACATCACTACGGGGCTTGAAAAGTGAATCCGAGATGATTTAGTTAGCATCTATTTAGGACTTTAGGAGAAGTTTGTATACTAACTAGCTGAATAATAACATCAATAAGTCATGATTATCTAAATATATAAAACTCAAAGGTGACTGATATAGTGATCTATCAACGCACAGCCCAAACCACTGGACGGATCGGGCTGAAATTTGGCATGCAGGTAGATGTTATGACGTAGGCATCCGCTAAGAAAGGGTTTTGATCAATTCTACCCCCAAGGGGATAAAATAGGGGATGAAAGTTTGTATGAAACTTTGTCAATTTTAAACCGATAGGGCTGAGACTTTGCATACATAAAGCTACTATGACGTAGGTATCCCCTAAGAAAGAATTTTGATAAACTCCACCCCTAAGGGTATAAAATAGGGGATGAAAGTTTGTATAAATCTATTAAGATTTTAGACGGATCGGGCTAAAATTTGGCTGCAAGTAGTTATGACGTAGGCGTCCCCTAAAAAGGATTTTGATAAATTCTATCCCTAAGGGGATAAATTAGGGGATGAAAGTTTGTATGAATCTTCTTAGATTTTCGACTAATTACGCGAGCGAAGCCGCGGGCAAAAGCTAGTCCTACATAATCGTAAAAAAAAAGTTTAAAAAAAAAATGTAACCGACTTCTAAAAAAAACAACCACTAAAAAGGGTAAAATAACCTACCAAAAAACTTTTTTTCGGAAGTCGGTGGCTTTGCTTTTTTATTTCATTGATTTTTTTGCCACCGACTTCCAAAAAAAAGTTTTTTGGTAGGTTATTTTACCCTTTTTAGTGGTTGTTTTTTTTAGAAGTCGGTTACATTTTTTTTTAAAAACTTTTTTTATTTTACCCTTTTTAGTTTAAATATTCAACCGAAATTCTTGTCAAAAACATAATTTTTTTTATGCACTAGAATTTTATTATCCTTAGCACTGGATATAACATTGCCCATGTACACAATAAGCAAGAACACCAAAATAAATGATTTTTTTTGGGACCAAATGGCAGGTATACTGCATCGAACAATAACCCATATGGGTCATTAGTATAAATGAATTAAGTCCAAATACAAGATAGCTGCTGTAAACCGTTGAGGAGTTCACTGAACTGTTCTTCGTCTTCATCATCAGAACCCTAATGACAGTTACAACCCATCTAGGTGTAAAGTTCTCATCAATATAAATGAATTAAGTCCAAACACAAGGTAGCTACTATAAACCGTTGAGGAATTCCCTGAACTGTCCTTCGTCTTCGTCATCAGACCCCTAATAACAGTTACAACTCATCTAGGTGTAAAGTTCTTATCAATACAAATTAATCAAGCTCAAACACAAGGTAGCTGCTGTGAATCGTTGAGGAGTTCCCTCGACTGTCTCTCGGCTCCATCATCAGATATACTCCAGACCTTTATTAAATTGTAGTGCTTTGAAATACTTAATAAAAAAAATAATTTACTAAATCAGTCGACGCCTACTTACTGTTAAGGAGTTGTTGAACTTTCCATCATCAGCTCAGCTACATGAGATGATGATTACTATACGCAAGTACTTAAATTACTTCATAATATTTGCGAAAAATGATGTGTGGGCCTATAAAATTTGAGGGTTGCCCTCGATTTCTCCAGGATCCAATCATCAGATATTAAAATGGTGACAATGGGACCACACGGGAAGCACCAGCTTTCAAATAAAAAAAGAATCATCAAAATCGGTTCACCCAGTCGCAAGTTATGAGGTAACAAACATAAAAAAAAAAAAAAAATACAGTCGAATTGATAACCTCCTCCTTTTTGAAATCGGTTAAAAACGGAGTAAAGGTCTTTTTTTTAAGCTACACAACAAAATGTTTGCACTGACTGGATAGGTCCATTCAAACCGGGTGGTTCTTTCTTCAAAAGACCACCTCAGATACCTGCATGGTTCTCGTACGAAATATCTGGACTTTAAAAGAGACTGTGACCTCTGAGTTTGTCTCGACTGTTTCTTCTCAGAGTAGTCAGGTACGAAACACCGGCCTCATATAGTTTAAAAAAAAAAGAATGTGTTTACGTGTAATAGAGTATGTCAAAACCAATTTTGCAAAATAAATATCATTTATCATTACCATAAGCGATGATGTGGTCTATCTGTTATTGTAGACTATAATCTGTGTCTGTGCCAAACATTTAGATCACAGGTACCAACTGACGGGGGCCAAATGCCTGTCGGGGTCGCGGGACCATCTCAATCCACCATCAAGGGTAACTCAAGGTGTGGTGCTAAGACAGGAAACCTCCACGTGCGCCCGTGGACTGGAGTTCCCTCTCGGATACGTCCGTGGCGAAGACCAGTTTTTCGGGCCGGTGCACCCTGGGATGCGGGCAAAAACTCTTCCTTAGGCACACAGTGCCTAAGGAAAAGTTTTTGCCCTGGCGTCGTGTGGACGCTCCAACGCGTGTCCCTCTGATTAGCAGAGGGCACAGCGGCGGAGCGGGCTTGCGGACGGTGAGTAATGGGTAGCTCGCCGTTCGACCAAGGACCAAGCCCGGGTCAGAGGTGCGTCGTGTCGTGTTTCGCGCGTGCCTTCGGGGATTTGTCAGTAAACTGACGGGGCCCCTTATGGGGCCAAATGCCCTGCTGGGGTCGCAGGTTTTTCTTAACACAGGATACCGTGGCCCCGGAACATAAAGGGCATCCGAAGGAACACGGGTGGATTTTAGTCAGTAAGAGTCTGACAGTCCCTTCCGCCCCGCCCAGGGCGGGAGGACTCATTTGATGATTTTACCACCTAAAAAAAAAGGTAACTCAAGGTACAAGGTGAATTTTTAGTAAGTAAGTTGTACGAGTCACACAGAACCTTCCGCTCCGCTCAGGGCTTAGGCCTCATTTGATGATTTTACCACTCAAAAAATACCATCCATGTTCAACCCCCAAACGGACAACATTTAGGGGTTCAACATGGACAGGGGCAAAGATCGTAGGGGTCGAAAGTGGACTAAACCAAAAAAAAGATCACAGGTACCATTTCAAAAACAAACAAAAGAGCATCCATCCAATAACCTTCACTTAATCCGAGCCCACATCCCGACAATCAAAGGAAAGTTTAGCACAAAAGAAAGTAAACACGAGTCTCATTGGAAGTTAGCTAGTTAGCGCCGAAATAGGGGATCGCCGGCCAGCCAATATAACAAAGTTTCACCGAACTTGTTATTTATCTAATCCTTCGCGGTCTGTGGACGGCGAGGCTTTTACTGTGGGATGGAAGTGAGGGAGTTGTTGTAAAGTTTGTAACGGAAAATTGGTTTTTAAATGTGTTGTTGGTTATGGTTGACCACATCATAGACGAACATCGCACATAGAGATGGAGAAATGAAAATAATTTTATAGGCGCTCCCTCACCGGAAGCATTCTGGCTCACCCTTTATTATATAATATAGGTGTAAAAACATGAATCCCTTAGACTCGAAACATTGTCTACCTCTTGTTTTTTCCAGGAACGTAAAGGGCTATTGAAGGACACCGTCGATAGCGTCCTCCCTCCACCCCAGCCGCAGTGGTAGACTCCAGCCACCGTTAGGCGCGGGCATGCGGGCAGCGAGTAAAGGGCAACTCGCTGCCCGACCATGGACCATGCCCGGGTCGACGACGCGTTGTGTTACACGCGCGCCTCAAAGAGCGTCAGCATAATGCATAATGACGGGGCCCCCCTCTAGAGGACCAAAGCTTGCCGGGGTCGCGGGACTTTTCTCATTACCATGACCCCGGAACACAAAGGGCTATTGAAGGATACCGTGGATTTTAGTCAGTACAAGTCTGACAGTCCCTCCCGCCCTGCCCGGGGTTGGGAGGACTCATTTGATGATTTTACCACGCTAAAAAAAAAAGACGAACATCTCACATAGAGATGGAGAAATGAAAATAATTTTAACGTACCTGCCCAAGTTACACATCAACGGCTGGCTAACAGCATGTGACTTGACTCGACTTTGTGTACTCGTATTTCTAATCTATACAAAGCCAAAACATAGCCATAGGAAATTGTTCACCCTATACTTTGTAATGCTAAGATTTTTAAATCTGCGATTACAAACTATACACGAATTTTGTGTACTGCTCGTGTAGAGTTTGTAACGTGAATACGTACGTACTGGTTCCAAAATATAGTGCATCACTTACACCTGATAAAAATCTTTTTGTTTTTGTACTTTTGAACGGGAAGAAATCGGCCAAAGTCAAGGGCACCCCGTCCCGCCCTGGGTCGGAGGACTCATTTGATGATTTTTACACCCCAAAACAACAAATGACGCAAGTGATACTACTAAACATGGCGTATTATACAGGGTTATTTGAAAATCACCAACAACCTCTTAAGAGGTCATTCCACTCATTATAATGAACAACTTTTACCATGGGACCAAACCCGAAATCGTGACAAATAAATCAGGTGTTCCCTACATTTTGACAAGTTATGCGAACATAAAGTACGGAACAGCTGATTTTTTTTTCGTGATTTCAGGTTTGGTCCCATAGTAAAAGTTGTTCATTATAATGAGTGGAATGACCTCTTAAGAGGTCGTTGGTGTTTTTCAAATAACCCTCTGCTTTCACTAAAAGTAGCAATGTAAATAAAACTAGAAATGGTGTCTTCTTAGATGTTTATAATGAAAGGTCATCGTATACCTAAATACTGTGTCCAGTACCACAGTACCTGTAGTACTTTAAGCGCGGCTCACATATAAAAAAACAAACATTAAAAAATAAAAAAATAGGAAAAAACCGACGAAAAATTCCAACACAGGGGGTCCAGAATCATGGACCCATGCCGTTTGTGCGTCGATGTCTCTTACACCCTGTATTAGTTATTTTAATCTGTATCAGGAATATTTTCACCCTGCATCAGGATTTTTAATCCATTTCTTTTAGTTCATACAGTCCGGAATATAGATTTGTGCACGGCAGAAACTTATAGGCTCACCCTTTATTTTATAATATAGGTGTAAAAACATGAATCCCATAGACTTAAAACATTTTCTATCTCTTGTTTTATATTTTGGTCGCGGAACTAACGAGCTACCGTGAGTCTGGAACGTAAAGGGCTATTGAAGGACACCGTCGATAGCGTCCTCCCTCCACCCCAGCCGCAGTGGTAGACGCTCACGGTGCCGGACGTCTACAGACGATCTCCGGCCACCGTTAGGCGCGGGCATGCGGGCGGCGAGTAATGGGCGACTCTCTGTCCGACCATGGACCATGCCTGGGTCGACGGCACGTTGTGTTCCACGCGCGCCTCAAGGAGTGTCAGCATGATGACGCCCCCCTCTACAGGGCCAAAACCTGCCGGGGTCGCGGCAGTTTTAGTCAGTACATGTCTGACAGTTCCTCCTGACCTGCCGGACTCATTTGATAATTTTACCACGCTAAAAAACCTCTTGTTTGATTCAAACTCTCATTACAAACAAATTACTATGACCAACACTTGCAACTTTACGGGATACGCACCTAAAATTCTTTGTTTACCTTTCTTCCTTTTAAGGAAACTTTGCCACATCAAATGGCAAAACGAAGTGTGCTAATGAGTGTTGATACTGTCCTTTGTGAAGTGGCAATGGTAAGTCTCGGAGTATATCTACTTGGGGTTATGCTACGTATGCAGGTGACCAGATGACTGAATAAACCTATAAGTCAATTAGATTAACGAAAAAAAATACATGTGGCATTTGGAGACTGCCGCGGTGAAGCTATTGCATAATTTTTTTTTATTTTAAAAGAATAAAATCGCCTATCGCGTATATTTAACGAGAATATAATTTATTTAAAATGTTTGTGGTGCACTACTGTAATAAAGAACTTCTTTATTGTAGGAGAATAATTTTATAAGTAGGTTTCATTGTGAAAACTCCTTTTGTAGCTGGCCGTTTAGAATCAGTAAGAAAAAGTAAATTGTTTTTATGACTGATTACATTTATGATTGCCGAAGTCTCCCGAACTGAAACGATGTTAGACGTTTGGTGTCAGGTATTTTCGTTAGGTTTTGGAAATTTTTTGATTCGGTCGCCGCGCCGAGCCGTGCTCAGAGCCCGCGATAAAAGCTATGCAATAGCTTATAAATATTTGAACCGTATTACTCACAAACTTTCGGGTTCGAGTATCGCCCGTACTGACTAAAATTCTCCACGGTGTTCCTTATCGCCCTCACTAGCTAGCGTTCTAGGTCACGATTACCTGTACCACCAGTTCCACAAAAAGAAAATAATAGTAGGGACTCTTAGACTCTTACTAAATACCACATGTCCTTAGCGTTTCAAGACCGCGGTGTCCTTTTAAGGCAATTACGCGACCGCGACAGTCTCACGACCAAGATAGCTCTGCTACTCCGCCTGCGCTTGCGGCTTGGGCCAGTTCTTGAACAAAACATGAAAAAATTATGAAGACGCCAATCTTTCAAAGGCAGATCGTGTTATTATTATAATTCTATTTAAAAATTTAAAAATAATGTAGATACCTACTATACTACCATATTCATCTTACTTCTTAATTATTATCTTATCTCACTAATATTATAAACTAGCTGTGCCCGCGACTTCGTTCGCGTGGAGGTCGGAACTCAATAATGTAGTGCTTCTTTATTAACAACATTAGCTGTAAACCATCATTCTGGAGCATACATAAATATGCGTACATAAATCATCAAATGAGTCCTCCTACCCAGGGCAGGGTAAGAGGGACTGTCAGACTTGTACTGATTAAAATCCTCGGTGTCCTATAAATCCTATAATAGGCCTTTACGTTCCGGGGTCAAGGTAATTCGATAGTTCCGCGACCCCGGCAGGCTTTGGCCTTCTAAGGGGGGGGCCGTCATTGTGATGACACATTTAGGCGCGTGTTGAACACAACGCGCCGTCGACCCAGGCATACTCGCCGCCCGCATGCTCGTGCAAGAGAAAAATCTACGTTTAAACGCCTCTGGGACCTGAGTAGTATAGGCGGACTCCGGAGCCTGCCCGTTCCTGCCTTTACCGGCGCTGGCAGCCCCAGGACGTAAGCAGACATGGGCGAAAGTCATTATTTCAAGGAAACAGGTCGTAGCTATGCGTGACCCATCGTATCCCATCGTATCCCATCCTATCCCATCGTATCCCATCGTATCCCATCGTGTCCCATCCTATCCCATCCTATCCCATCCTATCCCATCCTATCCCATCCTATCCCATCCTATCCCATCCTATCCCATCCTATCCCATCCTATCCCATCCTATCCCATCCTATCCCATCCTATCCCATCCTATCCCATCCTATCCCATCCTATCCCGTCCTATCCCATCCTATCCCATCCTATCCCATCCTATCCCATCCTATCCCATCCTATCCCATCCTATCCCATCCTATCCCATCCTATCCCATCCTATCCCATCCTATCCCATCCTATCCCATCCTATCCCATCCTATCCCATCCCATCCTATCCCATCCTATCCCATCCTATCCCATCCTATCCCATCCTATCCCATCCTATCCCATCCTATCCCATCCTATCCCATCCTATCCCATCCTATCCCATCCTATCCCATCCTATCCCATCCTATCCCATCCTATCCCATCCTATCCCATCCTATCCCATCCTATCCCATCCTATCCCATCCTATCCCATCCTGCGGCGGTTCTCTGCCCAAGCGGGGCAGTCCTGCACCGTATGCTCCACCGTGTCCTCCGGGCGATCCTCGCAGTGGTGACACACAGGCGTTTCTTCCCTCCCTATCAGACACAGGAACCTCCCGAAACTTCCGTGTCCGGTGAGGACCTACGTCATGCGGTAGGTCAGGACGCCGTGACGTCTTTCCAGCCACTCTTCAAAGAGGGGTCTTACCGCCGCGATTGCGGCATGCCCGTTCATGTTCCCCTTTTTTTTTTTTTTTTTTAGCGTGGTAAAATCATCAAATGAGTCCTCCCACCCCGGGCAGGGCGGGAGGGACTGTCAGACTTGTACTGACTAAAATCCACGGTGTCCTTCAATAGCCTTTTATGTTCCGGGGTCACGGTAATGAGATAAGTCCCGCGACCCCGGCAGGCTTTGGCCCTCTTGGGCGGGGCCCCGTCATCGTGCTGACGCTCTTTGAGGCGCGCGTGGAACACAACGCGCCGTCGACCCGGGCATGGTCCATGGTCGGGCGGCGAGTTGCCCTTTACTCGCCGCCCGCATGCCCGTGCCTACGGTGGCCGGAGATCGTCTTGCGACGTCCGACGCCGTGGGCGTCTACCATTGCGGGTGGGGCGGAGGGAGGACGCTGTCCTCTCTCTCTCACGGCCCGCCTCCTCCTTAACGAGCATTACTGCTTCGCAGAAGGAGGCGACCGCTTCCCACTCCGTCTCGCCCCGCAGCATGGCCTCGACCAATGCCGGGCGCGAGAGGTCTCCGCCTATCGCTGCCGTGAGGACACGGCGGTGCTCTGCCCAAGCGGGGCAGTCTTGCACCGTATGCTCTACTGTGTCCTCCGGGCGATCTTCGCAATGGTGACACCCCGGCGTTTCTTCCTTCCCCATCCGACACAGGTACCTCCCGAAACATCCGTGTCCGGTGAGGACCTGCGTCATCCGATAGGTCAGGACGCCGTGACGCCTTTCCAGCCACTCCTCAAAGAGGGGTCTTACCGCCGCGATTGCGGCGTGCCCGAACCTCGGTTGCGACAGTCGTTCCCTCCATAGTTCATGTTCCCCTGGGAAAAAAATTGTAACGAGTTTTAGCGGATGAATGTTCAATTTCTATTGACAGATTTTACTTCTCCACTTTTTTAATACTAATTACCAGAAAAGACGTGGTGGTGTATGAAGAGTTATTTTTAACACAACATATTCTACTACTACATTTAAAATATCATTTTTTTACCCTAGCGTAGAAATATCAGATATTAAAATATAACGTTACAGAAACAACAAACTCAGTTTGGTCTGTTATAAAAATGTATTCTATTTAAAAACTACGTTTAAATATATTCGTTTCAATATCTCTATTCGCAAAAATAGAATCATTGTGGTAGAATAACTGTGGGGTATCACATACCCCTGTATATTATACGAGTATTTGCAAATAATTATAGATGTTGTTTATAGTTAAATTCATTAAAATCGGTGCAGTGGGGTCACAATCATCTGTCTAGCCTTTTCCTAACTATATTGGGGTCGGCTTCCAGTCGAACCAGATGCAGCTGGATATCAGTAGTTTACATGGAGCGACTGCCTATCGGTCCTCCACAACCCAGTAACTGGGTAATACGATACCTCATGGTAAGACTGGTTGTCAGACTTTAAGTTTAGAGCTTCTGACTAACAGTAACGACTGTCAAAGATCTACAAACTGACAGCTAGGACCAACGGCTTTATGTGCTTTACAATGCACGGAGGAAACTCGCTGTGACAGATGGTCACCCATCAACAGACCAACCTCGGCAAGCGCGGCTTAACCTGGAAGATCGGCCTGTGCGGCTGTAATTATTTAGACACGAGCTCAACAAAAAAAATCGGTGCGTTTATCCAGTTTACCCCACAACTGAATAAATTATACTTGTGCTTCACATTCATACATCCGGTATTCCATGTGAGTACTACAAAGCTACAAATGATTAAAAGTTAGTTATATTTCACCATAATCCTGTCCCTTTATCCATCATTATTAATAATCACAGTATTATGTCCGGTGTCATTTGTAAAAGGGTTTTATGAACTAATTTATTTAGGAGGAACTCTAATCCAGGTAAATCACGGTTACATTTGATGATAATCCGTTGGACACTAGTTATTCATTGCTTTGTTAAGTGGATACGTTTATTGTACTGAGTTTGTGATTTTGTAACAATTGTATGACTTTTTTAATATAAAAAGGGTTTGGCCTTGGCCTAGAGGTCAATGAGGAGATAGATCCTGCCCAGAGGCAAAGAAGAGCCACCCAAAAAGAACTAGAACTTCCATGCAATTCTTAGAACTTAATCGTAAAGTATCTAGCAGCATACTGACACTACGTAATACATTAGCACTATCTTTTAAAAATCAAACAACAAATATATACGAAGCTAAGTACCGTGCAGTGTCCATTTCCCCCTAATGTCCCCTATATATTAACAGTATAAGTAATAAGCGACTACTATAACGGTGAACAAGTCAATTTTAAAGTAACGATTTTCGGTTGTCAGATAGAGGTTTTTATCTGTCAACTATCATTTGGCAATTTCGTTTTTCAATAATATTAAACACCACAGACTACCTACAGTATTGTCTCTCCATCTTTCTCAAACGCATCCACAGGATATCTAGAAAAGATCACTTTTAGCGATAAGACCGCACATGTGTCGCTCTATTTAAAATATACATTTGTAAATACCCGCAATTTGTATGGTATGCATTGTATAGAGTAGGTTTTCTAACTATATCTATTCTTATAATAGTCTCTTAATTTATTTACATTTTTAAATATTATTACAAAAACGAAATAAGAAACTTCTTAACATAAAAAAAAACAACATTCCACCAGCATTGGGAACAGGGTCTTAGACTCTTAGCGTATTGTCTGGGCTGCCAGTGGTCACTGTGGTCAGGGCTCCTGAGAGAGGAATCTCCTAAAAATACATCTTATAATCATTATTATGTTCATAAGAATACTGTTTAATTAAGGGCGTTTATTTATAACTGTTTATTAAAGCGTGCAAGGCGTCGCAATATGGCGGCCATCACAACTCCACCCTTATCGTGGTCGCATAGAATGTCTCAACAATTTCAAAGAGTAGTGAGCTTTTAACTAATTAAAGTCTGTTACGGGAAAATAAGCTGCATCGTGACGTCAAACGAAAGCTTTTCTGTCCGGTTGTCCGGCTGCCCGGTGTTGGCCGGACGCTTTGACAAAAAATACGTGTTTTAATGCCTCGGCCACGGGTTACGCGTTTAAACTACTCGAGTGTTGGTTTAAGGGCAGGTAATTCGGAATCGACCTTCGATTTTTGATTCAACAGTAAACATTCAAATATTATTTTTTTGGATCTGAAAAAAATATATTATGTTGTAGTTCAAAAAACTATCTAAATTATTCTGCGGTTGAAAACGCGATATTTTTAACTTAACTCGAGCCAGTAGTGGCTTAAAAAAATAA
This sequence comes from Agrotis exclamationis, assembly GCA_950005045.1. Classification (NCBI taxonomy): domain Eukaryota; kingdom Metazoa; phylum Arthropoda; class Insecta; order Lepidoptera; family Noctuidae; genus Agrotis; species Agrotis exclamationis. The sequence continues at coordinate 14,899,091 of OX465429.1, read as the reverse complement.
ATTAAAAGCTAGCTAGGAGACCACACGCTAACCTAAGGGATCGACATACGGGGTACAAGCTTTAGCTTGGGGACAATTGTAAAACAGATATATCGGACACATTCTTTAAGGCCCCCAGGATGGCCCACAGTCGTAAACGCGCCGCGATTGTGCTCACGCAAAGCAAACATGACATGCTCTTGACATTCGCATCGCCTGATGGTGTGAACGAGGCGTTATTAATGTTCTAGTATCTTGTCCTGTTTCCTTGACTTGCTTTTACTTTATATGGTGATATTAACTTGAGTTTTTATTTTTTTATGTATTACATACATTACAAAATAATTAACTTAATCATGGGAAACATAATTACGTTTTTGATTAGAAACCCGTGTATATTATTTTTTTGTGGGTAAGGTCGAGGCAGCTGAAGAAAATTAAACTTGTACTTGTTGCCTGGCATTTTACCTACTCTGGAAAGTGTAATAATGTTGTCTGGCAATTTTCTGAAGCAGACTGGATATATGTGATGCAACTATTAGCTAATATTTGAATACTACATAATAAACAATATCCTGTCAAATAATCCATAATCCACCATGCAGTCCCAGTGCGGGTTGGCAGATGTCACTTGTCTTCGAATTTTTAGTTCTAGGACATTTTCGGTTTCCTCACGATGCTTTCCTTCACCGTTTTGAGAGCAGTAGTGATGAAATAAATGACACGCAACTAATGCGACTGGGTTTGAACCCACGACTGATTGATTGATGAATCATTGCCAATCAGTAATGGAACAAGGCGTTACTTTGCGAAAATCAATGACATTAAGTATTAGGAAAGATTAATTCCACTGAAGGAATATAGATTCATCTTCAACTTAAAGTTCAGACTATTCTGAAACCGCACCCAAATGTCAAGTTATCGAAATCTCAATCCCACTAGCTCAATTTTATGACCCACTCATAAACATTATAACTAAGTGCACTCAATATTCTCATTTCGTACATTTCAGTTGTAATATTGGGCGATTACACAGATATAGATTTATCTAGATAACGCGATAGTTGCTATTTTGAGTACTCACAAAGTGTCGAGTAAATTTCGAGTTAGGGCAGTACCATTTTTATTTCTTAGCCTAGATCTCTACTAATTTCTTCCTTGAATTCTTTTCTCGCGCACTTATTACTTGTCTTTACGAATATTATATAAGGTTGTAGTCAGGAGATAATCTCCGGAACCAAATTCTGAAATGTTATTTCCTGGTAAGAAGCTAAATTTTTTGTGAGTGCTAGGGAACGAACTTTCCCCACTGGTATCGAAATGTACTATTATGTACATTTTACCAGTGGGGAAAGTTCGTTTTTGCATTTCAGGCGGAATACTCACCTGACCAGGTGGCCTACCATGAACTGTTAACGCGATCTAGTTTAGGCTGTGGGAAAGAGATGGCGCTAGACAACTTGTATAATTGCTCTGTCTCTTTCCCTCAGCCTAACTGGATCGCGTTAGGGTCCCCCCACATTTATCGACGCGGAATCGGCTTAAGCCGGTCAAGAAAACCTTTACTAATGCCATTCGCATCGGCTCGGCTCGGACGACGCGATCCGATGCGAATGGCATTAGTAACACCCTTATTACGTTGACATAAAGGTTTTCTTGACCGGCTTAAGCCAATTCCGCGTCGATAAATGTGGGGGGACCCATAAGAGCTCGTGGTAAGGCCCTTGAGCCGTACAGTCCCAGTTTTCGAGGAATCCTATTGAAGACTGTATTATCACGGGCGGGTGATGAGATGCGATGTTTCACGATGGTTCGAAGGCCAAAACTTAACACGAATGAAGCCGTGGGCAGAATCTAGTTTATACTTATGATACTTTTTTTTATCGGTTAACGACAATAAAGAACTAAATCAATCAACTGAGAACGATTTATCATCGAGTCTGCTGACGGTACCAGTATCGATATATTTTATGTAGGTACTGCTGAGGTACCGATTCTAAAGATATCTGTCAAAATTCATTATCAAATGAGTCGTCCCACCCAGTACGGTGCGGGAGGTAGTCAGAGTTGTACTGACTAAAAGGCACGGTGATCCTTCAATAGCCCTTTACGTTCCAGGGTCACAGTTACCTGATGAGAGAGTCCCGCGACCATACTTATGATATTTGCGTTATCCAGTTATATCTATATCTGTGGTTTAGTACGTTATTGGAACTGCATTTGCAAGATGATTTTGCCGTATTTAAGCGCTGGCAGGATTCCAAGAGATAGGAACGGTACACTTTCAAATATTTAGACAATATCTATAGTATTAGATGTTTATTTTATTACTGGATAAGATGAGTTTTCGTTAGAATTTGAAATAAGCAAATAATCGAGAGTTTGTTTCAAGAATTGCTGCATTTTGTTCAAGAAATAAGAGACTATTAGAAGAAATGCTGCATAATAAGTCAGATTAGGATTTTGATCATGTTTTCCACTTTTATTTTTATGTTAAGTTATACATAGATAGAAGACATCCGTACTGTTTTTTTATCGTGGTAAAATAATCAAATGAGTCCTCCCACCCAGGGCAGAGGAGGGCGCGACCGTGGTCTCCGCCAATCGCCACCGTGAGGGCACGGCGGCGATATGCGGCGACCTCTCGCACCGGAATGGAAGCGGTCGCCTCCTTCTGCGAAGCAGTCATGCTTATGAGGCGGGCCGAGTGAGGGAGAGGACAGCGTCCTCCCTCCACCCTAGCCGCAGTGGTAGACGCCCACGGCGCCGGACGTCGGCAGACGATCTCCGACCACCGTAGGCGCGGGCGTGCGGGCGGCGAGTAATGGGCGACTCGCTATCCAACCATGGACCATGCCCAGGTCGACGATGCGTTGTGTTCCACGCGCGCCTCAAAGAGTGTCAGCACAATGACAAGGTCTCCCTTTAGAGGGCCAAAGCCTGCCGGGGTCGCGGGACTTATTAAATTACTGTGACTCTGGAACGTAAAGGGCTATTGAAGGGCACCGTGGATTTTAGTCAGTACAAGTTTGATAGTCCCTCCCGCTCTGCCCTGGGGAGGACTCATTTAATGATTATACCACGATAAAAGAAAAAAAGTGGGTGTATTGTAGACACATAGTTTTGTTTGTTTCTGTTTTTTTCTAAAGTCATGTGCAGGATGGGGTGCTAAGACAGGAAAGGGGTGCTAAGACAGGAAACCTCCACGTGCGCCCGTGGACTGGAGTTGCCTCTCGGATACGTCCGGAGGGAAGACCAGTTTTTCGGGCCGGTGCACCCTGGGATGCGGGCAAAAACTCTCCTTAGGCACTGTGTGCCTAAGGGGTTTCTTTGCCCGTATGCAAATAGCCTGTTGGGTGGACGCTCCAACGCGTGTCCCTCTGAACAGCAGAGGGCACAGCGGCGGAGCGGGCTTGCGGACGGTGAGTAATGGGTATGCTCGCCGTCCGACCAAGGACCAAGCCCGGGTCGGCGGCGCGTCGTGTTTCACGCGTCACCGACGGGGCCCCTTATGGGGCCAAATGCCTGCCGGGGTCGCGGATTTTTCTTAATCCTTGATACCGTGGCCCCGGAACGTAAAGGGCATCCGACGGAACACGGGTGGATTTTAGTCAGTAAGAGTCTGACAGTCCCTCCCGCCCCACCCAGGCCGGGAGGACTCATTTGATGATTTTGCCACCCTAAAAATCAGTCAGGATTAATTCATATTGAAAATCAGCTGTAGACCGCGGTTTCGCTCACCTTTAATTTACCAAAGTTCGATTTATCAAAATCGAGCCTCAAACGTTACAGTTCACTACAACATTAAAGGAAGATTCAATAGGTATAATACACTATACATTACCTAATATTAGTTCAATACTATAATGGCAAAGCTGTTAGAGACATTACTCCCTTGATAGGCACAAATGCAATGTGTTTGAATACAAGTCTGAATAGTGCAGGATATACATGTCTAGTTTTGGTAGTATTTGGATGTTCTGTTCGGAATATTCTGTTACATTCTACGATATTGGACCTATGTGAATTTCCAACAGTCAAATTATTACTATAGTTTTGTGGGGCTCAAGTTACTAGCTGTTCCCCGGTTTGACCTTAGTTACTCTGCTCTTATTTATCTTAGCGTGGTGTTATATAGCCAATAGCCTTGAAATGGAAACGTATTTCTCCTACTCCTCCACTATTCTTTTCTGATTAATTTCTTTAAAAGATCCAAGACAGGTAAATTCATCCTCCGGGACACTTCAAGCTCGGCGCCTTTCTGGTGGTTGCCACTGTTGATTCTGGCTTTCAGGAGTTGCAGTGGTTTAGGAATTGTGTGGTGGGTGTATCCAAAAAAAGCCTATAGATAAATAATAAGGAAATTCAATTTGAATCAGTACCTAGTTGCTGAGATTAGCAGGGATTTAATAAAAAGTTAGATATATTTGCTATCTAAATAAATAAAACCAATAGATAAATACACTGTACACAGAAATCGAACAACGTCGTTAGCTTTTCAGTTTCCATTGAAGGCATGCACTTTCACGTACATTTTCTATCGCGTTGAATACTTGACATCATAACCTTTGCTCGATGGCAGGGGTGGCAAACCTTTAAGCTTTATTATCTCTTCTTTTTTATACCATTTATGGCGTCAACCTGATGGAAAAAGGTTGAGAGCCGTCATAGTCTATGGACGGCTGCAATATATCAATTGGCTACTTAACAGTACAAAAATTACAAAACTAATTATAATCCGTCATTTAGAGTTTAAAAAAAAACTAACAGATACGTATTTTTATTTTGTAAAATCTCATATTTTACCAAGATAGAACGCATCAAAACTCAAAAGAAGTTGCTTGTGACGTTTGAATTCAATAAAAGTTGTACGAAATTGTGACGTTTTGGCAATTTTGAAAGCGTCGTATCTCCGTCAATTTAGGTTTACGTAACAAAAAAAAAACAGGGGCTGATTTTTTTTGATGATCTGACTGTCGGACTAATTAATTTTTCAGTCACTACGAGTACTTGATGATTTGACAGCCTAAAAAAAGCCAAGAGCCGGCTACTTTAAAAATGCTAATGAAGGACACCGTGGATTTTAGTCAGTACAAATCTGACAGTCCCTCCCGCCCTGCCCTGGGTGGGCCGGACTCATTTGATGATTTTACCACGCTAAAAAAAAAGAGCCGGCTATTTTAACATTGCCTCCTTAGTCACAGGTGAAAACCTAGTTTAAGAGCATGGGGACCTGTTTGTGGGGCATTTTTTTCTGTATTATCTTCCTGCCCTTATCCCATTCTACTTGGGGTCGGCGCAACACGTTTTCTTCTTCCATCTTCCCCTATTAGACGTCACAGTATCATTTACTCCTTTTTTGTCCATATTATCATTCCTTACACACTCGACGAGTGGCATGGGAAGTAACGAGGAAAGGAGGCAGAGACATAGTGTGGCAACATTACTCGTCATGCCGCACGTCATGCTCCTCGTCCTGCCCACTGCTCCCTATTTTGTCGGTTTTTGCGCGCGAGTCAAAGGACCGGCAATACGAGTGCGAGTGGCTGGCCACATAATCGCGCGGTCGCAGTCCGCATCGAGCACTCGCGCAAGACGTGGACGACGACGACGATGTATATTTCTTTTTACCACATTAATATAATTAGCTATACTAAAAATGCATAGCGCGCACGCTGCCACCGTTTCAACGTCCATCGTCTCACCAAGGCAAATGACAAGTGAGGAGCGTCGCGATTAATTGCGCGAGTAGAGCAGTGTGTGGGCAGAGAGGACAACATCGCGGCAAATCACGGCAGCGCGAGGAGCATAGCGATGAGCAGCGCAAGGAGCATAGTCTGGCAGGCGCATTAGACAATCCATCCATCTTTTTTTTGGCCTTCCTCTTCCTCTCCATCCTGATCAACATTCATACTCATCAAGTCATCACTCTCTTAGTCACATGGGTGTCATTTTTAGGGTTCCGTAGTCAACACGGAACCCTTATAGTTTTGCCATGTCCGTCCGTCCGTCCGTCCGTCTGTCCGCAGCTTAGCTCAGAGACGCCTAGTACTAGAAAGCTGTAATTTGGTGTAAATATGCGAATGTTTTGTGTCAAAAAAGTGGTAAAATAAAATCTTGTAAAATATTTTTTTTTAGGGTACCTCCTGTACACGTAAAGTGGGGATGTGATTTTTTTTTTCTCGCGTACCCCTTAGTGTGGGGTATCATTAAATAGGCCTTTAAAAAATATTGATAGTTTCCATTAACAATTTTTTGATAAAAAGATTCGTTTGTGAAATATTATGCTTTAAAGTGCAAATTTTTGCTCGACTCGAGTGTCCCCCCCCTCTACCAGCTTAACGGTTATGTTTGGGGGTGTGAAAAAATTCACAATAGTAGTATATATAACGAAGTTTAAAAGAAAATTATCATGACTAAGTAGGCTTTACAAGTTTACGAGTAATAGTCGACCAACTTATAAAACGTACTTGGATTACATATTTTCCTAAACAAAATGTATCGGAGAACAACTGCAAATGTAAGTTTGTCAACTTTATTTTTACAGCTATAATAGGTAGTGGAGTGGAGTGCAGTGGAGTGGAGTGCAGTGGAGTGGAGTGGAGTGGAGTGGAGTGGAGTGCAGTGGAGTGGAGTGGAGTGGAGTGGAGTGGAGTGGAGTGGAGTGGAGTGGAGTGGAGTGGAGTGGAAGGGAGCGGAGCGGAGTGGAGTGGAAGGGAGCGGAGCGGAGTGGAGTAGAGCGGAGCGGAGTGGAGTGGAGCGGAGCGGAGTGGAGTGGAGTGGAGTGGAGTGGAAGGGAGCGGACCGGAGTGGAGTGGAGTAGAGCGGATTGGAGCGGAGTGGAGCGGTGTGGAGCGGAATGGAGCGGAGTGGAGCGGAGTGGAGCGGAGTGGAGCGGAGTGGAGCGGAGTGGAGCGGAGTAGAGTGGGGTGGTGTGGGGTGGAGGGTCGAAAATCGCTTGAACCCTTTTAACAGGTTCAAGCGATTTTCGACGTCCCTTGACACCTCTCAAGTTTTTTTTTTTTAATACGTCATAAATCGTAAACCTTTCAAAGTTGGAACCAACTACAAGAACTTTTATATTATGTTACTTGCTGCTACGGAACCCTTTATGGGCGAGTCCGACTCGCTCTTGGCCGGTTTTTTTCTGTATTAACTTGATATCTGTAAAAGTTATGTCTTTGTATTGAAATAAAGATTAATTACATTAAATTACATTAAAAAAATGTGGGAAACAAGTTTATGAGATTTTTTTAAATTATTAATTCTTTCAATTTTTGGCGTGTGTCCTTACGTTTGCCACCCCTGTTCAATGCGATCGTGTAGCGAGATGTTCGCACTTGCTCCAAAATGGCGTCGGAGATAAGATACGAGGAGTGTTAAGGGGAATGCTCCAACCAGCCCGCGAAATTCAAAATTTCTTGGGATTTTGAATTTCTTGGGATTTCGAGCTCCTCTACACTTTGTACTGAAATCTATGAATAAAATAAAATTAAACCAAAGAAAAAGTGTGAATTCGGGCGTGCCATCCTCAAGTGATGCTTTGTTATATTTGTGGAAATACTTTTTATGTGAATAATAATAAATAAAAATAATTTAATTGTTTTACTTATATTTACTAAAGTACTAAAAAGATTTAACTTAGTTTGAAGCAATACAACTTTTCAGCAAAATAGGCAATTAAAACCTGACATTTGAGATGCTGTCTCAGGCAATTCTGAAATCTTTAATCTCGTCAAACTTTTTAACTAGAATATGTCTGTTACTGATAAAAAAGTCAGTAATATATACCATTTTTTTTTAATAGAAGAATGTGTGAAGTTCAAAATTGCTGCCGTCCGGGAACTCCAAAATTGGTGTTCATCTCCTTAAAAAAGGTGAAGGTTCCAGATGCCAGGTTTTTAGCAGAATCGATGCTTTTGGCAATCGCATCTTGTACTGAACCATGAACAACTGTAAAAACACAAAAAATATATAAAATATACGTAATGGGTGACTTGCCCCCGATGGATGCAAGTGGCGAATTGTCGTTTGGCGTGGCGGTCTATTACAGTGGCGCGGGGCGGGCAGCGGGAGCGGGTGGCGGGTCATGAAACAGACCACATTTCCGCTCACCAGCCCCGCCTGCACTTGGTGCGCCTTAGTCAAAAACTATGAGTTTGCGTTATCCGCCAGCGGATTCCGCTGCCCGCCCCGCTGCCACTGTAATTGCACACTTAGGGGGAGGCCTATTTTCAGCAGTGGACGTCTTCCGGCTGATGATGATGATGATGATGATGATGACTTGCCCCCGCGACTTGATTGGACATCATGGACCATGCCTGGGTCGGCACATCGTGTTCCACGCGCGCTTCAAAGAGCTATCTATAATTTGACGGGGCCCCTTAGAGAGCCAAAGCCTGCCGGGGTCACAGGACTGTCTCATCAGATAATCGTGACCCTGGAGCGTAAAGGGCTATTGAAGGATCACCGTGGATTCTAGTCAGTACAAGTCTGACAGTCCCTTCCGTAGGAGAACTCATTTGATGATATGACCACGATAAAAAAGTCTCTTATTTTATTTTTTCTCTTGTGAAAGTATGACCATTCTCTGAAGCCAGGTTTTTTTAAATCTTTACACTAAGAAATAAATCCTTCGTCGTGGGTGCGTTTACAAACACCAAAATTTACATACTCAAACCGCTTGACCCTTTTATGTAGTAAGGCAGAGAAAGTTTATATTCATTGAGAAGGACATCATTATTAGCACTTCCCCGGGTTTTAATTCACAACGTTGTTAAAGAGAGGCGAGACTATACCTCTGGATACAAAGACTATTTCTACTATCAAAAGAAGACGAACATTAACTTCACTATATTCACCTGCAATATAAATATTTCCACTGCTTAGACACTGTTAGAAGAAGTGTTTCAATACATCTCAACCCGGTATTTTGTATTCTCCTATCATATTTATCTTCTTCTAAAAGAATGATTCTACTACGTTCAATGGGTGAACCATTAGGTGCGTCCACACAGAGCGCGCAGCTTCGCGAGGCATTTGCTGCGTGAGGAAACTGACAAGTGAGGCTGCTCACTCTGTGTGGACGTGTCTATTGTTTTTCGACCGAGCCACGAAACAATATACGCGATAAAAACAAAAGCCGACACTGGATGGCTCGGGCGCTCGGTCGCTCGACCGCGGCAGCGCTGTCACTTGCCTCGCCCGAGACACGTCCACACCAACCGAGCTGCTTTGCGCGGAAAATGCCTCGCGAGGCTGCGCGCTCTGTGGGGACGCACCTATTGAATGTAGCAGCATAAGTAAAAGAAAAGTCAACAACTTACCGTTAATCGGCTGAAGTATAGTTTTTTTGGGAAACTCAAAAAAGAATTGTGTGTGTTTCACTGGTACACCGTTAACCAAACTGACAGAAGTTTGAAAATATCTATCATCAGTTTTTAAATCGCCATGATTCTCCTTTATCGTGACGCCACTCACTCTCGAGTCTTCTTCTTTATTAGAAATAGCAGATATCTTTTTTACGACATCTACAACAACTTCTTTTAGTTTTGTTTTCGCAAGCTCTTCAGTTGTTGCCTCTGATTTTGCTATCAATCCAACTTCTTGTTCACCGTTTGTAACTATTGCTGTCGGTAACACAACTGTTGTTGACGCTACCGGTGCTGACATAACCGTTGCTGACATAAACGGTGTTGACATAACCGGTGTTGAGATATTCGGTGTTGTTACAACTTGTGTTGACATATTCGGTGTTGAAACAACCGGTGTTGACATAACCGGTGTAGACATAACCGGTGTTGTCACAACTGGTGTTGACATAACCGGTGTTGTCACGACCGGTGTTGTCACAACCGGTGTTGTCGCAACCGGTGTTGTCACAACTGGTGTTGTTGCAACCGGTGTTGTCATAACTGGTGTTGTCACAACCGGTGTTGTAGCAACCGGTGTTGTCACAACCGGTGTTGTCGCAACCGGTGTTGTCACAACCGGTGTTGTCACAACCGGTGTTGTCGCAACCGGTGTTGTCACAACCGGTGTTGTCGCAACCGGTGTTATCACAACCGGTGTTGTCACAACCGGTGTTGTCACAACCGGTGTTGTCGCAACCGGTGTTGTCACAACCGGTGTTGTCTCAACCGGTGTTGTCACAACCGGTGTTGTCAGAACCGGTGTTGACATAACCGGTGTTGTCACAACAGGTGTTGTCACAACCGGTGTTAACATAACCGTTGGTGACGTTATTTCTTCTTCGTCTTCATTAGTTTTCGTTACACTTTCTGCCGTTGTTTCAACTGCTTGTGCAACTTTTAAAATACTTTTGTGAAATATCTGAAATTTTTTAAATTATTTTGTGTAATTGTATACATATTTAGACAATTTTCGAGAATTTTCGATTTAGACAAATTTAGATTGGCTTCCACCGCCAATCTAAATTTGCATTTAAATATTATAATATATGAAATCAGTTGCCTTTCTGGCACAGGAACACTACATATGCGCGGACGAACGATGCCGTACGAAAATCGTCTAAACAACTATTAAAAAGAGATGTTAGAACGTTTTAATTCAATAATTTGGGAGACAACAACAAGTTCTATTGAACAAAAGCAGGTACTAAGATATTTTTTTAAAAACATGGTTTCAAGGAGTTAAATGAACCAAGATCACGGAACTTTTTTACTTTAAGTCAGTAAGAGTCTGAAAGTCGCTTCGACTTCATACAGGGCTCATTTAATGATACCACACCACAAAAAAAAAATGGGATTAAATGAAGAAAGAGAGTTTACGTATGTTTGTCACTGCTAAAGACAGAAACACTGATTCCACTGAAACAGTGTTCGCCACATTCGTCATGTTCGCGCACAGTGCAATACATTTGTGCGCGTACAATTTCACTGAACTACGTCTAGCAATGTGCGCGTACAAATAACGAGCCCATCACTCACATGTAAGCACAGTAGTATCCTGGTGTACCATGACATGTCTTAAAGCGACAGATAATTCCAATGTGGGAACGAGAAGGCATTTCGCGACTTGTATAGCTGTGTCAGTTTCCCACAGTGGAATTACTATCGCTTTTAGACGTCATGGTGCACATTATGTGTGGTGAACATTTTTAGTTCATCAGAGCGAACATTTTTGTGCAGCACACTGTGTCGTACTGTGCCGCACACCGGTGGATTCACATCTTTAGGGTGCCCTAGTCGACGGGACGAACTCGTTGGCGGGCGGGTTAAAATGCATGCTATTTCATCCAACATCACGTACCAATGACATGGATGAGCAGGAAGAAGCTAGGGCGCCTACGCACACATACTCCAACCTTCAACTGACTCATACATGCGTGATTTCATTGAAGAATGGACTACTGCAACTTTTCAAGAGACCTTCAGGAGTTTGGATATTATAATAAAACTACTGAATGTATCTGTTCAAAATAAAATAATTTATATTTTTGAACAAATTATCTATCCCTGTATGGTAATTATTTTACAATTTACAGTCTTCTTTTGTTATTTATTTCCCCCCGAAGATGAGTTAAAATTAGTCTTAAAATAAGGATTTTTTTTTTTACCGTCAAATGTTGGAGTAATCACCAAACTACGTTTGTATGGAAGAAAGACCGACTAGCGTACCCTTAACACTTTGATTTGTGTTGTTAGGTATGTACCTACCTATATAAAAATAAAAAGGTGAGTCCAATGCATTTCGAAATTTAATTACCGAGGTGTTAAATCAAGATTTTACACTTGACACGGGGAAATGCAATTTGTAGTTTAGTTTTATATGCCCACGCTATGATTGGATTTCATGTTATGAATAATGCTTGTGGATACACTACTTGCACTACTCAGATTTTTTTTATTTTGAAATTAGTATTTTATTCCCTTTTTAATTCTTTTTCATCTATAAATACTCATTCTAGGCAAACACGGTGTTAGTGGGTATTTTTTGAGCATCAATTTTACAGAATGTTGTTGATAAGTTGCTAAGCCCGAATATATATCATGGGGTGCTAAGACAGGAAACCTCCACGTGCGCCCGTGGACTGGAGTTCCCTCTCGGATACGTCCGGGGGGAAGACCAGTTTTTCGGGCCGGTGCGCCCTGGGATGCGGGCAAAAACTCTCCTTAGGCACTGTGTGCCTAAGGGGTTTCTTTGCCCGTATGCAAATAGCCTGTCGGGTGGACGCTCCAACGCGTGTCCCTCTGAACAGCAGAGGGCACAGCGGCGGAGCGGGCTTGCGGACGGTGAGTAATGGGTATGCTCGCCGTCCGACCAAGGACCAAGCCCGGGTCGGTGGCGCGTCGTGTTTCACGCGTCACCGACGGGGCCAAATGCCTGCCGGGGTCGCGGATTTTTCTTAATCCAGGATACCGTGGCCCCGGAACGTAAAGGGCATCCGACGGAACACGGGTGGATTTTAGTCAGTAAGAGTCTGACAGTCCCTCCCGCCCCACCCAGGGCGGGAGGACTCATTTGATGATTTTGCCACCCTAAAAAAAAAAAAAAGCCCGAATATCATCAAAGTCAGTATCTACATATATACATAAGAGCGCATATTCTGGAAGTTGGCAAAGTCGCACATAGTTGTCAAATATTAACAAGTTTTAATTAATTTAGCAATGTTACTGTATGGAAATAAGAAATATGGCTGTGTAGTGCACTAGAAAATTATAGGGAATGCAATAATTAATATCGTAACACCGAATATAGTATAGTTTTAGATGTAAAAAGTATTTGGAAACTTGCCAAATGCATTTATTTACACCTGAAACGGTTACAACATCAAATTCAGTGTTTTAATTGCATTCCTATATCATTTTTTTAGAGAGAGAATTACAGAGCACAGAGCAATATTTCTTCTTTACTAAATACAGTAAAGCCAAATTAATTAAAACTTGTAAATATTTGATAGCCATTTGCGACGTTGCCAACTTTCTGATTATGCGGCCTTAAATAACAAAGCTGAAGAGTTTCTTTGTTTGGTTTGTTGGTTGAACGCTCTAATCTCAGGAACTACTGGTTCGGATTGAAAAAATATTTTTGTGTTAGTTAGCCTATTTATTGATGAAGGCTATAGGCTATAACAACGCGCTAAAATCTATCGGGGCCGAGAATCTGGATTTATGAACGGTTGAAGAGCAAAATGACCCACTATTAGGATAATCACTGTACCTCATTAAATTTGGTTTATGCAATGGATCTGCACAACTTGATTCCACCTGGCCCTTTCCATCATCGGACTACAAGACGTACGGCAATGTGTCATCGTTACATGGTGCACATCCTTCCGGTAAGTGAAAAGCGCTTTGTTAATAATTTAACTAAGTATGTGCACAGCTTCCTCACGGCGGCGATAGGCGGAGACCTTTTGCGCCCGGCATTGGTCGCGGCCATGCTGCGGGGCGAGACGGAATGGGAAGCGGTCGCTCCTTCTGCGAAGCAGTCATGCTCGCGAAGGAGGAGGCGGGCCGCGTGAGGGAGAGGACAATGTCCTCCCTCCGCCCCCCCCCGCGGTGGTGGACACCCACGGCGAGGGACGTCGCAAGACGATCTCCGGCCACCGTAGGCGCGGGCATGCGGGCGGCGAGTAAAGGGCAACTCGCTGCCCGACCATGGACCATGCCCGCGTCGACGGCGCGTTGTGTTCCACGCGCGCCTCAAAGAGCGTCAGCATAATGACGGGGCCCCCTCTCTAGAGGGCCAAAGCCTGCCGGGGTCGCGGGACTTATCTCATTACCGTGACCCCGGAACATAAAGGGCTATTGAAGGACACCGTGGATTTTAGTCAGAACAAGTCTGACAGTCACGAGGCACGGAGGAAACTCCCTGTGACAGATGGTCACCCATCAACAGACCAAACTCTTCAAGCGCGGAAGATAAGCCTGTGCGTCTGTAATTATTTAGCCACGAGCTCCTCACTAACTATGCGCACAGCTAAGAAACGGAATTTCCTGCCAGGGTCTGTGTTTCCTGATAACTATAACCTTGGATTCTTCAAGTCAACAGTGAATAGGTTACTTCTAGGCTAGCGTGCTTCACAGTAGATCACATCTTCACTTTTTTTTTAGCGTGGTAAAATCATCAAATGTCCTCCCAGAGCAGGGCGGGAGGGACTGTCAGAGTTGTACTGACTAAAATCCACGGTGTTCTTTTAGCCCTTTACGTTCCAGGGTCACGGTAATGGAATTAGTCCCGCGACCCCGGCAGGCTTTGGCCCTCTAGGCCCCGGCTCCGTCATCTTGCTGACGCTCTTTGAGGCGCGAGAGGTCTCCGCCTATCGTCGTCGTGAGGACACGGCGGTGTTCTGCCCAAGCGGGGCAGTCCTGCACCGTATGCTAAACTGTGTCCTCCGGGCGATCTTCGCAGTGGTGACACCCAGGCGTTTCTTCCCTCCCTATCCTACAAAGGTATATCCTGAAACTTCCGTGTCCAGTGAGGACTTGCGTCATGCGGTAGGTCGGACGCCGTGACGCCTTTCCAGCCACTCCTAAAAGAGGTGTCTTACCGCCGCGATTGCGACGTGCCCGAGATCACATCTTCGCTTACCGACAAACACTAACATATTGTTAAATTAAAAAATACTTACCGCAATAAAAATCAAACACACTGCCACCCGAGGCATTGTGAAATAAACAATGTCAACTCAAGGTTTTGACGCATTCAAATTAAATTCAGTACTAAATCTAATAGCATAACGTACAAATTGGAACTAAATGGTTGACATTTGTCACAGTTGTTAGAATTTAATAAGGGTTTCGTCTCAGTTGTTAACTTATTAGTACGAACGTTGTTCACATGTATTCTTTTACAGATAATTTCTTTAACAGATTTTCAACCTTATCACAATAGTGGAACGTTAATATTCGGTTAGTAAAATTTGACAGATCGGGGTAGGTTGACCTGCTATTGACTGTACAAGGGTAACGTTCAGGGGCGTAGCTACCGCTGTATCTGCCGTATCAATTATACGGGGCCCCCGGGGCCAACGTGCGTAAACAAAAATTAATAAAAACTTAATGATTGATTAACTAAAAAAGTTATTTACTTTTACACAATTTATTTATCTAATCTATCTCTGGTGTTTTTATTATTATTATTATTATTTATATGTAATACTGTTTTAAGCACGAGATTATCTATTTGAAATCCCGGGAAGATCCATATTAATATCAACATTTCGATGGACAGATCAGTCGCATCTTGAATTTTTTTGATGACCTTGGCCATTTTTTTGTTTATATTTCGGCGTAGATACAGAGAAATGCATTTTTTTTTCTTGAGTGATAAATCTTTACCCTACCTAAGGGGCCCCCAAACAAATTCTTATACGGGGCCCCGCCAAGGCACGCTACGCCACTGGTAACGTTGCTCCTTGAATATCTAAACAGATGAGTCACTTATTAAAAAAAATATTTTGTGTGACCAACTCGTAGGCGGTCGTGGGTGTGAACCCAGTCAGGTTCATTACTTTGTGTAATTTATTTCATCATCACAGTTCTAAAAACGGTGAAGGAAATATCGTAAGTAAACCAGCATGTCCTAGAACCATATGTTCTAGAACCATTGAGCTCCTTATGTTATGAGTTGAGCTACACGGTAACTGACACATGCTTGCACTGATTGGACAGGTCCAGTCAAATCTGTGTGGTTCTTTCTTCAAAAGACCACCTCAGACACCTGCATGGTTCTCATACAACTTGATCAATTCAAAATTGTCTGGACTTTAAAAGAGACTGTGACCTCTGAGTTTGTTTCGGATGTTTCTTTTCAGAGTAGTCAGGTACGAAACACCGGCCTCATCTAGTTCAAAAACTTTTTTTAAAAAAAGTACCGACTTCAAAACAAATACAAAAAAGTTTAAAATAACTTTTCTTTCGGAAGTCGGTGGCAATAGTCAATGACACAACAAAACAAAGCCACCGACTTCCGAAAGAAAAGTTATTTTAAACTTTTTTGTATTTGTTTTGAAGTCGGTACTTTTTTTAAAAAAAGTTTTTATTTTACCCTTTTTAGTTTATTTATTATATATTCAACCCAAATTCTTGTAAAATACAATTTTTTTTTACATTTGCACTAATCTTGTAATCCGTCACAACATAAAAAAAATCCATATTTCTAAAACTACTGAACCGATTTTGATGAAACTTGCAGTGTACCCTAAGTTGAACAATACCTAGTACAACAAAAAAAGAATTACTTAAATCGAACTTATAGTTCCGGAGATATGCGTGCACAAACATAAAAACATACATACATACATACATACATACATACACTTATGAAATTTGGCACATTTGTTCAGACGCTTGTAACGTTGTGAATAATCACTTATAATACCACAAGAGCTTCAAAATTATCGGGTATTTTCCGATAGGTTCGTTGCAAACAAATGAAGGAGTCAAGTTTTTCAGGTTAAAAAATCACGAGCGCGAAGCGCGAGTGATTTTTCCTGAAAAACTTGACGACTTTATTTGTTTGCAGGGAACCTTGAGGGAAATGCCAGATAATTTTGAAGCTCGTGTGGTATTCAGGGGATTATTTTTCCGTCCCAAATGCGACCCATCTCCAATTTTCACAATTGAATTCAACCTGTCAGTTTGACGTGACTACCAGAGAAAATTTTCAAAAAATTATCAGTATAATACCATGTAGGTTGTACCACGTGACGTCGAATGGTGCAATTCTATTGGTCGATATTTGGGTCGGAAAAATAATCAACGTTATCCTTTGACCTATAATCAATCCATTAGTCAACGTTTAACAAAATAGTTACAATGGAATGCAAGGAATGTCTACACATTCCTTTTCGTGTTATAGTCATACGCAATGTTCTTCGTCAACCGACTCAAAAAAAAACTCGTACTTGAGGGTATCGTAAAATGTTTTATTTCGCGTCGCGCGCGATATAGACTAACATATATGAAAACTGGGCAGTTCTGATAATATTACATACATACGGGTCGAATTGATAACCTCCTTTTTTTTGAAGTCGGTAAAAATAGTGTCGTTTGACGTGTAAAAGTGTTTGCCAAAACCAATTAGCTGAATAAATATCATTTATCATCATCATCATTCTCAGCCATATCAGTTCAATTAGAGAGCAGTGGTGGCCCAGTGGTATCTGTCCCGACTTACGAGTTGTAGGTCGTGGGTTCGAACCCCGCCAGGCGCATTACTCTGTGTAATTTATTTCATCACCACTGCTCTCAAAACGGTGTAGAAAAACATCGTGAGGAAACCGGCATGTCCTAGAACCAAAAATTCGAAGATATGTTACATCTACCATTCCCCACTGGGCCGCGTGGTGGATTATGGCCCACTCCCTCTCACAGAGAGGAGGCCTGTGTCCTAGCAGTCGGAACATTATAGGCTAATGATGATGATGATGAAGTTTGTCTATTCTTGAATATAGAAAACATTTTTCATGCTAAAAACCAAACAACGCGTGCTTAAACCAACCATTTCTCCCAAAAATTACACGCAAATAAGTCAATTTGCAATTCCATGAATTCTCCCCCATAACGAACGAAAAAGACAAAGAATACAGCCCAAATAGCAGTATCAATATAATAACCGAATAGCTAGCTATACGTTTGTCCTTTGTGCGGTGGTGGCAAAGGCGCGAATTGGGAGTCGAACGCGAACCCATCGATTCCAAACTAATATTTTACACATTCATGTTGAAACAAAAACGTATAGAGCGCAGGATTCTGCTGCTGTGTGGCAGAACGTGGTATGTGCATTTTAGTTTGATAGTTTTCGGAAAATATTTGTAGTGGAATGACGTTGGTAAGTACAAAAAGTTGCATGTTGCAGATATGACTTTAAAGACATTGTTACGCATTCCTTTGCTTTTCTGCAATTTTATTACTTTGGTAACATAACATCTTAACTTGTTTTTCTTGAAACAGAAGATCGATCTCTCTAGATAAACTTTATTTAGGACGTAATAATGGTGAAGCGTTATACCTGCACCTTACGATTAATTGTTAACACTGCAAGTGTGGCTGAGTCAAAGCACATACTGAGTGACATCCATAGTTCTCAGGCCTAGAAAGATAATCGTTAGTAAACGTAAAAGTTAGTGGTAAAATCATCTACTAATTCTTTTTCTGAACTACATTGAACTATTTTGGAATCGGCTTTCAGTCTAACCAGATGAAGTTCAATATCAAAAATGTCCACGTCTTATACACTTAATTTTAGAAAAACATGATCATAAAATATTGCCTTCAGGGAGAGGCGTTTGCCCAGCCATCGGACATCGATAGCTATTAAAAAGATCATCAATGATTTTTGCCAGTAACCGTGTGCTACCCTTGAACAACGACTGCACAGCACCACTGCGGCCGCTCAAATGTAAATTAAATGATGAATAGATACGCGCACGAATGCGCTTTGCTGTGTACCCGCAAAAAAATAACTACCCTCCATTAATTCGAGATGTGGCTGTTGTTTACTCGCTTTTTCCGACTATGCTTACTTATATGTTTTTTCGTTTGTTTTCATTATAGTTTTGTTTATTATTTATGTTTTCCGCCATTTTGCAGGAAGTAAAAATCATATAAACGTTTTGTGGTTCATATTTACTAAATTGACTTTTAATTCACCAGGATTCGAGTTCAAACCTGACCCCCTTTTTTAACGTGGCAAAATCATCAAATGAGTCCTCCCACCCAGGGCAGAGCAGAAGGGACTCTCAGACTTGTACTGACTAAAATCCACGTTGTCCTTCTATAGCACTTTACGTTCCAGGGTCACGGTAGCTCGTTAGTCGAGACATCCCGGCAGGCTTTAGCTCTCTAAGGGAGCCCCGTCAGTTTGCTGACAGCTCTTTGAGGAACACGACGCGCCATCGACCCAGGTATGGTCCATGATCGAACAGCAAGTCGCCCATTAATTTCCTGGTGTTGCCTTTAATTTTCACTCATCTAACTAAATAAAGATTTATTTAAATATTAAAAAACCTTCACATTTTTTCCTCTATCCATTTTACAAACCCAGCTCCATTATATAACACAACTACATGTCAGTTTTAAATGATATATTAGGTACGATTTTAATAACGCTGCTGACGGTACCGCACCCATATCAACAAATACGTCAGAGTCCTAATCCAAAGGTTTACGTGTATTTATGTGAGCACCTGGTTATGTTTTTTTTTGTTGTCCGTACTTATGCCCATTGTTGCATGTGTCCAACTAGTGTTCTTTACATTTTCACTTGGTTTCTTTTTACTCTTGGATATGTCTTGACATTTTGTCATGGCTGCGGTTTACAGGTTGTATAAGAGATACATTTTGTCGCGACAAATATAAACATAAACGATAAATTACTTTGTGTAATTTTATTTCATCACTACTGCTCTCAAAATCGTGAGGAAACCGGCACGTCCTTACGGAAAAGTGGCATCTACCAGCTCGCACTTGGCTCGCGTGGTGGATTATGGCCCACTCACTCTCACAGAGAGGAAGCCTGTGTCCCAGTAGTGAGAACATTATAGGCTGATGATCACTTCATTTTCCCATTTACTCCCTCTTTACATTTTATGCAAGACGAAATAGCATTTATCCGTATTTGTGTCCATCTATATCTGTACGGAAATTCATAATTAGTTACTTAAAGCTATTTATGAAAATGAAAAAAATGAAAAATTGTTTATTAGTTATACATAGCATAAGTACACCATATTGTGATTGGAGCCTCCTGTTAAGCAAAAAATAGCCTGTATTAGGAAGCTCCGCTCTTCCATATCATTAAATTCATATTTAAAGATTCATATAAACATGTACTTGTTTTAAACAATTAGGTCCATGTACAAGAAAATTAGTAAATGCTGTAACAGTGAATGAGAAAAAAAAAAGAAAATGAAATGTAAAAATGAAAAGTTTTATAATTAGGTTTGTTAGTGAGTGTGTGTGTGTGTGAGTTGATTTTGAAATGTGTGTATATATATGTATAGGGTTTGAGTGTGTGTTGTGTATGTGTGGGAGTGTGAGTGTAGGTAAATACATGTCAGTGGGTACCGTGGCCGTGTGTTGTGTGCATAAGTGTGCAAGTGTTATGTACATAGCAGTGCCTCTGTGTCTTCGTAGGTAAGTGGTTTTATCCAACTAGTTACTATTTTTTTACATTCTTGAAGCTGTTTTTTGTATATGTAAGTATGTCTGTTTAGTTGATTGTACAGCTGTGCTGATCGTTTTTTATATTGCCTGCTGGCAAATTTGGTTTTAGTATAGGGAACTTCAGCTATAATGTCTTTCCTTCTCTTGAGAGTAAAGTTGGGTTCGTATGGTACAGTTTTATGTATTTTTAATATAGTTTTGATAACATACAACTTCCTAACAGACAGTAAGTCACTATCGAGGAAGAGAGATTGTGTGGGATATCTAATATTTTTGTAGTACATGACTTTAATCAATGCCCGTTGTCCTCGCTCAAGATCAATAAATTTGGACTTGGCTGCACCTCCCCAAATTGGGCGATAGAAACGTAACAAACAAACCAACTCATCGCGAAGTGTCCCGGATTACATTTCTGCACGAGATAAATATTTGTATGTCTAGAAATAGTTGTTTCAGGTCTTAGTGTTTGTGAGTTTAAAAAAGTTGTAAACGCACCCACGAAACAGGAAAAATTCAAAGAATGGGGGAAAGTTAAAAAAAAAATCTACCTATCACGCTGTATATTTTTATTTAAAGAGTATAGTCACTCGTTAGCCGTATTAACTGGCAAAACGCTACTCTGCCCTAAAATATTTTGAACCTTGGCTTTTTGACATAGCACTTGACAAAATGCAATCGAAACGATTTTCCCGGAAAGTATCAGTCACCTCCACTTCATCCCACATAAGGAGCTAAATTTACTTTTTCCAGGAACCATTCTCATCAACCGTATGGATTGGAAAAGTCCATCCCCTCCGCATGTGACATGGAAGGGGCGTTACCACTGAACCGATGAGTCAGTGGGTTCGAATCCGCACTGTCTAATAAAATAGATACGCTTGGGAAGCACTTTAAACAAGACGGAATGAAATGTACCGCTTTATGTGGGTTTATTTTTCAATTGTTAAAGCTTTTCGTTTTGTTGGAGTTAATTTAATGGATAAATGTGGTGTGTGAGAGTTGGCAACGTCGCTAATAGCTGTCAATTATTTCACTGTCTTGATAATTAATTCAATATGAGTGGTCAACCAATGATCGAAGTTCCCAAGTAATTGATTTAAGCGGGTTCGATCGCGTGTAGGTAACTTAAATTATCTTATGGAAATGTAATCCTGGGACAAAAAGTGTCCTGAGCTATCTATTAAAGCGCGGGCATGCGGACGGCGAGTAATGGGTAACTCGCCGTTCGATCATGGACCATGCCCGGTTCGACAGCGCGTCGTGTTCCTCTTGCGCCTCAAAGACCTGTTAGCAATCTGATGACCCCCCTTAGAGAGCCAAAGCCTGTCTGGGTCGCGGGACTGTCTCAGCCCTGGAGCGTAAAGGGCTGTTGAAGGATCACCGTGGATTTTAGTCCGGGAGGACTCATTTGATGATTGTACCGCGATAAAAATTGTATCTATTAATACAAATTTAATTAAAATCCTGTCTGAAAGAGTAACAATTAACAAACATCCATCCATCCGGTCACAGATATCTGTTTGATGTTACTGTAATTATATTTGTTGGTTACGTCATAAAAAGAAGATATAATATCTATCTGAAGTAGTTATAAATCTGAAGAAGGATGACTAGTATTTAAAAAAAAATCAAAACCATTTGTATTATTTCATGTTATTTCCAAACTACTGTATCAGCAAATTGCATGTTAGCGTAAATGATACCCGAGATTCTCTTTGAAGTGTCTCCGATACTGAATTCACCATGTATACGTAACTTGGCCTGCTAACCAGGTAGTGTTGTGCTTTGTTATCGATATTTCTAATATAAAAAGTTGTAAGGGTAAAGCGTACTAGTGATTAACGGCAGGAATTGTTGGGTAGATTCTATTCAAACAGTTATGGTCATTACTTAATTGATGATAGTAGTTTGGGCTTCTTACTGGCGAAATGAGGGTAGGATGCAATATATTTTAAACACCTCGGCCTTAGGCACCTTTCGAGGATAATCAGTGTGAAGTTATTTTATGAGCAGAGTTTTTCTTACAATAATCTAAGGAAAACTCTTATATGGTAAAGTATTCAGCCAGTTGAATATCAGATCTAAATGAAAACAGGACAGTTGTAAACTTCGCGACGTCGTCATAGACGTCGCCCGCTCTTAGCAGAGTGATATGATCCATGTAGGAGTATCAAACTAAAATCACTTGCTAAGTCTATATTTTATATATTTTCTTTCTTTCTACATCATCATCATCATCAGCCGAAAGACGTCCACTGCTGAACATAGACCTCCCCCTTAGACCGCCACGCCGAACGACAATTCGCCACTTGCATACATCGGTAATTCGCAGCTTGTATTTATGTACACACACAGATATTTACAGGGAAATATTTTAAAAGGAAAAAACAAATATTTTATGATGATAATGATCCCCTCCTTTCACCCACTGCTGCATGGCCTCCTCTTTTTTTGCTGTTAAGAAGAGGAAAATGTTCATGTTAATCGTTCTGACTCACTATAAAGTCTTCTTGTATATCGATATATTTCCAAACACAAGCACATGCCTATTTTTCTCTTACGGAGAACGCTTAGCATTAGACGAAGCTTATTTGACGAGGCTAGATTCGCTTAGATTTAGACATAAAGCTTTGACAATAACTGAGGAAACTTGTAAGAACTAACAACCGATGCTTTGGTACAAATGCTTTGTAACAGTAATGACGATTAAACTTTCTAGTTTGATATAACTAATGCATTGGTAA
Organism: Agrotis exclamationis; assembly: GCA_950005045.1. Taxonomy (NCBI): domain Eukaryota; kingdom Metazoa; phylum Arthropoda; class Insecta; order Lepidoptera; family Noctuidae; genus Agrotis; species Agrotis exclamationis. The sequence goes on along the minus strand of OX465429.1, from coordinate 14,876,233 downwards.
AAATAAAAGGTCGAGGAGCTCGTGGCTAAATATTTACAGCCACACAGGCCGATCTTCTGTCGAGTTTGGTCTGTGGATGGGTGACCATCTGTCATAGCGAGTTTCCTCCGTGCCTCGAAAAGCACGTAAAGTCGTTGGTCCCGGCTGTTCTTTGTATATCTTTGACAGTCGTTACTATTAGTCAGCAGCTCTAAAAGTTTGACAATCAGTCTTACGGGGTAGCGTATTACCCAGTTACTGGGTTGTGGAGGTCAGATAGGCAGTCGCTATAAATATGTAAAATACTGGTATTCAGCAGCATTTGGTATGACTGGAAGCCGACTCCAATATAGTTGGGAAAAGACTATGCAGATGATGATGGTAAAAATAAATGGACGATATAATAAAGAGTAGTACTTCGAAAGCTTTTTGAAGTATTTCGTCCTGATACTGATACTGCTAGGCTACGTCATCCCACTGCTGGGCAAAGGCCTCTCCCCAGTATTCTAGGCGTCAAACTAACAGCCCGCGTACGCAATACCACACTACGCTCCAAAACACAAATTGTCGGCTTTTGTCAAAAGACCGCTGCACTGAAATGGACTTCGGCCGGTCACGTCTGCCGCATGCTTAATGAGCTTTCGGCCAAAATAAATAACTCGTCACGCCCCAGCCGCCGCGAGAGATGTTCAGGGCCTCACTGATCTCAGCCACAGTAGACGTGGGTACTATAGAATAGGTGGTTCAACATCCAGCCCCAAATCGACGGGTGCGTTGGACGGTGGTTTTAGTCAGAATATGCGGACGGTGAGTAATGGGTGATTCGCCGTCCGATCATGCACCATGCCTGCGTCCACGGCGCGTCGTGTTCCGCGCGCGCCTCAAAGTGTCAGCAAAATGACAGGCCCTCTCTCTAGAGGGCCAAAGCCTGCCGGGGTCGCAGAACTAACAAATTACCGTGACCCGGAACGTAAAGGGGTATTGAAGGATCACGGTGCATTTTAGTCAGTACAAGTCTGACTGTCCCTTCCGTCATGCTCTGGGATAGGACTCATTCCATGATTTTACCAAGATAAATAAAAACCTAGGGCTTATTAGTTATTTTTTAAACGCATTAACGCTTGCGACGCGCATCTTAAAGATGATTTTTGAGGAATGAAAAATTCAGTTGCAAGTGGGATTCGAACCCGCGGCTTCTGGATAAGTACTCCAGACGCCTACCAACTAGGCCATCGCAACACCACTTGATTGATTCGAATCCCACTTGCAAATGAATTTTTCTTTCCTCAAAAATTAACCTAGGGCTTATTTGATGATTTCCTATCACACAGAAATAAGGGCAATATTTGTTATCAATCCAGCAATCTTCAAAGACTGTTAGCATTCTGTAACATCACTTTAAACAAAACGCTAAAACGGTCTCTATTAATAACGTGCTAAGTTGCTAACTACATCGTGAATAACAAGCGTTGGGTTGTAGCTCTTCATTGGAGCACGTTAAGCGATACATCAGCTTATCTTATCTAGCCATCGCAACTCATCGCCGACTCGTTGGCTTTAGTTTGTGATTGTACAGAGTTGGTGACTTGTGTGCTGCTTTTTATTTAGCGTGGTAAAATCATTAAATGAGTCCGGCATGGCAGGGCGGGAGGGACTGTCAGACTTGTACTGACTAAAATCCACGGAGTCCTTCAATAGCCCTTTACGTTTCGGGGTCACGGTATTCGTTAGTTCTCCGACCCCGGCAGGCTTTGGCCTTCTAAGGGGGTCCCAGTCATTGTCATGATACTTTTTGAAGCACGCGTGGAACACAACGCGCCGTCACCCGGGCATGGTCCATGGTCGGACAGCGAGTCGCCCATTACGTGCCACCCGCATGCCCGCGCCTACGGTGGCCGGAGATCGTCCTGCGACGTCCGTTGCCGTGGGCATCTACCACTGCCATGGGCGTTTACCACTGGACTTGTGTGCTGCTTGGAATTATGTTGCAGTTAACATATAACAGCAGTGTTAGCCGAGTGGTATCGGAATCGACTTACAAGTTGTTGGTTATAGTGGCGCATTACTTTGTGTTATTTATTTCATCACCACTACACTCACAACGGTGAAGGAAAACATCGTGAGGAAACCGGCATGTCCTAGAAACAAATATTCAAAGACATGTGACAGATATCAACGCACAGTGGACTCGCGTGGTGGATTCCCACTCCCTCTCACAGACACGAGGCCGGTGTCCCTGCAGTCTGAACATTATAGGCTGATGATGATGATGATAGGTTTGGAAAGATTAGTGGCAGTTATTTTTACTGTTTTCATATCGATAGTATCGGATCACTTCGCTTTTTAGCATAAGTATGTGATGTAGGCATCTAATCATCCAAATGTTGACAACAAAAACTGTATTGACCAGGCCCTTTTAATAACATCAAAAAGTATTAGAATAAAATCTTTCCAAACTCTGGAGAACCTCCTTCAAAACTCAAATCAGTTCAACCTTTTTTATAGTCTTCCCGGTCTATAAAACATTGACGACGAAAAGAGTACCCGTAATCCGTGCTTACAGAAAGTAGTGGCTACGAAACTAATTAACAAGTTCCACCAGACATCGGTTCGCGGAGATTTCGTTAGGCGAACAGCTATTTTTGTACGAAACTTCGCTTTTCCCGCAGTTCTGTGAGTACTTACGCACTTTATTTTGTTTCGCTGGCTAATGAATATCCGGGGCGAACGAGGCATCTATTTTGGGTTAATATCGGGTGTTGTTAATCTTTATGGATGTTAGAAGGTAAACTTTTGAGACAGATATTGGGCCCTGCTCTTTCAGAAAATTCAATAAAAGTTGAGAAAGTAAAATTTTGTTTTAGAATTAAGAGAATTGAATTTCAATCGCTTCATAGGCGTATTACCTACACTCTGCATCATAAAAAAAGATTTATCAAAAGAATTTAATTTTTGCCTGTTTTTCAATATACGAGTACTTTGGGTATTATTGAAAAACAGACAAAATTGAATTTTTTATTATTGAAATTCGAATAGAATAATACATTTATTTTCACACAGCAGAAAATGTAATGAGAAAAGATAAAATAATACCTTAGTTTATATAGAAGTGGTAACATAGAGACGCAGAAAAAGAAAATTATAAAATAATACCTTATAGTAGAAGAAGAGTTGGCCCTAAACTAGACAGAACCTGTATCTTGGTGACGCATATATGCCGTAAAAGTATACAACTTTCTTGAACTTTTCAAAGACACTCCACCCTTTTTCAATTATTTTTTCGTGTTTAAATCATCAAATGATTTTTCTCACCGTCCTGGGTGAACCGGAAGGTACTGTTATGTTCTTACTTACTAAAAACCCATCCTGTTTCTTGCAGTTGTCCTTTGCGTTCCAGCGATTCCCTTTATAGACGTTCCCGCGACTGACACTCCACCCTACTGCTTAGTGTCTTAATTTGACGAGCAGTGGTGGCCCAGTGGTATCGGCCCCGATTTACGAGTTGTAGGTCGTGGGTTCGAACCCAGGTAGGCGCATTACTTTGTGTAATTTATTTCATCACCACTGCTCTCAAACCGGTGAAGGAAAACATCGTGAGGAAACTGACATGTCCTAGAACCAAAAATTCGAAGATATGTGACATCTACCAATCCGCACTGGGCCCGCGTGGTGGATTATGGCCCACTCCCTCTCACAGAGAGAAGGCTTGTGTCCCAGTGGGAATATTTATAAGCTGATGACGATGACAGTTTTTATTCTATTTCTATTTATGTGCACTGTATCAAAATCCAGCATAACTGGGGTCCAAAAAACACCACCTCGTTACCGAGAACGTCTAAGCAAACAAATTGTGCTGCAATATTTAAGATGAACTCACCAAGTTGGCGACAACTTGCAGTTTTACTCAAACAACTTCCCGCTGAAAGTATGTTTAACTTATGATTGGGATCCGTACCTCTTTTAAGGTGGAATGAGAAAGAATGTTGTGGACTATCCCTAGAACATTTTGGTTTATCATAATATCTCTTTCATTGGGTGAGTTGAATTGAAGTCTTCTTCAGCATTCAGACAACTAATGCGGAGTGTAGGTCTCTTCCAACTCTTTCCACTTTTGGAGAGTTTGTGTAATGGTTATCCAGTTTCTTCTTGCCACTTTAGTGCTGAGTGACTGTTTGTGTATGTTAGTTTTTATGTTTGTAAACGCGTCGATACAGGAGAAATTCCTAGTGGGGGCAAAGTTTTTTTTATAAAAAGGGAAATAGCCTGTCCATCTATTTTTCATTTGTTATTTATCTCTGAGAGGGGAGACTGAAGGGACTGTTAGACTTATACTAACTAACACCCTGTTCCTTTAACGAGGCCTTTTGCGTAACAGGCCCGCGGTCAACCTCGCAAATAGCTCATAATCATAAAAACAACAATAGCCCGGAATGTCTACACTACGATCTACCATCATATTCATCTCACTAGCATTCGTTTTAGAGTAGTCTAAAGTTAAATAAACTTAGTTCAAGATGCATGTGTTTGTCGCAAGTCGCAACGCCTGATGACGTGTTCATAATCATAACCCAAGTTACAACTTAAATTTTAAACACGACCGTAACACCAACTTAAAATTAAGTTAAAGTTTTGATGAAGTTTCGTAAGTTTAGTGCGAATACTTTTGGGTTACGTGTTAAGTTAGCATTAAGTTGGAGTTAAGTTAAAAGACTTAATTTTTGGGTGTTAATTTTTTATTCATGATGTTTTTAAATTGAGTCAATTAAATTAATGATTTCTGTTTGCTAGTTAATGTCGTAGAGCAAAGTAATAATAATTCGTTTTATACGTTTTTTGAGAGCGCCTAAAACGAAGTTGCAAATAGCAAAATATTCTGATTGAGAATATGTAATAAAACGGATTACTCAAAAAATATTGAAACAAAATCTTACTAAAAAATTGTGGGGATGTATGTTCCTCTTTCGCATAAATAAACTGAACGGATTTGGATATTTGGCGCACAGACAATATATATAACCTGAATGAATACATTGGGTACTTTTTGGAACGAAGTTCCTTATCGCACGTTGCGAAAGGGGGCTAGGCGAAAAAAATTAAGACGAAAAGTTGTAACGACACTTTTTGCTATAGTAAGCTATTGTAAGCCGTGCGGCGTGCGCATGTTTCTCTGTCTGTCTCTCTCTTTCTCTCATAGAAAGCAAGTCAGATATTTTCGTTTCGTCTTTCTATTTCGTATTTAACAGTGTGGTGTCGTGACGATTATTTTTATTGAGTGTATAGACTCTATACACTCAATAAAAATAATCGTCACGAAGGTCTAAGGGACACCCGGATGGAACGAAGTTACTCTATACTATAGAGTAACTTCGTTCCATCCGGGTGTCCCTTGACACCTCTCTAGTTTTTTAGTAATATTGGGAGTGAGTATATATTTTTTTAACCATGCAAACTCACTTTTACAAACATAAACTCACATACAAATACGCCCAGACCCGGAACAACTAATCGTAGATCATAAAAATATTTGTTCCGCGCGGGAATCGAACCCGCGACACGCAGCAGTCCAATCGATCAGTCACAGCACCAATCGTGCCGTTTAGGTTGAAACTTATTGTTAAAGATCAAACTTCAATAATATTTTAAAATATTTTTTTCTAACATTGTGTAGCACTTGTGGCATGTTTGTTTTTTTTTCTTTTCTTTCAAAAAAACTGCTTTATAGATGAAAATTAAGGAAAATTAAAGATATCAAGTAGAGATCATAATCTTCATTCCACTTCAAACTCTTCAATTCCTCAAACTACGTTACAAAGCTATCCAAAATTGCAGACGTAGAAAAGGCCTAAATTAAAAAAGGTCAGTTTTCACCAAATTTTATGGCGGTGGCTTTTAGTCATCAAAATTTAATAGCTTTAATCTTTGTAAGGTGTCAGCGGAAATTTTAATTATGTCACTCGAAAAAATGCCGATGGCGATGATGACTGAGAAGCCACTATAAAAAGGAGAATCAGAAGTTCTACTTGACACTATATGGGCCTTATCTTAGTCAGAGTTTAACAGTCTCTTCTTGTCCACCCAGGTTTTAGTTAAAAACAAAATATTTTAAAATTTATTTTACCCCTTTTAATTTAGTGCAGATATACTATTATTCAACAAAAATCTTCTTACGGTCAGTTCACACCGAGACGCGACGCGGCGCGACGTGACGCAACGATACTGCAAATGTGTATCATATCGTGTAGTAAATAAAATTAGATTTTAAGTCGCCAGTAAAATACAGCGCGGCGCCGCGCTGGGTTGCGACAGGTGTATCTTTTCGTGTATGAAATAAAGTTAGATTTTGAATAGCTCTATTGATATGTGTGCGCAGCGTCACGTCTCGGTCTGAGCTGACCCTTATAGACGTCGTCTGAAAATCTACAATCCAAGTAAGCAAAACACGGATCCATGCGGGAGCGTCACGGGGTATCTATTATTGTTCTATATTTAAACCTTCTCCAGAATGTTACGAACGCTTTTCTGAAAACCGCATCAAAATAAGTAAACATAAAGACTTTTTTATAAAACAGGGAACTTATAAGTTTTCTTTACTACTTAGTTTTACTTGAACTTCTGACCTTCTCTTCCTATTGGTATCCTAATTGGAATTATCTCGGCGCAAATTCGAGGCTTTGAATAATGAGTCCCTATAACGAGGGAACTAAGAGGATTGCCTCTCTACCGTCCTTCTACCGATTTCATACAATTGTAAGCTCCATAGTTAGGAGTTGACTACTATTATATATATATATATTCTTTATTGTGTACCTTTATTAGAGTTAGCTTAAGATTTTTTTATCTATTATCATGTATATTTTTAAGTATAATAACAGTGGCCCACCGGTATCGGGAACAGGGTCCAAGTTACAATTTTACAGGCGTTATGACGTCACGAGGTCCCACTCCCAAATTTCGAAACGTTTCATCTTTGAAAATATTTATTGACTTAAAAATTAAATAAAAAAGAACAAAAAACGTGTACATTATTTTTCGATACTCTAACTGAAGGACTCGGGTCGCGGGACTAACGAGTTACCGTGACCCTGGAAAGTACAGGGCTATTGAAGAACAACGTGAATTTTAGTCAGTACGAGTCTGACAGTCCCTCTTGCCCTGATATTATTGGAATCAAATATAGCAGCTCACAATTTAGGACCCATTAATATTAGCAGTCATTTTTACCCGTGGTGCAAGGCAACTGGGCTTCTCCCAGTTGAAATGTCCCTTCGTGCTTATTGGCCTTGTTTTGTTCTGTCTCCTGCTTGCATGGAGGGAAGTGGAAACATATTTTTCCTACTCCTCCACTATTCTTTTCTGATTAATTTCGTTGCAGGATTCAAGACAGGTAAATTCATTCTCCGGGACACGTCGAGCTTCATTGTCTTGCCGCTTTTCTGGTGGTTGCCTCTGTTGATTCTGGCTTTTAGGAGTTGCAGTGGTTTGGAAATAGTGTGGGTTAGTCCCAACTTAAAAAACGAGTCCCTCTTGCCCTGCCTAAAAAAAAAACTCAACAAATTTTCAATTTACTTGCTGTAAAATATCCTATTTTATCAAAGGTAAAATTTATTTCGATGATTTTGAAGCTTATCCTCTTCAACGTGCCGTATTCCATTCATATCGGGTTTTCTGACAAGGAACCTGCCGACTCCTCGGATGCAAAGGTCGTAGTAATCTGGGTTCCACCACTCTCTGAAGTGTTTGTACACGGGACGCTTGCCAGTATCTTCATTGAGGACCTGGCAGAGTCGACAAACATCTGGATCCGGAGGGTTTTTCTCGAAACTGTAGTGATTATGCCACCTGAAAAATAAAAATAAATAATTATTAAGCATAGTTATCAGACAACTATCACTTGAAAATAGCCTCGCCCCGCAGCATGGCCTCAACCAATGCCGGGCGCGAGACGTCGCCGCCTATCGCTGTCGTGAGGACATGGCGTTGCTCTGCCCAAGCGGTGCAGTCCTGCACCGTATGCTAAACCGTGTCCTCCGGGCGATCCTCGCAGTGGTGACACCCAGACGTTTTTTCTTTCCTCATCCGACACAGGAACCTCCCGAAAGTTCTGTGTCCGGTGAGGACCTGCGTCAAGCGGTAGGTAAGGACGCAGTGACGCCTATCCAGTCTTAGGCTGCCTGTCCATTGACGCGGAGCGAGCTGGCGGAGCGGAGTTGCGGACTGTGTCTGTCCATTGATGCGGAGCGGAGCGAGTGAGTCTTGCGGAGCAGAGTGAGCGGATTGTGCGGAGCTAGGTCGAGTTCACGCAAAGAGTCATTTGAGCAATGAGCGCTATACTATACCCAGCCCCGCCGTCTCACTGTCGCCCCGCTCCGCCGGCTCGCTCCACCAGCTCGCTCCGCCAGCTCGCTCCGCCAGCTCGCACCGCCGGCTCGCACCGCTAGCACGCGCCGCGTCCAAAAATCTATGAATTTTAAAAACTAACTCGTAAACCCATGTCCCCTGGAGCGGAGCGGAGATTTTATGCAATCCTATGGGTTAATATTTTCTCGTTTTTCCGCTCCGCCAGCTCGCTCCGCATCAATAGACAGGCAGCCTTAGGGCCGATGTTACGGCTCGACCGAGTTGAACTGCATCTTACATTATGTGCAGACGCCAGCAGGCCAGCAATTTTACCCATCGAACATTAACCTTCCACTATTAGGATAAGGTTGAAAATCTATGAAAGAAATCCTCATCAAAGAAGGTCTGCCGTCTGCGTGGCGGATTGGTTTTTTTTTTGTTTTCGTTTTGTCAGTTCTTTATTCAGAGTTTCCTCAACTAGCTGATATAAGATAATACCTGAAGTAGTTCTCGTACACGTCAGGGTTTTTGATCGCTCTCACCATCTCCTCAGCTACCTGTGTAGCTTCCAGTTCATACGCGTTGATGAAGGATCCAGGAGGGAGGAACCTAGAAAATAATTACACAGTAAAATCCGTTTATTATGATTCCGCCTGACCAACCGCTTATTATGAAGTAACTAGCTAGGTTTCACCTGCTACAACTTCAAAATTATTACACAGGAAAACCGAGATGAAAATTATCCTGTTTTAATCCAGATTATATAGGGTGTTAAAAAATTAACTGCAGGAATTTCGTGTGCGTACTCTGTATCAATAATCAAGTACATTCCAAAAAAAAAAATCGGAGCATTAAAAAAAAATGTTTTTTTGCAAATTTTTTTTTTCAATCATTATTCTTTTGGCCTATTAATATGGCCAATAAAATAAGTTACCTATTTGTAAGTATTTCGATGAATTGTCAGTCCAAAGTCTGCAAAATGTGATGGGAAAGTTGGAATCAGCTGTGAACGCTACACACGGGTGAACGAACTCAAACAGCAATCAAATTCATTAATATGGTCAAAAAAAATGCTTGAAAAAAATTTTTTATTGGAATATTAATACTTGGTTTTTGATACCGAGTACGTACACGAAATTCCAGCAGTTATTTTTTAACACCTTAAATACTATACTACGTGACTCTCACGAACACTGTCGAATGTCTGAAGAATCATGTCGGTCAATATAACCAACAAAATTTATTAAAAACTAGCTGCTGCCCGCGACTTCGTACGCGGATTCCGTTGCTTATGCCAGCGGCACGGGGTCGTCAAAATTGAACATCTGATAAGTCTGATGTCCAATTTCAAGACCGGGTAAAAAAATAAATGGGAGTTTTGGCCTGTAGAGTCAACTTTTTATTCATCATCTAAAATTAGTTCTAAACTGTTACCGCCTTTACTGCGTGAAGGTACTCCCAGCTTATGTTATTTTAAAATTATACAGTGAAAGTAGTGATAGCTTTGATTTCCACATCAGGTGTTCCAGTACTTCAATTTTATACGTCAACAGAGAGTGCTCATCACGCAGAACAACTCTTGCCAAGACGTCATTCCTATACTTATATGTTGCTGGAGAGAGCTCATCACGCAGAACAACTTTTGCTAAGACGTCATTCCTATACTTATATGTAGCTGGGCTCTTGGTGTCCCACATCAGGTGTTCCAGTACTTCAATTTTATACGTCAACAAAGAGTGCTCATCAGGCTGAACAACTTTGCTAAGACGTCATTCCTATATTATTTTATAGTGTAGCTGGTCTCTAGGGACTCTAGGAGTTCCACATCAGGTGTTCCAGATCTTCAATTTTTATACATCAACAGAGAGTGCTCATCAGGCTGAACAACTTTACTAAGACGTAATTCCTAAATAGGTATGTTATGGTGTAGCTGGGCTCTTGGTGTTCTACATCAGGTGTTCCAGATCTTCAATTTTTATACGGAAACAGAGAGTGCTTATCAGGTTGAACAACTCTTGCTAAGACGTCATTACTGTATATGTTATAGTGTAGCTGGGCTCTTGGTGTTCCACATCAGATGTTCCAGATCTTCAATTTTTATACGGCAATAGAGAGTGCTTATCAGGCTGAACAACTCTTGCTAAGACGTCATTACTGTATATGTTATAGTGTAGCTGGGCTCTTGGTGTTCCACATCAGATGTTCCAGATCTTCAATTTTTATACGGCAATAGAGAGTGCTTATCAGGCTGAACAACTCTTGCTAAGACGTCATTACTGTATATGTTATAGTATAGCTGGGCTCTTGGAGTTCCACATCAGGTGTTCCAGATCTTCAAATTTATTATCTCAGCAGAAAATGCTCATCACGTGGAACAATTTTTGTTTTGGCACCATTTTTGTATCTCTTATATTTTAGCTGGTCTGTTGCAGTTCTGCACCAGGTGTTCAAGTTTTTAAGATAAGTTATAGCCTATATGTTGGCCAGACTTAATACCTATACAACAAAAAAAGAATCATTCAAATCCGTCCAGTACTTTTGAGTTTATCCCGGACATACATACAGACAAACAGACAAACAGATAAACAGACAAACAGACAAAAATTCTAAAAACTATATTTTTGGCTTCGGTATCGATTGTAGATCACACCCCAAGTATTCTTTAAAAAAAATATTCAATGTACAGTTTTGATTTTCCTACCATTTTATTATATGTATAGATTGGTCACAATAAGCGACATTTCACTACAAGTGTAGTCATTATACACCGTGTTCTTCACGTTATCCATAAACTTTAGCAAATACTTCTATGGCTTTTACAAATCAAATCCAACAAAGGAAGTAGTACTTAAAAAGGCTTCGTTACAAAGATATTTGTAATTTCATTTAATGAAATTTAATTGAGCTATGCAGTGAGAAAGTATCTTAATTTGAAATCTATCAAATACTATTTGCATTTCATTTGTTTCAGCCCGCCAAATGTTATGAATGACGTTGCCAATTCGGATAAAGAGGCATGCATATCGGGTTATTTACGTCTAGGTATTTAGTTTGTATGAAAATTAACAAAAAATAAAAAATAAGAATTTATAAATGTGTCCATAATGAAAAATGCTTACTTCCGTGGTTTGAACATCTGGTCGAAGTTTATGTATATCGTCCGGAACACGGTGTATATTATACGATCGTACTAATATTATTAATTGTAAAAGTTTGTTTGGACCTATGTATGGATGTTTCTTACTCTTTACCACAAAAACCACTGAATGGATTTGGATGAAATTTGGTACACAGATAGTTTATAACCAGGATTTTTTTGTCCCGATTTTTTTCCCACGGGATAATTTCCGAGAGGGTGAAATCAGTGGCAACAGCTAGATATGAAAAAGAAGTTTTCTTTATTCTTACCTGGAATAATCAGCCCCACCATACACAATAGGCACTGCAAAGTTGTTCAACGGATACAAAACTTTCTCAGTCACGTAATCTTCACAAACAGAATTTTCAAAAGCAAGGTAGAAGTAATAATCATTTTTTAATAAGAACAGACACTCTTCCATCCTGCCTTTTGGACATTTCTTTGTTCCACAATGACCATAGATATCTATTGTCAAATTGTATTTTTCCAATGCTGTTTGTATGGCTGCGGCAACGTTGCTTCTTAAACCTCCTCCACGACAGTTTGAAACGAACCAAGCACCTGCTTTGGTTTTCTTACTAAGCTCTTTCTTTACTCTTTGTGGAGTATGCTCCATTGGAGTAATCCAATGCATATTGATCTTTGGACCAATCCTTTCACCTTTCTTGTTAAGAATCGCGAAATAAACCCACGGAATATCGGAATCTAGTTTGTATGACAATGTCAAGTTGTAGAAGTCATCGTAAAATGCATCACAAAGTGGAAATCTCATTGCTGATTCGGATGCCATAAAAATATAGTTTTGATAAGTATCTCTCACCACTGATGGTCCATCCCAGCTGTTTTCCACGTCGAAAAGGATAGCATCAAAGTGACGGAGATCGCCGAGCAAGTTTCTACGGGTGGTTAGGAAACAATTGTAATAAGTACAATTGTTTTCTATAAAAGGTTTTTGACCACTCCCATACAACGGTGTGGCATAGTGCAAAAATGAACTCGTGTATTTCAGCACGAACTTTAGATCCGTTTTAAATCTCTCTAGCTTGTTGTACGTGTCAACATACGTAGAGAAATTATAATACTTTTTAGCCATCATCATTTTTTGCTTATTTGTCATTAATTGTTTGCTTGTATATATGTATTCTATATCAATTTCACTTGCCACTGGTGGTTTTAATGATATTCTTAGATATTGCAAAAATAAGAACGCGTAACCGCAAATTATGAATGGTTTCACTGATTTAAACATGATTGTGATGCAGTAAGTAAGAAACGAGATTACTTAAAGGACTGAAATGTTTACAGATGAACACAATGTAAGTAAACTTCCATGGAAAATTCTAGAAAGAATGTTAAATTGACGTCAATTAAGACACGTGTACCTTTAGGATGTTTTAACAAAACTGTTTTACGCATACGACTAAAAACGTTGGAATATGTTGGCAATTATTCTAAATAGAAAATTAAATATGAAAATGGCTTTGTTCGCGCTAGCGTGTGGTGGACCGGTGGTCTCGACGTTCGGTATGCTAATGACTATAAATAGACGAGTGGCGCCCCCACTTGCGGTGGCCGTGCCGAGATTTATTTTAGCTGTGAAATGTGATACGTACGTACGACTTTCGGCAAGAGAATAAAATTTAAAAAATATTCTCGTTTCATGCAAGAGCTTTGTTGGACAAAGCTGTAGGAAAGCTTAGTAGTAAACTTAGTTTATTTATGAAAATATGTGATGACTTTAACTTTTATTTATACCTGAGCATAACGTAGAGAAAAATCATGTGTTTGATTTAATTTGTGTTTTGGTTATAGTTTTCTGTGTCTGATCTGGAAAAATGTTTTCTCTGTTTACGATGCATTTTTTATCGTCTTTTATATGATGTGTTCTTTTATCGAGGACCAAAAAGTGGATGAGCTGACCTACTGTGTTTAGTTTAAATTAATCCTAGAAAAGTGGAAAGAGATACGCTACTGCCGAATAAAAACGCATAAGTACGATAAAGCGGACCTGTAAAACGGACCTCTGTATAGGACCACTAACAGGGTAAATGCGATACTCCGAAGTACGACTGTTTTTCAGACTTTAGAGCTTCCGACGTACAGCAACGACTGTAACGATGCATGCTTTTTTTATTTTTTATTACTGTCAGACTTGTACTGGCTAAAATCCACGGTGTCCTTCATTAGCCCTTTACGTTCCAGGGTCAAGGTAATGGTATAAGTCCCGCGACCCCGGCAGGCTTTGGCCTTCTAGAGGGGGGCCCCGTCATCTTGCTGACGCTCTTTGAGGCGCGCGTGGAACACAACGCGCCGTCTCGGCCCGGGCATGGTCCGTGGTCGGGTGGCGAGTTGCCCATTACTCGCCGCCCGCATGCCCGCGCTCGCCGCCCGCATGCCCGCGCGACGATGCATGCTTAGATTATAAAAAGTCCAGATTCCGTATTCAAAACAAAATGTAACAATTATCGTTAAATCTTTTTTTATAAATATTTAAGTGAGCGCCACGCACACATTTCAAATGTTTTCCTTGGAGATGTTCACTTGTTTTACGTAGGAATTTAACGAAGGGGTTTATTTTTCTTCATTTTTCATTTAAACTAGTAGTAAGATATCATAAATCAATATCCATTGAAGTACCTGGTCATACCCGCTTTGATGTTGACATCGCCAGCCAACCATGATCCCGGTTTCCGTGACAAGTTGTACCGGGATTTGCATAACACTGTCCGATTCCGGGACTGCTTAACATTACAATATGCTCCTCCTTAGTTGATTTATTGTTTGATATCGTTTGTTATTTGACTTCAATTTGTGAACAGAAATATTCGAATATCTGAATATCCCCACAATACATCCTTTTATTTGATGCGTTTTTGAGGTAGTGTGGATGTGTTCGCACCTCGCTAGAACCAAACCTGGTGGTCACCAACAGACCACCACTCCAGAACTTCTATGTGCAATGCCTTTTAGGGCACATACCTGGGAAGACTATAAAGGTGGTTTCCCTCGGACGACGAGACGCATCGTGTTCCACGCGCGCCTCAAAGAGCTGTCAGCAATCTGACGGGGCCCCCTTAGAGGGCCAAAGCCTGCCGGGGTCGCGGGACTGTCTCATCAGGTAACTGTGACCCTGGATCGTAAAGGGCTATGGAAGGATCACCGTGGATTCTAGTCAATACGAGTTTGGCAGTCCCTCCCGTCCAGTCCTCCTAGGATAAAAAAGGTGTTTTCCTAAGAGGTCGTTTTACACAGTAAGCACGTGACCCCTGTGCTACAGTCTTCTCTCGTAATGGGATGACAGAGGACTCACTCTGAGCGCTCTTGATCCCAAAGGCCCACTTGCCGTGGACATCTCACCCACGCAAAAACTGGCCTGTGGGCCAGATGTCCACTTTTTTAAAATTTGTATGGGTAGATTCGCTCAGATATCTCGATAACGGATATCTCGGCAAAAATCGTAAATTTTATTTAAATACTGATAAATCTGTAAATCATAGCATCAAATGACAGTTATTATTGTGACCACTGGCGAAGATCGGGAAAAAATACCGTTTGTCACCACTGGTGTCAAATGAGCAAATAAATTCGGTTCCCATGTCACCACCGATAGTGCTGCAATGGAACTCTACTTCCAAACAACTGTAGTGTTCGGTGTTTCAAGGCCATACACTTTGAATTGAGAAAAGGGTTTGAAAATTCAGTGGGAAAATTACAGGGTGGTTTATTTTATATCGTGTAAAGTAATAAAATCCCGGTGTCGTGTTAAACGGCAGCAGGCTATGATCCGGGATTGCGTGACATCTTGTCCCGGAATTTGCATAACAGAGTGTCTGTCCTCTGTCCCGGGACGCGGGACACGGGACGCGGGATGTTCTTCAACAGCACATTATGCTGATTGTTTTGTGAGGGTTAATTTTTTTTTTTTTTTCATGTTTTATCATAATCAATCTTGTGTTTTAAAAGTTGTCTTTTTAGTTTTTAAATTAAAAATCTATACTATTTTTATTTATTGGAGTTTTAACAACTTTCTTTTCGTACTTACGAGTATGGCTTGAAGTTCTAACTCATTAGAATTTCAAGCTATCGTTTTTCCGTACCGACACAAGTCAAAAATAATCTGACACCTAAGTAAGGTTTTAAAACATTTTTTATCTAATATTTTCCTAACCCATCCTCACCCTGTACACTGCAAACCAGAAAAAACAGCACCGATCTTCTCGAAAAAAATCGAAGTCCCAAAACTTTTGCCCTCAAAAGCCAAAAGCCGCCAGATATTAGCAAAAAGTCATTAAAAGTAAGGGCGGTGTTCATCATAGCGGCTTCAAAGTAAGTATTAAACGGTAAGTTGGGATCTTAAGTTAAAAAGTTCATTCATTTAACGGTCGTATGCGTTCGTGGGTCGGCCGCTGAATTTCAAATTTTAACACGTATAAATAAATGTGGTCGGTTTTTATGGGCTGAAGTGTACGGTTGGTGTTGTGTTTTCTTTGATAAATTTAATATTGAAGAGGTATTTTGATTTGTAGTACCTGTATGGAAGCATTGAAAAAATATATTAGATTTGGAGTGGGATAATAGGCTATTTGACAGTATTAATATATCACAAATATATTTAGTCCAGCATTTAGAGTTTTGAGAAATAACGGACACGTGTTTTTTCTTTTGTAAATTCAATGAACGTTTACCAAGTTATAACGCATCGAAACTCGAGAGTGGGGGCTGGTGACGTCAGTAAAAATTGTACTAAATTGTGACGTATTGCCAATTTTGAAAGCGTTGTATCTCCGTCAATTTTGGCAGTTGTATAAAAAGAAAAAATACGAGGCGAATATTTTGATAATCTTACTGACGGACTAATTTTTTTTTTGTCAAATAGCCTATTATGACGTGTAGTAATTACAACAACCCGCACTGGACCCGATGATTTATGGTACACTCCCTTTCACAGAGAGGAGGCCTGTGTCCCAGCTGGGAACCATAGAGGCTGATGATTATGAAAAATCGAGGAAATGAAATAGCTACACATACATAATTTGAATAATTATAATCCCTAAGTTTAACATAATGACGTGTCACCAACATTGTAGGTTATCGTATCATCGGTAGCTTCTCGTGGAAGGTTCTGGTGCGCGGCGGAGTAGCTGGTGTTTCGATGATAATGGGAGTGCCCCTTTTACAGAGTGGAGGCCTGTGTCCCAGCATTGGAAACATTATAAGCTCCTGACGTGAATTTAAACAAATAATAGGTAGGTAGTCGCTATTGGTTTAAAAGCATATTATAGTATTAAAGATTTTTTGACTGACAAATTTTGACTTCGAGTTTTGACATTAACAATTTTTTTATTTTATTCATTTTTTTTCTATCTGTTGAAATTAAAAACATTGAATTATTGAAATGTACATGTTAATTTTATTATATTATTAGTGATCGTTTGATTATTTGTGTAATTGTAATGCTTAATCTGGATCATAGCCTAACTTAAGGAGAAAAAGTTGTAAGTTGTGTTAAGTTAATGTTAGAACCTATGACTGTAAAATTTGCACGTCATTAATATGACAAACATGTAGCACCAACAACGAATAGGGGAACAGTGTATAAGACGAGGACGTTAATAATCGCGAGGTATAATGGGGACATACACTCTTTAGGCATACTTAACACAACACTAACGTAGAGCAAGCGCCATCAGGACGTCATTTGCAAGCGGCCAGACGGAAATAGCGTCCTGTTGGAGCTTGTGCTACGTTAGTTTTGTGTTAAGTTTGCCTTAGGTGTGTGATTTCCCATCATACCTCGCGTCCCCGTCTTATACACTGTTCCCCTAATGTACCATCTTGCATGCATCTGTATGTACACATATGTTTTAGCAAATAAAATTTGTATTTGTAAATGAAAGAAATTATGTCAAAACAATTTTAATTTTGTTTTATTCAAATTATGACCTACCTAGCCCCATGGGAAGAAGATACCAGTTAAATATGTTTGTATGTCAAATATGAATCAGCATTTTTATCGTATTAAGTATGCGGTGAAAAAACTTTCATTTTGATCCCCAAAGGTTCGACGCACTCGTACATAGGTTAAAGAATTAAAACAAGACAATAAAAGAGTTAACCAGCAGAGAAGCAATCTATCGTCTTTGCTGATGTTATCATAAGTGATGACTGCCCCCCCTTTAGAGGGTCAAAGCCTGCCAGCCTTGCACTCCATACTGGGTGGGAGGACTCATTTGATGATTTTACCAAGAAAAAAAAAACAAACGCCTCACTACTGACTAGGATGTGACAGTACCTACCTATATGGAAATATTAATATAATTAAAAAAAAAACTACTTACTTATACCTACTACCCACCAGAGTCTCTTCGACTTTAAGCTTTATAATATTTATCATTATGTCAACAGGTTTTCCATAGATTCATAGATTGATGATTCATATCCAGCTCAAAGGACGAAAATCCAAAATAAAACAACGGTTTTTTTCTTTTTGAAACAAGGCTACGTTCAGAAACATACTGCAAACCCAGTTAATACAAATGTACTCTTTGAAGTTAATGAACTAGTCTGCTCGATTAAAACTAATTGATCCAATTGTCATAAAAGAAAACTTTACTACTAAAGACAATAATTAAAATAAAACGACCCCAAATTGATCGATAAAATTTAAACAGGCAATCTTAAAAGTTACTTAAAAGGCATACAATGGTCGTTAAGTTTCTCAAAAGGCCGAAAACACTTTAATTCATTCATTGAAGTTTAAACTCGGTTTCCGCACCATCGGGTTATCCTATTACCGATTATTAAATCTAACTTTTGATTTGTATTCAGAGGTTTAAATTTCATTTAAGGCTAAACTTTGCTAATGTTTTGACCTCTCCTTTGACGTTAGGGGAACAGTGTATAAGACGGGGACACGAGGTATGATGGGAAATCACACACATAAGGCAAACTTAACACAAAACTAACGTAGCACAAGCGCCAACAGGACGCCATTTGCGTCTGGCCGCTTGCAAATGACATCCTGATGGCGCTTGCTCTACATTAGTGTTGTGTTAAGTAAGCCTACAGAGTGTATGTCCCCATTATACCTCGCGATTATTAACGTCCCCGTCTTATACACTGTTCCCCTATATTTCTATGTTATTAACATTTTGGTTGAGATTTTGGCGATTTGGAAGGTTAAAATAAGGGTTTTTGTTTGTCGGGTGAGTAACAGGCTGTTCGCCAGAGTCTAGGTCACCCGAATTCCAGTTTATTTTTTTATTTAAGATTTATTCTGGGTTTTGATAAGTTGGTGAGTGTTTTTTGGAACAACGCGATGAAATCATTTCAACTTTCTTTTCACATTAAAAAAAGCAATCTTTACATATACCTATGTTATAAAGTCACTCAAGCCTGTCTGTACGACTTAATCTTTGATAATGTTCGTTATTGTCAGGATAAGGTTCATATGAAAGAAGTACCTATTCAGAAAATCCAGAAAATTTCAACCTTTACGAAGCCAGGGCCGCTAGTTGGAAATAAACAAAATAGGTAAATAATCGATGCAAATATGAACTCATTGTGGTGTGCTCTACCCGCATTTCTTTGTTTGACATACATTGTTCATTCTCGCTTAGTTATCACTACACAATTATGACATTTAATACCTACATTTCAACGTCACAATTTGGTTGAATTCATTCAGATAGGTTCGAAATCAAATGCACAGTCTAAATAAACAATTTTTGTTATTTTTTTATTTATCAACTAGTGATCTTAATTAATTATAACCAGCTGAAATTCATAAACTCTCAATTCTTTTGAATTGTCAAAGAAGAAATCTTTTTAGACAAGTTATTTTGAAGAAACCGTGTCAAAGTCAATCAATACATAAACCGTAAAAAAGAAAATGCTCATTAAAAAAACGCTGTTTGATACACATTTTACTTAATTATACAAAAATTTCAACCAATCCACCCGTGAAATAATATTAGATAACTTCTTTATCTTATTACGGGGACATTGTAACCATAATTTTGACTTGAAAGTCTGTCTGTCAGCGCCCCTCGGATAAATCGTGAATATAAAATTATCACCTCGCGACCTGAGTCGGCGCGTTTGCTTAATTTTAATAAAAAAAGAAAAAAGCCCGCGTAAATGCTGGGTGCCATTTTTTCTCCGCCATTTTTTTGTCCGCCATTGCAAATCTTCGTAAACTCAATTGATTCTTGTTATTAAGTTTTAAAGGTTGATTTTGAATAAAATTGATTATTATTCAGCTGACTGTGGCTATTATTTCTTTGAAATTGATTTTGTGTTAAACTGGATTCTTTTTAAAATAACAGATTTTGCTTTTGATGAATTTAAAATTTGATCATTTGAAGGGTTGGATTAGTTATAAGTTCATTGTTCTCTACATAAAACGTAGATTTGATAACTTTAATGTGTAGGTAATTGACCATGTCATGAAATGATCCCGTTTTTCATTAAATAGTCACAACATGGTCAGCCACATCTTGATATGATTTAACGACCTATGGATAGCCACATAGTGTGGGCAAACGAAAGGTTTTCATACTCACTCGTCTAAACATCCTAAAAAAATCATTAAAATAGTAATTACTTTGTTTATTAATTATAATAATTGTATTATTAATTAAAGATACGTAAACAATGTAGGTAACTATTTTTAATGTTTTATTTTTGATAACTTTTTAATTTTTAATGAGGAAAGGCTTGTTAGACTGTAACCAACTTTTATTTTATTTGCCTTCCACATTTTGTCATCTAATCGAGGTGTAATAAAAGACTAAAAGCCAGAAGCATTCGTACTTGGTGCGCACAGTATGCATCAAAAATGACAAAAACTGAGAAATTACTATTTAAATCTTTAATGAAACCATTACTTCCTACAACAAATTAATAAAACTCACAACTGTTACCATCAAAACTTTACACGAAAACTTATCTCCTAAGAAATGGCCTCCTTAACATTTGGCGTTAATCCAAAAAATTAATTGGACAAAAGCGTTCGCTCAACAGCGCTTTTAGCACTGTGAAGCGCTGTAAAGCGCTTATGGCTCAAGTGCAAGCGTGTCGAGAGTAATTAGTGCAATCAGAGTGAATCACGTTTTAGTCAAGTGCGCTGTCGTGCCGAGTAGTTATGTCCTTACTATAGGCACATGTTCGAAATTTGGGCGAATTCGCTGCGAGTATTGGCTGATCTCAATTTTCAAACTATCTCTGGTAATGCCTCACTAGAGATAGAATTACTATTTCTTTCACTGTCTTTGGTTTTGTCTTCCTAGAGATGGAAACACTTTTTCTATCATTATCTCTGGTTTTATTAACCGACTTCAAAAAAAGGAGGAGGTTCTCAATTCGGTCGGTATGTTTTTTTTTTTTATGTATGTACACCGATTACTCCGAGGTTTCTGGTCCGATTAGTGTAATTCTTTTTTCGTTCGATGCAGTATACTTGCAGTTTAGTCTCATAAAAAATTCATCCAATTTGGTTCAGTACTTTTTATTTTGTGAGCATTTTTATTGATGGATGATGTGATGATTTTTCTTTTTTGAGTGTTTGTTACGCGATTACTCCGCCAATTGTGGACCGATTTTCAAAATTCTTTTTTTGTTGTACGAGGAATAGTTCACTTTAGGGAACACTGCAAGTTTCATCAAAATCGGTTCAGCAGTTTTTGATAGGGAATTTTATTAGCTTGCTGTGTACATGAGCGATGTTAATACCAGTGCTAAGTATTACCAAATTTTAGTGCGCATGTAAGAAATGATGTATTTGACAAGAATTTGAGTTGAATATTTAAACTAAAAAGAGTAAAATAAAAAACTTTAAAAAATAAAAAATTTAACCGCCTTCAAAAACAACCACAAAAAAGGGTAAAATAACCTACAAAATAACTTTTCTTTCGGAAGTCGGTGGCATAAAAGACAACGAAATAAAAAAACAAAGCCACCTACTTCCGAAAGAAAAGTTATTTTGTAGGTTATTTTACCCTTTTTTGTGGTTGTTTTTTCTTATTATATCGTGTATCGGGCAGTTCCACTGGTAAAAAGAACTGCAGAGATAAAGGGTTGCATTTTATTTCACAAGACAATTATTTAGAAACAGATTTTGATTACCAAATTAGACAGTTACTTATTGACTTTTGCATGGCATTAGAATTCCTCAGTAGCGTTATCTCTTGTTTTTTTACATTTTTATCTCTATCTCTTGTTATTTAGTAAGGCAAAACCAGAGATTATTGGGATATTCCGATAATATTGTCTAAATATCTACAAATCAAACAAAAATGTACCAAATGGCAATTTTAAAATCAATATAGATAGGTATTTATTTCTAGGGCTTCTGATTCGCTTTGGATAGTAAAATATTCGTACTTGACATCACACATTCACACATGGACCCCTGGTAGCAGAAACTCTCGACATTGCACAAACTCCATTCAAGTGAGAGGCTGTTACTGCGCTTTTTACTAGCTCTTCAGTAACATCGCTTAAATACTTATTAACAACCCCATTATTACAGTTATTAACTTTGTACCTTCGTACGGAATGTTTTCAGACCTAATTATTACTCCATTATGGTTTTAACTGTCGTTTTAGGATGGGTGGGACCAATCTCCTAGTGGTTCAACTCAGGCATCGACACCACAGGCTTCCTCAATATTTTTTGACGTGGTAAAGTCATCAAATGAGTCCTCCCACCCAGGGCAGAGCGGAAGGGACTGTCAGACTCGTTTGACAAAATACACAGTGTCCTTCAATAGCCCTTTACGTTCCGGGGTCACGGTAATTCGTTAGTCCCGCGACCCCGACAGGATTTGGCCCTCTAAAGGGCGGGCCCCGTCATTATGCTGACACTCCTTGAGGTGCGCGTGGAACACAACGCGCAGTCGACCCGGGCATGGTCCATGGTCGGACAGCGAGTCGCCCATTACTCGCCGCTCGCATGCCCTTGTACCTTTCTTATGGAATGTTTTTAGACCTAATTATTACGTCTTCGCACGGGTGGACATGATAACATAGCTATGTTACTCAGGGTAAATATAGCTTTCTAATGGTGAATTTTTTTTTGAAATCGGCACTTTAGTTTTTGAGTTTATTCATTACAAACATACACAAACACAAAAATACAAAATTCCTCTTTATAAAATTAGTGTAAGGTTATAGTTTATGCTATTGTTTTAGGATGACTGGGATCCATTTTCTAGTGGTTCAGTTCCAGGGAATCGGCACCACAGGTTTTCTAAAGCCTGCGGTGACGGTTGAGCGATCCCATTGGTGGTGGTAGCTCTCACCAGAACCTCCTGGCTCTCATCTACCATCCTGACGGAGTCTGGTGCCAAATAGTTATTATTGCGACCCCTCGTCGATGCACAGGAGATCAAATCTCTTCTGGGTGAACTCACTTCATCTTAGGTCTCTTTACTAATTCTGGCCTAAATTGAGGTCAAGAAAAAACCCATTGCAAAAATAAATTGTCACTAATGTGATGCCTGTATCCAGTGTTGTTCGACTTTGAAGCAAAATCTTTGAAACCCTGTTTCCGTTTTGATTAAAAGCTATTGAAATAAAACCACAAATACAATTTACACGTTTTATTTAACTATAATACGATAATAACATGAAAACCAAAGTAAAGAAACAAAAAAAAACACGAACTTCATCTAAACGTATGCGACATGATACGTCTAAATGTATCAAACACAGATTTAAAAGTTCTTACTCTTGCTGCAGGAAAGAGAAGGTCTAACAAACCTCTTTGGTACACTTCTTTGTTTATAGGAATCACTTCTATATTCTCTTCTGGCTCTTCTGTGGTCGTTGAAGTTGTTGTTGTCGTTGTGTTCTGTGGCTCAGTCTTCACGTAAGTGACGTTAGGAGGGAACATCGGCGGCGGGGTCGTTCTGGGGGGTATCGTTTGCGTTTTCGGATGGAACTCCACAAATTGAGTTTGCACATTGCTTAAGTGAAATGATTCATCGTCTGTTGAGATAGTCGAGAAGATTTCTACTTCCTTGTTTGGCTCTGTATCTGTTCTTATTGTTGTGGCAACTGTTTCTTCGGTTAATTGAGCTAAGCTGTTGCTGTATATGTCGTGGAAGTTTACGGTTGAAGGTACGTTGTAAGCATTGTAGGTGTAACCTTGCTGTTCTTCTGTTGATTCATTGTTTAGTGGCTGTGGGAGAGAAAAAAATTGAGAATTTTTCGAGTGTATTTCTTGTATTAGGCGACCTCTTTAAGAATGAAATTGTGATTAATGATAAATGAGATTATTGCGCCATATTTTGACGTCATTTAGGTTTTTATTATACTCGCACGCTTATCAAAATTACGATAAACATGCATAATTTTAAATTAAATATCATTGAAAATTTTTTTTTGTAAAAAAATATTTTCAGGTGGAAAGTGAAACGTGTCAAAATTGACCCTTGAAAACGTTTTCTTTGTAAATGTGTTGGCTAATTTTAAAACGGGTCTTTTTACTTTTTACGACTTGCTACACTAAAATCTATGACTATCATAGATATAAAACAACAGCACTATCCCTTAGTCAATCATAAGCCAAGAAATTCTGATATAATTTTCTGAATTACAAGTCGAGGAAATGAAATAGCTACACATACGTAATTTGAATTATTATCCCCAAGATTAACATATGACGTGTCACCAACATTGTAGGTTATCGCATCATCGGTAGCTCGTCGTGGAAAGATTCTGGTGCCCGGCGGAGTAGCTGGTGTTTCGATGATCTGGAAAAAAGCACTTCAGATAAATAGTGGATGGTCGTGGGACTTGTTCAAACAGGGTACTGTGGACCTTAACTTAAGGGCAATTGATGGAACAGAGTGCTTTTTAAGGCCTTTATCCACATAGCGCGATCCGTTGCGGCGATTTGATTTGGCGATGCGATCTGTTTGCATGCGATCTGTGTAAAGGCAGAAAGCGATGCGATCTAACGCCGGCAGTGAGAAAGCACATAAATATCGACATCCATAGGTTACAGAGATCGCATTGATCGGATCGCGCACTGTTGTGAAAGGCTTTTAGTCAGTATGGGTCTGAAAGTCCCTTCCACTCCGCAAAGAGCGGGAGGCCTCATTTGACGATTTTCTACCACACAAATGTTAGATTATAGATATATTGTAAATTTTTGTACACAATAAACAATATATATTGTATAAAAATAAAGGTAAGTAGTTGAGTAGAATAAAAATTCAGTCTTATGAAATTGAGCAAGACAAAATTTGGTTTTTCCTACGTATATGCGTATGTATTTTTTTGCGGACGAGGATTTGGGGCCAAAATTTCCAGCATCCAAACTTTCAGCGAAATTAAAACAAAATATTTAACATAATGTTGTTACTTGTGCCGTTATCAATGCATTTGTGTGCATGCGTCCACAGCCCAATTACGACGAGGGCTAACTCCAACCTATTTCGATTATTGAACAGAATCAAGCTGTTGTAACATCCAAACTTTTTTAGAGATATGCAGGAACAAAATATATATACTTAAAAAAAACTAGCTGACCCGGCAAACGTTGTTTTGCCATATAAATAATTAAAAAAAAATTTTGGTGTGGACTCCCCCTAACATTTAGGGGGATGAAAAATAGATGTTGGCCGATTCTCATAGATACCGGATAAGCACAAAAAATTTCATCAAAATCGGTCAAGCCGTTTCGGAGGAGTATGGCAACGAAAACTGTGACACGAGAATTTTATATATTAAGATAACATGTTATTGAAATTTTTATCGATTTGGAACCACTCTGAAAATTTGGCATGTCATAGAATAGTAACCTTTAACCCTTTACCTAGTGTACTAAATAGTAAAATAGCTAAGGTACTCACCAGCAATAGAATTGTAACACAAACTAATACCACTTGACGCATGTTGTTCCAAAGACAGATGAACTACAACTAAATGTCTCGGTACGCGTAGCCCCGTTGACACGTCCGATTGAATCCCAATTAATTGTTCTAACCACACAATGAAAGTGTTTATTCATTAAGAGTTAAATAGTAATCAATGTCTTTGTGTATTAGTTTCAGGGTATTGTTGGCAAGTGTTATTTTTTATCTTCATATAGTTTTGACCGTGGATTCTTCTCATCAGCTAATCTTAGGCGGACGAACGTAAATTTTTGAGTTGTAAGTTGTGTAATTTCGTGTTCTGAGGCCTTATCATAAGATTTCTTTTATTTATTTGCAGCGTACCTGAAGTATTTACTCTGTGAATGGAAAAATGGAACTATTTTTTTCCTTTTAATTAACGTTACAAAACCATCGACCTCCCGCGTCAGCTGCCGCGAAAAATATCCAATGTGTAGGGTTGGTGTAAGACATCACGTGGCGGTTTCTTCACCGTACCAAGTTTCTCCCACTCCACCGACTGCAAATGGCTCCGCTCATTTGAAGATTTTTACCCAAAAAAGGTCATTACCACAGAAAAACCACCTCTGCTTAACCATTTCAGAAGGTATGGTATTTTATTATGTCAAATACTTCATTTTCCATGATATTGATAAATTTTTCTATAGAAATTCTCATTCGAGTACGGTCCGATGCAAACTGCGAATGTCAAATTGGAATTTGATATTGTGAAACTGATTTGAAAGGGAAACAACTCGCTCATGTACGGCTATGTGCATATTCAGTTTCGTAGGTATTTCGTAATTAATATCCAACAATAGCTTGAAGTATTTTCGAACTAATTAAAATATGTGACTGGATTGTAAAATATTATCTAACACGTAGGTAATCATACTAATAACGTTATCCGTAAGCTGTTACAGTTTATTTACTTTTCTTTTTTTTGGTTTGGGTCGTCGTCAAATGAATCCTATTGTTCTGGGTGGATCAAAAGGGTCTTTCAGACTTGTACTAAGACATTTAAACTTGTATCTGCCCCAACTTACGACTTGTAGGTCATAAGTTCTAACTCGGACAGGTGCATTACTTTGTGTAATTAATTTCGTCACCACTGCTCTCAAAATAGTGAAGGAAAAAAACATTGTGAGGAAACCGGCATGTCCTGAAACAAAAACATCTAAGACATGTGACATCTACCAACCAACACTGGGCCCGCGAAATGGATTATGGCCCACTCCCTCTCCCAGAGAGGAGATCTGTGTCCCAGCAGTGGGAATATTTATATTAGGCCGATGATGATGATAGTTTTCACTTGTCAGAGTGAATGCTGCTTTGAACACAGTTTTAAACCCAACACACAATACCCACAGCACTTAACAAAACACACATTTTAATTACGTTTACTTCAAAACACTAATTATATTATAACGACGAACATCAAAAACTTGGCATGATATTCATAACAGTGCATGCAGTAGGCAAGCGAGATAAAATCGCATTTGGCCGCAAATAAAAGGAAGCCCGCACGTACGACCCCGCTGCGCGCACGCCGCGGGGGCATGGCTCCATTGATTTGGACGACACGATACGGTAAGAAAATATATAGTAATATCAAATATGTAGTATCATTTGCCTGCTTTTTTCCGTCACGTATAAATAGACCCAGATAACGCAAGATTGACCCAGAAAGAGGTAGCGAGACGAGTTGGAGTTATACCGAGAGGACTGGTTGGAACTGGCGCTGGACAAGACAAGAACACTTGGAAAGACTTGGGGGGAGGCCTTTTCCCATCAGTAAGATAGAGTAGGCTGAACAAAATAAAACGCAAGAGTTACTAACTAGTTCGTATCCTCAGAGCCATTATCACGAGTTTTCACTATTTTACTTTACAGCGTCTTTCCAGTATTTACAGCGTTTCTTGTATGGAAAAATGGAACAGCGCCTCTGGTGTACGAAGAAGGAACTAATTTTTTCCTTGAAATTAAATGTCAAAGTTCCAGTTTACTTTACGTCACAATAAGTGAAAACTCATGATAAGGCCTCACAGTTAGGTTATGTAAGGCGCTATTTTTGGTGTAGCCACGCTAGTCAGACGTCAGATAAAATATTTGTAACGTCATAATACGTAGTAAAAAGTGGCACGCTTGGTTTTCATACAGAACGTGATCTAGGTCTAGATCTCTTTTTCCAATTATCTTGCCCGGATTGTAGACTAGTCACATTGCAGCTGAATACCAATATATTCCAAGGAGCGACTGTCTTAAACCTTACAGGAATTTCTCAGAAATCTGTCTCTGTTGCTGGTTCATTGTTACAGGTATAGGTACATAACCACTGTTTCGGTATAAAAAACGAAGGATTAAAGGAAAAGCAAAACTCATGAAGTTAAAACAAATGTCATTACTAATTATTATGACTTTATAAGTTTTTTTGATACCACGGCATTAGAATGAAATCAACATAAAAAAACCGGCCAAGTGCGAGTTGGACTCGCCCATGAAGGGTTCCGTAGCAGCAAGCATAGATTAGAGATATAATTATATTGAGATTAGTAAGTAATATATACAAACAATAAAAATAACTTTGTTTTTCATAGTATTTGTATGAATGGCAAAGTTATATTTGCGGTTTTTGAAAATGTATTATATCTCAAAAACTGCTAACTGTATCTCATCCAAACCAATTTTCGTTGGTAGTTTTGGTTGAGGTATACATTATATATTTTTTTTAGTTTTATCATTCTCTTATTTTAGAAGTTACGGGGGGGGGGACACACTTTTTACCACTTTGGAAGTGTCTCTCGCGCAAACTGTTCAGTTTAGAAAAAAATGATGTTAGTAACCTCAATATCATTTTTAAAGACCTATTCATAGATACCCCACACGTATGGGTTTGGTGAAAAAATTTTTTTTGAGTTTCAATTCTAAGTATGGGGGGCACCCCTAAAATCTGTTTTGTTTTGATTTTTGTGTGAAAATCCTAATGCGGTTCACATAATACATCTTTCTACCAAGTTTCAACAGGATAGCTCTTATACTTTCGACAAAAAGTGGCTGTGACATACACGGACAGACAGACAGACATGACGAATCTATAAGGGTTCCGTTTTTGCCATTTGGCTACGGAACCCTAAAAACTCTTGCCGTACCGTCTCGTACAATGGCCACTCTCTCCGCCTCGCTGCGCTCGTAAGGATGCTTATGATGCGGTGTTGCAGTTTATTTAATTTCCTCAAAGGCATTACGTGGAAAAAGCATGTTTTCAAGTGCCTCCCTGGCTTGCAGTGCGCTCAGCTCCTTTTTGTGAGCCCTTTCATGTTAGAAATATATTTTGACAGGGAGTTTCTTTTGATGAGAATGTGGTGTGAAGTGTAAGAAGCTGAAGAGATTTGTGTGGTTTCGTGAAGTTGTTTGTAAATATTTAGAAGGTGGTTTTGTTTGGTTAACTAACTAATTACAATTAGAAGTGAGAATATTTACCCGTATCACAACCGGATTTCGTAGGCTTATTGATTCACACGGACCACATGTTCTCGTCATCGTATCGCGATCTACGACGATGCGATGCTGTCAGTATTTTTTTTCTTTGACACACACGAGGAATTTCTCTTGTATCATGGGGATCCGGCTCCTGGGTCACAGAAACTCACATACACAAACATTCAGACCCGAAACTACTACTTATGGGTCATACAAATATTTGTTCCGTGCGGGGATCGAACCCGAGACATGCTATGCAGCGATCGATCACTTAGTCACTGCTCTAACTCTGCCGACCAATAAACACAACGTTGAATCCACACAACGACTCAGTTATATTTTGCATTTTATTGAGATGTTGAGAGCAGTGGCAATTAAATAAATTGCATAAAGTAATGCACCTGGCTGTGCTCGAACTTACGACTAGACTCGCTTGCTATAATTCCGGTGTTACTGCTAATCATACAAAAAACGAGTTGGACCAGAGGTAAACCTCACCTCTCATGCATGAGGTTGCGAGTTCCAACCCAGGAAACCACCAATGGGACTTTTTCAATTCATATGTACTTTCTAAGTTTATCCTTAACATCGCTGACATGGGGGAAAATATCGTTGAGGAAACCTAAACTTATAGTATAAGTCCTAAGCCATATGAGGAGAAGCAAGACCAGAGGTGGCTAAATTAACTCAGACACCAGAGGATGATCAATGGTCATCTTTACACGAAAAAGAAAGAAGAAACAAAAATAAAATTCAATCAGGGTCTAAATAGAATTTTGTATCCTAATTCAACATTTCACTTTCAGGAAGATCCAGACGGTATAACTAGTACAGCTCTTTAAAAACAACTCTATAAGCGTGGCAGTGCTTTCACTGGAACTTTTCGTAGTGACACGTATTCGTCTCAACTGGAGTGAGGAACCGAGGTAGGTATGTTGAAAGGAGATGGTATGAGTCGCTAGAGTATGATCAAAATGTGCATGTTGTTGTGGACCGACCAACCTTCTTATAATATTTTACTATTGGCAGCATGTATTTTTTAGAAAGAAAGAAAGAAAGTTTTATTTGCATAAATTGTAGGTACATGACATAAGATTTTTAAATAAGTTGTGATCCTTGTACAATTTACCTTAAAATAGGCATGCAAAAATTGTTGATTGTATCTCATCATAATATGATCATGCAAGTAATATTATTGGACATGAATATCGAATACAAAATAATTAATTAAATTAGGCATGGCAAAAAAAAAAAAAAAATATTATATCAAAAAAATGAATAAAAAATACAATTGAATAAACGAACACAATTACACGAATATAATGTCAAAATGAATATTTTATTTTATTAAATTTACTTCTATAATTGGTGGTAATCAAGAATTATTAGTTTAAGTCGTCATCATTTAAAAATTCGTTAATAGAATAATAACATTTCTCAATAAGTAGTGCTGTTAATCTCTTTTTAAAATTGTGTACTGTGTCATTCTTTATTATGTCAGGTATTTTATTATAAATCATAGGACCCATGCAAGTAATGTTTTTTTTAAGTAAAGCAGTATTACAGCTCTCAACATGTAAAAGATTTTTATACTGACTCCTGACTGGTCTTTGCCTCATTTGTTGTACTGTGGTGAAAAGGTGAATGTTCCGTTTAACGAATATTGCCATTTCTAGGACATACATTGCCGGAAAGGTTAACAGTTTTAGGGATTTAAACACATTTATTTTAAAAACTTTTTTTTTGGCAGATTGTTTGAATAAAAAACTATGAAAACGTGTAAAAGCAAATGATAAAGTATTATCTCAAAAGTAATTGTACATCTAGTGGCTTCCATCCTCCACACATGTAGTGATAAAAGCTGGACTTTGTGTCTGTGTCGAATAAAATGTGATACAATACGAGGGTGACAGTGAAAATGATAGATAGCCACTTATAATAAAATGTCATTAACATTCACCAGCATATAACTCAAAAAAACTGTCCTACAGGAACTTAGCTCCTCAAGAAACGGTATCCTTAGTGTTATTCTAGATTTTAAAACTAGGCTGTTAGGATGGCGGGGCTGTCTCATCAGGTAACTACCCTGGAATGTAAAGGGTTATTGAAGGATCACAGTGTATTTTAGTTAGCACAATTCTGACAGTCCCTCCCGTCCCGCCCTTTGCTGGAGGACTCATTTGATAATTTTACAACTTAAAAAAAGAAAGTACGAACGGTAAATCAGCTTTTCAGACCTTAGAGGGCCAATGCCTGCCGGGTTCGCGGGACTTTCTTATCAACTAACCGTGATCCTGGAACGTAAAGGGTTATTGAAGGATCACAGTAGATTTTAGTCAGTAGGGGAACAGTGTATAAGACGGGGACGCAAGTATGATGGGAAATCACACACCTAAGGCAAACTTAACACAAAACTAACGTAGCACAAGCGCCAACAGGACGCCATTTGCGTCTGGCAGCTTGCAAATGACGTCCTGATGGCGCTTGCTCTACGTTAGTGTTGTGTTAAGAATGCCTAAAGAGTGTATGTCCCCATTATACCTCGCGATTATTAACGTCCCCGTCTTATACACTGTTCCCCTACTAGTCTAACAGTCCTTCTCGCCCCTCCTTGGTTAATGATTTTACCACGATAAAACAAGTACGAACGGTAAATCAGTTTTATGTAAGTTAGTGCCATATCCCCCATTTCCCTGATCCCAGACGCCACCGTAGGGATTCGCTTCACGGCAGCGTTACTTGAATTTATTCCTGAACCTTTTGTGAAGGATTACGTTGACAAATTGTGTAAGCGAGTGCGATTTGTCTGTCTCACAGTCCCCTTATGGGCACAGATTTTAATGCTTATACGATGTTGATACTCTTTGAGGAGTAGTTGAAAATGGAGCGGGGTTTGAAAGGGGCCGTTGGGAATGGTATAGGTGTGTTGCGGAAGAGATACGTTTTTTGTGTGGTCGTTCTGAAAGTATGAAATAGTATTAAATCCCGAACGGCTAGGTCATAGTGTATCTAATAGAACACCCACATTTGACTAGTGCTTTTCGAGTCGCATATATTTTCTTCCTAGACCTTTTTTCCCAACTCTATTGGGGAGGGCTTCCAGTCGAACCAGATACAGCTGAATGACGCTATGACAGATGGTCACCAATCCACAGACCAACCTCCCTTGGCAAGCGCGGCTTAACCCAGAAGATTAGCCTGTGCCCACCAGACACAAAACTCATAGGTGGAGTACCTTCCTTCTCAATAGAAATCGAGAAACTCTACACTCTTTCCTTATTATGTGCACCAAACATCTTTAATCTCTCTTTGTATTAATCAAATGGACTATAACCCTGACCTACGTGTTACAAAAATAAGCTGCGGAATTGCACTAGGTACAAGGTTAACTGTGACCGACAATTTATATTTTTAGCCATGTACAGTTGTAGACGCATTCAGGGCAAAAGGTCAAGCGTTTACGCAGACGAGTACCTTTCTCGTGTTCTTTTAAGTACAGAAAAGTGAGAAAACTAGAACCATATTCTAGTTTTCTCACATTTCTGTAGTTATTGGATTTTTGTAGTGGATATTAGCACAAATATCACAAATGTAATCTTCGAAAGTATAAGCAGAGTTGTTTGTAATGTACCACACATTACCTATACAAAAAAAGCGCCAACTGCCTAAAAACACTTAAGTGGGTATAATTTCTGTTGGACTGTTGAAGCCTGCCAATAAGTGTCATAATGCCGTCTATTAAGAGGGTGGGAACCTAAAAATGGATACACTGACCGAATCAACGAAACCTTTGACAAAAATGCGACCTTTTTTTCAATTCCGCTAATTTTGCCGGGTGTGTGTAGTTACTAATCCCATGCAATTTTATTTGACTAAACCAGGAAAAACAAACAAAACTGATAAAAGGAGAAGGGTCACTGTCCATACAAAGTCACCGCCAAATAAGCCTGGAATAAAGGTCATTGATCCTAAAAATGCATCGTTCGAATTTCATACTACCATCTTTTGAATTTCAAAATAAAATATAAGGTCAAGGTTGCCTCTTACCACGATACGTTTGTTTTGATCGTGTTACGACACTTTCCTTACATTTCTTCGAATGGTTTTTGAAATATTGGAATACATTGGTACCCGGGGGTCAATGAATTTTTTTCCTCGCTTACCTGGCGGAAACTATAGTGAAATGTTCAATTGCTTAAATACGTGTTAAAAAATATTTTGAAGTTACTATAGTTGTTTTCCGCGGTTTCACCAGGAAAAAAAGAAGGTAGGTATTCTACATTGGACAACTGACATCTGCTGAAAATGTTCATAGGAGCTGTATTAGCAATAGTTAAGGTACCATTAGCTCAGGTGCCATTTATTGCAGAGTGCCCAATGTAGAACACTTCAAAAAAAGAACATCTTCCAAAGAAAAAAAATCAAACGATCCTTTTAAATTGTATGTTTGTATAGAGTTGTACTCACGCTTCTATAGTCTATGAATGTCACGCTTTCAGCGTGTCTATGGTCTCTCACGTTCGTAGCAACACGTTTTTGAATCGAGTCTACCATTGGGGACGCTATTCGTATTACTTGAATTTTATTTTCTACCCTTTTGTGAGATTGCTTTGATAAATTATATATAAGTTATGATTTGCGAGTTGTAGGGATTTTTTCCTGTTTGTTGGTTGGCTTAGAAAATACGAAGCCGACAAAATACACACCTGATTTGATTTAGAGTTTTTAATCTATGTTATCCCAGTGCTGAGCAAAGAACTCCTCCATAACTGAAAAATTGCAAGAGAAAAATCTAATTTTACTTTTCCGACATAGAAAATCGACTTGAATATCATCAGCATCATAAATTTATTCAGTATAATATCGATATATAAACGACTATTTCCATGTTCTCGAAATCGGCTCTTACGATTTCGATATTAAAAGATTTCTATCTGTTTTCTTTTAAACTTTGATCCACGTTACTTTCTCCCGTATCGTAGGTCCGCTTAACAACAATAAATTAAGACGGCGTACGGCGAAGAACCAGACTCACCGACATAGCTCATAAAATTTGCAAGTTGAAGTGGCAATGGGCAGGCCACATCGCTCGTAGAACTGACAACCGATGGGGAAGAAAAGTTCTCGAGTGGCGACCACGGACCGGAAGACGCAGCGTAGGTAGGCCTCCCACTAGGTGGACCGACGACATCGTGAGGGTCGCGGACAACCGATGGATGCAAGTGGCTAATTGTCGTTCGGCGTGGCGGTCTAAGGGGAGGCCTATGTTCAGCAGTGGACTTCTTCCGGCTGTTGATGATGATGATGATGATGCACAAATACCCACATCCGGAACAACTATTTGTGGTCTACAAGTAGTTGAACTTGTAGATCACAAGTATTTTAATTTATACGAATACCTATTTGTTTCGTGCGGGAAGCGAACCCGTAACACGCAGGGCAACAGTCAACCGCTCTGCAACTGTAACAACCGTGCCATCTTTGAACATGATAATAATTATTATGGTGATAAAAACATTGCAAGTAAGTTTTTAACTCCAAACCTTTCAGAAATGTTATTAATTGATTGACTAAATCTGTATTAATACGAGAAAACCGGCAGGCTCGAACTAATAAATTAATAACTCCTATAATACAGAATATAAAATAATAATTATCTTGAATCGCAAGCAAAATACGCTCATATGAGTACGTAGAAATGATACCAGTCTGTTATACAATACAATACTATCATGAAGCCATAAATTCCTCTGACAGCATCATACCTAAGCATAGGTACTACTGGAGTCAAACCAGAGCTCCTTAACACTTGAATAATGCACTTGTCAATAGACAGATTGATATGCTCTCTGCACCCCCCTCTCTGAGGCGTACCCCCCCTCTAGGAGTGAACATACGGGGTGGGAGAATTGTGAACTGAATTTTGAACTTGTTGGCAGGAGTATCTATTTATGTATCTACCATTTAAAATACTTAAAACATATAATAATAATTATTTAATAGTTTAAAAAACTAACAAACATGCTTTTCGCACGCACTAAAAATTATACTTTTTAGTCTTATTATTCAAACTTAATTTATCTTAATCTTAATTTGTCCGCTACCTTGGGACGGCCGCTATGTTGGATTTAGGTCACGTGATAATTTTTTTCGTATCCCATTCAGCAAACCTTTTAGTTTAATACCCATATCATGGGGGTGCATTTCAAAATTTCATCCTAATCGAAGACCAGGAAGTGGGTCAAATTAAGATTCCAAGATTTTCTAACATACATACATAGTTACAAGTGAAGCTAATACATATAAGCGTGTTAATAAATAAATGCGAGTACGTTTGTTTTTACCTTTTCACGCTCAAACTACCTACTGAACCGATAGTCCTGAAATTTTGCATAGTTATACGTTGTCAGCAGTAAAGGACTAACAATAATGGTATCTTTCATCCCTAAAAACAGAGGAGAGGTGTTGCTGCGATAACAACAGTAGCGTTAGCGAAGCCGCGGACAAAAGCTAGTATTTTTATAAAAGTACACGCCTAAAAAATAACAAAACAGTAAAATATTTTTTATTTGCCCGTTACGTTACAGGGTCATAGTAACCTGCTTAAATAGTCCCGCGAAAGCTTATACTCCGGAGATGGTCTACTCATTGTGATCAAGCATCTGATGATAAGATCCTGGAGAATCCAGAGATCTTTTAAATAAATCGTTGGTTAAAGTCGAACCGGCGACACGCAGTTCCACGCAGTACAGCAGTCCAATCGCAGACACTATATAGAGATAGAAGATACCGAAGGTGCCATAAAAAAATGCACCCATTATACAGGAGAAATTCCAAGTTTGGGGCAAAGATTTAAAAAAAGTTGTCCTATGATGATTGGTAGTTGGTAGGGGTACTACATACCTAATATCAACTAGTTGGACATGATATTTTTTTATCAACGAAATAATATTTACATTTATTTAAATACTAAATTAACTAACCTAATATAAATTAAATGATAACATGATTTGACCACGACCCCTGAAATAATCCCACAGGAGAAATTCCTAGTCTGGAGCGCCATTTTGAAAGATAAGAGACAATGTTGTCCCAACGTCAAGTCCGTATGTCCCAAGACGGACGGCCATAGACAATCGCGGTAGAACCTACTGCGTATAATCTATGCTAGTAAGACACCTTTGTTCCAAGCACTGCCCTGCCGATTCACGAGCGACACAATGGAAGCAATGCATCAGCCTGATAGCTTGTGGCCTAATCCTTGCTCTCCGATATATTACATATGCTTTTGGAATACGGATGTTGGGATATGTGGAGGTG
Organism: Agrotis exclamationis; assembly: GCA_950005045.1. NCBI lineage: Eukaryota > Metazoa > Arthropoda > Insecta > Lepidoptera > Noctuidae > Agrotis > Agrotis exclamationis. The sequence goes on along the minus strand of OX465429.1, from coordinate 14,840,095 downwards.
ATTGGCAGAAGAGCCATTGGCTGGCTTAAGTCAAGAAGTATCCTATTTAATCTAGACTTAATGTTCCTAAGATTGTAGCTAGACTTCTTCAGAAGTCTACTCCTCAAACCTGAGTTATCATTTGCCTAGTCTTTTTCCAACTATATTGTGGTCGGTCCAGTCAAACCGGATGCAGCTGAATATCAGTATTTTATTTGGAGCGACTGCTTCTTGAACCTCCACAACTCAGTAACTGGGTGATAAGATACCCATGGTAAGACTGCCAAATACCTGAGTCAAGGGTCGTTTTTGGCCATAGCGGAAAATATCATCTTCAATTCTTCAGAGATTTCTTTAAACCACCGTACCGTCAAACTCTCGGGGGTGTGCCCTAACGGGCGTTGCATAGGTGCCTCGTCTTACAAGAGAAAAAATTTCGCCTCTTCTTTCGGTCTTAGTCTTAAAGACCGGTAGCCATTTGAGGAGGAGGGAGACAGGTTTCCTGCAGAAAAAGAAAAGTGTAAAGTCAACCTTCAATCTTCGGGCTACTAAGAATTTAAAAATCTCAGTCACACTTAAACCTATATGCTCAAAGACTTATGTTTAGGTAATCCAAAAAACATCAACTTATTCTTACTTCATTTTTAGATATCGGTACGTACCTCCTACAACTGCAGAGTTTCGCTAGTGAGTTCAATTTGACCTTGTATGTCAATCTGACTTAATCTTCTGTCTCGCTCCCACAGTGTACCCGTTGCTATGGTTCGATGTAATCAATCAGGTCGAGCGTGGTTCCACTGTCTCAAAGGATCTAAGCAAAACAACATGCATGCATGCTTGCATGCATGGCATACATTCAAGGATATGAAGATTGGTATCATATTGATAGACTTTCGGATTTTATCATCCATATATCTATACTAAGATTACTAATGTTTGTTAGCTAATGGCACAATTATAATGTTTATTTTCTTGAAATCCTAGATTATTACACTCACATCACTTATACTGATTTCTACCGTTCTTAGCATTGTGATGTTTAAAAAATATACAATCGAAACGTTTCTATTCTTCAGCCGTGTACGGGTCGTACCATATTCGGGCAGAAAAATGACGAATTGTATCAACTTTGGCTTTTCTTCGCCGTGATGGGACGGTGCAGGAAAGGGTATTATAAACATTTTATTACCCTTCTAAGATACAGCAAACTAAAAGAAAGCGAACTTGCATACCTACATATGTATCATCCATTTTTCAGAGATCTTTAAATCATATTAATTACTGCAAAAGTAATTAACGCTTTCATAGCATTCGTTAAAAACTAGTCTCTCCGCCAACCCAACAGTTGGAATGGTTTTATGCACTTGTCGCAAGTTAAAATATAAGATCAAAGAACTTTTGAGTGCGTGGATGATTCAGGATTCAGTTTTAACTCTGCGTTGTCAATCTATTTTCTGTCTCTTTCTGTATTGCATACCTATGTTCAGACTGGTTTCGGTACGCGTCGTATGCATGTTCTATAATACAAAAACAAAGCATTTACGGTAGCGTGGCGCCATCTCTTGGATTAGTGTTTAACTACTTCCACCCAACACGTTGACATTACAGCCAAATCAATGTTGTATAATGAGCTAGCGTCTACTATACTTATTAATTATTTTTAAACGCATTTTAAACGCGCATTTTAAAGATGATTTTTGAGGAAAGAAATATTCTGTTGCAAGTGGGATTCGAACCCGCGTCTTCTGGATAAGTACTCCAGACGCCTTAACCAACTAGGCCATTGCAACCCACACCTGCAAGTTCAAACGAGGAATAGAGTATTTCAGCTAAGATCCCGAGCTAAGAATGAATGATATTACAATTTCAATTTCAGATTTTTCGAGAACAATTTCATATTTAGCATTAGTGGCATGATACAGGCATCAGTAACATTAGTATGCATTTCTAAACCCATCTGAGTCTTACATCCCCTGGTTCCGTCTCACATAACGCGATCCCGCGAGTGTTGCGAGGCACCATCTTGTACTAATTGGTCCGCGACGCGAAGATGTTCTGACGATTTATGGCGCACCCACCGCGCCGTGCATTTAATACTTTACACGCAATTTTTATATTAAAATCGTGTGTTATTGTGTTATGTTGCATTGCATTCCGAAATAGGAATGATTCCGTTGAGTAACGTTCAATGAATTTTATGATTGAGCAATTTGTTTTGCTCACACTTGAACTCATAATTTGATCGTTTAGCAGATCGACCAACTAATTCTATGCATTTTGTCAAAAGAACTTTGTAGATGTGTTGTATAGATGACGCCGTGACAGCAGTGACCTACTTACTTTTTATTTATTTTTTTGTTGATTCAAGCAACCTGGCCTCCCGCCCTGTGTCGAATGTAAGGGACTGTCAGACTCAAACTCCTACTGACTAAAACCCACTGTGTTCTTTCAATAGCCCTTTACGTTCCAGGGACATGGCTTCCTGTTTGGACAGTTCCGCGACCCTGGCATGCTTTGGCTCTCTATGGGGGCCTTGTCAGATTGCTGACAGCTTTTAAAGGCGCGCAAGGAACACGACGCGCCGTCGACTTAGCGGTAACCCATCAGCTTTATCCATAATAGTATCATAAGAGGTAAGTTTGTATGTCAGGAGTAGGTAATCTCCGGAACTAATTCTAAAAATCTTATTTTCTTGTAAGAGAATATGTTGAAGCCCAATAATTTCTGAATGCTATAAACATTTATGCTCGCAATGGATCAAGTAGTTGATCTATAAATAATAAATAGTTCAGACTTTCAGGATCAAAGTATTTGAATAAGCAATTTTGTCTTTCACTATTCAAGATTCATTGCAAGTTATTATAAAAATATAGGAATATTATACGACGAAAGAATAATAAAATACAATGTTCGACTTGTTTACCGGTTCCCGTAAGTCATGAAACTTGACATCTAGAAAACTGGAACTAGGTTACTATATTTTTATCTTTTCACCTACAGTAGCCGTAAATATCGAGTGTGGGAAAGTGCGATTTTTTTGAGAGTGTCGTCTCTATTCAACCCTTGTTCACAGTCGCGGGAGACGCGACTACTTAAGACACGAGCGTCATCATCATCATCATCACCCTATAAATGTTCCCACTGCTGGGACACAGGCCTCCTCTGTGTGAGAGGGAGTGGGCCGTAATCTACCACGCGGGCCCAGTACGGATTGAAAGATGTCACATGTCTTCGAAGTTTTGGTTCTAGGACATGCCGGTTTCCTCACGATGTTTTCCTTCACCGTTTTGAGAGAAGTGATGATGAAATAAATCACACAAAGCAATGGGCCTGGCTGGGTTCGAAACCACGACCTACAACTCGTAAGTCGTGGCCGATACCATTGGGCCACCATTGTTTGAAAAAGCAAGATAGTATTTACTTTAAAAAATATCATATCATTATGACTTATTTTGAGTATTTCTCCTGTGTCGTGCGTTTGCAAATATACAAACAGTCAGATCAAGAACAAATACTTGTAGGTCAACTCAAACATTATTAATTTTGAGGGAATCGAACCTGTAACACACAGCACAACAGTCAATTGCTCAGCCACTACGCTAACCTTGCCATCTAACACCGGAAATTAATATTCAATCTCAATCCAAATCGCTTTCCTTTTTTGGCGGCGGCTTTTGATTGGTCATTTTGAAGACTGGAAAGTTTAAACCGAAGATAGCAACATAATTAATTTCCACTGTAAAATTATTCAACGATACCAAGAAAAAAAATCCACCAATTTCTACAAAACCTCAATTTATTTATTTGCCTCAGCGACAGAGAACATCTCGGTCAAAAGAACGTTAATATTATAAAATATTAGATGCAATTCTACGGTACATTTTCTTTTTCTTTGAAAGTTATGATTGGGAGAAAATCTCACTAGTAAGATCGCCAACTTTGCCTTATTATAGCATACCCTGATGTTGCGAGCTACCTGACCGAGAGATTAGTGTGGATAAGCCCGGGAAATTTGTTTTTTTTTTTTTATATTTCGCTTACTCTTATTTGTAAAAGCGGAGACAATTTTTGTTGTTCTGACTACATATTATATTCCACATAGGTATTAAGTTTATTTGCGAAAGCCTCTATAAATTTCCCTGACATATAAAAGATTTCGTAAAGTTAAGTAATTAATGTTAAAATTATGTGTAATTTTCTGTTCACCTTGACTCCGCAAGTAGCGTTGGCGCCTCAGTTTACTTAACCAATGTGAAACAAAAATAGTTTACTTACTTTACAAATAAGATTGTTAAGTAAGTAGTAAAAAATACTCGCTGTTTTTCTTAACAATCTGTAAAAGAAAACATCGCCGAGAAATTAAGTAATTTTTATATTTTAACACCTACTTTTTTACTAGAAAATTCTGTCTCACACCTCGAAAACGGTCTCCCTTCATTCCTTCCAAAGGGTACGATAGTGCGGTATTAGCTATTTTAAGAATTGTATAAATATTCACATCCACACTATTCTTTACTTCGCCGGCACCGTAGCCTCCTGTACTCCAGTCGCGTATGAAGGAAAATTAGACTTTTTAAACTTGCCTCCAGAACTTCGATTTTCCCTCATTCCTCCCAAGTTTGGAGTTACTCCCCTCAGGTGGGTTGCATGCTTATTACCCAGTTTTTTATAGTCGCGCTCGACATGCACCGGGTAAATCTTTGGTTTATTCAAACGTAGTTTTGAGTTGATTGACTGTATTTATTTTTGTGTTCTTGTTATCTTACTTCAAAAAGCCGACCCCAATATAGTAGAGAAAAGGCGCCGATGATGTTATCTGATGATGTAATAATAATAAGAATTTTACATGACTGTGGACTACGCATATTCTGTAGATATAATTTTATAGTATTTTAATTAATTTAATAAAATCCTATAGAAGCTAGTACTGGCGGCTAGCATTAGCGCCTGGTTAGTGGCTAGCACTGGTGGAAATCGCTGGCGGCAAGCTTTGGCGATTATCGTTGGCGGCAAGCTTTGGCGATAATCGCGGGCGCGCTGACGGCAAGCGCTGGTGGTTAAAATGGGTGCCTAGCTATGTTCACTGTGATTGTCCTTAGTTTAGTCCTTTTCCCTAAGAAGAAACAGTAACTACAGTTATTTTAATTAAAATATACAAAAAATACGCATACCATGAAGACTGGTTCGAGGTGGCCCAGGATGAAGGCCTTTGCCAAGCGGTGACAAAAAAAAATTAAAAAAAAACACTTTTTCAATAAAACTATAGGTACACCTGAAAACTACGAAGCACAAAGGACGACACAACCAATACTCGTAAATCTCTCAAAAAATATACATATCCACCGGATAGCAAGCCGTTGATAAACCAATTCACAATTTATATGGGAACAGAATAAAAAGCAAAGGGCTATGTGCGAGCATCCAAAACGTCATTTATACATCCTATCGGTTGTTTCCGAAACAATGTTCGCGATGACAAACGATTTGACCATAGAGTACAGAATCGCTTGCAGTGGGTACAGCCGTTTTTTTTGGGCTTCAAAGTCAAAGTTCATTTATTTGTCAGAAACATGAGTATACACACAAAAAGCATGCAAGATGTTAAGTACATTATAAAGAACCACAGTCATGTTTTACCTTTATGGTGTACAAATATGTATTATAAAGATAAATTATTCAATTCATTATAGCCATTAAAATTATTAAACATATCTATATTAAAAAAACAAATCATTAAAATTCATTTTTCAACCATCACAATAAATTACATTTTCATAAAGAATAGGTACTTGCAGGCACAGCATAAGCAATTAAAACATCAATTAAATTCGATTAGTAGAATAATATAGTATCATCATCAAACAAACTAATATTAGTCAACAGAATCGAGTTTCATCCCACCTTAGAATTTACATTAGAATTGGTTTGTTTTCTCCTTTAAAAACTCAGCAATACTATAGAAATATTTAGTTACCAAATACTCTTTTAGTTTTTTTTTTGAATAAATTAGTACCAGTCAAATCTCTGAGTACCTGTGGAAGGTGGTTAAATATACGTGGTGCCATACAGAAAACACTTTTTTGCATTAGTGCTGTATGGGATCGTCTCGCACACAACCTGTGTTTATATTTATCGCGCCGGTTACGGTTACCCATATCTGATTGCTTCTTAAATACACACATCAAAAGTGTCTAGGGATCAAGCATTTTTATGCGGATTTCTTGAGATTGAGATGTGGCTTTGTAATAAATTTATGATTTTATAAATTTATATGGATCCTTTTTGGTGCATTTCATAATTTGAATCAGGAACTGTGAATCAAATTCGAGTAAAAGATGAAAATCAGCTGTCAATATTTTCCCTATAAAAACATACAACGCATTGAAGACATTATTAGTGCTACTGTTTCCCATGGAGGACGGTATCGCTGCACCACACGGAGACAAGACCGATACATTCAAATCTTAACTCGAAGAGCTCCAACAATAACCGCCATGATGTTAGCCGTGAGGCTTCATCACTCTTCAGGGAACTTAATTAGCGACCAAACAGTCAGAAACCGCTTGCATGAAGTGAACCTTCATTCCCGAAGACCGCTACGGGTACCACCTATAGCAATGCACAATCGTAGGATTCGATATCAATGGGCTCTTGAACACAGAAATTGGGCAGAAGAACAATGGCGTTTCGTGTGCTTTTCTGATGAGTCTCGTTTCGGTATGAGACCGGATACAAGACGTATACGACACTGGAGAACCCCTGGACGCCAACAGCGATTAAAATCCTGCCAGGAAGTCCATCCTTATAGTGGTGGAACCATCATGGTATGAGCGGGTATTTGGATCGGCGGAAGAACTGAGTTGATTTGGATCAGAGGCAACCTCAACGCTCAAATTTATGCTGAGACGATTGTATCAGACGTCATCGTTCCTCTACAAGTGCAAATCGGTCCCTTATTTCAGTTAATGCATGATAATGCACGACCGCACACCGCAAGAGTTGTAAGACAGACTCTCGCCGCAGCTAACATCAATGTCCTGCCCTGGCCTGCTCAGTCGCCAGACTTGAATCCGATTGAGCATGCATGGGATATGCTACAGAGAAGAGCTCTGCCGAATATGGAGGGTATCCAGTCGCAAGAAGACCTTTTTTTGTTGTTGCAACGAACATGGGCGGCCATTCCACAGCGTGATTTGGATGAACTCATTTTGAGTATGCCAAACCGATGTTCTTGTGTTGTTAGTGTTCGCGGTAGAAACACGGATTATTAATTGTTTAAGTTACCCAATAAAATTTTAAAGAAAACTGTTATTTCAGTCTTTTTTTCGAACTTTTGTGTTAGTGGTTCAAATGTCAAAAATCCCTTTATTAGGAAAATGGCAAATTTCTTTATTAATGCAAAGGTGACTTGGTTTATCGTTACTGTGACAAACGAAAACACTTTATTTGATGAATCCTTAAAGAAAATTTTAATTAATATCAATCAGGAGAAAAGTTATTGCAAAAATATATGTTGATCCCTAGACACTTTTGATGTGTGTAGATGCGGGTTTGATTTTACGAACATTGCAATTTCAAAGATATATAGTGATGGGAGGGTAAGAATTCGATATTTTTCAAAGAATGGCTTGCATGAGTCAGTTGTTTTTAAGCCGAACATGGTTCTAATACATCTCTTCTGTGACCTGAATATAAACTCCTTGAGGGTTGAGTTTCCCCAGAAGATAACTCCAAATCTCAGAAGAGAATCAACTATCCCATGATACGCCGTGAGCTTGGCATCCACACCCAGAACAGGACCAATTTTTGAGAGCATATAGGCTGATTTACTCAGTCGCTTGCTTAATTCCTCTAAATGTGGTTTCCAATTTAATCTTTTATCTATTGTGAGACCTAAGAACTTACTCACATCCACTTTACTTATCTGTTTGTCATTATTACGTATATTCAGGGTATTATTAATATTCAAACGCTGACTGAATAACATTACTTTTGTTTTGTTAATATTTATTTTAAGATTATTATTACTTAGCCACGTAATAATGGACTCAACTGTATTATTTATTTCATCTTCATAATTTAAGCGAAAACCATTGAAAAACGAGTGAATTTGTAGCTAAGTACTTAGTTGCTAAAATATAGAATATACTTTATTGTACACTTAACATACTCGTAATACACAGCTATCAAAAATGTACTAATTAGTCGATTTCATTCTTGCTGATCACATCATATAAGCTAGTCAAGATAGCAAAAATATGGTTTTTAACCGACTTCAAAAAGGAGGAGGTTATCAATTCGACTGTATTTTTTTTTTTTTTTTTTTTTTTATGTTTGTTACCTCATAACTTGCGACTGGGTGAACCGAATTTCATGATTCTTTTTTTATTCGAAAGCTGGTGCTTCCCGTGTGGTCCCATTGTCACCATTTCAATATCTGATGATTGGATCCTGGAGAAATCGAGGGCAACCCTCAAATTTTATAGGCCCACACATCGTTTTTCGCAAATATTATGAAGTAATTTAAGTACTTGCGTATAGTAATCATCATCTCATGTAGCTGAGCTGATGATGGAAGGTTCAACAACTCCTTAACAGTAAGGAGTTGGCGTCGATTGATTTAGTAAATTATTTTTTTTCATTAAATATTTCAAAGCACTACAATTTAATAAAGGTCTGGAGTATATCTGATAATGGAGCCGAGAGGCAGTCGAGGGAACTCCTCAACGATTCACAGCAGCTACCTTGTGTTTGAGCTTGATTAATTTGTATTGATAAGAACTTTACACCTAGATGAGTTGTAACTGTTATTAGGGGTCTGATGACGAAGACGAAGGACAGTTCAGGGAATTCCTCAACGGTTTATAGTAGCTACCTTGTGTTTGGACTTAATTCATTTATATTGATGAGAACTTTACACCTAGATGGGTTGGTACTGTCATTAGGGTTCTGATGATGAAGACGAAGAACAGTTCAGGGAACTCCTCAACGGTTTACAGCAGCTATCTTGTATTTGGACTTAATTCATTTATACTAATGACCCATATGGGTTATTGTTCGATGCAGTATACCTGCCATTTGGTCCCATAATAAAATCATTTATTTTGGTGTTCTTGGTTATTGTGTACATGGGCGATGTTATAACCGGTGCTAAGGAATATAAAATTCTAGTGCATAAGTAAGAAAATTATGTTTTTGACAAGAATTTCGGTTGAATATTTAAACTAAAAAAGGGTAAAATAAAAAAAGTTTTAAAAAAAAATGTAACCGACTTCTAAAAAAAACAACCACTAAAAAGGGTAAAATAACCTACCAAAAAACTTTTTTTTCGGAAGTCGGTGGCAAAAAAATCAATGAAATAAAAAAGCAAAGCCACCGACTTCCGAAAAAAAAGTTTTTTGGTAGGTTATTTTACCCTTTTTAGTGGTTGTTTTTTTTAGAAGTCGGTTACATTTTTAGACAATATGGCTCATTTGGCTGTCACACAGTTTCTTTAGTAATATCACAAGCAATAGATATTATCACGGGGCCTAGGGACATTCTCAAATGTTGAGGATAATGATTTAAGCTTAAATGTAATTAAAATAATTTCTATATTTGTTTTTCATTATCCTCAACATTGGAGAATGTGGGGGACATTCTCCAATGTTACCATGATGTCTTAAAGCGAGAGTATTCCACGCACTATGGGAAAGAGACAGAACTATACCTAAAAGTCGTCTAGTGTCATTTCGTTCCCACAGTTTAACTACTTTCATGATAGGCCACCAGAAGTGATAGCAAAGCAAACGTTTTTATAAACGGTGACGCTCTATTTCTTTTGATTCGAATTTTGTCGGTAGTAACGACTGTCGCGTCGAGGCATCTTTGTGGTCCGTGCTCTGTGGTCGCCATAGAGTTGAATACAGCGAACATTTTTATTGTTTGGGTGGTGAAGTTTATCTCTTCATAGTTACAGGTGGTATTATTGGGTGATAAAATAGATTTTTGAACATCCTATCCTGTTCATTTACTCGCATTCATCATTGTCTACATCTATTCGAATCAATTTTCAAACGATGGATGTATAAAGACACACATAATAGCGGCCATACACCATACTGCCTATCGTACAATCGGCATGACGATCGATTTGATCAAATTGGCAGTTCGTCCATATACACCATACACCATACTGCCTATCGTCCAATCGGCATGACGATCGATTTGATCAAACTTCAAATCGGCAGCAGTGATGCCAACTTAGCAACTTTATAGCTAGATCTAGCTATTATTCGGTGACCGACAGCTACAATTTTATAAAACTTGTGGCTTAACTTTTTAGCTACTTTTTACCGACTTGTTTTTTTACCGATTTAAGTATCCTACTAGTGGGAATCAGTTGGTAATACAAGTGAAGGTCGGAAAACATTTGCTTATCGTTAAGCAAATGTTTTCTGACCTTCAAGCGATTTTCGACTTTATTGACATTTATGCCAACACCGGATTTTAATGAAGGAGCAATGTTAGCTAACGAGAATGTGAGAAAAAACAAACTAAATTTTGAATATCAATAAGGTCGAAAATCGCTTGAACCTGTTTTTTAACTTGCATAACGATAGCAAGTTAAAAAAAGGTTCAGGCGATTTTCGACCCTCCATTCCATTCCACTCCACTCCACTCCACTCCATTACAGTCCAGTCCATTCCATTCCATTCCATGGTAATACACACGCATTACCCTCCTTTGCGTCGCGCAGTCTGTTAAAAGTGTCGTTACATTTTTTTCCGCCTAGCCCCCTTTCGCAACGCGCCATAAAAATATATGTTTCGAATTGAGAACCTCCTCCTTTTTTTTACGTCGGTTAAAAAGTAGCTACCGAATATTAGCTAGATCTAGCTATAAAGTTGCTAAATTGGTATCACTGCTGCCGATTTGAAGTTTGATCATTCCGATTTGATCAAATCGATTTAATCAAATTGGCATGATCAAATCGGCATGATCAAATCGGCATGATCAAATCGGCATGATCAAGCCTATTGTCATGCCAATTTGATGGATTCCACGCCCACACACGGTCAAATCTAACTGATCAAATCGGCAGCGTCATGCCGATTGTACGATAGGCAGTATGGTGTATGGCCGCTATAATGGTAATTAACGGTGGATTTACACGGGTCAATTTTTCGGCTGATTTTGCTGTGCGGCGAATCGGGATTTACACGGATCGATTTTTCGGTTGGTAGAGTTAACCGTGCGGCAAAAATCGATTGAAACTTCGACCCCATATAAATCCCGTACAATTCTAAGTGCCCGAATACAGCGCGGGTGGTAAATCCACTCTTCTCCACTTCCTAAGAAAAATTCCTCCAGCAAAAATTGCATTATAATTATAACAAAAAAATGCTTACCTGGACGTGCGTAAAAGAGCAAAAGAACCGTCATTAATTTGTAAACATACTAGTAAACAATGTTGACGTATGACGTAAAGGTGACAATCCAATACTACCTACCCACGTCAGCCCACGTGTGAGCTACGTGCGTGTACGATAATGTAGGCGGGATCGTCCACTGCAACCCACGGCCACGCTACCCACGACAATAATGATGGTAAATAAAACACTCAACTTACATGTGCTGTGCGTAGCCTCAATATTACTTACGGATAATTTCCAATGTCCACAACCTATTTATCTCACACTGATGAAAATAACTCTCACTTTTGCCTAACTAAAATCTTTGAATCTACACTCGCGAACAAAAGTATAGAATCACTTACTCCGAGTCCGCTCGATCTTTAGTACTTAATAAATAGTTAAATATAATGAAAATGCTACCATATAAAAGGTTTAACTGTTAGGTTTAAATTGAAAACAAACTCATTTAAATCACGACATTATTTTAGGAACTATCCCGGATCAATTCTAAGTTATTCCATCACAGTGGAGCATACGGTGCAGGACTGCCCCGCTTGGGCAGAGCACCGACGTGTCCTCACGGCGGCGATAGGCGGAGACCTCTCGCGCCCGGCATTGGTCGAGGCCATGCTGCGGGGCAAGACGGAGTGGGAAGTGGTCGCCTCCTTCTGCGAAGCAGTCATGCTCGCGAAGGAGGAGGTGGTCCGCGTGAGGGAGAGGACAGCGTCCTTCCTCCGCCCCAACCGCAGTGGTAGACGCCCACGGCGACTATTTTGTTTGTTTAAATATTGAGAGATTCAAATAAATAACGACGGCCATGTTTCCTGAGATCGATGTCAATTGTCAGTTCAGCTAGAATTTCATTACAGATATTTGTTAACTGAACCTTTTAAAATATAATTATTCATGAAAGACATATGCCCAGCTCAGCCAACTGTTTTATTATGATCATTCATAGCACATAAAAACTTCAAAATCATCATTCTTTTTTCATTAAAGTATCAAATTAGTCTTCCCGCTCCGGTAAAGTGGAAGACTGTCAGACTCTTACTGACTATAAAACACCACGTTTCTTCATATAACCTTCGTGTTCCAAGGCCGGTATCCCATCTGGAATTGAACCCATTGCCTCTGAACAGTCGCGTTTGCAACTACTAGAACACTGACCACTGGATATTCTCAACAACAAAAAAATAAACATCACCATTTAGCTTTATATCAAGTCCCTAAGGTCGACTTCTGATCTCATCAGAAGCAGCCAAAAACCAGTATTTCACAAAATACTAAAAACCTCAAAATACCAACCAATAAATTCAATAACTGTTCCCGAAAAAGAACAGTTCCGCCAAACATTCCTCCAGCAAGTTCTTCAAAGGCACAGGGGAACGTTATTTGTCCTATTTCTTTATGCCAAACATAAAATGTTCCGTCGAAACTCTCAAAGAGATCTGTCTGTCTGTCTGTGCGCAGCCAAAAAGCTCTCGAGAAAATTTTTCTATCAGCCGATGTCTCCCTCTATTTGCTAAGACCTGTTTCGTTAGAGGCAGTGTGTGTTTCCATTGAGTTTAAGATGTTTTTACGAGATTGCACTTTTATCTGACTGCGATAAAAATAGTAAAAAAAGTAACCGACTTCAAAAACAACCACAAAAAGGGTAAAATAATCTACAAAATAACTTTTCTTTCGGAAGTCGGTGGCTTTGTTTTTTTTTATTTCATTGACTTTTTTGGCATTGTTTATTTAGGTACCTCATCTTTGTCCGTTAATATTAATTGTTCGGATTTAATTTTGTATGCTAACTTTTGCCTGCGGCTTCGCTCAAGTTAAAGCCTCCTGCAGACACACGCGATTAATTGCGCGGGGCCACATGTCGCGATCCATTCGCAGTATTTTTAGAGTGGAAATTAGCTTGGCTCGTTGTCGCAGCGCGATTAATCGCGTGTGTCTGCAGGAGGCTTAATTTAGGAGGAAAAAGGGAGATTTTTTTATTTTAGGAACAATACTTTTTCGAGATGAGATCCAACTCCGTTTCTGTACACTTGACAATGTTGCAAAAATTCACATTGATCGGTTTAGTGATGAAAATAATACAATTATAGTAGTACGTTGATTCTAGTTACTATGATTAACGTTATTATTTATATGACTAGTTTGGTCATCGTCGTCTGTTAATGAAAGTCGACTTTAATTTTCGGATCAAGAGTTACTCTGCTAAGCTTAAGTTTCTAAAGATCTACTGTGCTTCTAAGACCGGTGTTTCCAACCTATTTATTTTATTCACTTATCAACGTCTACAAAAATCTCGTATCGCATCAAACATTGAAAACAAACCAGTCTCTTTGCATGTAGGACGTCGAGTCTTCGGCAAATATGGACACCGCGTATGAAGTCAAACAAAATTACGTATTCCATAAAAATATACCCCTTTTGCGCACGTGACAAGCAGAGACGTGTCAATATTGTAGCCATAACTGTAGTTAGTTTCATATAAATGTACGTTCAAAATTCAGTTGCAGACGCCTGATGTGAAGGCATAACAGTATCTATGTATATCAGTATTTAGGTATCTTTTCATTTGTTGGTAATAGCTTACTTGTCATAGTGTTTCCAATGTGGACCACTGGGAGTCTTTGGTCTAATGGACCCGCTTGCTTCTAGACCCACGGGATTGTGTGAAAATATTTTTTTATTTAATTTGCTGACTAAATGAAACCAAATAAAATAAATAAATAGAAAATGATTGTTTAAAGCTTCCAGTGCATACAGTTGAGCGCAAAATTGGTTAACGCATCGCAATTTTGGTGAACTGTTTATTTTTAAATGAGAAATTGTAAAACTAAAAGATTCGGTTTTATTTCCTCTTCTTGACTATAGTAATAGTGAAATTAAGCAATGCGCCCAGTCGAAAAATTCAATATGTAATTGGGTTGAGTTTTCCAGCGGGTCCATTTTGAATTGGTCCAATCGAACAATGGCTCATTGAATGGCTCCTAGTTTCCACCTTATTAGAGGGAGTCAGATTTTACTATAACCTAACCAGCCGTCTTTGCCAACCCAAAATATCTTCTAATAAGTTAAATGACACGTTATTAAGCTGAATATTTGAAGACAGTAGCCGCAAGGATTCTGAGCGATCAGTATTCGCGGAATTTGTCGGAGAATTTCGACATTCCGATGGTCGACGGTGACGTAACCTCATTGGTTTCCTAGCTGTAATATTGAAGGTACATAGTGATTTGTTTGGTTTAAAACAGTGTTCGAAATTATTAGGATACTTGATGATTTTCATGATAATTTTGAAACTTTCAATCTGAAAAACTTTCTTTATGTAACCAGCACCAAATTTGAAATGAAAAAAAAATGTAGTTTCATACAACTTCTATACTTAACTTCTACTCAATTTTTTTTTTAAATTATTGAATGGTTGGTCCCGCCGCGCCCTGGGCTCGGATTCCGCCTGAACGGACTGTCATAATCGTACTGATTAAAATCACCTATTCCTGTAATTACCCTTTTCATTCCAGGGCAAACTCTCTAAAATTCGCGAGAGTCTGATATATCTACACTTTTATGGTTACCTATATCTTCGAATTTGCATAGCAGTGGAAAAAAAAGCAATATTCTCGCGTCTGAAACAATTTGACATTTTTGTCGTTTAAAAGGTTTCAAAACACTCTCTTAAGATAAAGGTTACTTACAGTAGATACACAAAACGTTAAAAAAAAAACAATATTCGAAATGCCGAAAGAATCTGTTCACCGAAGCAGTTATGTACGCAGCACTGACTCGCTTTGTTTATTTGCTATCAAAAGAATTTTTTGTTTACCACCGTCATCTAATGAGACAGCGGATGCATTCTTCTTTATTTATCGAGATGAAGCCGACGTTTCTCGTCATTGTTCACGAGACGCGACGCGAAACAACCGACAAAAAATGTATTTGGTCTCCCGAACTGAAACCTTCGCGAAATTATTTTTCATAGTGAGCTTTACCGGGCTTTTCATGTACGTAGCACTGGCGTTTTATTCATTCCATACTGCTTATAGCACTGTGTCTCAAACGGCAAAGTACCAGGAGCGATTCAACGATACGAAGAGTTACGAAGCTGAAGACAGGTTCGACAAAGATCTGAAGTATATTCTTGTATGGGCGAAATATAAGTCGGTTCGTAAAAACGTAACACTGTTACCGTACGAGGGACAAACGTTGTTCATTGAGAACAATTGCCCAGAAATCAATTGTTATATCACAACAAACGAGTCCATACTTAACAATGACTACTTGAACTTCGACGCCATCGTTTTCAACATGACTCTTATGATGAAACTTGGGTACATCCATAAACTCCCAACGAACAGAACGAAGCGGCAGAAATACGTGTTTTATGGTATGCAGCCTGCAGATACCCACCCTATATGCAACATTCGTGTAGACAACTTTTTCAACTGGACTTGGACTTACAAATTTTATTCAGATGTATTCACTCCTTTTATTGAAGTGAAGGATCTCAATGGTAAAGTTGTAGCTCCCAGTAGGAGAGTACTGTGGACCACACATTTCAAACCGGTAACTGATAGTGATATTCGCAAAGTAAATACAAAGACAAAAGCAATGGCGTGGATTCTAGAAGACTGTAAGCAAGAGAAAACGAAGAAATTGTTTCTTCACAAATTATCTCGAGCCTTGAAAGCATTTAATTTGACTATTGATGTGTATGGATGTGGTAATAGACAGTGTCCTCCAGAAGGATGTCTAAAAGCTATTGAAAGGGACTATTATTTTTATTTGGCGGCTGAAGTGGGTATGTCTGAGGATTATGTGACGGCAGAAGTGTTGAAAGGGTACCATCATGATGCAGTACCAGTGGTCGTTGGAGGTGCAGATTATACCAAGTAAGATATTAATATTTGTAATTTTAAAACAGTTACCTCTTAGTGTTTATCCCGTTCAGTCTTACTTGAAATCGATGATTCTATCTTTTTGTAGATCAGTCGATGTCTATATAACTTAAGTTATTTGGTCGATACTAAAATGACTTATTTGTTGTTGAGAAAAACGTAGTTTTATTTCTTTCAACAATATCATCGGCTTTGTCTATGTCATCTTTTGACCTACTAGACGGGTTAACAGTTCAAATAAAAAGATTGATTATTTTTCCATTATCAGGAATCAAAACTTATACAGCAACTAGATACTCGTAGTAAATTCGCATCCAGACATGTATTAGACCAGATAATTTTGTTTCCATAGCCCATTTTACGTAGTACCGTTAGGACAATTGGACCACGTTGCATTTTGGCAAAATTATAATAATAATAATAATATTCCACAACTATCACACAACGCCATCTAGTCCCAAGCTAAGCAGAGCTTGTGTTATGGGTACTAGACAACTGATAAACATACTTATATATTTCTAAATACATACATATTATAGATAAATTACACCCAGACACAGAACAAATGATCGTGCTCATCACACAAACATTTGTCCTGGGTGGGAATCGAACCCACGACCTCCGGCATAGCAGTCAGGGTCACTAACCACTAGACCTAAAAATTATATTTTATGTTTTTTTTTTTGACAATATGTGATGCCCGTTGATTTTTTGTATGTTTTGTTTTTGGCGTTAAGCGCAGTAGCTGGGCGATCGGCGTGTCGCGGGTTCGATCCCCGCACGAAAAAAAATATTTGTATGATCTGCCAGTAGTTGTTCTGGGTGTTTGTGTATCTGAGTTTCTATGTTTGTAAACGCACCGCACACAACAGGAAGAAATTCCTAGCGTGGGGCAACGAATACATATGCATTCAGTATCCCGGCGTCTACTTAGTTTTCATCATGTTCTTTCATAATACCAGAGTTGAAAGACTCTTTCTTTCCCCAGATTTCTGCCAGACAACTCCTACATAAACTACCAATATTACACCGAAGAGAAACTGGCAGCCATCTTAGATTACACCATTCGAAACCCTGCAGTCTACCAGCAATACTTTAACTGGAAGAACTATTACACAATAGGAAAGGTCGAAGAATCTCGAGGATACTGTGACCTCTGCAAAATGCTGAATGATAAGAAGAAGTACCAATCGTATACTTCATACAGCCATTTTAGATCATGGTGGTATAGTGGACCGTTGAGAGAAAAATGCCTGCCCAAAGGGGCCGAAAGTATATCAGTGATTCAGGAGTATCTTAAAGAGCCTGGGAGGTTTACTGTGTAATATTCTACTGGCAATTTAAATAAACGCTGGAAATTAATTTCACTACAAAAAAGTTAAAGATCTGTTGAACATCTGCCGTCTTACTACAAAAGTTAAACATCTGTTGAACACTTGTCTAAAAATGTAACTGCAAAACGACCCTTATTTTCTTCAAAAATTATCCACTTCAAATGCCGTTTTGAAGTTTAAATTTTCTTTAGACAAGTGTTCAACAGATGTTTAACTTTTTTGTAGTAAGACGGTAATAATCTATCTCGGTTGTATTGTTGTAACCAAACAATGAATGAAATTGCCTATCCGAATCCTAAAGATGTCAATTTAGAAGCAGCCGTCTAAATCAAAGGAAAGGAATTTGGAACGGAAATGGAAGGAAGAATTCGCCACGGCAGGTGAGAACCTGGGTGGCTCGGTTGGAAATGACCGTCGGATGTACTGAATCCGAAGGCCGCAGGTTCGAATCCTGTCCGTGGTTCGAATTATTCTTTCCGAAGAAAATCTTTGAAATAAATTTTGGGTGTAAAAGTTTTTTTTTAAATACGCGGGTTGAGAAGTATGAAAGGCAAAGTTAAGTAAAATTAGTTTAAGATGTGGTTTATGGTCGCATTTCAATCAATAGTAATAATGAATGTTGTAAATATCTTCGAACGTGATAAACTAATCACTGTAACTGTGAGATGTTGTAAATAATATTAATTAGTAATTGCAATAAAATTAAATGATATAATCTATGATTTTATTTTCAATTCTCAAAAAATGAGTTTTTTGTGCTTGTCTTAGTTCTATAGTAAGCAAACTAAATTAATACAAGTATAATATATTTCAAAAAAAAAAAAGAATTGAAGTATGATAAAAAAAAACCCGATAGTATAGCTAATCAGAGACTTTTATTTAATGACTTTTCCGTCAAGTATTTCATACATTTTCATGCAAAGAAAATTCTGACGCATTTCAAATAAAGTTAAACAATACATTGTATACAAAACCGGCGTCTTGTATACAGTGTATTGTTTAAAAACTTTTATTGTTTTTTATTCAATGAAGCGTACGACATCCCCTAAAAATGTTGTAACACCTGACTGGTTTAATATTTAAGAAGACAAAGGTTCTTTCTGCAAAAGGTTGCCCCTTTTGTCACCTATTGGGTCTTTGTTTAGAAGAATTTATTGATGACATTTACTTGGTAGAAAAAATAGTCCTATGGGAAAACAGCTACTCATCACATCGCTTGGCTCTACGATGTGCTTGTGCGACGGCTTTGAAATCGTTCAATAGGTGGGGACGCCACAGAGCGCGCAGCCTCGCGAGGCATTTTCCGCGCGAGGAGACTGACAAGCGAAGCTGCGCGCTCTGTGTAGATGTGTCTATTGTTTTTCGACCGAGGCACGAAACAATATACGCGAGCAAAACAAAAGCCGACACTGGATGGCTTGGGCACTCGGTCACTCGACGGCCTCGCGCGCAGTCTCGCGAGGCATTTTCCGCGCGAAGCAGCCCGGTTGGTGTGGTGTGGACGTGTCTCGGGCGAAGTAAGTGACAGCGCTGCCGCGGTCGAGCGACCGAGCCCCCGGCCCTTCCAGTACCCTGAGCACGAGTTTTCACTCTTTTACTTTACAGCGTCTTTTCAGTATTTACAGCGTTTCTTGTATGAAAAACTGGAACAGCGCCTCTGATGTGCGAAGAAGGAACTAATTTTTTCCTTGAAAATTGTCAATTTGAAGTTGTCAAAGTTCCAGTTTACTTTACGTCTCAAATACTGAAAATTCGTGCTCAGGGTACAGTGTCGGCTTTTGTTTTGCTCGCGTATATTTTTTCGTGCTTCGGTCGAAAAACAATAGACGCGTCCATACAGAGTGAGTAGCCTTGCTTGTCAGATCCTCGCGCAGCAGATGTCTCACGAGGCTGCGCGCTCTGTGTGGACGCAACCAATCGCGAAGCGTGAGCGGTTAGTGTCGCTGTCAATAGCTTAGGGCATAGCAAAACTTTAGTCCCAGCGTGACGTGACCGCCGCGGCCGAGCAGTCGAAGATCGCGGGCTGAGTCGACCGCGATGTTGTATTGCGTCTTGTTCTACGCACGCTTCAAAGATCTCTGTTCTTACGGAGGCCGATAAAGACAAACGTTTATGGACTCTGTCTTAAAAGGGCACCGTAAGCACCGAGGTACTTGTTCTGTTTATATGTAAAGAGTAACCTGAAGAAACAATCTGTTTTCAGTCAGTAAAGTCTGACAGCCCTTTTCGCTCTAACCAGGACTGGAAAACGCATTTGATGATTTTTAAACCTCTAAAAAGAATTGAGATAGCAGTTATCTAGTTTCAAGCAATTTCATTGGTTCATCATGATCATCTCAGCCATAGGACGTCCGCTGCTGAACATAGGCCTCCCCTTTAGATCTCCATATATACCGGTTGGAAGCGATCTGCATCCAGCGTCTTCCGGCGACCTTGTCATTGGTTGAAAACCGTTTATTCACCCGGCCATACACGTACCAGTATACTTGTGCAAATTTAGACTTGCACAAACACAGGACAGTGACAATGTTAGGTGCAAGTATCTTCCCTCACACGTTACAGTATACTTGCGCAAGTTAGGATTTGTGCAAGTATACTGTAACGTGTGTGGCCGATTAAGGTCGGCTTCTAACCAAATGCAGCTGAATACCAGTATTTTTCATGGAGCTACTCCCTCATGCAGCGACTGCCTATCTAACTTCCACATGGAAGTTGGTACTGAGTCATACGATATTCCTTGGTAAGACTTGGTAAGGGGCAATTTTCGTGTTACAGTAACCATTCATTATCTCCTTTAAGACTGTGTCATCATTAAAACCGTTCACAAAAATACATCCTCCTTACCGTCAGCAACAAAATCAAACTGGATCAAAAACAAACAGCACTGACTTCATTCATTACCATACCGTAGTACCTAAGTAGGGTCAGCAACAAAGAGCTGTTGAATATTCGAGCAGGCGATCTCTGCGATATGCTAACCACGCCGAGTACTTGACTTGCCGACGGTACTGACGAAATGTATGAATTTTTCAGTATTTACTACTTGGGAGGAGGAAGGAGCTTTGTTTCATCAGCTTTGAGTACGGACTGATTGTTTTGTTCTAGTGAGTTCTGTTTTGTTTGGATTTTTAACAGCAAGTGTGGTGGTTTGTGAAAAAAAATGTTTTTAGCACGTGTGTTAACGACCAATTCAATAATAATTCAAAGTTAGACAGAGTAATTTGCATTAAAGCGGTATTCGTACATAGAAGACTGATGAATGTTAATAATTTTTTTTATCTACATTTTAAACATCGCCATGTTTAGGACGATACAAATCTTTTCACGTTCTGTCATTTTGTCTATTCTAAATAATAATAAATAAATAAATAAATAATATTCCACAACTATCACACAACGCCATCTAGTCCCAAGATAAGCAGAGCTTGTGTTATAATAATAATAATAATAATAATAATAAAATTTATTGCCCAGACAAAAGAAATACATTATTTGTTATAATTATAACAAGTGTATGAGTTCTTTTTACAATTAGTTCTATGAATAATGTCCCCTATACTAGGAAATTCCTGTATTATAAGAGACATCCATTCGTCCGTAATTACAATTTACAAGGAATTATTTATTGAACCAAACGTGTAATATTAACAAAAAAAATATGTGCGTGTGAGCTCGAGTGTGTGAGTTGTTTGTGTAGTGTAGTGTGTGTGAGGGTGTGTGTGTGTGTGTGTGTGTGTGTGAAATTGATAGGAAGAGTGTGCTTGTGTTTGTATATATAAGTGATGATATGTGTGTGATGGTGTCTGCGCTTGTCTATGTTTTGTATGATGATTACATATATTAAGGATTTATACGGATGATGGTTTTACCAGTGCTTCTGTCTCGTCATAATTTAGGGTAAGTAGAAACGTTTTAACAGTATTTTTACATTTGTATATATTTTGGGGGTGGACATCTAGCTTTTGGTGTATTTTGTTGTAGATGCGTGTACTTAGGTAAGTGAAGTGTCGCTTAGCAAACGTAGTGTTTGTGTGTGTTACGGGGCATGGCAGTTTAGGTCTTCTTCTGGTTGTTGGGCTATTATTTATGGTAAACGGAAGGGTGGCATGTTTTCTCGTAACTGTGCGGAGGATGTAGAGTTGTCGGACTGTTAACATTTTAAACTCTGCATATAATTGCCGTGTTGGGAATCTGAAAGGCTTTTTTAAAGTAACTTTTATGACTGCTCTTTGTGCTCTCTCTACCTGAATTATGTCGGTCTTGGCAGCCCCTCCCCACGCAGTGATACAATAGTTTAGTATCGATTCGCATAGAGCCGAGTAAACGATCTTAAGGATGTTGCTATTGGCGGAAACTCTAAGTTTTTTAAATAGGAAAATCAATTTTCGAACTCGTGCCGACATTGCTTGTAGGTGTGGTTTCCAGGTTAAACAGGAGTCTAATTGAATGCCGAGATATCGTATTACTGTTGCTCTGGTAACAGTGGGGCATGGACACAGGAAAGAGAGGTTGGTACATTTGTGGGCTTTTATTGATAGAGAACCATCTGGGGGAATGGTGGAGGGTCTTAAGCCAAAGGTAATGAAATTGGTTTTTTTTATGTTTAGGGCAAGATTGTTTTTACCTAACCACAGCATCACTTCACTGAGACCCCTTTCGGCAATCTCTTTTGCTGAGGTCCAATCACGGTCATACGAAAGAATTACCGTGTCGTCGGCGTAGGCTATTATTTTTGTGGAAGGGAGGGATAGCTGACAGAGTTCATTGACGTATATTTGAAAAAGAAGGGGACTGAGAAGACTTCCCTGAGGCAAGCCGACCATCACATTAGTTGTGTCGCTAATATGCTCTCCAATCTTAACGCACTGCAACCTATCGGTGAGGAAGTTACTGAACAGAGTCAGAGCAATGCCTCGAACTCCGATGGTTTCTAGTTTCGATAAAAGTAGGGCGACAGAGACAGTGTCGAACGCCTTTGAAAGATCGAGAAAAATTCCTAAACATTTGAATTTGTTGTCAATCTTATCGACTACGAAGTCGAGTAGGGATGTCACTGCATCTTCAGTTGACAATCCGCGTCTGAAGCCGAATTGGTTTTGTGAAATAATTTTGTGTTTGTTAAGGAAATTATTCAGGCGTTTGTACATTATTCTTTCCAGAATCTTGGAGATTGCAGGGAGGACTGATATTGGGCGGTAGTTAGTGACCTTGTCTCTGTCCCCGGACTTGTAGATTGGATGAACAATAGCTTTTTTCAAGGCGTTTGGGAATATACCTGTAGATATTGCCAGGTTGCATATATGTGTGAGAGGAGGAGCTAGAATGTGACTAGTGTGTATTAGCAATTTTGGTGGAATGCCGTCCCATCCGGTAGCACTATTGATTCGGAGATTACTTATTATTGATTTGACCTCTTCTTCATCTGTTTCTAAAACAACCATCGAGTTAGCCGTACCTTGTTGAGAGTTGTTGGAAGCTAGGGGGGAATTCTGGGGAGAGATATTATTGGTTAGGCTTATACCCACGTTTGTGAAGAACGTGTTAACTTTATTAATAGATTTGATAGGGCAGTTTTCAATTCCCAAAAGCTCTGTTGATGTCGAGGGAGTGCATTTGGTATCAGTCACATTACGAATTACTTCCCACATTTTTTTGGGGTTGTTTTTAGCATTTTCGAATTCCCTTTCTTCATATTCTTTTTTTAGTTTTTTTAATAAGTTATTGCAGAAATTGCGATATCTTAGATAGGTTAATTTTAAGATCTGATTGCTTGGCTCTTTATTTGATTTATTGTGCATTTTGTCCCTATTATGTATGCATCTCAAAAGACCGTTGGTAATCCATGGTTTTATAATTCTTTGTTTGCTTGGGATTGATTTGTGGATGGTGTTTTTAGATAAAATGGGAGAGATTATATTTAGTAATTCGTTGGTGGCCTGGTTAGCATCAGTCATTGTGTATACATTAGAGAAATCACAGTTTATAACATCAGAGATGGCTTTGGAGATATTAAGGCTAGACTTTTGAAATTTCGTGTTTTTATTTTTGGGTTTGCTGGTCTCGAGGTTTAAAAGAACTGCTGCATGGTCCGTGATTGACGTTGCCAGTATTAAGGTGGTTGATTTGTTGCTGGTTTTTAGTAGTATGTGATCAATACAGCTGTGTAAACGAGTAGGTAGAAGGTAGGCTGGGAGAAATCCGTGAGATGCAGTCAGGTTTAGGTACTGCTGTGTACGTGGGTCATTACAATCCGGACTGATATTAATGTTCGTGTCTCCAATGATTGCGATGTGATTGTGACTCTTAAGGTCGAGTATGACGTTGTTTAAGTTTTCTAGGAAAGGGTCAATGTTTTTTTGTGACGGTGATCTATATAAGGCTATAATAGTTAGGTTGTTATCAAGATTGCAGATTAGACAGCTGGCATCGTTAAAAGTAGGTTCTGTTACAGTGTGACTCAGGCTATTTCTGATATATATGACCAGACCATCGTTTTGGTTAATTAAATTCTGTGTTTGGTGGGATGAATATCCGTCTAAGGTTATGGGTACTAGACAACTGATAAACATACTTATATGTATATTTCTAAATACATACATATTATAGATAAATTACACCCAGACACAGAACAAATGATCGTGCTTATCACACAAACATTTGTCCTGGGTGGGAATCGAACCCATGACCTCCGGCATAGCATTCAGGGTCACTAACCACTAGACCAACAGGCCTGTCAAATTAGATTGCAGCTGTTCTGTGACTTCAAGCTTCATTAGACCTTCATTAGGTAGTAAATGTAATATATTTGTTTTTAAAGAATATTACTGCATATTGACACCTCGATAAAATAAAGATATTGGCCTCATAGTTGTCGGCACGGTTAGCGCAGAGGTGGTCGACTGCTGCGCTGCTGTTTACAGGTTCGATAACCACACGGAGGAAATATTTTTATGATCTACAAGAAGTTGTACCGAGTCTGGCTGTTTGTGTATGTGAGTTTATATGTTTGTAAACGCACCCACGATACAGGAAAACAAATCTTAGTGTAGGGCGATGTTTTTTTTTTTTTAAAAAATAATGTTGACCTCCTCATATGTTAACATAACATCCGTTTTTAGATAGTGACAATTACTGACAAATCAAGAATGAATCAATGAATCTTCAAAGAACGTACAAACAGAAGTATACAGCTTCCAAGCCGTTAACCACATAGCAAAGACACTTATGAAGTAATGAAGTCTGCCTGATGAATATTCGAGAAGGCTTGACGACACTTCTCCCCGTGAGAGGGCGCCACTGAGCTAGCGATTTGAATTATGCCTGGTCAGGTCCTTAGGTAGCTGGCGTGGTGATAATTAAAATATAAGGCCGGGATGATGGAAAGATGGATAGGTCATTATTGAAGTGGGGTAAGTAGAAGATCAGAGGGAATAGACGATTTATTCCCCGGGACGGACGGTACTTTTGATTCATTGAAGTCGCGGATTCGATTCTCGTATGTAACAAATATTTGTATGGCCTACAGAGGTATGGCTGTTTGTATGTGATTTTGTACATTGTTTTCATTACCATACTACCCTCAAAACAAAGGTAAACATCGATCGTGAGGAAACCGGCATATCCTAGAACCAACATTTTGAATACACGCGACAACTAATCGCACTTGGCTCGCGTGGATTACAGCCCACTCCCACTAACAAAGATGAGGCCTGTGTCCCAGCAGTGGGAACATTTATGCTAAGTATTAACGTTCTTTCCAGGCAACACGGTTATATTCCTTCCTTAAACAGTGTCTATTTTGAAATTGGTAAGCAGTAAACAACTAAGCTCGTCGTGTAATTGTATCGCATTGCGATAGCGATGAGATTCGGCGATATATCGGCGAATAGGTGTTAACTAACTAACACGCACCTGTGCCCGATGCACTGGTACCCCTACTGATGGTTCTCGAAAGTGATTTCACTTTCGGCGAAGAACACTCGCCGATGACAGATTTAGCAGTTGACGGCTTCCAGGCGGTACTTCGTAAAAGAACAGTCTCACTGTGGTCGAGGGTAGCACCAACACGCTTCTGCACAGCTAATTCCTGAGGCATTGGTCGCTCATGCATATCCGTAGTAATAATAATTTTAAATTCTACTAACATAGCTATAAGTACGAATATCTGCCTACTAACAAAATATGGACTTGTACTTGTGCTTGGTCTGAAATAAATAATTTCAATTTCAATTAACGCCCTCAAGGGCGACCAAAAGCGACTTTATTTTTTAATTTTTGGAGGTTAAATGATAATAATAATATTCCACAACTATCACGCAACGCCATCTAGTCCCAAGCTAAGCAGAGCTTGTGTTATGGGTACTAGACAACTGATAAACATACTTATATATTTCTAAATACATACATATTATAGATAAATTACACCCAGACACAGAACAAATGATCGTGGTCATCACACAAACATTTGTCCTGGGTGGGAATCGAACCCACGACCTCCGGCATAGCAGTCAGGGTCACTTACTACTAGACCAACAGGCCTGTTTAATTAGATGGGCCATGAGTTTAACGCCCTCAAGAGCAACCAAAATCTACTTTATTTTTTAATTTTTGGAGGTTAAATGATCAATCAGTCCTCCCGCCATAAATGGAGTAGAAGGTACTGACAGATTCTTACTGACTAAAAGTTCATCTTATTCCTTCAGTTGTCCTTTGCGTTTCAGGGCTACGGTGAGTTAGAAAGCATATTAATGTTCCTACTGCTGGGACACAGGACTGCTCTTTGTAAGAAAATGTGGGCTGTGATCTACTACGCGGGGCCAGAATCTCTGTTTAAATGGAAGTTAAAAGGCGGTCTGATTTAGATGTAAGTTGTAAAACTCTTTTTTCGAAAATTTTCTCTAAAAGATTCGACATCGCCGGGCGTGACTGTAATAGTTTAGTTGACTAGCGTCTGGAGTATTTATAAATATAGGTAGGCTACTCCAGAGTAGGTTTGGGTCCTGCTCGCAGTCAAATTATCCTTTACTTACTACTTACCTACATGTTCGAATGAAATGCCGTTCTGAATACACGTTACACGCCATACGAATATTCACATTCTAGAACAGTTAAATTCGATACAAAAATAGCAAAATTATTTTGTGGAAATTTTTCTTTCCAAAAAAATTCTTGTTTGAAATGCCGTTCAGAATACACTCCGTGATAAGAATATAAACACTCGTAGAAAAATTAATTTCAATAGAAAATCAGCAAAAACATTTTCTTGGCCCCGTGGTACTGGTACATTTAGCTAGTTCTATTAGCCGTGCGTTGTTCGCATGCGAATGAACACCTGCGCCCACACTGTTCAAATAAACTTTTAGCATCACTGACTATTTAACTTAGTTTTCTAAGCAATTGGGAAGGTGCAGCGAGAATTGTTTCACTAGTTTTAACTGTGGTTTAATAAATGAATTGGTTCAAACAATTTAGCTTTATTTTTTGTCATGTTTTTATTTACGAAAGATTAACCCCAAGGTTAAATGACATCAATACGAAATTTTACAATAGGCTATTTGACAAAAAACAAAAAAAACTTTAGTCCGTCAGTAAGATTATCAAAAAACATTCGCCTCGTATTTTTTCTTTTTGTACGACTGCCAAAATTGACGGAGATACAACGCTTTCAAAATTGGCAATACGTCACAATTTAGTACAATTTCTACTGAATTCTGACGTCACCAGCCCCCCTCTCGAGTTTCGATGCGTTATATCTTGGTAAATGTTCTTTGAATTTACAAAAGAAAAAACACGTGTCCGTTATTTCTCAAAACTTTAAATGCCGGACTAATTAGATTTGTGATATATTAATACTGTCAAATAGCCTATTCACACAAAGCTTGACTACTATTTAGGAGTCTAAAAAAAGAAGTTTGTGTGTTATTCAATTAAGTATTCAAAAATTGCTAGAACTATTTGGATATAACTAGGCAAGCAAAATGAATACTAATATTCTAAAGCTGAAGAGATTGTTTGGTTAAACGCGCTAATCTCAGAAACTACTGTTGCGAATTGATTTTTTATTGTGTTAGATAGTCCATTTATCGAGGAAGGCTATAGGCTATATAACATCATGCTACGGTCAAATCAAAAGAAGCCGAGCATTCAGTGAAACAGCTAGTAATTTTAAAACTCCGTTAGAGGAGAAAGGATTTAATATATTTGCTGATATTCCCCGAACTAAATTGAAATACACAAGCAGACAATTACACAAACGCTCAGCTCAATTATATAATAAAATAAATAAATACGTGTAAGTCCATAATAAAAATAGGTACAATTGTAAAACAAGCATATTAAATTGGATTAAAACACTCATATGATGAAACAGAGGGTTTATTACAAAATACTGAGTAATCAGACAAATCACACATTATTCATACACCGCATTCTTTATAAATAATCTTCTCATCAAATCACCACACTCTCATCACAACGTACAGCACATTTATATGACAACACACAGTACACACTACTTCAAATTCACACACTACTCTCACGACACAACACACACTTCACATCACACTACACACGTCACACTACCAGTAACGTGAACATTTAAAAAATAGTATATTTTGCAACTAGTGAATAAAGAGCGGATTTAAAGCGAGGGCCATATGAATCACGAGCAAGCGAAGGATTTTAATGTCTGAATCACGGCCGTAGGGAGTGATTCATGACGATTGAATCACGAGCGGAGCGAGTGATTCAAATATTTAAATCCTGAGCGACGCGAGTGATTCAGGCCCTCGATTTAAATCCGTTTTATTCAAGAGTTGCAAACGATACTTTATACCATGACTACGAGAAAAAGAAAGATTTGAGCGATAATATATATGTAACGAAAAAAAAAGTTTTTTTTTTTATTAATACTGCTCCACACACACGTGGGTGCATTTCCAAACATCTAAATTCACAATACACAAACACCCACACCCGAAACAAATAATTGTAGATCATAGTACGAATATTTGCTCATTGCGGGAATCGAACCCGCTTCACGTAACGAAGTAGCCCAATCGCTCAGTCAACAAATTAACATTAAAATCGGAACAATGACTTAAATTAAGAGTAATATTTTCCTAATAACACGGGGGTCGACCGCATCAATGTGTTCTAAATTCAAACACCAAAACAGTGAGTAAAAGAGCTTTTTATTCACTGTTTTCAGTGAGTAAAAGTAACTTTTTAGAGTAGGAATGGTATAAAATCATTTTCTTTAGTTTTTTTTTATTTTTATGTTTAAAAGTAGCCTTAAGAAAGAATATACAAATTAAGACATCCATCTGTATTGTTATGGAAGAGCGGAGCCTCCTAACACAGGCATTGTCTGCATAAAAGGACGCTTCAAATACAAATTTGTAACAATATCCTGATTGTTAAACAATTTTTTTTACTAACACTGAAAACTTTTATCCTAAAAATATTTTCTCGCAAAATTATTTTCGTCTACCACGCGGGCAAGTCCGTGTGCAAATCCTAGTGAGCCATAAATACAGATATTTTCAAGGAAGTAATCTTTGACAGCAATGACAAAGGCCTCCCTTAGCGCCACCCCTCAACCTTCAACCCCCGGCCTATGGAGTATGAGCTGAAACTGCGGATAGCGTTAAATAACTGATTGCATCCCCTGCGACCGATTGGGCACAAAGTTGCTGCTCCTGATATTATCCCGTTAGGGTGACTATGATTTGAGGACGTTAGGACAAAAATACTGATGCTCTATTTTAATAGCGTTTTTGTTCTCTGATGCATATATTCTAGTTAATAAAACAGTTAATTTGTCTGTCTTAGGACATCAACTAGAACAATCAACCAAAAATATTAGTAATAGAATATGAACCCACAACTTTTGCACATAATTGTTGAACGACAGGAGTCTCTATGTATTTATACAATGATGTACGTCGATAAAAAATATTCTTTTCCAACACCAACTTAACAAAAAAATCCTCAATTTAACTTATATTCATATGCATCCTCAACTTATAATTCATCAGAGCAATCCGTTTAATTACAGATGACGTGGTTTCCCTGTAATGTGGTATTTATTTGCGGCTGTAATGGATGAGTCGCTCGCTTGCAATTTATTATAAAGGCCCCAATGTAAAATTGAGATTAAATAATATTTTGTGGGCTGATATCGTTTGTATTGTGATCTTTTATTGGTGTATTTTACTGTCATAATTAAGCCATTTAAGCGGTCTTCATTAAAAAGCTAACCGTCATACTACAAAAAGATAAAAACCGTCTTACTAGAAAAAAGTAAAACATGTGATTTTCAAGTTTAATTTACGTTACAAAACCGAGGAAGTCCTCAGTTATTGTGACGTAAACTGGAAGTTTCACATTAATTTTAAGAAAAAAATAGTTCCTTCTTCGCACACCAGAGGCGCTGTTCTATTTTTCATACTGGAAAGACGCTGTAAAGTAAAATAGTGAAAACTCGTGATAAGGGCTCTGGAAAATTCACGACAGGGCCTCTGTTCCATTTAAAAAAGTTACTGTCACAGAAGCGAGAGGAAAGATATAACACATCAAAAATAACCTCAAAACCTTAATGCAATACCCATTCAATACAAAACCCACATTTTCTCAATAAACGCAATCCTCCTAAAGCCATCGTTTACCATAACAATAAGATAAAATAGAAATAAGACATACAAAACATTGAAATGTAAAGAAGATAGATGGATGCCTTATTGTATAAGAAAGCTAAAAGTATTCAATAATAAATCTGAGTTGGGAGATGTCGATCACAGATGTGTCCTGGAGGACTGATATCGGCATTCGTTTTAATGCAAAATTGAAAGGAAAGGCGAGGAAAAAAATTGTCTTAGTCGGTGGAAAGGCAGGCTTGGCTTTTTTTTTTTTTTTTTTTAGCGTGGTAAAATCATCAAATGAGTCCTCCCACCCCGGGCAGGGCGGGAGGGACTGTCAGACTTGTACTGACTAAAATCCACGGTGTCCTTCAATAGCCTTTTATGTTCCGGGGTCACGGTAATGAGATAAGTCCCGCGACCCCGGCAGGCTTTGGCCCTCTTGGGCGGGGCCCCGTCATCGTGCTGACGCTCTTTGAGGCGCGCGTGGAACACAACGCGCCGTCGACCCGGGCATGGTCCATGTAAGGGCGGCGAGTTGCCCTTTACTCGCCGCCCGCATGCCCGCGCCTACGGTGGCCGGAGATCGTCTTGCGACGTCCGACGCCGTGGGCGTCTACCATTGCGGGTGGGGCGGAGGGAGGACGCTGTCCTCTCTCTCTCACGGCCCGCCTCCTCCTTAACGAGCATTACTGCCTCGCAGAAGGAGGCGACCGCTTCCCACTCCGTCTCGCCCCGCAGCATGGCCTCGACCAATGCCGGGCGCGAGAGGTCTCCGCCTATCGCTGCCGTGAGGACACGGCGGTGCTCTGCCCAAGCGGGGCAGTCTTGCACCGTATGCTCTACTGTGTCCTCCGGGCGATCTTCGCAATGGTGACACCCCGGCGTTTCTTCCTTCCCCATCCGACACAGGTACCTCCCGAAACATCCGTGTCCGGTGAGGACCTGCGTCATCCGATAGGTCAGGACGCCGTGACGCCTTTCCAGCCACTCCTCAAAGAGGGGTCTTACCGCCGCGATTGCGGCGTGCCCGAACCTCGGTTGCGACAGTCGTTCCCTCCATACTGCCCTGAGATCGCGCCGGACCTCTTCCCGCCGCGCCTCGACTTGTCGGGGCAGCGGGAATTCTCCCCGGCGCCGCGCCTCCACGCGCCACTCATAGACGCGCTGGAGGGCGGTCGCCTCCAGATCCCAGGGCAATAATCCGGCAAGGAGGTTGGCCGATTCGCCGGCGATCGTGCGGTATCCTCGGATCATCCGGATAGCCATGACCCTCTGACATGCGACCAGCCTCGCTGGTCGCGTCCGCATGCTCAGGGCCCACACGGGGGCCCCGTAGAGGGCCATGGACCGCACGATACCGGCGTACAGCCTCCGGCAGGAGGCGTTTGGCCCGCTGAGGTTGGGCAGGAGTCGCCTGAGGGCGCCTGCTGCCCGGTTCAGCCTTGGGGCCAAACGCAGGAAGTGCTCCTTGAAGTTCCACCGGCCGTCGAGGACGAGTCCCAGGTACTTCATCGCCCTCCCGACGCCGATGCGAACCCCTCCCACCGTTATGTGGGACTCTGACCGTGGCGCGTTCAGACGGCCATGAAAACACATGGCCTCTGTTTTGTGGAGCGCCACGTCGAGTCCCAGCTGCCGGATCCTTCCAACGACTGTCGCGACCGCTTGCGTCGCCAGGTCGGCCGCCGCCTGGTGCGACTCTCCCTCCGCCAGGACGAGCGTGTCGTCGGCGTAACAGATTACGCTGACGCCGTCAGGGAGGTCGCCGCGCAGCACCCAGTCGTATCCGATGTCCCACAGGTGCGGCCCCAAGACCGAACCCTGTGGAACACCGCACGACATCTCTCGCCGGTTCCATTCTCCCCGGTGACCGGGGTAGATGACGGCTCTGTCCGTCAGATAAGCCTCGACTATGCGACGGAGGTAGGTCGGCACCCGGTGATACCGGAGTGCCTCCCTGATGCAACTCCAGGGCAGGGTGTTAAAGGCATTGGTGATGTCCAAAGACACCGCCAAGACGACCCTGCCCCGGGCTACTGCATCCCCCGTCGTGAGGGCTCTCACGCGCATGATGGCGTCCACCGTCGAGCGCCCCCTGCGGAAGCCAAACTGGCTCTCCGCTAGGTTCGGGCCCACCCGATTCAGGTGCCCGACGAGGCGGTCTGCAATGACTCTCTCAAAGAGCTTGCCCACCTCATCGAGCAGCACGATGGGCCGGAATGCGGACGGAGAGTCCGCAGGGCGCCCGGGCTTCTGGATCAGGACCAGCTTCCCCGTCTTCCAACGAAGCGGAAACTGGCCCCTTTCCAGGCATGCGCTGAAGAGCCCCCCCAGTCGAGGCCCGAGAGTCCTCGAGGCCAGGACCCAAGCTTTTCCTGGCAGGCCGTCGGGTCCTGGGGCGGTATTTTTGGCCTTGAGCCGTTGTACCGCCACTCTCATGTCTACCTCGGTCACCTCTGGAGCGTCGTAGACGTCGTCGTCGCTGTGGTCCGCGTTTGCGCCAGCTTCACCGTCAGGTTCCGTCGGAGGCGGAGCCATAGGCGGGGGAGTATGCTCCCCTCGCGATGGGAACAGGGCGCTCACCACGTCCTCCACGAACTGAGGCTGGAGACTCTGCGTCAACGGGGGAGCCCAGGGGCGGAGCTTCTCTCTCGCCCACTTGTAGGGCCGGCCCCATGGGTCCCCGTTCAGAGTCTCCAGCATCTCCTTGCGGGCCAATTCCTTGGCCCGCCAGATCTCGTCGCGGAGGACGGTCTTCGCTGCCCTGTAGCCCTCGTACAGCTCCGCCTCTACAGTTGCCGCATCCGGTGGTCGGGTGCGGCGCCTGCGGAACCTGGTGTACCGGCGTCGCGCGGCAACGCACGCCTCGCGCAGCGCTGCTAGCTCGCGCGACCACCAGTACAGCTGACGCCGGGCGCGTCCTTGCCGGACCCGGGGCATGGCCACGTCGCAGATCTCTGACATGGCCTCCCGGAACCACTCCGCCTCGTCGTTGATGTCGGCAGGCCTGTCCGGTGGTGACACCCAGGCCTGCACGATCGAGGCTTCCAGGAATAGCTCCCGGTCCAGCTGCTTCAGCGCCCATCGCGGACCACTTGGGTTCCGTCGGACCGGCGCGTCTGAGGTCTGGGCGGAGACGTCAAACCGGATATACCGGTGATCGGAGTAGGTCTCCACCTCCTCTACAACGCGCCAGTCGGTGACGCGCGGTGACAGGTCGGAGGTGGCGAACGTGACGTCCACCACCGACTCGCCCCTCCACCGCACGCACGTGGGGACAGAACCCCGGTTCTCGATGACCAGGCCCTGCGCCAGGGCCCAGTGCTCGAGCCTTCTGCCCCGCACAACGTCCGTAAACCGGGAACCCCAAGCCACATTCTTGGCGTTGAAGTCCCCGAGGACGAGCGCGGGGAAAGAACCGAAGGCGACGACGACGTCTCCCAGCTCCGATAGGGAGTCCTGGAACTCGGCGAGAGTTTGGTTCGGGGAGAAGTATACGCCTATCACGGCGATCTCCCCGACCCGTGCTGCGACGATCCCGCGCCCTCTCTTGACGCTATCGAGGGGCGGGGTACCGGCGGCGGCCGACGAAATAAGGGTCACCGAGCCGTTCAGGTCCGCCACCCAGTCATTCCTGGGCACGACAAAGTACGGCTCGGCGACCACGGCGACGTTTATCAACCACTGCGCCATGCTCTGGAGCAAGAGATCCTGAGCAGCGGCGCAGTGGTTGATGTTCGCCTGGAGGAAGCGCAATGGAGACATTAATCGGAATCCATTGCAGCCTCCTCCAGGGCCCCTCGCGGGGGTAAGGCCGCGGCGGCGGCGGCGGCCACGGCAGTGGCGGCGGCGGCGGCGGTGGCGGCAGTGACGGCGGCGGCAGAGGGCCTACCTCTGCTCTTGGCTTTCGTGGGTGGGGCGCAGGACTTGCCCCCAGCCCGGTGATCGGCCGGCTTGCCAGCCGCCGCACATGCGAAGCAGTGCGGCGGGGCAGTGCACGAGCCGGCCTTGTGACCGGGCTGACCGCAGCGGAAACACTTGTCGCTGCGGTCAACCTCCGAGGTGCAGTTACATGCCACGTGGTTGCCCACCTGGCACCGGTAGCACCTCAGAGGTCTGGGTTCCAGCAGTTTCACCTGCGCGGAAACCCATCCAACCAAGAGCCTTCGGCCCCCCTCCAGTTTTTTGGCCGCCGGCACGGGGCAGCTGACCGTAATGGTCTGCAGCCCCGCGAAGTCAGGACGCAGGGCGCCCGCCCTCACCTGATCGGGAGGGCACCCCCCAGTCCTGGCAACGGCGGCCACCACGTCCTCGACCGTCACGGAGTCATCCAGACCCAATATGCGCACGTCTGCGCGCTTGGTGGGTCTGGATACTCGGGCCTCTTCCGCATTTAAGGACGCTCTGAGCCGTTCGGCCAGAGCGTCAGCGGTGGGGCCACTGGCCGCGCCGGGGAGCTCCAACATCCGAGCCCCCGTTGCAGTGACCCGTAAACGGAGGCCCCCGGTGATGCCGAGCTCCGTGAGGTCCACCGCCTCCTTCGCCTTCGCGAGCACGTCGCGGTAGGACACGCCCCTCTTGACCGCGTCCGGCTGCAGTGTGATCACTACTGCCGCGGTCTTAGGGGCGCGCAATCGCGCCGCGACGCCTCGCTCCTTGCGCCGCCGCCGCCTCTCCCTCCGCCGTTTGGACCTGGCCGCGTTGGCAGCCTTCCTCTTCTCTCCGGCCACTTGCCAATCGGCGCTGGCCGGAGGAGTGCTAGGAGGAGGCTGCTGGGCTGGCTGGCTTTCGGCCTGGGCACCCTTCTTTTTTGAAGCCGACCGTGCCGGCCCCGCAGGTGTCGGGGTCGGAGTCGGCTTGGACGGACCCGGTTTCGCCTGACTAGGCTGTGCCGGGGCCGTCTTTGAAGGGGCCTTCTTCGCCGCAGCCGTCTTCGCCGGAGTCGGCTTGGTCGGAGGCGGCTTCGACGCGGCCACAGCCGCGTACGAGGACGCCGCCAGCGGGGGTCGCAGCACGCGGCTCTCCAGTACGGAGAACCGCTGCTGGAAGGCGGCCAGCTCCTGTCGCACCAGGTCGAGAACAGAGTTCTCCGCTGGTGTGGGCTGGCCTTTCTCCTTTTGGACCCGCGGCAGCGCGTCCCGCTGGCCGCCTCTCCGAAGTCCGGCCAGGTCCGCCTTGAGGGCAGCGTTCTCCCTCTGGAGAGCCTCCATGGCGGCAGTCAGGCGGGAGACCTCCGACCGCAGTTCGGACATGTCGTCCCTTGCAGCCGGGGCCCCGCCATAAATCCGCGCGGCCGCCATGATTGAGGCCGTGGCTTCGCCAACCGCATTCTCCTTACTGCTCTTTTTCCGCTTCAGGTTTACTATGCGGATGGCAGCTGTCACGGCCTCTGCTAGTTTGGCCTCGTTCAAGGCCAAACCACTGTTGGGCTCTCCAGAGGAGATCCCCCTCCCCGAAGTCTTGCCTCGGCCTTTACCCCGCACGCTCGTGGGGATCTTACGGGCCGAGACAAG
Organism: Agrotis exclamationis; assembly: GCA_950005045.1. Lineage (NCBI taxonomy): Eukaryota > Metazoa > Arthropoda > Insecta > Lepidoptera > Noctuidae > Agrotis > Agrotis exclamationis. The sequence continues at coordinate 14,804,334 of OX465429.1, read as the reverse complement.
CCCTTCCTCGGACGACGAGATGTCCTCCCGGGAGCGCTTCAGGAACTCACTCCTCCTGTCCGCGCTCCTCTCGTCGCTCCTCACCACGCTTCCAGAGATGCTCTGGAAGCTCACGGCGTCTGATGCCGAGTCGGACTCCGACTCGAGCACCAGCGCCCCCACCGTCCGCGGAGCGGCACTCTGTGCCCGCTCGAAGTTCGGTGCCGGTGAGTTGGACGTACTGGACAAGTCCAGTGACTCCTCCTCACGGGCACGTGAGCCTCCCTGGCTCGATGCGGCGACTGCCGGAGAAAAAATGGGATAAAACCGGTTTTTGTTGCCCCCCCCAGAGTACGACGGGGCAGACCGGACGTGTCCGGTGCGGGATTCCCCAGCTGAAGAGCAGCTGGGACCCGCCTGGGTAGTCTCTACAAGAACCTTTTTTTCCATGATTACTTTTTTAGAGAGGTGAGTTCCTCTATCAACCCTAAGCCCCCATTTCCCTCCCCTGGTTCACTTCACGGTTACGTCTGAAGATTAGACGCGTACCGGAAGTGAACCTTTCCCCCCCTAGACCCAGTCTCTGAGACCGGGCCCCGCGCCGTCTAGAAGCTCGAGCTAGCTGCTCGATCCTCCAGGCGGCGCGCCTTTCCCCGGTGTGTCCCTCTTGGTCTGATCTCTCCCTCTGAGCCTGTCCGGCATGAGTGCACGAGTGCCTCTACCGGCAGGGGCCCAGAGATCATCGAGACACACAAGCCCCACCACGACGGCAACGTGGGGACACGTTGGTGGGGAAGGCAGGCTTGGCTATGTTTTTTTTTTTTTTTTTTTGGGCAGATATCCTACTTCCTACTTAATATTATAAACGTGAAAGTTTGTTTGGATGGATGTATGTTTGTTCCTCTTTCACGCAAAAACTACTGAATGGATTTGGTTGAAATTCGGTACATAGATAGTTTATAACCTGGATTAACACATAGGATAGTTTTTATCCCTATTTTATGTTCCTACGCGATGATTTTTGAGTTGTAGCGGGTGAAACCGCTGGCAACAGCTAGTTCTATATAATAGGAAATTATTTTATTAAGGGATAAAGATTATTATTTTGACTTAAAATTGACATGAAAACAATATAATGAGCTTTAAGTTCGAGTAAACCTTTGTTTCTGGTGTTAAGATCTTCTTATGAATTTCGTGTTAAAAAAAACTATGTATCAATCTCCTTCTATCCTATCCTTCCAAAATGTGAGAGAAAAATACATGTGGTACTCGGAGACTGTTGCGGTGAAGCTATTGCATAACATTTTTATTTTTAAAGAATAAAATTGCCTACCACGTGTATTTAACGAGAATACAATTTATTTAAAATGTTTGTGGTGCACTACTGTAATAAAGAACTTCTTTTTTTGTAGGAGAATTTTATAAGTAGGTTTCATTGTGAAAACTCCTTTCGTATCCTGGCCGTTTAGAATCAGTAAGATTTTTTTTTATTTTTATGACGGATATTTTAATGAATCCCGAAGTGTCCCGAACTGAAACGATGTTAGACGATGCGTGGTGTCAGGTATTTTCGTTAGGTTTTTGTATTTTATTTAAAATAAAACAAAACACAGTTAAATTATGAAATTTATTGCATTCAAAGCACCCTAATAAAAAAGAATTTCTGAAAAATACAAAACTTTTATGTTCGACTAACCCGGTACACACTAGACTTAACTTTAAATTAAACAGATTTTATTTTATAACAACTTAACTATTTACATTAAAAAATAGAAACAATAAAACAACCTAAAATACAAATTTAAATAAAGTATCAATAAAATCTTCATCAACACTGTTAACCCGTTTCCCAACTATATTGTAGTCGGCTACCAGTCGAACTAGTTGCAACTGAATATCAGTATTTTACATGAAGCGACTGCTTATCCGAACTTCACAACTTAGTAACTGTACAATGATTTGCTATGCTAGCTATAAAATAACTTCAAGAATGTTTTTCAAAATATTTATGGGTTACCGAATTATTATTGTTGCAGAACATTGCACCTTATTACTAGATTAGAAAAGTGGATTTTTGATTCTAAAATCATTCATATTGGCTTGGGCTATTTAATCTTCTTTTCATTACATTTCGGTAAAAATTGTTTCAAGGTGCTGTTAATCTTGAGCATTCTCAAGATTAACAGCACCTTGAAACAATTTTTACCGACTTCAAAAAAAAGGAGGTTATCAATTCGACCCGTATGTATGTAATATTCTCAGAACTGCCCAGTTTTCATATATGTTAGTCTATATCAGCGTCTGAACAAATGTGCCAAATTTCATAAGTGTATGTATGTAAGTATGTATGTATGTTTTTATGTTTGTGCACGCATATCTCCGGAACTACAAGTTCGATTTAAGTAATTCTTTTTGTGTTGTACTAGGTATTGTTCAACTTAGGGTACACTGCAAGTTTCATCAAAATCGGTTCAGTAGTTTTAGAGATATGGATTTTTTTATGTTGTGACGGATTATAAGATTAGTGCATTTATGTAAGAAAATTTTTGTATTTTTACAAGAATTTGGGTTGAATACTATAAATAAATAAACTAAAAAGGGTATAAAATAAAAACTTTTTCAAAAAAGTAACCGACTTCAAAAACAACAAAAAAACAAAAAAGGGTGAAATAACCTAATTAATGACTTCTTTCGGAAGTCGGTGGCTAAAAATCAATGAAATATAAGAAATAAAGCCACCGACATCCGAAAGAAGTTATTAATTAGGTTATTTCACCCTTTTTTGTTTTGTTGTTGTTTTTGAAGTCGGTTACTTTTTTGAAAAAGTTTTTTTCTTATAAACTATCAGAATTCTCCAAAATTCACAAAATATTTTCAGGCATCTTTTGGGCATTGAACAACTTATACAATCGTTTCCTTTGGCACACATCTCTGAATTCCGGGTCCCACCATCTTCTAAAGTTAGTTTTTACAATAGGAGTACCGCTGTTCTGATTTAGTTTAGCGCACAGGTCACAAACCTGGGACCTAGGTCGTATTTGGTAGTAGTAGTATTTCATCCAGTCGAAGAAGAATTCATACATGTCCGGGTTTGTGATGAGGTAGTTCAAAAGAGCTCCTAGCTTCTTCATGTCGAAGGCTTGGGCATTGATGTAAGAGCCGGGAGGTAGGAAACTGCAAGACAAAATGGAAATTCCAATTAGAAGTTGATATTAAACTTATACGAGTACACTAATGATAAATGTGTGTTACCACGTTTGGTGGCAAGGTTTGGTCGCGGTGGAGGGTCGCGGATTCGGTCCCCGCACGGAACAAATAGTAGTCCATCGCTGCATCGCACAATGTGAGTGTATATAGGTACCTGTGCCTAAACCTTTGATATTAAGGCGAGTAGTTATACAGTGAGTTATACCTAACTGACTCTCATAAAATCTCTATCAATTCGTAATCTAAATTATCTCTATCATTTTTGCAAAGGAGAGCAGCCATTTGAGTATTTGTCACTATTTACTAGTAATTTTTAGTATATGCGAAACCTGAATATAGTTTGTTCAGAATCAGTATAAGAATCGATTCCAATAATTTTTACACCATATTGTATTTTTTTCCGAAATATATTTTTTTAATTTATCACCTAATTGCAAAACAATCACCGTACGGTTAGGAACCGAGTGCCAAACTATTATCAATGAGTTTACGACACAGGAGGCGCGGGTTGTGCGCCCCGCCGCGAAATAAGCATGTTTTTGAACGGACAACCATGTAACATAACAAGTTTATAACTTTATGATTTTTCATGATACAGTTTTGAAATTTTGTACATAGATTCTTTACACAAAAATACTAGACATGTGGTGTATCAGGTTTCGCATACTTAAACAAAAAAATAATGTTGTAAGTACATTCTAAAACACACTCAGCCTTACTACAAAAACTTAAACATCTGTTGAACACTTGTCTAAAAAAAGTGTGACAGCAAAACGGACCTTATTTCAACGACATAATCTGACATTTTTTTAGACAAGTGTTCAACAGACGTTTAAAAGTTTTTGTGGTACGACAGACTATCTTCAATATAAAACTTTTTTTTAGACCCGAAACTCCGATTTCCTTTCAAAAACTAGTAAATTAAATTTTAAGTAGCACTGGAATAAATAAATAGTAAACATCATTAAGTTAAACATTTAGTGACGTCACAGATTGCTATCTGAAGAAAAATCGCGTTTTGACATCGCATAAAAAATAATTATGTCAATTGATTGGTGATTCAAATATTCAAATGCCATAATTCACTGTACAAGTCCTAAGAAAACTTACTTAGAATAGTCATTGGGTCCAAGAACAATAGGTATAGCAGCATGTGTCATGGCAGTTACCATCACCTCAGTCACATAATCTATGGTCAAAAACTCCTCTAAAACAAGCTGAAAGAAATATTCCTTTTCCACCATTTTATAACATTTCATGGCACTGCCTCCTGGACATTTTTTCTGGGAACAAGGCCCATAGATGTCCAATGTGTAATTGTATCCTATCAATTCATTTCTCAACTCCTTAATAAAATCTTCGTGTTTCGATTTCAGTTTGCATTTAGTCAGTATCCACGCCACTGCCTTTCTTTTCTGCCTAATTTTATCGCTTAGTTTCTTACTCTTCTTCATTTTCTTTACCCATTTCATGTTTGTCTTTGGTCCAACGATGGATTTATTCTTGCTATGGATTTCTATGAACGGTTGGGGGATATCCGAATCTAATCTGTAAGTCCAAGTCATGTTGAAAAAGTCCTCCAAATCATAATCGCATAACGGATGTTTCGTAGGCGTTTCTAAAGACCGAAATATGTATAACTGTTCTGGCGATCTCGTCAAATTCAAGAAGTCTACATCCATTTTTAGAACATAGTCTATATCAAATACAACTGCGTCGAAATCTTCGTCGCTATTCAGAGTTGCTTTATCGTAAGTGATGTAACAGTTTATGTACGGACATTTTTGGTCGATAAACATTTTCTGTCCGGTTGCAAATTCAGTAGGTTTATGGTGTGCGAGACGTGATCTTTGGGACTTAGTTTGTCCCCAAAAGAGGATGTATTTTAAATCAGTAGCATATCTTATATGTCGGCGATGATTGGCAGGTTTATTTGTTAGCACGTGTGGTAGTATCATTACTATTAAAGCGGTGACACCAAATGTTAAACATATTATAATTTTTAAATAGTTCTTCCTCAAAATCATTTCTTTCATGTGATATGAAATCGTGTACATTTTTTCTGACTTATTCTTCATGGACTTTCTTTGAGTTAGCACTTGTCACTTCACTGATTTTTCCCTGACTGACTTACGATTGTCTGATCTAAGTATTCAAGTGGTATGTTTCTCCCTGTTTACAAGTTAGTTGACAGTTCTTGAATTTTTCAACGTAAGAATGTTTTGTTTGTGTTTGCAATGCTGACGCACTTGGACTTTGTAAACATTTTGTGGCGGGTTAGGAGACTGTATGCAAAGTGGATATTTAGATTGTATGGATATTTAAGAGTTACCTATTTATTATTTAGATTGACAGTAAAAGAATTTGTTTGCGTATGTTTGAAATCCCTGTAGGTATAATAAGCTGGCTAAGGATATAATTTAAAAAAAAAGTTGCCTCGCACTAGGATTTTTTCCAGTTTTGTGGGTGAGTTTACAATCATCTAAACTCTAAAAAAACTACTTGTCTACCTACAGGTATCTATCATACACTAGTTTGTTCAATTCGGAAATTGAATCCGCGACACGCAGTGCACCAGCCAGTAGCTTAACCACTGAGCCATTCGTACCAACAAATATAATTTGCAAGTATCCCAGAATAAAATATAATTTCTTTGTAAAACGATATTTTTTTATTCGTAGTTACATTTCAAATTCAAAATAACAACAATTAAATATGTTCCCCTTTACGAACTCCAACAGAGTAATTAAGGCGAAGCACACACCAAATTGAATATATGCACCTCAAGTTGTACTGTTTGTAATTTATGTGTTTAATTTCGCGACGTACTAGCGAAACTGGCATATGAAAAACTCGCTTACATTCGTTTAATTTATGGGTAAAAAATATTTTACGGTGAGCTTAATATTGTCGCTTACCGCACTGGGATCGGCACTGCTTTAGTCGCTTGTATGATTTATTTGACTCCCGAGTAATATATATCGAATTAGGGACCGGTATGGTTTTTGTTTTAGGAGAACTTCCTCTTAATTTAGAATGTGTTTTATGTGGTACATTGAATGTTGCAGTTTATAAATTGTGGTTTTTGTTACTATTCGTTGAATAATTTTGCTATAGAGAAATTGTTGATTAATTATTCTCCGTACATATTTGTAAAGCCTCCTAAAACCTCTGACGATGCTTTTGCAATCATAATAATTATACTTGATCAGTCAGTTACCTGATTAGATTTGCTGCAGAATTATTTAATTTAAATCAATAAATTAAATTAAAAACCTACACTGTATTAACAATATGAGATCATCATCATATGATGAAATGAAATGATGAAATGATGAAATGAAATGATGATGAAATGATGTTTATTTTTGCAAGTAGGTTATATCAACACTTTTACACGTCTTTTCATAAAACTAGAAGAGGCCGGTGTTTCGTACCTGACTACTCTGAGAAGAAACATCCGAAACAAACTCAGAGGTCACAGTCTCTTTTAAAGTCCAGACATCATAAAATTAGATCAGGTTATACGAGGACCATGCAGGTTAATGTCTGAAATGGTCTTTAGAAGAAAGAACCACACAAATTCGAGTGGACCTGTCCAGTCAGTGCAAGCATTTGTCAGTTATCGTGGAGCTCGACTTATAACTCAAGGAGCTCAAAGAGACGACGAACAATACCAAAGAAAGGACTTGTGTAGGCCGCTTAAGTTACTCAAACTGTCAGACAATCACTATAATTAATAATAATAAAAAACAACAACTTGACCCACACGGGTCCTCGTATTCACAAAAAAATAAATAAAAACTGTATGTAAACAATAAAATAAAATAATGTCAGTTTGTATATAAAGCGGAAAAATATAATAATAAAAAATAAAAAATGCATGTCAGATTGTATAAAAAAATCGTACATGTCAGATTGTATATAAAAAAATCATATATGTCAGTCTGTATATAATAAAAAAAAAATATATAAAAAAAATATAGTAAAAAAAATAATTAAGAGTAAATAATGATCTATATACATACTCAGTAAAAACGACTAAGCCGCGGAAATCCCACACATAGGAATTTTTTCTTCATCGTGGGGGACTTAAACCCACATGATACAAACAACCAGACTCGAAATTAATATTTATACATCATACAAATACCTATTTGTTCCGTCCGGGAATCGAACTTGCTACACACAGCTCAAACGATCACTCAACCTTTTCTTATTTTATGTTAGTACAGTCCATCTGAAAGTTGTCTGGGGTATGTCGGTATTAGCGATAAGACCGCCATTATCATTGTAACCAAATATTTAGAAATATTGTAAAACAATTGTGTGTGGATGTTCTTCGAGTATTCTATTCTATCCTCGTATAGCAACATCATCAGCAGATAATAATAATAATAAATTTATTAAAAAAAAACATTTGTAGTACATTTTTGAACTTATTTTCTAGAACAGGATGCGTTACATTAAGGTTAAATGATAATGAGATAATGTTCCCACTGCTGGAACACAGGCCTCCTCTCTGTGAGAAGGAGTGGGTCATAATCCACCACGCGGGCCCAGTGCGGGTTGGTAGATGTCACATGTCTTCGAATTTTTGTTTCTAGGACATGCCGGTTTCCTCACGATGTTTTCCTTTGCCGTTTTGAGAGCAGTGGTAATGAAATAAATTACACAAAATAATGGGCTTGGCGGGGTTCGAACCCACAACCTACAACTCGTAAGTTGCACCGATACCACTGGGCCACCACTGCTCGTATAGTTTAATGAGTACAAAATCCAACACAAAAACAAGTGTCTCTCTCTCCCCATATCATTACCGAACCTCACAATTTATTCAAAATGCCCAAATTAAAAGGGTATTGTGTATAATGTCTCTATAAACAGTCTTCATTACATAGCATCTGCGAGTGAACCGCGGATTAAGTAGAACTCGGCTCAAGTCTTTGCTTATTTTCTGTTGTTACGCCTCAAATTGTCGACACTTGAGTACAGATTAGCTTCGTTACCCCGCGGCGGAGCGCACCTGCTGTAGGGATGGGGGGAAAATTATCAATATTATTTTCATCGATAGTTTTTTTGTGCATTGATGAGCAATTGGAAGGGTTTCTGGTGCAGTGTGCTTTCTTTTTGGTTATAAATATTTGTCTTAAATACCTTTAAAACTTAGTAGAAATTAGTGAGAAGATCCGACCCCAAATAATGAGAATATAGTTGGATAAAGAAGAAGACGAAATATGTCTCTAATAATACGGTACTTGACTTTATTTGGCCCACTGTTCCTTATTCTGCTATAGGTATTATCATGTAAAGATGGGCACTGACTGTACCTAGTTGATGAACTCGAGGAAGTCAATTCAAGTCATTAACTATTCTAAAAGGTGAGTGTAGTCAAGAGCTTTAACTAAAATGCGAAAAGGCTCTTGTTAGGTTAGTCAGTTGGAGTATATAAACTCGGCTCAGCATGTTCACCTTAAGCAACTACGAAGCAAAAAACAAGTGTGTATTTCTTATTTTGTGATACAGGTACTGAAAATACGACTCTAAGTTTATATTCTAATAAGTACACAAACATTTTAACAAATCATTTTTATGAAATACGTGCGGTAGGAGTTTGTCCAGCAATGGGACAGTGCGGGCTAGACAAAAAGAAAATAACTATTAATACATCATAATTATTATTCATTTAATCCAAAGGAATTGCCTTCCGAATGCCATATAAATATGATCCGTAATCGATACAAAAAAAAACATCGACAGCACCCCATCCCTACGTTTCCAAGTGGTCGCGTAGGAAGAGCGCGGAATAATGATTTCTTTGAGTCCTCACTGTTTGAAGTGAGCGCCATTACTGGGTCTGATACGTTTGTGTCCTGCACTTAATAGCGGGACCCAATGCCAGCCATAATTGTTTTCCCTTACCTTTGTACGGTAAAAATCATGTTTACGACATTTTCGAGATGTTCACAGTAGATTTTTAGGGTTCCGTATCTCGCGGGAGACGGCCACAGCAACGGTCGTCATGAAGCGATTTCCGGCCACAGTAGGGCGGCGGGTGATGGGTGACTCGCCGTCCGATCATTGACCATGCCTGGGTCAACGGCACGTCGTATTCCACACGCGCCTCATAGAGCTGTCAGGAATCCCTATATGTCCAATGCCCCCGTGATAGTAATATAGTTGTTCTCTAATGACATGATGATTCAAATCAAATCAAAGCATTTATTTCAAATAAGCCAGTTACAGGCCCTTTTGAATTGTCAAAGACAAATGAAATATTAGGTATTAAACACAAAATACAAAATTATGGTGCTTCAGTCCCAGTCACAAGACATAAAAACTGTGAAAGTACCGTAGATGCCCGTTACAAGAAGTAAATCTCTATGGAGAAGAACGGGCAAGAAACTCCATGGACACTCTTTTTAAATCGCCAAAATTATTACAGAATCTTTGTTACATCATCATTCATTCTTAGATGGTACATTATGTGAGAACGATGTAGCAAGTGAAAAGTGCCCATAGTAAAATTTAAAACAAAGAAAATTCAGAGAAAAAAAATCGATACTTAAAATAAACCGTGTCAGCTAAGAGATGACCAGTCCCAACTGACAGCGCCCGTTTACGAACATGACACATATATCAGCACCATTCAACTCAACCATTTTGAAGGAAACTAAATGATCCGACACACGCGCCACCACCAGCGAGACATTTGAGTGAGCATGACACATTCTCAACCGCGAGACGTAGGTGCCCAGTGAATCACAGCTCTGAAGTACATAGTACTTACACAATGCCAATTGCTGACAAGACTTACTAAAAACAGAATAAAATAATCATTTAACTATTTTGCTCTTTTTGTTTCATGACAGAAAGGCACTTGAGATATTCACAGAATATAAAGTTATATATTCATTTTAAAAATAAATTATAAAATTCAAGTAGAACAATTTTTTGTCCGCTTTTTTAAAAGGTGGAAGAAACCCTTCGTGCGCGATTCCGAGTCACCCTTGGCCGGTTTTTTTTAGAGATGTTCCCCATAGATTTTTATCTGGAATTATTGTTTGAGATGACGATAAGAATTTGAATGGACACGAATAATGGATGGCTTTGAAATTATAATACCTTTCTGTTTGTCGGAGTTGTAAGAGAATTCAGTGATGAGAAGTGGGAGTGCTTCGTGTTTGAATAAATGAAGAGGGTAGGCAGTAGTGTCCGATTATACCAATATACGTTTTTTGAGCGTTCTTGTATTGTACCGACAATGATTGGTTCGTTGTTGGTACGTTTTTTAGGTTCTTTTTGGTTTTTGAACTGTCGATCATTTTAACTTTTTATTTCTTGAGATATTATACTCGGCTAATAAGTTCATTTTGAATATCCTGTAGCAAGCTGAAGTGGCAGTGGGCTAGTCATGTCTGCCGCAAAACCGACGAAAGGTGAAGTAGGAAGGTTCTCGAATGGAGACCACACATAGGTAAGCGTAGGGTGGGACGCCCCCGGCAAGATAGACCGATGACCTGAAGAGAATAGTTGGCAGTGACTGGATGAAACAAGCGGCAGATCGTGCGCTGTGGCGCTCCCTGGGAGAGGCCCTTGTCCAGCATTGGACTGCAATAGGCTGAAATGATGAAGATGATGAATATCCTGTGTCTTTCCAGGTCTTCTGTTCTGTTTGAAGGCTTCAAACGCTCCTTTTGTGGGTGAAGATTTCAGTTTCTGAAACTTGTAAATGGTGCCTGGCGAGTGTCTGTAATTAATGAACCATCACCAACGTCACCCACCTTCATCAACTTCAGCAAGTGTACATTTGAACAACTGTTTTGAATCTGGGAATACGGCGCAAATTCGTTTTTTTTAAACTTTGCCCCACACTAAAAATTTCGCCTGTGTCGTGGGTGCGTTTACAATCATATAAACTCACTTACACAAACACCCAGATCCGGAACAACTAGTAGTAGGTCATACAAACATTTGTTCCGTGCGGGAATCGAACTCGCGACACGTTTCGCAGCAGTCCAATCGCTCAGCCACTGCGCCAACTGTGCCTTAAAACGCATAATTATTATATCAGCTTTAATCTTGACTGGCCTGTTGGTCTAGTGGTTAGTGACCCTGACTGCTATGCTGGAGGTCGTGGGTTCGATTCCCACCCAGGACAAATGTTTGTGTGATGAGCACGATCATTTTTTCTGTGTCTGGGTGTAATTTATCTATAATATTTATCAGTTGTCTAGTACCCATAACACAAGCTCTGCTTAGCTTGGGACTAGATGGCATTGTGTGATAGTTGTGGAATATTATTATTATTATTAATTATCCCACTCCTGGGCAAAGATTCACTCTTTACACTTCTCGCGACTGCCTGCGGTCCATCGTTGTAACTTGAAAATAATGCACCTTGTTTAACCTTTACTATTTATTAAATTCTGAACTCTAACTTGAGTCAATAACCTCGTACAAATACGTGGTCTTCATACTCCGTTCTTAGAATACAAACTAGCATTGGCTAACTTACATACTCGCCAGTAGGGTTACCATTATACAATTTAAAATAACGGGAAAATACTTGTCACGTAAGAATGTTCGACATTCGCAATCTAAATGAAGTTTGGGCGGGGTCTAATTCGGGCATGAAGTATGCTCATTCAAACTACAACTCATTCACACTACAACTCATTCACACTACAACTCATTCAAACTAGATTTTTTTCTAACCTTTTAAGGTTAGAAAAAAAATCTAGTTTTTTTACTTCTACGAGACAATAAGTTCCGCGAAGTAAAGCCTGATTTTATAATTTAATCCATTTAGGCAAAAGAAAAATCTTAATAATGGGACCTCGTCTTTGAATAAAAAAAGACTCCAAAGAAAAGTTCGTTTAAAAGTAGGTACTTACTACAGAAAAATTGTTTCGATATTTCCGTAATTATAAGATTCCTAGATAACGTCCAAAGCAAATTGATCTTAAAGCCTCTTGCAGACACACGCGATTAATCGCGCTGCGACAACGAGCCAAGCCAATTTCCACTCTAAATGTACTGCGAATGGACCGCGACATGTCGCCCCGCGCGATTAATCGCGTGTGTCTGCAGGAGGCTTAATTTCGTAACGTTAAAAGCAAGGGACTTTCGCTTTGCTATAGAAGTTTTTACACTCTCAAAAAATGTTCTTGAGTTAAAACTACTGAAAAAATTATATAACTGGACATCGTATGGACTGGGTCGAAAGATGAATGGTGACCCTACTCACTAGTCAATAAGACAAGGGACTGAACAAATAAACAAATTCATGGCTTAGTGCAAATACAGACGGGACATTGATCGGTCTAAAGTTTAGTTCGATCATTGTCAGGGCTGCTCAACTTTTTATCAGTCGGGCCAAAACGAACGATTTTTTTTTTTGGTCGGTCTAGTAACGGTCACAATTTTAGTAACTTAAGACATTAAAAAAGATAAAATAATTTATTATGAACTGTGTGAGAGGGAATTTTATGATTTGCGTGCTAGTACGGGTAATGTTTTCAGCCCTGGAAGAAGCGAGAGGGACTGTCAGACTCGTACTGACTAAAATCCACAGTATTCCTTCTATAGCCCTTTACGTTTCAGGGTCACATTTTGCCGTTTGATCAGTGCTGCGACCCCGGCAGGTTTTGGTCCAAGTGCGGGCCATTCGACGTCACGCCAATTCGGCCAATCTCTGCCACACGTTTGATTCCGACACGAAATTAATTTTTGTATGACTTTACGTAGTTTTTCCGAGTCTGGCAATTTGTGTTTGTGACTTTAAATGTTTGGAAATGCACCCACATTATACAGAAGAAATTCTTAGTGTGGAGTAGAATCTATATCTTCTATCTTCTTATCTTATCTTATTCTTATTCTTATTCTTATCTTATATATAAAAATCAATTGCTGTTCGTTAGTCTCGCTAAAACTCGAGAACGGCTGGACCGATTTGGCTAATTTTGGTCTTGAATTACTTCTGGAAGTCCAGGGAAGGTTTAAAAGGTGAGGCATTACGAAGTTTGCCGGATCAGCTAGTACTATATAAAAATCAATTGCTGTTCGTTAGTCTCGCTAAAACTCGAGAACGGCTGGACCGATTTGGCTAATTTTGGTCTTGAATTACTTCTGAAAGTCCAGGGAAGGTTTAAAAGGTGAGGCGGTACGAGGTTTGACCGGTCAGCTAGTAATATATAAATCAATTGCTGTTCGTTAGTCTTGCTAAAACTAGAGAACGGCTGGACCGATTTGGCTAATTTTGGTTTTGAATTATTTGTGGAAGTCCAGGGAAGGTTTAAAAGGTGAGGCGGTACGAAGTTTGCCCGGTCAGCTAGTAAAAAATAATACTTTCTAGGACCACATTACGGCCTGCTTTGGTTGATCACCCTTGGTCTAAAGGTATATAGACTATTATTATATTATCAGCCTGTCTAGCTCCACAGTGAGACAAAAGCCTCCACTCGTTCAATGGAGGTATCTAGACAGGTGTTTATCGTAAAAGGCAGAATTGTTCTTTTAATTTATCAGTTAGCGTTCTACCGGAGTCGCGGGATTCATCAGGTAACTGTGACCCTGGAAAGTAAAGGAATATTAACGAATATTAAGTTTCCGACTTTTGAAAAGCACGTAAAGGTGTTGGTTCCTACGGAGCTCCCATAGTGGGACAAATATCTGCGGGGGTCGCAGAAATGTCTAAACAGGAAAGCGCGGCCCTACTTCTTTAAGAGCCCATACTACCTCAAATGGCTTAGCAGAATCCTGTGATACGTCGAAAATACTGCAGCATTAATTTTGAAATAAATATATGGTAAAGTTGAGGATTAATGTTAGGTCTTATGTTTGGCGAAAACACGATTCCATAAAATTTTCTCGATAGAAAAAAATCCCAAAGTTACGAGTACCTCTAAATTGAACAATAAACCGCTGGCAATCATAAAATACTTAAAATTAGATCATGAAACTTTTTATACTAACTGAACTAACTATAAAGCACGTCTTATGTTATTTATTTTTTTGAATTTTCTATTTTTTCGCCGTTAAATAAATAGATTTGCGTGTAGACAGCTATATAAGAAAGAGCAAGCAATAGAGCGTGGTTCGTGCTAGTGCGAGCGAGTAAGATTATATTGAGGTACTATACAGCCTTAAGGAATATTGAAGAAAACCCGCGGATTTTAGTCAGTACGAGTCTGACATTCCTTTCCGGGGTCTGTGTTTGGAGTCTTCAAGTCAAGAGGAGAATAGGGTACTTCTGGGCATGCGAGATTCATCGTCGACCACAAAAAACTCAAGGCTGCAGGAATCATTTGATTTGATTTTAAGGTAAGGACTGTACAGAGCGCGGTGTGCATTAGTATAGTACCTAATTTGAACTTCATCCAAAAAAGAACAACAGCCTACAAAAAGCACAGCACAAACATCACCTCCTATAACAAAACCCATTGTCTGGTATCGATTCTCAGTCCACACTAAGCTAGATTCGTTTGATTCCATACGAATGTCAGCACAAAGTGAGACGAACTCAATCAAATCTAGGTGCCGTAAAGAAAAAGTGGGGAAGTGCAAACTGGATTGTCACAGTTTCAATTCCATTTGGACGAGGCGACCGCGACCGGCGACATGGGACGGTGTTTTTAGGGGCGAGGTTTGCGTGGTAAGCGGGAGCGTTTTAAGTTAATTGAGGGCCTTTGGCGTGTGATTGCAGAGGCCTATGTCAGGTAGTGGACTACTATAGGCTTAAGATGAGGGTTTTTTTTAATTACAGTGTATTAAACTCCTATTTTCTGTAGACCTTGGCAGGGATCTATCACTAGGTGCTTTTTTTAGACCAGATATTTATAAAGCTTTAAAAAAAGTATCTCGTAGGGGTTTGGACTCGTATTTAGCCATTTCATAGGGCGAGCCAATGGATAGGACAACAAATGCAAAAAACGTTTGCATGGAGGTCGAAATCGCACAGTCTTGAGAAACGGTTAATGTCTTATTTGGGAAAATAAAATCTTCAAATAAATCCTCCGGCTATGTAAGGATCGGACGATCTGAGACTTGACGGTCTATTGCATCTCAGAGCCGCTCTTTGAGGATCGTCCCGTTACCCTAACAGGCACTTGGCTTTATCGGAGCCCCGTTAGTTTTTTTCTCTTTGAAACAAGGTGCAATCCGTCGATTCGAGCCTGGTTTATAATCAAACAGCGAGTAATCCGCCCTCGCCTAAGGTGACGGGAAATCGCCTAACGCTCCCAACATAACCACACCTTACTCTGTGTTAGAGTATTCACAAGTGTAAATCACAGTAAACAGTGAGGTCCACATTTTCACGTTGGGATTCAGTCGTTTTCAGTGATTTAACACCTAATTAGTGGTTTTGCGGGTAGATGAGTGGTGTGTGTCTCTTATTTATGGACAACTTAAGTTTGTGAGTTTACTTTGTGGGTCTGTGATATCTTGTGGGGAGTTTTAGTATATGTTGGCGAGGAGTTCTGGTTGAATTATGTTTTGTATAAGTGGTGAGGAAGCACTATGCAATACTTAAAAAAAAAACTAACTCAGTTTATACTTTAACTATGTATTAATTTAATTAGATATTTTTTATTGAATGAGATGTATTTTATTTGTGTTTTATATGTTTAGTGTCACGACTTATAGTGACTCAGTTAATAACAAATATGTGTATTAATTTAGTTATTTTAGATTCCTGAAATTTTCAATTCTGACGCCTGTTCGATTGTTAAAATTTGGATAGTTCGAAAATATATTTACACTAAAATATAGCAGTAATTGTAAACAAAATAAGCTTGAATTTCGATGCATCGATAGATGAATGGAAGTTTAATGCTAGAATGGCTGAATGCATCTCGATGAAATTGATAATAGTCTGGAATAAATATCTGGAAGATTTTATTCGGGGCGGGCAATAACGTATTATTTATAGACACGCCATGAATGAACATCGCGGCGCTTAAAAACGGCGACAATACTAGAACTACTTATACGCGTGAAGAAAGAGAAAGAAAATATGACACCGTGCGGCGGGAGGGAGACGCAACTACGCGCAATGTGGCCAATTGGCTTCATTTTTTGTTGCCATTTTAGAGTGCGGACAACGTATCTATAGTTTATATATCATTGGGGGCGGGCGAAACCGCTAGCTAAAGCAAGTAACCAATATACTTTTTATTCATCAGTAACAAGCTCCTGTAGTAGCTATATAGCCCCTAAGTGAGTTGTTTGAGCAATAAACGGTGTACGCAGTGCATTACGCTGTCAATGAACGGTAACTCAGTTGTGTCGCGATGGGAAACCACCGTGTAGCGATAGCAAGAAAAATTGTCTTTGATACATAAAATCTTATTTAGTTTGGATAAAATTACAAATAAATTACAGATCTAATAAGTCCGTCTTTAGAGTTTTTACTTATTTTATCTTTTGTGAAATCAATGAATATTTAAGATTTAAATGGATCAACCAGAATTCAATGGAAATTGTGACGAATTGCCGAATAAAAGTGTCGTATCTCCATCGATTTTGGTTTTAAAAGTATAAAAGAAAAAATAGGGGTCGATTTTTTTGATAATCTGACTGACGGACTGATTTGAACTTTAAATTAAGTACCTTGTAAGAATGTAGATGTCACAAAACGAATTTTAAGCTATTGCATAGCTTTTAACGCGGGCTCTGAGCGCGGCGCGACGCGGCGACCGAATTAAAAAAAATCCAAAAACTTAACGAAAATACCTGACACCACGCATTGTCTAACATGGTTTCAGTTCGGGAGACTTCGGAAATCATAAAAACAATTTACTTTTTCTTACTGATTCTAAACGGCCAGCTACAAAAGGAGTTTCCACAATGAAACCTACTTATAAAATTCTCCTACAACAAAGAAGTTCTTTATTACAGTAGTGCACCACAAACATTTTAAATAAATTATATTCTCGTTAAATATACGCGGGAGGCGATTTTATTCTTTTAA
Source organism: Agrotis exclamationis (assembly GCA_950005045.1). Classification (NCBI taxonomy): domain Eukaryota; kingdom Metazoa; phylum Arthropoda; class Insecta; order Lepidoptera; family Noctuidae; genus Agrotis; species Agrotis exclamationis. Next base: position 14,787,173 of record OX465429.1, on the reverse strand, counting down.
AATAAAATAAAAATGTTATGCAATAGCTTCACCGCGGCAGTCTCCGAGTGCCACATGTATTTTTTTAGTTCTGAGATATACCGGTTTTCTCATATTTTACTTACCGTTTTGAGGGGTCATGAAATAAATTACACATAAATGCGTCTTGTTGGTTTCGAACCCATGACTTTTTGTATGTCTGAACTATTACTATAAGACCACCACTGTTCTCTCTGGGCTTCTTCTTAGATAGGGAAGATAAAATTAAAAAACTTTTTGAAAAAAAGGGAACCGGCTTCAAAACCAAACACAAAAAAACTGTAAAATAACTTTTCTTTCGGAAGTCGGTGGCTTTGTTTTTTATTTCATTGACTATATATTTAAAGAAAAGTTATTTTACAGTTTTTTTTTGTGTTTGGTTTTGAAGTCGGTTCCCTTTTTTTCAAAAAGTTTTTTATTTTTCCCTTTTTAGTTAAGATATTCAACCAAATCTTCATATGATCGGCGTCTTTGAAAATCTACAATCCTAGTAAGCAACAAAAACGGATCTATGCGGGCAAATTCACGAGATATCTATTATTTTACATATACTTAAACCTTCCCCAGAACGTCACAAACACTTTTCTGAAAACCGCATCAAAATCGGTTTAGCTAAACGCGAGATAATCGCGGACAAACATGCAATCGTCTCTGAAAATCGGTAGTAAAAAACGGATCCACGCGGGTAACGTCACGGGATATCTATTAGTGTTGTATACTAAAACCTTCTCCAAAATGTAATAAACACTGTCCTGAAAACCGCATCAAAATCCGTTAAGCCAAACGCGAGATAATTGCGGACAAACATACATACATACAGGTCGAACTGAGAACCTACTTTTTTTTGAAGTCGGTTAAAAAAAATGTCCATAGAAAAATATTTAATAAATAAATATTCTAAACAAAATTATTCTGTAAACTCTCCCACTCGCGAGCCACTTTGCCCCGTCGTCGCGGCGACATCGCCAAGATACAATGAAATTACCAAGCAGGCTTTTTAGCAAGCGCACGCTATAATAATTCATAAATTGTCGTATGACCGCTTGTTTCAGCTTGTGGCTTAATAATAACAGCTTCATAAGTCGATCTTCAAGTTAAACGGTATTTGCCAAGGTCAATGCTTAGATGGGTGATCATAATCCCGGAAAGCCCGTTAATCTTTTGAACTTAACTGACATTCGTAGATTTTTGACAGTCGGTACAAGCATCAGTGAAAGTTTGATTTAATCCTTATCCGTAGGCGCGGGCATGATGACGGTGAGTAATGGGTGACTCGCCGTCCGATCATGGACCATACCTGGTCGACGGCGCGTCGTGTACCACGCAAGTCTCAAAGAGCTGTCGGGAAACCGTGACCCTGGAACGTAAAAGGCTATTGAAGGATCACCGTGGATTTTAGTCAGTACAGGTCTGACAGTCCCTCTCATCCCACCCTGGGTGGGAGAATCATTTGATGATTTTACCACGATAAAAGAGGCGTCTCATCTACGCTTGAGTAACAAATAAAAAATACTTGATATGCAAATTTAAAAAAAAAATGGGAAAAGCTAGGCAGATAAATACTAAACGCAACGGTTCTGTTTATTTTGCTGTCACTACTATTTTACGTTGTTCCAAAGTTGGGTCCGCTTTTAACTTCATCCCATTTGTTCGGAGGAATAGGCAGTTGATGCAGTTATTGTGAAACATTGTGCGGGATTGGAACCTGTGGCTTTGAAAGCTTTCGCGACTAATTTTGGTGAAACTAGTAATAAGGTTTTAAGTGGGATACTTGAGTTGTAATGTAGTTGATCACATAGTGTGTAAAGAAACTTTACACTATTTTTGATTTTTTGACCTATGGCATTGATAGTGGCAGTTGTAATCTCGATTTACAGATTTTTTTATCGTAGTAAATTCATCAAATGAGTCCTCCCACCCAGGGCGGGATGGGGAAGACTGTCAGACTTGTACTGACAAATTCATGGTGATCCTTCAATAGCCCTTAACTTTCCAGGGTCACGATTACCTGATGAAACTGTCCCGCGACCCCGGCAGGCTTTGGACGTCTATGGGCCCATGGTTTATATTTACTTAACCCAGTTGCATCGTGGCTTCAGAAAACTCGAGGTTATCACTGTTATCATGTTTGCCATCATCATCAGCCTATGAATTTTCCCACTGCTGGGACACAGGCCTCCTCTCTGTGAGAGGGAGTGGTCGTAATCCACCACGCGGGCCCAGTGCCGGTTTGCAGATGTCACATGTCTTCGAATTTTTGGTTCTAGGACATGCCGGTTTCCTCACGATGTTTTCCTTCACCGTTTTAAGAGCCGTGAGTTTGAAATAAATTACACAAAGTAATGTGCCTGGCTAGTTCGAACCGAAGATCAACAACTCGTAAGTCGGGGTCGATATCATTTTCATCATCATGATTTTCATCTCATTGTCAGCGGTATGTGTTTTTTTATGTAGGTACATTGATTACTAACAATATTGTTTTATTTCAAGACGAAGAGATTATTGAGGAAAAAGTTAGCTTTTTTATCAGTAGGTCGTTAGAAACTAGTTCAAGAGATGGCGCCACGATACCGTAAACACGTTCAAACGAGGGAATAGAAGATTCAGCTTCTGAGTGTGTGTTGCGAAAAGACGCGGGTTCAAATCCCACTCGCAGCTGAATTTTTCTTTCCTCAAAAATCATCTTTACGATGCGCGTCGCATGCGTTAATGTGTTTAAAAATAAAATTAATTAGGAAGTACGTCGTCTTACAGTCACATCCGCTCCATACTAAACGAGAAATCGTGTTTAATGAATTTGCAACAAAAAAGTAATTTACAACTTGCGAACTTCTTGTTATTCATCATCATCATCATCAGCCGGAAGACGTCGACTGCTAAACATAGGTCTCCCCCTTAGACCGCCACGCCGAACGACAATTCGTCACTTGCATCCATCGGTTGCCCGCGACCCTCACGATGTCGTCGGTCCGTGGTTATTATGTTCACAATATTCATTCAATTTTCTTTTACCCTGATGTAAATACCATTTCTTTTTTTCATAAAACTTAATTTTTTTACTCCTTCTCAAGCTAACTGCATCACACATTCAAAACGCAACATCAAAAGAACTTTAAAAACATGTTAAAGTGCTGTAATGCAACCAACTTGGCGGGAGACAAGTGGCGACGGCAACCGGAAGTTCACCCGCAAACAATATGGCCGCCGGCCACTTCCGGCCGCGGAGTTTCCGCCTTCGGGCCGCAAGCGACATTAATAACTTTTTAAAATGCGTAACGTTGTTTTAAAATAGAAATCTGTTGTCATTGGCTGGGGATAACTTTTGAATTCTGTTGTTAAGTTAGTTTAGTAAAGTTTAAGTTAGTTAAGGTAGATCAAGTTATGGTTGGAGTTCGAATTCGTTTATGAACAACTGAGTTATTGAAGTACTGATATTTGTACGTTTTATGGAAAATTAGCTTGTGTCTGGGGAATTAATTATGCGCATATCTATTTATACGAGCAGTGGTGGCCCAGTGGTATCGGCCTCGACTTACGAGTAGTAGGTCATGGGTTCGAACCCCGTCAGGCACATTACTTTGTGTAATTTATTTCAACACCACTGCTCTCAAAACGGTGAAGGAAAACATCGTGAAGAAACCGGCATGTCCTAGAACCAAAAATTTGAAGAAATGTGACATCTACCAATCCGCACTGGGCCCGCGAGGTAGATTACGGCCCACTCCCTCTCTCAGAGAGGAGGCCTGTGTCCCAGCAGTGGGAACCTTTAAAGGCTGATGATGATGATGAATAATAAGTAAGATTAATTTCACGAACCCTTATTTTCATTGACTTGAATATAAATTCTTCAAAATTCAGTACCATTATCCTCCACAGCCTTTTCTAATACATTGCAGGTTAACCAATATTTTTACAAAAAAAAAAATATAACCCAGTTCATTTTGACTAGGACTGAATATAAATATAATTATAAATATAAAGACAGTTTCCTATAAGAACATATCACCCCAGAATAACCCATAAAAATAAAACCCAAAAACACATTACAATAATAATAAATAATAACTGCACCAACATTAACCAACACAGACGATAACGCATTGCTACGACGTAGCGCTACGCCGTAGCCGTCGTAGCCACCGTAGCGCTACGATACTACGGCGTAGCAGCCGCTGAGTTCCGGAGGAAAGAGGGGGTCGTAGACAGGCGGACACATCCGTCCTAGGGACATATGTATCGGTGGCGTTTCCTCCCTGAATGTTTCATGGCTAATCTACTATCTGAGGAAGACGGTGTAATGTAATGTGTGGTGTAGTCATGGGTTTATGCATTATACAGTGTGAGATATGGCTTGTGGAACTATGGGGGGTGAGTTTTCTTGGTTTGTGAACTTGCTTTAGGAACATTGACCGCGTCTGTGGTTTATATCGATCGAAATTGGTTCAGTGTTTTATGTGTGAAAACTTAACTTATTGTGCTCCCACATTGCCGTTAGAAAATGTTAGTTAACATTTTTTAACATAAAAACATTTACTAACAAATGTAATATATAATTAATATGTAATATATAAATATAATTTGTTATAATTTGTTAACTAACGTTACTAAACATTTCTAATAGTAAATGATTTTTTATATTCGTGATTAAATGTTTGTTAACAAATGTTTACTAACATTTACAACGGAAATTTGGGAGCACCATTAAAAAAACTCACTTTTGTTTTTATAATATCAATTTACATTTCACAGGAGAAATTCCTTTCGATTTTTATATTTTTAAGAATTATTACCGGTAGCAGCCAAGTCAATTAGGACTGCTAACTGCTAACTGGTCTTTGATAACCATTTATTTTTAGAGATATGCATTTTCTACTGATTGCTATGAAAGTGAAGCTGAAAAATGTTTTTCTGATTTTTTTTTCATACAAACAGTAGGGATCGCTGGGGTTAGTGAATCAAGGTATTTGTTTGGTTATATTTTTACTATAATATGTAGCAGCTATATACAAATGAAAATCTCAGGTTATTCTAACATGGCACCGCTCATCCGCGCGGTTATATCGCGAATGAAGCAAATATCATCCGAAATGGGCTTATATGAAACCCGTTGATGCCTAACACAAGTGCATTGACCGACCGCGCGGACGAGCGGCGCTCATAGATGCTCCGCGCGGAGCAATATCAGTACATTTGCTTCACCAACCCCGCCCGACCGCGCGGACGATCCGTGTTGAATCGCCATTATTTTATTTGTTGGGAAATAAAAATAAAACAATCAGTTCTGATAAACATTTTATTATATAACTCATAAAGACAACACAGGCTTCTAAACTACTACATTTAATTCCGTAGAGTACATTACAGTTACTTACAGTAATCGTATATTTATTTATATATTTTTTACCAAAAGTTAACAAAAACACACATTATTTTATTAAATTTAACCTATTTTTAGCTTTTTTGTTTACCGGAGTTTTGATATAAACAGTATTTTTTATAATTATAATTTGCCAATTTCTATGTCTACGGCCTAATTATATATGTTTATGTAATAATCTAGTCATAAGCCTTTTTTGTAATTGTATATGTTACATTTAAAGCGAAAAATGAATGTCAAAAAAATTTAATATTTTTTATAATTTGGTTTAAAAATCCACGTGGGGTTTATATAAGTATATTATACGTTTGCTACCATAAATAAAATAGAGAATGAAGTTATATATTTTGTATATTAATTGCCGCATACCCTACATGTATTATAAGCCTTACAGTCGTAAATTTTTGCGATAAATACACTTAACAGTGTGGACGAATTATGATACTTCATTTTAAACCAAAAGTTTTGTATATACATTCCTATATACATTTGTATTTCTACATATAACTTCTAGAATATAGTACAAGGTAAATAGCCAAGATATATTATGATTTCAAAGCTTTGATTTGTATATTGCTTAAAATTTTAACAGTAAGTTTTCTGGGAAATATTGTCTACACAATTGACGATTTATAATTATTATTTTTATGACTAATTATATTTCTTTTCTTCTTTTATGCATCTTTGCAAACGCTTGAATATTTTTCATTTTATTTTGACAGTTCTAGAAATGTCTGTCAGAAAAATGCATAGACACGACTTCTTGTCTTTCGTTTGTTTCTATAGCAAGAATAATATATTTTCTACTTTGTTTCTTTGTAACGATACACATGGCTACGTAGTTTCATAAATATCTAAAATACAGGTTCGCTTGATTACTATAGTTAATTTTACTTGTTCTAACATTTAAGCAAACGAGGCGCTTCGTTTTGAGTCTGTGAGAGTAATAATTGCATAGAGTTATTTTTTTGAGGCATTGATATCTAAGTTTAAAATTTATATAAAACTAGCTGACCCGGCAAACGCTGTTTTGCCATAAAAAATAGAAATTAAAAATTTTGCCTAAAAAATAAAATTTAGGGGTGGACTACCCCTAACATTTAGGGGGATGAAAAATAGATGTTGGCCGATTCTCATAGATACCGGATAAGCACAAAAAATTTCATCAAAATCGGTCAAGCCGTTTCGGAGGAGTATGGCAACGCAAACTGTGACACGAGAATTTTATATATTAGATATTCAAATAAATAGCCAACTGTGCTTAATATATGCAGTGCGGTACTTTTTATTTACATGACCAATATTATAAATCAATTCGTGTTGTGAGGGCTTGAAAATATGTATGCAGCGACTAATGTCCAAATATAGGTTACATAAATTTGTATCTTTGTATTGAAGTTATACATTTCTACCAAACTATGCACTATGGTTATATATTTTTTTATATTTACACAAGAATATAAAACATTCAATATTTGTATTACAATATTTTTGTGTCTATTGTTATTGTTTAAAAAAAACATTGCTGATAGAATATTGCTGTAATATTTTGATAATTTTAAAAATAAAGTTAAGTGATAAAAGATTGTAAAAAGGTGCACGAAAAACAATTTTTAATTTTAATTGTGCGTAAGCGACAAGTCATCAACGCTTCTGTACCGCAAGTTGTGCTCCTTGGGCCATTGGGTTGCTGTGAAAAAATAAATAAGATTAAAAACATAATATTTTAACTCTATGAAAAACAAAAAGAATAAAACTGAGAGATTGAAACTGAGAGACTGAAACTGAGCGATTAAAACTGAGAGCCTGAAACTGAGATCGAGAAAATCTCTTCAGATTGTCTCAATCTCAGGAACTCTCTTAGCATTTGAGCGCTCAATTTTTGATTAATAATTAATATGTCCAGGACGCGCTGTATGACACTGTAGAAAATGGCTTTGTCAACAAAATAATAGTCAAAATGACAGAATGTAGAAAGATTTGTATTAAAAAGATATGATATGTATTTCTATTTTTCAGAAGTCTACGGTACTTGCCACAGGAACTCGGGCAAAAAACATGTGGAGAAACAATTTTATCTATTCTTAATGGAATAGACATAGAAACCTATGTCGAGCAGTGGACTAGGTCAAGCTGAGGTCACAGATTTTTATTTATGAAGAACAATAAAATTACCTGGTATTATTACTCGAACGGGTATCGTTTAAAAAACTTGTAGGAGGTAAACTGGTAGTTGTCGTTGTAGATTTTGTTTCAGAAGTGGCAATAAACACTAGATCATCTGTGGTATTTGACACTTGTGTGGCTAAAATAAATAATAGCAAAACAAAATAAAAATTAAAGAAATAAATAAAAAAGTGCTTAAACATGCACAAGGATACAAGTAACGAACATTTGCATTGAAGCACAATTCCAAAACATAACAATACCAAATCACATTCAATTATGGGCATGCGGTGCTAACCTTTAAAAAAATATTATACTAAAAATAGATTATAGTAGATTTAACTTTGACTATTTGTAGTATAAACAATTGTTGTTGGTTGGCCAATAAAGAAAAAAATATGTTCAACAAACATAGAAACATCGCCATATCGGTATATCACTAAGACATAATGATCCCACAGTTAAACAGTCTATAGAAACATTCCAACTACGCCTAATTTCTACTCAACAAGATGCAAATTTTAAATATTAGAAGCAAGTTTCGTGATAAAGTTCCTTTCTTACGAGAAAATTAAACCCTACGTCCTAAAACAAGCGATCAGTCGAGCGAATGTGTGATTGTCACGTTCATAAATTGTTCATTTGTTTCGGCATGAAGACGCGTTTGCGAACCAAGATGAACGCGACGGCTACTAGAAACTTAAAACGTTCATCAATGAGACCAGGTTGCTTACCATGAACTCTTAACGCGATCCAGTTTAGGCTGTGGGAAAGAGATGGCGCTAGACGACTTGTATAGCTCTGTCTCTTTCCCACAGCCTAAACTGGATCGCGTTAAGAGCTCGTGGTAAGGTATTTTGAATAGTAAAAAAAATACAAAATTAAGTGAAGCTACAGTCCCAGTCAGAAGGTTTAATAACAGAAACGTACAAGTACTGTAACTGTCACAAAATATTTTTTTCGAGCACAAGCATATTCATAGGGAGTGTGAACCTACTTATATATTTAATCAAGCTATTATATTTTAGTGTTAGTAACAAATTATTATTTTATACAAATTGTTTTGCTACAGTTCTCAGGATGCCAATGTTCCCTTGCCAATCGCTATGTTTAGGACATGGCCTTATTAGTACTAGAGTAAGCATGAGCCAGTACAACAATTCAAGCTGATTTTTTCTAACTACACTATTTCTACTAACATATTAAACTATACCTAATCCTGTGACATTTCTTTGGTTTATCGTGCCTTTTGCATGCAACGCTTTTTTTGGATCGTCTCTTGCGGTAGTAACGTGCTGAAAATATTGTAAAAAGGTGATAGACGTGTGAAAAATAATTGTTTCAAGCACTATTTGCTTTCATTCAAGTGGGTGTGTTTCGTATCAATTTTGGAAAGTAAACGGGGGTGATAATACCTAATCTTTAATATAAAAAAATATATTTCTAGACTTATTATAATAATAATATTATAATGATAATATTCCACAACTATCACACGAGTACAACGCCATCTAGTCTCAAGCTAAGCAGAGCTTGTGTTATGGGTACTAGACAACTGATACTTATATACATATTTCTAAATACATAAACATTATAGATAAATTACACCCAGACACAGAACAAATGATCTTGCTCATCACACAAACATTTGTCCTGGGCGGGAATCGAACCCACGACCTCCGGCATAGCAGTCAGGGTCACTAACCACTAGACCAACAGACCTGTCAAATTGTTATAATTCGTATTGTTTTTTGCTATCATTTAAATACTATATCAATAGTTTGTAAATATTGTTGGTCTATAATAATGGCGTTTATCGATTCAAAATTATAAAAATTAAACTAAAATTGAGGGAAACATCCAAATCTCTCTGTTAAAAGTAAAATAAATAATATTTGATACGAAACATTAAAATAAGAAGGTAGTGCTTAAGTTAATACTATTGACCAGTACATGCTCCGTTCTAGAATCAAGATGCATTAATTGTGTTAAAAAAGTGCAATTAATTAATTAATTATGGTAAAATTTAAAAATACCTGTATAATGCATATTCCGGTACATGTCTGGACAGTTGTTTGAACCCTGTAACAAAAACAAAAAATATCAAAATTAATAAATTTTTTAAAATTTTGACGGGTTTCATAATAAAAATCATGTGGACACCTCTCCTCCCGAATTTAATCTACAGTTATATTTTGTACAATTTTTAAATTATGACAATTTGGTACGGACATGTGATGAGGAGGGATAACACCCATGTGACTAAGAGAGTGATGAGTATGAATGTTGATGGATGGAGAGGAAGAGGAAGGCCAAAGAAAATATGGATGGATTGTCTAAGGAATGATATGAAAGAAAGAGGAGTAAATGATACTGTGGCGTCTGATAGGGGAGAATGGAAGAAGAAAACGTGCTGCGCCGACCCCAAGTAGAATGGGATAAGGGCAGGAAGAAGAAGAAGAAGATTTTGCCCCCCCCCCTTTTTTAGCGTCGTAATTCATCAAATGAATCAGGGTCACGGTTATTTGTTTAGACATTCGCGCGACTCCAAAGTCCCCCCTCAACCATCAACTATGGAACTATTCATTTTCTATCCGACACGTACTTACTGGCTTAATTTTAATTTGCATTTTCTCAATATTATTTTCTTGCCCTTTGCTACCCATTTAAAATAGTTTTAGATGACTGTATTTGACAATCAGTTTACAAAATCCAATTTGAAAAAAAGAGCGTTAAAGAATTTCGTGATGATAATTTTTTCTCTCTTTTCCTCTAATGAGCTTGTCTCAAGTAATAGCAACTTGATTAAACATGTCGTGTCCAGACGTAAATTATTTTACTCCGTGGAGTCGGACAAGTCCTCTTAAACCGGGATTTGTTTAAGATTTATTGCTGGCCATGCAATTTGGTTGTGTTTAAGTCTATTGCAAGTAGCGAAACTATAAATAAGTCGGCTTGTATAGTGTTATTGATTGAATGTTATTGTGTCTGGACTGTTTATAATTTATACGTTTTAGTGAGAATTATTTGATGTCCATTCATTTCGTTTACTCACTTAAGTCATAATCATCATCAACCTATAAATGTTCCCACTGCTGGGACACAGGCCTCCTCTCTGTGAGAGGGAGTGGGCCATAATCCACCACGCGGGCCCAGTGCGGGTTGGTGGATGTCACATGTCTTCGAATTTTTGGTTCTAGGACATGCCGGTTTACTCACAATGTTTTCCTTCACCGTTTTGAGAGCAGCTAGTGTTGATGAAATAAATTACACAAAGTAATGCGCCTGGCAGGATTCGAACCCACGACCTACAACTCGTAAGTCGGGGCCGATACCACTGGGCCACCACTACTCACTTAAATGCCAAACTTTTATCAATAACTCAAAATAAATTTCATACAAGAAAAAACTTTCATTAATCAATTCAGCCAATCGAAGTCCACTGGTAAATATAGGCATCTCCCAGGCTTCACCCCTTTTGCAATTGTATAATTTAACAAAATTGAAATGTAATTTTACAGATGTCATGTTATAGTTTGAGTTTCTTGCTGAATATTAGCTGTATTTTAAAATTACTTACATACTGCAAAGACCACAATGCTTTTGAAATCATTATAACTAAATTCATTTTCCCCAAACGTACCATAACAAACCTGTGTAATGCTCCAAAAATAATCGCCAGCATCCAACTAGGAACCCCGGTATCCGCATCACTAAACACGACAACATAACTCACTGAGCCACGAAGTCTTATCTCCGAACTAAGTATACACCCCAGAGTATGAATGTATTAAGGCGCGGTCTTATCTCATATTCCCAAAAATTGGTTTCTTAGAACGTCGAGTATGACGTAATGTAATAAAAATAAGCAACGCGAAAAATACAGTGAACAGAGAAGGGTATAAAGAAGAATTTAAACCGAACAGAATAATAAATAAGAGTTTGATATTCCCAATAAAAATTGGGAAGTTGTAGCACAAAAAAAAATAAACTTTGACGTCGAAGATCTCTGTATTTCCAGCGATAACAACAGTTTTTTTTTTTAGAATTTAGTAGGTTTTCCATTTTTTTAAAACTTTAACCGAACCATTATTTAATTTTATGTCTATATTTTAAATAATCTAAAGAAAAGCAGTAAAATAAATGCCCATTCGCAGCTTACGTCACATTTCAACACATATGTCATTTTTTCAAAAAAAAAAAAATCGAAAAATTACACCCTGCTCAGCCTTCGGTGAATTGATATTAGAAATTGCTTATCCACTTGGTAGTGTCTGATATTTTCATTTTGTGATGGTTTTTTTTTCATGTGCAAGTTGGTATCTAAAGGGTTTTTCACTGCGTTAGAGCAACATGCGGCAACTTTATGCGTATTATATCGTTATATTTTTTGTTTTTGATAATTTAAAAGAAATTTAACCTCTTAAAAAGAAAGTATGTGGCAAACGTTTATTGAAATTTAAAAAAAAGAAGGTTCTGACATTTTGAAGACCTCAATTTTTCGGAGTCGGTTGATAATTCAAAAATGTTATACTTAAATTGAACTTCCAATCCGCCTTATGATACTCACAATTAAATTATGCGGTTTTTTATCATTTTCTAATTGTAAAGGCACACATAGAATAATAGCTGGTCTCATTAATACGCTAAGTTGCAAGGGATGTAATACAACGCACAAGTTCAAACTCTGTTTACATCACGGTTATTTGCTAACTTTGTGATAACCCGCTTTTTATCGTGAACTGCTTTTGTTTGCAGTGAAACCTTGCTGATTTACAGGTGTACTTGAGTTTATTCGTGCAGCAGCTTTTCTTGTATGAGCATTATGTGATTTGGGTTATGTTAGGTGCCGCGCAATAGGCAGCTAGAATATTTACGCAGCCAGTTATAGCAGCCAATCGACGACTATTCGAGATCCTTCCGTCGAGCAATATGGACGTAGATGAACTTATTATAACCAAAGTACGTCTGGCTGCTACAACTAGTGCGGTGCCTGACAGCAGCCACATACATTCGCCGACACACGCTCTGGCTGCGCGCAGCTGCCGTTTAAACAGGCGCCTTGTATAATTCGTGACTGCCTAGCGCACGGGCTCCCGTGCAGCTTCATGTCTTACTGTCTGCCGCAGCTTGGTTGCAGAAGACGAGTTGAGCCGACTCGAAGTAAAATAGAAAAAGAGCAGGAAGACGATGAATGCGCATATCTGGGTTCGAACCTACTCGCAGTCGCAATCCTCACCTGAAGTCCTTGTTTATTGAAGTTGATGTTGGTCCTCACAGTGCGATGGTGTAGTGGCTGGACTGGTCGCGCGTTGTTGCCCAGGGGCGCCTTGGGAGTCAGCTGGGAGCCTTGCATCAGCTGACGGAGGGCGTACATCTGAGGAAATTGGGGAGGTAGAGTGTTGATTTAATCTGTAATCTGGGCGCGTTTACAAAACAAAGATTACATGTCACCTGATTTATATCTAAATGTTTTCTGTTCCTTTTAGAATTAATCATGTAAACTACCATAATATTTTTTTTATTCAAAGTTTTACACCAGACCATACAACCTGGTGTATTATAAATGAACATTGATTTTAGGATTTTTTTAGTAGCTTTTAGGATTTTTTTTCCGGGATAGTGTGTGCGTTTACCAAACATTTAAATCTCACACACACAAGTAAGACCTGGAACAACTACTTGTTAAGAACTCGCTATACGTTGCGCAGCAGTTAATTGGTAAGCCACTGAACCAATCATTCAGTTAAATACAAAAAATAAATAAAATAATAAGATAGTTGTCAAAAATACCTCTTGCTTAGAAATATAGATAGGTTTGTTAAAGATGATCCAGACAGCTGTTTCCCAGCATCCGGGGTGCGTCGTGGACCCCTCGTACGTGAGGTACTGTTGAGTGTTCGGAAGGAGGGAAAACAGCGGGAGGTGCTTGATCGGGAAGGAGGCACCTGGAAGGAAATTTAAGTGAGACATTTTGAAGGAGCTAGTAGCAATCTTTGTTTTGATAAGAATAGGTTATTGTGTGATAGTAGATCACGAGAAGTCAAACTGACAGTTTCATAAAAAAAAAATTATAGAACAAGAACCTATGACGACTGAACCTTCCTTATTTAACAAAAGCTGAAAGTTAGTGGTGCTCGTTCTTACCTACATTGGGGACATTTTTTATCGTGGTAAAATCATCAAATGAGTCCTTCCACCCAGGGCGGGACGGGAGGGACTGTCAGACTTGTACTGACTAAAATCCAAGCTGATCCTTCAATAGCCCTTTGCGTTCCAGGGTCACGGTTACCTGATGAGACAGTCCAGTGAAAATTGGGGATATGCACCTCTTTATATGTCCCCAAAACAGGTAAGAACGAACTCTGAGCTCCTTGTGTTCTGAGTCGAGCTACACGATAACTGACAAATGCTTGCACTGACTGGACAGGTCCACTCAAATCTATGTGTTTCTTTCCTCAAAAGACCATCTCAGACAACCGTATGGTCCTCGTATGACCTGAGCAAAACAATGTCTGGACTTTAAAAGAGACTGTGACCTCTGAGTTTGTTTCGGCTGTTTCTTCTCAGAGTAGTCAGGTACGAAACACCGGCCTCATGTAGCTTTAAAAATATTGGTTGTGACGTTTAAAAGTGTTTTTTTTTTATAACCAACTTACAAAATAAATATCATTTATCTGATTATGTTTGGAACATTGTTTTACTTTATATTGGATATTCTAAGTCTCAAACGTTAAAATTGTAGGTAAAAGGGGCTTCAAATGTTGTTTGATTTTAACTGTATAGACATTGCAAAACGTACCGAATAATTTTTAAAGAAAAGAACCCTCACCTCTGTAAGTAACTTTGTTAAATGCGTTTGTGATCAACCTGAAGTCGGTGTTGGCTGGCTCTCCAACCTGTAATCAATGACAATATTTATTATCAGCCTATACATGTCATGTTCCCACTGCTGGGACACAGGCCTTCTCTCTGTGGGAGGGAGTGGGCCATAATAAACCACGCGGGCGCAGTGCGGGTTGGTACATCTACCAACTCGCACTGGGCATGTCTTCACACATGTCTTCGAATTTTTGGTTTCAGGACATGCCGGTTTTCTCAAGATGTTTTTCTTCACCGTTTTCAGAGCAATGTTGATGAAAAAAAACACAACGAAGCCTAGCTAGGTTTAAAACCTCGACCTACAACTCCTAAGTCGCGGCCGACACCACTGCTACATACTAGTTTAATATCTTGAGACATTTATTTATTTATTTATTTCACAACACGTCACGTTTGCCATTACAGTTGTTAAAACTAATGCGACAAAGTAACTTAAAATATTATATTATTAACATGTATGTTTTGGGACACTATTGTGCAACTTGAAGATTTTGGGATCTAATGAGATATTGTAATGTGAAAATAAAGTACTTAGGACAGTATTAAAGTCTAGTAAATTGGGAAAAAAAAGTTGAATAATATTGAAAAATATTGATGAATTAAAAAAATTAAATTACTTACCTGCACCATTAGTGAGATACCGACAATTCCTTGAGATTTGTGTTGAGCTTCAGACATGTTGTGATATAGCTCCTTATTAAAGCCATACAGCTGGATCTGCGGACAAAGGTATTCATCAGTATCAAAATAGTAACAAGGTATTTTTTGTGGGGTAGAAAATCACCAAAGATTCCTCAAGGTTCTGGGTGTTAGACGCGTATTGACTAAATTCTATCATGTTCCTTTGTAACTGTTACACACCCTGTTAGTCCCTGTTCCTCGTACTCAGTTTTCGGTTTCATCTAAAATACAACACGTAAAATACAATATCTCTGGCTTTCTTGTTTTCCTGCAGTGTACTAGAAATGCCATGAGTTCAACCGTTGTTACTGGCTCTAGAACAAGGCAAAAACTAGCGGATTTGGGTCACAAACTGTATACCGATATTTTATAACCCAGATTTACGTATAGAACACTTCTAAGATAAAAAAAAAATCATGAGGGCGCTGACGTACCCATAAGTTAATGAAATACAAATTTGCCTTTACCAAAAGAGACAACCGAGAATTTAATCAAAATAATAATTGATTTTGATGTGGCAACACTCGACAATGTTGCACTAACGAGTACCCATTAACAAATACTAAACCACAATAAAGTTAAAACAGTAATAATGGCTAAATCAAAAAGTCATTAAGATTGGACCGCAGACCGCACTCCGCAAAGTTGGAAATAATCGACCGTCACTGAAATTTTCGTCACTAGTTCGAACCAAACATTTTCATTGATTAAATTGGTGAAAATTAATAGGGTAGTTGGAGTATTCAATTAGGAATGGATGATATTAAAACTGGACGCAAAAACAATCGTTCATGGCAGTTATTCGAGTTTTGAAAGTAATTAATGGTAAGAACCGTGTTATCTGTGTTGTTGAGAACTATTATTTTTATTTTAAGCTATTGCATAGCTTTTATCGCAGGCTCTAAGCGCAGCGCGGCGCGGCACCTGAATCAAAAAATTTCCAAAAACCTAACGAAAATACCTGACACCACGCATCGTCTAACATCGTTTCAGTTCGGGAGACTTCGGCAATCATAAAAATATCCGTCATAAAAACAATTTACTTTTTCTTACTGATTCCAACCGGCCAGCTACAAAAGGAGTTTTCACAATGAAACCTACTTATTAAATTCTCCTACAACAAAGAAGTTCTTTATTACAGTAGTGCACCACAAACATTTAAAATAAATTATATTCTCGTTAAATATACGCGGTAGGCGATTTTATTATAAAAAAAAATGTTATGCAATAGCCAGTCTCCGAGTGCCACATGTAATTTTTTTTTACTGGCTGTTTGCCGTGGTTTCACCCCCTTTGTTGAGCTCTTATTGGTTGTAGCATGATGTAATATAACTTTTCTAGTTAAATGGACCATCTAACACAAAAACATTTTTTCAATTTGTACCAGGAGTTCCTAAAATTAAAGTGTCGAACCAAACAAATTATTTAGCTTTACAATATTTGTAGAGATTAATATGTTATCCATGTGTATTATATTCGTAATGCGGAGGAATGAGGGTAGCGTAGCGTAAAAATGCTTTGGATGCAAATGAGATTGGGAAAAAAAAACTCCCATCTGACATCAAAAGAGCCTTGAATTAGCTGTACTGATTAAGATAAAACATGTCTAAGAACCATCACTAGAAAATCTGCTTTTGAATGAATAAAAACGCGTTCAAATCTGTTCTCCCGTTCAAGAACTACGGTGCCACAGACAGACACAAATTTGTTTTTTTTTTATTAGTCTCTAAGACCAACTGGCACTGGGCCCGCGTGGTAGATTATAGCCCACTCCCTCTCACAGAGAGGAGGCCTGCGTCCCAGCAGTGAGAACATTTATATAGGCTTTCGATGATGATAAATCTCTAGTAAAACGAAAATAATATTCACATCCGCGGGTCCAATTTATTCGTCAAAGTTAGTGTTTATTTAGATATAATAATAATAACGCCACGACTTTACAAATTAACACTGTCAATGTTGCCATTATCAAGCCTGTATTATTGCCCTCTGGGGTCGTAAGGACCGAACTTTGACCCCTTTAAACTTTGTTTACCGTTGTTATAACGATTTCCTGATATTTGAACGTGATTATGATTATATCAGAACACAAACATGCCAAAGATGGTCTATGAATAGAAAATGAAAAAAATCAGTTAAATCTTTTTATATTTGAGGATAAACATTTTTTTAGATAAAAAAATATATAAAACACCCGACCCGGGTACGTCCTTAAACTACGTCCAGCCACCGAAGGACGGGCAGCAGCGTCCTTTGTAAACTTTCGGTGACCTTACTGCGATCCCCAAGCCGCCTGCCAAGCGTGGGGATTATGGCAACCCCCCCCCCCCATTATGATTGACAACAATAGCACACGGCCCCCAGTCCCCGGCAGCTCCGCTATTCCTGGTCTGGGTAGCGGATCGGGTAACGGCGGAGCAGGGGGTGCTAAGAATCCCCGGCAGATGCCCCGCTACCACCCCCAACGGACTCTGGCCCTGGCAACACACAACATCCGCACACTGAGGACCGATGAGAAGATTATCGAGCTGGAGGAAGAATTGAGCAAAATGCGCTGGGATATCTTGGGATTATCTGAAGTCCGAAGAGAGGGTCAGGATACGATAGTTCTAGATTCCGGCAACATGCTTTTCTACCGGGAAGGAGACCGTAAATCCCAGGGTGGTGTTGGATTTCTCGTCCGCAGGTCCCTCATCAACAACGTTGTGAAAGTCGACAGTGTGTCGAGTAGGGTAGCATACCTTATACTCAGAATAACCAACCGGTATTCGTTGAAGGTCATACAGGTATATGCACCGACCTCGACACATTCCGATGATGAAGTAGAGGCATTGTATGAGGAGATATCCGAGGCCATACATACCTCCGAAACATACTTCACCGTTGTTATGGGGGACTTCAACGCGAAGGTGGGCGCACGGAATGGCGATGAGTTGAGAGTGGGGCCATTTGGGTACGGGCAGCGAAACCATAGGGGCCAGCGACTGGTCGACTTCATGGAAAAGGAAGAACTTCATTTAATGAACTCCTACTTCCAGAAGCGGCCATCCAGGAGGTGGACGTGGATGAGCCCCGATGGTACTACCAGAAATGAGATCGACTTCATCATGACGACGAAGAAGCGAATATTCAGTGATGTCTCTGTGATCGCCAAGGTGAAAACCGGTAGCGATCACCGAATCGTCAGAGGCACATTGAATATCAATGTGAAGCTTGAAAGGTCTCGTCTGGTGAAGTCCACGCTCCGACCTGGTCCTGCCCACATCCAGAACCCCGAAGACTTTCAACTCGAACTGCACAATCGCTTCCAGTGCCTAACCGAATGCGAAACTGTGGACGAGATTAACAATGGGTTGGTGGAAACTGTCCAAGCTGTGGGGTCCAAGTTCTTTAAGACCCCGCGCCGCAATAAGCCTCAAAAGCTCTCGAATGGAACCATCAAGTTGATGCAAGACCGGGCCGAGATGAGGCTGCAATCTTCAGCTGACATGTCGGAATATGGCAAACTCAATAGACGAATCTCTAAATCAATGCGACGTGACCTGCGTGCCTATAGTGCGGCACGGATCAAAGAGGCAATCGAGCGGAACCAGGGCTCAAAAGTCTTCGCAAAGAATTCGTCTATTGGGCAAAGCCAAATGACAAAGCTAAAAACTAACGACGGCAGCATCATTTCGACGAAGCCGGAGATCCTGAGAGAGCTTGAGAGGTTTTACGGACAGTTATACACATCAACACGACAACCCAGTGTCGGTACAGTTCGAGACGCAAGAGCTAAACTGACTCGACACTACACTGAGGATATCCCGGACATCAGCCTGTACGAGATTAGAATGGCTCTTAAACAGCTAAAGAATAACAAGGCGCCGGGTGAAGACGGAATCACAACAGAACTTCTGAGAGCGGGTGGAAAACCGGTACTTCTGGTCCTCCAGAAGTTATTTAATTCCGTCATACTCGATGGTACTACGCCAGAAGCATGGCACAGGAGTGTGGTTGTTCTTTTCTTCAAAAAGGGTGACAACACCTTGTTGAAGAACTACAGGCCAATCTCACTTCTGAGCCATGTATACAAGCTGTTCTCAAGAGTCATTACGAACCGTCTCGAACGCAGGTTTGATGACTTCCAGCCTCCCGAACAAGCCGGTTTCCGAAAAGGTTTTAGTACTATAGACCACATACACACGCTCCGCCAGATTATACAGAAGACAGAGGAGTATAATCGGCCATTATGTTTAGCGTTTGTGGACTATGAAAAGGCCTTCGATTCAATCGAAACCTGGGCAGTATTGCAGTCCCTCCAACGATGTCATATCGACTATAGGTATATCGAAGTGTTGAAGTGTTTGTATAGAAACGCCACCATGTCCATCCGACTTCAGGAAGAGAGCACGAAACCAATCCAATTGCAGAAAGGCGTGAGACAGGGAGACGTTATTTCTCCGAAACTGTTCACGAACGCGTTGGAGGACGTTTTCAAGCTCTTGGAATGGAACGGATTCGGCATCAACATCAATGGCGAATACATCACTCACCTTCGTTTTGCCGATGATATAGTCATCATGGCAGAATCGTTGGAGCACCTCAATGCTATGCTCAGCGACCTCAGTATCGTTTCCCAACGGGTCGGCCTTAAAATGAACATGGACAAGACGAAAGTCATGTCGAATGTCCATGTGGCACCCGTACCGGTTGTTGTTGGGAATGATACTCTCGAAGTTGTAGACCATTACACTTACCTTGGACAGATTGTTCAGTTAGGTAGGTCCAACTTCGAGAAAGAGGTCGCCCGAAGAATCCAACTCGGATGGGCAGCGTTTGGGAAGCTACGTGATATCTTCTCATCGAGAATCCCACAGTGTCTCAAGACAAGGGTGTTTAACCAGTGTGTGTTGCCAGTGATGACATATGGCTCTGAAACGTGGTCTCTGACTGCTGGCCTTTTAGAGAGACTAAGAGTCACTCAACGAGCGATGGAAAGAGCTATGCTCGGAGTTTCTTTGCGGGATAAAATCCGGAACATGGATATTCGGCGAAGAACCAAAGTCACCGACATAGCTCATAAAATTTGCAAGTTGAAGTGGCAATGGGCAGGCCACATCGCTCGTAGAACTGACAACCGATGGGGAAGAAAAGTTCTCGAGTGGCGACCACGGACCGGAAGACGCAGCGTAGGTAGGCCTCCCACTAGGTGGACCGACGACATCGTGAGGGTCGCGGGCAACCGATGGATGCAAGTGGCGAATTGTCGTTCGGCGTGGCGGTCTAAGGGGGAGGCCTATGTTCAGCAGTGGACGTTTTCCGGCTGATGATGATGATGATGATGAAATGATGGTCTTCGGATAGTCTTGCAGAGGATAGAAATCTGGTGACAAAAACTAACACCAAATTAAAAAAAAAACAAACTAGATCGCTCTAATACTCGCCGCTTTAAAGGACCAATATTATCATCAAAACTGTGTGTTAGGATTTTCTCTAACCTATTTGCACTTTAATTGGAAACACTATTGACTTCTAGTCAATCTAAACACCTGGTGGCATACCAAGTCTTTAGTCGTGAGGCTGTGGAAAGAGACAGAGTTATACATGTCGTCTAGCGCCATCTCTTTCCTACAGTCTAAACTGGATCGCGTAAGAGCTCGTGGTAAGGCGTCTGATCGTGATCAATCAGTGACCTTATCCAGACTTTGCTGTATAAATAAAGGATTTTGCTTTGCAAGCTCGCATAAAACACATTGGCACAGATTTGACTGCTCCGCTGCGTGTCGCGGGTTCGATTCCCGCACGGAGTAAATATTTGTATGATCTACAAGTAGTTGATCTGGGTCTGGGTGTTTGTGTATGTGAGTTTATACGTATATGTTTGTTTAAACGCACCCACGACACGGGAGAAATTCCTAATGTGGGGCAAAGAAAAAAAAAACAAAAAAACCTAATTTCTAACATTTTCACATTGAAATCTAAATTCAAGACAAACAAAATATCTTTCTCTAAAATTCCAAAACCACGAACATTTAAAAACCCTAAAATGCTACAGATAAATCACGCAGAAATATTTCGACATAATAGCTTTAAAACGATCGCATTGGAAGTTAAAGAGCGAACTTCGGTCGTTGAGACCCTCGCAGCTAATAACGAGTGTTCGATAACAGTAGCGTTTTAGTGTTGACTTGTGAAGTTATACCATTTTGAATTTGTAGAAAGATAGTCTGATTGTGTTTTGTTTCATTTGTTGTTTTTTATTTGTGTTCCATAGATTTAAAAAAAAGTAGAACAGAAAAAATAATGTGGTACCTATATTATTTGCAATTTAAAAGATTCTTTTTAGAGCTGAACTTCGGTCAGTTCACACCGAGACGCGATTCGGCGTGACGTGACGTAACGATACTTCAAATGTGTATCTTTTCGTGTAGTAAATAAAGTAAGAATTTGAGTCGCTATTAAAATGCAGCGCGACGGCGGCGCGGCGTTTGGTTGCGACAGGTGTATCTTTTCGTAAAGGAAATAGAGTTATATTTTGAATAGCTCTATTGAAATGTGCGCGCAGCGTCACGTCTCGGTCTGAGCTAACCCTTAAGACGCGGACTGACTACGATTTTAATCACTTATGACCGCGTAAACTATTGTCACCACTATGGAGCGTCAATAAGATTGAAAATTGAAAAAATGATATTTGTGTTGAAATGTGACGTAAGCTGCGATTGAGCATTTATTTTACTGCTTTTCTTTAGATTATTTAAAATATAGACATACAATTAAATAATAGTTCGGTTAAAGTTTTAAAAAAATGGAAAACCTACTAAATTCTTAAAAAAAACTGTTGTTATCGCTGGAAATACAGAGAACTTCGACGTCAAAGTTTATTTTTGTGCTACAACTTCCCAATTTTTATTGGGAATATCAAACTCTTATTTATTATTCTGTTCGGTTTAAATTCTTCTTTATACCCTTCTCTGTTCACTGTATTTTTCGCGTTGCTTATTTTTATTACATTACGTCAGACTCGACGTTCTAAGAAACCAATTTTTGGGAATATTGAGATAAGACCGCGCCTTAAGCGTCCTGCAGACACACGCGATTAATCGCGCGGGGCGACATGTCGCGGTCCATTCGCAGTATTATTAGAGTGGAAATTAGCTTGGCTCGTTGTCGCAGCGCGATTAATCGCGTGTGCCTGCAGGAGGCTTTACTTACAAGTAAGTCAACCGTAACCACGGTTGACTTACTTAGTCGTAAGTTCGAAGATTAGAAAGTGTAATTTTTGTAGTTTGAGTATTATTGCTCACAAAATAGTGAAGGAAAACAACTTCCCTCTTTTTTTGTTGTTGTCTATAAATTTTATTTCAACCATAATTACAATATAGATTTCAAATTAAATTAAATCACAATTAAATTACATAAAGAAAACGATTAAAATACAAAAAAAAAGTAGAAATTAAAAATAAATGATTACATTAACATAAAAAAATATTGTAATTAAATCACTCTTTAGAAACTAAGAACTTGAACGTTTGTATAAAATGTCGTTTCGGCGTACAATGCGTACATGCTCTTAAACGCAGTCACGATCATAAATTATTTACACCCATTAAAAAGAGATTTTCTTGCGCAACAGACTTGTAAAACGACTTATTCCTTAAGAGTGCGATGTCAAAAATGGTATGTTCGTTCGTTACTACATACTTAAGGAGGAAATCGATGAAATGAATATTTTCGGAAGAATACGCCTTTAGAATGTTATATCAATGCTCAAACTCTGACTCAAATTACCTATTTATTTGAAATAGACCATTACATGCACTTTTGCATCCACGAAGACAAAAAGATGAAGTTTCAGGTACTATAGCCAAACAGCAGACGACAGCAGACGACAATCGTTATCGCTCAGCAGTCACTAATACATTTTCAACTTTATACCCCTGCGCGTGAAGTTGAGATCTATTGAAGTTTACAGATCGTTTTCGTTTGTTTCGTTCGTTATCGCTCAGCAGTCTTAAGATTTTTAACGTTATGCGCTAGTTATAAAGTTGAAAATGTATAAGTGACTGCTGAGCGATAACGATTGTCGTCTGCTGTCGTCTGCTGTTTGGCTATAGTACCTGAAACTTCATCTTTTTGTCTTCGTGGATGCAAAAGTGCATGTAATGGTCTATTTCAAATAAATAGGTAATTTGAGTCAGAGTTTGAGCATTGATATAACATTCTAAAGGCGTATTCTTCCGAAAATATTCATTTCATCGATTTCCTCCTTAAGTATGTAGTAACGAACGAACATACCATTTTTGACATCGCACTCTTAAGGAATAAGTCGTTTTACAAGTCTGTTGCGCAAGAAAATCTCTTTTTAATGGGTGTAAATAATTTATGATCGTGACTGCGTTTAAGAGCATGTACGCATTGTACGCCGAAACGACATTTTATACAAACGTTCAAGTTCTTAGTTTCTAAAGAGTGATTTAATTACAATATTTTTTTATGTTAATGTAATCATTTATTTTTAATTTCTACTTTTTTTTTTGTATTTTAATCGTTTTCTTTATGTAATTTAATTGTGATTTAATTTAATTTGAAATCTATATTGTAATTATGGTTGAAATAAAATTTATAGACAACAACAAAAAAAGAGGGAAGTTGTTTTCCTTCACTATTTTGTGAGCAATAATACTCAAACTACAAAAATTACACTTTCTAATCTTCGAACTTACGACTAAGTAAGTCAACCGTGGTTACGGTTGACTTACTTGTAAGTAAAGCCTCCTGCAGGCACACGCGATTAATCGCGCTGC
The DNA here is from genome assembly GCA_950005045.1 of Agrotis exclamationis. Taxonomy (NCBI): domain Eukaryota; kingdom Metazoa; phylum Arthropoda; class Insecta; order Lepidoptera; family Noctuidae; genus Agrotis; species Agrotis exclamationis. The sequence goes on along the minus strand of OX465429.1, from coordinate 14,763,263 downwards.
GACAACGAGCCAAGCTAATTTCCACTCTAATAATACTGCGAATGGACCGCGACATGTCGCCCCGCGCGATTAATCGCGTGTGTCTGCAGGACGCTTAAGGCGCGGTCTTATCTCAATATTCCCAAAAATTGGTTTCTTAGAACGTCGAGTCTGACGTAATGTAATAAAAATAAGCAACGCGAAAAATACAGTGAACAGAGAAGGGTATAAAGAAGAATTTAAACCGAACAGAATAATAAATAAGAGTTTGATATTCCCAATAAAAATTGGGAAGTTGTAGCACAAAAATAAACTTTGACGTCGAAGTTCTCTGTATTTCCAGCGATAACAACAGTTTTTTTTAAGAATTTAGTAGGTTTTCCATTTTTTAAAACTTTAACCGAACTATTATTTAATTGTATGTCTATATTTTAAATAATCTAAAGAAAAGCAGTAAAATAAATGCTCAATCGCAGCTTACGTCACATTTCAACACAAATATCATTTTTTCAATTTTCAATCTTATTGACGCTCCATAGTGGTGACAATAGTTTACGCGGTCATAAGTGATTAAAATCGTAGTCAGTCCGCGTCTTAAGGGTTAGCTCAGACCGAGACGTGACGCTGCGCGCACATTTCAATAGAGCTATTCAAAATATAACTCTATTTCCTTTACGAAAAGATACACCTGTCGCAACCAAACGCCGCGCCGCCGTCGCGCTGCATTTTAATAGCGACTCAAATTCTTACTTTATTTACTACACGAAAAGATACACATTTGAAGTATCGTTACGTCACGTCACGCCGAATCGCGTCTCGGTGTGAACTGACCGAAGTTCAGCTCTAAAAAGAATCTTTTAAATTGCAAATAATATAGGTATAAATGATTACATTAACATAAAAAAATATTGTAATTAAATCACTCTTTAGAAACTAAGAACTTGAACGTTTGTATAAAATGTCGTTTCGGCGTACAATGCGTACATGCTCTTAAACGCAGTCACGATCATAAATTATTTACACCCATTAAAAAGAGATTTTCTTGCGCAACAGACTTGTAAAACGACTTATTCCTTAAGAGTGCGATGTCAAAAATGGTATGTTCGTTCGTTACTACATACTTAAAGAGGAAATCGATGAAATGAATATTTTCGGAAGAATACGCCTTTAGAATGTTATATCAATGCTCAAACTCTGACTCAAATTACCTATTTATTTGAAATAGACCATTACATGCACTTTTGCATCCACGAAGACAAAAAGATGAAGTTTCAGGTACTATAGCCAAACAGCAGACGACAGCAGACGACAATCGTTATCGCTCAGCAGTCACTAATACATTTTCAACTTTATACCCCTGCGCGTGAAGTTGAGATCTATTGAAGTTTACAGATCGTTTTCGTTTGTTTCGTTCGTTATCGCTCAGCAGTCTTAAGATTTTTAACGTTATGCGCTAGTTATAAAGTTGAAAATGTATAAGTGACTGCTGAGCGATAACGATTGTCGTCTGCTGTCGTCTGCTGTTTGGCTATAGGGCCTGTATCGCCACATTTTAAATGTGAAAATATTACAAATTGTCCATTCCGATGCTTAGATCCCTATGAACAAGAATGAGCAAGAAAATCTATGAAAACTCTTCTAAATATTGAAACATAAACTAGATGTCATCATTACGCTATATCCCGATACATCTCTCCCACTTCTTAACAATTAAATGAAAGACGTGCAAAGCAATAGAAAAATGACAGAATACAAAGCAATAGAAAAATGACAGAATTATGTACATTTTTGTTCCCGATCGAGCAACACGTCAAAATACTGATAGGTGCTCAAACGGGAATATAATCGTTGTTCTAAACATAAAATGTCCTAAAAATCGTTGCTCAAACGGGAATGCCTCACTATTTTGATAGTTCAGTTTCAGCATCTATTCATGTAATTGTTTTTTTGACAGGTATGTACAGTCGGCTTCCAAAGTCAAGAGGTTATACATACCTACTATCTTGTTACAGTTAGCATGTTGATCATAATTATTTATTCACGCATTAAATACATATTGGTTCATAAGATACATAATTGCGTAACTCACCAGAGATACCTAATAAACACATCAACAAAACAACTTTTCAATCTAACCCTCAGGCTATAATCATAAATACCTTAACCCTTAACTGCTTAATAAAACCGGAATTAATTTGAAATCGAAGACGGTATCCCGAAGTTAGTCAACTACTGGAATGTGGGTGCATAGTTGCCAGTCTGCGGTCAGATGGTTGCATAGTTAGACTACCTGGTTCGGGATAAAGGGGGATTTATATGGAGGTTACTGTGGAAATTAATTACATATTCCAAACTCTAAGAAGATTTATACAAACTTTCATCCCCTATTTTATCCCCTTAGGAGTAGAACGTACCAAAAACCTTTCTTAGGAGTTGCCTACGTCATAGTAGCTTTATGCATGCAAAGTCTCAGCCCGATCGGTTTAAAATTGACAAAGTTACGTACAAACTTTCATGCCCTATTTTATTCCCTTTGGGGTAGAATTGATCAAAATCCTTTCTTAGTGGATGCCTACGTCATAATATCTACCTGCATGCCAAATTTCAGCCCGATCCATCCAAACTCTAAGAAGATTTATACAAACTTTCATCCCCTTTTTTATTCCCTTAGGAGTGGAACTTATCAAAATCCTTTCTTAGGGGATGCCTACGTCATAGTAGCTTTATGCATGCAAAGTCTCAGCCCGATCGGTTTAAAATTGACAAAGTTTCGTACAAACTTACATCCCTTATTTTGTCCCCTTGGGGGTAGAATTGATCAAAATCCTTTCTTAGCGGATGCCTACGTCATAACATCTACCTACATGCTAAATTTCAGCCCGATCCATCCAGTGGTTTGGGCAGTGCGTTAATAGATCACTATGTCAGTCAGTCATATTTAGTTCGGCTTCACGAAAAACGTTACGTTTTGTTTTGAGCACGGAATCTGGATCTCTAACAATCTGGTTGTCAGTATAATTAAATCACCAAATGAGAAACGAATCATTCATTAATCAGTTTCTAATTTCTAAATTAAATTAGCGCACTAAACTCAGCGCCATAGAAATCCAGCTTCAGTTTTCCGTGACGTAACAATAGATGCTTTAATATTTCCCTGTACAATCTGATATCAGATTTAGTTGTTATAGAGTTATATTCCCGACATTGTTGTGAATTTGTGTACTGTTATTATTAAAGGGATACTCTGAAACTGCGGATGCGTTGTGCTTTGGTTATGTTTATGTATTATTTTGGCGGGTATGTGTTGTAATGTAGACGTAGAATTGAATAGAATTTATGCATATTGAAGTATAAGCCCCTCAAGGTTACGCAAGTCTCCAAGATCTTAAGACTTTGGTATCCAGGCGACTATCGCAATACAGTTTCATAAAGGTTCGTACACAAGCACGCATCAATAAATACCAAAGTCGTAAAATATCGGAGACTTGCGTCGCCTTGTATACGGAAGGGCTTAGACTGGTCGGTCGTACATTTGTCAGCAGTGTGTAGTTGTATGAAATCATCTACTTGTTAAAAAAAATACTCGCACTTGGAAAAAAATATCGGAATTTCGGTCTTTTAGTAGCGCCAGAACATGCACTAAAGTACTACCGTTGGATGTTTTTGTACATATTTAAATTATTTTTACCATACTTGAGTACAAAAATGTAGAATGATTGACAATTTACTTGTATGCAATCCTAAACAACCTATAAAACATTTTAAAATTAATTTCTTTAAACAAGATTAATGGAAACTACTTTGTACCACCGGTTTGCAACACCTGAATTCGCCGCTACAAAAACAAACGCTTGATCGGCAGTGTGGACCAGATCGCGCCCGCCGCCGCGCTAGGCTTCCAGTGTGGACACACATTTTGTTTGACATCATTATCTACCAGTAATATAAACTTCTACTCACCTCGCCCGGAAAAGTATGATGATCAATCTGATGCTCGGACCCCCGGTTGTCTTCCATTCCATAATGGAAGTAGATTTCCTCAAACTGGTAGCGGTAGGAGAGTGGGCCTCCGCTGATGTTCACTTGGTGTTTCGAGTCCTTTTCCACGCGGAAGACCAGGGACTGCCCTGTATTTTGGAGGACGCCGCTAACCTGGTGAGAGAAATGGGTCTTTAGGAAGGTTTTTAGGTGTGATAAAGGTAACAGTCACAAATGAGGGGGATTTTGCAGGCCTCTGGCTCATAGGGTCTCGTAGACCCCTACTCGTAGTGGGTGTTGGCCCAGAAGTGTTGGTTCCAGGTGTAGGTTCAAACCTGGGTAAGTATCAATGTGTCTTTGTAATACTTCCTAAGTTTATCGTGGACACACACGAAAACATTGTGAGGAAATCACATTTAACCTTTTAACCGCGCGGCTAAATATCAGTTGCCGTGCCCCTAGCGCGCGGCTATGAATCGTCCTTTCCTCTTCTCCCCTCTTTCTGCTCCTTTTAAGCTCCGATTTGTTAAGTATCATGGTGTACAATAAAAAGTATTCTATCTGTCTATGTACATAAATAGAGAGATATAGAATAGATGCAATAAAATCGAAGAAAACAACAACAATAGTGAATATTCTCTGTCGCATAAATACGACACGGGCGGTAGGGGCATGGAAATATTTGTCGCATATATGCGACTCGCGCGGTTAAAAGGTTAATCCATTTTATCGCCTCTTTTTTATTTTCATACATTCAGTCCCGTTTAAAAACCTATTAATTTCTACTGTTTTCTGACGGATACAGTCTCCCAAAATCAAAAGAAACTATCGAACTGTGAAGTTGATATCTTTTGTCTTTCTCTGACTAGACACACCTACAATAACAAATGAACTCACCAGACGCCACTATCAAACTAACACCAAAATAATAATCAACACGAATTGGTATGAATCACACCCCCCGTGGGGTGTCCGCGGGGTGTCCGTGGGGTGTTCGTGGGGTGTCCTATCAATCAATGGGTCGCACCTTGATTAGAAGCTGGCAACTTATGCGCTTTGAGTGGAGATGATGTATGGCTTGTTGACACGCGATGAACAAAGCTGTAGAGGTGGTAGAAGTGGCGGGTAATTGGACGTTTTATTTTGGCGTTTAGGCTTCGAACCAGCTCAAATTCTCGGAGGATTTTCCGAAAATTTTCAAACAAACTATAGACTAAGTGGACCACCTAGAAAAGTAAGTGGACCCTTTCAGAAATATGTAGAAGAATTTTCCAAACTGGTCCAATCGGGGAACATACATAAAAAATATAAGTATTTCTTTCGCTTTTCCACGCACTTTATGGTCGTACGAATACCGTGACCCCGGAACGTAAAGGGCTATTAAAGTACACCGTGGATTTTAGTCAGTACAAGTCTAACAGTCCCTCCTGCTCTGCCCTTGGTGGGAGGACTCATTTGATGATTATACCACGCTAAAAAAAAAAAAAGAACCTTCTCCTTTTTTGAAGTCCGTTAAAACAAAACCCTACTTTCGAAAGTTCAAAATAAGTTATCACATCGAAAACTACGCTCAGCACATTTTCTAAAGCACATTCTGTTGAACCTAGATCTATGTAATTTGGTTGAGGGAGTGACTTGCCTTGTAGAAAATGTTTCGTAAGAGATACCCACGAATATTTTAGTTTCATAAGTTTCTGATTAATATGAGTATACATTATAACGTCTGATAGACGCATTGATTATGATTAGCAGTCCTGATTTCTTTTGGTTTGTTTCCAGTTCAGTTTTCTGAAAAACCCAACTAGAGCTCACTTCGCTCGCTTAATAAGTCTTAATAAAAAGACACAGAGGACTAAGTGTGCAAGACCGAGCGTAGCGAGCACGAGAACTTGGGGTACTCTGGTATCGACAGGATAGATCCGAAACGCGACTGACCGCGTGGCAGGGGTTAGAGTAAGCGGCTGAAGTGAGATGACGATGACCCTGTCCTACATTTTGTGTTAGATTACAGAAACAGAAGTCGAACACATATCATTATTTCTACAACACTTGAAACATAACTTGCTGAGCAATGAGCATTTATCTATTCTGTTATTTTGTTATACTGAACTATTTAGTTGTGTTTCTGGCGGGTGATTATACACAAGCCTTATAAATATAGTAATTTTAAAGAAAAAGTTTAAAATACTCTCAAAGCTAGGAGTTGAATGAGAGAGTCTGTGGCAAAGAGTTTCCCGTTGATGCAATTCTGAAGCTTTCCAATATCATAAATATAAATTGTTACATAATATTGAGTTATGCGCATAAAGTGGATTCTTTAAACTAGCTTAGTTTTTAATAGCAAAATTGAAAAGAAGTTTCATAACGAGACTATAAGCCAAGTATTTTAATATTAAAAGATTGATGATAGTAATTGAATCTTCTGGAATTATTTTCAGTCTAACCTAGTGACTGAGCTTAAAAGTTTTTTAAACGAAAATTACACTTTTGGTCGGGCTTACGGATGAACCTAATATTATACCAACATTATGCTTTTTGGTATAGCCCATAAGATTTATAACAAAATACCTCAGTCTTTCTAAACTCTGACAAAAAAAAATTAAAACCAGATTCGAGAAGTGACTAACAGACAAATATTGACTATGAAATTAATGACTTCTTAATGATTAAAAATTAACCTTTTGATTACCCTTTGATATTATTTTTACATTTTCACAATATAATATTTTAGTTCTATTGTAATGGCAATTTGCGTTCGTCAACTATGACATCATTAATATGAAAGTGTGTTTTTTTGTTACGCGTCTTCGTCTGAAGAGATTTTGATGACATTTGGTACAAAGAAAGATTGTACCCAGAAGACGGTCGGTAGACGGTTGTATCATTGACACATCACTTTGGGTCCTGCCAGAAAACCAGCGTTGTACCATAATTTTTTTTAATTTCAAATTTCGTTGCACATACTGAAAAAGGGTCCTAGTCTTTTGGCCTCGCACACTTTTTTGTTGTTTTTACTTTTTGCTATTTTCCTTCTTTGTATTTTTGTTTGTTCTGTCCTGTGTGTGTCAATAAATCCCTTTTCTGTCTTTCTTCTCTTAGCAGATCTTCTTGCATAAAATGTAAGGACGAAAAATTGACAAGGAGAGGCAAGCAAAGCCAAAGCTAGCCATAATAATATATCGTGACTGGTAAAGGAAGGCTACCATATGGCTCTCCCCTAATACGGCCCCATCGCAGTGTATGTTGCAAAAACGTGGGCGATATAACCCGATAGGACCGATAGTCTATCGCGGGCCGCATACATTAGCATCGCATTGGGCAAGCTTGTAACTCACTATAAATGAATAATTCCGCACGAATGGGTATATTCATTAGATATTCCGAATTAGCCCTTTCGTACAATGGTACTTGTATTTTGGCTTGTTGGGAGTTTTCGCGACTATGATGTTCGGAGATTTTCAGTAGTTCTAAGTACCTTTATTAGGGGTGGGATACTCAACTTCAAAAATCGAACCATCAGTTTAATTTTTCAATAGGTGCGTCCACATAGAGCGAGTAGTCTCGCGAAGCTGCTAGCTCTGTTTGGACGCGCCATTGTTTCTCGACCGAGGCACGAAACAATATACGCGAGCAAAACAAAAGCCGACACTGGATGGCTCGGGTCTATCGCCCGCGGCAGTGCGCTCGCTTTCCTCTGCCGAGATACGTCCACCACACTAACCGAGCTGCTTCGCGCGGCAAATGCCTCGCAAGGCTGCTCGTTCTATGCGGATGCAACTAATGAATAAGAATAAAATTAGCTTAAAACATAAACCGTCGTACCACAAAAACTTTTAAACGTCTGTTGAACACTTCAGATTATGACGTTGAAATAAGGTCGGTTTTGCAGTCACACTTTTTTTAGACAAGTGTTCAACAGATGTTTAAGTTTTTGTAGTAAGGCTGTTACGGTTCAAAATGTCAACACGTCAGATGAGCAGCGAATGTGAATAACATTGATTCATAATATTATATTCATGAAAAACATTTTTTTTCTTCTGTAGAAGCCTTTATAAAACGTGCCATAATGTCAGCGTACAGTGGCGTTTTTATTATTTTTAATGGATAATGCATGTCACTATTACTTGGATATCAATTATTTTTGTTAAACGTCATGTTGCTGGAATAATTAGTAAGGTTATAATAATATATTAAAAAAAATATAACCGACTTCTAAAAAAAAACAAGCACAAAAAAGGGTTAAATAACCTACCAAAAAACTTTTCTTTCGGAAGTCGTTGGCTTTGCTTTTATATTTCATTGACTTTTTTTGCCACCGACTTCCGAAAGAAAAGTTTTTTGGTAGGTTATTTAACCCTTTTTTGTGCTTGTTTTTTTTTAGAAGTCGGTTATATTTTTTTTAAAAAACTTTTTTATTTTACCCTTTTTAGTTTAAATATTCAACCCAAATTCTTGTCAAATACATTATTTTCTTACATATGCACTAGAATTTTACTATCCGTAGCACCGGTTATAACATCGCCCATGTACCCAATAAGCAAGAACACCAAAATAAATGATTTTTTTATAGGACCAAATGGCAGGTATACTGCATTTAACAATAACCCATAATTATGGGTGCAAAGTTCTCATCAGTATAAATGAATTAAGTCCAAATACAAGATAGCTGCTATAAACCGTTGAGGAGTTCCCTGAACTGTTCTTCGTCTTCATCATCAGAACCCTAATGACAGTTACAACCCATCTAGGTGTAAAGTTCTCATCAATATAAATGAATTAAGTCCAAACACAAGGTAGCTACTGTTAACCATTAAGGAATTCCCTGAACTGTCCTTCGTCTTCGTCATCAGACCACTAATAACAGTTACAACTCATCTAGGTGTAACGTTCTTATCAATACAAATTAATCAAGCTCAAACACAAGATAGCTGCTGTGAATCGTTGAGGAGTTCCCTCGACTGTCTCTCGGCTCCATCATCAGATATACTCCAGACCTTTATTAAATTGTAGTGCTTTGAAATACTTAATGAAAAAAAAATACTAAATCAGTTGATGCCTACTCCTTACTGTTAAGGAGTTGTACCTTCCATCATCAGCTCAGCTACATGAGATGACGATTACTATACGCAAGTCCTTAAATAACTTCATAAAATTTGCGAAAAACGGTGTGTCGGCCTATAAAATTCGAGGGTTGCCCTCGATTTCTCCAGGATCCAATCATCAGATCCCAACTTGGTGACTATGGGACCACCTCAGAAGCACCTCCTTTCGAACAAAAAAAGAATTTTAAAAATCGGTCCACAATTGGCGGAGTAATCGCGTAACAAATATACAAAAAAAAAAAAAAAAAAAAAACATACCGTCGTATTGATAACCTCCTCCTTTTTGAAGTCGGTTAAAAAGGGGAGTTTTGTGCCTGTTTTTGGGTAAGTTACTACCGTTTTGATACAACACCTATAGCTTCCGTCCACGTTTTGGGCTTTTCTTATTCTTATCACTCACGGACATAAAATTACCTTAAGAGGTTAACAGGGTCCTGGAATACAAATCGCAATTCAATGATCAGAAAGTCCCTCTCTTCCTAGCTAGCTCCTTAGATAAATAAGTACATGCTTTTATTACCTGATCACTTGTCCCTTGTACATCTTTGACAGAGAGGTCATATAATACAGGGAACCAACTTTATAAACCTAGCTATTTCATAAACACGTTTCATGGAAAATTTTAACAACTTAGTCGTTTCAGTCGCTAATGTTTTCGAATTGATTTCGTGGTAACATAATTATATCGGTTAGGTGATTCTCACACGACAACGCACCCACGTGAGGTCGCGCCACCTGGACAACCACAGTACAAAAAAAAACTTGAGAAGTGTCAAGGGACACCCGGATGGAACGAAGTTACTGTATACACTCAACAAAAATAATCGTCGCGACACCACACTGTTCAATGCGAAATAGAAAGACGAAACGAAAATATCTGGCTTGCTTTCTATAAGAGAGAGAGAGAGAGAGACAGACAGAGAAACATGCGCACGCCGCACGGCTTACAATAGCTTACTATGGCAAAAAGTGTCGTTACATCTTTTCGTCTTAATTTTTTCCATCTAGCCCCCTTTCGCAACGCGCGATAAGGAACTTCGTTCCAAAAATTATATATTTTTTCTTTAGCTAATTATAAATTTATTTTTAATTTCCTCGTATTCGTAATGAAAAGCAAAGTGTTTACCTCCGGTAAATTATTTTTTTAGCCTTCGAACCAATTAGCCAAACACCGTCTCGGGACTTATAAGTAACTTTCTCCCCTTGGATAACAATGTACTATTATTGCTTCGACATATAAACTTGGGTGGTGGGTTTTACAAAATTATGATCATTGTGGAGCTTGGCACAGTCGGGGGTAAGTACCTAATATATGATATAACTACAAAATCTCTAATATTTACAAGAGATAACAACTGAATATATAATTTTATTTGATATAACAATCTCTTAATATAATAAATGATTGACAGTATTTTATAATGACTAATTTCTATAATCATAACAATCAATGAATATAAAATCGTTTTGTATACCACTCAAAAGACATAAAACTTATTTGGTCTAATTTTTTTTTCTTCCTGGTATGTAATCTAACTCTGATGTACCTAGTAATAGTACCACCTACCATGAATGATCGACGGAGCCCCGCTTCGCGGGGCTCCTACTCCTGCATGCAAGGTTTAAAGTAACCTAACAAGAAGGGGATGGCGGGGTCTTTCAGACCCCGCCATCCCCTTCGAACCTAACCTGTCCGTGTCGGGGTGCCCCAAGTCCCGAGCTCGCTTCGCTCGCTCTTGCATTCTAGGTCAAATAACTGATTACTACCTGTCATGCTGGCTCGACGGAGCCCCGCTTCGCGGGGCTCCTATTTCTGCGTGCAAGGTTTAAAGTAACCTAACACGAAGGGGATGGCGGGGTCTTTCAGACCCCGCCACCCCCTTCGAACCTAACCTGTCCGTGTCGGAATGTCCCAAGTCCCGAGCTCGCTTCGCTCGCTCTTGGATACTAAATTTTTCTAATAACAATAGCATTCGTGAAGGCAAACAATCAAAGTCCAAAGGATAAGCCAAAGTCATCAAAGAAAATGGTTTAAACGTTAAATTATATGTTTCAAACGTTATCATAATGATTTTCGCTTAAATAAACGTTATATCAAATAAAATTATATGAAATGAGTTTTAGAGTAACACAAACATTATGTGTAAAGAAATTATATCAATCGTTGGGTATTTCTCACGTTGATTATATCATGTGAACGTTATTGAAATGAAAATATATCAAATAACTTTATATGAAATGAGACGCACCCCACAGTCGGCGCTCAGAGTCTTTGACCGACCATCGAAGTCGATAGCACACATGATCTCATGCTGCTGTTCATAGCTAAGCTGAGGTAAGACCCCTTTACAGCATTCCGTGGTGACTAGAGATCGTAGATATCTAGGGCAAAAAATAATTATGAGAAAAATGGGCAAACATTTGGCGTTTTGGGTATAAATGAGTTTCGACAAAGTAAATGGCCAGTCACTGGCGATAGAAACTTATAACTTTTTTAATTGAAAAAATAAAGCAGAAATGTAACTTGGCAAAAGCCCAATCAAATGGCATTTATTTGGCGTTTATGGGATTTACCGGGTGTTTATTGAATGCACCCAATAATATGTCCAGGGCATAAACCTATCTCTAGTCGTGGGTGGTAAAGAACCCTAAAGATCAGGCGTTTTTTGACGGTTCCCCTTGGAAAAAAAGGTTGCCTGTTTTTTATGTCGGTTAAAAAATCTAGTACTTTGAAATTTTCAGTAGTATATCTTGTAGGCTTATGGTAATGTAACAGAAAAGCATGTTAACTTGTAGTATAGCGGCTGGCTTACCATGTTTTAACATAGGATTAAAATGGACGCGGACCTCGCTAGTGTTAATGTTTTAAGGGCGTTCACACTGATCGAGCGGTATCGCAACATTCTTGAGCATTATTTTTAATCTCATAAACGCTTTTAGTACCACAAGACTGCCATATTCAAAATATTCAGAAACATAAGATTTTTCAAAGATTTTAAATAATTTATCACTATATTAATCATTTATGGATCAAAGTTATAAAATTTTTGAATTACTCGTGTAATTATAATTATGTCCCGTGTAGAGAAAGAGCAATAAAAAATGGAACAAAATGATTAATTACAGCGGACCAATCCTTTATTTGTGATGCAAATACGACAGAATTGGTATTTTAGTTGATTTTAATAATAAACAAAGGATTAACAGATTATAAATAAATCTGTTAATCTTTTGTTGTGTGTAGTAAATTCATTTAAAATAAAGCCGAGTTTAATTGTAACATGTAATAATGATTACTGTTCCGGTAAATTCCACAAGTAATCGCCACTACGGCTACGGTGTGAAGTGGCCTTTATACGTGCTCGTGATGTTGAATTTGCAACGCACACTGTAGTTTTTCATACTGGTTTGCGTGTGAATTTTTAAAGCATTTTTCTTATGCATCAGTAAATTGTGCGTGAAATATGATGTGAAATTACGTTGGCGATCGTGGACGGAGCCGTGGTTAAATATTTAACTATTTTTTTTAATAAGTTATCTCAAAGTACTTATGTTTGTTTAGACGTCACTCGCTTTTTTTTTTAAACGCACTATTTCGGAATTTCTTCTGTATAGTGGGTGCGTTTACAAACATAGATATTCACATACACGAACACCCAGACCCGGAACAACTACTTGCAGATCATATAAATATTTGTTCCGTGCGGGGATCAAACCCGTGACACGCACCGCAGCAGTCGATTGCTCAGCCACTGCGCCAACGGTGTAACGTTCTTCCGTCTATTTCCATTTTAGTTTAAAACTAGCTTTTTACCGCAGATTCGCTCGCAACCCCCCACTCCGTTTTAGCCTTTAACCATCTCTGAGTTCCCATAATATCTATCTCTACACTAAAATACTTACACAATTTTTTTTGTATTTTTCCTTACCTTATGTTTGTCAAACTGAATGTCCCTCAGCCAGGGGTCAAACAGTAACTTGTCGGGTTCTATGTTGACCGGGCTCTGTCGCCGCCCCTTGTTGCACATGCTCCATTGGGGGTTGATCAGACCCCAGAAGCCGGGACCTGGAGACAAATATAATTTAAGCCGTGGAGAACGGACAAAATAAGGGTCAAGAAATAACTTAGAAATAGTCATCAAAATAAAGTCTGCCGCGAGGAAATGTGGTCACGAGCAATTATATGTAGGTATATGTTTCCAGAAATGTATCATATCTAGGAATTGTATAAAACCCTTAGGAAATATAGCTATACAATTCCGAAGCTATATAGTAAATGTATAATAAAGTGTTTTACGTGTTACGGGTAGACGGAGCCCCGTTTGGCGGGGCACCTATTTCACGGTACCTCGGTGTGAGTTTGAAAAAAATAGTTCTTCGTTCGAAAACTAGAGGGTTTTTTTTTATTTCAATAACATACCATTTCCATAATATTTCAAGTACGCTGTACAGTAAAAAAAAAACGGAAATCTTGTGCCAATTAAGGCCTCAGATCACTGGACTCGTATTTATGAACAGATACTGAACGCAAAAACGTGTACAATATCTTTGTAAAAGCAGACCGGTGTCATTGACATTTTATACGCCATTTTTTATAGCCTTTATTTTATTCATTGGCAATCCTAAAGGTGCAGTCGTAAACCAAATTTTCTCTATTTTATTCAGCCTGGCAATTTTATTGACTTTAAATGAACGTACAATAGTTAAGTTATTTTTATATGTTATAAATCTGCAAGTTTAAAATATATACGTTTTGACAATAGATATAACGAAAACATGAAAAAAAAGTTACAGGGTGTCTTAAAATTCGTTGTCGCTGTAATCTTGAAAAGTGCACAGAATGGTCGGCAGCATTTGCCACGAATGGCAATGCTCATTCATTTGACCGAGAAATCGAGAAATGTTTGCGTTAGCTGAGCTAAAGACGATCCCAGAACGATAGGAATTTAATCGCATGACTGTCCAAACATGTCAGCGTGACATTGAAAATTAAAGGGCTACCTAAGGAACACCATGGATTAAAAAAAATAAAATAAGAGAGGTAAAAAAAAAGGAAATGACTTTGAAAGCATCATAGCAGGTGGCTTATTGTGTTTCTACCTATGGGAAAAGGGCGAGAATTTGAATGTAATTTCAATTAATATTTTCCATTTTTGGCTTTAATTAGTTTTAAAAAATGTATATAAATAAAACTTGCCCCAGAATTGCCATCGTTATCGATCCGATCGTTAAGATGGTATCGCGATAACATTCACTTGTCATCACATTTATGACACTCCCTACGTAATTAGGCTATCGACTGATTTTAATGACACCCTTTGATATATAGATAAATGTTTTATTCTTTTAAATTGAGGGTAATAATGACAAAAATCTACCAATTCAAAGACTTTTTATTGTTTTATTGGCCTTTCACCGGCTGTATTTTATTGCGTAGTTACACTAAATATTGAACAAAAATCAATGTCAATTAAAAATTTACGTGTATTTTGATACTTATTTATCTCCAAGATATTAAGCACAATTTTCTATGTCATGTTCTGCTCAGTGGAATAGTTTCAATATGTTTTATTTGTTTTTCTGATTTCTCTAAATACCTTTCAAACTATACAATGGATTGAAAAACGGTTTTTATATTAAAAAAACAGAATGATTTAAGGTGAAGGTTTACATACTATTATAAATACATTGCACCCATGCTAAACCGAGGTGGATTTCGATATATTTCAAGTGAAAAAAAAAGAAATTAAAACTGACCACAGTTTCAAAAATTTACTGCACAAAAATAGCTCTTCTTTTAAGTTAGTACGGTAAAATGTCGGATCAAATTCACATTATTCAACTACCCACCACAGTTTATACTATACAGGCTGATGTTAAAACAAATCAAAAGCAAATTATTAAATTACCCACAAATTCTAAAGAAATTAGTTTGAAACGATGACGAAACCAAAATTGCTTAAAACGTTATTCAAATGGAAGCTCATTCAACCCTATAATACAGCGCGATATCATTCAATGGGGATTGGGGACCGCAAAATTTGGTCACCATAGTGTATTGAGTCGTGGGTAATGCGTAGTGGATGCACACCCTACTATCGCCGACAAAAGTAGGTTACTACTACTGAATGATTCTTCGCGTTACACAGCAGTTAAATATATAAAACATTCTGTAAAAAAAGTAACATAACATTGCGTAACATTTGCTACAATAACAAAACATTATGTTATATAACATTCTCTAACTTTTTTTTTTATCGTGGTAAAATCATCAAATGAGTCCTCCCACCCCGGTATGGGCGGGAGGGACTGTCAGACTTGTATTGACTAAAATCCACGGTGTCCTTCAATAGCCCTTTGTGTTCCGGGGTCACGGTAATGAGATAAGTCCCGCGACCCCGGCAGGCTTTGGCCCTCTAGAGAGGGGGCCCCGTCATTATGCTGACGCTCTTTGAGGCGCGCGTGGAACACAACACGCCGTCGTCCCGGGCATGGTCCATGGCCGGGCGGCGAGTTGCCCTTTACTCGCCGCCCGCATGCCCGCGCCTATGTTGGCCGGAGATCGTCTTGCGACGTCCGTCGCCGTGGGCGTCCACCACCGAACATTCTCTAACTTTATAGAAAAATCGGATGTGAGACGAAAAAGCGCGCGCGCGCACCTTTGCAGTTTTACGCGGCTCACAGCTGATTTCTGTTTATATTTTGTTGGGAAAGTTTTTTTGTTATCAAGAGGACAATCACGTGTTTAAGCGTGGTCGAGCAAAGTCACGGGCAAAAGCTAGTAAGTCAATAAACCTATGTATGCCGTCATATCTTTTTTACGGTTCTAATCCATAATCCAAATCTATTCAGTAAGTTAATCCATCCATCCTCAAAAAGTCCACATTTACAGTATACAAGCTCTTGCCAGCCGGCTACACCTCGTAAATTATCCCACGGGAAGCTAAAATCGTGATAAAAACTAACCTACATTTAAAAAATATAAAAAAAAAATACGTGTGGCACTCGGGGACTGCCGCGGTAAAGCTATTGCATAGCATTTTTTATCAACTTCATCATCATCATCAGCCTATAAATGTTCCCACTGCTGGGACACATTTGTCGTCTCAACAATCATACTGTATTCACCAATATGATATTATTGATTGAAAAAAAAATAGCATTATTTAAAAGAAGAAACGGTTAACTTATGTTTCGAATACAGTATTTGCCTAGAAGATTGATCAGATTTTTTTGAAATCATACGTTTTCCTTAAGTTTGCCATTTATTATGATTACTTCCCAGAATTTGATCCTTATTAGCAACACTATCGAATGGTGTAACAATACAGGGTGTGGTGTTTTTTTCCAACATCAGCGGGTTCGATTCCTGGCCAGGATTATTGATTTTTCTAAAATCCAATGATGGAGTTTTAGTTTTCGTCTAAATCGGCCTCGAGACTCCTTAAAACGTTTTTTGATATTCCTCATGGTTTAGGATACTTATAGCCATCCACGCCCAGTTGAAAAATTCACCCTGTATATTATTAATAACTAGTAAGATAATAAGCTAAATTAAATGAGATACTACATTTTACAAGGTACTTAAAAGTATAAGTTGATCATTATGCCCCTCTATCGTTGACTGTACCGCGGTAACTACATCGGTCATCATTATCGGAGTGGGCACATCATTAGCCTAATGTTGGCTGGTTTTCAGTATTTTGGTGACGAGTATTTGCTTTGATCGACAAAGTTGCTGTTAACGTTAAGTAATATCGATATCGATGTACGGAAGAACTAGTTTACTTTTTTTTTAAACTTTGCCCCACACTAGGAATTTCTCCTGTGTTGTGTGGGTGCGTTTACAAACGCAGAAACTCACTTATACAAACACCCAAACCCGGAACAACTACTTGTAGATCATACAAATATTTGTTCCGTGCGGAAGTAGAATCCTATCAGCCTTTCTACAAAAACTTAAACATCTGTTGAACAGTTGTCTAAAAAAAGTGTGACTGCAAAACGGACCTTATTTCAACGTCATAATCTGACATTTTTTAGACAAGTGTTCAACAGACGTTTACAAGTTTTTGTAGTACGACGGTATAACTTTATTTTAAACATGTACCGCCTTACCACAAAAAGATAAACACCCTTTGAACGCTTGTCTAAAATAAATTGCAACTGCTAAACGACCCTTACATCAAGGAGAAATGTCGTTTTGACGTTGTCAATTTTTTAGACAAGTGTTCAACGTGTGTTTAATTTTTTTGTGGTAAGACAAGGCACTGTCAGACTTGAATGTTATGCCTTTGTCAAACTGACAGACGAACCGAATCCGTGGCGTAGCGTTTTTGTTTGTAATGTCTGGAATTGTTTGAAGCCTGTCACATAGACTATCAGATCGTTTTCATTTTTTTATATGACAGGATTCGGTTCGGTTCGCTATCGCCTGTCTGTTTGACAAAGGCCTAAAGGTGAGGCAAAACGAGCGTAATTTTGTTAATCGTGAGTCGCAGAATTTCGGTCGCTTTCATAGAAAACGTCTTTCGAATTCTCTAATATCTAGGAAATTGTGTCAAAGAGGTTGATATATGGATAACAGTGCCAACCAATTCAATGTTCAATTATAACATGTTTAATTCTGACTTGGAAAAAGTAGACAGGACAGGGGGGTATTACAACGTCTTAACCAGGCTTGTTTCAGTGAGTGAACGAGATGGCGCTAGACGACTTGTATAGCTCTGTCACTTTCACACGCCGAAACAAGCCTAGTTTTAAGATGTTGTAATACCCCCCCTGGACAGCTCAGATAGCCGACAGTCCCATTTTTGACTTGAAACTTTCGTTTTGGTTTTAAAAATAGAAACTTCTGAATAATCATATTCACAAAAAAAGTTTGCGATCACTAGCAAAAGCTGATATATTTTCTTTAAATTTTATGGAAAAACAATTGAAATGTTTTACTGGTTTATGTTTTAAATCAATATTTTTAAATAAAGAATCTAAAAAGAAGAAGAAATCATAACATAACTGTAACAAAAAAGATTTTGATTTTTCAAAGTGATTGCAAACTTTTTAGGATGTGTATGTGTGGTATGTGTTAGTCGCTGTCCTAAATTATTATAGCAATTATAGGTCTCGCTTATGCTAGCTATACACCATACTGCCTATCGTCCAATCGGCATGACGCTGCCGATTGGGTCAAATTGGCAGTTTGTCCATATACACCATACTGCCGTATTCGAATACTGCTGCCATATACACCATACTGCCTATCGTCCAATCGGCATGACGAAGGTTTGATCAAACTTTCAAATCGGCAGCGACGTTCAGATGTTTTAGCCGTTTTGGGAATTTTACTCGTGTTAAAGAAACAAAAAAAAACAAAAGTTCAAGAAGAGTGGTGCAAACAGTGATAGGCTTGATCAAATCGGCATGAATAAGCCTATCAAATTTAACTGTCATGCCAATTTTATAGATTCCACGCCCACACACGGTCAATTCTAATTGATCCAATCGGCATGACACTGCCGATAGGCAGTATGGTGTATGGCTAGCTTTATGATCACGACGTTAGCGTTAGCTCGTATAAAGAGTAACTAACAGCCATCCATCTATCCACGTAGTCGTAAAGTAAACGGGAACTTTGACTTTTATTTGACGGATAAAATTAGTTCCTCGTTCGCTCTCTAGGGGAGCTTTTGCATTTTCCATACAATTTACGTCGTTATACTTCAAGAACGCTTTACGGACAAATTAAATACGTAGAATTCATGCTAGGGTCTGTACATAGTACAGATTTATCAAATGGAAAAGAGTACCAAAGTCATAAAATAAAAATGTTTTAACTTACATAAGTACAATAAAGCTTACCAAATGTTTGGGTTTGTAATGCGATCATCTAGAGAATTTCGACGGCCTTCAACTTACTTAAATTTATACAAATCTATAATTCGCCCACAGCTAGAGTACGCTGTACCTATTTGGAACCCCTTCTACAAAAAGTACTCCGAAATCATTGAGCTAGTTCAAAGAAAGTATCTCCGCGCCATGCACTACAGATGCTTCCGTAAAAAAATATCATACCAATCCCTACTTAAAAAATTCGACCTTTTGACTTTACGCTCCAGACGCACTCTTCTTGAGATGATGACACTTTTTAATATATGTCGTAACAAATTTGACTGTTCTACTCTGGTAAATAGTTTGTGCTACCTGGTCCCTCGTACAGTGCACGGGCGTGAGTCCCGCTCTAAGCGATTATTCGCTGCTCCATTCTGTCGTTCTAATTCGGGAGCTCGCTCACCGCTGCATCGTTTAGTTGATACTTATAATAATCACTTTTCTTCAGTTGATATAATTTTCCTTAGCAAGGTATCATATAAAAAGGAAATCTATAATATCTTAAAAGACCAACATTAGTCATTGAGGTTGTGCATGTTGGCTCTTGGGTCGCTTAACCCTTAAAAGGTTCTCAAAGAACTAATTAAATAAAAACTAATTTCTTCTTTTAAATGTCACTAAATATTCATTTCATGAAAGTACATTATTATACACAAATAAATATAGTTGGGCGACCTATGGCACTAACAGTACATTTTATTAATAGTACAGTATCGGCCACAGATTTCTTGAATTTGTGTCTTTTCCTTATTTTTCAATATTGTAAAAATCATGTAATTATAATTTACATTAGGTTAAGTTAAATTGGTATTGTCTTCACTAACAGCTAGCTATTTTGTAAAATAATTTGTGGATATCGTCGTTAGTAGTGTATATGCTACTCTTGTTAACAAAGTATTGTGATTACATTATTATACGCTACTGTTTGTTATCCCTAATGAAATAAAATAAAATAAAATAAGTACATAAACACAGAATTATTAATGCATGAGCTAACAAATGAGTTATCCGTTTAAAATTTTAAGTATTTAATTTATCAAAACAATATTATTTATACATTTATTCATTTTCATAATTCACATCATAATAGACTTTAATGATTAAATCATAAATATTACAATGCAATTTAATTTGTAACTTAAATTGTGTTTATTAATTCTTGATTCATGGTTTTCACAACAACTGTTTATTAGATTAAAAATTTCATTCAGCTTAGTTTAATGGTAAAATGGAAATAAAATATTTCAACATTTGTTTTTAAGTAATAAATAAATTACTGAAAATATGCAATGAACTAAAGAGGAACACATTTTTTTCATGAAAAGTTAGAGCCTGTGCCGTAATAAAATAGTGCACACATTTCTTTTCACAGCGTTAATTTTTACGAATCCACCTTTACACTGCCCACAAAAACATAAAAAGAAATCTCCAAATTCCGTTGAAAATAGATAAGTACATCCAAATTTCGGGTCGAGCGAACATCGACTATCCAATATAATGACATGGCTGAGCGCGCATTATCATTAAGATGTTATCACTGATCATTACCGTTCTTCCATTATATGGGTATGTTACTATGACCCCAATATTCATGCCATTGAGAATATGTGACTGTGATTCCACCTGTGTGACGTAATAGGATGACCTTTTCGCCCTTGGGTCAAAAGAGGTAATGTTTTAGTACTTCAAAGAGGTTTTGAAGATGAATTGGCTGTTTTATTCAAGTCAATTGGAATAAATACGTATTTTAGAGATGAGGAGAGGGTGGAATCCACCCACCAGCGGTCGCCCCGGGTAAGGCTGCGTTTCCACCAGAGATGTGCGAGAATGCGTAGCGAGGAATGTGTTAGTAAAGAACCAATAGAATCGCTTCATTTACCTCGCCTCGGTCAGCACAGCTCTGGTGGAAACGGCTCAGCGGAGCTAGATTTTTGCGCATACAAAATAAGCGAGGGATTTGTGCGAGGGATGTGTGCGAGGGATGTGTGAGTGGGATGTGTTGCGAGGGATGTGTTGTGTCTCCGCTCCCACTACACCGCACCCTCGTCGACACATTTCACAGCTTCGCAACGCATCCTCGCACCACACATTAATGCGCATTTTCACAGCCCCGCTAAACACATCCTCGCCTCGTAGGCTCATTTTCATCGCACAGCTTTGGTGGAAACGCCCACATATTTTCACAGCACAGCTAGACATCCTCGCACGACACATTTCCATCGCACATCTCTGGTAGGAACGCAGCATAACGGCACTACAGGCTACCTGATGACTTATCATAAGATTTCAGCGTACTTGAAGTATTTACTGCGCTTTTTGTATGGAAAAATGAAAAGACGCCTCCATTTTACAGATGAAGAAGTAATTTTTTCATCCAGTTTACTTTAAAACGGCTGAGCAATCCCACCAGTGTTAGAACTCACCAGGCGCAGGAGTGTTCCGTCTAGGCGAGCTCCGTCTTAGGTCTTATAAGCCAGATTATTGCCGAGCAAACAAATTGTAAAAACAAAAAAGGTGTACTTTTAAAATACGAGTATGATGTGAAACGAAAAACCAATCTATAATTACCCAATTAACGTTATAAGTACATTGTCATGTTAAATTATTAAAAGTGAATCATGCATATGACGCTCTTTACAGTAATTAATCACATAAATTAAATCAATACTTTCACAACGTTTTATATTAAGTCATATATTTGGATAGTTGCGTCTGAACTGTAAAATTTGATTCCGCCTGATCTTTTCCGTCATCAGACTGCAAGACGTACGACATTGCGTCATTACATTAGGTAGGAAGCGTTTTGCCCTGGGTGTCACCACTGCGAGGATCGCCCGGAGGACACGGTGGGGCATACGGTGCAGGACTGCCTCACTTGGGCAAAGCATCGCCGTGTCCTCACGGGGTCGATAGGCGGCGACCTCTCGCGCCCTGCATTAGTCGAGGCCATGCCGCGGGGCGAGACAGAATGGGAAGCGGTCGCGAAAAAACATTTTTAACCGACTTCAAAAAAGGAGGAGGTTCTCAATTCGGTCGGTATGTTTTTTTTTTTTATGTATGTACACCGATTACTCCGAGGTTTCTGGTCCGATTAGTGTAATTCTTTTTTCGTTCGATGCAGTATACTTGCAGTTTGGTCCCATAAAAATTTCATCCAATTTGGTTCAGAACTTTTTATTTTGTGAGCATTTTTATTGATGGATGATGTGATGATTTTTACTATTTTGAGTGTTTGTTACGCGATTACTCCGCCAATTGTGGACCGATTTTCAAAATTCTTTTTTTGTTGTACGAGGAATAGTTCACTTTAGGGAACACTGCAAGTTTCATCAAAATCGGTTCAGCAGTTTTTGATAGGGAATTTTATTAGCTTAATGTGTACATGAGCGATGTTAATACCAGTGCTAAGGATTACCAAATTCTAGTGCACATGTAAGAAATGATGTATTTGACAAGAATTTGGGTTAAATATTTAAACTAAAAAGAGTAAAATAAAAAAAAAAAATTAGAAAAATTTAACCGCCTTCAAAAACAACCACGAAAAAGGGTAAAATAACCTACAAAATAACTTTTCTTTCGGAAGTCGGTGGCATAAAAGACAACGAAATAAAAAAAAACAAAGCCACCTACTTCCGAAAGAAAAGTTATTTTGTAGGTTATTTTACCCTTTTTTGTGGTTGTTTTTGAAGGCGGTTAAATTTTTTTTTGAACTGAGTTTTTATGGCTGATAAGGCTTGAATTCCTGTAACGCTGTCGTCAGTTGCGTACTGTCGGTCGCGTAAGGTCGGTCGCGTATGATCGATCGCTTAAAGTCGGTTTCGTATTTAAGTAGGAAAAAGTGCCGCAATATGCGCCGCTGACGTTAGCGTTACAGTATGGTGATCTATAGAACCGATAACAGGAATTCAAGCTTAAAAATCTGTTTTAATATTACAATTAGCTCAAATGTACGAATATATTGGGAAAATGTTTAATGTTCCGTTTCATAGGATTATATCTAATTAGCTATTGATCAGAAATATGTCAAATTAGTGATTATGATAAGAGAATACCTAATAACCGTTCGGTTCATATCTGATTGCATTTTGTGTGTTGAATTTCAAATTTTCTATTCATTACCAACTAACTATTGCCCGCGGCTTCATTCACGTTAATTTAGAATTAGACCGTCCATGGCGCTGTCTATTCATCATCATCATCATCATCATCATATCAGCCCGGGATCACCCACTGCTGGGTATAGGCCTTCCCCTTTTTATGCCATATCTCTCGATTCTGCACTGAAAAAAATAAAGCGAGACTTTCTACTGTTCTTAAACAGTAAAAAAAAACGGTTCCGGGAACTTATTTATACGTTAAAATAATTGATTACGGACAGTGCACTGAAATGGGCAAAAACAGTAAAGAGCTAAACAGTTATTTCAACTGTATGAACATTAAAGTCTACTTACAGTAAAGAGTTAAACAGTTATTTCAATTGTTTGAACATTAACGTTAACTAAAACAAGCAGTAAAAATAACCGACCAGTAGCAAATGCACAGTAAAATCTACTGTTATAACTCAACTGTTTTTTTTCAGTTAGTTTTACTGCTTTGGACAATAGGCTCTATTTTTTACTGTCCAAAACGGTGAATATTACCGAAAAATCGGTTGGTATTACCGATTTTTTTTTTCAGTGTGTGCGTCTCTTATCCATCTATTCCCCGCGATCTTGACGATATCGTCAACCCAACGGGCTTTTGGGCGGCTCTGGTTTCTTTGGCCGAACCTTGGCTACCATTCGGTCAGAACCTTACTCCATCTGTCATAATTATCTTCGTCTTGCCAGATGCCCTGCCCAACTCCACTTGAGGCGCTGTCTATTGTCAAACATGAACGTTATTGCTGTTTTTCTCGGAAACAGTACTTTTTATTCGGGATAACAGAACCCTTTTTGTGCATTTCTGTACACCTGACAACGTTTATGCAAAATTACAAAATCGGTTCAGTGTTTTAGGCGTGAAAGACAAACTATAATATTAGTTTGGACATTTCAGTTGAACATAACTGAACTATGAAATGTCTAGTAGGTACGGTATTAATTTAAAAATGAAAACAATACTGACCTGATATCCCGTCGTAGGTCCACCATTCTTCCCAGCTACCGGAGATGTCTGTAAAAACATTGCAAAATTAATAAAGCTTTTTGGAAATTGATAAGAGTGTCAGTGACAGGCAACACGTGGTTATCTGACAGGGATACATAGGACACAGAGGACCAAACGCCTGCCAGGTGCAAAGGACTGTCTAAGCAGGGTATCGTGCCCGTGCCATCATCATCATCATCATCAGCCTATAAATGTTCCCACTGCTGGGACACAGGCTTACTCTCTGTGAGAGGGAGTGGGCCGTAATCTACCACGCGGGCCCAGTGCGGATTGGTAGATGTCACATGTCTTCGAATTTTTGGTTCTAGGACATGCCGGTTTCTTCACGATGTTTTCCTTCACCGTTTTGAGAGCAGTGGTGTTGAAATAAATTACACAAAGTAATGCGCCTGACGGGGTTCGAACCCACGACCTACTACTCGTAAGTCGAGGCCGATACCACTGGGCCACCACTGCTCTCGACCACCACTGCTCTCCCCGTACCATAAAGGGCAAGTAAAGGAATACGGTGGAATTTAGTAAATACGAGTCTGACAGTCCTTTCTCGCCCTACCCAGAGCGAGAGACTCATTTCATGATTT
Source organism: Agrotis exclamationis (assembly GCA_950005045.1). NCBI lineage: Eukaryota > Metazoa > Arthropoda > Insecta > Lepidoptera > Noctuidae > Agrotis > Agrotis exclamationis. Next base: position 14,738,587 of record OX465429.1, on the reverse strand, counting down.
TGCCACTTAACAACGTAATTGCATGTAGGTACGAGTATAAAGCCTCAGTCGCAAAATTTCCCTTTCGCAAAATGTCCACAGGTAGCAAAATGTCCCTTTCGTAGAATGTCCCATTAGCAAAATGTTCACAGGTAACAAAATGTTCTTTTCGTAGAATGTCCAATCCGCAAAATGTCCACAGATAACAAAATGTACCATTCACGAAATGTCCACAGGTAGCAAAATGTCCCTTTCGTAGAATGTCCAATTCGCTAAATCTCCCTTTCCCAGAATGTCTCTTTCATTTGATTTCGTTTTTATGAATAAAATCTGAATTGTTATAAAACCTCACCTTTGACGGAGACACATAGCAGGGTGAGAATGAAGAGCGAACATTGGTGCATCGTGTTGATGCTGCGGTCACGCCGGACCACTCATCTGGCTCACACTGCTACTGGAACAAGAGAAATAAAGATTTTAACATACCTATTGTCCGCTGAAGAATTATTGGGACACTTCAAATGTCTCCTAGAAGATTTAGCCGGGGTGCTAAGACAGGAAACCTCCACGTGCACCCGTGGACTGGAGTTCCCTCTCGGATACGTCCGGGGGGAAGACCAGTTTTTCGGGCCGGTGCACCCTGGGATGCGGGCAAAAACTCTCCTTAGGCACTGTGTGCCTAAGGGGTTTCTTTGCCCGTATGCAAATAGCCTGTCGGGTGGACGCTCCAACGCGTGTCCCTCTGAACAGCAGAGGGCACAGCGGCGGAGCGGGCTTGCGGACGGTGAGTAATGGGTATGCTCGCCGTCCGACCAAGGACCAAGCCCGGGTCGGTGACGCGTCGTGTTTCACGCGTCACCGACGGGGCCCCTTATGGGGCCAAATGCCTGCCGGGGTCGCGGATTTTTCTTAATCCAGGATACCGTGGCCCCGGAACGTAAAGGGCATCTGACGGAACACGGGTGGATTTTAGTCAGTAAGAGTCTGACAGTCCCTCCAGCCCCACCCAGGGCGGGAGGACTCATTTGATGATTTTGCCACCCTAAAAAAAAAAAAAAATAAAGAAGATTTAGCCCCTTCGCACATGGCGTCGTATCGTAAGCGTATCGTAAAACGCGCGTAGTACGAGAGCAATACGAGCAGGAACATATTCAAACAAGTCCGCACACGAGGCGGTGCGCGCCTCATACGTATCGTATGAGGTGTTCATTGTCATTACGATAGTCGTAGAGTACTGGGGTAAAAAAGGAAGCGACAAAAAAAAATAATGAATATGTACTGCAGAAGTTATAGAATTTCTGAGCCTAATCGAAACATTTCCTTGCCTGTATCCCTATATAATCATTCATTAAGTGATTACTCTAGGCAAGATGTAACGGAGAAAGATAGATGGATCCAATGAGCACGTCGGTTTCTACTTCCAACGAAATCAAATAACAAGAAATCCTCTTCGTCTGAAGAGAAGGTAAGGTCGTATATAAATTCCCTCGACGCGTCTAGCGGCCGAAGGTACAAAAATAGTCAATTTATAGAGAACGGCTATAGGCTATATATCATCACGCTAAGGCCAATAGGAGCGGAGCGCCAATGAAGAATGCTTCAAAATCCGGGTTAAATTTAACGTTAGCCCAAAGTAACTACTAACAAAATTCCACGCGGACGAAGTCGCGGGCAAAAACTAGTAGAAAATAACATAGCAGGACCGCACTCATAGGCATTGGCTGTGTCCAGCAGTGGACCGATACAGTTTAACAAAGTTGTTGTTAGATCTACTCGTAAATTTTTCAAATTTTTAAATTCAACCAAAACAAAATTCTTCTGTAATTTGACTAGGCCCGTCGCTTGCATGTTCAATGCTCATTAACACTGTCGACTCATATTTGTCTTCAGTTAATAGCTAATTGCAGCGAACTAGAAATTAAAATAGTTTTGTTTCAGTTCAGTAGTTTACTGCTAAAAAGTTTCCGGCCCGAGTACCAAATAATCATTATTCAACCAAATCAATAGTATGGTAGGTACCTATCATACGTTTTGTATGAAACTAACGAGCAATTTCACTTCTTCGCGTTATATTTTAGCTATAGAATAAGGCGTTTTCGTCTAATGTTTCGTGGTTCATTCAGATCCAACCTGTCCCTTGTTATCCTCCCTCAGTGACGCCTTAAGCAGAGATCCGTACCCCACAAGGAGGTGCCCTTAGCGTGTGGTCACTTAGTTTGTAGTATTTTAGTTGTAAGCCCCTGGCTGGAGGCCTTAGAGTCATTTAAAGCATCCACAGAAAAGTCCGGTTAAGCAGCTCACAATCTCCTCTAGGATGACCTGCGAGATGCCACCCAAAAGTAAAAAAATAAAAATGTTATAAGGTACTGGATCATTACCAGATTTTGAAGTAAGTTTTATGTTTTAGGCTGTCATTCAAGTTTCAATTTAATCAATTTTTCAATTACTTCAAGTTATCTAAAAGTTGTTAATCACTGAATGTGTGTTTTCAAAATTATATAGCTTTTTGTGCCGGCTTTTATAAATAGACTGACGCTGATTCTTTCTTATCCATAAAAAATTGACTCTAATGTCACAGGGATTTCATCCAATAACAATCAGTCTTAATTATCTTACTCAAATCCAAATCCCCAATTTACTAGCTTATCCCTAAATAACCAACGGTTTCCTTCAGGATCCAGTCCTTATCTAAAGTCCTGGTTAAAAAGACACAACATTGTACGAAGGAAATTACCGTTTTTATCTAAAACTGGCAATCTCGTTGATAAGGGTAATGTTGTCTGATATCCCGGTTTTCTTTGCTAATTACCATCGAACTAAATACTTGAGGATTATCTTAATGTTGTTCTTTACTTGAAGATTGTTACTGGTAGCTACTTATGGCTTATGTTATCCTGGTACTAGAGAAAAGATTTTAGTGGTAAAATACCATATAAATAAGGAGATTTGTACACCAAAATTCACCAGAATCGGTTAAGCAGGTTACGTGCCTAAAACAAACTGTCTTTCACATTTGTAATATTAGATTTAGGATTTACTTTAAATTAAAGATTGGAGTCCACCTGCATGACAAATCACTAAAATGGATTTAGCAATGTAAGAACATTCTTCATCTTTCTATTTCCACGCTTTGTTTGAATACGATAAAGACACTAAATTAATACAACATAAGTTTGAACATAAGCATGCAATGCAAGTGATTTGTGATACTAGGCTTGCAGTGCACTAAAGATCCTGAATTTTCCCTTAATTACAGAGGTCTGCAATAAGTACTGCCTTTGTTTGTTTCAAACAAGAAAGAGAGAGCAGGAAGTGTGAAGAACATAAAAAGTATCTCTATTTTTTACACAAGTAAAAGTGTGTATAACCACCAATTCGTCGTGTGCAATAAAATCCAATCTTATACAATGTTAACCCCACTTAATAAACACAAAAACGCAAAACAGCTATCAATCTAACCCTCAAACAGCAAGGTAGTGATCACCCACTCAAAGTCAACCCTGCAAATCTTCACGGTGTTGAGTCGAGGGGTGCAATCTTGAGTCGTTACCCCCACCCACGTCCGGTTGCCCCGATACCATCAAACTTCCGATGCTCAAGATTCACCCTTTAACGAGCTTCACTATCATTTTGTACCCATTTGTGTACTACAAAGCCATATATTGTGTGTAATCGAAATTTTACTGAATGACGGATAAATACGTATGTCGAATTTCAATGTAATTTCGATGAAACCGTGTTTTGCTTTGTGATCATTTTACTAGTATTTTGTGTTGTAGGAAATAGGATACTGGTTAGGTTAGTGGTTAAATTTAAATCGTTTATTTTGAATGTTTAGAATTCATCTATTAGGTATGTATATTTCAATAAGAATGTATCTATTTTGAACTTATGTTCGAAGTATGTATAAATAAAATAAAATAAAAAATAAAAAAGCCTTATATTTCGAAGCGGATTACAAAAAGAAAAAGTGTTAGTAACATAAAAAAAAAGCTTTCAGTGTTAGTATCATAACAATTTATATTAGATTCCTAAAATTAAGTTATTAGTTTATTAATTTATATTTGAATTTATTTATCTGAAGGGGCCCCTCTACGGGTGAAGGCATCCTCCCAAGATAGCCAGTCCTCTCTAGATTGTGCAGCTTGGATCCAGTTAGAGCCAGCCACTTTTTTGAGCTCATCTTCCCATCTGGCAACGGGTCTACCTCTTGTTCTTTTGCCTTGTGGACCTGCCCATGTGGTTATTATTTTAGTCCATCTCTGGTCTTGTAGGCGCGCCACATGTCCAGCCCACTTCCATTTTAAAGATTGAGCGTGTGCTAGTCCATCTCTTGCCTTGGTTGTGTGTCTTATCTTTTGTATTTTTCTTATATTTAACATACTGCGCTCAAGTCCTCGTTGGCATGAAATTATTCTTCAACTTCGAAGTATGTAGGTAGGTACTACTTCGAATATTGAGTTCATAAAAACATAATGATGAAGAATAATTTCTTGACGACCATCGACTGGAGCGTTCGCTAGAAAGATCGCGAAAAAGTTCGTAGCAATTTTTGGCATTAAGCTTGGCTCTGTTCGTTCTTCAGTTCGACAAAATAAAAACGACAAATGTTCAATGTTCTGTTACAAGTGAATACTCAAATCAATCAGCACCTTTCGGAGAAGAATTTCCAAGATGGTTTGTTTCTCTTTTAAAAATGTTAAATTTCAAATGTCAATCAATCGAAACCATTGAACAATAATAATATTCCTCACAAATAAACGAAAATTTAAAAACATGAAAATATTATTGCGAAGCATTCGGTTGCCAGACAAGTGTTATAAATGGTGGCAGAATACTGGTGCCAGACTGTCTGGCGACATGGCGAGAGCGCAGTTGCCGAGTCGGTTGGCATTTGGCACATTTTTGTTTTCAAATAAGATGAATTGGTGAATTTTGAGTTTTGTGCTTTTGTTGTAAGCTTGCTTGCTTGCACGGGATTCTTTGTGTCGTAACTTTTAGATGGTATTTAGAGATTTAAAGAATAAACTTTATACTTAGTCACCAAAAAATAAAAATACCTAAGTATTTTTTTTTTTCGTTTTAAAATCATCAAATGAGTCCTCCCCACACAGGGCGGGACGGGAGGGACTGTCAGACTTGTACTGACTAAAATCCACGGTGATTCTTCAATAGCCTTTTACGTTCCAGGGTCACGGTAATCTGATGAGACAGTCCCGTGACCAAATATAGCTGTTTTAAGTATTTTGTTATTCTATAGGTTCAACAGTGGCGGTTTTAACTATTATAGTAAAATTTTCCAGACAACCTTTGGAAGGATGTTAAAAAAATGATTTTGATTGTATTCGCTAAAGACCTCTTTAATCGATGTTTGTTTAATTAATGTACGAGATTCAATTTTCTGTGTGTCTGAAACGCTGGATAGTATCGTTTTTTGTATTAATTTCATTTATTAAAAAAAATATCAAAGTTTTTGTTTTACGTAGATTAATCTTCTAATATATAAAATTCTCGTGTCACAGTTTTCGTTGCCATACTCCTCCGAAACGGCTTGACCGATTTTGATGAAATTTTTTGTGCTTATCCGGTATCTATGAGACTCGGCCAACATCTATTTTTCATCCCCCTAAATGTTAGGGGTAGTCCACCCCTATTTTTTTTTTTAGACAAAATTTTTAATTTCTATTTTTTATGGCAAAACAACGTTTGCCGGGTCAGCTACACACATCAAAAGTGTCTAGGGATCAACATATATTTTTGCAATAACTTTTCTCCTGATTGATATTAATTAACATTTTCTTTAAGGATTCATCAAATAAAGTGTTTTCGTTTGTCACAGTAACGATAAACCAAGTCACCTTTGCATTAATAAAGAAATTTGCCATTTTCCTAATAAAGGGATTTTTGACATTTGAACCACTAACACAAAAGTTCGAAAAAAGACTGAAATAACAGTTTTCTTTAAAATTTTATTGGGTAACTTAAACAATTAATAATCCGTGTTTCTACCGCGAACACTAACAACACAAGAACATCGGTTTGGCATACTCAAAATGAGTTCATCAAATCACGCTGTGGAATGGCCGCCCATGTTCGTTGCAACAACAAAAAAAGGTCTTCTTGCGACTGGATACCCTCCATATTCGGCAGAGCTCTTCTCTGTAGCATATCCCATGCATGCTCAATCGGATTCAAGTCTGGCGACTGAGCAGGCCAGGGCAGGACATTGATGTTAGCTGCGGCGAGAGTCTGTCTTACAACTCTTGCTGTGTGCGGTCGTGCATTATCATGCATTAACTGAAATAAGGGACCGATTTGCACTTGTAGAGGAACGATGACGTCTGATACAATCGTCTCAGCATAAATTTGAGCGTTGAGGTTGCCTCTGATCCAAATCAACTCAGTTCTTCCGCCGATCCAAATACCCGCCCATACCATGATGGTTCCACCACTATAAGGATGGACTTCCTGGCAGGATTTTAATCGCTGTTGGCGTCCAGGGGTTCTCCAGTGTCGTATACGTCTTGTATCCGGTCTCATACCGAAACGAGACTCATCAGAAAAGCACACGAAACGCCATTGTTCTTCTGCCCAATTTCTGTGTTCAAGAGCCCATTGATATCGAATCCTACGATTGTGCATTGCTATAGGTGGTACCCGTAGCGGTCTTCGGGAATGAAGGTTCACTTCATGCAAGCGGTTTCTGACTGTTTGGTCGCTAATTAAGTTCCCTGAAGAGTGATGAAGCCTCACGGCTAACATCATGGCGGTTATTGTTGGAGCTCTTCGAGTTAAGATTTGAATGAATCGGTCTTGTCTCCGTGTGGTGCAGCGATACCGTCCTCCATGGCGCTCAGCCACGGTACCAGTGCTTCGGTAACGTGTCCAAAGTCGACTGATAACACTCTGACTTGTATTCAGAGCTAAAGCCGCAGTACGTTGCCGGGAACCAACTTCTATCATTCCCACGGCTCTGAGCATTTCTTCCCTGCTTAAATGACGTCGCCGCTCCATAATAACGTTGGTTTTAATCAGTAGTAGGGAAACAGTAGCACTAATAATGTCTTCAATGCGTTGTATGTTTTTATAGGGAAAATATTACCAGCTGATTTTCATCTTTTACTCGAATTTGATTCACAGTTCCTGATTCAAATTATGAAATGCACCAAAAAGGATCCATATAAATTTATAAAATCATAAATTTATTACAAAGCCACATCTCAATCTCAAGAAATCCGCATAAAAATGCTTGATCCCTAGACACTTTTGATGTGTGTAGTATAATATAGATAAAGGCTATTATCATATATATTACTTCTAGTTGTTATAAAAGAAATACTATTGAAGTAATACCTACACAATAACCCTCTTTACATACCAACATGTTACTACAATAGCAAAATAACAAATGGCTCATTAAACATTACATTTTTCTCAGTAAACTAACGGTACACTGAAAAAAATACATTTGCAGAAATCATAAATCTACAAAAACTTCTTTTTTATTCCATTTTGAACCTTACGTCTTCTGAAGTAAGTCTGAGAGTTGTTTTATTGCAACGTTAAGTCGTTAAAAGCGCTCACAGTTGTTACTTGGGGCCACAAAAACGGTTGAATGAGGGATAATTGAATAAGAACAAATAACATAATTATTCTATTTAATTTTATAAAATAGGTACATAGTAAAATATGTAAAGATGTGAATAAAGAAATAATTAATTTAAAAGTAAAGTTAAAGGTCGTAAAGAGTCATTTAATAGAGTTTATTTAAAGTCTTCTTTAATCAATAACTATTTCTTTTTATCCATGGTTTCTTACTTAGCACAAGAAAAAGTTTGGCTATCCGTCACCTGTTCTAAATTGAGCGCTAATCCAGGTTTTAAACTTACTTATTACAATGCAAATCTCTTACTTATTATAATACAAATATCTTTAAGATTTTTTGCATAAAAGGGTTATATATAAATTACTAGCTGACCCGGCAAACGTTGTTTTGCCATATAAATAATTTAAAAAAAATTTAGGGGAGGACTACCCCTAACATTTAGGGGGATGAAAAATAGATGTTGGCCAATTCTCATAGATACCGGATAAGCACAAAAAATTTCATCAAAATCGGTCAAGCCATTTCGGAGGAGTATGGCATCGAAAACTGTGACACGAGAATTTTATATATTAGATTTATTAATCTTAATTCGTCTAAGCTCACAAACACATTTTTTTTAGTAGTAACGTAACATATCATCAAGTTTTGGCCGAACGCTAAGTAAAAAAAAGAACACTTCATTTAATTTAAAAAAAAATCACAGACGTTACCAACAACCCCTTTTACCCCCTTTCACAAAACGCTAACTTCACGGCCGCACACGAACCGGAAGTTAACATCGGTTGGTAGACAAAGCTCGTTGTTTACAGGATGTGGGTGTATCTGAAACTTACTGTTGACGTAACTAACTGTTAGTGTAGGCTTTTTCCATGAATACGTTACGCCTAGGCAGTGACGAGTTACAAATAGGTATTTTTTAAATTTATTTTACGGTTGCACGGTATTGTCGAAAACTGTAGCAAGCTTAAGAGTGCGTATTCTGAAAGTTGGCAACGTCGCAAATAGTTGTCAAATATTAACAAGCTTTAATTAATTTACCAATGTTACTGTATGGAAGTAAGAAATATCGCTGTGTAGTGCACTACAAAATTGATTAGGGAATGCAATAATTAATATCGTAACACCGAAGAAATAGTTTAGGATGTATAAAAAGTATTTGGAAACTTTCCAAATGCTTTTTTTTACACCTGAAACGGTTACAACATCAAATTCAGAGTTTTAATTTCATTCCTATATAAATTTTTTAGTGCACTACAGAGCCATATTTCTTATTTTCGTACAGCAAATTTACCAAATTAATTAAAACTTGTAAATATTTGACAGCTATTTGCGACGTTGCCAACTTTCTGGTTATGCGCCCTTAAGTGGCAGTGGGCTGGTCATGTCTGCCGCAGAACCGACGAAAGGTGGAGTAGGAAGGTTCTCGAATGGAGACCGCGTGTAGAGTGGGACGCCCCCGGGCAAGATGGACCCATGTCTTGAAGAAGGTAGTTAGCAGTGGCTGGATGAAAAAAGCAGGAGATCGTGAGCGTTGGCGCTCCCTGGGAGAGACCTATGTCCAGCAGTGGACTGCAATAGGCTGAAATGATGATGATGATGACAGTTGCACGGCGTTTGGGGCAGTAAGTTGAGCGATTGACTGCTACGCCGCGTGACACGTGTTCGATCCCCACAAAGAACAAATATTTGTGTGTTCTGCAAGTTGTTCCGTGTCTGGGTATTTGTAGTTTCTATGTTTGTAATCGCACCCACGATACAGGAGAAATTCTAAGTGTTGGGCAACTTTTTTTTTTAAATATCTGGTAAAGTCGTTGTACTCGAAACGTAAACGTATTCGTATTGAATGAAAATGAAAAATATAAATCGTTTAGGAATTTGCAATAGACTACATCAATAAATTGCAAATCTAATTAATCCGTCAGTTACAGTTCTGAAAAATAATGAACACGTATTTTTAGTTTATTTTTTATTCAATGAATATTGACGAAATAATATAAAGGATCAAAACTCGAAAGTGGGGCTCGTGACGTCAGAACTATACTGGGTGTAAGGGACAGCCCTCCGCAAACTTTCAGGGCTTGCTCAGTAGACGAAACTGAACAATCTTACACAATTTTTTTTTCAGGAAATGAAAATAAAGTCAGCCTCACCATAGAAAATTATAAACTTGATTGGACAGTTTGTATGGAGAGGCTGATTTTTTTTTCATTTCCTGAAAAAAAAAATGTGGAAGATTGTTCAGTTTCGTCTACTGAGCATGCCCTGAAAGTTTGAGGAGGGCTCTCCCTTACACCCAGTATAGTAGAAGCTGTTGCTTCACCCCCACTGCTCGGCTCCTATAGCTAGTTTTGTGATGTTTTAGTAGCCTAAAACCTTCCTCGATATATGAACTATCCAACACAAAAATATTTTACAATTCGGACCAGTAGTTCCTGAGATTAGCACGTTCAAACAAACAAACTCTTCAGCTTTATAATATTAAGTAAAGATTATACCTCCCTAGGAGTCCCTACCTAGGAGTGTAGATTTCTTCAGTCATCTTGCAAATTACTGCGTGTAAAAAATAAGTTTAAAATAACTATAACCCGACTACATTTTTCGGTTACGACTTTACATCGCCTAGAGGGCGCCATATTGGATTTGGTGACACGTCACCTACTCTATAACCAGCGGACAACTGAGACGCTTCAAACGACACTTCATTTGTCATGTAATGATAATCAGTTTAGAAGTTATGAGGGAACAGACAAACATACATACATACCGGTCAAAATCATAACCCTCCTTTTGGCTTTGCCGTAGTCGGGTAATAAAATGAAGTTGCGGGACTTTTTTAAAAGCGAGTCCTTAGCGTTCCAGGACTGCGGTTCCTGGAAAGCTTAGGGCAGTTGAAGGAACAGGGTGTTTTTTAGTCAACCAAGTCTGACATTGCAGTGGTGGCACAGTGGTGTCAACCCTGACTTACGAGGTGTAAGTCGATCCCAGCAAAGCACATTTCTTTGTGTAATTTATTTCATTACCACTGCTCTCAAAACGGTGAAGGAAAACATCATGAGAAAACCGGCATGTCCTAGAACATATAGCAACCCGCACAGGGCCCGCTTGGTGGATAATGGCCCACTCCCTTTTACAGAGAGGAGATCTGTGTCCCAGCAGTGGGAACATTATGGGCTGATGATGATGATGAATTCTGACAGTTCTTTCCACTCCACCCAGAATTGAAGGACTTATTTGTTGATATTCCAAGCAACAAAAGAAAAAACTACTTCACAACATTTATCAATAATGCAGACACACCACCAGATTCCAAGGGAATCGCCAATCCGAATAATGCACAACAGATCTTACGCCATTGTATCTACCCCCATAATCCGTAAATCACAAATACCCTGAATCATATCTCCAGGGGAACCGTACCCATAACATTATTACTGCAAGTAGTACGCACACATATACTACTTGATATATACAGGGTGTAACTGTTGCGTTAATGAAGGGGAGATTCAAGGGGTCATTGCAAAATAATTATATTTTTAGACGGTTTACTATAGGGTAATTAGCAAACCCCTGTAGTGTTATCTAATTAATTCATAATACAATTTCGAAATAAAAAACATTTTTTTTAAATTACTGAAATTCTTGAAATTCAGATTCAGCAGTGGTCATCAGAAAAGCAACGAGGTGAAGAAGCTTGACAAAGTTCTGGGGAATGAATTTGAGTGTCTTATTACGAAATTCTTCGAAGTAGTTAATTAAAATATTTGAAATAATTTTCGACCGTGGCTGGGCAGATAAAATAATAAGTATTACAGCTGAAAAGAGGCAAGAAATTCAATCAAATAAAAACAAAGTCACTTACCAGAGAATAGTTATAAACTTTTATCTGTTTTTTAGAAGTCGATTTTTTTCCATTAAGTTTTAGGTAGGTATATTTAGTAATTTTTTTAATTATTGTTTCGAACTAAACTAAGTTTAAAAACTACCAGTGACAAAGTGTCAATATTCCATACCAATGACAAAACTGACAGTCGAGTCGGTCTTTCATCATCATCAGCCGAAAGACGTCCACTGCTGAACATAGGCCTCGCCCTTAGACCGCCACGCCGAACGACAATTCGCCACTTGCATCCATCGGTTGCCTGCGACCCTAACGATCGGTCTATTAAGCGTACCCAATTCAAATGTATTGATTACGTGCACTTTTATTGATAAAATTCGTCGTGAGATTAAAAATCTTAATAGTAACCAAAAATAACACCCTCTATATAGTAGACAGATACAGTTTCCTTAGGGGTGAGTAGGAGACACGGAGTCTCGACGATCTGGCGCCAGTGGGGCGACGAACCCGAGATCTCGACTATTGATATAAATTATAACTAATTTAGAAAAATCAAGATGTTTGTCCTATTTACTCAATTATTTAATTTGTATGATCATAAATTAAATAAGGTACCCAATCATCATTAGTTGATTCAGTAGATTTTATTTATAAAGTAATATACAATATGTGGGTATGTTATATTTTTGATTTTGAGGAATTTGTGGTTAAATAATAATAGCCGCTCAAGTTAACATTTAAGGTTAAGTAAGTATTAACTCGGTTGTGGTTTCGTCCGTTCCGTCCTCAGGTTTTCAGCAAAAAATGGCTTTCGTTTTAAATACGTCTAGCATTCAGCATACATATTCAAATGGGCAAAATTGAATGATTTGAATTTGCCTCTTACAAAATCAATTCTTTCGTCTTCTTTTTTTTTCAATTAAATTATTCAATCAATTCGAATGAACTTTTTTTTATGATGGACATAAAAGTGCACTTCAAACTGCTAGAATTGATTTGTTAAATTGTTAACCAAATTCGAAAAGAGATAGAGCTTATTGTAATCTATTTATAGATTACAAATAGATAGATAGATAAATAGATAGAGCTTATTGTTCTCCAGAACGCCCGCTAAAATTCATATCATGAGTCTAATCAAACTATAATAATGTTCCCACTGCTGGGACACAGGCTTCCTGTCTCTCTTGTCACTCAACAACATCAACAAAGACATTATTTTACAACTTTCATCCAAGATATTTTTTCTATAACGAAAACTCATAACAACAATTTTAATCCTGCAATCGATCTACTCCGCAAATTCCATATTCCTTTCTTAAAAATAAAACGGAACAATCCACGGAGTTCTCGTTATGGAATCAAAACGGTCTTCGCTCATGAAATAGGAATATACCATTAAAACGATCACAAAGGATTTGGCCAACAATTTTTCCGACCAATCCAATACATTCGCTTGTTCGCGGGGGCGCGTATCGGATTCCCCTATACGAAATACAAATAAATGTGGATGTGACTCACACCGAAGTAAGCGGGAATGTGAGTTGAGTCAGCGAGTTTTGAGTATTTAGCAATTGTCTTTGTATTGGCCAATGAGGTCCTCGATTACCTTATTTTATTTGGGGAAATCCAAATACCTCTGGATTTGTTCGGGCTTTAAGAATTTAAACATAATAGTTTTATTTCAAGGTTCATAATCATCAGGCTATGAATGTTCCCACTGCTGGAACACAGGCCTCCTCTCTGTGAGAGGGAAAGGAGGTTTCAAGATTCGTCACCATATTGTTAAAAAAAAAAAACGATGACTATGAGATATTGTTTTTGTGTAGTCTATCGCCAACCCACCTTAATCAAACCGTATAAATAAATGCATATTATGTTTTCGCATTTAGTCCTACCAGTTGTCATGCTGGTGTTGCTTTTCTCATTGTTTATGAGTTTACATTGTTTTAGTAGGGGAACAGTTTATAAGACGGGGACGCGACGTATGATGGGAAATCACACACTTAAGGCAAACTTAACACAATACTAACGAAGCACAAGCGCCAACAGGACGCCATTTTTTAATGGCTGCTTGCAAATGACGTTCTGATGGCGCTTGCGTTACGTTAGTGTTGTGTTAAGTATGCCTAAAGAGTGTAAGTCCCCATTATACCTCGCGATTATTATCGTCCCCGTCTTATACACTGTTCCCCTACATACCTACATTCAATGGTGCCGCAAGGAAAGTCTCATTTTACTCAGACAAGGATTTGACGGCAGTGTTGGCGCCAGCGTCCCGAGTTTTATCCCCGTACGGAACAAATATTTGTATGACCTACAATTAGTTGTTCCAGGTCTGGAAGTTTCTGTATGTGAGTTTCTATGTTTGTAAACGCACCAATGACACAGGATAAGCCCCGCGAATGTTACGCCACGGTGTGATGTGTTGCCTAATGCAGCAACAAGAAGGTACCACTGAGTTAATTTAGCTGAGTGGATTCGGTCGTGCATTGTCGCTTGTTTATCGTCACACTCGCCGGCGACGACTTAATGGTATTAAACTTTAGATATAAATGTTCTTTGAACGGTGGAATTTTTCGATTCGATATGTGGTTATATTAAGGATATAATGGTGGGTTTCTGTTTTATTGGAAGGCGTGAATTGGTAGAAAAAGAATAATGGTTTGAGCTTGTTTCGGAGTATTCCGCCACATTAACTAGGTAGTTGATCTATGTTTATCAATAACGTGATACTCTGTTATTGGCTTAAGCGATAATTGTCATCGTCTTGCTATCATGACTGTACTTGAGACTCTTACGGCCACGTTCACGACCTTACCGTTGTGAAAGAAAGAGATATAGAAAAAATATTTTATTTGGCACAGACATGCACATACATTCAACAAAATCAAAAAATATATTTGACAGAAAAATTACAAAAAAACTGTGACAAGAAAGGCTTCCCACTCAATATAATGCTGTGCTATGGGGGACCCACAGCACAGCGCTGATTTTCCGTGGTAACTTGAAAAAAGAAGAAGAAAGAAAAGTGTACGGAAATCCAGCGATAACTTAGCACGTAAGCGGTAAGATCAACTGTATTAAAATGTTTGAAGCATGCCACGAGGTGCCGCCAGTGGCGAAAACTGTTAGATACTAATAATATTACCGCAATTATTTTAAGCTGTTCCTTGACAATGAATTGAACACTCATTACTCATGTAAATTAGTAATAAACTGATGAGTTTCATGTAAATTTGTAAATAAAAAAATACATGTGGCACTCTGAGACTGCCGTGGTGAAGCTATTGCATAACATTTCTTTTTTATTTTAAAAGAAAAAAATCGCCTACCGCGTATATTTAACGAGAATATAATTTATTTAAAATGTTTGTTTCTATTATAATTCTTTACGCGAGGACTGGTAATTGGCTGTCTGATGCCTATAACCCCTTTTTTGTTATGATTTTGTTAGCTGAAATGTTTGTGGTGCACTATTGTAATAAAGAACTGCTTTGTTGTAGGAGAATTTTAAAAGTAGGTTTCATTGTGAAAACTCCTTTTGTAGCTGGCCGTATAGAATCAGTAAGAAAAAGTAAATTGTTTTTATGACGGATATTTTTACGATTGCTGAAGTCTCCCGAACTGAAACTACTTTAGACGATGCGTGGTGTCCGGTATTTTCCTAAGGTTTTTGGGAATTCGGTCGCAACTCCGCGCCGCGCTCATAGCCCGCGATAAAAGCTATGCAATAGCTTAAAAACTCCTGAAAGCCAGATTCAACAGTAGTGATCATTAGAAAAGCGCCGAGGCATTGAAGCTTGACGAAGTCGGAGTCTGAATTTAGCTGTCTTGGATCCTACAACGAAATGAAGAATAGATTGAGGGATAGGATGACTGTGAGAAGAACAACATCAAGTCAATAAGCTGAACCGGTTTTAATGAATTTTGGTATGGAGATCTATAATTTGTAAGTTCTAGGTGGCGGGCAACAGCTAGTAGCCTTATAGATCTTGTACAGTAGTAGTAAAGCCTCTTATGGAACGGGCTCGTTAAGGAAACTATCACTTTGTAAAGTTACTGAGTTTGGTTAGCAATACTTGGCACTTCGTTATTAGGCATGAACTTATGGAATGGTAAGTAGACACATCATTTAAGAACGGTTGCACTTATTTAACTATTTTCTTTTTTTTTTTCATGTTGTGTTTAGAGTTGACACGGCGATATTTGTATGAAACAAAATGTTTGAAATTGTATGGAAAGATGTTTAATTTAGTTTAAAAATCAGAAGTAAGTATGTAAGTTTAAAGCCTTGTCAAACCGACATGCGAAGCGAATGCATGCCGAAGCGTTTTTATTCGTAATATATGTATATGGAATTGTTTGAATCCAGTGACATAGAAAAGCGAAAGTGGTCCAATAGCGTGGCCGAACCGAAGGCGTGTGCAAAATTACAAATCATCGAGGCGAAGCGAAGGTGTTTGCGAAGCGAAGGCGAACTAGGTAGTAAAAATGCAAGTTACATCGTTAGCTAGCGAGCGAGCTAGACGTGAGGGCTTTGTAGTACGCGGTGCGAACCCAAAAATGAAAAGAAGTGAACCGTTCTTAAATACGTCTGCCTTATAACGCTTTGGCTAGCAGGCGCTCGTCTTTCGTACAATATAGTTCTCGGTGTTAACCCTCGTAGTTTCCCTAGTCTCACTTTACTCGCCTCGCCAGATCGCTCACTAGCTGGCTAGCTAACGTTGTGGCCAATGCTTTACATTGTTGAATCTGTAACATCCAAAATTAAATTAATTTTAACGAAATATTTATCTGTATTATTAGATCAGCCAGTTATTTAGCATAGGACATATTACGCGTTAAAAAAGTAAAAAAGAAAGTTAACTAATAGTATAGCCTGAGTCCGCTAATATTGTAATGGATACTCCATTCAACATCTATTCAACCTTCTCAGCAATAAAAAGATGCATTAAGGAAATTATGCGAAGGAATCCGGAAGCTTTGGCATAATAGGTAACACAACGTCCTTAGTCCATAGTTTGTCAGTACAAACGGCTACATCAAGCTATGCAAAGCCAGTTTAAGCTGACAGTTGAACGTGCGGAAAAAATATACAAAGCCAGACGACGATAAACTGGTTTTGAGTAGCTTGATGTGTAGCAGTCTGTACCTAAATTAGAAATAACATAATTTCTTTAGTTGCTATTTTTAGTTATTTGCTTTTAGTAAATGGAAATTAAAACTAGTATAGGAAGGAGGTTAACATTGGATTTGTCCTTGATTTTGTTCAAGCTTTTTCCTTCGGTTTTGCTTGCGTCAATTTAGAGTTTGACGATCAAGTCAGAAACAGCAGTGGTGACCCAGTGGTATCGGCCCCGACTTTCGAGTTGTAGGTCGTGAGTTTTAAACCAGCCAGCCGAAATACTATTTGTAATTTATTTCATCACCACTGCTCTCAACACGGTGAAGGAAAAAATCGCAAGGAAACATGTTCTAAGAGAAGTTAGTAAAAAGTCCGTCAGTTGATAATTATTAGCTATGACACGAAAAAAAAAATCATTAGAAACTTATATTAATTGCTTTTCATTTCGTAGAAAATTAGTGCACACGCCCGTTTTTTTCGTACAATGTTAAGTTTGGTTTTGGATAAATTATTTGCACCTATAGAACCCTTCATTGTGCGTAGTACGACACACACTTGATCAGTTCTTCAACTCCCAATCATCTAATCATTTTATTAATCACACTTAACATCTTAATTCAGGAGTTTATTCGCGTGTATTTTCATAATTTGCACCAATTACTTGATTTCCATACAAATTAGTGTAATAGCAACAGATAGGAGCTGTTTTATATGTATTTAGGTATCGCTAAAACCTGCGCATTTGTATGCAAAACATGCACCTTTTGACTAAACATAATATTGTACCTGCGGCCGTAGCATGCATTCTACATTTGGTCGCATAGAAGTATTACGAGGTAAATTGTATGGAAAATGAGAAAGTGCCTGTAGTGTACAAACAAGGAACTAATTTTATCCATCAAATTAACTTCAAACTCGTCGTTTACTACTCACAAAAACGTTAAAACTCGAGGCCTTTTCACGAGTTTTTTTTTTCATTTTCACACAATTTTTATCATACTAGTGCGTTACGCTGGACAGCCAAATACGTATGTAGGAATTTATGCTAGGACTTAAGGTCACTGTGTTCTCAGAAAAGATAAGTAGAGTTCGTAAATTGCACACACATTTTGCCAGTTATGTTAACGTAGCTGGCGAAATGTGTGTGCAACATGAGGGTGAGCTTCCGGACTATTACTGAAAATGTTTCAATGAAAACCCCAATAATGTCATGAACAACGCAGAAAGAAGTCACGTTTGCCACCATCAGACCAGAATTTGGAGGTTTATTCATAAATCCTATTTTAAATAAGAAACAAAACTGCTATACCAGGGTAGGTTAAAGAAGACCTTTACCATGCAAAATACGTTGCGTTTTCTACCGCTTAGTGATTTTCTAACTCTTAAGCTACCTTCTCATGGTGTGTGATATCATGAGCTACGCCGCGCCACCCTTTGCAGTTATCCGACATTTACGAATAGGACGCGCCCGCTTCAACGACGACGACCGAGTCTATGCCTCCACACGGGGCGCGGCGGCGCGTTGCGCGAACAACCGCAACGCGACTCATGATATGACGCGCCGTATGAAGCCAGCTTTATATTATTTTTAAGATTGGTTCAAATTTGACGGCACGGTTAACGCAGTGGCTGGCGATTGGACAGCTGCGTTGCGTGTCGCGGGTTCGATTCCCGCACGGAGCAAATATTTGTATGATCTACAAGTAGTTGTTTCGAGTCTGGGCGTTTGTGTATGTGTTTATATGTTTGTAAACGCACCCACGACACAGGAGAAAGTCCTAGTGTGGGGTAACGATTAAAAAAAAAAAACACTTTTAAAACGGTGTATGACAACACAAAAAAAGCATGAATGCACTTATTCTTTTGTGAAAACTTTTATATTGTAATAGCACTCATAATCGCACTCACATCTCATTCGTCGTCGTCATCTCGACGTTTTTAGGTCCTAATTTTAATTACCTACCTTATTTTTTGTAAACCACGTTAATCCATAACAATAATAAACAATGCATAAACAACAAAGCCGTTAATCGTTTTAGGCAAAAAGTTCAACCGCTAATTAATATAACCGTGAATCAGTAATCAGAGGGAAGCGGTAAGACAATTTTGTGAAATTAACACCTGAAGGTGCGGCGGCGGTATTCACGGATTTTACGGAACTTGCGGATCTTGCCACGGAGTAATGAAGTAACAGAGTGCAAAATTCTGAAAGTTGCTTACTGCAGTTATTTTTTAGGGTGATCCCGGGTTGAAGTGATGTTGATGATTTAGACTTCCAAACACGTTGGGTTTTGAACAGCGTGGAGGAATATGAACTTTATTTAGCGTTGTTAAAGCTTTCAATATTAAAATTTGAATGTATTTTGGTCGAATTTCGACAAATTTTTGCTGTATATAGGTCACAACCCATATTTTGTCTTTTTTATTTTTGTTGTACTTGTCTGACAAGAATAGAACGAAAGATTTATTGAAAGTAAAACCGGAAAAATTGGTAAACAGATTCCTAAATTCATCAAAGAAATAAACAATTTTTTATTTATTTTCCAAAATCATAATTGTTAGTACAACATAAATAACTTAAAAACTAGTGTAACAATAATCAATCGCAATGTCAAAATAATATTTATAATAAATCACACATTCACATCATTATAAACTGCCATATATTTAGTAATTGCAAATGGAGTTCTGCAAGAACGCTGAAAATAATATGGGTCCCTTAGTTACAAAAGCTTCTTGCACACTAAGACCTAATCTTTTAATCAATTGGGTTATAGACGCATGCACTTGAGGACCTGAAAAACATATTTTTATCTAGGTAAGGTATAAGCTTGGTAGACGCCCACGTCGGCAGACGATCTCCGGCCACCGTAGGCACGGGCATGCGGGCGGCGAGTAAAGGGCAACTCGCCATCCGACCATGGACCATGCCCGGGTCGACGGCGCGTTATGTTCCACGCGCGCCTCAAAGAGTGTCAGCATGATGACGGGCCCCCCTCTAGAGGGCCAAAGCCTGCCGGGGTCGCGGGACTTATCTCATTACCGTGACCCCGGGACATAAAGGGCTATTGAAGGACACCGTGGATTTTAGTCAGTACAAGTCTGACAGTCCCTCCCGCCCTGCCCGGGGTGGGAGGACTCATTTGATGATTTTACCACGCAAAAAAAAAGGTAAGGTATAAGCTGCAGACAAAAATAACCCTCCTTGGTAGTGACATTACTACAAAAGGGTGTTCAGATTCTCTGGAGTTAATTGAACACACATTTTTCTTTACATTCTTTAAAAAACTAGTCATTAATCTTACTAAAACTAATAAAAAAGCTCTATCAATTTAAATAAAAGTTGTAATTGTGTTCGTTGTAAAATATTTAGGAGTGGGTAGATCTTGGGATCCAACTTCCGGCGGTTCACCCTGAGCAACATACCACAGGCTATCTGTGGCCCGCCTGAATGATCCCACTGGCGATAATAAGCCTCAACAGGGCCGCCTGGCTCGCGATTACCATCCTGAGTTCCTTACGGAGTCAGGTGGCAAACAGTTTTACTATGTTTCAACGGTGCGCATGAGTTTCAGTTCCTACTGAGTGAGCTCACTCCATCTAGGCCCTCATCTTTAATATCATAAAATTGTCTTCTGCTCTTTACATTCTGATCTTTATTCCTGTTGGCATTAGATTGCTGTTAGACGTAAACTAACTGGGAAACAAGTGTAGGTCTCTTACCATAGTTTCCGTCATCAACAATTCCTCTCCAGTAATTGTTTGACTGTGGGTCACTGTCTACACAGGAACAAACTTTGAACAATAGAAGGCACAAGAAAATCTTCATTTTTAGGGTTCCGTAGTCAACAAGGAACCCTTATAGTTTCGCCATGTCCGTCCGTCCGTCCGTCTGTCCGCAGCTTAGCTCAGAGACGCCCAGTACTAGAAAGCTGTACCTAATTTGGTGTAAATATACGGATTTGTTGCGCCGAAAAAGTGATAAAATAAAATGTTATAAAATATTTTTTAGGGTACCTCCTGTACACGTAAAGTGGGGATGTTTTTTTTTCTCGCGTACCCCTTACTGTGGCATATCATTAAATAGGCCATTAAAAAATATTGATAGTTTCCATTAACAATTTTTTGATAAAAAGATTCGTTTGTGAAATATTAAGCTTTAAAGTGCTAATTTTTGCTCGACTCGAGTGTCCCCCTCTCTACCAGCTAAACGGTTATGTTTGGGGGTGTGAAAAAATTCACAATAGTAGTCTATATAACGAAGTTTAAAAGAAAATTATCATGACTAAGTAGGGTTTACAAGTTTACGAGTAATAGTCGACCAACTTATAATACGTACTTGAATAACATATTTTCTTAAACAAAATGTATCGGAGAACATGTTCTTCAACTGCAAATGTAAGTTTGTTAACTTTATTTTTACAGCTATAATAGGTGGGTATGTTTTGGGGATATGTAAGTTTTTGTTGTCAACTATTTTTAACTAACTTCAAAAAAAGGAGGAGGTTCTCAATTCGTCGTAATCTTTTTTTTTATGTATTTTCCCCGATTTCTCAAAGATGCCTGGACCGATTTTGAAAATTCTTCTTTTGATTGAAAGAGTACACCTTTCAATTGGTCCCATGATCATCAAGTCAGGATCTGATGATGGAATCCTGAAGAAATCGTGGAAACTCTTTAAATTTTAAATCATTCTTGAAGCGATGTATTCGAATTATTACGTAACGCTGGTTTTAAATCTTTGTTACAGCCGCTTCCCTCTACACGCGGTGGTACTCAAAAAGACAACATCTTTTCCAACTTTACCTGTGAAGTTGGTTTTTATTACTCCTTCTACAGTTACCATCGTCCTATGTGGGCCCGTTTTTAGACGTTATGAGTTGGCTACTGAATCACTTAGGTACCTAATAAATGTTAATGTTCATAAATTAAATTAAAATTAAATTCAGCGAATCAGTTTAGTTAGTTCGCATAAGTATTTTGATGGGCAACTACGGAACCGTACACTGTGCGTGGCCCGACACGCACTTGGCCGGTTTTTTTCAACTGATATAAACGGATATTGCACACAGTAAAGTATTTTTATGGCCTATTAAATGTTCGCGTGAATATTACGAGGATATCATGTTCGGCTGATTACATTGATTAATTTGTTGCAAATCACATAATTACTCAAGAGTTAGGTACGAGCATTTGCTTCGCGTATCACTAAACAAACGACGACAATATACGAAAAATTATTTTTTTTTTTTTAGTCGGTGTGGATATCCATGTTTTAAATTTGACTCTCGACACTCCATTTCCTCCTTACTCCATGTCTTTCAAAACTTTCGTCGCGCGGTCGACTTTGAAGCTGAACAGGTGTGAATTACTTTTAAAATATGGTAATCCTGGCTGAACGGAGTCCCGACTCCGTGGAGATACTTGCTGACGAATTTCTTTGAACTTCTAAGTTCGAGAATTATTATGCAGAGGTGTGATGGAAGTGGGGTGGTGTTCTTTTATTACGCTTGTGTTCTATCGGTTTTTTTTTTTCAAGAACGTTGCCGCTCTAGAAATTTCTATTAATTTGGGGATGCGTTTACAATCATTGAAGCGCTGGCCAAACCGTTTTAACGAGCTAGCGAGCTATCGAGCGAAACTGTGTTGTAAACTATGGCATGCTAAACTATGCGGGTTCACATCGAAAATAACATCGTATGAAAGACGAAGGCCAACTAGTCAAAAGAATATCGCTAAGGCGAGCGAGCCGAGCGAGCATCGTTTCACCTCTATATTAATTAACAATAGCGATAGCGATTAAAGTGTGCAGCGCGAGTCTTGAGCGCTAGTGTCGCTGTTAGAAGCTTAGTAAATATCAAAATTGAGTCCCAGTGTGGCGTGAGTTCTGCGGTCGTGTTTTTTAGAGAATAGCACTGCTGGTGGCTAGGCATGCGCTTTTTAAACTCATATTCTTCTAGCATTGTTATGATTAACTTACTTGATCGCCACTTATCCACCACGCTACATCATTATTGAGAACAACAGTATGTTATTAAATCCAATAATGATCTATGGATGTGTATAATTATTGCAGCGGAATCATGCCATTAGCTTAATCAATGTGTTTAAGTTTTTTTTTTATGCGCATCTGTGTAGATGTTTTATTGGGACCCCTGCAACAGTTCAAATATATAGAATTTCGGGCTGTACGAGTATACTGAAAAAGAACAGCAATAAATGAACTGTAGTAACTAGATCTAATATTAAAAACAAACCAATCACGAGTTTGGACGTCCTCTAAAGGTCTGCGAACATTCTTTTGTGCTGTAAAGCAAACAATTGTTTATATTGGTTTGTAAGCTTAACTAAAATGATATTTTTCGTGTTACCGCATAACAAACAATGAGACACGAATGTTTGCTAAACTCAGTCACAAGGCGCATGTTCGCAACTAAAGTAAGTCGGTACAAATCATGACGCACGAAATATTAATTAAGTGATTTGCACCAAAATAATCAACTTAATCAGTCAAATATTTACATGGTATCCTCGTAATGTTCACGCGAGCATTTAGAAGGCTATAAAAGTACTTTACTGTGTGCAATATCCGTTTATTTCAGTTGAAAAATGAAGTTTTTCTTGTGCCTGCTATTAATCAAAGTTTGTTCCTGTGTAGACAGTGAACCACAGTCTAATAATTACTGGAGAGGAATTGCTTATGATGACGGAAACTATGGTAAGAGACCTTCAATTATTTCCCTGTTATTTTTTTTTGGGACAAACCCACCACACTATTCCCAACCACTGCAACTCCTGAAAGCCAGAATCAACAGTGGCAACCACCAGAAAAGCGCCGAGACAATGAAGCTCGACGTGTCCCGGAGAATGAATTTACCTGTCTTGGATCCTGCAACGAAATTAATCAGAAAAGAATAGTGGAGGAGTAGGAAAAAAAATAAATTTCCACTTCTCTCCATGCAAGCAGGAGACAGAACAGAACAAGGCCAATAGGCACAAAGGGACATTACAACTGGGAGAAGCCCAGTTGCCTAGCACCACGGGTAAAATTGACTACTAATATTTCCATGTTAGTTTACGTCTAACAGAAATATAATGCTAGACGGTTAGCGCAGTGGTTGAGCGATTGGAATGCTGCGCAGCGTGTCGCGGGTTCGATTCCCGCACGGAACAAATATTTTGTATGATCTGCAAGTAAGTAGTTGTTCCGGATCTGGGAGTTTGTGTATGTGAGTTTATATGTTTGTAAACGCACCCATGACACAGGAGAAATTCCAAGTGTGGGGCAACGTTTTTTTTTTTATAAAAAAGAAGAATAAAGATCACAGTTTAAAAAGCAGAGTTCATTTTTATGACGTCAACTTTTAAAGCAAAGCGCTTAAGCTATTGTCAAACAGACAGGCGAAGCGAATGCGATCCGAATCCTGTCATATAGAAAAGCAAAAGCGGTCCGATAGTCTATGTGACAGGCTTCAAACAATTCCATACATCACAAACAAAAATGCTTCGCTTCGCGTTCACTTTACCAGTCTGTTTGACAATAGCTTTAGTGTTGCGAAATTGTACCAAAGCATATAAGCAGTACAGCAATCAAACGATCGATGGTCTTCATTTCTCAGAGATTCCATCGGGACGAGGTTGTGGGAACGTTACAGCCTGATTATGCTCGTTTCTTAGGGAGGCTTACGTCCATCCGTGGACAGCAATTAGCTTGAATGGTACCTACCTGTGATAATATTGTGAATTTTACAGCCAGTTCCTCCATCTATATTAATTTTGGCTGCATTTTCAAGGTTATCAACAGCGAGGACCAATTGTGCGTCCTTGCTCTCTCCAAGACGTGAACTGCATCAGGCAGTATTTTGCCCACAACTCACAATGCTCGCCAGCCTACGGTCCTGCTCCAGATCCTTTGAGGATCAAGGTCATACCGCTGTCTATACCTCATGTTAACATCACCTTCGATTTGTATGAAAGTGATATTAAAGGCTTCAATGATTTTAAGATTAAGGAGTTTTAGTAAGTATTACATATTTTTTTTTATTTGTGTTGTCTTTAGTCTTGACAGGTAGTTCTTGGACGAGAGGCCTTTGTCCGCTTATCTACCTGCTTGTGCTGTGCTTATTTATTATGTCATTCAATTACCTATGTCCCGGTTAAAGGGTTATGGACTGCAATCATCATCATCATCATCATCCACAGCCCGTCTTCACCCACTGCTGGGTATAGGCCTCTCTTTGCTTGTGCCAAGCTCCACGGTCTTGCGCCAGCCTCATCCAGGACACTCCCACAATGGTAACAATGTCGTCTGCCTATCTCGCCGTCGGACTGCAATACCTAAGCCAATTTAATTAGTAACCAAAAAATTATTCGATGGTACTGCGAGGCTTGTAAAAATCTCATAGAACTTATTTCATATTTTCGAAGTCCTATGAATTTTGATCGTTGAATAGGTGCGTCCACACAGAGCGCGCAGCCTCGCGAGGCATTTTCCGCGCGAGGAAACTGACAAGCGAGGCTGCTCACTCTGTCTGGACCGTCTATTGTTTTTCGACCGAGGCACGAAACAATATACGCGAGCAAAACAAAAGCCGACACTGGATGGCGCGGGCGCTCGGGCGCTCGGTCGCTCGACCGCGGCAGCGCTGTCACTTGCTTCGCCCGAGACACGTCCACACCAACCGAGCTGCTTCGCGCGGAAAATGCTTCGCGAGGCTGCGCGCTCTGTGGGGACGCACCTATTCATCAAAGACACATTAACTCGTTTGTTTTATCATGTTTTGACCATCATTTTTATCAGAATTCTCTAAAAGTGATCAGAATTTAGCTAGCTTATATATTTGAACTTCAAAACCTCGTTCCCAATGTTTCAGCTTGAACGAAAAAACTGACAAGCTAGTTTTAGAGGTGGAATTCCAGAAGCTCTTCGTTTATACTCCTTCTAGCGTCATGACTTTCCACCGCAGAGGAAAGGAACCCTTGGAGTTATCAGACTTCGCGTTCATTGAATACAGTTAGTAACATTTCGTGTTTTTTCTCACTTTTGGGACTCAGCAAAATGAAGGGAGAGTTGGAAAGGAATCGAAGCTGCCTTTTGTTTACAATGCTTTAAAAAGTTGACCAACTTTTCTGTAGTTCTTAAAATAAGAAAGTGAAATGTGGCAGTGAATGCGGAAAAACAAATGAATATAATAAATAAATGATGGTCCTACATACTACCGCATTCCGACGATACGCCTGACTTCACGCGTTGCCATGCTATTGATCAAAGAGTTGCAATGTAACAGCATACCCACGCAACAAAAATCTGCAGGCAATGCCGCCGGCATAGTATGAAGGAGCCTTAGCACGCCTCGTGTAAAGCAGAGGAGATATTATTGACGCAAAGGATACAAATGACGCAAGTGCTTCGCTTGATGCAAGTCAAATCTCAAGTTACGTCTCGTTTTTCCTTTATATCAGGGCAAGGACGGACTTAATGGTAACGAGTACATTAAGGGCCTAATATAAAGTCCTTAACAGACAGTTGAGGACATCGCTCCATAAAACCCATTTGACTACGTTGCGGACTATTAAAGGGCAATGTTGATCAAACAAATACCATACTATACGTTGTCAAACTTTAATGCAAGTTCTTGCATTGTCTACATTGGGCTTAACAATTTACCCAACTTGATGAGCCATTTATTCTGTTCGAGCCAAAATACTAGGCAATTTCACTTTGGATCTGAAATACGGTTGTTTTGGGTTTGAGACATTGTCTCATGTAACTTAGACGAACAAATAGTGCTGAATGCTCCCTGAATTTTAAGCCTCAATTGATTCTCCTCTGTTGAGCAGTGGATGTCTTTCAGCTGATGATGAAAGAATATCATTAATTTCTATAATTATTTTGTAGAAGACCTATCGCTCACCCTGATCGCTCCTAACATCAGAGACATTAAAATATCCGAGGGTAACGTCTACACTTACATATCTGATAGTAATCCAAGGAACGGGCTCGGACCTAACTTTACAGAAAGTAAAGGTACGTATAAATTATTCTTATCTCGATAGTGTTGCTGATAAATTTGAGCATTCACTTGTAATGAGCATTCTCGCTATTATTACATTACAAAAAACAAACGAGAGTGTTTTACCGAGCATTCTAACGAGTTTTCTGGCGACCTTTTTGCCGAGCTGACTGTCAAGTCTGTCATCTTTATGAAGAAAACATTTTTGACTATACTTAATCGACTAGAGAGTTCTGTACAAAGATCGTGAAAATATTCGTAGCGATGTTTGGCTCTGTTCGTTCTTTAGTTCTACAAAATTAAAAACGGCGAATGCTTGAGTTTCTGTTACAAGTGGATACTCAAGACTATTGCCTCGACTTTAAATGTTGTCTTTGTTGTAAATTCAAAATGAAAACTTTAGTGGTTAAGGAGATAGGCTTTCTGTTTCATTTCCTCTATTGGACACCTAAAGAGAGTGAATTTCAGCGATCTATCTGCCTTGACTTCGCACGGATGCTATTTTCACATAATAAATCAGCCAAGCCGTTTTTGATTTTATTTAGTCAGGTATAAGGAAAAGAAACAAAAGAGGAAGAATAATAATGTTTTTTTCTTTGTTTTTCAGATCCTCAAGTGCAAGTTTCCATAACGCAGTTCGTTGCGAGAGTAGGTCTTACTCTGCAAGAAGCCTTTATAACAATGGGACCGATATTTATGTCAGTGTTCTTGCAGAACTCTATTTGCAGTTACTAAATATTGCAGTGTTTCATGATGTCGATTTTTGATGAAATAAAATATTTTGATTGGCATGGCTTTTTCTTTTAATAATTTAATAAATCTTTTGTTCAAACCTTGTCTTGACGATAACGGCCTCAACTAAAATAAAACAGACGAATCGATTCAGATTAGGGCAATTTATTTTTACTACTGGTCGCCTAATGGTTGAAAACGACCTTTTTAATTTATAGGTTTAAAAACCATATTTGTCTAAAATGCACTCCTTCTTCCCCTCCCTATAAATTTTAACTGTGATAAATTCATCTAATGTGTATTGTTCAAACATCACAAACCTAACAAATAGGCAGGGCCTCCTTTAACAAGGCATTCCTAAAATCTCGAAAGTCGCCCTGGAGTCTACCAAAGAGCTATTAGAACGCAGCATTCTGGACAAGACAAGACAGAGTTAACACCACGATCATTACAAAAACCGGCATAATGGACGTCCGCAAGCAGGCTATCAGACTGAAATGGGATTTGGCCGGTCATGTCAGCCGCATAAAATGATGACGGCTAGGCAAAGTCTCTACACAATGGGTGCCTATAACTGGATGGAGCTAGCACGCCCTAGAAAGAGGTGATGATTTGATCTGGGTGCACACGCTGAAGGCTGACGAATTGTTTTGAACTTCTAAGTTCGAGAATTATTATGCAGAGGTGTGATGGAAGTGCGGTGATGTTCTTTTATTACGCTTGTGCTCTATCGTTTTTTTATAAGAACGTTGCCATTTTAGGTATTTTTGGATGCATCCTATGTTACCGCGAAACAAAAACAAGACACGAATGTTTGCAAAACTTAATCACAAAGCGAATGTTCGTACCTAAAGTTATCTGTGCCTAAAGTAGGTACAAATCATGGTGCACGAAATGTTAATTAAGTGATTTAAGCTAAAATAATCAATTTAATCAGTCAAATATTTACATGGTATCCTCGTAATGTTCACGCGAACATTTATAAGGCTATAAAAGTACTTAACTGTGTGCAATATCCGTTTATGTCAGTTGAAAAATGAAGTTTTTCTTGTGCCTGCTTCTGATCAAAGTTTGTTCCTGTGTAGACAGTGAACCGCAGTCTAATAATTACTGGAGAGGAATCGCTTATGATGACGGAAACTACGGTAAGAGACCTACAGTTATTTCCCAGTTAGTTTGAGTAAGACAGCAGTCTAATACCAACAAGAATAAAGATCGGAGTGTTAAGAGCAGAAGACAATTTGGACGTCAACTTTTAAAGCTAAGCGCTTAGCGTTGCTAAATTGTACCAAAGCATATATCAAAGCATAGATCAGCTTGCACTGGGCTTAGGTGGTGGACTTACTTGCAGGTTCGCGGGACTGTCTCATCAGGTAACTCTGACCCTGGCACATAAAGCACTATTGAAGGATCACCGTAGATTTTAGTCAGTACAAGTCTGACAGTCCTTCCCGCCTTGTCTTGGTGGGAGGACTCATTTTACCACCATAAAAAAGGTGCTGGACATCAGTCCTCGCAGATTCTATTGGGACGAAGTTGAGGGAACGTTATATGAGGTTTATCTCCAGCAGTGGACGGTAATTGTGTGTTAATGCCTGTGATAATATTACTGTGAATTTTACACCCAGTTCCTACCTTTATAATCAAGCTTTTGGCGTATTTTCAAGGTTATCAACAGCGAGGACCAATTGTGCGTCCTTGCTCTCTAGAAGATGTGAACTGCATCAGGCAGTACTTTGCCCACAACTCTCAATGCTCGCCAGCCTACGGTCCTGCTCCAGATCCATTGAGGATCAAGGTCATACCGCTGTCTATACCTCATGTTAACATCACCTTCGTTTTGTATGAAAATGATATTAAAGGCTTCAATGATTTTAAGATTAAGGAGTTTTAGTAAGTACTTTGTTTTTTTTATTATATCTTTCTTCTTCATCTTTAGTATTGACTAGTTGTTTTTGGAGGAATGACCTTTGTCTACCTGAGAACCCATTCGATCACATCTAGTCAAAATTGACGAAAAGTGATCAGCATTTCGATTTGACCTTCAAAATCTCGTTCCTAATTTTTCAGCTTGAACCAAAAAACTGACAGGCTAGTCTTCGAAGTAGAATTCCAGAAGCTCTTCGTGTATATTCCTCTTGGCGTCATCACTTTCCATCGCAAAGGGAAGGAACCTTTGGAATTATCAGACTTTGCGTTCATTGAATACAGTTAGTAACATAATTATTTTTTTACCTTAAATTTGGGACTCTTCTGGCTTATAAGCCGGAGAAAAAAACGGAGTGAGAGTTTTAAAGGAATCGAAGCTGCCTTTTGTCTAGTAACTTTAGTCACTTGGCTAACTTGTCCGAGCTAAAATACTAAGAAACATTAAAATTATTATTTTGCTTTGTTGCGTTTTGGGTTTGGGAGATTGTCTCATGTAACTTAGACGTTATCGAATTCGAAATGAGGAGATCCGTAGACGAACTAAAGTCACCGATATAGCCACCGCTGCATCAAAAGTGCTAGAGTGGAGACCGCTGACTAGCAAGTGCAGCGTAGGACGTCCACCAACGAGATGGACAGACGACCTTATAAAGGTCGCCGGAAGACGCTGGATGCAGGTCGCTTCCAACCGGTATATGTGGAGATCTAAAGGGGAGGCCTATGTTCAGCAGTTGACGTCCTATGGCTGAGATGATGATGAAGATGATGAACTTAGACGTACCAACAGTACTGAATGTAGCCCGAATGTTAAGCCTGATTTCATTATACGTATAGTCGTATAACCTCTGTTCAGTAGTGGTGTTTTCCAACTGATAATTTCTATATTTATTTTGTAGAAAACCTATCGCTCACCCTGATCGCTCCTAACATCAGAGACATCAAGTTATCCGAGGGTTACGTCTACACTTACATAACTGATAGTAATCCAAGGAACGGGATCGGCCCTAACTTTACAGAAAGTAAAGGTACGTACGTTACGTTTAAATTATTCTTATTTTTAAAGTTCCTGATAAACTTGAGCATTAATTTGTAATGAGCATTTTTGCGAGTTTTACATTAAAGAAAAACAAATGAAAGCGTTTTAGCGAGTATTCTAACCAGCGAGCGTTCTATATAAACTACGATTATTAATTCCAGTCAGTAAAATGACATTTCCAGTGTTCAGGTTTGTTTCATTTTGTTTGTATCAGTGACAGTTGCACTTGTCATTTTACTGACTCGAATTAATAATCAAACTTTAGCGAACTTTTTGCCGAGCTGACTATCAAGTCTGATATCTTTATGATGAGCATTTTTTTAAGCAACTAACAAAATAAATTTTTGTAGCGATTTTTGGATCTGTGCTTACCTCTGTTCGTTCTTCAGTAAGACAACTATAAAAACGGTGAATTATGAAGTGAAACATTCGTTCTGTTACAAGTGAATGTTCAAGTCTAACAGGACATTTATTGGCCTCGACTTTAAATGTAAATATTCAAGATGTAAACTTCAGTGGTTAAGGTGATTGGCTTTCCGTTTCATGTTCTATATAATAGAGAGTGGTTCTCTATTAGATTTCCAATAGAAAATATTCCAGCGATCTGCTGGCTGCTTCTCACGGGTGAAGTAAAGTAACGATTATTTCTTTTTTTTCAGATCCTCAAGTGCAAGTGTCCTTAGCGCAATTGATTGGAAGAATAGGTCTCAGTCTGCAAGAAGCCTTTGTAACAATGGGACCGATATTTATGTCAGTATTTTTGCAGAACTCTATTTGCAGTTACTAAAATATTGCAGTGTATCATGATGTCAGTTTTTGATGTAATAAAATATTTCGATTGGCATGGCTTTTTCTTTGATTACCTTTGTAAATCTTTCGTACAAATCTTGTCCTGACAGTTTCTACGACAAGAAAAATTTATCGAAACGTAGAGAGGGCTATTTATTTTTTCGTTTTGTCGTCACCCAGTGGTCGAAATTTAACCATGAATCATTAAGTTAAGTTTGAAAAATATATTGTCATCTGCAATCCTTCCAATAAAATTCTTTTAAATATCTGACGCTCGTAATTTACAAGTTGATGTGACAACGGGCAGGCCACATCGCTCGTACAACTGATAACCGATGGGCAGTGGCCGTCTTCTGGCTGATGATTACGACTCCTATTCTCTTTCCTCCAAACTTTAACTGTAGGTACAAAATTCGTGTAATCCGTGCTGTTCAAAAATTACAAACCTATGACACACAGGCAGCGTCTTCCTTCGACTTCCTTAGAATTTTGAAAGTCGCCTTGGAATCGCATCATTCTGAGCTTCTTAAAACAAGACAGAGTTTGTAACACCACGATCAGTATAAAAACCGGCATAATGGACGTCGCGTCGGCAAGCAGGCTGCCAAGCTGAAATGGGATTAGGCGGGTCACGTCAGCCGCATACACGATGTTGGCTGGGAAAAAGTCTCTACACAATGGGTTCCTTGAGTTGGACGGCGGTCGCCGCCGAGGCAGGGCCAGAAAGAGGTGGTGATTTGGAGGCATACTGGCTGGTTCACAAGGGCACAAGGGGTGTGATTGTGAGACAGTGACTTGGGAGACGCCTTTGCTTAGCAGTGGGACAGCATGGTGTAGAAAAAAAAAAGATTACTAGCGTCCGTCCGGAGAACGGAGAATTATAGAGTACTTAACTAATACTCCATGATTCCTAGCACCATGAGATACGCGGCGCGGCGCGGGCGGGAGATACCTATTCATACCCTTATGGTGCTCCCACATTTATCTATTACGTTGACATAAAGGTTTTTTCGACCGGCTTAAGCCGATTCCGCGTCGATAAATGTGGGAGCACCCTTATACAGCCCTTGTCGGGATTCAGACTGCCACAATAAACGGGCCCCATTACCAAGTATGTGCGAATTTGCAGAATCCTAAAAGTCAAAATAAAATTAAATGCAAATTGTATTGTATAACGGGCTTTTTATCCGCAACTATATTTATTGTATTTAGATTAATTTGCATGTCATTTAAGGCTGATTTAGTTAATCGGTTGTTCGTGTAGATAAATTGTAAGCAAATTATTTCTTATTTAGTTCTTAATTGGGATTAAATTTGAATACGTGATTAATATCTGATTATGTTACTTGTCTAAGGTTGATATTTTAAGTTCAAATAAATAATTTATAGTTTCCGTTTGAGATCATGCGATCTTTGATTTATTGAGTTTGAAGATCTATGTTCTACTAATTATAATATCATTCATTTTCCGTTCTTTATTTAGCTCGTTTATATGCCAGTTCTCATTCCAATACGCACAGTCTTTCAACTTTATAGTAATTAACATTTGCATACAAACCTTATAATACTGCAAAAATGAAGTTAGTGATAGTTTTTTATTTTTTGCTTGTTTTATATTTTTGTAGCTGTGCGGAATATACTGAGTCTGTGAATGTTCGGCTTGAAGAAGTTAAAAAAGCTGTTTACCAAAATGATGGTAAGTTACGTTCTTTTCTTCTATAAACAATTAGGTTTTGAGAGCCTATATCAAATAAAGTCAAGTTGACAGATGAATAGAGTCTAGTTTGCAATATTACCAATTCTTTACCGGTTGATAGCGACCAGGCAGCCTTTGAGTAGAGTTTTAAAGAAAATGGGGGGTCCAACAAAACGTTAGGTACGTTTTGTTTGTGACACAGAATCTGGACATTTATATTCTATGATTACACCCTATTCTTCGTACTCTTATAATTTGTTTTTCTTTCTACAGATAAGCTCAAAGACGACGGCCAATATCAAGACTCCATCATTAGACCATGTCCACTCCTGGACATAAACTGCATCCGTGGATTTTTCTCTCATTACTCCCAGTGTTTGATATCTCAAGGACCAGCGCCCGATCCTTATGTTCTACAGCTACTGCCTAATATACATTTACCATTCTCAAATCTGACTTATGACCTGGGGAATCCGCAAATTAACGGCCTTAATACATGGAAGATTGAAGAGTTCTAGTAAGTATTCGTTGTCTGCCTGTCTTTACCCATTTGGGCTCCCAGTTGAAGTGGATCCAGCTAATATTTTACATGGAGCGACGGCCTATCTGACCTCCACAACCCAGTAACAGGGCAATATTGAAAAACCCCTTGGTAAAGATGATTTTTGAGGAAAGAAAAATACAGTTGCAAGTGAGAGTGATGAGGAGGGATGACACCCATGTGACTAAGAAAGTGATGAGTATGAATGTTGATGGATGGAGAGGAAGAAGAAGGCCAAAGAAAAGATGGATGGATTGTCTAAGGAATGATATGAAAGAAAATGGAGTAAATGATACTGTGACGTCTGATAGGGGAGAATGGAAGAAAAAAACGTGTTGCGCCGACCCCAAGTAGAATGGGATAAGGGCAGGAAGAAGAAGTGAGATTCGAACCCGCGTCTTCTGGATAAGTACTCCAGACGCCTTACCAACTAGGCCATCGCAACTCACACTTGCAAACTGAAATTTTCTATTCCCTCGTTTGAACGAGGTACCCCTTGGTAAGTCTGACGACTTTCTAGCTAAAGACTGTCAAAGAACTAAAAATAACTGCCCTGACACATTTACGTGATTTTCAAGGCACGGATATAATAACTATAATAGATGGTACACCTAAACACCAAGCTTGGCAAGGCGGCTTAAACTTGAAGATCAACTTATGTTTCATTACCAGTGCCCAAAAAACCGTGAAGGAAAACATAGTGAGGAAATGTTTCTTAGAACTAGTGACGACAAGTGACATCTATTATAACTTGCACTGGGCCAGTAAGGTGGAGAATGGCCCATTCTCTCTTATTGAGAGGAGGCCTATATTCCAGCAGTACAACCATTGTAGGCTGATCATATCGCTATGCAAAGCGAATTCGTGAGCGACTCAGAACAAGCGTCGATTGTGTCCAATAATTTGTATGGAAGTGTTCGATGTGGTGTGAATAGCTGCATGGATTACTGATTAATAAAACAATAGAACGGAAGCAGTGGTGGCCCAGTGGTATAGGCCTCGATTTACGAGTTGTAGGTCGTGGGTTCGAACCCCGTCAGGCGCATTACTTTGTGTAATTTATTTCAACACCACTGCTCTCAAAACGGTGAAGGAAAACATCGTGAGGAAACCGGCATGTCCTAGAACCAAAAATTCGAAGACATGACTGTGACATCTACCAATCCGCACTGGGCCCGCGTGGTAGATTACGGCCCAATCCCTCTCACAGAGAGGAGGCCTGTGTCCCAGCAGTGGGAACATTTATAAGCTGATGATGATGAGAACAATTGAAATACGCAGTCACAATTTGTTCGCGTTTTGCTTCAGTGTGGTCAAACATTTTAGGGTTTAAATTGTGCCATAATTTATCAATTCTTTGGAACAAAATACATGTGATTTGGTACTACAATGACTCCAAATAACAAAAGAGTTTCAGTCGTGAGTTGCAAAAAATCCTAATGTTCAAGTTTGATACTTAATGATTTAATGAAATAAATCTATTTCAGCATAAACAAGGCCGCGGATAGATTAGTGCTGGAAGTCGTTTTTGACAAGATTATGGTGTATTGTCCGGAGGCCAGTTTAAAATATAACCGCAAGGGGAAAGAGCCGCTCGTAATAGTAGACTTCACCTATATTGAATACGGTGAGAAAGCTTTTTTTTTTAATAATCTTCTGTTAACTTATATTGTCCTTAGTGTCCGACCGAAACTAATACTACAGCCAAAACCGAACTATAGGTCTTGCTCTCTGTTTCGTCCGAAACCGAAACTATCGGTGTCGGTTTAAACAGAACCGGAAATTTTTAAAACATTTAAAATTACGATTATTTAGGACTTGCTCTTGCAATAACAATTCCTCAAAATCTGCTATTTCCTTAAGTTTTCCGTATATGATTACTTCCCAGAATTTGATTCTTATTAGCAACACTATTGAATGGTGTAATAATACAGGGTGTGATTATTTTTCCAAAATCAGGGGGTTCGATTCCTGGCCAGGATTATTGATTTTTATAAAATCTAACTTAGAAGATTCTCACTTGACATAGCTATTTGAGGACATCTAGCCATGATGTTATTATGGCTTGGCACGCAGTTGCACGGCTTAGTATGAAGACTGCTTTGTTTTAATGAAGTGTGGATTAGAAAAATAAAGAACTTATTATCGACCGAATAAATAATGCGTAAACACCTGAATTGAAGGAATTAATTGAAATATTGAATTGATTGAGTAAAAAAAAACATTTTTTTCCTTTTACAGAGAATTTATCTTTCACCCTGACGATCCCACATATTAAGAACCTGCAGATATCGAGGGGCAACGTGTACACGTATATAAACAATGGTGCTCCTAAATACAAACTTGGACCTGGTACTTACAGTTGCAAAGGTAAGACGGGAGAAGAAAAAGATATGATATGATGTGAAAATCGTTGCAATAATTCACTAAGTATTTGGCGCCTCAAATCTGCGTGGATGACCGGCGCGGACAGTAGGGAAACGGCCCACGTACTCAGCTTCCACGCGCAGACCACACCAGTGATTTCATTGCTACCACATAAGTTACCACAAGTTAATTGTGACATTAAACCTATATAATCGTACAGTCCAATTTCGTAATTATAAAGACCCAATAAAGCCTAATCATTAGTCTTTCGAGCCGGATCCTGCACCTGACTTAAACAATATTGTTGGTTTTTTTTTTCAATAAGTTCTGTTTGGTGTTAATACGCTGTTATTATAATCTGTCCTAATGCGTAATGAATTATACTGTTGTGAAATATACTTGATTAATCCCAAATACTACACACAGACCTATATGAGTACACAGCAAAAAAAGTTTGCGATCACTTTGAAATATTGAAATAATTTTTGTTACGGTATATTATAATATTAGAAGAAATCATCTTCTTCTTTTTAGATTCTTAATTACTCGTATAAGTATTTTTATGTAAACAAAACAAACAACAAAGGAATTTGTTGATAAAGTTAAATTGATCACAAATTTTTTTTGATGTGTAGGTGACATTTGAGTATCGACACCTAAAGAAGAATTTCTTTTCGCAGATCCTGGATTTAATCGAGCTGTAACTAAAATGCTGAGTGACGTACCCTTGGCGCTTCAGGAGGCTT
Source organism: Agrotis exclamationis (assembly GCA_950005045.1). Classification (NCBI taxonomy): domain Eukaryota; kingdom Metazoa; phylum Arthropoda; class Insecta; order Lepidoptera; family Noctuidae; genus Agrotis; species Agrotis exclamationis. The sequence continues at coordinate 14,702,190 of OX465429.1, read as the reverse complement.
TTGTGACAAAAGGCCCTGTGTTTTTCTTTGCATTCTTTAGAAGTATCATTTGCGATTTTGGGTACTCGTAACGCACCAAACGAAGTATAAATACGATTTAGTTAAACTTGCACATTTCCAACTGTTCACTTTTTAGATTAATTAAATGTTAAGTTATTATCATACGAAACAACTAGTCCCCGCGATCGGGTGGTAGCAATTGTACATACAATGAGGGTGCACGCGGTGAGACGGTGAGTTCCGTTCGTCCGCGCGGTGAGTCGGTGAGTTCCGCTCGTCCGCGTGGTGAGTCGATTTACGTATTATATTATGATAAGCCACAGCGAATTTTGTACAGGCTAACACGATGTGTCGTACGAGAATCGCTTTATTTATATAATGTATAATTAGTGTATTACTGTGTGTGAATTCTGTATCACACTTGTAAATCTCTTTATCAACATCCCTGTATTTAATTTCTTGATTTAGGCTCTCACATTGTATAATTAAAATAAACACTTCATCCACCAGCTTTAATCTGCCTTTTATTTTTTAGACGACTTAAAAAAACTTGACCTTACCACGCTGCAGAACGGGAGTGATATAATAATAAATAAAATCTTTATTGTCAGGCATCGAGGCCCATAGGGTACATTACATCAATATTAAATTAAATTAAATTAAAATAGACAATTAGAAAAATTACAAAATTACAATCCAAATTAAAAATTAACATTATGGTGATAAATAAAATTTAAAATCATAAATAAAAAATCACATTATAAATTATAAATTAAATCATTATAAATTAAAATCAAATTAAAAATCATTACAAAATCAAAATAATATTTAAAATTTGATTAGTCTCTTATATGCGACACTATATGTAACTTGTCTGTCACAACAGTGTCGCACATAAGGACAGTCCAGCCTATTCGCTATCATTTTCAGAACGGTGTTGGAGCTGGCCCGCACTCTACGCACTAGTGATGCGCAGCGCTTCCGCATGGTCGCATAGAAACAATCTGTACGTGCCAACGCAAACATACCTGAAGCGCTGCAGTAGCGCGGCAGCCCCAAAACCGCCCTGAAAGCGTTATTAAATTGGACACGAAGGGTACTGTATCGTTTCTGCGTGTAATTAGCCCACAGGCTGCAGGTGTACATGGACGTGCAATACGCTCGGAAAAGAGTTATCTTTACGTCATCCGAGCACCGCGCGAACCTGCGGGCCAACATATTCGCCCTCCTCGATACAGCCCTTCGTTCCCGTTCCATATCAGCATGATCTCTGAGGTCAGCCGTGACAAATATGCCCTAGATATTTAAACTGATGTACCCTGTCTAAGGGTACACAGTTGAGACGTACAAGTGGCATCTTATCCGGGCATTTGGCACCGCCCGCCTCAAAGACCATGTACTGACTTTTCTTAACATTATATATCAGTCCATGTTTAATAGCGTAATCCTCACATGTCGCTATCAGCCTCCTCAGGCCACAGATCGACGCACTCAGCAGAACCATGAACTTTCGAATGACGTTATTTTGACGCACGCTAATTGGATAAAAAATAAAAGTGGTTCGCCAGTTCGGAAACACATAAAGTCGAAAACCGCTATGTCGAATGACGTTGTCGCAATCACGCTAATTCGAAAAACTGCTTGAATGGTACGCTAGTACAAAAGTCTTGGTATCGAAATCCACTGTTGCGAATAGCATATTATTATTTTAATCTGAATATTTGCCTGGGGATCGAACTCGCCTAAGCCATAAAGCCTAAGCCCCGCTACATGGGGATTGTAGGAAGAGCGTGTGTAATAAACATGTCTGTCCTACTGAGAGGGAGGCCTATGTTCAGCAGTGGACGTTTTTCGGCTGATGATATTGATGATGACTCCTTTTTTCTTCCCTATAATTTTTAACTGTAGGTACCGAATTCATCTAATCCGTACTGTTCGAAAATGACAAACTAATGACAAACAGGCAGCGCCTTCCTTCGACTTCTTTAGAATTTTGTAGGTCGCTTTGAAGTCTACCAAAGGGCAATAAAACGCAGCATTTTTGACAAGATAAGACGCAGGTTGTAACACCACGATCATTACAAAAATCGGGATAGTGGACGTCAGCAAGTAGGCTATCAGGCTGAAATAGGATTGGATGAATCATTCCAGCCGCATACATGACGACGGCTGGGCAAAAGTCTCCACACAAGAGGTGCCTAAAATCGGATGGTGCCACCACGGCATAGAAAGAGGTGATGATTTGATGGTGGGTGATGATGGGTGCATACCGTGAGGACTGGCCGTGGTTCATAAGGGCACAAGGGGTGTTGTGGTGAATAAGGGTTCTTGGAAAGACTTAGGAGAAGCCTTTCATCAGCTGTGGGACGGACCAGAGGATGTAAGGTTATATATTACTACCTAGCTAATACGCCATGGTTCCTAACACCATGACATAATGGGCGGGAGATATTCATACACTCATACAGTCCCTGTCTGGTATTAGACTGCAATAATAAACAGGCCCCAAAACCAAATAAGTGCGAACTTGCAGAACCCTAAAAGTCAAAATAAGATTAAAATGCAAATTGTATTGTATTACGGGTTTTTTATCCGCAAGTCCACGTCATATGCGCGTATTTAGATTAATTTGCATGTTATTTAAGGCCGATTATTTAGTTAATCGGTTATTCGTGTAGATACACTGTAAGCAAATTATTTATTATTTAGTTCTTAATTGGGATTACATTTGAATACGTGATTAATTAATACACTTGTCTAAGATTGATATTTTTAGTTCAAATAAATAATTTATAGTTTCCTTTTGAAATCATGCGATCTTTGATTTATTGAGTTCATAGCTCCATATTCAATTTATTATAATATCATTCATTTTCCGTTCTTGATTCCGTTTATATGCCAGTTCTCATTCCAATACGCAGTTTTTCAAGTAAAAAGTAATATTTATACCTTGTAAAACGTCACGATTTGCATACTGACTTGGTCAGACCTAATAATACTGTGTTAAAAATGAACTTAGTAATAGTATTTTGTTTCTCGCTTTTTTTATTTTTTTGTGGCTGTGCTGAAAACAGTACTGGGTCTGTGAGTGCTCAGCTTGAAGAAGTCAAAAAAGCTGTTTATCAAAATGATGGTAAGTTACGTTTTTTTCTACTTTAAACAATTAGGTTTCGAGAGCCTAATCAAATAAAGTCAAGTTGACAGATGAATAGAGTCTAATTTGCAATATTACGAATTATTTACCGGTTGATAGCGACCAGGCAGGCTTTGAATAGAGTTTTAAATAAAGAAAATGGGGGGTCCTAGTGTATAAACACTAGTGTTTCTTCCAACTCAATGGCAAGTGCTCACACCTTGATCCACCAATGCCACTCGACCTCCAACACTACGCCGGACCAGGATTAGGCGCTACCCGCTTTTAATGATAAATGGGAACCTGTGATGTGTCTACTGTGCGAAGTAGTCACAACGCGTACAAAGCGTTTCACCAATACTTTTTTGTACGCACAGCTAAGGAGTGGAATTCTCTACCGGGGTCTGGTTTTCCTGACAGCTATAACCTTGGGGTCTTCAAGTCAAGAGTGAACAGGTTACTTCTAGGCAACCGTGCTTCATTGTCGACCACATCTACGCTTACCAGCAGGCGAGGTGGTGGTCAAAAGCTAACCTATATTTAAAGAAAAAGAGTCTAAAATACCTCAGTGCCTCAAGTCGAAAGTTTTCGACCAATGTGTGTTACCAGTGATGACGTATGGTGCCGAAACGTGGTCCTTTACTGAAGGCGTCATTAGTAAGCTCAGTATAGTCCAACGAGCTATGGAGAGGGCTATGCTTGGAGTCTCTCTGCGCGATCGACTCAGAAATGAGGAGATTCGTAGACGAACCAAAGTTACCGACATAGCCCAACGAATTAGCAAGTTGAAATGGCAGTGGGCAGGCCATATAGCACGCAGAACTGATGGCCGATGGGGCCGTAAGGTTCTCGAATGGAGACCACGCACCGGCAAGCGCAGCGTAGGACGTCCACTCACTATAGGTGGGCAGACGATCTTATGAAGGCCACAGGATCACGCTGGATGCAGGCCGCTTAGAACCGGTCCTATTGGAAGTCTATGTATAAAGTGTATAAAGGGGAGGCCTATGTTCAGCAGTGGACGTCTTACGGCTGATATGATGATGATGATGATGATGAGTAGTATCTGTAGTGAACAAACGACAACGAAAACTGTGAAGCAAATGAAGAAGTACGAATCAAAATCCTGTATCGTGATTTTATCTTCTTGAGTTGAGGACACTAATGATAATGCCTAATAGCCCGCAGGTTCAGGATTCTTTTCCTTTTCCCAGTCCAGATTCCTGGTAGGCCACTGAGAATTTAAGCCAAATAAAGGAAGAAAAATTACCCCCTTCGCTCGAGCCCAACGTCACACCAAGAAATTACATTTAAATGTGAGCGTGACGCTCATTCAGACATAAAAAATTGGCTTCACGAAAAATGTTACGTTTTGTTTTGAAAACGGAATCAGAGGCCTATTTATCATGAGTTTTCAGTTATTGTGACGTAAAGTAAACTGGAACTTTGACATTTTCAATTGACAAATTTCAAGGAAAAAATTAGTTCCTTCTTCGTACACCAGAGGCGCTGTTCTATTTTTCCATACAAGAAACGCTGTAAATACTGGAAAGACGCTGTAAAGTAAAATAGTGAAAACTCGTGATAGGCTCTTGGACATTTTATAATCTAATTTTACACCCTTTTCTTCATAATCTTTTAATATGTTTTTTCTTTCTACAGATAAGCTCAAAGACAAAGACGAATGTCAAGACTCCATCATCAGACCATGTCCCCTCCAGGATATGAACTGCATCCGTGGATTTTTCTCTCATTACTCCCAGTGTTTGATATCTCAAGGACCAGCGCCCGATCCTTATGTTCTACAGCTACTGCCTAATATACATATACCTTTCGCAAATCTGTCTTATGACCTGGTCAATCCGCAAATTAAAGGCCTTAATACATGGAAGATTGAAGACTTCTAGTAAGTATTTCTTGGGTCGCAACTCGCTGCCCGACCATGGACCATGCCCGGGTCGACGGCGCGTTGTGTTCCACGCGCGCCTCAAAGAGCGTCAGCTGACGGGGTCGCGGGACTTATCTCATTACCGTGACCCCGGAACATAAAGGGCTATTGAAGGACACCGTGGATTTTAGTCAGTACAAGTCTGACAGTATGGGGGTGGGAGGACTCATTTGATGATTTTACCACGATAAAAAAAAAGTATTTCTTGGGTCAAAAAGTAAAAGAATAAAATTTTCTTTCACCTGCTTTTACCAAGTCTAACCGGATTCAGCTAAATTGATCAGTATTTTACATGGAGTGCCTGGCCTTCACAACCCAGTAACAGGGCAATACCCCTAGGAAAATCTGGTTGTCAGACTTTCTAGCTAAAGACTGTCAAAGAACTAAAAATTACTGCCGTGATAGATTTTCGTAAATTACAAAGCACGGATTAAACTCACTTTGATAGATGATTGATTGATGATTTGATAGACTCACCTACCCACAGACCAGGTTTGGCAAGGCGGTTTAACGGTGAAAATCGACCTGTGTTGCATTACCAGTGCCCAAAAAACAGTGAAGGAAAACATAGTGAAATGTTTCTTAGAACTAGTGAAGACACGTGAAATCTACTAACTTGCACTAGGCAAATTTGGTGGATCCCTTCTCACAGAGAGGATGCCTGTGTCCCAGAAGTAGGGACATTACAGGCTGATGATGATGACGAATTTGGTGGATAAGTGCCCATTTCCTTTTATTGAAGGGAGACCTGTGTTCCAGTATAGTAGAACCACAGAAATATTAAAAACAGGAGAAGTGGCAAGGGGGCGTATCGGTGAAGCCGTGGTGTTGAGCGTTTCGCTCAGCTATCACTTGTACTACTTTATTCTTGTTTTCCTATATTACTCCGACTGTATTGTTTTTGCATTAAATACATTGCTCTTTTACAACCACCTCAGTCTATCACTGAGTGACTTGACAAACAATGTAAAACTGACATAACGATACCTCACCAAGCCGTAATGTCGCATGGTGCGTCCGTTGTATTTGAGCGGGAGAGTCGTATCCGCCCCCCGTGTCGCGACAACACAGAATGATAATTGTTTGTGTGAGTAAATTATACGGAAAAAGTACGCTGTAGTGTAAAGAATTAGGTTTATATTTAAATGACTGAGTTATCGATGACGCGTTTGTGCAAATTGTTCGTAGTATTGGTTTGACAGAATTGTGTGCGCAATATTAGCGTTATGGAGGGGCAATTGTGGCTTCATCGGATTTCTATACATTTTGAATTCCACGCCATATCTCCTTCTTTAATATATCTATGAGTAGAACCATCGTAGGCTGATTATAACTCTATGCAAAGCGAATTCGCGAGCGACGCAGGACAAAATTCGGTAGCGTCGATTGTGTCCGTTAATTTGTATAGAAGTGTTCGGTGTGGTGTGAATAGCCGCATGGATTACTGATTAATAGAACAATAGAAATACACAGTCACAATTCGCTCGCGTTGTGCTTCAGTAGTCAAAAATAGAGTTTGCCGTAAATCAAGTATTTTAACTTAAAATTTTGAAAACCTAAAACTATGAACATGAATAAATATCACTCAACTTTGCGGTAGTCTGCAAAGTTGATGAGTGATATATTTTTTTTTACTAGTGTAAGCGTTCCAACGGCCCGTTCTTGATATTCGTCTAAGCGATGAGCGGTGCGACGGGCGCCACGAAAAAGACACTAATTACTTTGTAAGTACGCGAATTCACCACTGGCGCTGCCTCGTGGCGTGTTTCAAACATTTCGATACATTTGTTTTCACCTCTCACCGCCCCGCTCTAAGCCACCGATCACAGTGGGAAGATCTCTAATGGGCCGTAATGGGTTTTTGATGATTTGGTACTACAATGACTCCAAATAAAAAAAGAATTTCAATCGTAGGCTGCAGAAATCCTAATGTCTAACGAATCTGATATATAAATATTTCAACAATATTTTGTTTCAGCATAAACAAGGCTGCGGATAGTTTAGTGCTGGAAGTCGTTTTTGACAAGATTGTGGTGTCTTGTCAGAATGCCAGTTTAAAATATAATCGCAAAGGGAAAGAGCCACTCGTTGTAGCAGACTTCACTTATATTGAATACGGTGAGAAAGCCTTATTAACCGTCTCAGAATCTCAGTTCGACCTATATGTTTGTATGTATGTTTTTGGCTGAGCCGATTTTGATGTGGTTTTCAGAAAAAAAATCGTCACTTTCTGGAGAAGGTTTTAGTATGTAAAAATAGTGGATATCCTGTGACGTTTTTACGCTTTTTATGTTTGTTTCTGACGTCAATGTCTTCTTGTACTTTATTTGGGTTTTTCTTGGACAAATATCATTTGCAAGTTTGAAATCTTCTATTTATATACTCGTAAATAAATAGTTTCTCCTCTTTGCTATTTACTGTTTGCCAGTCTCTTAAAAATACCTCCAACTCATCACTCCAGTTTCTAGGCTTCACTCAGCTCGAACGCTCGAATTCTGGCGTCTAAGCGTGACAAATCTAACTTAGAATATTCCCAAGTTACATTGCTACTATTATTATCTTTTACAGAGAACTTATCTTTCACCCTGACGATCCCACATATTAAGAACCTTCAGATATCGAGGGGCAACGTGTACACGTTTATAAATGATGCTGCTCCTAAATTCAAACTTGGACCTGGTACTTATACTAGTAAAGGTAAGACGAGATACGAAGATACGAGGGTGTAAAATCGTTGCAAAAATTCACCAAGTATTGACATGCAGTAGGACCTACTTCAGGCAGTAGGTCAGGACGCCGTGATGCCTATCCAGCCACTCCTCAAAGAGGGGTCTTGCCGCCGCGGTTGCGGCGTGTCCAGCTGCCCTGGATGGGAGGACTGATTTGATGATTTTACCACGCTAAAAAAATTTTTTCGGTTCCTCACATCTGCGTGGATGACCGGGGAGAGGCCACGCGGCTGCGCAAGCGCCAGTGGTGGCCTATACACTCAGCTTCCACGCGCAGACCACACCAGTCATTTCATTACTATTACATAAGTTAAACCTGTAGTCAAACAGTCCACTATTTTTATTACAGTCTCAATAAAGACTTATTATTAGTCGTTCGGGCCGGATCTTACAACTGACTAGAACAATGTTGTTAGATGTCATTAAAACTGATTACTGGCCTAGGTTGACCGCTGTAATTTTATATCTGGCCAAATGTGTAATGATTGAAAGGATGTCAAATATCCTAGATCAATCCCAAATACTAAGGTCTTGTCCTAGCCATTATTCGCACCCACCAACAACCTTTCAAGATTTCATCGAAGCCAATGCAATGGTAAACCTACGTACACACATCAAAAAAGTTTGTGATCACTTTGAAAATATAGGTAAATATTTTTTGGTTACGGTAGATTATATTATGATTTCTTCTTCTTTTTAGATTCTTATTTATAGGTACATATTTCTACGAGTATCTTAAAAAAAAAACATACATCAATGAATTTTTTTTGACAGAGTTCAATTTAGTTTTTCTAGTGATCACTAACTTTTTTTATGCGTAGGGGAGGTAAGCCCAAGACGGGTAGCCCGCCTAAAACGGGTAAGCATGTTAAATTACGCGTCGCTAATTGCCGATGAGAATATGTGCGTGCAGTACGCGTCGCTTCTCTCTATGAGGAGTCGCGTCCTGCACGCACACATTCTCATTAGCAAGAACGACGCCTAATTTAACATGCATACCCGTTTTAGGCGGGCTACCCGTCTTGGGCTTACCTGCCCTACCTAGGAGGTGATATTTAAATATCGACACTTAAAAAGAATTTCTTTTTGCAGATCCTGGATTTAATCTGGCTGTAACTAAACTGCTGAGCGACGTACCCTTGGCGCTTCAGGAGGTTTTTGTGACACAAGGCTCTGTGTTTTTCTTTGCGTTCTTTAGAAGTATCATTTGTGATTTTGAATATTCGTAACGTACCAAACGAAGATTAAATACGACTTAGTTAAACTTGCACATTTTCTTATATTGTTCACTTTTTAGATTAATTAAATTTAATGGTAGGTGATTCTCACACAAAACAACTAGTCCACACGATCGGGCGTTAGGAAAAGCACCCATAAAATAAAAACACATTTTTTTTTGTTATGGTAGATTACAATTATTCTTTTTAGATTCTTTATTCAATAAAGCAGTTCAATTGTTTTTTCCACAAAAAAAAAATAGCGCTAGTGATCATAACCTTTTTTTTATGTGTGTACATTGAGGGCTGCACCACACGTTGATGCAGTGAATTCCGCTCGACCGCGCGGTGATGCAGTGAATTCCGCTAATCCGCGCAGTGAGTCGCTGAGTTCCGCTCGTCCGCGTTTTGAGTCGATTTACGTATTATATTATGATAAGCATCAGCGAATTTTGTATCGCTTCATATCAATGTATAAATACGACATTGAAATCAAGATTTGTAATATACTACTTGTAAATCTCTTTATCAACATCCTGTATTTAATTTCATGGTTTAGGCTCTCACTCATTTTATTGTTATAATAAACATGTCAAGCAGCTTTTCACCTGCCTTTTATTTTTTAGAAGACCTAAAAATTACCTGACCTTACCACGCAGTAGAACTATATTCTGCTCGCTAGGTTCCTTTAAATCCTGCACACAGAAAGAGGACAACAGAGCCACGTGTAGCGCCGCTTAGCCCCGAATAGCCTCGCGTAGCCCCGCTTGTTCCACGTAGCTCCTATACTTAATAATAATTTTTTTTTTCAGTAGTGTTACCGATGGAGCCCCGCTACGTGGGGCTCCTTTTTTGTTGTCTGTAAGGTCAAGGCATTCAGACACGTTCCCTTTGACACACAGGATGTGAAATGTCGTACTAAAGTTAAACAACGACTAAAGACGTTGTTATAATAGTCTTTGACAAAAAAAAATGTATACCTATGGTCGAATTTCTGCTACTATATGGCTGCTAATATTATGAAATATGAAGTAATTAGATTGATCTGATGATAATTACGAGAATCAATCATACATAGGTAATACATAAGTTACAGGAACTACCTCACCTCTAAATTGAGAGCTCATTGTTTACGAAACAGCTATAAATTACATCCAACATGTTATTAAGAAGTCGTTCTTGAACAAATTGAGCAACATTATACCGTATCGATCTTCTAATGTTTAACCCTTCGCATAAATAACCATAATACTTGATTTCCTTTGAAAATCACGCAATCAATTATGAATTTATTATGTTTCTAACAAAATCCTTTCAATCATTCATGAAACAGAAGTGTCAGAATGCAGGCAGTATTTTGTTTTATTCTTCTGTTTAATATTTGTTACTGTGCCGAAGATAGCGGTGATTGGAAGAAGTTGGATGGTGAACTTTATCGTGCTAATGTCAAAAAACCCGATGGTAAGCAAATTTTTATAGTTTTTTTTAACGTCAAAAGCAACTACTAGTTAAACAAACTATTGCTATGTCATAATTTGAAAGAGTTACCGCGAAACGTAAAGGCAACAGAAGGAACTGGTTAGGTTTTAGCCAGAAAGAGTCTGATGCTCCATTCGGCTTCAACCAGCTATAAAATATCATCAGATATTTTATAGCAAATAATGTAGGTGCGCATTAACACAGTCATGCGTCGCAAATTTCAAAGATTTTCTATGGAAAGAAAAATTAGAACCGCGAGCAGGAAACGTCACCGTCACTAGGCATGAACCTCGTTGGCTCGGTTAGAAAGAGCCTCGGAATTACTGAAACTGGATATCGCAGAATCAAATCCTGCCCGCGATATGAATTTGTCTTTCCATAGAAAATCATCTCATGATTTTACCACCCAGAAAAAGAAAGCTTATTTTATAACAATGTTGAGTGTCCCATGACTCATGATTGACAACACTTACATAACCGATCCTAGCGAATTAAACATGGAATCATTTAGGTTTATCCAAATCCTTGTCTTCTTCTTGCTTGCAGACCAACAAATTCACGAGAACAATAATAACTCCATCATCCAACCATGCAGTCTCGAAGACCTGTCTTGCATCCGTAATTACTTCGCCCAGAACTCCAAATGCAAGCTAGTAGAAGGACCAGCACAGGACCCTTATATGATGCAACAGCTGGATCTGCCTATACCTCAGGCTAATTTAACGTTTTCACTGCTAAATGCTCAAGTAAAAGGCCTTAATGAGTGGGAGGTTAAGAATTTCTTGTAAGTATGTATTTTAACGACCTTCCACGACGTTGCTTTTGTGAGAGCGATGTGGAGGCGAGCGGTAAGATCAAATGTATAGAAATGTTTGAAATATGCCACGAGGCACCCACCGGTTGCGAATTCGCGTACTTACAAAGAAATAAATGTTCGTTTTGGCGCCGACGCCGCCGGACCGCTCATCGCTTTGACAAAAGTCATGAACGGGTCTTTAAGGACCTGACTTACAAGTTAGTGGTTTCGCCTCCAGCTACCCGGATTATTTTGTATACATTTATTTCATCATCACTGCTCTTTAAACAGTGAAGTAAAAAATCGTGAGAAAACCGACATGTCCTTGAACCAAAAATTTGAAGACATGTGACATCTACCAACTCGCACTGGGCCTGCGTGGTAGACTTCAGCCCACTCCTCTCACAGAGAGGAGGTCTATATCGTTGTCTTTCTTTCAACCAGTCTTACCATGGGGTATCGTATTACTCAGTTACTGGGTTGTGGAGGTCTGATAGGCAGTCGCTCCATGTAAAATACTGATAATCAGCTGCATCTGGTTCGACTGGAAGCCGACCCCAATATAGTTGGGAAAAGGCTATGCAGATGATGATGACTATCGTTCTTTCTCTCTCTTGACGTTGCCACACACACATATAGAACTGCGTGTTGTAATTATAATAAATATTCTGTTTCAGTATAAACAAGGTCACAGACAGACTACTTCTAGAAGTGGTATTTGACAGAATCGTGGTGGCATCGCCCGGAGCCAGGACAACTTGCCATCGTAAAGGAAAGGAACCCGTCGAAATAACTGATTACTCCATCATCGAATATTGTGAGATTTTCTTTACTCATCTCAATATTTTGTTCGGTCACTGCTTAACATGTGTGTCTTGGGAATTTGGGATAAATTACTCGAACGTGATTTTTTTTTGGGTAATGACACTTTTTGAAATTTTTGGACTAAAATGTCCACTTTAGAAGCGTTAGCGTTGCATAAATCGGTATTTATCAATTATCTTCTTTATTCCTAAAACAATTTATTGGGATAAACAATGTTATTATTTAAATCTCAAAAAAAAACAGTAATTAAAAAATATAATTTCTGGTGAAAAATACGAAAACACAGACAAAACTAAAATTGTAATGAGCTGATGACGATGAAGTAAAATGCATAGATACTTTGAGCCAGGATCATTTTAATCTTGATCTTCAAATCCATTGATTTATCTAATTTCCTGTTCTTAAAATTATGTTTGTTTACAGATGGTCTATCGCTTACTTTGACGATTCCCAATATCAAGGACCTACAGTTATCTAAAGGCCATGTATTCACTTACGTGACTGATGCAAATCCTCTTTATACGCTGGGACCTGCTGTACAGAATGAAACAGGTTTGTGCTTTAAGTTTTTCATCAATTTATAATTTGAACTGGCATTTAGAAACTTATCTTGAAATGTATTTTTTAAGTCTTGGTATGTCTCGTGCGACTTCATCCGAGCGTATTTTGAACTATTTCTGATTTTTTACTTAGGTGACCCTCTATGTGGGATAGGTACTTGAGGAAAATCAAAATAATTATCCAAAAAAATTGAGGCTTCTAGCACTTGCAGTCATGAAGTTAACTCCCAAAAACAACCCCTTAGGGGCCGAATTTCGCAAAACGTTGTCATAGTTAGCACCTAAATACGTCCTAAAAAGAACCCCCATGCAAGATTTGAAACTCCTAGCACTTGTTTTTTCTGAGATTTCGTGGTGAGTAAGTGAGTGAGTGAATAAGTGAGTGAGTGAATGGGTGAGTGACCTTTGGCTTTATAGATTCTGCTAAAGTTGTCCTGTTTATTTTTGCAGACCCTGATTTCATTAAGAGTGTTGCTGTTTGGCTTGACTTCCTTGACGTAACTATGCGAGAGGTTTGGGAGATCCAGGGTCCTGCCTTCATGTCCATGTTCCTGCATAGCAACATCTGCGATTTTAGAAACAACTAGAATACAACAATATACAATAAATTACATTAATATGTGGACAGAAGTTTCAACCAACATTCTATAAACTTGTGAAATAAATAAATGAGTTTGCAGTACGTTTGTTTTATAAAACCTATTTCATTCTATGGTGACGTCGCAAGACGATCTCCGGCCACCTTAGGCGCGGGCATGCGGGCGGCGAGTAAAGGGCAACTCGCAGCCCGACCATGGACCATGCCCGGGTCGACGGCGACGGCGCGTTGTGTTCCACGCGCGCCTCCGAGTAAAGGGCAACTCGCAGCCCGACCATGGACCATGCCCGGGTCGACGGCGACGGCGCGTTGTGTTCCACGCGCGCCTCAAAGAGCGTCAGCATAATGACGGGGCCCCCTCTCTAGAGGGCCAAAGCCTGCCGGGGTCGCGGGACTTATCTCATCACCGTGACCCCGGAACATAAAGGGCTATTGAAGGACACCGTGGATTTTGGTCAGTACAAGTCTGACAGTCCCTCCCGCCCTGCCCGGGGTGGGAGGACTCATTTGATGATTTTACCACGATAAAAAAAAAGGGTACAGATCTGTCCCCCAGAATAGGGTAGTTTACTGCATAAATAAATTGAAAAACTGTTAGTCCATCAGAGTATTGAAAAATAATGAACACGTATTTTTTTGTTTTTTTTAAATGAATGAATGTTGTAAAATTGTACGACCGAGTGACGTTTTGTGATATTTAGAAGCGTTGTATCTTCGTCAACTCTATTTTGGTTTACCTACGTAACAAAAGAAAAAATAAAAGTCGAAGTCGATCGTCGGTCTTTCGTACTAATTAAGTTTTTTGAGTAAAATAGAGCAGTGCAGGTGGCGCGACCTCGACTTATGAGTTGTAGGTCGTGAGTTCAAACCCAGCCAGGCACATTACTTTGTGTAATTTATTTCATCATCACTGCTCTCAAAACGTTGAAGTAATAAATCATCGTGAGGAAACCGGCATGTCCTAGAACCAAAAATTCAAAGCCATGTGACATCCATCAACACGCACTGGGCCCGCGTGGTCAATTATGGCCCACTCCCTCTCACAGAGAGGAGACCTGTGTCCCAGCAGTGGGAACATTTATAGGCTGATGATGATGAAGAGTGAAATAGCCTATTGGGAAACAGATATCCGTGTCTGTGTGTCTAGTGTTAATGTAGTCTTGTAAGTTATACAGACTTTTATAGTCATGTAAGTTGTACGTCGTTGGTTACTCTGTTCTAACATTGGAAGAATTTGGAAAAGACTTAGCGAACGACTTACGAGCCACACTAAAAATTCCTCATTGAAAAACCCAGTAACACTTAATTGCCCGACCCGCGAACTGAACCCAAGACCTCATGCTCGGCAATTGCGCTTAATACCACTGAACAACGAGGGAGTCGACCTACCTGAAGAACTGTCGAATAAAAATATGAAGGCAGGAAGTGCGTGTGCAATAAACATGTCTGTTTTCTCTACCCATCCTATTATGCGGACGGCGAGTAATAGGTGATTGTGATTTTGTTAGTGATGGGGTGATCATGAACCATGACCGGGTCGACGTGGAGTCGTGTTCCACGTGCGAGTCAAAGTGCGGTCAGCAATCTAACGGGGTCCCCTTTAGAAGCCTACCGGGGTCGCGGGACTGTCTCATTAAGTGGAAACATATTTTTCCTACTCCTCCACTATTCTTTTCTGATTAATTTCGTGCAGGATCCAAGACAGGTAAATTCATTCACCGGGACACGTCGAGCTTCATTGTCTCGGCGCTTTTCTGGTGGTTGCCACTGTTCATTCTGGCTCTCAGGAGATGCAGTGGTTTGGGTGGGTTTGACCCAAAAAAAAGGACTGTCTCATCAGGTAACCGCGACCATGACACGTAAATGACTATTGAAGGATCACCGTGGATTTTACTCAGTACAAATCTGACAGTTCCTCCCGTCCCACCCTGGGTGGGAGGACTCATTTGATGATTTTACCACGATTGAAAAAACCCTTCCTATTATACAGCCGTGAAGATATTATGGATGCAGTTTTACTCTGATACGGAAATCAAGCATTACAATAAATTGGTATCAAATTATAAGCGACTATTTCCCGTTTTTCACTCAATAATGGTTATGTATAACTTCCCTTATCAATTATTTAGCTACATTATGCAAACATCATCATATATAATCATTTGATCATCTAATTGAGCAGCATTTCTGTAAAAAAGGCTTTGAAATGAGGATTGTAACGTGTTTTCTCGTGTTTTTTATAAGTATTTGTTATAGTTTGCAGAGAGATTATACGGTGCGTCGAGTCAATTATGGTGATAAGATAAATAGTGAGTAGTTTTCTTTGATTTATTTACTACACCAGCTATCAAAATTTTATAATCACTTACTAAGAATTAATCGGTGATAGCTTCTTAAATAGGCTATTTGACTAAAAAAATCTAATTAATCCGTCAGTTAGATTATCAAATAATATTTGACCCGTATTTTTTATTTTTTTACGCATACCATAATTAACGGAGATATGATGCTTTCAAAATTGCCAATACGTCACAATTTAGTACATTTTTTACTGAATTCTGACGTCACGAGCCCCCACTCTCGAGTATTGATGTGTTATATCTTGGTAAATATTCATTGATTTTACATAAGAAAAAATATGTGTCAGTTATTTTTCAAAACTCTAAATAACGGACTTATTAGATTTATAATTTATTGATACTGTCAAATAGCCTATTATGGCGTGATTTGCATGAGTCTGGTATACAGTCTGATTAACAGGTAAACCTTTAAAATGATACCATTTTTATTATATTCATAACTGGTTATTAAGTACTCAAGATGGCGCGGCATCGGAGTAATGCTATTGTCAAACAGACAGGCGAAGCGACCGCGAACTGAAGCGTTTTTGTTTGTAATGTATGGAATTGTTTGAAGCCTGTCACACAGACTATCGGACCGCTTTCGGTTTTCTATATGACAGGATTCGGATCGCATTCGCTTCATCTGTCTGTTTGACAATAGCTTAAGTGATTCCATACTTATGCCAGCAGCTTTGCGCGCGTTTCAGTTGAAAATGTTGCTGTCGTTGTTACCCTAGTAACAGACACATCATGTAGAAAATGCTTAAAAATGTCCTGTGATAAAACTACTGGGTACATTCAATTCATCACACTTTCACGCTTGTATTAAAACAATATTCATATGAAAATAAAATGAACAAGATAACATTTTTGAAAAATTATTTTCACAAAGTTTCTTTTTATCAGAATCGGAATAGATTTATTTGTAAAACATAGGTTTAGGTATTACATAATGGTGTTGGGTAAACAATATTTGGCCGCTATGTCTTGCTGGCGTACAAATTTTTGAAATAAAACAAAACGATAAAAACAAAGAAACTAAAACTAACTGAACACAAAATTAAACACTTTTAAGAGAAAAAAAAACTATTTTATAAAAACTCAAAAAATAAGAAAAACAATTAGGTACTTTTATATTGTACGTCAAGGATAGGCTGTGTCGGCCGTTATGCCAATGAAAGTATTTTTTGTTTCCGTGTTTATTAGACTTTTCAACGGTATTTTTAATTTTGAAATAGCACACGTATTGTTTAAACTGTTCGGTTAGGTTAAGCTGGCGTTTGACTGACTATTCCAAAAAAGCTAAAAAGAAACAATTGCCAGCCGCAATAAATTCCCAGATGAACCATATAAAATAAAACAAAACACCATCTTTAATACCTGCATGTTTCACCTCTACCAAATTCACATCAAAATAAATGAGAATAACGGTCATTTGTTATCCATTGCAGGTTTAAAACAGGATCGGATCTACCGTCCCTGTGCATTACACGATTTGGATTGTGTTCGACGAGTCTTCGCTCAAAATTCTGGCTGTAAGCCGGTGAAAGGCCCTATAGACGATCCTTATGCCCTGGATTTCCTCCCAATATATTTAGCTCATGCTAATGTGACTTTGATCATGAAAAATGTTCAATTTAGAGGCTTGAATGATTATAAAATTCAGGAATTTTAGTAAGTACTTTGAACTTTAGTGCCTAAGTACTTTGAGTTTTAGTAAGTACTTTGAACTTTAGTGCCTAAGTACTTTGAATTTTAGTGTGTACTTTGAATTAATTAAAGTAAGTTCTTTAAATTTTAGTAACTTCTTTGAATTTTAGTGCCTAAGTACTTTGAATTTTAGTAAGTACTTTGAACTTTAGTACGTAAGTACTTGGAATTTTAGTGAGTACTTTAAATTTTAGTGAATAATTTGAATTTTAGTGAGTACTTTGAATTTTAGTGAGTACTTTGAATTTTATCTTATCTTTAACTTCTTTATCTTTAAATTTAAAAAATCTCTTTTGAGTCTGTACGATCAAGATCAAGATTTTCTTCTCTTTTCTTATAGTTAACAGTTATCTTTTGTCATGTTTCAGTATCAACAAAGCAACAGATAACTTAGTCCTAGAGGTGGTGTTCGATGCGGTTACGGTGTACACCCCAAACGCTTTGGTGAGGTACCATAGAAAAGGAAGAGAGTCTGTAGAACTGTCGGATTACGTCACAGTCGTTTATAGTAAGAAAACTAATACGTCATGGTCAAACATGTTTTTATCTAATGCTAGCCATACACCATACTGCCTATCGTCCAATCGGCATGACGCTGCCGACTGGATCAATTAGAATTGATCGTGTGAGGGCGTAGAATCCACGCAATTGGCATGACTGTTAAATTTGATTGGCTTGATCATGCCGATTTGTTCCTTCCGATTGGAACGTGTATGGGGGTCGGTTTATTTGATTTCAGTAGGCTGCCGATTTGAAAGTTTGATCCAACTTTCGTCATGCCGATTGGACGATAGGCAATATGGTGTATGATGTAGGTATATGGACGAACTGCCAATTTGATCAAGCCTGAATCGTCATGCCGATTAGACGATAGGCAGTATGGTGTATGGCTAGCATAACTACTAATTGTAGGTATATGTTTTTGCAAATTAATAAAAATAAACTTCAAACGAGATGACATTTAAAGATGATTTTTGAGGTCAGAAAAAATCAGCTGCGTTGCGTTGACATTACAGCCAAATCAATGTTGTATAATGAGATAACGTCTACCATACTAATTATTTTTAATCGCATTAACGCATGCAATTTGCATCGTAAAGATGATTTTAAGGAAAGAAAAATTCAGCTGCGAGTTCAGCTGGGAATGTCGCATGCGTTAATGCGTTTAAAATTAATTAATTAGGATGACTTATATCTTTTGATCAGCTGTCTGGTTGGTCTAGTCGTGGTATAAACCATTGATTAGAAAGTCTAGAGTTCAATTCCCGATTTGGATGAAGTGTTAAGTATTCGGTTTTTTATCGGGCTTGCTACTGCAGCTCTAAGACGAATTTTGTAACGTGTTGATGGAAAAAATGCACCTCTAAAAAGATGGATCTTAAAATATATATTATTGTAATTTGAATGTACTGCATATAGATTTCTATCTAACCTTTCGGAGATTACTCTTTTAAAAAGACTTTAAAAAATGAGAAGGTTACGTTTTACAGATGCCAATACATCAACCTTTAAAAATTAACTTTCAACTTTATCACAATAGATCAAAGACAATGTTTGACTGAGAAAATTTTACACAAGTTGATCTACTGACGTCTCGGTTATTCGGTTATCAACCTTTCTGTTTTATGAATCTGGTTTAATACTCGGGGTAACGATTTTTAAAGAATTAAAAACCTCGTTTCTATCCACAGAGGATGTATCACTGACGCTAACAGTACCAAACATTAAAGATTTTCAACTGTCTGAAGCCTATGTATACGCTTATATAGCTGATTCCAATCCACCCTACAGCGCTGGTGCTGGCATGACCGATGATTCAGGTAAACCTAATATACATTTTCTTTTTATCGTGGTAAAATCATCAAATGAGTCAGTCCTCCCACCCAGGGCGGGATGGGAGGGACTGTCAGACTCGTACTGACTAAAATCCATGGCGTCCTTCAATAGCCCTTTACGTTCCAGGGTCACGATTACCTGATAAGACAGTCCCGCGATCAAAACTAGCGTACAATGTGTCCGGTTTTGGTCTGATACAAGTTTAAAGCTTAAAGGGGAGGTAGGTACTCGTAGCTTGCTCAATACTGTTAAATAAAGTTATTATTCTACATGTGGGGTCGAAACCCAACCCCCAATGAAAGATTTTGCTCAGGCATGCGGACGAGTAATGGGTGACTCGCCGTCCGACCATAGACCATGCGTGGGTCTACGGCGCGTCGCGTTCCACGCGCCGTAGACCAAAACCGTAAAGAGCTGTCAGCAATGTGACTGGGCCCCACTTGGAGGGCCAAAGCCTAATGGGGTCGTGGGACTGTCTCATTAGATAACCATGACCGTGGAACGCAAAGGGCTATTGAAGGATAACCGTGGATTTTGGTCGTTTTTTTTTAAATTTCAGACTGAATCCTCGAAGATTTATCTGATAACTTGTGGCGAATTGTTGTTCGGCAAGGTGATTTAAGAAAGAAACCTTTGTTCAGCCGTAAACGTCTTCTGACTCATGAACTCATGACGATGATTCACGAACAGACAACACATAACACTCTCTCGGGTGTAACGTCAAATAAGCGAAGGTTTAAGGAGCTTTCAGTATAAAAAATTGACGGTGTCCCAATGTCTGCCTGGGTCGTGAGATTGTCTTAAGAGATTGTACAAGGCCCTGGAACTCAAGGGATAATTGAACGAATAGGGTGTGTTTTAGTCAGTACAAGTCTGAAAGTGCCTTCCGCTCCACCCAAAGTGGACGAATTTCTTTTTTCCTAACCAAAAAAAAAAATGCTGAGCCGCGTAGCTTGCCTGTTTTTTTTTTTAATTTCTCTTATAATTTTCAGATCCCTCAATATCGGGAGTTTTCAAAGAGATACAGTCAAATATTGGTGTCAGTTTAAGAGAGGTGTTTGTGACAAAAGGACCGGCTATTCTAAACGCATTCTTGGAAGAAACTATCTGTGATTTTTACAACGAGAAGGGACAATAATAATACCTATAATAATTTAGTATAATAAAACGAGTTGTTTAAAACAAGGGAATAAATTAATGATTCAGCTTTCAAAACAAGTGTGTTGCGATGGCCTAATTGGAAAGGCGTCTGGAGTACTTATCCAGAAGACGAGAGTTTGAGTTCCAATCGCAGCAGCAGAATTTTTCTTTCGTCAAAAATTAAAAAAAAAATATGATAAAGTATTTAAAAATAGATTGAAATTTAAAAATTACAAAATTTTCTTTTTTTTTTCAGCGTATTTTTGCTCATGAAATAACTAGGTTTTTTCCGCGGCTTCTGTCAGCCTCGTCATCTGTTTGACAAATTTTTTGAAAATATTTTGAAACAATTATTATTTTCCAGTATTTCATATGTAGATACCTGAAGAGGGGGGTAGTCTGTTGTTGACTGTTTACTTCGTCTCTGTGTTTAATAATAGTTTTATTATAAAATTACGCACCTATACCCAGTAAAAACAAGAAGAAGTGATAAATAAACAAACATTTGTTATGGGAAAGTGTGGATAAAACATTTAATAAGTGAACAAAGTGTTGAATAGTGAAAAATACTGCAGTGAAAAAACAGCTGATATAGTGCAAAAAGACACCCGCCGTGAAATACAAAGCATTCATCTAATGTTGCAGTGATGAGACAGTTAAAGTGTTGAACATTTAATAAACAGTGAACTATAAAAATAACAAATCTCGTTGGATGACTTTTGCAAAAAGATCACATCGGAGCATAGACACTAACGCCATCTTTTGAAAATTGCTTGTATCACAATGTAAGCCAGTGAAACTACATAGTAACCGATCGACGGGTCGAACGACCTCCAACTTTGAAAGAGCTACAGTCTCGTTGCCAAGAGAGGGCGCTACTAATAACATAATATCACAACATCTGAGCAATCCATCAGATATATTTTACAAATATGGAAGAAGTAATGGAAGCACTAAAAAAGATACAAAGAGAACTGGACGAACAAAAAAATATGATATTAAAAAACGGAGAAAGAGTCACCGAACAAGTAACCCAAAATATAAACTGCATTTTAGAAGAAAAGTTCAAAATATTAGATGATAAATACGAGAACCTCAGGGAGAAAATAGAAAATCAAGAAAAAAGATTGTATTTTATAGAAAGACAGATGAGAAAGAGGAACATTGTCTTTTTCGGAGTAGAAGAAACAGAAACATCTTATTCAAATCTAGAAAGAATCATGATCAATTTTATAAAAGAACGCTTTTCTTTGGACTTGGGCCATAGGGATATACAAGAAATAAAGAGAATAGGCAAAAAAGGGGACAGGCCTAGGCCAATAATAGTTACCTTTTCCACACTCGGTATAAAAATCAACATATTTAATAGGTGCAGTTCACTGAAAAATACCGCGTTCTATATAAAAGAAGATTATCCACCAAACATACTGGAAAAAAGGAAAGAGTTGCAAGAGCAGGCACGCATTGAGAAGGAGAAAGGAAATTCTGTAACAATAAAATACGACAAGTTAATAATACGAGAAGAAAAGAACAAAACAGCCAAGAATAAAAGAATGCTCTCATTGTCTCCTGAAAGCGACTTTGCCGTACGAAACGAAAATAAAACTCAGGTTACCAAGAAGAACAAAACCCAAAATACGGATACCCAGACGTCACGTAATAAAACTTCCAGCCTGTCAGAAGAGATACTGAAACCAGGGATCCTGCACTATCTGACTCCCAAAATTCCAAACAATCCACCTGGAAAAAACGTCAATAACAGAGAACAGATCTAGCAACTACAGCACACCTCTCGCACAGATAACATCAAAAATTCGACAGCAAAAAACAATCCAAATCTTCCAAGCCGGTTGGTCACCGAGGAAGATTACGACCAAAACCCTCCAAAGAATCAAACAAAATTATCAAGAAAATTATCAACAAAAATATCTACAACATCAAATAATACTACGACTACATTAGCAAAGCTCTACGTTTTAACATACAATGTCAGAACACTCTCAACATATGAACACTTAATAGAACTATATGAATCTTTAGAAGACATTAAATATGACATAATCGGACTGGCTGAAACAAGGCGCATGGGAAATAAAATAGAAGAGTACGACAAGTTTATATTATGCCACACAGGACAAACACCGGGCTTGCATGGTGTAGGCTTTATAGTCAAAAAAAGCCACAAAAATAATATAGAAAGTTACATTGGTCTTACAGAAAGAGTCGCAATCCTAAATTTGAGATTTGAAGATAACAGGCTATCAATTATACAAGTCTATGCTCCTACGGAAAAAGCTAACCAAGACGAAATCGACAATTTCTACTGTACACTCAACAAAGCGATCAAGTTATCATACAAAGACTTCATACTGATGGGAGATTGGAATGCAAAAATTGGTATGCCAAATCCTGAAGAATATCTCGTAATGAAATCAAACGGCTATGGAGAAAGAAATGAGAGGGGCCAGAGATTAATAGAATTTGCGACTGAAAACAAGTTATCAATATTAAATACATTCTATAAGAAGAAAAATAAAAACAAATGGACGTGGTTGTCCCCTGATAAAATATACAAGAACGAAATCGACCTCATTCTTTCAAACCGCCCTCATATATTTCAAAACGTAGAGGTACTAAATATAAACTACCCTTCAGACCACAGGCCAGTTAGAGCAACAATAACATACACAAAACCAAAGAAAAGTCGAATAAAATACAATAACCATAAAGCAAAAATAATAACTAGTGAAGATGATATTTCTAAATTCAATGACAATATAAGCAAGCTACTGAACTCACAGTCTAACACCTCAGTCCAAACCTGTTACGACAACATTATCCAAGCCATAACCAGAAGCCTGCAATTGATTCAAAACGTAAACAAAGAACAAGAATCCCATAAAATTCTGTCAGAGCGCACACTACAACTAATGAAGAGACGAAAGGAACTCCAGAGGACAAAAAACAAATCTAGGGCAATCAAAAATGAGATCTCTGCACTTTACAAGCTCATAAGCAAGTATATAAAGATAGATTACAGAAATCATCGGCACAATACTATCGAAAAACACATAAACCTCACGGGTGGAACGAAAAAAGCTTACAAAGAGCTGAGAACAAATAATACATGGATCGAAGGAGTGAACCAGGGCGAAAAAACACTCAATAACCGTAATGACATCATCACTGTAGCAACAAGCTTTTACAAGAATCTGTACAGCACTAAAGAAACGATTAGTATGGATACTAAAGATCCAGAATACAACAACAGCAATTCGCCTGTACCTCCGATAGAAATATGCGAAGTAACTAGAGCAATGGCAGCTCTAAAGTCACATAAAAGCCCAGGTTCTGACGGCATCACAAATGAAATACTCAAAACTGGTTCTTCAACTTTAACCATCCACCTGACTGAACTGTTCAACCTCATTATGGACACTGGAGTGACACCTACCCAATGGTCTGAATCCGATATTATTCTTATATACAAAAAAGGTGACCCAAAAGACATAGGGAACTACAGACCAATAAGCCTGCTGCCTACAATCTACAAGCTCTTCTCCTCAATAATATATAAAAGAATAAGCACAACACTAGAATTACATCAACCCATCGAGCAAGCGGGATTTAGAAAAGGCTATTCAACGATCGATCACATACACACAATAGAACTTCTCATTGAAAAATACCGCGAGAAAAATAGACCACTTTACATTGCATATATCGATTACCAAAAAGCGTTTGACTGCGTATCACATAAAAGCATATGGGAAACTCTTACAACTCAAGGCGTAGAAAAGAAATACATTGATGTTATTAAGAGTATATACAATAACAGCAAGAGTAGAATAAAACTGGAGTCAGCTGGGCCTTGGTTTCCAGTCAAAAGAGGAGTAAGACAAGGCGATCCTCTTTCACCATTGCTTTTTATAGCAACACTCGAGTCAGTTATCAACCAACTAAATTGGAAGGATCGAGGTATCAGAATAGAAAATACTTACCTAAGCCACCTACGATTTGCAGACGACTTGGTCCTCCTATCAGAAACAGGAACAGAATTACAGTACATGATGGAGTCACTCAATGACGCCAGTAAGCTAGTAGGATTAGAAATGAACCTGTCCAAAACGATGTTAATGACTAACGGCAAAAAGAGAAAACTATATATTGGTAGCGAGCCACTCAAATATACAGACAAATACACATACCTGGGCAAACAAATTAGCTTTGACCAGAAAAACAACAACCAAGAAGTGGAGCGCAGGACACAGTTAACGTGGAACAAATACTGGGCTCTGAAGGATATATTTAAAAGTAGCATGCCAATAGAAGTCAAAACTAAGGTACTCAACTCGTGCCTTATACCATGTCTAACGTATGCTTGCCAGACGTGGACATTTAACCAAAAAACAAGAGCAAAAATAATTTCATGCCAACGAGGACTTGAGCGCAGTATGTTAAATATAAGAAAAATACAAAAGATAAGACACACAAAAATAAGACACACAACCAAGGCAAGAGATGGTCTAGTACACGCCCATTCATTAAAATGGAAGTGGGCTGGACATGTGGCGCGCCTACAAGACCAGAGATGGACTAAAAGAGTAACCACATGGACAGGTCCACATGGCAAAAGAATGAGAGGTAGACCCGTTGCCAGGTGGGAAGACGAGCTCAAGAAAGTGGCTGGCTCTAACTGGATCCAAGCTGCACAATCTAGAGAAGACTGGCTATCTTTGGAGGAGGCCTTCACCCGTAGAGGGGCCCCTGCAGATAAATAAATTCAAATATAAATATTAAACTAACAACTTTATTTTAAGAATCTAACTAATATAAATTGTTAAAATACTAACACTGAAACTTTTATGTTACTAACATTTTTTATTTTCTTTTTGTAATCTGCTTCGGAATATAAGGCTTTTTTATTTTTTTTATTTTATTTTATTTATTTATTTCATATGTGGATTTAGATTTCATCCTGTTTCCTAGCTTAAAAATAATCACTCTATATAATATTACTTTGTAAAATAGTACTTGCAATCGGCGTACGTTCAATGAACTCTTAGAAATTTAACTGAACCGTCTAAAATCTCAATCAGTATTCTAGTGTATTCCCCCACCGTTCCAAAAAACCGTATTTTAGTAAATAACATAACCGGATACTTGCATTGTTAGTGCACCTCTACGGTAGAGTGGTGCGATGATATTACCTCCCTACCCTAGGGGCAAAGCGACGTATTTATTATTTACTACGCTACCTGAGTTACTCGGATAGCCACCTAGATTGTATCTTTGTTTATTTAACAAATTGTTTTTACGTAGCTTGTGAGATTAGAGTGGGTGATGTACTGTTTGTAGGTTTTGTTTCAACTTCAACAAGTTCTTTTCGTTATGTCTCAAAAATCTTACTCTAAAGAATAGTTGTTTGATCAAAGTAAACATTTGGTGAAAATGTTAAAATTCTAGGTACTTTTACATTTTTAACTATGTCTTAAGTTACCTACTTATTTGTTTAGAAATTAAATTTTATTGAACTGTTTGTGTACTTAATTATCTACCGATCAAACAAATGCATGGCCAAATGGTAATTAAGTTAAAGTTTTTTATTGAATGCTAAATTAGATTATGAATACTATTAAAATATCTCCAAAAACAACCTTAATACTACAGTCCAGTCCTTAAAATATCTATTGAACTAATTTGATGAAAAAGAAGTTACATTTTTAAGTTTGATTATGAGAGGAAGGAACTACCTCTCACAGAGAGGAGGCCTGTGTCCCAGCAGTGGGAACATTATAGGCTGATGATGATGATGAGAGGAAGAAAATATTTATCGAAAACTACACGATTGTCGTGTGCCATAAGATGTTTCTTCGTTGCAAACAGAAGCTAGGAATCAATATTGTTTTGCAATACAAAGGAATATTGTTTATTTTTGGAAATGTTACACCGCACAAGGAATTTCCGTTTACAAACATTTAAATTCACAAACAGAAACAGACAGAAGCGAAACAACTATCTATAGACAACGCTCTAGCCAGCTTGTCGATCGCCACTGCCACAGACTATATAGATACTGCCACTGCACCAACGATTAAAATCAAAACAGTGACATCTGACAGCTATTCACAAGACTAACAACCTACAGTAACCACAGCGAAAACACCAGGGGGGCTTACCATGGCGTCTTAAGCGAAAGAAGTTTTACTGTAAAGTAGAAAAGGGGAGGCCCCCCTGGTGTTTTCATTGTGGTCGCAAAGGAGATAGAGCTATACAAGTCGTCTAGCGCTATCTCGTTCCCACAGTAGAACTACTCTCGCTTTAAGACGTCATGGCCACCATTGACCTCTGACAACTAATAAGACTAACAACATACAGCAACCATAATATAAACACCAGGTTCGCATACTATCAAAACTTCACCATCTTCATAATACATTCGCAATCTCAACTCAGCATCTAATCTACTCCTTGTACCATGTATCCATTGAATAATAGAGACAACGGAGCACAAGGCTCCGTTAATATTGCACGTCTTAATTATATGGGATTAGCTGAACACTAGTTATACGGTGCACCTGTGTACGTCTTGTAAATGGAGGTAAAGGAGGATTATTAGGATGAGATTTCGCTATAAGATGTATGGGTGCTGGTTGTGGGAGTAAATGGAGCTTCAAGTCAGTAGAAAATAGGTGTCTTCTATAGTTGGTGCCAGTTAAGATGTCAATAGCGGACATTGACCTTTACCTAATAAGTCCTCGTATAATGACATAAGATCAGAATTAGCATTTTTCTGTGATATGATAGTGTTTACTTGTGAGTCTTAAAGATAAAAATAATATAAAATCTTAGGTATAGGTGAAATATTTTTACCATATTGATATCTTATGAATACTTAGATACTATAAGTATCTTACAATATCCTCCTTACAATATACTTACTAATTTATTCGGTATTTAATAAAAATGCTAATTCTGATCTTATGTCATTATACGAGGACTTATTAGGTAGGGGTCAATGTCCGCTATTGACATCTTAACTGGCACCAACTATAGTATAGAATGATCGGGAATTTGTGAGGAATATGGGAAAGAACTATGGGAAAGTCCTAAAGAGGAAGTTTATACCAACACATTTTAGGTACCCACGACCGGCGGGTTCGTCTGTCCATTTCACCGCTGAACGACCAAATCTCTTCTTTCTTGTTCTTGGATGCCACTCAGTGAAAGCTTCACCTGCCATCTCTACGCCAGGATACGCGATTGGATCTTTGGCGGAACGTTGTGGACGCCAATTTCGGGCGTCAGTCACGCTGATCTTCTGGGCTAAGCCACGCTTGCCGAGGTTGGCCTGTGGATGGGTGACCATCTGTCATAGCGAGTTTCCTCCGTGCCTCGGAAAGCACGTAAAGCCATTGGTCCCGGCTGCCATTTGCAGATCTTTGACAGTCGTTACTATTAGTCAAAAGCTCTAAATGTCTGACAACCAATCTTACCATGGGGTATCGTATTAACCAGTTACTGGCTTGTGGAGTTCCGATAGGCAGTCGCTCCACGTAAAATATCGACATTCAGCTGCATCTGGTTCGACTGGAAGCCGACCGCAATATAGTTGGGAAAAGGCTATGCAGATTTTAGAGTAATTTAAAAAAGATTACGTATGTTCCATATAACCAGCGTTCACAAAAAATAAAGATTATTTTACGTTACCATTGTTTTTTCCACTAATTAAAATTTATGCCGCATTACTGACGCTGCATATTTCAAAGACCTTTTGTTACCGAAACAGATAGTCATTAATAAAGCTCGCTAATTAATACTAATTATTATTATGTTATAGAAGTTAATGCCATGGCGTGACTGGCTGTTTTACATAATGTTTTTGTCTGTAAGCTATGGAAACATGATATTATTATGAAACTAGCTTTTGTTCGCGACTTTGTTTGCATGGATTTCGGTGTAACAGTCACAACAAAGGCCCAGTTGTTGTCATATTCGACAGACGTATTTTTCTATTATGCAAACTCTGGGAAATGATGGGAATAGTCCATTTCGATACAAATGGGGAAGTTTGTTCGTTCATTTAAGGCGGAATACTCAGCCGAGCTGAAGAGCGAGGGTGATATGAGACCGAGAAAAGCAATAACAAAATAAATGCCTCTTTGTATAGAACGACGTACATCATAAAACTATCGAAGAAATAAAATAACATAATGAAAAATATTTTTTCGGAGATTTTCTTTGGCCAGGTTTCAACCTGGCCGAGCAGCAAAATTATCAAACAAGCTGCTAAACAGCTAAATATGAAAAATAGGAAATTTTTGTGTTCTTGAAATTAGTACACAAATCAATGGCAATTTGTTCATAAAAGTAAATTTTGCTTTAAATAACCATGTTCATCTATAATATTATTATTCTATTTAAAAACACAATTTAAATGTTAAAAAAATATTTTTTAGACGTAGTTACTTTGTCGATATAAAAAAAAACAATCATCTCAAAATAAAAACACAAAAAGAAAAGAAACATTCAAAAATCCATTCGCAAAATTGCCAGTCGTAAAAAACAAAGACTAAAATAATAAAACACAAAAGATTTCTACCTACACGCCCGAAAACATTGTGACATTAGGCTTAATTGCATTGCCTGTCGTACCTAATCAAGGATATGAGGTAGCCTCACAAAGGACTTCCGTTGACACCATTCGCACACAATATTATGTTCAACAGTACAATGTACACTGTTTTTCAGGGTATTAAACGTGTGTAGAAGCGATCCTTTGCACTTTGTTGTTCTTTTTTTGTTTGGGCAAAGAAAACAGACGCGGCAAGTGAATGTGATTCCTGGCTTTTATCAAATTGGTGCAGTCTGATTGCCTGTTTTTATGAACTGTTTCGTGGTGGGTCCTAAGTATGATCACGAATTTCATTTTGAATCAATAACCTCGTAATACCTAGTTTTTTTTTTCATTCGCTAGTGCATTCTTTTTAAACGTTGCCTCTCACTCTAGTATTGACTACTATACTAGAGTAATTGTGTGGGTTTACAAACGATTAAACTCACATTTACAAATACTCCAGACTTTAATTGAACAACTATACTTATCTATAGCCCATGACTCTAGCTAGACCAAAAATGTAATATGTAGTCGGTAAGCCTAAGACGGGTAGCCCGCTTAAGACGGGTAGCCCGCCTAAAACGGGTATGCGGCGGCGTACGGGCGTCGTTCTTGCTAATAAGAATTGTGCGTGCGGGACGCTGCTCTTCATAGGGAGATGTGACATTTGTGAACTATAATATGTCTCGCGCAGATGGTTAATCTCCGTTGAGATTGACCGCCGTGGCTGAAATCGGTCAGGAGGACTATTAATATGGCCCATAGAAATATTTATTGCCTGCGGGAATCGAAACCGTAACACGCAGCGCATCATTCGATCGCTCAGTCACTGCACCGTGCCGTCAATTATTGAGTTCACTAGAATTACTAAACTCCAAAATTATTAAGTACAGGTAAACCATAAAAAATACGGCCCAACTTTCAATATTAATCCCGACGTAACTCCAAAAGAATTCAATAATACCCACGTACGTATATTTGCCAGAAAATTCTCCACACAAACACTGAAAGTGTCAAAGAATAAGGAAATTTAATCCATGAGCCATAACTTTTGTTAAAAAGAACACTTTTACAAGGGATCCACTCCTGGCGTGACTGCGTCAAAAAGTTGATCCCGTCTGCCGTGGAGTGAGGACGGAATTACAATGGATGAGGTATTTTCAGTTCGGTTATTTTAATTTTTCAAAATGAAGAGTATATTTTTTTTTAAATTTAAGTTTGTTTTGCTCTTGACTCTAGTTTAGGTTAGAGGTGACAGAGACAAAGTCGACGACCTTGCCAGCTCACCCAGAAGAAGCCTGTTCACTCTAACTTTGAAGAAATTAGGGTTGTACGCGTTCAGAAACACATCCCAGAAGGATAGTTTCATTCCTTTGATGTGCACATTATAAAATTATAAATAAGGGTTTGCTCTTAGCCTCAATCTAGTTCAGAAATAAAGGTGAGACCTAAGACAAAGCCGGACTCCGACAAGACGGCAGTGGCTAGCTACACGGCCTGGAAAGCAAAGGGCAACCGAAGGAATATGATGGATTTTTAGTCAGTAAGAGATTGTCAGTCTCTTAAGCTTCACCCAGGGTCTGTAATCTTTTCTTCCCATCAAAATTTAGTCCTCCAGAATAAACTAACAACGGGAGGAAATGGTTACAGGTTGGACCGCTAAGAAGTGGATTTTACATAAATAAACAAAAGACCTCCTCCTCGGGTCGGTTTCCTCAATGCTGAGGGTCGTGACCACCGTCTTGCTACAGCAGTTTATTGCGCACTACTCGACGCCATCTGTCCCGATCTGCCGCCGAGTGCAGAGCTTTGTGGACCGTTGTGTCAAGAGCGGTGCGAATCTGGTCAGTCCAACGTGTCGGGCTTCTACCACGTGGTCTTTTCCTTCCACCTTGCCAGTGACTATTAACCTTTCTAGGTTATCGTCCTTCTTCCTGGCAATGTGGCCAAAGTATTCAAGAATCCTTCGTAGGCAGATGGTAGAGAGCCTTGTCTTTATGTCTAGTTCTTGAAGGATTGACACGATGGAGCGATGTGCTATCCAGGGGATCCCCAGCATCTTTCGCCAGCACCACATCTCGAAAGCATCAATACGATCGCGATCAGCTTTCTTCAGGGTCCAAGTTTCAGCGCCGTACGAGAATATGGAGAACACCAGGGTGCGCACAAGATTGGTCTTGGTTTTAGGGAGATGCTTTTGTTCTTCCATATCTTTTGAAGCTGTGCCATGGCCCCCTTTGCCATCCCAATTCTCCTTCGTATTTCGTGTTCACATGAGCCATTACAACTAATGCTTGAGCCCAGGTATACAAAGTTATCAACTACCTCCAAGTCAAGTTTCCCAGTGAGCTATAAGAAACAAAAGACCACTGTAACGTTTTAATTGTCTCTGTACCGTATCCAAACTTTTCATCGATCTTAGTAGAAGGCGTTTATAAGTTTTTTCATGAAATTGAGTGCGGCACCCTGGTTTAATATAACGGCTCATCTATTCACCTGAGTAACAATATGACAAACTTTCACACGTACAGGGGTCACAGTTTTTAAAGAATTTCGGTGGCTTTATCACAAGTTTTCTGTATTTTACTGTACAGCGTACTTGAAGTATGTACGGTGTATCGACAATGAAAAAGCGCCTCTAGTGTACGAACGAGGAACTATTTTTTTCCCTTCAAATTAACTTTCCATTTACTTAATGTCACAAAAACGTGTGAAGTCATGCTAAAAAGTCGTGCTAAAAAAATACTAAAAGATTAAGAAAAATGACATCACTTCTTACATTGATAACCGATTGCAATTTTGGTGCACTTGGGTAAAAGTTTTTAATGTCAGGGAAGGGAAGTACGCAGTAAGCTGTCAACCCCAAAAATAACCCCTTTTAAGAGTCGATTTTCAAATCGCGCCTTAGTGACCACCAACGTCCTGAAAAGAACCCTATGCAGAAACTCCTAGCACTTGTACCCGCAGAAAATAGTATTCGAGAACTTCTGGTTGCAACCGTGACAGCAAGACTCACTAGTTGACTTTACAACATTTCTAGTAATAAATACTAAGTCCTTGCTAACTCTACTACTTACTTAGTATTTATAGAAATGTTGTAAAGTCAACTAGTGAGTCTTGCTGTCACGGTTCCAAGCAGAAGTTCTCGTAGAGGTAGCCAGACATTTCTCTGCGGCGTGCAGTTTCTGTTTTGTGATGAGTGAGTGAGTGAGTGACCTTTCACTTTTACATTTCATCATCATCAGTCTATAACAACGACCATTTATATCTAGACTCCTAATCACAGGCGACCGATGTCTGTCAACACATTAGGTAAAAAAATCTTATAACCGTCGTGACTCGACCACTCCTGTGAGTCCCCTCGTCGCACTGACCTTGAGTTAGCCCATCAGAACGCAGACCCCGTCCCCGTTAGCCAATCAGGACGCAGTACCCCGTCCCCCTCGCTTACGTCATACCTCAGCGACTTGACAGAATATTTTCGTTAGTCAGATCGTGCATGAGGCGTCTAGATATAAATGGTCGTTGGTCTATAATGTTCCCACTGCTGGGACACAGGCCTCCTCACTGTAAGAGGGAGTGGGCCATAATCCACCACGCCAGCCCAGTGCGGGATGGTAGAACTTCGAATTTGATGGTTCTAGGACATGCCGGTTTCCTCACGATGTTTTGCTTCACCGTTTTGAGAGCAGTGTTGATGAAATAAATTACACAAAGTATTACGGGTGGGTTCGAGCCCACGACCTACAACTAGTAAGTCGGGGCCGGTACCATTGAGCCACCACTGCACCTTTTTCATTATAATTATGTATAAATATACGTTAAGTTTACGTATGCATCCATAGAATAGATACGTCTACCACAGTAACCGCGATGCGATGCATTAAGTACATTACCACATCAAAAGGCATTGCGTTGATCAACGACCATTTATATCTAGACTCCTAATCACAGGCGACCGATGTCTGTCAACACATTAGGTAAAAAAGTCTTTTTTTTTTTTTTTTTTAAAGTCTTTTGACTTTGGCTGCTCTAGGAGACCGTCTAAGGCGATTGTTCAATAGCTGCCTCCATGCAGGCGTATTCCCTTCCAGCTGGAAAGAGGCCACTTTGGTCTTACTGAAGAAACAAGGCAGGGATCCAGAGTCTCCCTCTGCATACCGCCCAATTTGCCTACTCGACGAGGTCTCCAAATTATTCGAAAGAATAATTGCTGAACGACTAGTTGAGCACCTGACGCGCGTTGGTCCACCTCTCTGATTACCAGTATGGCTTCCGGCAGCAGCGTTCCACTATTGATGCGATTCTACGCGTCCGCTTGCTGTCGGAACAAGTACACACATCAAAAGTGTCTAGGGATCAAGCATTTTTATGCGGATTTCTTGAGATTGAGATGTGGCTTTGTAATAAATTTATGATTTTATAAATTTATATGGATCCTTTTTGGTGCATTTCATAATTTGAATCAGGAACTGTGAATCAAATTCGAGTAAAAGATGAAAATCAGCTGTCAATATTTTCCCTATAAAAACATACAACGCATTGAAGACATTATTAGTGCTACTGTTTCCCTACTACTGATTAAAACCAACGTTATTATGGAGCGGCGACGTCATTTAAGCAGGGAAGAAATACTCAGAGCCGTGGGAATGATAGAAGCTGGTTCCCGGCAACGTACTGTGGCTTTAGCTCTGAATACAAGTCAGAGTGTTATCAGTCGACTTTGGACACGTTACCGAAGCTCTGGTACTGTGGCTGAGCGCCATGGAGGACGGTATCGCTGCACCACACGGAGACAAGACCGATACATTCAAATCTTAACTCGAAGAGCTCCAACAATAACCGCCATGATGTTAGCCGTGAGGCTTCATCACTCTTCAGGGAACTTAATTAGCGACCAAACAGTCAGAAACCGCTTGCATGAAGTGAACCTTCATTCCCGAAGACCGCTACGGGTACCACCTATAGCAATGCACAATCGTAGGATTCGATATCAATGGGCTCTTGAACACAGAAATTGGGCAGAAGAACAATGGCGTTTCGTGTGCTTTTCTGATGAGTCTCGTTTCGGTATGAGACCGGATACAAGACGTATACGACACTGGAGAACCCCTGGACGCCAACAGCGATTAAAATCCTGCCAGGAAGTCCATCCTTATAGTGGTGGAACCATCATGGTATGGGCGGGTATTTGGATCGGCGGAAGAACTGAGTTGATTTGGATCAGAGGCAACCTCAACGCTCAAATTTATGCTGAGACGATTGTATCAGACGTCATCGTTCCTCTACAAGTGCAAATCGGTCCCTTATTTCAGTTAATGCATGATAATGCACGACCGCACACCGCAAGAGTTGTAAGACAGACTCTCGCCGCAGCTAACATCAATGTCCTGCCCTGGCCTGCTCAGTCGCCAGACTTGAATCCGATTGAGCATGCATGGGATATGCTACAGAGAAGAGCTCTGCGGAATATGGAGGGTATCCAGTCGCAAGAAGACCTTTTTTTGTTGTTGCAACGAACATGGGCGGCCATTCCACAGCGTGATTTGGATGAACTCATTTTGAGTATGCCAAACCTATGTTCTTGTGTTGTTAGTGTTCGCGGTAGAAACACGGATTATTAATTGTTTAAGTTGCCCAATAAAATTTTAAAGAAAACTGTTATTTCAGTCTTTTTTTCAAACTTTTGTGTTAGTGGTTCAAATGTCAAAAATCCCTTTATTAGGAAAATGGCAAATTTCTTTATTAATGCAAAGGTGACTTGGTTTATCGTTACTGTGACAAACGAAAACACTTTATTTGATGAATCCTTAAAGAAAATTTTAATTAATATCAATCAGGAGAAAAGTTATTGCAAAAATATATGTTGATCCCTAGACACTTTTGATGTGTGTAGTTTCCCGGGGTGGGGTGGCGTTGGCGGTAAGTTTGGACATTGTCAACGCCTTTAATTCTCTGCCCTGGGATGCGATCAGAGCGGCCCTAGCATACCACAGAGTACCACCTTATCTGCAGTGCATCATCAGGGCCTACCTCTGTGACAGGCACATTCGATATGTGGGTAGGAATGGCAACTTGTATCGCCGGGAGATTACTTGTGGAGTTCCACAGGGCTCTGTTTTAGGCCCTCCCTTATGGAATATTGCTTACGATGTTGTCTTGCGTACTGATCTCCCCGTTGGTGTTGATATCGTTTGTTATGCGGATGACACCTTGGTGCTGGCCGGCGGAGACACTTATGAAGAGACTATCCAGCTTGCCGAGCTCGGAGTCGCAAAAGTCGTGGCATCGATTTGCGAGCTGGGTCTAGCGATAGCACCCCATAAAACCGAGGCGATGTGGTTCCATAAGCTACCAAGGAGCAGAGAGCCACCAAGCTCGTCAGTCAGAGTAGGAGAGACGCTTGTGCAAGTGAAACGATACATTAAATATCTAGGTCTAACCCTGGACAGTCGGTGGGGTTTTGAAGAACATTTTGAGCGTTTGGTCCCCAGAGTTGGCAAGGCAGTTGGTGCTTTGCACAGATTATTACCTAATCTAGGAGGCCCTCGAGAAGAAGTTCGCTGCCTCTACGCGGGAGTCGTGCGCTCGATGGTGCTCTATGGGGCGCCCGTTTGGTCAAATAGGCTATCAGGTGTCAAACGCTGCAGGACCAAAATCAACAGCCTGCAGCGAAAAATGGCAATTCGTATCGCACGAGGATACCGTACTATATCCTTTGAGGCGGCAACTCTCCTAGCTAGATTTCCACCGTTGGACATCTTGGCAGATATGGATGCAAGGATTTATCACGAAATCCACGTCCTCCGATTACGGGGTAATTGGGCACCAGGAATCACCACCGCAAGGCTGAGGCGGCAGGAATGGCGACACGCGCTTGAGCTGTGGCGCGAACGGCTGCAGCAGCCGCAATACGCACACAAGCGCGTTGTCGAAGCCATCTTGCCGCACTTTGAAACCTGGCTCAAAAGAGAGGAGCGCATAACCTATAGACTTACTCAGGTACTTACCGGGCACGGTTGCTTCGGTGAGTACCTGAATAAGATTGGGCGGGAAACGACAGCAAATTGCCACCACTGTGAAGGCGGCCTGGACTCGGCGCAGCACACGTTCATGGAGTGCCCTGCGTGGGAGACTGAACGACGCATCCTTGTTGCCAGTATTGGACAAGACCTGTCTCTGCCAGCGGTGGTAGAGGCTATGCTGACAGAAGCTGACAACTGGACGGCGGTGACCTCTTTCTGTGAGACTGTCATGCTACAGAAAGAGGTTGCTGAGCGGGAGCGTGAGAGAGCTGATCCCGCTCGAAGAAGGAGGCGTCGGGGTGGAAACCGCCTCGTCGCCTAACATGATGAAACCCCGCCTGTATAACTTGGAGCAGGTGGCACTTTGGGGTCACGGGTGTTCAGAGTGGGGACTCTGAGTGACCTCATAGACGACGGCGGTATAGTGGTCACGTGCCGCCGTACAAAATTGTACAGCGAAGTCAATAGGAGACTATCATATAGTTTCACTAGGGAGGTGCCCTAACAGGCGTTGCACAGAGGGGGCCACGGTGAGGTCTTTTAAGAGGAAACGGGGCCTCCTCCCATGTGTTGGTGGTGATCACCGGGGTGGTTTTAGTGAGGTAAAAATCCCACACTCCCGGTCTTATCCCCAAAGACCGGTAGCCTTTTGAAGGTTTCCCCCCGAAAACAAAAAAAAAAAAAATGGTAAAAAAGTCTTATAACCGTCGTGACTCGACCACTCCTGTGAGTCCCCTCGTCGCACTGACCTTGAGTTAGCCAATCAGAACGCAGTACCCCGTCCCGTTAGCCAATCAAAACGCAGTACCCCGTCCCCCTCGCTTACGTCGTACTTCAGCGACTTGGCAGAATAATTTTCGTTAGTCAGATCGTGCATGAGG
Organism: Agrotis exclamationis; assembly: GCA_950005045.1. NCBI lineage: Eukaryota > Metazoa > Arthropoda > Insecta > Lepidoptera > Noctuidae > Agrotis > Agrotis exclamationis. Next base: position 14,665,354 of record OX465429.1, on the reverse strand, counting down.
CGTCTAGATATAAATGGTCGTTGGCGTTGATTAACACTATTACCTGTCGAACAGTGATGGCCCAGTGGTGGCCCCAATTTAGTATTAGGTCGCCAGTTTAAAATGATACAGGCGCATTATCGCAGGATTGACTTAAAAGACCTAGAACGCAAAGGGCATGAGAAAGAGCAGGGTAGATTTAAGTCAGTAAGTATCGGAGAGTCCTTTCCGCCTACTGCCCGGCTAAGCAGTATCAACCTTGTAGTTGTTGCACTGCAAGAGGCCCTATCTATAAAAAGTACTTTCCGTTCTACGAGTATGTAGGCACACCTGCAACACCAAACGACCTTGGAACTTTTTCACGCCCTTCTTCAGGGTATGAAAAAAGTATGAAGTACCTAACTTTATCCGGCAGAGTATACGCCGCAGTTCCTCTAGATGTCGGCACGAAGATCCTTCAAGAAGAATAGTCGGTAATTTTATCTGTCATCTACAATTTCAGATTAATCCATAAGCAAATTAAGTTATTACTTAGGCCATCACGTCTCAACGGGCACCACAAAAAGGACGGAAAGAATTAGTAGTACACAGAACAAAAAAAAAATGACATACAAAGAACTCCGTCTAATGATGGACGCAAAAAATAACATAATACTCCAAGTGAAGTGCAGCAAACTACAATTCTTGTTCTTACGGCCCGTTCATTTTTGGCTAAAAAATTTTGATGGTTTTAAAATGTAATTGGTTGCTGTCCTTTTCACTAAACTTTATAATTTTGCATGCTATGTTTAATCCTAGCTAAACATTTTTGTGCCATATTATTTTGTATTTAACACCTTTTTACCCGACTGCGCGACGCAAAGGAGGGTAATGTGTTTATCAGTCTATGTATGTATGTATGTTTGTTTCTATGTGGCGTTCTAGAGACCAAACGCGTCGGCCGATTTTGAGAATTCTTACGTCAATCGATTCGCGAGTGTCACTAAAGACATGACAGTAATCAAAATTCACCACAGCGACAACCAGACGCCATATTGTCAAAATGAAAAAAATAAAAGTCGATGAACTATGTCAAGTAATCATCTTTAGGTTTCTTTTATTATATCCATGTTTTACGCAAATAAATATTTTATCTTTTATCTTATCTTCACTATTTCCCGGTAGCGGTCACTTACCTATTGCAGGGCGGGAGTGGTAAGATCAAATGTATAGAAATGTTTGTAACACGCCACAACTCGCCGCAAATGGCAAATTCGCGTACTTACAAAGAAACTAAGTTTTGTATTTGTCTTCCTACAAAAAAATCTACATTTAAGGGACCAATAGGTAGGCTTTTTTTAGCCGTGTAAAATGAGTCCTCCCACCCAGGGCAGGGCAGGAGGGACTGTCAGACTTGTATATACTGACTAAAATCCACTTGTCCTTCAATTCCTTTACGTTCCGGGATCACGGTGGTAGCTAATAAGTCCCGCGACCCTAGCAGGTTTTGGCCCTCTAAGGGGCGCTCCGTCATTGTGACGTTCTTTGAGGCGCGCGTGGAACACAACGCGCCGTCGACCCGGGCATGGTCGACGATCGGACAGCAAGTCGCCGATTACTCGTCGCCCGCATGCCCGACAGGGGTGACCAATAGGCTTGGATTGGTTAGGGCATCAAATAATCTTAATCCAGCACTGATTATCTATGCATCTAGATAATAGATACGAATACCGCATCAACCGCGACGCGATGCATTAAGTACATTACCACATCAAAAGGCATTACGTTGATTGATGCTATATTACCAGTCGCGCTAAGACGACAGAGCGTTACACTGTGTGACTTGTTAAACGAGGGAGTTACTCAAGGATAGAATAGTATAAGCGACAAGTCACAAACAGAAATACATTTAGGCCGCGGCCGCACTGTTTTTTTATCGTGTTAAAATCGTCAAACGAGTCCACCCAGGGCTAGACGGAAGGGACTATCAGACTCGTACTGTCTAAAATCCACGGTGATCCTTCAATAGCCCCTGACCTTCCAGGGTCAGGTCCGTCAGGTTTTGGCCCTCTAAGGAGGATGGCGAGCGTGGAACACGACGCCGTCTCGTCGACCCGGCCATAGTCCATGATCAGACGGCAAATCACTGGTTACTCGCCGTCCGCATGCCCGCGCACTTAACAATACAATAGTATAAGCGACAAATCACAAACAGAAAAATTAGGCTGCGGATGCACTGCTAAGGCGACTGCGAAGCGACGGCGATTTATGTGAGCGGAATTTCGGACTTGTACTGACTAAAAACTGCGGTTTTTAGTTAGTACAAGTCCAACAAACAATCTATACTAATATTATAAAGCTGAAGAGTTTGTTTGTTTGTTTGATTGTTTGTTTGTTTGTTTGTTTGAACGCGCTAATCTCAGGAACTACTGGTTCGAATTGAAAAATTCTTTTTGTGTTGAATAGACCATTTATCGAGGAAGGCTATAGGCTATATAACATCACGCTATCACCAATAGGAGCGGAGCAGTAAAGAGAAATGTCTCAAAATCGGGAAAATGGATTCCATTTCGAGAGCTTTCGTTGCGTGCGCTGCGTAAACGGTTAAAGATACGCAAAAATAATGTACTACGGAATTATTCCTGATAAAAAGTTCTAAAATAAAGTCTGCGAGAGCATACATTTATCTTTTAAGGTTAAGTCATTATAACCTTTTTTATGGAAATCAAATTTGATTTTAAAGTAATGCATTACTTGCGAAGGTATTTTCATTAACACAATATTAATCCTTATCCAAATAAATACGTTAATCATCACAAGCATTTAATTTTGAACAAAATTGCCTTTGACATCGTTTGGTTTCAATGAATATCTTAGGAGATATCATAGTTTCAAAATAATACCACAATAAGCATTGCCATCCAACGTGGCAATGCTGCCAGTCTTCGGCACGTTTCCGGATGACAGCGATGCGGAGGAGTACTTTGACGCCTGAGTGTCTCTGCCTTTTTGTTGTTTTTTATATTATTATATTTTATATTTTATTATTATAGGATGGGATAGGATGAGATAGGATGGGATACGATGGAATACGAAGGGATACGATGGGACACGATGGGATACGATGGGATATGATTGGATAGGATGGGATACGATGGGAAAGGATGGGATACAATGTGATAGGATGGGATACGATGGGATATGATGGGATACGATGGGATACGATGGGATACGATGGGACACGATGGGATAGGATGGGATACGATGGGAAAGGATGGGATACGATGGGATACGACGGGATACGATGGGATAGGATGGGATACGATGGGACACGATGGGATACGATGGGTCACGCATAGGAACGACCAGCTTCCTTGAAAGAATGACTTTCACCCATGTCTGCTTACGTCCTGGGGCTGCCAGCGCCGGTAAAGGCAGGAACGGGCAGGCTCCGGAGTCCGCCTATACTACTCAGGTCCCAGAGGCGTTTAAACGTAGATTTTTCTCTTGCACGAGCATGCGGGCGGCGAGTATGCCTGGGTCGACGACGCGTTGTGTTCAACACGCGCCTAAATGTGTCATCACAATGACGGGCCCCCCCTTAGAAGGCCAAAGCCTGCCGGGGTCGCGGAACTATCGAATTACCTTGACCCCGGAACGTAAAGGCCTATTATAGGATTTATAGGACACCGAGGATTTTAATCAGTACAAGTCTGACAGTCCCTCTTTCCCTGCCCTGGGTAGGAGGACTCATTTGATGATTTACGTACGCATATTTATGTATGCTCCAGAATGATGGTTTACAGCTAATGTTGTTAATAAAGAAGCACTAAAAAAATACATTGTTGAATTCCGACCTCCACGCGAACGAAGTCGCGGGCACAGCTAGTAATAACATAAAACTGAAGGAACAGTGCGCTGTTCCTTCAGTTTTCTGTTATTATTGTTTATTTAAGAGCATTCTGTGACATAAGTGTGCGTGACGTCACAATATGGCGGCATCATAGTTTCGTTCTTGTCGCGGTCGCAGTACTAAGGGATTCCACCTTCAATATTAGGTAGGTCCCTCGTTTCACTAGTCAGCCTTTATATATATAATATGGAAAGCAAGATTGAATGGGTTCAATGACTCGTTGCATTGGCTGTAATGAGTACTAAGTCAGCACTGAATGCATTGAACTCTATAAATTATTATCTCTAAAAAGGTGTTACACCTACCTTTGTTTTCGTTCCCAAAAAGGAAAAAAACCGGCCAAGTGCTTTTCGGACTCACTCACGAAAAAACAAAAAATAAAAGTATAAAAACACGTTTTTTGTATGGCCTTAATTTTCTTTTTTTCACTTATTAATATAACATGGGTAAATGTCAAATCTGTACTAAATTACTTATATTATAAAGTTGAAGAGTTTGCTAGCTTAAAGTAATCTCAGGAACTACTGGTTCGAATTGAAAAAAATCTTTTTGTCATGAATAGCCCATTTATCGAGAAAGGATACGACAAATCGAAGCTGAGCTGCGGTTGAAATCGCGGTAACTAGTTTTAATAATAAAAGGAGACTATGAAGCTGAAAACACAAATTAATTTAAACTAAGATTGTACCGTGTTTGAGCCGTTTGGGGTTGAAACACTAGGGCCATGAGGTCCGAGTGCCCGCCGAGTCTTCAAAGACATCGCCAAGCGTATAGTCGACGCCTCTCGTGACCAGAGGGCTGGCCTATTTCTCGGTCAAAGGATCAGCATTGCCATTCAACGCGGCAATGCTGCCAGCGTTCTGGGCACTTTCCCCATTGACAGCGATGTGGATGAATTTTTTGACGCCATGTAAATTTTTAATTTTAGTTTTAATTTAGTTATTTTTGTAAATATTTTAGTTTTATTTTTAGTTTTTAAAGGTACTTACGAGTTTATAAATAAATTACCAGGGTGAATGAAAATTAATCAAAATAAATATATCATGTAAGATTGTACCTAATAGAGTTGTCTTTCCGCACTCTATTAAGTACAATTTTTCGTTTTGGTTAGTCAAAAGTATTCGAAACAAGAGCTCAAAAGTAAAACCAGTGAAAAATGCTGACTGGAAAACGGAACTTGGCAGAAGTCCAGATTTTTTCAAAAAGAACATCTGAAATATACCCAGAATAAAAACAGTTGAATAAAAACTCTTTTCTCTAACAATTTAGCAAGCGAAAAGTAAAACTTTCGCTTTTGTAACTGCTGTTCAGGTTTTAAAATAGGTTTAGAAAAAGAAATTAAATAAAATAACACTCTCTCACAGTCCTACTAACTTAGATTATAGAATGTTCAGATTCATAGTAGACCACTGAGATTTGAATCCAAAATAAGGTAGAAAAATAATATCTCCTTTATTTGATTCCCACGTAAAACAAGTAAACATAACCAAGGAAAACATTTAAATATGTGCGTGGCGCTTACCCCCAAAATGTGTTTTGTTTTTATTGTGTAAAAATCCTAATGCGGTTCACATAATACATACATCTACTTACCAAGTTTCAACAGGATAGCTCTCATACTTTCGAAGAAAAGTGGTTGTGACATACGGACGGACAGACAGACAGACGGAAAGACAGACATGACGAATCTATAAAGGTTCCGTTTTTGCCGTTTGGCTACGGAACCCTAAAAATGAAATCAAAACCATATCCAATATATGTATTTCTGTGAAATGAGCATTGAATCGTTTGATAAAATGTTCACAAGACAGTAGATAAGAATTCAAGCATTATAAAGGGTAAATAGCGTTATTTATAATTTGACCCTGTGTGATAAACATAATCTAATGATTCTATTGACACTTGACACTGCCGAGCAGTGGTGGCTCAGTGGTATCGGTCCCTACTTACGAGTTGTAGGTCGTGGGTTCGAACTCCGACAGGAGCATTACTTTGTGTAATTTATTTCATCACCACTGCTCAAAACGGTGAAGAAAAACATCGTGAGGAAACCGGCATGTCCTAAAACCAAAAATTCGAAGACATGTGACATCTACCAAGCCGCACTGGGCCTTCGTGGTGGATTATGGCCCACTCCCTCTCACAGAGAGGAGGCCTGTGTCCCAGCAGTGGGAACATTATAGGCTGATGATGATGATGATAACACTGCCGAACATATAGTTTAAAAACATGAATTACTTGCACGATATGCTTGCCGTTTACTAAGAAATCAATCTTGTCTCGTCTTATTAGGTTACCACGACCATCGAAAGTTAAGGGCTATTGAAAGAACGAACGCCGTGGATTTTAGACAATAAGTACTAATACTAATAATTTTAGAAAGAGCGGAGTCCTCTAACACAGGCATTGTTTGCCTAAAAGTGGACTCCAAACACGAGTAATGTAAAATTATCTTGTTGAGAAAATAAACTATTTATATTTTTTGTATTTTGTAAGTCTGATAGTCCCTTTCGATTCAGACAGCTAAAAACAAGAACGCCTGCTTCTATCCAAAACTTTCCACTTGTGAAATGGTTCTTTGAAAAATGTCAGTAGTTCTAGAGCTACATACATTCTTTATAATATCACTGTAAATGAGCATCTGTTAAATGTTCGCCAGAAAATAATGAAAAGAAGTGGTCCACATTGCATTTCAGTGAAACCGAATATAAATGATGGTCCGCTGTTTATCTGATTTTCACGAATTCATTTCCCGTGTCCGGGAACACAGACTCATTTAATAGATAAAATGAGTTACTTTTGTACATTAATAGGTACCTGCATTAATATTCCAGGGAATAAAATACCTAAGTATGGCTGAGGTGTTTAGTGAAATTGTAAAGCGCAATTTTTGAAGACTTGTACTACTTACTTAAAGGTTTAAAATATTAGGTATTTTTGATCCAATTTTGATTTGATTTTAAAACGTTTACATTTGTTTGTTTTAAATCCATCACATGGATCCTGGAACTGTAAATGAGGGTATACGGTGGATTTTTTTTAATCAGCACAAAAATTTATCTGACCTAAGCCCAATTTCATCATGATCCATTCAGTCATTCTGAAGTAGCATCCATCCAAACTTTCGCATTTATGAATAATAAGACTAGCTGTTGTGCTTCAACCGCTATAACTCTTAAATTACCTCATGGGGACATAAAATCGGCATAAACCCTATCCTATCTGTTAAACCAGATTATGAACTATTTGTGCACCAAATTTCATCCAAATCCGTTCAGTCGTTTAGGCGTAAAAGAGCTACAGATATACATACATACATGCATTTATCCATACTCACAAACTTTCACATATTAGTAAGATTGGTTAGATTCAATTCAACACATAGCGAGATTAAAGTTATTAATTCTATAGCATAAATAGCAAGCTTAACTTGTACATTTGCAGCTTAAATGTATAACTTTGGCTTAGCTCCCAAATTGTTTTAGATAAGTTCAGATATTGTTGCAAGTTCAACAGTCACTTTATTAGCTGAATTAAGTGTCTCTTGTCTTGAACACGGTGATAATTAAACTAATTAGAGTTTAATTGCAAGTCTCTGACTTGCATTCATGTTACAATAGACTTACGCTATCTGCGAAGTCACCGGTCGCGGAACTCACGAATTACCGTGACCCCGGAACGTAAAGGGCTATTGAAGGACACCGTGGATTTTCGTCAGTACGAGTCTGACAGTCCCTCCCGCTCTGCCCTGGGTGGGAGGACTCATTTGAGGATTTTACCACGATAAAAAAATGTGCGATGTCGCTGGTATGAAATCTATCTCAGCTCGCGATGTAACAGAGATGTGAATTAATGGGCGCATACGCCGAGTGAAGTACGTGTCAAGTTTAAAATGCAACCTTTCTAAGTACGTTTTGGTTTTTTTTAACACCAAGCCGAAAATGTTTAAAAATATCTAGTTGGCAAGAATTGATAGATCTTGTGGCCCTTAATTACCTATGTGGTAACAAGGAGGTGCTATAATCGCGCACACATCGTAAACCATGGAATTAGCCTTCTCCAGTCAAATGAAAAATTAAATTGATATACACTCTCTAGAAAAAGAAAAAGCAATCGTTATCTCTTTCCATAACGATAAAATAGACTTTTTCTACAGGACTTTTTTTTGAGACACACACTTCGGTATTTCTTCATCCACATTTTATAGTCAAATCGCCCTAACGTGTATTAAAATTAATTTAAACTGTAAAACATAACCAAAAAATACTATCTCTACATATTTATTCAAACTTAGATAAATAGAACATGTAATTTAAACGTTAAAATCTTCATTTTCATTCCTAATTTTCGAGTAGGATATTAAATATACCTTTACTGTTTCAGTTATGTTGGTGTTTCATAATGAGTAGTTTTTACTCAATTTATATGAGGACTCCGCGCCACCATACGGAAAATTCGTAGCACTACATTTTTTTAATGCAATTTGATGGAATGGGCTAGACGCTTAAAAGAACTTGATTCGTGGCGCGCATTAGGCCGAATCAAAGAAGACCCATTTAAAAAAAAAAGCACTCACATCTCGCCAGTAGTGTGTCAAGGCGTAACTGACAATTCAGAACTGTTCGTGGTTCATGGGGATTTATTAGAAAAGTGCTAAAAATAGGTGTAATATGAAATATAAATTTGTGTCGTCTTTCGGCTCATAATATCTGGCACCAGTGTTTGTGGATCTTTCGAAAGAGAGAATTGAGATCGCAATATATACAGAGCCAAACGCCTGCCGGGGTGGCGGGACTGTAAACAGGTTACTTATAACCCTGGAACGTAAAAGGTGTTGAAGAAACACTGTGAACTTCAGTAAGTACGAGACTGACAGTCCTCAGGGCGGGAGGACTCATCCTAAATGGACGCTTTTTTGTCCCAAATTTCAAAAACTATGGTTTTGTTAAATAAATGTGTAAGTTAAACCTACTAATGTTGTTTTGTCTGCTGCATTTTGTTGGAAATAATTTTAAAATAAAACTATTGCCCAAAAAAATCGAGGAGAGGGGAAAACTGCACAGAAGAAGTTTAAGAGAGAGAGTAATTTGTAAGACAATAGTGTTAAAAAAAGTCAATTTATTTTATAACATCCGGACTGATTACTAAATTGTAACATCTATTAGCTTGTTTTTATTCTTCAGAAATTTTTAGTTTTATATTTATTGTTAAAGCACAGATAGTAATTTTAAGGAACGAATCTGCTTTATTTGCACTTTGTATTCATTAATTTTCGGTAGAGATCAATTATTATTATTCGTGGTAATATAATATGTAATTAAGTAAATAAAATTGAGGACCTACTTAATAGTTACTGTAGTAAAAAAATGGCACTGGTTTAAAAAAAGACTGCATCTGACTCCGGCTTCACGGGTAGCAATTTGATTTTATATATTAAAAACAAAGATAAAAGTTGTATGTTGTATATTATAAGTTTAGACAAGGTATTGGCTAACCTCAATAATAAGAAATTTTCGCTTAATATCCCTACTTTATTAACTGGAAAATATTATAATAAAAAATAAAATTGTTTATTAAAAAAAGTTTATGCAGTTTTATCAAACAGGATAAGTTAGTATTTTTCATAATTTTGTAAAATGCAGTTGCATAAGAATTTAAAATTGAAATAAGCTTTTAATTTCTTTTGGCATAACAAACAGTTAATATGGATAACCACATTAATACAATTGTAGAGACTTCCCAGTGTAATAATAATTACAAGATAAAAGCAGAAACACTCCACACGTCTGAAAAAGTGAAAACTGCAGTAAAAACGCAAAAAAACACTTACCACGAAACTAAATATTCACCAATCACTCATAACACACTGGAAAATTAATAAAAAAATGCCCACAAACACAGACAATGATCACTAACGTAACGACGTAAAGTTTTCCGCGGCCACCGACGAGCGACAAAACCACCTCCCTACACGTCCGTACTCGCGAAAGCTCGCGGTCAACTGACTGTATTCCTCAACTGCCAGTCTCCACTTTCATGAAATGAACTGAAACACTCATTACCGTCACACAATGACGTATACAACCTCAACTCCTACCCTATTTTGAGTTCTATCCCGATTTGTTAAGGACCAAAATTGTGCAGCAAAAAAATTGTTTTCAAAGTCCTCGGCTGTTTGTTTGGGAGGGTCGCAAGGCGGGAATGAGTGTGTCGAAAAAAAATAAGCCAACCACGTCTCAGTGAGTTAAGGCTTCAGGGGCGGGTTTCCACTGAATATCTTTAATTAAAAGCCCAACTTTCCTTGGTTTGGCGTTGTAATGAATTGAAGTTTGCTGGAGAAAAAATCTGCTTTATAGTAGGATGTGACTATGCAGCTTAATAGGAAAAGCCTGCGGTGAATTTCAGAGGACATGATGAGAGGGAAATTAATTTTCACAGAGTAGATTTTGCGATGCAACGCTTTGAAATGCAGCCAATGTTTATACGTGAAATTATGTTGAATATTACGTGAATTTAGATGGAGTGAGCTCTATAAAATGTGGACGTTCAATAGAGATATACGTGGTCAAATTAAATGTGGTTATTTGAATTTACGCTTCGCTTGCGGTGTTTAGTAAAATATTCACGTTATCCTCAAATAATAATTTTGACTTGAACATGTGGGATATTCGTTTTATGTAACTGAATTTTGTATGTAACTACGTTTAAATAGTTAACTATTTATTTTTTATTTGTTTACAGTCAATTTGATCCACTGATTTTATTTTATAAATTCTGAATAAATATTAGGTATACGGTATACCTAATACTTGCTTGCTAGCTTTAGAATTTATAAAATAAAATTAGGGTAAATAACATTAAGTATACCTACCGTGTACCTGTAAAAAATGTATACCTTTTTTTTCAAGAAAATTATGATTTTTAAGAAACATTCTTCCTGTGAATAATAAAGCAAGAGTTTATTTTTTTTATCTGATCAACAGTAAGTAGTACAACGGTGTAACCTATTAAAGTAAAATTTTAATTAAATTGAATATAAAAAAGTGTATTGTTTAAAATATTCATTTCTGCCATTATTAGCCACATGTTTAGATATAGCAAACATATTTCTGAAATAGCATCCCATCTTCAGGTTTCAACGAAAAAAAAGACACCAACGCAAAAGCTTTTATTTTGATTACCATCAACTTTATCTGAAATCAATCTCCTGAAATCAGATTTTGATGGGTTCAAAGGCTGAAACAAGAATGGACAACCATCTCTTTCTTATAAAGGCGGGGTTTAAATTCGCGCATGCCCAGATGCCTTCAATCTTAAGAATAAGATTCTTGATTTTTTGCCTCTAGTGCGATAATACATTAGATATATACAATGGGTATACATAAAAGTTTGTATATAGTATGTATGTTTTTCGTGTGCCTCAAGAATGTATAAGTTTGTGCCTTTCAAGACGTATCTTTTGATTTCTTTGGACGTTCTTATTGTTGGGTTTGAAGATGGATGCCTGTTATACGTATATAATGCTACATTCCTCTTGTCTACTATCTGATAAGGTAATTACTGAAATATAAGTCGATGGCATAAAGGTTAAAACTTCCCCTCTCATGCACAAGACGGTGAGTGCATACCCAGGCAAGTACCACCATCATCTTCCTGTCCTTATCCCATTTTACTTGGGGTGGTCGTTGCAAAACGTTTTCTTCTTCCATTCTCCCCTGTCAGGCATCACTGCAAATCTGGACAAGTACTAAATTGTCTTTTTTGTTTGGGACCACGTGAGGAAAACTGAACAATATCCGTCTTACCACAAAAAAGATAAACATCTGTTGAACATTTGTCAAAAAAAACTGTAAACTAAAAAATTGCATTTGGTATTGATGTAGGGGTCGTTTTGCAGTTACACTTTTTTTAGGAAAGCGTTCAACAGATGTTTAACTTTTTGTAATAAGACGGTATAAGTCCAAACCCATGTCAGAGGCCTGTGGAGTCCAGATGCGGCTTAACCAACTCTGACACCAGAGGATGGGTTCCCGGCGTGTAACGGTCCACGCGTGACTCAAGGAGCTGTCAGCGAACTGTCGGAGCCCCCATAGGGCTAAACACCTGCCGGGGTCGCGGGACTTTCTATAAAGACAACCGTGACCCTGTAACTCAAAAGGTAACTGTACAGCAGGGTGGATTTTTTATAACTACCTAACCGTCTTACCACAAGAAAGTTAAACATCTGTTGAACCAGTTGTCCAAAAAAACTGTCAACGTCAAAACCACATTTCACGTTGATATAAGGATCGTTTTGCAGTTACACTTTTTTAGTGTGAAAAGTGTAAAATGTTCAACAGATGTTTATTTTTTTGAGGTAATGTGGTAAGAGTCTGGACATTTCCTTCAATTCATGAGAATTCATTAGTTTTGAATTTGATAATACATCGGTAGTAGGGTAACCGTTTTTTAATTCATGTCTTGTAAGTTTTTCAGAGCCAGCTTAATTAATTCTGACTCCAGAGACAGCCACATCTCACACGAAAAAGTAGACATATTATTTTATCAAAATTTGATCCACCACATTTTAACGTTTTTGTGAATTCATCATCATCATCAGCCTATAATGTTCCCACTGCTGGGACACAGGCCTCCTCTCTGTGAGAGGGAGTGGGCCATAATCCACCACGCGGGCCCGGTGAGGGTTGGTAGATGTCACATGTCTTCGAATTTTTGGTTCTAGGACATGCCGGTTTCCTCACGATGTTTTCCTTCACCGTTTTGAGAGCAGTGGTGATTCATCTCCACTGCTATTTATTTCAATAAATAATTTCAATAAATAATAATTTGTGTATTTATTTCAATAAATACACAAAGTCCGTAATGCGCCTGGCGGGGTTCGAACCTACGACTTACAACTCGTTAGTCTTGACCGATACCACTGGGCCGCCACTGCTCTTATTCTTCTGTGAATTAAGAAAAATAAAACCTTTGACGTTTATTTGAAAAAAAAAATATATTTCCGCGTTCGTAAACTAGAGGTGTTTTTTCGATTTTCCATGCAATAAACGCAGTAAATACTTTAAGTACGATGTAAATAAAATACCTACAGAAATCTTGTGATAAGGCCTTAGACTGGCCTGGGACTGTCATTTATCTGTAGTTTATCGGTATATTAAGCAATCTTATCACGCGCGAGGTCAAGGGTTCGAATAAATACACATATAACTATTGTTTACATGCGTACCTACCTAATTAAACAAAAACATAATTGAAGGGTACCGTAGATACATACAAAGTTGTAATGTCAATGTCCAATTAATACATTCGTGTTTCATCATAATTAGCCTACGTAGTTTCCCACTGCTGGGACATAGGCTTCCTCTTTATGTTAGAAAGTGGACTGACTTGACATTGGACTAAAAAGTACATATTTTCATCACATCTAAAGTAGTTTCACATAACAGATTTTCAGATTTTTTTTTTATTTCTTTATTTATTTTTTAGCGTGGTAAAATCATCAAATGAGTCTCCCACCTCTCCCACCCAGGGCAGGGCGGGAGGAACTTTCAGACTTATACTGACTAAAATCCACGGTGTCCTTCATTAGCCCTTTACGTTAATTGGACCGATTTCATCTCAAATGCCTTCGTAAAATTCTTAATATTCATTGGTCTGATCGAGTGCGCAATACTGAAGTATTGAGACGAGCAAATGTGGGAGGCATCGAGGCGTATCTCATGAGAAGGCAACTTCGGTGGTGGGGTCATGTGGCGCGCATGTCGGAGCAGAGAGTGGCGAAGCGCATCCTTTATTCAGAACTTCAGGAGGGCAAGCGAAAGCATGGCGGACAACTCTTGAGATTTAAGGATGTGCTTAAGCGACACATGAAGGGATGTGACGTAGATCCATCTCAGTGGGAAAAGCTTGCGTCTAACCGCAGAGAGTGGAGGTCACTGGTACATCAGAAAGTTTCTGACTTTGAGACTCGTCGGCTTTCAAAATTAGACTCTAAGCGTGACGAACTAAAAGCCCGACCACCAGCGGCAATCAATTACAACTATGTTAATGGTGCTCTCACGTGTCCACTCTGTACAAGAATTTTTGTAAACAAAGGCGGTTTTTCTAGCCACATGAGAGCCCATGTTAGACGCCAGTAGGTTAGTTATGAAACGGTCGCCGTAGCCGAAAACGGCATGGAAGGATTATTATTACGTTCCAGGGTCACGGTAATGGAATAAGTCCCGCGACCCCGGCAGGCTTTGGCCCTCTAGAGGGGGCCCCGTCATCTTGCTGACGCTCTTTGAGGCGCGCGTGGAACACAACGCGCCGTCGACCCGGGCATGCCATGGTCCATGGTCGGGTGGCGAGTTGCCCGTTACTCGCCGGCCGCATGCCCGCGCTTACGGTGGCCGGAGATCGTTTTGCGCCGTCCGTCGCCGTAGGCGCCTACCACTGCGGCTGGGGCGGAGGGAGGACGCTGTCCTCTCCCTCTCGCGGCCCACCTCCTCCTTCGCGAGCATGACTGCTTCGCAGAAGGAGTCGACTGCTTACCACTCCATCTCGCCCCGCAGCATGGCCTCGACCAATGCCGGACGCGAGAGGTTTCCGCCTATCAGATTTTCAATTATAAATAAATTCTAATTTTAATAATTTTATTCATCATGCGAGTGCGGGTTGGTAAATGTCACAAGTCTTCGTTTTTCAGGGTTCCGTAGCCAAATGGCAAAAACGGAACCCTTATAGATTCGTCATGTCTGTCTGTCTGTCCGAATGTCACAGCCACTCTTCTTCGAATGTATGAAAGCTATCCTATTGAAACTTGGTAAGTAGATGTATTATAAATGAACCGCATTAGGATTTCACACAAAAATATGAATCAAAACAAATTTTGGGGGTACCCCCCATACTTAGAATTAGAACTCACCAAACCCATACGTATCTGTATCTATGGATATATCTTTAAAAATGATATTGAGGTTACTAATATCATTTTTTTCGAAACTGAACAGTTTGCGCGAGAGATGAGATATAGTTAGTAGTTTTCAAGATATAATACATTTTCAAAAACCGCAAATATAACTTTACCATTCATACAAACTCTATGAAAAACAAAGTTATTTTTATTGTTTGTGGATATTACTTACTAATCTCAATATAATTATATCCCTAATCTATGCTTGCTACTACGGAACCCTTCATGGGCGAGTCCAACTCGCACTTGGCTGGTTTTTTTTTTCTTGTCGGTTTTCTAACTCGCGATGCTTTCCTTTATTGTTTTGAGGTGAAGAAAAAAATTACACAAAGTAGGGCCATTATGTACCGGACTAGGGGATTACAGACGGGATGATGTTTGGAATAGTTTAAACCTTATCTTGGGGTAGGTCAGAATAGTTTCTAAAACAACCCTTAAAACTATTAGAAACATTTTTCTGTACGTTGATTTTATTAAAAAAAAAATCTTATTATAAAATATGACACTTTTTTTTAATCAATGTTATCCTGCTGTTGTTATTAAAGTGACCTATAAACCGGTACTGGTGCACCATCAGTTAAGGAAAGGGAGGATAAGGCTGCTTTTCCACCAGAGATGCGCTATGCTACGTTGCTGCGGATGCGTTTGATATCCACCAATCATATTCACTGGTTTATATAGCACAGCACTGGTAGAAATGGATTCAACTAAGATGTGTTTTTTATATGTGAGGATGCGTGCTATGGCTGCGTGCTGTGGCTGCGTGCTATGGCTGCGTGCTGTGGATGCGTGCTATGGGTCGTTTTCCCTAGTATCGATACATCGCATAGCTCGAGCTGCGCATCTTCATAGTGCAGCTACCTTGTGATAGCACATCTTCGTAGCGCAGCTACGCATCTTCATAGCGCAGCTACCTTGTGACAGCACATCTTCGTAGCGCAGCTACGCATTTTCATAGTGCAGCTACCTTGTGACAGCACATCTTCGTAGCGCAGCTACGCATCTTCATAGGGCAGCTACCTTGTGACAGCACATCTTCGTAGCGCAGCTACGCGTCTTCATAGCGCAGCTACCTTGTGACAGCACATCTTCGTAGCGCAGCTACGCAGCTTCATAGCGCAGCTACCTTGTGGCGGCGCATCTTCATAGCGCAGCTACCTTGTGACAGCGCATCTTCGTAGCGCAGCTACCCATCTTCATAGCACAGCTACATAGCGTAGCATCAGTGGAAACGGTCACACAGTTTCGTAGCTCAGCTTTTACATCCTCGCAGCACAGCTACATAGCGCACCTCTGGTGGAAAAGCAGTCTTAACCAGAAGTCTTGAATTGAAAAATATTAATGTGATAATGAAGGAAATGTGGAAAGGAAAGTAAAACAAAACTATCGAATATTCAATCTTTTTCTCAGCTCTCGTAACAACAGAATCATCAGCAATAATTTGCCTACAACAATCTGCCTAATAAATAGAATAATAATAATATTCCACAACTATCACACAACGCCATCTAGTCCTAAGCTAAGCAGAGCTTGTGTTATGGGTACTAGACAACTAATAAACATACTTATATATTTCTAAATACATAAATATTATAGATAAAATCACACCCAGATACGGAATAAATGATCGTGCGTATCACACAAACATTTGTCCTGGGTGGGAATCGAACCCACGACCTCCGGCATAGCAGTCAGGGTCACTAACCACTAGACCAACAGGCCTGTCAAAAAAAATATTAAAGAACTTTTCTCAATTTAACTGACTCAAAGTAAAAAAAAAGAAACTTTAAAAGAAACGTTTAAATTCCAAATTGAATGTCGTAGCAGTCTACGCCGTAGCACTTGAGGATGCGTAGCACTCAAAGGCCTACGCGCTACGCCCGCCCGTCGTAGGCGTCGAGTCGTAGCTTGCATCGTAGAGGTACCCGTTTGAAAATCTGTAATGGGAAAATTCAAGTGTTAATATATACTCGTCAAAACAAAATAAGGGCCACTTTTTAAATTGCACTTTAAACAAGTATTGCTCTTACTCTGGGTACATAATAAATACTAAATATCTTGTTATGGTTTCTTTCAAGTATTAATATTGTTTCTACTGCGTAATTGGAAATTCATAACTTTTTTTTAATTCGTTATTTGAGATTACTTAGAATTTACAGTATGGTGTTTTTTAATTTTCAAAACTTCTAACGGAGTTTTCTTCGACTAATACAGCAAGCAGGCTACAATGATCTTTCAATCTCATAATGTCATGTATTCGGAGACATATGGAAGCAAAAACATACTACATACGCATTACTTTTTGTAATTTATTTCAACACCACTGCTCTCAAAACGGTGAAGGAAAAACGTGAAGAAACCGACATGTCCTAGAACCAAAAATTCGAAGACATGTGACATCTACCAATCCGCACTACGCCCGCGTGGTAGATTGCGGCCCACTCCCTCTCACAGAGAGAGGAGGCCTGTTTCCCAGCAGTGGGAACATTTATAGGCTGATGATGATGAAATCAAAATCAGAATTAATAAGCGGCTATTAAAATTATTATTTGTGTTTTGTGGATTTGGTCAGAGTGCTCTTAGGCTCCCGTTGTTTACATAAAAACAGTTTTATATTTGTCCTCTAGATAATTATAGACAAACTTTACTTTTAAAACAATGGCAAGTGCTTTTTATAGTGTTTCTGAAATCCCTTTAAGTTGAAGCCGAAAATATTATGTAGTATAAATATATATATTTTTTTATTTGGTTACGTAGAGCTTGTTAAGTTAAATATGAGTTGGAGAAACTAAATTCCTTAGGCCTTCTGCAGTGTAAATACGGAAGTCAGGCAAAAAAAATGTTTAGACATCCGATAGTTTGTATGATATAAAAAAAAAGAAGTGGCGGTGTAGTCTCTTGAGAATAATCTTATCTCCAAAACACAACATGACAACTTAAATGAATGTGCTCTAAAAGGCATTGAACCTTTCAAAATATTCCAAAAGCAAAAGAAACCTGCAAGTAACAAAACTCCTTGTCTCCCACAAATACAAGACGAACGAATCCAAAAGAATTCTCAATGTATTTCGTTAGACTTAAACGTGACACGTCCGCTCATCGCACAGTACGGTCACGGACTGGCGCGTTCCTACACAATTCTGCCGCGACACGCTAGGTGGCGCTGCGCTGTCAATTTGTGCTGCCGAGACGTTTTGGCGCCCAACGTGGGACACGAAGTTTTATTGTGTATATTATGCAAATGTATCTTGAATTCGTTTGTTGGTCACGTCTGATGCAACTGAATGTGTAAGGTGAATTATATTACGATATTGGATGTAAAACTGAAGAGGAATAATATTGTAAACAGGATAAAATTTTAAGATTGTGATATCTAAGAAGCACAGTCATTGAAGAACTTAAAAACTGAAAATTTTTCTGTCTGAACACACTAGGTGGTACTGTTAATTTCTACTGCTGAGAAAGTTTGGCGCCCAACGTGGGACATACAGTTGAATACGTTTGTCGGTAACATTTGATGCAATTCAATGTGTAAGGTAAATGAAATTTACTTTTTATTTGTAAGGTATTGAATGCAAAACTGAGTAATTCTTTAAATTAGGTTGCAATCTTAATTTATGCTACAGAGAGTTTCTGGCGCCCAACATGGGACCCATAGATTTACTGAGAGTTAGAAACATTTCTTAATAATTAATTTTCTTAGTGTGTTCATGAATTTATTTTGCTTCATGTCAATCTGAATTTGTCCTGAACATATTATTACAGAATACTTTAAAAATATGTTTAATTCATAAACGCAATATTGTACTCAATTATTGTAGCATTAAAGTTATTGTATTAAAATTTCTGTAGAAATTTCTTTATTAAACTTCCTTTATTCCTGGACAAATTCCGTATAATATACAACTACCCTTTCCAAGGTAAAATTAGAAATACTAAAATACCTAAAACACAAGCGGCAATCAATGACCCCCAAAATGTATCAAAGTCACAAGGATATAAAACTACGAGCGATACAGCGTTTAGCATCAAAGGTCTACCCCTAGGGAACCGCGGTTAGCCGGCGATTAAAGCCAAAAGCCGAAAGCCTGCAACCATTTGATGTATTCATCCCCCTGAAGCTGCGAAGTGAGATAAAAGTACGGGGTTAATACACCCCCGGGATCGGCGAGTAAGTGATTCGGCGTTCGATTTTAAAATATATTTTCTAAAGTGTTTCAATTTTGTAAGTGTAGTTTTTATTACGATTAGTTTCTGTTTTCGTGTTTTTTGGCTTGTTCTTTACACTTATTGAGAAAAGTATTTTATTTAAGGCGTGAAAGCTGTTAAAAAACGCGTTTTGATACATCATAAAAAGTATGTCAATTGATTAGTGGTGTCAACTCCAATGTTAATATTTTAGTCGTAATATCCTATTCAACATTATTTATTGTTTATGCGAAAGCCGATACACCTGTCACCTGTAAGATTGTATATTACCCGGTTGTCCGTTCAAAAATATGCTCATTTCGCGGTACACCCGCGTATACCGCGTCTCCTGTATTATACACTCGTGATAATAGTTTGGCAATAGGTACCTAACTGTACGGTGATTGTATCGTAATTAACTGGTAATAAAATTTAACTAAAATATTTTTTTTAATATATAACATGGTGTAAATTTATTGGAATCGAATCAGTTACTGATTCTGAACAAACTTATTCAGGTTTCGCATATATTAAAAATAATGTTGTAGAAAGGAGGGTTCTGATTTACCTTCCTTTGCCTCAAACTCAAAGCATTTATTTTTTTACCATTACAGGCACTTTTAAATTGTCATAAAGAATTCTTATAATGAAGCTACCTACAGTCCCAGTCACAAGTCATAATAACTTGTAAAAGTATTGTAGTTGTTGGCTATACTTCAATTATAACAGAAGTGTTTCCAAGTCACAACCAAAACATATAAACTCAAGCCAAACATTCCCTAAAACAGCTTATCAAACAAAATACTGTAATTTGCCCCTACTAAAACTTTCAACTAATTGAATTGGAAGTGAACTTCTAGTTAAGGTGAAAGCGACGTCGTACAGCCCGCGGCAGTCGCGTCGCGCCGCCATGTCGCCTAGAAACTTTGAAAAATTCCCGACTAGTTTGTTTCACTGTAACTTAATAAAAACTACCGTCGGGCTCACTGAAGTTAAGAATTAAGTTTAAGAAACATTGCCTTGTGGAGGCGGAGGTATTTTGTCATATTTTTATTAAGATAGTACTGTGTTGGATAAATGGAATGGGTCAGTTTTGTTGTTATAGTTGAGTTTTCTTTGACTTTGTAAATGGCTTTTGGGTTTGATTTTGAGAAAAAATGATTTTGTTTTTATGAAAAAAAGGTGGTCCTCATTTTTGGGGAACAAAAATCTAAACATAAACCTACTTTCCTTTATCATTTTTCTTTTGATGGGAAGACATCAAATGACTCCTCCCGCTCTGGTGATTATCATACTTTTGATAAAAACATGCACTACAGAGCACATGAGTCATTAAAAGCTAATATAACATCAACTTAAAGTTAATATTGATCAACACTTTGACAAGGAAGCTTCACTCTTATGCAATTACAATAAAACTCAAGGGTGTATGACTAATTTGCCTCCAAATAACACTAATCAAGATTACAAACGAATCTGGGGAGCCAAACAGACCCCGGAATTCGTCTCAAATGTAAATTATGCAAACAGTTCCCCGCAATATTCTCGTTTTCGACAATATATTTAGCATTTGAAATAGAGTTGTAACGGAATAAATGGTTGTCGCAGCACGTCCGCTCGCTTCGCACTCAACTCACGAACTGATTTGAATTTGGAATTTCCTTCGCTCGGTTGGCGCCGCCGTCGATGTTTAGCTTTTTTCGTATTAAAAATTGTTTTATTCATTTTTATCGTTTTGGATATTGGCTTTTTTGCTATAGCGTGCACTTTTAAGTGAAATTCGCGGAGTGAAACTGTATCATTGAGGTCTCACATAACAGCCTCGTTATTTCTGAGCATGAGGTCCTAGATTTGATTCCCGGGTTGAGACAAAGTGTGTTGAGTCTTTGAACATAGGTTTTCTAAGTAAAAACCCCATCTCATGTTAGAAATAAACGCTGCTAAGATAATACTCTGTAAAACTATCCCAAAGGCACTTTATTATTGTTCTACCACATTTTAAAGCTACTATTTGCAACTTAATCCGAAAAAGAAATCGCACTTATCTCAAACAGTCTTGTTTACCTACTTAGAAACGCTAAGCAGCTTTCCCGTGGAATGCTAATGTTTACCGCAGTCGTCCAAATTAAAGGAAAAAAGGACCTACAGTTTAAGGACAAGCTTTTAACGAATTTCAACCTTGTACCTGAAGTATTAAGGTGCATTTTATGTTGTTTTCTCTAATGTAAACTGTCTGATGAAGTCAAGAGTAATGGAGTGTTTCAACGTTTTGTTTTTCCGTTTGGTATTTGACTGTGAGAGATTTGCGATCAAGTTTTATCCGATTTTAGAATTTACACTTTTTTGTTTGTGTTGTTTTATTTATTTTGTTGTTTTGAAAGTGGATTGGTGAGCAATTTTGGTTGCCATAGTAACTAGTGGATTATGCCACAAAGTTAATTTGCCCCATTTTTTCAAGCTCATACATTGAAAGTTAATTCGTCACAGCTAGATTTTGTTGAGAGCAGTGGTGGGCCAATGGTATCGGCCTCGACTTTCGAGTTGTAGGTTGTGGGTTCGAACCCCGTCAGGCGCATTATTTTGTGTAATTTATTTCAACACCACACTCTCAAAACGGTGAAGGAAAACATCGTGAGGAAACCGGCATGTCCTAGAACCAAATATTCGAAGACATTGACATCTACCAATCCGCACTGGGCCCGCGTGGTAGATTACGGCCCACTCCCTCTCACAGAGAGGAGGCCTGTGTCTGTGTGAGGCAGTGGGAACATTTATAGGCTGATGATGATGATGAAATTTTGTTATTGTAAATTTACCACATATCCACATTTCACATAATTTTTACTGAAGACAGCGGCACCAAATGTCCATGACTCTGTTCTCCTAGTACTTTCTGTTCAGATTCCACATTGTGTCCTCGTTTTCTGTAGTTTTGTGCTGGATTTTATTATTTAATTATTCTGCTATCCGTGAGGAAAAAAAGAAATGGGGCGTATTTATGTTTATCAAAATTAAAAAAAAAAAACAAGAACTGGCAATTTACACTTTTTTTGTGCCTAATTGCGAAGACAGACAGCAATCTATAACAATACAATTATACATCGATAGTGTGGTGGATGGTCCTATAGTTTATTTTTTTTGTGCCTTCTAGTCACGGTTGGGATGTAATTTCGAATTGATGTATGATGTGAATGTTCTATTAAATTGTATAAAATCTTGGTTCTTCTAACCGTACAAACAGATTTGTTGCTGGGGAGTTTGTTCCTCCACTTCTTCTTCCTAGCCAAAACATTAGGAAGTGTCGAAGGGTATGCGCTTTGGGAAACTGTCTTATGTAAAAATTGACCTTCAAAAAGTGCTGATAAATCAGCCTAATTTGAATAAATGACTTTTGATTTTGATTTTTGTGCTCACATGCCCAGAATGTTTGAGGATCTAAGAAGACGGGTTACAAGCGCCACATGCGAGCAAACTAACGACAACTGAGCGGCACGGTGGGCGCAGAAGCTAAGCGATTGACAGCTGCGCTGCATGGTCGCGGGTTTGATTCCCGCACGGAAAAAAAATATTAGTACGATGTACAAGTATGTATTGGTGTCGGGACTGGCTATTCAAGCTACGTTTCCAGAGTGAAGGCAACGTATTAGTAAAAAAAAAAATGATAGTCACAGCTGCATCCAGTTAAATTGAAACTGTTGAAAAAGGTCTAGGACAGCAATGAGAACCTAACTTTACTTTATATTAAAACGCAATTTCCTCTAGTACAAAAATATGAAAAATGGATGAAAACTTAATCTTATGATGTACAAAGTAGGCGTAATGAGCGAATCGTTTATAGCGCATGACGGATGGCAAGGGCCATACAGAACCATCATTATTTATAATGTAACCATTTTATGTTAACCCCTGACCCATCATGAAGCTACCCCTGGAACTCTAAATTTCTATACCAAAGCGAGGGGCAGGGGAGGTCTTGCTACGTTGATTTTTCTGCTAAGAATTGTTGTACAGCATCTTGAAAGCAAATTATGTACCTATTTTTGCATGTATTTGCTGGCTAACGAGCGAGTGAGATGGTTTTGAAATGTTTTGAATTATTACGTAAGAAAATGGGAAGAAGTTTTCATTTTGGGATTCAAAAACACTTTTACCTCGCACTATTAAAAGATGTTTATGGTTTTTTTTGGTGATTTTTTATGGTTTTTTACCACTGTATTTTCGAGAACACAAATTCTGTTAGTTACATATTTTTGGAATATTTTTTCCCATAAATATTCCGAAAGAGAAGAAGGACAGTCATCTCGGCTGAAATTGAATAAAAATCATTGTACCTAAGTTTACGTAGTGGGTCCAATAATGTTCGTAAATATTAGCCTATCACGCTAGAACGGTTAAACAGATCTTGATTAAATTTTGCTCCCACAGATCTCGATAATTATTCCCAGTTAACATTAAAACGTTACCGTGATATTTCTACGAGTTAATCTAGGTTATAAACTAACTGTTTACCAGATTTCATCCAAATCCGTTCTGAAGTTTAATTTTTTTGTGTTGAAAATATTAGCTAGGGATATACCAATGGGCATGCGGGCGGCGAGTAAAGGGCAACTCGCTGCCCGTTAATGGACCATGCCCGGGTCGACGGCGCGTTGTGTTCCACGCGCGCCTCAAAGAGCGTCAGCAAGATGACGGGGCCCTCTAGAGGGCCAAAGCCTGCCGGGGTCGGGACTTATACCATTACCGTGACCCTGGAACGTAAAGGGTTAATGAAGGACACCATGGATTTTAGTCAGTACAAGTCTGACAGTCACTCCCGACCAGCCCTGGGTGGGAGGACTCATTTGATGATTATACCACGCTAAAAAAAAGGATATACCAATCCCAAAACAGAAAGCAATATAATAGAAATATTTGAGTGCAGCATTATGTAACCCAAGTTTAGAACTGAACTCATCGGGGGCTGCTCCAACTGAAACATGTTCCGACATGTTAGAAAACTATCTTTAAGATCTAGATGTGGCAAGGAATAATAAAATTTAATTATTTTAATGGGAATGGAAAAGGGCTAGCTTGTTGATGATGTTAAAGAAGTTTACTCAACTATAATTTAACGTTTGGTCCAATATTAAAAGGAGTCGAGTCGAGAGAGAGTCGGCTCGGACCTTGTCCTTGATCGGACGCCGAGCTAACTCATTACTCTTCATCGGCAAACTAAGAAACCCTATATTCAACTCTTTAGACAGGGCACTGCAGGTGGCCACAACTGAACTTATTTTTTTTAAAGTGAGTATAAAGCGTGGGAAAATACTAATAGTCCTGAATCCGGAGATTAGTCATCTGCACGGGAGATGTTATAGTGCTCAAGAATGTACTCTCATAGTCATGGGGAGACAGTCCAACATGTCCGGAGAGAGATCAGGAGCAGGACCAACGTGCTTTCCGACGCACGGGGGTATCTTACCGCCAACTTGCAAACTCCGGGCTGCTACTGAAAACTGGGTGGTATCTTACCGCCAACTTGCAAACTCCGGGCTGCTACTGAAAACTGGGGGGTTATCTTACCGCCAACTTGCAAACTCCGGGCTGCTACTGAAAACTGGAGGGTATCTTACGGCCAATTTGCAAACTCCGGGCTGCTACTGAAAACTGGAGGGTATCTCACCGCCAACTTGCAAACTCCGGGCTGCTACTGAAAACTGGGGGGTATCTTACCGCCAACTTGCAAACTCCTAGCTGCTACTGAAAACTGTCCTGTGGGTTTTGTGGTTGCAATCGCGACTACCGAGAGAGGGGTAATGGGCTCCATTCCTGGGTCATGTTTAAACCTAGGTAGATCGGCATTGTATCAAACAAGCCTTTTCCATTGTCTCTAGTTCTTGAAGGAAACACGCTTAAACCTAGTTCAATAGAAATCGCCTAAACTCACGAGACATGTGACCGAAGTTTCTGGACTCTGTCTGGATGCCAGTGAGTTGGACTGCACGCGGATACAAATTGGAAACCCATCGCTAACTTTGTGTGTTGGAATATTCGATTGTGACGTCACGGCAGAATGCATAGCAGAAGTAATTGTGATTTTCGGAGGTGGAAGTGACTTGATTGCAGGTAGTGTGACTGCTGATGATAGGGTTTTAGATTCGAAACCTGAAGTCTGTCATTTATTTTTGGGTTGTTGATTAGGATTTGTTTCACTGTGGTAACCCTAATCTTACTTGTTAACAACGTGAAAATAAATATGAACTAATTATTTTATTAAAACATTGGCTCTTTTATCGTGGGTTCGTTTACAAACATAGAAAACCAGATACAAAATCAAATCATTTATTTCAAATAAGCCAGTTACATGCACTTTTGAATTGTCAAAAGTAAAATAAAATAATTACGGTGTGTTTAAAAAATAGTTACGGTGCTACAGTCCCAGTCAGAAGACATAAAAACTGTGAAAGTACTGTAGGTGCCCATTCCAAAGCGTAGATCTCATGGAGAAGAAAGGGCAAGAAACTCCATGGACACTTTTTTTCAATCGCCAAAATGATTACAGAACCTTTGTTACATCATTCAACTTGAGATGGTACATTATGTGAGAACGATGTAGCAAGTAAAAAGTGTCCATAGGAAATATAAAAAAGACAATTCAAAAACAAAATTATTGATAATTAAAATAAACCATGGCAGCTAAGAGATGACCAGTCTCAACTGATACAGACACCCAGACTTGGAAAAATTACTTGTAGATCATAATATAAATATTTGTTCCGTGCGGGGATCGAACCCACATCACGCTACGCAGCAGCCACTGCGCCAACCGTGCAATCAGGTAAACAAACAGCAACGTATATACTACTACTGCGCTCGTTTTTGTTACGGTATACCACCCAGAAGCCACGTTACTCCATTTTTAAATAAACACCATACGCTTAAAATGAAATCAAGACGCAAGCTTCACTTGGCCTGTCTTCTCTTCGGCGTGGTCAAATATCAGAAACCCGACTACCTATACAACAAGCTGAGTTGGATAACTGGTAGACGTGAATGCGGGAGACGACAATGCTCACAGCAGCTGTCAACACAGACTCACAACACAGCAGCATTTAGGGGCAGTTTCCGTTACGCAGCGTCCAAGGTGTGGAATAACCTGCCGCCACCCATAAGAATGATCAACACGATCGACACATTCAGAAGACGCTTACGGCAGTATCTAATAGACGCGCAACGGAAACTGGATATGATCACACAGAATACATCAATAATTTAACCCACCCTATTTGTACATGAACGGTCAGTGAAATGGAATCGCGATCAAGATAATCTGATGATAACAATAATTAATATTGCTCACGCGCGGGTACATTATTGTTTATCTTCTAGGGTGCTGCTGCGCTCGTCCGCGTCACCTACGCTTCATCGCCACATAAGAGACCTGTAAAAAAAAAAAAAAACTCATTATTTTAATGTTTTTAGCGAATATCCTTGTGTTTTATTAGTAGATATTGTATACATAAAAACTCACCCAATGTGCCTGGCCTACTTGCGTGCGATTGGGGCGCGGTGTCGGGAACATAATACTATGTTACAATACCCCCATTGGCGTTCTTGTGATTCACCCTTATTTGTGTCGCGCAAAACTGTTCATATTCTGCAACAGCAGTATACAAAAGTTATATGGGTATCATTGGATATGACGTTTAAGATGCAAATTATGTAGGAATATTGTTACATTTTAAGATTATATTTACCATTCATTTCTTCGATCTTCTTCGTTTCAGCCTTTTATTATTATTTTATTCGTATAATTTAGTTGACTATTACTTTCACCAATGAAATAAAAATGTTAATGAAATATTCTTTTGAGTCATTTGTAAAATTAATGTGGTACACGGCTAGGTAAACTTATTAATAAGTATATGTAAAATTGGGTCAGAGCCCATTCGTCCACTGACATTCGCACCCTGTGCCCACTCGTCCCCTGGAACTTTTGAGGGGCCCATTCGTCCCCTGAAGAATATTTATTTTTATTCATTGTTCTAATATAAGTTTATGTACATGTGTATACTGCAGCTTGGTAGTCCTGGTACAGTCGCGCAGAAAAGGGTAAAATAAAAAATTAACGTTAGCAAAACAGAATTAATGTTAGAACGTTCATTATTTTTGTACATTAAAAAAACTTTTTGAAAAAAAGGGAACCGACTTCAAAACCAAACACAAAAAAACTGTAAAATAACTTTTCTTTCGGAAGTCGGTGGCTTTGTTTTTTATTTCATTGACTATGGCCACCGACTTCCGAAAGAAAAGTTATTTTACAGTTTCTTTGTGTTTGGTTTTGAAGTCGGTTCCAAAAATCTTCTTATAATCGTCGACTTTGAAAATCTACAATCCTAGTAAGCAATAAAAACGGATCTATGCGGGCAATTTCACGAGGTATCCATTATTGTTATATATTAAAACCTTCCCCAGAATGTAACGAACACTTTTCTGAAAACCGCATCAAAATCGGTTTAGCCAAACGCGAGATAATCGCGGAAAAACATGCAATGGTCACTGAAAATCTACAATCCAAGTAAGCAAAAACGAATCCACGCGGGCAACGTCAAGGGATATCTATTCGTGTTATATACTAAAACCTTCTCCAGAATGTAATGAACACTTTGCTGAAAACCGCAACAAATCCGTTCAGCCAAACAAACATACATACATACATACAGGTCGAACTGAGAACC
This sequence comes from Agrotis exclamationis, assembly GCA_950005045.1. Lineage (NCBI taxonomy): Eukaryota > Metazoa > Arthropoda > Insecta > Lepidoptera > Noctuidae > Agrotis > Agrotis exclamationis. The sequence continues at coordinate 14,637,624 of OX465429.1, read as the reverse complement.
TACTTTTTTATTTTGAAGTCGGTTAAAAAGGGTGACAACGACTCCACGTTGAGCTAAAACGAAACACTTAGAATACAAGAACATAATAACATCCATTAATATGATAAAATAATAATTGCGGATAAAAAATTGCTATACATATTCAGAAGTAAATAATTTAGTTTTGACTTTTTAGTCAAAATATGACTGTAGTATTCCACCATAAATTTTTAATGTAGTCATTTTTGTAAATGTTTTACTTTTAATTTTAGTTTTTAAATGTAGTATAGTAGTAGTATATAGGGTGTTAAAAAATCATCTGCAGGAATTTCGTGTGCGTACTCGGTATCAAATACCAAGTACATTCCAAAATTTTTTTTTTGTTTTCGAGCATTTTTTTTTTTAAATATTTTTTTTTTTCAATTTTTTTTTTACAAAATTATAATTTTTTTTCAAGCCTATTTCTATTGGCCTATTAATATGGCCAATAAAATAAGTTATTTGTAAGTATTTCGATAAATTGCCAGTCCAAAGTCTGCAAAATGTGATGGGAAAGTTGGAATCAGCTGTGAACGCTACACACGGGTGAACGACCTCAAAGAGCAATCAAATTCATTAACATGACCAAAAAAAAAATACTTGAAAAAAAATTTATTTTTGAAAAAAAAATGCTCGGAAAAAAATTTTTTTCTTTGGAATGTACTTGGTTTTTGATACCGAGTACGCACACGAAATTCCTGCAGTTGATTTTTTAACACCTTGTATATATAGGTTTTTTTTTATTATAATTGTATATAGGTAATACAATCTCGTTAATTCTGAAAAAAAATTATAAAAGTGTGAACCATAAAGTGAATTACCATCAATAATAATACTAATCATATTCCAGGATTCAAATGAGATAATTCGATTCAATTATATGTCAAAAATATTATTATTATAATATTAACAGTATTGTTTATTTCGTTAGGCGAACTTCATTTCATAAAAGACCCAAGACATATTGAACAGTCTCGTATTCGCAGTCACTTTCAAGAACCAATATGTCACCGAGGCAGCCATAACATACAAACAAAACACCTTATCTATTATTTTTGTAACCCCTTTTTTTAACAAGCCATTCGTAGAGAGACAATTTTACATCGTAAGCCTATCGACAGGTTATATTATTATCATGACGAATTATCATTCATCATGGCTCTTTTTTCAATAATCTGTTATGATTTATTAAATTAATTCCGTTAATAAACTGTTCACAAGTGTACTATGTTAACCGTTTCTTATGTAAAATATAGCTAATTTTATCTCAGGGGACCAATAGGCACCTGAACAGGTGCCGAATCTTTAACTTATATTGTATATATGTTAGAGGGGACGAATGGGTACCTTAAAAATAATATTTTTTATTAAAATATTAATTGGTCCCCTACCAGGAGACCAATGGGCACCTATATAGGGGCCGAATCCACAACTTTTATGCTGGGGTACGAATTTTAGGGGACGAATGGGCTCTGACCCGTAAAATTGCACTAAGGTACTGTGCCTACTACTAGGACTGTTACGTAACGGTCCGGCACGCTCGGCTGCCGTCAGCGCATTGAAGTGGGTATAGTGCATTTCTGCGATTTGTCTTTCTGACAGTCACATAATTTGTCTAAACAGTACAATTTTATACACTTTTATTATTATTACACCTATAAATACCTATATATAGCATATTTCTTCATACCAGTACTTTTATTTTACTTTATTCTGTTACACATATTTCTTATTTAATTATTTTAACTCACACACTATAAAGCTGATTTACACCTGTGACGTCACACAAGGCTCAGTTGAAAACCAGCGTCAGGCACCCTGTGCCTGGCATTTTGCTGAACTGAGCCTATTTGACACAGCCGTGAGGCACACGGTACCTACTTTTGTTTTATTTTTTCCATTGCCTCTTTTTTTTATTGTAATTGTGTGCCTAAGGCTTGTCAAATAAACTTATTTTCTTTCTTTCTTTCTTTCTTTATATTTTTAAATATCCTTATTATTTAACCTGCACCGGTACTATGAAGGTCTGTGTAATGTCGTTAATTTTAGTTTATTATTTTTTTCTAATTGTATTTTGGGTTTTTACTTAGCGTTGAAATATACATGGATGATATGGATATAAGATGAGGAAGGATGACACTCATGTGACTAAAAGAGTGATGGGTATGAATGTTGATAGATGGATGGATAAAGAGGAAGAGGAAGACCAAAGAAAAGATGGATTGATTGTCTAAGGAATGATATGAATGAAAAAGGAGTAAATGATAATGTGACGTCTGATAGGGGAGAATGGACGAAGAAAACGTGTTGCGCCGACCACAAGTAAAATAGGATAAGGGCAGATGATGATGACGACTTAGCGTTGAAAAAGGCATGTTTCTCTGTTTCCAAAGTTTTTTCTCATGCTAAAACAAGCTTCGATTGTACGGCAGGTAAGTATTGAATTACAAACCTCCTTAAACTTGAATGGGTAGTAAACTAAACTATGAAACTGTCACTTGTCTCATGATATTCAAGCAATGCAATTATACTATTTGTTGTCAACAATAGCGGGACAGGTATCGCAATGGGAGAGTTTCAGATAGATAATTAAATTAGACAGTGAAACTCCTTTGAGGCAAAGAGACATTGCAGTGTTTCCCACAGGAATTTAATTTTAGTAATATTGTGGATTCTGTAATGTATTGTGGTATCTGTATGTAATGTGGATATGATATTCTGATGTTAATTTAATTAAGCTTCTAATTTATCGTTGATTTGACATGTTTAATGAGACAGCATCTAAAAGACACTATTTATACTTTGAATTAAAAATATGTTAAACATCAGTTTTTTTTTTTACTGACAGTAACATTTTTCATTGTTAAAGCTAATTTTATTTTAAACACATTCAGGCAGGAAAGGCCAATTTTTAAACCATTAGGTACTTGATTCGAACACTCGATAAGCTGCGCAGCAGTCTATCAGCCACTGTGCCAACTAGGTTAAAAAAATCTTAGTCATTTAAGTACCAAAAAACTCATCATACACAACCGCAAGATACATTTACAACATCCAAATTACAGTACACAAAAAAATAATAATCCAAGGTGTGGGTTATAAAAAAATCATGCAAGACAAATGGTAGCGGCAGGGCGAGAAGTAGCCGACATCCATCTTCAGGAGAGGAATTTGTAAAAACGCCGTATGAAAGTCAAGGCACAGTATAAAGATATTTCAGTAAACCAACTAGGGACTTTTTGTGAAATTAAATATAATCAGGGGGGATATTACAACGTCTTAAAACCAGGCTTGTTGCGGCGAGTGAAAGTGACAGAGCTAGACAAGTCGTCTAGCGCCATCTCGTTCACTCATTGGAATAAGTCCAGACTTATTGCCGATTACAGAATTGCCTAGTGAGACCCGGGGGGTATAACAACGTCTTAAAACCAGTTTTAAAACGTTGTAATACCCCCCCGGGTCTCGCTAGGCATTTCTACCGTTGTGTTATCCATGGTGGATGGTCGAGAACTTTTGTGGATTATCCTAGCCCAGCGACCTTTTGAGCAAATTATTATGAGTTTCTGGGTAAATTATTGACGCTGCCTCGTGACCCCAATCTTGTCAGCCGCACATTGAAGTTGCCACGCGAGCCCATGTGTTTGGTGTGGATGCAACTAATTATATACCATTTTTTTATCGGTAGACTCAATACTGGTGCTGGTATTGGTATGCAAAAGGTCCTCTTTCCAGTTTATGACGGTACGTTATAGTGTTATTTTTTTGTTTTAAAGTAGTATTTTTAACTCATTCTATTAACAGTCTTCAACTCATTCCACCATATTCGCTTGCAACATCTGGCTAATAAATTTGAATATCGCCTTTAACTTGTGTCGATGCGACACGTTTTACTTAAAGCGTTGCAAAAACTTTGTACTAGTTTGCAATGATGCAATTAAAGATTTTGTGGAGATGAATAGAGATTATAATAGTAAAATTTCGACCACTTGTTTAGTTAAATGCTTTGCATCTGTGTAGTGTATTTGTTTCTAGTTGTAATACTGTTTCTACTCTGTACTCATAGGTACGTATGTCTACTGTGCAAGGGACTCAAGGTCTAACTGTGCCTCATACTTTTTCGTTTTGAGCGCGTTTATCAAAACGGCAACCATTTTTTTGTTTGTAAGGCTTTATAAATTACTGTCTTGTATTTTTTGTTTTTCTTGTATTTTCTAGGATTAACTGTGGAGTTTCATAATTTGACATAATTCATGGTTAGTTATTTTTTAACTTTTATGTCACTAAATTTATTTAGAGTGAGTGAGATGTGCAGTCCCAGTGGTAACAGCCCCGTCTTACGAGTTGTAGATCGCGGATTCGAACCCAGCCATGCGTATGATTTTGTGTTATGAAGTATGTCACCAATGCTATTAAAACGGTAAAGAATAACATCATGAGCAAAACATGCAGCATGTCCTAGAGTAAAAAATACATGTGGCACTCGGAGACTGCCGCGGTGAAGCTATTGCATACCATATTTTTTTTTAAAGAAGAAAATCGCCTACCGCGTATATTAAATTTAACGAGAATATAATTTATTTAAAATGTTTGTGGTGCACTACTGTAATAAAGAACTCCTTTGTTGTAGGAGAATTTTATAAGTAGGTTTCATTGTGAGAACTCCTTTTGTAGCTGGCCGGCTGGCTTTAGAATCAGTAATAAAAAGTAAATTGTTTTTATGACGGATATTTTTATGATTGCCGAAGTCTCCCGAACTGAAACGATGTTAGACGATGCGTGGTGTCAGGTTTTTTCGTTAGGTTTTTGGAAAATTTTTGATTCGGTCACCGCGCCACGCCGCGCTCTGAGCCCGCGATAAAAGCTATGCAATAGCTTAAAAAAAATCGAAGACATGTGACATCTATCAATAAGCACTAGGCTCTCGTAGTGTATTACAGCCCACCGAGAGTAAATCTGTGTCCTAATAGTGAGAACTACTAAAAAATGAGAATTTAAAATTTAAATGCTACAGACGCCGCAGCCCGCACATCAAGCTACCACAACCAACCCTATTGCAATAGTGGAAGGTTTATTTTTGATTGGTAAAGTTGGACAGATTCGGGTAGGTTGACATTGTAAGTTCATCACATCCGTCTAGCCTCCATCTATAAGAAGTTACACAACAACGAAAAAAAAAACTAATAATAGAAAATAGTGTTTTTTTGTTGTTTGCTCATGGTCTTAGTCTAGTCCAGAGGCAAAAATGAGGCCAAAAATGAAATGGACTCACCCACAAGGAAATTAAACTCCTGCGCACCGACGTATCATAGTAAAAAGTGTTTGGCCGGAATCCAAAAGCATGGTGGTCGATTGGGATCGCTTAAACGACTTTACATTATTATAGACAAAATCTTTCATATTTTATTTAAAACCATTGACCGAAATAATATTTAAAAAAAAACATTATTTCCTTATCCCTTCAATGTAAACCCTCGGATGTGTGTATCAAAAACTACAATTATCGGAATAAAACATTTATATTTGCAATGTCACAATTTAAGCTGCGCTCTTTAAAGCCGGACCAATCGTCGCAGCTTAACTCGACGACAGCATGGATCATATCAGTCTGGTGTTGCCAGCGTTTCATTAAATTATCTGTATTATGTTCAATAAATTGATGATAATTTTTTTGGTTGAGTTTCTTTAGAATGTGGTGGTTTTTAGACAGTTTTGTCTAAAAAAAAGTGTGTTTTTTTCACAGTAACATAACTTCCTTCACTATTCAAATTCTAGTCTGAAAGTGAGGGCAACTGAGAGTGGGAGCAACAGGACTCATTATGATGATTTTTTGTCCAAAAGTGTGTACTTTTCTCAAAATATTATCATCTTAATCATTGTAAGAAGGAAGTAAAAAAAAATATGAGATAATGAGAGCAGTGGTATGAGAGCAGTGGTGGCCCAGTGGTATCGGCCTCGACTTACGAGTTGTAGGTCGTGGGTTCGAACCCCGTCAGGCGCATTACTTTGTGTAATTTATCTCAAAACCACTGCTCTCAAAACGGTGAAGGAAAACATCGTGAGGAAACCGGCATGTCCTAGAACCAAAAATTCGAAGACATGTGACATCTACCAATCCGCACTGGGCCCGCGTGGTAGATTACGGCCTACTCCCTCTCACAGAGAGGAGGCCTGTGTCCCAGCAGTGGGAACATTTATAGGCTGATGATGAAAAAAAAATAAACCAAAAATAAACTATACTGTGACGAACATCATTGTTTGTAAGCCTTGGACTAATTAATTTATAATGTATTAACGCCTGCATCGCGCATTGTAAAACTTTTTATGAATTTTTGGCATGACATATTCGTTAAATGTTTGACACATCGAATGAAAGGGATGGTTCAAGTCCTGCTCCCAATCATTTTTTTTTCTTTTCACAAAAAGCTACATACCTACATAGAGTTATTTAAAAAAAAAATCAACTATGGTTTTCACACTATCAAAAACGCAGTCCTTTGATATGGATACACACCCAGGTTTAGCAATAAAAAAATCCTTGGCAACACCAAACTGGACATAAAAGCGAAAAACAATGAATGCGGTTGTTACCACACGACTGCGCTACGGTTTATAATTAAATCGAAACTGCATGAGTACCTCGTTTTATTGACATACTAGCGATCTGACCCTGTTTTGTACTATTTTATGACAGCGCCAAATAAGTTAATTTTCTTTTCAAAATCCTTTGTGATGTAATCTTGCGAACAAAGAAATTAAATAATTTTCATTCGAAAAACACATATTACACTAAATCCCTAATTCTATTCAATTCAATATTTTATAATTTAATTCAACTTCAACAAGATACAATAAAACAACCCTAACTAATGAACAAATTCACATAATAATAAATAAAAATTTTTAGTTTCAATCAGCCTGTCACATTTCGCTTACATAGACGAGAGGTTGGGTTTGTTTGTTGCATGCAACTTTTTTTGAGAAATACAGATAAGTGTAGTGTCGTTAAAATACTCTGATGATAATTTTCACACTTCTTCAGTCGAACAATTTTTTTATCGTGGTAAAATCATCAAATGAGTGCCCACACAGGGAGGGTCGGGACGGACAGTCAGACTCGTACTGTAACTAGTAACTATTTCAACAACACGATTTGAGGCCCTAGCACGAATTCTACCTATTTGGCGGGACTTTTTACTTGAATTACAATGTAAATTGTATGGACAATGAAAAACCATCTCTAGTGTTCGAACGAAAAACGAATTTCATCATCATCGTCATCAGCCTATAAATGTTCCCATTGCTGGGACAAAGGCCTCCTCTCTTTGAGAGGGAGTGAGCCGTAATTTACCACGCGGGCCCAGTGCGGATTGGTACATGTCACAATGTCTTCGAATTTTTGGTTCTAGGACATGCCGGTTTCCTCACGATGTTTTCCTTCACCGTTTTGAGAGCAGTGGTGTTGAAACAAATTACACAAAGTAATGCGCCTGACGGGGTTCGAACCCATGACCTACAACTCGTAAGTCGAGGCCGATACCACTGGGCCACCACTGCACTGCGCAAAAACGAATTTAGTCCATCAAAACGTCAAATCTCCGGATATACCTCACAAAAACGTAAAAACTCGTGGTAGAGCCTACGTTTTCCGTATTTAGGAACCCCAGTAGCTAGTAAGGTGCCCGTAAACAATGCAGCGGGCATCCAATCAAAACTTTACCTGAGAACTTGGTCCGCCATATTTTGTAACAATATGTTATTCGTAACTTATAATGTAGTGCCAAATGTAATATCAGGAACAGGCTTCATGTAATATGAGGTTGTTACTACTTTTAACAGAAAGTTGTTCCGAAAGAGAATAAGAAGCTAGACTTCTTCGTTCGTTTTATAAATATTAAACGCATTAACGCATGCGTAGCGAATTTCCAAAGATTTTCTTTGGTCGAATGTACTGAATCCGAAGGTCGCAGGTTCGAATTCTGCCCGCAGTTCAAATTTTTCGTTCCAAAGAAAATTCATCGTTCGTTGTCTAGCAGTCATGAGTGCGACTGCTGAGCATGGGGCCCAGGGTTCGATTCCCAAGTTGGGATTTTCAGATCCAATTTATTAGAAGGTTTTAAGAAGGTCTTCAATAGACTGGGAGCAGTTTATTAACAGTCGCAGTGTCTCTTATTTATATAAAGTTACAATGCAAGGCATGTTATGTTTTCAACGCTTCCAAGCATAATTTTTGGAAGTTACCTCAAAACTTTTCTTCCGGAAGTCGGTGGTGAAAAAGTCAAGGAAATAAGAAACAAAGTCATCGACTTCTGAAAGAAAAGTTATTTTACACTTTTCCGTGTTTTATTTGGAAGTTGGTTTAACTTTGTTCAAAAACTCTTTTGTTATCTGATTTAGAGGGTACAGGCATAATATTATGTTGTGTGATTGCGTAAACAATGCATAGATATGCGATAACAGTAATTGCCAATGATTTGCTTTCATTTACTGAAGAGTTCCTTCGATTTTTCCGAGATACCGTCATCAGATCCAGCTGTAAAGTATACTCTTTCAAACAAAAGAAGAATTTTCCAAATCAGTCTACGCGTCACCGAGAAGGGCGGCGTTAACATTAAAACGCCACATACCCTTACCGTGATATTTCTACGAGTTAATCTACATAGGTTATAAACTAACTGGTTACCAGATTTCATCCAAATCCGTTTCGAAGTTTTATTTTTTTGTGTTCAAAATATTAGCTAGGGATATACCAATGGGCATGCGGGCGGCGAGAGTAATGGGCGACTCGCTGTCCGACCATGGACCATGCCCGGATCGACGGCGCGCGTGGGCGCGGCCCTCTAGAGCGCCAAAGCCTGCCGGGGTCGCGGGACACACGTATACTGCGACCCCGGTATACAAAGGGCTACTGAAGGGCACCGTGGATTTTAGTCAGTACAAGTCTGACAGTCCCTCCCGCCTTGCCCTGGGCGGGAGGACTCATTTTAGATGATTTTACCACGATAAAAAAAAAGACGTCACCGAGAAACGTACAAAAAAACCACTCATTTTTTGGGCAGTCGTGTTAAAAAAGATTCCGTCGAATTTAGGACCACCTCCTTTTATCGAAGTCGGTTAAAAAACCGTTATCTTAAACCAACCTCTTATTTCGTTAACGAGATCCACTCTTACCGTAGACATCAATTCCACACACAAAAAAAAGTCGACCATCGGAATACAATTACCTACGTTTCCCCGCATAGAATTAAGAGCAATTTTCTTAGTGATTTAACCGCATCTCCCGGTACGTTGTACTTGGAAATAGGACACTATAATGAAGAGTAACTACATGGTAGCAGCCTTATTAGCTGTAGACTGGTACAAACAACATAGGGCTCTGTAGTTGAATACAATGATAAAAACGGAACTTTCGGCCTTGGTATCCAGGCGTCTATCGGAATACAAATCCATAGACGTTTGTAGCGTACACAGGTACATGTCAATGGATACCAAAGTCGTAAAGGTATCGGAGATTTGCGTCGCATTGTGTACGTAAGGACATAAAGTTTCTTTCTGTCTATCTGTCAGTCAGAATTAAACAGTATTTTACTCCGAAACTGTGAGCAAGTCAAATTGGAACTATGTGAGTTCCAATTTGACTTGAACCTAAGAAGTATATATGTAATTAAAAATTATAAACGTTTTATTATTACAACAAAATAATTGTGACCCTTCATAGATTAACAGTTGTTAAAAAGAACAACTTCTATATTTTTAACTGGGACGATTGTTCAAAAATTGTGTTTCTAGATTTTTTTTATTAAGTATACTTTAGACGAAACATTAGTATTTTTAAGCAGATTTTTCGGTAGCTTATAATGCTACTTAAATTACAAACTTACATTGACAAAGTCATCAACTGTGATTAATTAAAACATTAATTTGATGAAATCATAAATTTAATGAAATCATAAATTTAATTCCGAAGTAAATCTAAGTTCGTTTAATAAATCTGACGATAAAACATCTTTCCGTTCTTCAGATCCCATTTCTTCTTTTACCACAATTCGAACTCAAACCTTCAACCCACAAAACAAAAACACATCACAATTAACAGAAGCAGAACAATTATTTACTAATAGCAATCCTTTTCGAATAGAATTTGAACAAAATATCGGTTCAAAAGCTCGTACCAATTAGTAAGTGAGCCGTCTCGGGTTCCGTAGAACAAACGGGGCTGAAAATAAGCGAAAAACATCTAAGCGCGCCGGTTTAGGGTTCCTTCGCTGTGTAATTGCTGCGCCTTGGGCGGAGATGGCGTAGAGTAGGTTATCGGAAAGGAGATACGACTGTGGGTGCGTAGGTAGAATACAACCGTGAAGTAGCCTCACAGATACGCCAATCGCGCAAAACGGCGGCGTGCTTTTGATTTGCTTTGGTCCTCACTGTGACCTATGTGAGGTCTACGGGAGCGTTTTAAATATCTATAGCTTACAGAATGACTGAGTACCTAATTTTCTTGAAGTTATACGAGATGGTATTAGCAGTACCAGAGATTATTCTTATATCCAAAATCACAAATTTTCTTTTACAGAATTTATTTTAAAAAGTCAAGCGTCATGACACTTTATAACACAATATTTAAGTAGATATTTTTTTTAGATTCGAATGTTTCAACGCTTGATCAATAATGCAATAATGGCCATTACCAGTTTAAAAATTGGGAAGGTATTGTCGCCTCTACGTTTCATCAATAATCTTACTCTATGACCTGGCTTAGAAAGAGCGCTTCACTCGACTCCTTTAGACCCAATCAATCGGTGAAGGCTTTTTTATTGTACTTAAATTACGTTTAAACGTACTCGCAGATTGATTATACGTGTGAGGGGTGGGTACTTGCTTATTTCACAGGAATTATTCATGAGGTTTATACATTGCAATTTTCTTATTTTTGGGTTGCAAAAACCATCAAAAAATGACTCCTCTTACTGAATAAAAATCACCCTATTCCTGCACATACCCGCGATGGTCATCCATCCACATACCAAGCTTGATAAGTGCTGCTTAATCTTGAAGATCAACCTGTGTGGTGTTATTATTTAGCCATAAGCTCATTTCGTACACTGCGTAAGCACACAATTTACCCATCTCGGAAAGTTGTTACAAAAAAGTGTTAAAACAGTAATTCATACAACTTAAAAAAAAAACCACCCACACGCCCGCTCTTCGCCATTTCCTGGTGTTCACAAAAAAATACAAGATTTTATTTTACCACTTTTTCGGTAGTAAACTAATTTGTATAATTTATTCATGCCCAAATTACAGCTTTCTACTACCAAACGCCTCTAAGCTAAGCTGCAGACAGACAGACATGGCGAAACTATAAGGATTCCTTGTTTACTAAGGAATCTTAAAATCGGGTACAGCCTGGTCACCCAGTTACTGAAAATCTAATTGAAACAATGTGCTGTATTGATCCGGTACGTACAGAACTTAGACAAATGCAGGCGAAGGCTTTTAGCGGTGTTCCGGCGGCGGAGTGCATCGTGACGTCACATCCGGCCTGTCTGTTCGACTTCCCGACGGACGGCAACCAGGGAAGTTTAATGGTTGTCACATGTAGTTAGAGGTGAATGTACCTTTGAGTACAGGTATATGTAGATAGATACTAACTAATGAAGCTAAATAACCATGCCTAGATAGATCCAGTACCCCAGACCCCAGTAATGCCAAAAACATTGAGATAAAATATTTCACCTACCATGATATTAAGTATATTAAACCTACTCATTTTTTTTTTTTTTTTTTTTTCGTGGTAAAATCATCAAATGAGTCCTCCCACCCCGGGCAGGGCGGGAGGGACTGTCAGACTTGTACTGACTAAAATCCACGGTGTCCTTCAATAGCCCTTTGTGTTCCGGGGTCACGGTAATGAGATAAGTCCCGCGACCCCGGCAGGCTTTGGCCCTCTTGGGCGGGGCCCCGTCATCGTGCTGACGCTCTTTGAGGCGCGCGTGGAACACAACGCGCCGTCGACCCGGGCATGGTCCATGGTCGGGCGGCGAGTTGCCCTTTACTCGCCGCCCGCATGCCCGCGCCTACGGTGGCCGGAGATCGTCTTGCGACGTCCGACGCCGTGGGCGCCAACCACCGCGGGTGGGGCGGAGGGAGGACTCTGTCCTCTCTCTCTCGTGGCGCGCCTCCTCCTTCGCGAGCATTACTGCTTCGCAGAAGGAGGCGACCGCTTCCCACCATGTAGTATTTTATTCAATTTTATACTTATAATATCAATATCATTACGAATCATCATTTTATGTTTATGTTTACTGTAATAATTTTGAGATTTTACCATTTTTTATTTTTCTGATTATTATATTGAATTAATACGAGTAATACTAGTTTTAGTTCCATTTAATAGTTTCAATTCTATTTAATCTAAAAATTATAGTATTAACTTTAATTTTAATTGTATAACAATTTAATGATTGACATCGGTAGCATCATTATCAGAATGACCTTTGGCACAGGCCTCTCCTAGGGTTTTCAACAAACAATGTATCTTTCGCGCTATAAACAATTTTATAATAATTATTAGCTGATAGTTAGACATAAAATTACGCTTAGACAGTCATAGTCACGGTTCAAAAAGTTAAAGCATTAAAAATCAATAGAGCAGTGGTCGGGACAGGCGTCACTTCTGCACCGGCGAACAGAACTGGACAACATCCGCGTTTTATGCGAAGTAAACAAAAACAGTTAACAAAACAAATATTTATACTATGTACACTGAAATTGTGAACTGCAGCGAGACAAAATATTCAATAGATAAACAGTGTTCGTGTACTAATTTCCTTTGTTCTTACGAGTAGATGTAATATTTTTAGTATGTGTTTTTTTTTTACTTTAAGTATTTACACCTCCCCAGCTGAAAAACTAAAAATCTGTTTAGAAGTTTTTGATGCGTTTACAAACATTGAAACCCACATACACAAACAACTCGACCAAAAACAACTAATTGCAGATCGTTATGCACCATAGTTTTACGAAATCAAACCCGCGACACGCAGGGCATCAGTTGACCACTCAACCACTACGCTAACTGTGCCATCTTTCTTTTTTTTAAACTTTTCCTCACACTAAGAATTTCTCCTGTATCGAGGGTGCGTTTACAAACATATAAACTCACAAACACAAACACCCAGACCCGAAACAACTACTAGTAGATCGAAAAAATATTTGCTCCGAACGGGAATTGAACCCGCGACACGCAGTCCAATTGCTCAGCCACTGAGCCAAACGTGCCGTCTACAATGATAACCGCTCTGAAGCTCACCTATTTTACATTAAAATGTACTACAAGACAGACTAATCAAGTGAATACAGATGCGAAGATCGCGTGAGATTGATCGCAAGACGTAACACCTTGTTAGTTGCATTGCGTGACTATCCGAAGACCAGTCTTACGATACACCCGTTAACAGTTGGAACTGATATTTTGATCGTATCTTTGTGCATATTGCTTAGGAATTAGTAATAGAGAAATGTATAAGCAGCTTTTGCTATCAGGGTGAATTTTTCAACTGGGCGTGGATGGCTATATCCGAAACTATGAGGAATATCGAAAAACGTTGAAAGGAGTCTCCAGGCCGATTTTGACGAAAACTAAAACTGCATCATTGGATTTTAGAATATTCAATAATCCTGGCCAGGAACCGAACCCGCTGATTTAGGAAAAAAAATCACACCCTGTACTATTACACCATTCGAAAGTGTTGATTAATTGAAGACACACGTAAGCTCAAAGTCATGGTCATCTGCATTCTTCCCATTTGGACCCCAGACTTGGTTTTATTTATTTATTTATTTATTTAAAACTTTATGCAACACCAAAGGTACATAGGCGGACTTAATGCCTGAGGCATTCTCTACCAGTCAACCTAGGGTAGTGGAGAAATAACATGGCAGGTGCATAAAAAGAATGAGATTATTATAGGTAATAATTAAATTTAAAAGAAAAATATTATAAATTTAGATTAAATAAACATACATATATATTTGCTATAATATATAGGTAAATATATAATGTATAAATATATATATATATATATTATATATATAAATAAGCTCTGACTCTGCTAATGGTGTAGAAAATAACGACGCAGCTTCCGCTTAAATGCAAATTGACTGGTGGCCGTCCTGAGCGAGAGGAAGCGCATTCCAAAGAAGAATGGACTGAATGTGAAATGAAGAATGAATAAAATCAGAAGTATGAGAAGGGAAAGTAAGAGAAGATTATTAGAAGAACGCAGATTCCTAGCATGTGAAGTACATAGATATTGAAAGTGAGGGATAAGATAAGAAGGAGGGGTCGGAGAATTAAGTAGGGAGAAAAGAGTGGTCAAGGCACGCAAATTACGTCTTTGTCGGATGGGCATCCAAATAAGCTCAGATCTATAGCTTGAAACATGATCATATTTTTTAAGATTAAATATGGACCGCTATTTTTCGGCATTCAAAAGTCCAAACTCAAGGTCTGCCAACGTACAAATGGAGCGCAGTATTCTAAGCTGTCAAACGCAACACCACACTCCACTCAAAAACACAAATTGTTGGCGTTGTTTAACATTATTGTTTAACATTAATGTTGCTATACTGAGTAGTCCTGGGACGGTCAGGACTATCACATGCCAAATGAGTTTTGGACCAAAATCTCGCGTCACGGTGTGAATTGATACTAAGATAATTATTTGTAATTTGACCTTGCTGAACATGACTGCGATGGCCTATGTTGCTAAGGCGTCTGGTGTACTAAATCAGAAGTTTCAAGTCCTGCTCGCAATTTATTTTTTCTGTCTACAAAAATGTTTTATGTTATTTGAGCGGCATCAGCCATAATTATAACATGCACTTACCATGTTCCACAATACATTCCCATCAAGTGTACATAACATACGTACCGTATAGCCAGTTACGATGCGTTGCGGATTAATTACCTATCACTCGTCAAACGTGTTCCATTGATAATGATGGCCGCGGAATTTCATCGACAACTCATAATGGGTACTTACCTTTGTTAGAACACTTGTTACAGTCAACGGTGCGCGGATGTAGTACAAGAGCTGGGTGTTTACAAAATGCGTAATTTGGCAACCGACGATTAGTAATTTTTTTTTAAATAAAAAAATCTGAAGATTTGTGTGTGATATTTACTTTCTCTTTTTTAGTTTCAGAAATATTGTACTCAAAACAATCAGTTTTCAATAAACATTTTTTTTTAAATTATTCCACAACTATCACACAACGCCATCTAGTCCCAAGCTAAGCAGAGCTTTTGTTATGGGTACTAGACAACTGATAAACATACTTATATATTTCTAAATACATACATATATTATAGATAAATTACACCCAGACACAGAAGAAATGATCGTGCTCATCACACAAACATTTGTCCTGGGTGGGAATCGAACCCACGACCTCCGGCATAGCAGTCAGGATCACTAACCACTAGACCAACAGGCCTTTTTTTTTTTTGGGGTGGCAAAATCATCAAATGAGTCCTTCCGCCCTGGGTGGGGCGGAAGGGACTGTCAGACTCTTACTGACTAAAATCCACCCGTGTTCCTTCGGATGCCCTTTACGTTCCGGGGCCACGGTATCCTGGATTAAGAAAAATCCGCGACCCCAGCAGGCATTTGGCCCCATAAGGGGCCCCGTCGGTGACGCGTGAAACACGACGCGCCACCGACCCGGGCTTGGTCCTTGGTCGGACGGCGAGCATACCCATTACTCACCGTCCGCAAGCCCGCTCCGCCGCTGTGCCCTCTGCTAATCAGAGGGACACGCGTTGGAGCCTCCACCCGACAGGCTATTCGCATACGGGCAAAGAGACCCCTTAGGCACATTGCCTAAGAAGAGTTTTGCCCGCATCCCAGGGCGCACCGGCCCGAAAAACTGGTATTCCCCCCGGACGTATCCGAGAGGGAACTCCAGTCCACGGGCCCACGTGGAGGTTTCCTGTCTTAGCACCAACAGGCCTGTCATTATCATATGAAAATAACTCTTACAAGATGATATCCGCTATTAAAAATCAATTTACATAAAGTATGTATTTTATTGCTAAACGTTATTTCAAGTGACAGATTAAGATCATTGTTTACTCTAAAAGTTTTCTACACCAACTAGCTCTTAACCTATACGAAAGCATTCAAAATACCTCTACTTTCCTATTCATACTAGGAAGTACAGTCACCTACTACATCGTTACGGTAACGTTTTGAATTTCAACCTTTATCCAGTTTCACTCGTTAGTACAGCTGGCCAAATGGCTAGCGCAGTAAATAGGCGATTGGCTTTTGTGCTTCGTGTCACTCGTTCGATATCCACACGGGATAAATTGTGATATCAACATGTGTTTGTTTCTACTTTATTAAAAAAAAAACACAGATACTTGCTTTTTCATCGTCATCACCACTGTCTCTCTAACTATCGTGGCAGAATTTTTTGGTACATATGGCAGCACATCAAGCTAGAACAATCTGTCAGATTTTCAACTTTACCACAAAACAAGAAGGTTCACGTTCGATTGGCAAAATTTTACAGATTCAGATTGATATGCTGGCGTCTGTACAATTTTTTTTGAATAGGAATCAAATTCAAATAATATCTGAATTTTGAATGATGACCATAATTACTTTTGTTATCTTTGAACTGCACGTTCATTAAAATGGTATTAAACTATCAATGTAAAGTCAGCAACAAAAGTGAAATACTAATGATTTTGACTTAAATAGTATAACTATCGAGATTATCCATAAGCCTACGGTTATCCATGAGATACCTCCTGCAAGTGTCATCATCATCATCATCTCAGCCATAGGACGTCCACTGCTGAACATAGGCCTCCCCTTTAGATCTCCACATATACCGGTTGGAAGCGACCTGCATCCAGCGTCTTCCGGCGACCTTTATAAGGTCGTCTGTCCACCTCGTTGGTGGACGTCCTACGCTGCGCTTGCTAGTCCGCGGTCTCCACTCTAGCACTTTTCGACCCCATCGGCCATCTGCTCTGCGAGCAATATGGCCTGCCCATTGCCACTTCAGCTTGCTAATCCGGTGGGCTATATCGGTGACTTTAGTTCGTCTACGGATCTCCTCATTTCGGATTCGATCACGTAGAGAAACACCGAGCATAGCCCTCTCCATAGCTCGCTGAGCGACTATGAGCTTTGAGATGAGGCCAATAGTGAAAGACCACGTTTCGGTGCCGTAAGTCATCACTGGTAACACACATTGGTTGAAGACTTTCGTCACGTCCTGCAAGTGTAGCCTGACCAAATATATCTATTTTCTAATAAAAATAAAGAATGTTTTATACACAATATCTCGTGTTTTGTTGGTGCAATACTCTGAAATATTGCAAGACCTGTAACGGTTCTGAAATAAATGATCAGTCTAGAATTTCTTTCAACAATCTGTATTTATAACTGATTAATACCATTTTATATTTGCACACTTATTACCGCTCACTAATTAACACTTATTAATTGCGTATCTCACTTTTCTCCTCAACTGTACACAGCACGATAACTGTACACATCAATTACTATTGAAATCTGTTGGCGGTATTAAAACCAATCTGAAAAGCTTCCCAATTTAATTTGTATCCGTATTTATCGATAACTCGTTTATTGTAATTAAACACGCATTTAATTTTCAAATTATTTAGGTATGACTAAATACCATTATGAATGTACTTTTGCATGACAATGTTACGAATTAGCCTTTTGTATTGATAATGAAGACTGGTCGTTTCGTAAAATCATCATCAGCTTAGCCTTTTTCCAACTATAACTTATGTTTTCTTAGATTTTCTAGGATACTGTGAAGTTTCATAAATTGACATTATAATTATATAGTTAGTTATTTTTAAGTTTTAGGACAGTACATTTATTTAGAGTGAGTGAGATGTGCAGTGTTAACGACAGCCTAGTGGTAACGACTCTGACTTACGTGTTGTAGGTCGCGGGTTCGAACCCAGCCATGCGCATTACTTTAACGTGTGTAATTTATTACATCACCAATACTATCAAAGCAATAAAGAATAAGATCATGAGCAAACCATGCAGCATGTGCTTTTTTTATCGTGGAGAAAACATGAAATGAGTCCTTCCACACAGGGCGGGACGGGAGGGACTGTCAGACTCGTACTGACTAAAATCCACGGTGTCCTTCAATAGCCGTTTACGTCCTGAGGCCGCGGTTATCTGATGAGACAGTATCGCGACCCCAGCGCAAGCAGAGCGTGAAGCAATGTAAAAAAATCTTAGCTTATACTCGCGCGTTGTGTTCCACGCGCGCCTCAAAGAGCGTCAGCACGATGACGGGGGCCTCGGGGCCCTCTAGAGGGCCAAAGCCTGCCGGGGTCGCGGGACTTATCTCATTACCGTGACCCCGGAACATAAAAGGCTTTTGAAGGACACCGTGGATTTTAGTCAGTACAAGTCTGACAGTCCCTCCCGCCCTGCCCGGGGCGGGAGGACTCATTTGACGATTTTACCACGCTAAAAAAAAAAAGCTTATACTCTGAAGTTCATCGAACTCTTACCAAGCATGAATGTATTTTTTCAGAACCAAACACAATCTTCTTATATCTTCTTATAAAATAACAAATGCTCCCAAAACATTGTTATCCTAAAATCCGTTCTAATTCCGTGTAATTATCGAAACTTTTCTCCTAAAATCCTGTATGTAACATCATTAGTCGACTCATTAAGGGTACGATCTTACTAACTACGATGGCCGTTGGCCCGGGTGAGTGCACCTTAATCTAGTTATGTGTTAGTTCCCCTTAAGCTGTTTTAGCTGTGTGTTCGGGACATCTTTGGTTAAGTTAACTAGAGGCCCTAGATAAAGAGACAATTCATGATCGTTTTAGCAGGCATAATTAAGTTATCAATAAAAGAAACCGGCCAAGTGCGAGTCGGACTCGCCCATAAAGGATTCCGTAGCAGCAAGTAACATAATATTAAAGTTCTTGTAGTTGATTGTATCTTTGAAAGGTAAATTGCGGTTTACGATGTATGACGTATTAACAAAATAACTAATTACTTGATCTCGTTCAAATCAATTTTCGCTGGTAGTTTACATGGTAATGTACATCATTATATTCTTTTAGTTTCATCATTCTCTTATTTTAGAAGTTACAGGGGGGGTTAGAAGTTAGCTTAGAAGTTACAGTTAAATGTGTGTCCCCACACACATTTTACCACTTTGGAAGTATCTCTCGCGCAAACTGTTCAGTTTAGAAAAAAAATGTTATTAGTAACCTCAATATAATTTTTAAAGACCTATCCATAGATACTTACCCCACACGTATGGGTTCGGTGAAAAAACTGTGACATACGGACGGACAGACAGTCAGACGAATCCATAAGGGCTCCGATTTTTGCCATTTGGCTACGGAACCCTAAAAGCTAACTAGAGACGTCTATAATTGAGCGATACAAAAACCAAAAATCGTAATCATGTATCTCCATAACAAAGTTCTCTGCAACTGCAATGGCACGGTTGATGCAATGGCATCGATTGGACTGCTGCGCTGCGTGTCGCGGGTTCGATTCCCGCACGGAGCAATTTATGTGTTTGTAAACACCCCCACGATACAGGAGCAAATCCTAGTGTGGGGCAACGTAAAAAAAACTTAAGAAAAACACCTGGTCGAAGGTACAGTGAGCTCCAGAAGTCAACGAATAGTAGGTACGGAAAAAATCGTGTCAAGTGAGACTGACGCCTAGCGTCTTTGCATTTAACATAACTTAAAAATTTACTGGAAAGTAGACATTAAGGTCTTCACACTTCCTCAGTGGAGTATCGTGAAACTTTACACCCTTTTCCTCGTAAAATCGAACATTCATTAGAATCCAAAACTTAATTTGAATTATTGTCTTCATTGTCATTATCAACCATATTAATAGACGGCGACGGTGACCGCTTGCTTGTCACCAAAATGGTTTTTTAATGACTTGGTCTGTTTAATAAACTAAATCTTGGTGGTTCTTTTCTGTTTCCAGCCACCCTCTGGTGTCAGAGCCTCTGGAAACCCCACAGGCCTCTGACATGGCTTTGGACTTATATTGATAACATAAATCCATGTTTCCTCAGGATGTTTTCCTTCTTTCTCATTCATAAATAATTCGGTCTTGAAACTAAACATTTGCATCCGTGAAAAAGAAATCGTTTCTCAGTACAACAACGGCTTATTGTAAAGCCCTCATGTCACGAGCATTCTCTTTTTTCCACGTTTCGTCTGTAAAGGAGCATTGTATGGAGATACGTGTTTATCTTAAACGTTTTGTATGTCACGCACAGAGCTGCGTACCTGTCTGTTATGTGCTTCTTTCTTTAGTGAATAGAATATTTTGTCTTATTTTACATTCATTATGAGAGTTAAAAAAAACTTTTTCAAAAAAAAATGTAACCGACTTCCCACAAAAAGTTCAAAATAACCTACAAAAAAACTTTTGTTTCGAAAGTCGGTGACTTTCTTTTTTATTTCATTGACTTTTTGTCACCGACTTTCGAAAGAAAAGTTTTTTTGTAGGTTATTTTGAACTTTTTGTGGGAAGTCGGTTACATTTTTTTTTGAAAAAGTTTTTTATTTTATCCCTTTTAGTTTCAATATTTAACCTTCTTACATGTACACTAAAATATTGTAATCAGTAGCACCGGTAATAACATTGCCCATTTCTGTACTCTTACACAATGAGCTAAAAATGAAAACTACTGCACCAAACTAAATGAAAATTTTACGGGACCAAATGGCAGATATATTGTATCGAACAAAAAAAGAATCATCGAAATCGGACCAGAAACCTCGGAGCAATCGGTGTAGACAATGTTGAAAACTTTTAAGTTTTTGTTGATTTTTCAAAAAGTGCCAAAGTCCAATTTAGATAAAATTTTAATGGGACCATTCGGGAAGTATACCCTTTCCAAAAAAAAAAAATTTTTCAAATCAGTTGGTAAACGACGGAGTTATGCCCGAACAAATATTAAAAAAAATAC
This sequence comes from Agrotis exclamationis, assembly GCA_950005045.1. Classification (NCBI taxonomy): domain Eukaryota; kingdom Metazoa; phylum Arthropoda; class Insecta; order Lepidoptera; family Noctuidae; genus Agrotis; species Agrotis exclamationis. The sequence continues at coordinate 14,616,564 of OX465429.1, read as the reverse complement.
ATAAACATCCGAATTGAGAACCTCCTCAATTGAATTTCTCCTCTGTCGTGAGACCGTTATCTAACATTTTTTTACAATCACATTCAGTTAGATCCAAAATAACTTATAGAAATAGAACCCGCGATAATTGATCGCTCAGCTACTCACTAACCACGACTGCAATTTTACAGCATGTTGCCTTACTCTCTATCTCTAAATTACTATGGCAAAAATTGGCCATTTTTTTCAACGTTTTTTTTCTACCTAGGTACTTCAAAAATTAAGGAGCTTCCCAATTTCACTGTATTTTTTTATATAAAGATCAACACAAAAGTAAAGATTCTAAAGCTAAAGCCATGGATTCCCAACTTCTTATAGACAGTAAATAATAAAAAAACGAATCTATCTCCGCATATCCACACTCCGTAAAACCGAAAAACGTATTTTAAAGCACCTACCCGCATAAAATATATGCAATATCCATTCCGTTGGCGTGGCTAAGCGTCCTAATTTATAGACTACATGAAGGGCAATTTTTAACCAATCCCTCTAGAATGTTCCAACATGAAATATACCTTGATGCAAGAGAAAATTGAAAGGCTGTGAGGGTAGATGTAAAACCGGTATTAAGCTTTTAACGCAGGTACAGAGAAAAAGTTACGTTCGGTAAATTGGTAGCTGAAATGAAAATATGTTTTTTAATCTTGTGGAGTCAGTTTTTAATAGACTACGTTGTACAAAATATTTTTCAAAGAGCGGAATTGACTGCGAATGTCTGGAACTGGAAAGTTTTTATGAAGGCGGTGTTAGCTTTGAGTTTTTTTGTTTGTTTACTGTCTGTTGATTAAGTTCAAAGCAGTGGTGGCCCAGTGGTATCGGTCCCGACTTACGAGTTGTAGATCGTGGGTTCGAACCCCGGCAGGCGCATTACTTTGTGTAATTTATTTCATCACCACTGCTCTTAAAACGGTGAAATAAAACATCGTGAGGAAACCGGCATGTCCTAGAACCAAAAATTCGAAGACATGTGACATCTACCAACCCGCACTGGGCCCGCGTGGTGGATTATGGCCCACTCCCTCTCACAGAGAGCAGGTCTGTGTCCCAGCAGTGGGAACATTATAGGCTGATGATGATGATGATTAAGTTCAGATATGCCAGCGCCAATCTGTCAAACTTAAATCAATTTCCAATATTACAAACGAAGAGGGTTCATGTTCGATTAAAAATTTTCAGGGTAGATCGAAGTGTTCATAGACAAATAAAAATTTGTTTATTTATAACTTCGAGCAACATAATCGGACTTAATGCCTGAGGCATTCTCTAGGACCAATCAACCAGTGTGGTGGAGAGATTAGCTCTTAAAAAACATAACAGGCAATATATGGGTACTATTTGGTACCTACACCTCTGCCTAACCCTTCGTAGATTACAAGCGCGATGTACCCTTACTAATATTATACCTAAATGCGAAAGTTTGGATCTTTTAATGGATGTTAGTCACTCAATCACTTTAAAACGGCTAAATGGATCTGGAAGAAAATTCAGTACCTACAGATATACAGGGTGTCCCACGGCTATGCCACATGGAGGGAAAGTATGCCTTAAATATATTGGAGATAGAACTCACTCACTCTTTTGATTATTTCATTCCCTGTCGATTTTTTGATCCTGTTGTGGTGGATATTTACAATAATAGGTCTAAGTTCTGTTTGTTCTTTTTATTTTTCTGAACAAAATTTCATATCCTTGCTCCTTGTGTTATGAGTTGAGCTACACGGTAACTGACACATGCTTGCACTGACTGGACAGGTCCACTCAAATCTGTGTGGTTCTTTCTTCAAAAAAACACCTCAGACACCTGCATGGTTCTCATATAATTTGATCAATACAAAATCGTCTGGACTTTAAAAGAGACTGTGACCTTTGAGTTTGTTTCGGATGCTTCTTTTAAGAGTAGTCAGGTACGAAACACCGGCCTCATCTAGTGTAAAATAGTGTCTTTTTGACATGTAAAAGAGTTTGCCAAAACCAATTTACTGAATAAATATCATTTATCAAATGTTCAATGTCTTCCTTTTATTTCTGATACTATGTTATTTAACAAAAAATAATCCTTATGATGAAGCCCTTTCGATCGGTATGATAAAACTACAGAATAATTATTTTTCTCGTGTAGCGGGTTCGATTCCCGGTACAACCAGGTCATTTTTTAAAAATCTATGAATGCAGTTTAAATTGTTTTTTTAAATTAAAATAATGTCTTTTTTCAGTAAAATGTTCCATTCCATGTGACATAGCCGTGGGACGCCCGCTGTATTATGTTAATGCCTAGAATATTTAACACATAATACCTTTTATGCCGATATTATGATTTTCTGTGATAATTTTCGATGTGCACGCAGACGAAGTAGCTGGCATCAACCTTGCATCAACACATAGAATATTATTAAGAGAAAAGATTTGATTGTTGGTTTGTACTGAATAGGCTCAGAAACTACTAGACCGATTTCAAAAATTCTTTAACCAGTTTTAAGCTGCTTTGGTCCTGAGTAACATAGGTAATATAGAGGGGGTGAGCAGGCAACAAACTAATGCGATAAAGCTGTTGCTAGTGTAAGTTCAAGTTGCCATTTCATTACCAGAGGCCTTATTGTGACGTAAAGTAAACTGGAACTTTGACATTTAATTTCAAGGAAAAAATTAGTTCCTTCTTCGTACACCAGAGGCGCTGTTCCATTTTTTCCATACAAGAAACGCTGTAAATACTGGAAAGACGCTGTAAAGTAAAATAGTGAAAACTTGTGATAAGGGCTCTGAGAATTTATAAATCACACACACATAAGTACGAAACTCGGTTACAATTCAAACCGATTCCAATCTACAAACGGGCTAATCCGTCGAAATGTTCATGTAATCATATTAAACTCATCCCATTGGCTATTCAGATACGGTACTCATTTCCCTTGTACCACACAACGGATATTATTGAAATGCATACCGGTACCTTTATTTGCGGTACGATACCTAGTTGACTAAAACGGTCACTTTTAGCAGTATAATCATATGAATTGTTATAAAATTCGTAACATGAAATATGTATAATAGAATATGTATTATAGGTTGTAGGTCGTGGGTTCGAACCCCGCCAGGCACATTACTTTGTGTAATTTATTTCATCACCACTGCTCTCAAAACGGTGAAGGAAAACATCGTAAGGAAACCGGCATATCCTAGAACCAAAAATTCGAAGACATGTGACATCTACCAACCCACACCGGGCCCGCGTGGTGGATTATGGCCCACTCCCTCTCACAGAGAGGAGGCCTGTGTCCCAGCAGTGGGAACATGGCTGATGATGATGAGAACTTCTTTTTATATTTTGTATATGCCTGTTGTGTGTTTGTTTTATAAACTTGCATATTATATGCAACATTATTTTTAGTATATGCAAAACCTGAATATAGTTTGTTCAGAATCAGTAACTGATTCGATTCCAATAATTTTTACGCCACGTCATTTTTTTTTTTTCAAAAATATTATTATTAATTAAATTTTATTATCAGTTAATTACAATACAATCACCGTACGGTTAGGTACCTATTGCCAAACTATTATCACGAGTGTATAACACAGGAGATTTTGAACGGACAACCAGTACTCTGAGCACGAGTTTTCAGTATTTGAGACGTAAACTGGAACTTTGACAACTTCAAATTGACAATTTTCAAGGAAAAAATTAGTTCCTTCTTCGCACACCAGAGGCGCTATTCCATTTTTTCATACAAGAAACGCTGTAAATACTGGAAAGACGCTGTAAAGTAAAAGAGTGAAAACTCGTGCTAAGGGTACAGGTAATATACAAGCTTATAGTTTGTGATTTTTTATGATACGGTTTTAATATTTTGTACATAGATTGTTTACTCAAAAATACTAAACAGGTGTATAAGGTTTCGCATAAACAATAAAAAAACTTTAAAAAAAAATTTAACCGCCTTCAAACAACCACAAAAAAGGGTAAAATAAATGGCTTTGTTTTTTTTTATTTCGTTGTCTTTTATGCCATCGACTTCCGAAAGAAAAGTTATTTTGTAGGTTATTTTACCCTTTTTTGTGGTTGTGTTTGAAGGCGGTTAATTTTTTTTTTAAGTTTTTTTATTTTACTCTTTTTAGTTTAAATATTCAACCCAAATTCTTGTCAAATACATCATTTTCTTACATGTGCACTAGAATTTGGTAATCCTTAGCACCGGTATTAACATCGCTCATGTACACAATAAGCTAATAAAATTCCCTATCAAAAACAGCTGAACCGATTTTGATGAAACTTGCAGTGTTCCCTAAAGTGAACTATTCCTCGTACAAGAAAAAAAGAATTTTGAAAATCGGTCCACAATTGGCGGAGTAATCGCGTAACAAACACTCAAAAAAGTAAAGATCATCACATCATCATCCATCAATAAAAATGCTCACAAAATAAAAAGTACTGAACCAAATTGGATGAAATTTTTATGGGACCAAACTGCAAGTAACTGCATCGAACGAAAAAAGAATTACACTAATCGGACCAGAAACCTCGGAGTAATCGGTGTACATACATAAAAAAAAAAACATACCGACCGAATTGAGAACCTCCTCCTTTTTTTGAAGTCGGTTAAAAAATAATGTTGTATATTTATACAAAAACAGTCAGACGCTGAACAACTACTAGTAGATCGGACAAATATTTGTTTCGTGTGGGAATTAAACCTGCGACACATAAGACAGCAGTCAATTGCTCAGCCACTACGCCAATTAATACAGGAGAAACCATTTCAGACGCGTACTGATTAAAATCCTCGGTGATCCATTAATAGCCCTTGACGTTCCAGGGTCGACTGGCCTGTTGGTCGAGTGGTTAGTGACCCTGACTGCTATGCCGGAGGTCGTGGGTTCGATTCCCACCCAGGACAAATGTTTGTGTGATGAGCACGATCATTTGTTCTGTGTCTGGGTGTAATTTATCTATAATATGTATGTATTTAGAAATAAAATATATAAGTATGTTTATCAGTTGTCTAGTACCCATAACACAAGCTCTGCTTAGCTTGGGACTAGATGGCGTTGTGTGATAGTTGTGGAATATTATTATTATATTATTAGGGTAACAGTAACCTGATAAGCCAGTACCAAGACCAGTCTTTTGACTTTTTGACATGGAAGACCAAGTGACGGAAACTTAACAACACGTCTACCTGCCTTTTAAAAGAACCAAATTTTATACCCAAATAGAATTCACGAAAACCTTAACACCCTGCAAAATCCAGCGTCCATTATTGTTATTTATATACCTTATAATAATATTTTACAAAAGGCACTGGCGAGAAATGAATCCGATTTCATTTCCTGTGGTTTCCGTGACGCCACGCGAAGTGGATGGCGCTGGGGTGCGTCCAACGCATTATCGAATATCGACACAGATAAATATTTTTGCGAGCCACTCCATAAATAACACATAATGGATTCTCATTCCGCAACGGCTTAGGGTGGTATACTTGGAGGCGAAGTGTGGGTAGGAATGTTTAGTATAGATAGATGAATCTATCTTATAAGCATTCCGCCTTATGCATTCATAGATGGATCTATATATGAATGCATGTGACCAAATGCTTATAAATATTCTTATTATCCGTGCGGATGGTGAGTAATGGGTGACTCGGCGTCTGATCATGGATTATGCCCGGGTCGACGAGCCACAAAGAGCTGTCAGCAAATTTGACGGGGCCTCCCTTAGAGGGCCAAAGCCTGTCGGGGTCGCGGGATTGTCTCATCAGGAAACCGTGACCCTGGAACGTAAAGGGCTGTTGAAGTCAGTACGTATTATGACGTTTATTTTTCACGATAAGTGAGGCATAGGGGAACACGAGCATTTAAAAAGAATGACCCCTACTTTTGGACCAGACCTGGGTAAGGATAAGGATGTACCCCACCATTGAAGTCCTTTTAATGCGACGCTACTGTCTACCTATGTCATTACATCAAATTGCTTTAAAATAAATGTAGTACCACGAATTTTCCGCAGGTGAGTGCGAGTCCGGGTGTCACCACTGCGAGGACCGCCCGGAGGACACAGTGGAGCATACGGTGCAGGACTGCCCCGCTTGGGCAGAGCACCGCCGTGTCCTCTCGACGGCGATATAGGCGGAGACCTCTCGCGCCCGGCATTGGTCGAGGCCATGCTGCGGGGCGAGACGGAGTGGGAAGCGGTCGCCTCCTTGTACGAAGCAGTCATGCTCGCGAAGGAGGAGGCGGGCCGCGCGAGGGAGAGGACAGCGTCCTCCCTCAGCCGCAGTGGTAGACGCCCACGGCGACGGATGTCGCGGGACGATCTCCGGCCACAGTAGGCGCGGGCATGCGGGCGGCGAGTAAAGGGCAACTCGCTGTCCGACCATGGACCATGCCCGGGTCGACGGCGCGTTGTGTTCCACGCGCGCCACAAAGAGCGTCAGCACAATGACGGGGCCCCCTTTAGAGGGCCACAGCCTTGCCGGGGTCGCGGGACATACGTATACCGCGACTCCGGTACGCAAAAGGGCTACCGAAGGACACCGTGGATTTTAGTCAGTACAAGTCTGACAGTCCCTCCCGCCCTGCCCGGGGCTGGGAGGACTCATTTGATGATTTTACCACGAAAAAAAAAAAGGCGAGTGCGAGTGATAGCGCGGACTCTAAGGAACTATTTGTCAAATCGTAATAATATCAATAATTCTTAGTTAGGACTCGATGTCACATGGCGTGGAAAAAGTCCCTGACTGGCCGAAAAAACAGCGAAACCCATTGTTCCGGCCTTAGTCAGGGACGTTTAGAGATTAGACCTCCAGTAACGACTATCAAAGATCAACGACGTAACTTAAGAGCCCATACTACCTCAAATGGCTTAGCAGAATCCTGTGATACGTCGAAAATACTGCAGCATTAATTTTGAAATAAATATATGGTAAAGTTGAGGATTAATGTTAGGTCTTATGTTTGGCGAAAACACGATTCCATAAAATTTTCTCGATAGAAAAAAATCCCAAAGTTACCTCTAAATTGAACAATAAACCACTGGCAATCATAAAATACTTAAAATTAGATCATGAAACTTTTTATACTAACTGAACTAACTATAAAGCATGTCTTATGTTATATATTTTTTTGTTTTTCTTTTTTTTTCGCCGTAAAATAAATAGATTTGCGTGTAGACAGCTATAAGAAAGAGCAAGCAATAGTGCGTGGTTCGTGCAAGAACGAGCGAGTAAGATTATATTGAGGTACTATACAGCCTTAATAGTGATACTCACCCATCCACAGACAAACCTAGTCAAGCGCAGCTTAGCCTTGAAATGCTCCGCATAGTTGCTGTTAATATTTTCCCTAACATAAACACGAAAGTAAATTATATACTTGGAAAAGTTCGACCGCCATTTTGAATTCAATTCTACCCGCATCCTTTCTTATTGAATAACATCTAACTTATGTCAAATGTCCATTTCGATCCGACATTGTCGATGTTCCATTTCTGAATAAGTAGTTATTTTTATTGACTTCGAAAGTTTTGGCTGAGACATAGTAAGAAAAAAAAACTATCACGACAAGCACACAACTAAAATAAAATAAAAACAGAAACAAAAAACATAAACTTGAAACTAAAACAAAATAAAAGACATCACAATTGTGTGTCCCACGGCAACTAGAGCTCGACGCTGGTTTTCAATTGGATCTGACCTGTTTCATTTTTAGTACTTAATCCTACTATCCTAGTTCCTAATATATCCTATCCTACTACCCTACTGATCCTACCTATATTACTAATATTTTCCTACTTATATTATAAACGTGAAAGTTTGTTTGGATGGATTTTTGTTACTCTTTCAAGCAAAAACCACTGAAAGGAGGTGAATAAAATTTGGTAGGTACACAAATAATTTATAACTTAGATAAATAGGATAGTTTTTATCCTGATTTTTACAGACGAAGCGGGGGCAACAGCTAGTACCTTAACAAATCATAGTTATCGCTGATAATAACGACTAAAACAATAAAACTAAAACAATATTCTGAAATAATTAACTTAAATAATTTCGCAGAATTAACATCTTTACCTTAAGCCTCCTGCAGACACACGCCATTAATCGCGCTGCGACAACGAGCCAAGCTAATTTACACTCTAACAATACTGCGAATGGACCGCGACATGTCGCCCCGCGCACACCACATTAAAAGTTGTTTACCTATGCTAGGTCAACGTAAATGTAAACTATTAATAAGTACAATGGAAAAAACGTCCGTCCAAAAACTACCAAGATGTCCCAGAAACATAGACCTACTCGAAGGCATAACGAAACGAAATAGTGTGAAAAGTACAAAAAAAAAACGTAAAAAAATGAGCCCGGGCTAGAATCCCGAGTGAATCCAACGAGAAACGGAATGAAAATTGGATTTGCCTCTGATTGGATTTTTATTTACTTAAGACAAGAAAAATTCTCCTCGTCGTGAAGGCTACGCTCTTATAAATGATTTAGAGATCCTCTCGTCTCGACTGACTGATTAACTAGCGGGTTCCGTACATTTCGCTGCTGGATCATTCGTTTGGGAGGGAGATTTGTGGACTTTTCGCCCTGCTGTGATACATGTGAATTAGTTTTCTGCTCTATTACGTTGTGTTTGCGTTTTGGACAAGCCGTGTGATATGGGGGTTTTACTGTTTGTTTTTTTTTTTAGACCAGTCTGGATTATTTGCCATTCAAAAAGGTCTGATGTGCAGTACTCGCAACCGGTGTGCTTATAAAATTGATCAACGGAACTAAAAACGCAATTTTAGCAATGTATTTCTTTTGGTGTGTTGCAAATTGTTCTTTATCAACTATCTTCTCTATTGCTTGACCGATAGAACAGAAAATCACATTTAAAAAAAAAAATTAGCAATATTGCTATAGTGGTGGTTTTAGATCCGCAGGTGAACGTAGACGAGGTGAAAGGAGTATGCAAAGATCGTAAGCAGGCAGCGTTCTGTATTTTCTGCCTTGGGAATGAAGTCGGTTAAAAATGCATGTTATCTGTCAAATATATCTCTTAATTACCAATATAACATCTCAGGGGCCTTACCACGAGCTCTTAACGCGATCCAGTTTAGGCTGTGGGAAAGAGACAGAGCTATAAAAGTCGTCTAGCGCCATCTCTTTCCCACAACCTAAACTGGATCGCGTTATCAGTTCATGGTAGGCTACCAGGCCTCATCTTTGCTTCTGAACTAATTGAGACCAAGAACAAACAAATTTTAAACTTCAAAAAGTAATATGTATAATGTTTGTTTATAATGTTGGATTCTTATTGACAATGAATAAAACGATGTGTTGCTCTGTAAACAAAGATTTATTATCATGAGTTACATTCTATGAGAAACTTACACACTATTAGGATCTAAACTTCAGTAAAACTCACCTGTAAACAAAGAAACGACATTTAACGTTTATTATTCACAGTGTCAATTTCTTTATCAATTCCTATAATAATCTAAACAAATTAAATAAGGTTGATCTTCATAACCTCCAAAAGTCTTTCGGTTTGACAGCACTGCTTTACCAACCGTACGCAACGTTCAGCCTCAATACCTCGCTGCTTTACTGACCGATCGAGTCGCGGCCAAATTCAAAATAAAGAAATGTTATAACTATTGCTTTACATCTCCCCCGCAAAGGAAGAAAATTTTTAGAAAAATTTTCGAGAACATCACTTGCAACTCTATTTTTCGTCTTCTTGACATCTAATTGTAGAAACTGGTATCAATTTTGTGATATGGAAAAGATTTGACTCCATTTTTTTGTGACCTGTATTTATTCTGTAGGGGAACAGTGTATAAGACGGGGACGCGAGGTATGATGGGAAATCACACACCTAAGGCAAACTTAACACAAAACTAACGTAGCACAAGCGCCAACAGGACGCTATTTCCGTCTGGCCGCTTGCAAATGACGTCCTGATGGTGCTTGCTCTACGTTAGTGTTGTGTTAAGTATGCCTAAAGAGTGTATGTCCCCATTATACCTCGCGATTATTAACGTCCCCGTCTTATACACTTTTCCCCTATATAGAATTAGAAATTTTTTCTACTATTATATAAGGTCCAATTCTTAGTTCGTCCAATTTCTTCCTATTCAGCTTATTGCCATTTTCTACATATACCATATCTCCTACACTGAATTCGTAGTTTTTTCGGTTTTTATCAAACATTGTTTTGTTGTAATCATGCGATTTTATGGTATTTTCAAGGGCAATTTCTCTGTCTCTAATCCAATCATAGTGCGACCTTGTTTTTCTTAATTCCGTTGGTAATATTGTGACATCTGTACCATGTAAAAGATAGGTGGGTGAAAAACCGGTAACTGAGTGACTGGTTTCATTGTATTTCTTAACACATTCATGAGCAATGGCTGTCCAAGATTTTTTTTTCCTTCATTTATTCTGCATCTCATTTTATTGACTAATGTTTGGTTCACCTTTCATTTAGACCATTGGAGAAAGGAGCATTCACTGCTGTAAAAACCATAGGTATTTGTTTGTCCCTTAAAAATGTCTTAAATTCTTTTGAATTTATTCCAGGATATTGGTCGGTTAAAATCATACCAATATCCTCTACGTCTTCAATGCTCATGACAAGTTTTACAAAATCATTGGCACTCTGAGTTTTCGATGTTAAGATGAATGCATACCGAGTAAAGTGATCTACCATGAGATGTAGATATTTCTTTGTAGATCTTGAACCACCGAAGCCTCCAATTGTGTCTATAGACATTATTTCAAATGGCTTCTTGGCCGGACCTAGATGTGACATAAAGCCAAATTTTTCATGTCCTCTTGATTTGTTCTTAATGCATATTTCACAGGTCCTGCAAACTGTTCTTATGTTTTTTACCAAGTTTTTGGTTGTAAATAACGGGCTCATTGTTTTCTGCATCTGTCCAATTCCGATATGACCTAAGTCTTTATGTATCGTTTTTAAAAGTTTCATGCTAAATTCTTCCGATATAACTATTTTCTCTCTTTTCTTTGCTATTTTGAAATAGATCTTGTCTTTTACAATTAACTTGCTTTTATTATTTTGAATTTTTTCATTTTTATACTGATCTGTTAGGATATCGTCCAATTTCATAAAGTTCACAACTTTGAGTTGCTCATCTGCGTTTTCATCTGACTCTAATACGGGATTCCTGCTAAGGCAGTCTGCTTCTAAATTTTGTTTTCCTGGCGCATATTTTATTTTAAATTCATATTGTGATAGATAATAGGTCAAGTCACCTAGTTCTTCATCCGTTCTTGATTTCAAGTTCATGTTTTCTAGCGGTTTATGATCCGAATAAACCGTGAATGATTTTCCTATTAACCAGTATTGCCAGTACTTGACCGCTTCTTTAATAGCTAGGCATTCCAAATAAATTGCTTTTCTTCTTTTTTGTGTTTCATTAAGTTTTTTTTGAAAAGTATGCAACTGGTTTTTCCTTTCCATCAGGCTGTAATTGTTTTAAGATTGCTCCAACACCTTCTAATGAAGCATCAGTATATATATATATAAATATTTATAGGTAATTCTTGGTCAAAAATCTCCAGTACTGGTTGAGTACATAGTAAGTTCTTTATGGTGTCAAATGCTTTCTGACATTCTTCTGACCAAACAAATTTTTGATTTTTGCGCAGTAAGTTATGCAATGGATCTAATATTATTGCACTCTTAGGTATATATTCGTGGTAAAAATTGACTTTTCCTAAAAATTGTCTTATGTTCTTTTGCGTTTTTGGAACCGGAAAATTCTTTATTGATATCAAGTTGTCCTTCACTGTTTAACCGAGTTGTTCTGTATAATATGACCTAGATATTTTACCGAGTCTGAGGCAAATGTACACTTCGTAAATTTTAACCTAAAACCTTCTGTTTTGATGGCTTTAAGTAATTGCGTCAGATGATTCATATGCTCAGCAAAAGTTCTTGAAAATACGAGAATGTCATCTATGTAATTGACAGCGAAATCAGTAAGATTGTATTTTCTGAGTATATTACTTAAAATCCTTTGAAAAATGGCAGGCGAAGTCTTAAGTCCAAATGGTAGACAAGTCCACTGGAAATGTCCCTCCTGTGTTACAAATCCTGTTTTTTTTCTGTCTTCAATTCGCAAAGGTATAGACCAAAATGCAGAGTTGATGTCTAATGTTGTATAAAAATTACAATTTCTGGTCTTCATCATTAAGTCTTCAATTAAGGGAAACGGTTGAGCTTGAGGTATTATTATTTTATTTAAGTCTCTGAAGTCTATACATAGCCTGGATTTTCTGTTATCTTCTTTCTTGAATGCTAGAGTCACCGGTGCAGCAAATGGACTGTAGGATTCTTCTATTAGCTTATTATCTAACAATTTTGCAATTTGCTCTTCAATCTCTTTTTTGTCCTCTAAAGTACATCTGTATGGTCTCTTACTGCAGTATTTATCTATTAACAGGTCTATTCTTGCTTCATATCCGTTGACAGTGCCTACATCGTACTTGTTTTTCGCAAAAACTGATTTGTATGTGTTTACTAAATCATTTATTTCGGATTTTTGTCTTTCATCTAAATGGTTTATTTTCATTTCAAATTCGTTTTCTTTTACGTGTTCGTTGAAATTAATTGTGTAGTCTTCTGGAGTTTTAATATTATGCACATTTATAATTTCGCTTTTAAAATCTATCTCTTCTCCGGTATCATTTTTTTCCAGTTTGTTTGTATTCTCACTATTCAAGTTTAGTTTCTCGGTTATTCTCAAGTCTTCATTCTGTGTTAACCTGAAAGTTTGTATTAAATCAAGTCCTATTAAAAAATCATACTTGAAGTTTTTTTCCTCAATGATGTACACATCCACATTTTTCTCCAAGTCTAGGATTTTTATTTTCAAATTAGTCAAACCACTTGTCTTTTTCACACCATTAATCGTTACTAAATCTGCTTCATTCAATTTTTTTCCTTTTCCTTTTATTTTCAATAATCTAGAATTAATCAAGGAAACATTGGAGCCTGAATCATAAACTCCTTTTATTTCTAAAATATCATTTACTAATAGTTTGACATTTATTAATGGTGTGACTGCTCGTTTTTTTGATCAGTATCATTTAACTCCGTTTCAATCACAGAGTTGTTAACATGTTTAATGAAATTTTTCTTAGTGTTATCCCCTTCCTTTGTTCTAAACCAACATGTAGCTTCCGGGTGGTAACGACCGGCTTTATTCAACTTCTCACAAATTTTACATGGACTTTTTTCTTCATTTTTATCATTCGTCCTTATTAAATTTCCATCTCCGAACTTCCTTTTTGGTAGTAAATTTTTTTTATTTACCATATGCTCATATTTGCTTACCTCGTTAAACAAATCCACAGTATCTTTGATTGTTTCTCGATCAATTTTATTCAGAATGAATTCGGGCAAACCAGCCGCAATGAGATCTACTAAAGTACCTGTATCAATCGATCTCCTCATATCCAACAACAGTTTTTCTTTTCGTATGGCATAATCTAATAATGAGCCATCTCTATATTTAAATAAAAGTGCGTATGTTACCGGGCTCCAGCCTTTGTTTGCAAATGACTCACAAAATTTGTTCTTCCATGTTGACCACTCCGCATTAATAGTTAATTTAATGATCATGGAACTGTACCAATCAACACAACTTTTTTCCATAAACAGTCGAAGTAATTCAATCTTCTTCTCATCTGTTGTAACATCAAAACGGATACACTCTTTTTCAAAAATATCAATCCATTGTTTTGCGTTTGGGTTCTTACTTGTAAACTTTTCAATTACAAACTTTTCTGCAATATATTTTAGGTTATGCTGTTTCGGTTCCTGTGTGTTTTCCAATAATTTCTCAAACAACTTTTCCATTGAATCCACTCCTTTTGCACTCACAGCAGTGGGTTGTTGTGGGATTATTTCCTCTAAAAACTGATCCTCGAATTGCAAGTTACCATCTTCGTCTATGTATTTTTTTTTCATTTCTTCTGTCAGTGTAATCCAGACTCTTCGAGTTTGAAATCTTTTTAATAAACTGTTTTTCACTTTACTGTAGGCCGATGTTTTTAATATCTCTTTGTGATGACTAGCTGATTGTAGGGTTTCTGGTATAGCATACACCTTCTCATCGCTTGTTGTTATTGAGGTTATGGCCAGTATATTAGATTTCCCATCACTTCCCGGCAGCACCGTAAATTCGAAACGTAACTTCTCCATTTTCAACTGACTTCAATAAACAAGAATGTCGTTTTATAATGTTTGTTTATAATGTTGGATTCTTATTGACAATGAATAAAACGATGTGTTGCTCTGTAAACAAAGATTTATTATCATGAGTTGCATTCTATGAGAAACTTACACACTATTAGGATCTAAACTTCAGTAAAACTCACCTGTAAACAAAGAAACGACATTTAACGTTTATTATTCACAGTGTCAATTTCTTTATCAATTCCTATAATAATCTAAACAAATTAAATAAGGTTGATCTTCATAACCTCCAAAAGTCTTTCGGTTTGACAGCACTGCTTTACCAACCGTACGCAACGTTCAGCCTCAATACCTCGCTGCTTTACTGACCGATCGAGTCGCGGCCAAATTCAAAATAAAGAAATGTTATAACTATTGCTTTACATATGTTTAAAAATTAATGTAGAAATTGACACTCAGGATTAAAAATTATGAAAATTAAACTTGCAAGTGTAGCTCACATTCTTAGTTCCAAATATTTTTACTGACTTAGTCCAAAAAATGAATTTATCTGTCCGTAGGTAATAAAAATATTTCTTTAAAATTCAATATCGTAAACTGACCAATATTTACTTTGTTTTAAAACCCAAAATAACACTAAAAATATTTATTTAGTTATTTATTTTTTATTTTCAAGCAATTTTGTTTTTTGTTAGTAAATTATTATTTTTAAATTAATACCTATACCTATGGACGAAAAATTCATTCTAGATTTTAATTGTTACACTACCCCAAATAGTAATAATGAATAAGTCGTTGAAGTGCTATAAATAATTAAATACCTAAATAAAACTCCAACCATCATCCAAGCCAAGAATTTCTACTCGAATTCAAAGCATATACTCACACGTCAGTACGTAATACAAAGTCTCTAAGGGCTAAAGTTGCTCACAAATTTCAATTGAACTCAACCCGGGAAGTGCATCGAAGTGTTAGCCCAGGGGAGTTCATAGTACTTGTGGCTATGGCCGACAAATTTAATCATTCATGTTGTAACAAGTTTTAGAATTTCCCGGGAAAGGAAAGTAATTGCGCGTGTTTTGTGGAATGGAATCAATATGGAAAGTGAGGCTACGGCTTAAATTCTTGTTACGCTGACGTCGCGTCGGTCGCGTACTGTCGGTTGCGTATTTTAGTGAGAAAAATTGAAGTTACGCGACCGACAACAGCATAACAGGAATTCAGGCTTAAAGAATGCAATATTTTAGCATGTAGGTACCAGCCCCAACTTACATAGTCGTCATTCAGAACCCAGCCAAGTGCGTTACTTTGTGTAATTTATTTCATTACCACCTATTTCAAAACGGTAAAGGAAAACATATTGAGGAAACCAGCATATCTTAGAAAAAATTCGACGACCTTTGACATGTACCAACCCGCACTGAGCCCACGTGGTGGATAACAAGCCACACACTCAAAAATAATATGTTGTAACTGACATACAAACAGAAAAATTTCCTCGCTACATAAAAAAAAATCTATCTATAAATTTCTGAATTAATTGAGTAACGAAACACAGTCGTTTAAAAGAAAAAACGTCAGAAAGAACGCTATGCAAAAATTTTATAGCGCGGCCGTGCAAGAGATGGGGTGCAATGGCGGTGGATCGAGGGCCAAAACTTCTCGCGAACAATGTCGCAGAAAACTTGTTTACTATAATTATTAATTATTTTTACATCTCTCATATTCGGTAAGTAGGTCCTTATTACCCCCAAATGGGGCTTGTAGGTAACCAATTAGCGCTCTAAGGTAATAATGTAGCTAGAAAAGCCCTAGGGCGGTAATTAATTAAAAAAAACTCTTCACTCTTTCAAAAAGTTCGTGTACATCTAACCATCATACTGGCAATAGACATCATGCATTCAGCCCAATGACAAAAGAGGTCGCTTCGCTATTCAGCCTTGTCTTCGTATGAGTATAATAGTCATCAATTTTAAATATCGAACGGCGAAGCTCAATTTCGTTCTTGAAAAAATAAATAAAAAAAAGATGAAAAAAGGCGGGAATAGAAAACTTTTATGTTCTCATTTCACTATAAATTTTAACTAATAAAATGTTTTATTCTTGTAATGCCGGTTTTTTTTCTAGTTACCTCACAATCGAGATGTAAAGCAGAGTAGTTGCTCGGGTGTAAGCATCAATTGCACACCTCTAAATATCTCGGGCTGCAATTGATGCCTTACAGCCCTTGGCTACTAATCTACTATTAAACGCGACTTGCATCGCAAAGATGATTTTTGGAGGAAAGAAAAATTCAGCTGCGAGTGGGATTTGAACCCGCGCCTTCTGTATAAGTACTCCAGATGCAAGAATTAGGGTGCACCCACATTTATCGACGCGGAATCGGCTTAAGCCGGTCAAGAAAACCTTTATGTCAACGTAATAAGGGTGTTATTATTGCCATTCGCATCGGATCGCGTCGTCCGAGCCGAGCCGATGCGAATGGCATTAGTAACACCCTTATTACGTTGACATAAAGCCGAGCAACTCTCAGAAGCTGAATCTTCTATTCCCTCGATTGAATGTTTTACGGTAACGCAGTAGTAGTTTACTGCTAAAAAAATATATTAAAAAAAAAAACAAAAAACCCGACTGCGTGAAAAAATGTGAAATAACTTAAAAGATAAAAAAGCTAAGAAATATATTTTTTTTGGTTTTTAAGCGATCGTGGTGGACAATTTTCACAAACGCAGTCGGAGGCATCAAATGTTCCACGACAATGGTGTAGAGACTGTAGAGTTAACCACTGCTGAGTTTGCCTCCGACTGCGTTTGTGAAAATTGTCCACCACGATCGCTTAAAAACCAAAAAAAAAATATATTTCTTAGCTTTTTTATCTTGTAAGTTATTTCACATTTTTTCACGCAGACGGGTTTTTTGTTTTTTTAAATATATTTTTTTTTTATTTTACTATTTTTAGTTTTTGCATCATAGAATGAATTTATCGCTTACGGGAATTCTATGTTAGTTAATCTTAGGTTTTTGTTTTAAAATATTTTGTTGTTTTTAGCATTTATCAATCCAAATTAAATTTAAACATATAAGTTATATATATTTTTGTAAACCATTTTTAGAATCCTATATTTTGATACCCCATTTGACAGAATGTGAGAGATTTTAAAAAAATATTTTTAGTTCGGAACCCTTTGCACGCGAGTTCGACTCGCACTTGGCTAGTTTTATGTACCCAGTGACACTCTCACGTTTAAGACGAATCTAACGACACCCCTCAAGTTAAAATCCATCAAGCCGTTTAGGCTGCAGAGCGTGCCAAAGAAATATACCCACATACATACATACATACACTCGAAAAACATAACCCTCCTTCTGGCGCAGTCGGGTAAAAATGCATTACTACTCTTAAGAGAAATTCCGAATTATTACGTAGCACAAGAAAAAGTATTTAATTTATGATACTGTTATTCAAAAATACTTTTATGACGAGTAGAAAACAACAGGTAAAAAATACTCTTAAAAAACAGAAGACGAAAGTTAAGGTCCTGATTGAAACAGTTACAGTGTGTTCTTCACTTTTCTATTCAATTTGCTTTTCTGAATTAATTCAGTTTCTCCCTTGGAGCGTGCTGCATTAACCTAATGTATTCATGAGGTTCACGTCAACATTATCTAAAGAAACGGCTGTATATTAAAAATATGAAGGATGGTTGTTTTATTACAGAATGATGATGTACGATAATCTAACTGATATAATTATTATTATAAATCCGAAAGTTTGTGTGGTTAGATGGATGAAGGGATAGATGTTTGTTACAGCACTAGAAAGATAAACAACCTAGCCATAACCTAGGTAAGTTAATTAAATATTTAAATAAATGTTAACAAAATAATTTTTTTTAAAAACCTGTCCCTGGTTTCCACCATAACCCTTAAATACTCAATGACTCAATTATGAAACTAAAAGATGTAAAACAAATGTTAAAATAAAATTACCTACTTAAATTGATTCTGGCTCTATAAATAAAAAAGTAAAACAGACATTACTAATCCCAAGATTGCAGACTATTAACCGAATATTCTTACTAAAACTTCAAGTACAAAATAACCTCTCGGTTAAAAACGGAATAATAAAAAAATACACACCAACTCAAATCTGTAATGAGTTTCTTATCGAACCGTCTGGTTCCGAAATGAAAATATTATTTTCCCGCCATTGCATTAATGTGAAAACTGTGTATTGTGGCTTTTGCGTGATGGATCGCCGTGGCCTGTCAATTTATAATACGATGAAGAGATTCCTGAATGATGCATCGGTGATTCGAACCTAGTTTGAATATCGAGTAATAATAAATAACAGTGATTTATTGGAACTAGTATTTTTTTTCTGAAGATGACTTGTTGTACTTTTGTTACAAATTTTGTCGATAAATACTACTAAGAGGTACAACTTAAATAGCGTGGTAAACCTAAATATCCGATTTGAACAAACATTTAAACAAGTCCATTTTTCACATTTATTAGTCGAAAGTAGCATTGTAAGACATGCTCCTTTTTTAGAATAACAGTAGGTTATCTTTACCAAATTATACTATTGTTGAATTAAAAAAGAAAGGCGTGACATCACAAAAAAAAACATCGTTCATCAAAAAAAAAGCTTGACATAGAAAAACAGAAAAATAAATTCAAAAGCAATGATTAACCGCGCCTTCACACAGTTTTATTCATTCTTTATTCCTACAACGTTTACTCAATGTATTCATGGAGTACGGAACGGCGCCGCCATGACACTTTTGCCGCCAAATTTTCACAAACATTTTTCCCGCCGACTTTTTCCATGTTTTTTCCGCTCTTTTGACGGATTTCGACGCACGACTAATCTGTTGATATTGATACAGAGTCCTGGCGATGTTTAAAGAGGTTTTTTCGTCACCTTTTTGGCTATTTTTACTATTTTTACCTTTTTTCATCTGTGAAAGGGGACTGTGATGTATTGGTTGGATATCTTTTGAAGTACATCGAGGGAAAAGATTTATTGATCAGATTTTTTGCAAATAAAAATGTTGGTAATCACGCTTAACTAAATGTTTTAAAATACGTATATTTTAAATTATTTACATTACTAAAAGGTTACCTATCGGCTTATAACGGAAACTTAAAAAAAAAATATTGTTCCGAAATAAGCTACCAAAACGCAAAAGCTGCTGAAAGTCGTTACGGAGTTGACTTGGCACCCAAATACAAGCTAGTTTTGATTTTAGGACCATCAGTTCCTAGATGAAACCTGAACCTTTTTTTTTTTATCGTGGTAAAATCATCAAAAGAGTCCTCCATCCCAGAGCGGGATGAAAAGGACTGTCAGAACAGACTAAAATTTACGGTGTTCCTTTTCGTTCCAGGGTCACCGTTTCCAAATAAGACAGTCCCGGTCCAGGCAGGAATAGCGTATCTACTGCGTGAGACCTGGACCCTGAAGACAGTTTTAGCTTCATAGGAGTGAGGGTGGTATCACAACTAAAAACAAAATCATAAGCTACAAAAGTGCAAGTGTTTTGTAAAACTCGAGGACATGAATAATTCGGCTAAGCAGACCTTCTTTTATTTCGACGGTAGATTGCAATTTTACGCGGGCTGCGCGCGGATATTAAAAATTAAAGTTAATAAGCAAAACAGCGCTTTGTGCTGCAAAGTGATACAGTTTGCGCTTTTGTTTCGCGCGAGCTCTTTATGATAACATTTTTAGATGTTAGAGTAGAAAGTTTTAGTACATAGGTAATATGGTTTTGCATATTTTTGGAATACCTACCTGCTGAAGGGTATCCAAATGACCATAGAAATTGTCTCAGACTACTGTAACAAAGTGCTCTAAACTCATCAATCTATCTCCTTTAATTTTACAAAATAAATTACCTAGCGTAAAATCTAGAAGTACCTACAACCGAAAAATAAAATAAACTTGGTTAATAAAATAATCCGCTAAAAATAACAGCTTAAAAACATTTCCTTTTTCCAAGACAAGTACAGTTGCGCGCTCAAGTGCTCCACTGGCTATATATTTTCATTTTCGAGTGGCGACACTCGCGCCGCCTGTGGGTGACTGCCGGAATTATTGCACTTCAACGGGAGTGGACCAATGTGTCTATATATCCTTTTTATTGCTGTTAGAAAAAAGGAATCGCGCTGAGTTTGCGAATGACGTAAAGTGTGACGTTATTAAAGTTTTATGTGCAGTTCCGTTTGGTTGGTTTTAGAATTGTGGGATTTTGTTAGTGTGTGCTAAAAATAAATGTAGTGAGTGCCTTGATTGTTTTGACTTCTATTAAACCTGTTTCTTTAAAATTTAATTAATGTTTGCATTATGGTAAGTGTTTGAAATCATGATCGTAAAATCGTCAATTTAGGTTGTGGGACATATAACTTTTTTAAAGGTTTATTGATTTTTTCCATCAGCAATTTCTCAATACCACGGAGTCTAGACAGGATTACAAGGCTCACCCCTATTGAATGAAACTTAAACAAAATTTGTAACACAAACATTCAGAGATTATAATACAGACGTGATGTTTATGAAGCAAACTAAAAACCCACGTGCTCACTTTACAAATAGCCAAACATAAAAATGTATATAAAGACTAATATTCCAAAGTCACTCTCTCAGAAAACCCAGTGAGCCCTTCAACAGCGCGAAATATAAATAAATGACGACAAAAGTGTCTGGTCACCGCAGCTGAGACGAAGTACAGTCGTCGTCAATATCAATATTACGCCGACGCGACTGTATCGGACTGCCTTATTCTGTCCAATTGAATTAATAGTACTGGCGACGAGAGAAGTGTTTGGTAATGTTTTTTGCTCTTTTTGCTGTCGCCTTTTCTTGACTCTGATTGTTTTTGTACTGTTGGGCTGGAAAAAACTTTAGAGTTCGTGGATTTCATAGGTCGATATTCAACGTTAAGCCGGGCTCGCCTAGGTCAGATTGCGGATGGTTGATCATCTTATTTTATTCCGAAATTCTTCCGTGCCTCGAAAAACATGTTGAGCCGTTTTGTCTCTAACTGTAAGTAATTTTTGACAGTCGTCGTTACGAGTAACTAAAATATAAATGTATTCTACAATATTACATTCTGAAAAAATATTGATTTAATAAAAGTCTTATTTCAATTACCCAGTATATACTAGTACCTATTACAATATGAAACAGTAATAAATTACAGAAGACACTTTTCTCGATAATTACACCGCTCTCTGGGGCGGTGACTGGTACAATAAAAAAAGTCATCTGTGATTTTTCATTTCGTTCCGTGGCCCGCCTATGTTAGGCGCACTTTTGTACGTTATACTTGAATCGTCATGACTTGATACTTTTTGAAAAATACTTTTCATTTTTTGTTAGAACTTAAAACGGGATATTTACCAAGCCTATCAACTTACATTTTACTAACTTAGATTTCTGTCTAAATGATGGCAATTAGGTAATTTTAATGCTCATTCTTTTAATTTTGTTTTTTTTTTTAATTAAAGTTCAGTTTAACCAAAAATAATTCTGGTGGATGTTAATGAGTAGACAAAATGGAATTAGTTACAAAGTCAGTTAAAATATGAATAAACAGAAGGTCTTATTGTATGAAACTGTAAGGGTAGGAATGGACGGAATATTAAATTTTTCATAAAACTTCTTAAATTCTCGTCCGATTTGCTTCAAACTTTGCAGAAATATTGTTAAGACATCGACTGACAAAATATATTATTATTATTAATAGGACCATCATCGCCGACAAAAACTATATTTTAGTCTAAAAACAGACGTTTCAACAAATCATTTGCATACCGATATCAAAACCAAACAACGAATGTAAACCTAACGCTATCAGCGCAGTCTTCCCGTAAATTATTCCTTTAGCCATTAAACAAATATATCGCTATACGGCCAGCCCACAGCACGCCGACTGAAAAATGCGCAATCGACACTTTTACAGCGTGGTTTTCATGTAAATGATAAATATGTTTTTATTAAATTCGAAAGAAGGAGTTTTTAGATTTTCATCCGGCTCGAAGGACGAGTACATTTTGAAGAAAGTGGAAATTAAATTTAGGCGGAGAAAACATGTCCAATTATTTTTGCGTATTATCATTATTAATACCTACATACACATTTACTGTAGATAACGCCTTAATGAACCTTACTTCATCAGCTTATATATATGTGGGATAAATATTCTATTAAAAGAACGCAGACTAACTAAATGTTAAAACGGAACGCAGCGGATGAAAGAAAGAGAGAAGTATGTGTGCGAGTGAAAAGGAGGAGAATGGCGGTAGAAAGAATACGACGGACAGCCACGGTGTAACGGTGTAACGCTGATATTTATTAAGTGTTCGAGAATAAAGTAGGAATTAAAGTAACGGTGCTCGTTTATTTTGCCATACAATCCCACATAATTATATGTTCCCACTGCTGGGACACAGGCCTCCTCTCTGTGAAAGGGAATGGGCCATAATCCACCACGAACGTCACATATTTTCAAAAAAAAAAAAGAAAGCTAAGAAAAAAGCAGCGAATAAATAAAAATCCCTCAAACGCGAAGATCGCCTGTCTTTAGAATATCCCGTTCCAAAGGATGTGCTCAAGCGAGGGTATCGGTTACTTGTTAGGGAAACTAGAGGAACTTATTGCAAAGGAGGTGATATATTATTTTCTCTTTAAACCTGGCATGTGATATC
The DNA here is from genome assembly GCA_950005045.1 of Agrotis exclamationis. Taxonomy (NCBI): domain Eukaryota; kingdom Metazoa; phylum Arthropoda; class Insecta; order Lepidoptera; family Noctuidae; genus Agrotis; species Agrotis exclamationis. The sequence continues at coordinate 14,593,605 of OX465429.1, read as the reverse complement.
CTTTCGATCACGTGCTTATTTATGCCATGCTTAGCTCACTGAAACTTTGTACGGTGCAGGATACGGAATTATTTTTAAAAAGTATCATGATAATCTATACAAACTATTAAAAAAACCGGCCAAGTGTGAGTCGAACTCGCCAATAAAAAAACATTAAAAAAAAAAAACTCTTTTTTTGTATGAGAGCCTCCTTTTATTAATCAATTTCATCATTTATTTTATATTGGATATACAGGGTGGTCCAGGCAAAATGGATAAAATTTTTTTTACGTAGTCGACTAAGGGACCTATTTGTACCCGCCAGGAAAAAAATCGCTTGTTTACAAGATATGTTTTTTTTTTGTAATTTGAGAAATATCACCACTTTTAATGTTTTCATGATTTTTATTTACTTTTCAAATGAAAAGTTATATTATATTTTTTATTTTAGGTGCTTACTTAGACATTGCACTCTCTCAGAAAGAAAAAAATTGTGTGAGAGTGTCAGAAAGAAAAAAAAAGTGCATTTAATTTCATATCAATGCAAGAATAGTTACTGTCCTTGAAATCGACTGATGTTTCGTAAACTCCAATAAAAAAATAACTTTTTTTTTTAGTTTTCCTGGCGGGCTGACAAATAGGTCCCTAAACGGACTATCTAAAAAAATTTTATATCCTTGTGGCCTGGACCACCCTGTATAACTAGATATACTGTGGATATTTCAAGCGTCTGCCTATTGCCGTTATTGATGTCGAGCAAAAGAAAACACGTTTGTTGTAGGTATATTTTTTTTGTTATAGTGGCTACAGAAATACGTATACATCATCTGAAAATTTTCAACTGTCTAACTATCACAGACAGACAAAGGATTCTTTAAAAAAAATAACATTTGTAAGCTATTGCATAGCTTATATCGCGGGCTCTGAGCGCGGCGCGGCGCGGCGACCGAATCAAAAAAATTCCAAAAACCTAACGAAAATACCTGACACCACGCATCGTCTAACATCTTTTCAGTTCGGGAGACTTCGGCAATCATAAAAATATCCGTCATAAAAACAATTTACTCTTTCTTACTAATTCTAAACGGCCAGCTACAAAAGGAGTTTTCACAATGAAACCTACACAATTATAAAATTCTCCTACAACAAAGAAGTTCTTTATTACAGTAGTGCACCACAAACATTTTAAATAAATTATATTCTCGTTAAATATACTCGGTAGAAAAAAAAAAATGTTATGCAATAGCTTCACCGCGGCAGTCTCCGAGTGCCACATGTATTTTTTACTTTCACTGTCTCTTAGCTATTCTAATTTTGGTTTTATGTACTTAGTCTTAACAAAACGCTAATATCTTAAACGTTTAAAACAAAGATCAAATAGTTAGTGAAAGAAATAGACTACTTAACCTCACAGAGATTAAAGAAAAAAAAAAAGCTATCCACCGCAGTCTTGTCTACATAATCCTCCACAAATTGTAGCTGATCTAAATAAAGAAGCAACATCAACTTTTGTTGTTGTTTATTCACTTAAAAATCCATTACGGACAAAAAGACCAACTAATAAATATGAAGAACGAACGACTTTCATGATAAAAACCTTTTCAAACCCACCACTGAAAAATAAACTTTATTACTTTCAGGTTACGGTAGAAATTTCAGTGTGTGTTAAGGCTGAGACATTTTAGCGTGTTTTAAAGTAAGAGAGGAGCATGTCAGAATCAATTCTTGCAGCCATTTCTCAATAAAGTTTCGCGAAGGAAGTGAACACATGCATTGAGGCTTTTAAACTTTGACGTATATTACATACGGCTGCGGTAAGTTCTTTACATATAAACAATATAAGATCTTTTTGGAGTGACGTTTAAACTTGTTTCTATATTATTAGGCTGCTTTTCTACCAGAGATGCGCTATGCTACGTTGCTGCGGATGCGTTTGATATCCACCAATCATATTCACTGGTTTACATAGCACAGCACTGGTGGAAACGGATTCAACTAAGATGTGTTTTTTATATGTAAGGATGCGTGCTATGGCTGCGTGCTGTGGCTGCGTGCTAAGGCTGCGTGCTGTGGATGCGTGCTATGGGTCGTTTTCCCTAGTATCGATACATCGCATAGCTCGAGCTGCGCATCTTCATAGCGCAGCTACCTTGTGACAGCACATCTTCGTAGCGCAGCTACGCATCTTCATAGCGCAGCTACCTTGTGACAGCACATCTTCGTAGCGCAGCTACGCATCTTCATAGCGCAGCTACCTTGTGACAGCACATCTTCGTAGCGCAGCTACGCATCTTCATAGCGCAGCTACCTTGTGGCGGCGCATCTTCATAGCGCAGCTACCTTGTGACAGCGCATCTTCGTAGCGCAGCTACCCATCTTCACAGCACAGCTACATAGCGTAGCATCAGTGGAAACGGTCACACAGTTTCGTAGCTCAGCTTTTACATCCTCGCAGCACAGCTACATAGCGCATCTCTGGTGGAAAAGCAGCCTTAAAGGGAATTTCGAAATTTAGCTCTGAGTTGGTCGATGCGTCCTGGCTTGCCTATGTCGGTGCGTGGATGACCATTTCGATAACGAGTCTATCCTTATTTTGGAAAGAATGCTAAGCGTCTTTGTCCCGGCTATTATTGTACATCTTTGAGAGTCGTTCAGATACCTCGATATTATCTCGATAACTGCTGAGATAACGAGTAAGTCCCTTCGCATAAACGTGAGCGACGCAAGTCTCCTTTGCTTTACGACTTTGTTAAAAATTTACGCGGTCCTGTATACGAACCGTTAATAGCAATAGACGCCTGAATATCAATATCGTAAGGCATTGGAGACTTGTGCTGAGTAGTAAACGAAGGGGCTGATAGGGAAGTATGGAAGAAGAAGACAACGTTCTGCGATTTATTATAATTGTAATAACTACAATTATTGTAGAAGAATTATTTAATTTTACACATTGTATAAAATTGCAAAGTGCCAATTGGCAAGTGCCCAAAAAAAGCTCTATGACACCTTGGACACTCCAGCAAGCCAAAAACAACTATATCGGCTAGCTAGAGCTAGGGAGAGAAAGGCGAAGGATGTTTGTCAGGTAAAGTGCGTAAAAGACGATGCTGGAATGATTCTGTCGGAAGATGAGAAAATTAAGAATAGGTGGAAGGGTTACTTTGAAAGACTGATGAATGAGGAGAATGACTGGAGTGGTGTGCTTGAAAGTAAACCAGTAAATAAGGGATTAGTAAGAAACATAAGTGTGGATGAAGTGAGGAATGCGGTAAGTGGAATGAAGAATGGTAAGGCATTAGGACCGGACGGAATACCAGTTGAAGTATGGAAAATATTGCGGATGGATGGTTGGACGTGGTTAGCTTTATTCTTCAATAAGCTGTTGCTGGAAGAAGCCATACCTGACGAATGGTGTAATAGTTCGCTAGTGCCCATTTTTAAAAACAAAGGTGATGTGCTGGAATGCAATAATTATAGAGGAATAAAGCTAATATCACACAGTATGAAAGTTTGGGAGAAAGTTATTGAAAGGCGACTGAGAGAGGAGAGCGAAATTTCACAGAATCAATTCGGTTTTATGCCTGGTCGGGGTACGACGGATGCCATCTTCGCTATCCGCCAACTGTGCGAGAAATATAGAGGTGCGCATAAAAACTTGCACATGGTGTTCGTCGACCTGGAAAAGGCATACGACCGGGTGCCCCGTGAGGTTCTGTGGTGGGCCCTTAAGGAGAAAAGTGTACCTGGAAAGTATGTACAGTTGATCCGTGCAATGTATAGCCGATGCAGTACCCAAGTCCGGTCTACAGCGGGCACTACCGGCAGCTTCAATGTAGCGGTTGGCTTGCACCAAGGGTCGGCTCTTAGCCCGTACCTCTTCCTGTTGATAATGGATGCTCTGACGTCGGACATCCAGGAAGAGGCCCCCTGGTGCATGCTGTTTGCCGATGACATTGTGTTGATTGCCGAGAGCGGCCTAGAGGTCCAGAGCAGATTGGAGGTGTGGTGGCGAAGACTGGAGAACGTTGGCCTGAAATTAAGCAGAACCAAAACAGAATATCTGTTTTGCGATTTTGGCGGTCTCTCCAGTCCTGTGCCCATTACTCTTGCAGGAACGCCCATACCAGTCTGTTCCGACTTTCGGTACCTCGGGTCGCTTGTCCAAGGAGACGGCGATGTAGACCGGGACATAACACACCGGATCAACTCGGGATGGATGAAATGGCGACAGGTCACCGGAACAACTTGCGACCCACGGATGCCCCTCAAGTTAAAGGGGAAAATATACAAATCCGTGATAAGACCTGTAGTATTGTATGGATCGGAATGCTGGGCTGTGAAAAAGATGGATGAGAAACGATTGCATGTAGCGGAGATGAGGATGTTGAGATGGATGTGTGGAGTGACAAGAATGGATAGAGTAAGGAATGAGTTTATAAGGGGAAGTTTGAAAGTGGCGCCTGTTACAGAAAAAATGAAAGGGAATCGTCTATCTTGGTATGGACATGTGATGAGGAGGGATGACACCCATGTGACTAAGAGAGTGATGAGTATGAATGTTGATGGATGGAGAGGAAGAGGAAGGCCAAAGAAAAGATGGATGGATTGTCTAAGGAATGATATGAAAGAAAAAGGAGTAAATGATACTGTGACGACTGATAGGGGAGAATGGAAGAAGAAAACGTGTTGCGCCGACCCCAAGTAGAATGGGATAAGGGCAGGAAGAAGAAGAAGACATTGTATAAAATTAGCATTTTAGTTAATTATCTGGTGTTGTCCGCGGCTGCGCCCGCCCTCAGCAGGCGTAGCATGGCGCCGTAGAAAGGGGTTTTGTCGACGGAAGAATAGACAAAATGACAGAACGTAGAAATAATTTTAGTGATTTAAGCACGGTAATGTAAAAAATATAGAAAATAAACGTTCTATTCTTCAATAGTGTACGAACCGTGTCATATTTGTGCAAAAAAACAGTCGATTTGTTTAGAAATAACGATGAAATAACTTTGTCTTTTCTTCGTAGAATAGAGATAGAATCGCCATGCTACGCATGCTGGACTCTCAATAACTTATAACTATCCTTACGATCCCATGTATCTTTGTACCCAACGACCATTTATATCTAGACGCCTCATGCACGATCTGACTAACGAAAATTATTCTGCCAAGTCGCTGAGGTACGACGTAAGCGAGGGGGACGGGGTACTGCGTTCTGATTGGTTAACTCAAGGTCAGTGCGACGAGGGGACTCACAGGAGTGGTCGAGTCACGACGGTTATAAGACTTTTTTACCTAATGTGTTGACAGACATCGGTCGCCTGTGATTAGGAGTCTAGATATAAATGGTCGTTGTTTGTACCCAAACTATCCAAATTGGAACAGCGCAGCGGTTTGGACCTGAAAACGGAACACGCTGAAAGCTCAAAAGCGCTCTGTCTGTAAGTAATTGAATTTCTTAAAAACTACTGAACGGATGTTTGTACGGTTTAAACTAAAATATTGTACAATTCTTGTGAAAGGTTTAGGTAATAAATAGTACTTACATTACGGTATTATGTAAATTGTATGAAATCGCGGACAAAGTCGCGGGCTGGTGCTTGTTTATGATAATTTTTAGAAAGGTTAATTCTCATTTAAAGCCTGGTTGTCTGAAAGCTTTGTAGTAATAATGTCACAATTCTAATGTCCTTTAAAGTACATCCATCTAACTATAATCACAGTGAACACAGTCATTACGTCACTTCCGGGTAATAAATCAGCTGACTACGATATCCTGGGAGTCATCACAGATTTACCCAGCGATGGGCGGAACAGAACCGCCCTGTACAAAGAAAATTACGAGTGTGTACTTGGATCTATAGTTTTGATACTTTGTCAATAATATAGATACGAGTATATTAATTGTGAATGAAATGTGAATAGTGATAAAATATATTATTTCAAAGGATATTTAAAAATTGTAACAACTTAATTAAAGGTTTTTGTTTTGTTATAATTATATATGATACTAGCTGACCCGGCAAACGTTGTTTTGCCATAAAAAATAGAAATTAAAAATTTTGTCTAAAAATAAAAAATAAAATTTAGGGGTGGACTACCCCTAACATTTAGGGGGATGAAAAATAGATGTTGGCCGATTCTCATAGATACCGGATAAGCACAAAAAATTTCATCAAAATCGGTCAAGCCGTTTCGGAGGAGTATGGCAACGAAAACTGTGACACGAGAATTTTATATATTAGATATATGATCGAATCCGAAATGAGGAGATCCGTAGACGAACTAAAGTCACCGATATAGCCCACCGGATTAGCAAGCTGAAGTGGCAATGGGCAGGCCATATTGCTCGCAGAGCACATGGCCGATGGGGTCGAAAAGTGCTATAGTGGAGACCGCGGACTAGCAAGCGCAGCGTAGGACGTCCACCAACGAGGTGGACAGACGACCTTGTAAAGGTCGCCGGAAGACGCTGGATGCAGGTCGCTTCCAACCGGTATATGTGGAGATCTAAAGGGGAGGCCTATGTTCAGCAGTGGACGTCCTATGGCTGAGATGATGATGATGATGATGATAATTATATAATATTATAACACCCTCAATAAAATTATTAACTACCTACATAATGCGATCACGATAAGGAAGAAGCTGTACCGGCGCCATATTGTGACGTCATGCACGCTTTTCCAATACTTCACGCGAAATTATCTTTTGTTGAAGGTCATTTTCAAGTGACAGTTGACTTATTAGTCAAGTATAGTACCAATATTTGTTTAACTTAAAGTGCCACTGAAATAATATTCACGGTTGCTACTGATTTTACCAGATACAATAAAATAAAAAGAAATCTTATTTAATTTTTGCTCAACACCTAAAATGCAATAATCAAGCCAACATCACTGACTCCCAAAGGCCTTGCCAGCATAAAAAATGTCATGCAATTTTAACCCCCTCTAATGCCAGTACTACAACGAAATAACCCGAAAAATGGCAATGTTGCCAGCGAATCGTTGGGGGGAGATAAAAAAATATGCGTGTCGAAATGACAAGTAGGTTGCTATGTTTTCTAAGATAAGATAAGGGTTGGATTGGGTGACAATGGTGTGATAACTTCGGAAACCCTTCTTTGTTGGGGTTGTCAAATCTAGTTTTTAGAACTGATAAGGGGTTTGCATATTTTCGGAAGCAAAAATTTTTGGTAAGACTTCTTTGTTGAGCAGGCGTGAATAATCTTGAGCTAGAAGTTGAAGGTTCGATTCTAAGCTCGGGTAATACAAAGAAAAGTTTTGAAATCCACGACGTATGCGTTAATGCGTATATTTAGAAAAATATTATGTTATTATTTTTTTCACAATGTACAGAGGATCATTTCAACCCAAAATATGGATATTTGCTCAAAATCAGCCTGTAGGATGCCACTAGGTTCCTTAAAAGCCTGAAAACAGAAATAAATTTAATAAAAAATCCGTGGGTTTAAATCCGACCTACTCGCGGGCGGAGCCAAAAGCCAATATCTAGTAAAACTGTTGCGTGTGTGTTTAAAAACATAAACTTAACACTACAAAGTTATTGCAAGTCAAAGCAACACTTTCTCGGAAACTAAACAAATCATTTCAACATAGGTGCCTTAACTCGTAACCTTACTTTGAAATACAGGAAGTGACGCAAGTGCCAGTTACCGGAACTACACACCTTTTATTTTATGAAGTCAATAAACCGTCTGTGTCCATACCCCGTGTGTAACGGGAAAGAACTTTGAAAAATATGTTACTCTATGACCAAGGGTTTTATGATTTTGTTTTTCTATGGTAGGTAGCAGTGGCGTAGGGTAAATATTCTTGAAAGTGAAGCCGGATCAAAACGTGAATTCCAGTAACTATATAGCTTTGGCCTAATTTTAGCCTTTTTAGTTTAAATATTCAACTCAAATTCTTGTCAAATACATATTTTTCTTACATCAATCAAGCTCAAACACAAGGTAGCTGCTGTGAATCGTTGAGGAGTTTCCTCAACTGTCACTCGGCTCTATCATCAGATATTATTCTCCAGACCTTTATTAAATTGTAGTGCTTTGAAATACTTAATGAAAAAACTTACAAACATACTACTCGCCCCTACGATTTATGAAAGTTTTACTCGATTTCTCTGGTTTCCGTTATCAAACCCTGATTTCCTTATCATGAACCTTACTTTTGAACTATCTTCTTTTCAACAAAAAAAAAAACATCAAAATCGGTTCATTAATGACGAAGTTATCCCGCGAACAAACATAGAAAAAAACAATAAATAATGATTATTACACGGACGAATCGAGTAACCTTTTTCATTCAGAGTAATATACACAGTGCACAGTTACAAATAAAATAAAAAAATATTTTCTCAAAAGCTTATACTAATCGCCTACAGATCTTAACACCGTGATTCAGGATCGTGACGTAATTGCACAACGCCATCTAGTTGAAAACTTCGAAACTAACATGACACTGTTTTACTGTGACCGCTTATCAAACAATACCATTGAACTGAAATAACCTTGTTGTTACTGCACTAACTACGCAAAACTTATCAATTTTAACAATAACACCAAATCAAATGCACATGGACAGGTGAAAACAATAAATACAAAACTATAAATAAACGCGAATCAAAACTAATGTGAATCTGTCATCCAAATAATACTATCTAAATGAATTACGAAGTCCAGTATCATTCCATCTCGTTCTGACGTACGCATTTCATATCTCTGTCCTTATAATAAGCCGGAGACATTCGGCTTCCCAACGTCCTTAATTTAGCGGTGTTACGTAGCGTCGAGCTCACGATCGCCACAAGAGGAAGGATTCCTGTTTTGCCTTACGGCTTGCCTGTTTTGTGCGAGTTGAAATTGCACGGAAAAAAAATGGTGTTTATTTATTTCTTTGATTTTTATTTTCTTAAGTAAATGTTTATTATTTCTTTGATTGTTAGTTTTAGTTTGAGTGTTTTTCTTTGATTGTTATTTTTACAAGCAATGTAACTTAGTAAATAATTAATTTGTCTAAATGATAAATGAAAATCATTGATATTAGTATTTGCTATATTTCGAAAGTGAAGCCGATAGGAATCAGCATGTTAGGGGCCTTCGGGCCTGGTAGGTAGTATGGGACAATGTTGGTGCTTAAGTTTTTTTTTTCTTTCGTCTTGGCTAAAAAAAGGAAAAGCGCTCAATCCGTCGAAAACTGCTTTTTCTTTTTAAGATAGCATAACGACGGTATCACACAACATAATATCACGGCTGTACCCACAAAAGAGGCTGCTTTATTGTAAGAGTCACGGGTAAGGGGTCAGAAGGAAAACATTCCAAAATCTTGATCGAAATCTAGAGTGCATGTAGTAAAATAAAATAAACAAAAAGTTTAAAAAACATAATTTTGTCAGACTTCTAAAACAAGTGCCAAAAATTGTAAAATAACTTTTCTTTCGGAAGTCGGCAGCAAAGTAAATGAAATAAAAAATAAAGCCTTCCAAGTTATGTAACACTTTTTTGTGTTGTTTTAGAAGCTGTTTTTTTTTATAAACGTGGTCCCACTAGGAATGTTTCCCATAGATATATTAAAGAAGGAGATAAATATACGACTCTCCCGCTCAAATACAATGAACGCACCATGCGACATTACGGCTTGGTGAGCTATCGTTATGTCAGTTTTACATTGCTTGTCCAGTCACTCAGTGATAAACTGAGGTGGTTGTGAAAGAGCAATGTATTTAATGCAAAAACAATACAGTCGAGTAATATAGGAAAACAAAAAATAAAGTAGTACAAATTAATAGCTGAGCGAAACGCTCAGCACCACGTGGTCACCGACACGCCCCCTTGCCACTTCTCCTGTTTTTAATATTTCTGTAATGTTTCCTGTATCTTAAGTGTGTTTTTGCGTCTCTCCAGGTAGTAGGAGATAGAATTTGTCTCATTAAACCTACCATTCGCTTAGCTATTGCGCCAATCTGGAAGCCGACCCCAAAATAGTTAAGAACCTAAACTTCCAAAATTGAATTCTACACCACCTACTTTAAAGTGCATAATATTACATCAAACAATTTCTTATATCGACGGGTTCCGGGCTATTTGTATTAACCGACATTTTTGAAACTTTACACCAGAGCAGTTTAAAGTTTCGATTTTTAGAAAAAAAATAATAACTTTAGCAAATCGCATTATTTCTTTAAAAAGAAGGATATTACTGTTTTTATAACATATTCCCCATAATCAGATTATTATTTTTTTCTAATATTCCTATTTTTAACGAAGATAATTGTCGCTTAATACAAAATGACCCATATTTTACTTTTTTTTGTTCCAGGCTAAATGACTTAACCGCCTATGATTATTGTTTCTTATTCCAGGCTAAATGACTAAACCGCCTAGGTTTATTATTTCTTGTTCCAAGCTAAATGACTTAACCGCCTAGGCATGCAAATAATGGCTCTAAGCTAAGTGCTTTAATCAAAGAGTTGGTCATATTTCAAACCCAAGCTAATTGATTTAACTACCATATCTTAAACTTATTAATGCACGGCTAATTAGTTTATGCGACTGATTTTTTTAAAATAAATTGTTTGTAATCATACTTGAATAATGAAGTTTGCAGAAATTGGCGGTTAAAACATTGATAAATTAAAAGGTACATGAAATGAGAAATAAAGAAAAAAAAATATATTATAAATTGTTTAAAGATAAGTTTTTATATTTAAAATGACAATCACCTAGGAACAGCAGTAACGTCTTACCTTACCAAGGTAACAACTATAGTTTTTATCACAATTTTATAGGAATCAGAAGTTAAACAGTCTTTTTATTACGTACTACAGCTATTACCTGAAATAATTATTCTCATTCTTCTTCATTCCTAAACTTTAACATTTAAGTATATAAAAACTTCTTTTTTGAGATCTCTTCAATTACAAAAAAAGGTTTATCTATAAGATAACTTCTTTTAAAAATAATCACATAAAAAAACAAAATGCTTGCATATACCGGTTGGAAGCAACCTGCATCCAGCGTCTTCCAGCGACCTTTATAAGGTCGTCTGTCCATCTTGTTGGTGGACGTCCTACGCTGCGCTTGCTAGTCCGCGGTCTCCACTCTAGCACTTTTCGACCCCATCGGCCATCTGCTCTGCGAGCAATATGGCCTGCCCATTGCCACTTCAGCTTGCTAATCCAGTGGGCTATATCGGTGACTTGACAACCGAGTTGGATTCGGCGGTTGACCTCTTTCTCGAAGTTGGACCTACCTAATTGGACTAATTGTCCTAAATAGATATATGAGTCAACAACTTCGTGTACCGAGTTTCCAACAGAGACTGGGTTCCCAACACCACCTCACCCCTGCTCCACATTTGAGGCGTTTTGCCCTCAGACAGGACGGAATTAAAGAGTTTCTGGAGGACTTTAAATACCGGTGTTCCACCTGCTCTCAGAAGCTCTGAAGTGATTCCGTCCTCGCCCGGCGCCTTATTGTTCTTAAGCTGCTTCAGGGCCATCTTAATCTCGTACAGACTGATGTCCGGGATATCTTCGGTATAATGTCGGGACAGCTTGGCTCTTGGATCTCCTACCAAGCTGTCAACGGGCTTTGCGACCGAAGTGTATAACTGTCCATAGAACCTCTCGATCTCGCCTAAAACTTCTACTTTGGTCGACGCTATGCTACCATCATCCCGTTTCAGCTTTGTCATCCGACTTTGCCCAATAGACTTGTCCTTTGCGAACACTTTGGAGCCTTGGTTTCGCTGTATGGTCTCTGTAATACGATTCTTATAAAGCTGGGTATCCATTACGTTCGCGAACCTCTTGCGCTCCGCGCTCCCGTAACCGCTCTGATGGAGACCGCACGCGCATCTCCATAGAAACACGGCATGCTCCACAGTCCTCTTGTGAAAATTGAGCGAACATGTCGTCACCATTAGTGGCTAGTGCAGCATATATTTTATTTCATTATTTACTCGAAGACTATAGAAGCTCTCCTCGCTTTTGGGAATTTGACATTTACAAGAAAAGATGTCCAAATTCATTGGTGTTGGAACTCAAATCTCAAGAATGAAGTGGCCATTATAAAAACTTCATGCGAATGTCTTCATCTAATTTTGAATATTTGTATAATTAATAATTATAACCACTCCATTGTATAATTATAACCACTCCATAATAACTAACAAATAACCGAGCGCGGAGCGTGATATACGACACGTACGCACTTGACATGATATCGGGCACCGTTCGCGCTCCAAGTTCGCAAACGTATCCACTATGCGGAGCTGTTGCAAGAGCGCGGAGCGCAAGAGGTTCGCGAACGTAATGGATACCCAGCTTTAAAGAGACGCAGATCATGTCGCAAGGACTTAGATATAAGTCTGTTGAGCTGCCTATATGACTTCGCGTCATCGGAAGACCGCAACTGTAGCAAGCGTCGTTCAGCCATGAGGTTTAAGGTTTGCTCGGTCAATTTCTGAGGTCTTTCTTTACGGCAGGGTCTAAAAAACTTAAACCCTACCGTGCGGACAGTTTCCACTAGCCCGTCGTTGATCTCGTCCACTGAAACTAAGTTCTCAAGGCAAGCAAAGCGATTAGAGAGCTCGAGTTGAAAGCTTTCGGGGTTTTGAATATGGGACCGAGTAGGTCGGAGCGTAGACTTCATAAGGTTGGACCTTTCAAGTTTAAGAGAGGCTCGCTGAATATCAATTATTCAGCGAGCCTCTTACCTCATCACCGCTTTTCTTGGGGTATGATTTAAGCTATCACCAATTTAATTAGTTTTGTGTCTCCTAAAAAATAGAGTTTGTCCCCAAAATAGTAGATTTGCCACCAAATTGTAGTCACCAAACAATATAAAATCAATTCCATAATAAATCACCTGAAATCTTGAAGAAATAGGGTCTAGTACCAAATAATATTTCTGTATGTAATATAATAGGTTTGTCCTCATAATGGCTCGACGGAGCCCCGCTTCGCGGGGCTCCTATTTCTGCGTGCAAGGTTTAAACCTAACCTGTCCGTGTCGGGGTGCCCCAAGTCCCGAGCTCGCTTCGCTCGCTCTTGCAGCCTAGGTCAAATAACTGATAACTACCTGCCATGCTGTCATCATCGTTTCAACATTTTGTTTATTTTGTTACTAATTACCACCTTACAAGGAAAATAATTATAATTATATAATTTGGTAATTCATACCTGGGAACACTTTTTGTTTATCTGAGGGCGAAAATATTTCGTGGTGATAGATCTATTTATTAGGTGATACAACTTGGTGACAAATCTAAATTTTGGTGACAGAAAATATAGTTCCCCTTTTCTTGCCCAACTTTGCGTTAAAGTCTCCCATAACAACAGTGAAGTGGGTTTTGGAACTATGTATGGCCCTACTTATGTCCTCATACATAGTCTCCACTTCATCATCGGAGTGTGACGAGGTCGGTGCGTATACCTGAATGACCTTCAGCGAATATCTTTTGCATATTCTGAGTATTAGGTATACCACCCTGCTCGACACACTGTCGATGGTTATTGTGTTGTTTACGAGGGACTTGTGAACGAGAAACCCAACACCACCTTGGGACTGTTGGTCGCCCTCCCGGTAGTAGAGCAAGTTACCAGACTTCAGGGTTACGGGGTCCTCCCCCTCTCTACGGACTTCGCATAACCCTATAATGTCCCAGTGTAACTTGCTCAGCTCCTCTTCCAGCTCGCAGATCTTTACGTCAGTCCTCATTTTGCGTATGTTGTGTCAGGGCCAGTCGTCGTGGGGGTGGGTAGCCGGATCTCTTCCGGAGATTCTTAGCACCCCCTGCTCCGCCGTTACCTTGACCGCTACCCGCGCCAGGGATAGCGGAGCTGCCGGGGACTAGGGGCCTAATTTTTGTGCGGTCATTTTGGGGGTAATTTGCCTTAAATCGCCACGCTTGGCAGGCGGGTTGGCGATCGCAGTGAGGATGTGCAGTACACGGAGGACGCTGCTGCCCGACCTCCGGTTTGTCCCTTAGTCGCCTCTTACGACACCCACGGGATGATTTGTGGGAACGCAATTCTAAGCCGGCGCCCCACGGCATGTAGGAATGACTACCTAAAACTGTTACTGTTTTATTTAGGCACGTTTTTTAAAAATATTTTTGATCGCAGACTGGTAGAATCACATTGGTTTTTATTTCGCTCAACCGTTGGAATGTTGGCGGGGGCATTTAAATTCGCGCGTTTTATCGCGATGGCGCCAACATCATTGTTTTAACCATCGTCATAATAGTCAATCCATATAAAATTTTGATTGTATTAATGTGTATTCTATTCTTATTCCGTTTAAGTTAAACTGTTTGAAGTACTAGAACTTTACTTTTGATATAACTGAAACGACACTGCAAATCAAATGTGGAATAAAACAAATAGGTTTAACCATAATCTTTAAATGTTTTGTTGAAATCCTAAATAGTTCATGCGACCGACACATTATTATCTACTGCAAGCTAAATAGTTGAAGTGACAACATCTAACATTTCATGTACAGAGCTAAATGTATGGATTGACACTGGGTATGAATTTGACAAAGAGGCTAAATGTATTAAACGCCATTCTTGTATATTTACAAGGTAAAGCTAATTGTATTAAGCGACACTGGATAAGAATTTAACAAAGAGGCTAATTGTATGAAGCGACATTTCTATATATTTATAAAGTCAGGCTAAATGCTTTAACGTACATTGCCTGTAAATTGTTGTTCCAGGAAAAAACGTTTAAACGACTGCCTGGTATTTGGTAGTCAGCTTAATTACACAGTTCCTAAATTTGTCAACATTTTATGTCGCTTCATTCATTGCTGTCCAAAATGGGCCCAAAAAATGCGGTTGTATTAAGCGACAAAAAAGTGCTCCGATCGTCACCAAACCCAGCTCAAATGACGCAGAAAAATTCGCTGATTCCAAATATGTATAAAAGTCTATATCGCTCAGAGTGTCGCTTAATACAATTAGCCCGGAACCCGTCGATATGAACAATTTTTTCAAACCTAAAACCAAACACTACGATCCGAAGCATTACAAAAAATATTACCTAAATCTAAAAATTAGCTACAGAAACCATTTCGCCACAGTGCTACGCACTTTGACACGAAATAAACTGGCAATCAGAGGAGTGCGGTGTCGGAGGGAATCCTCATAAATCCGGCGTCGACTTCACTCCGGCCTTATTCAATCTCCGGGGGAATGGGGGACGAGGATATCGAGCCACTGGATGAGACATACGGTTTTTCGAAGAATTCATTTGAGGAATTATTTGGTTCTGTGAATTTCGTCGGTCACACAGTATTTCCAGTGTTTTATTTAGTTTCACCTGTCCCGTCTGTAATCAAACCTTGCAAGTTTTTGACCCACCTCCCAGTTTCCGACTGAGCTGATATGGATATCGCGTGAAGATGCAATATTATGATGACATGCAGCTGATGTGATGATGGAGCTTGAAGGTGGCCATAGGAACTCCGCAATGAAATGCCGCAAACCCATCGAGCTTAGACTCGTTTGATTCGTCTTGACTAGTACTTTATCCATCGTATTTTTTAACAATAAAAGCTTGTTTCTTTTTAATCTGAATTGTTGATGAATCAGCATCTACATTTACATGTGGCATTTTAATTATTTTTTTGCCAGTGGGGAGTTCGTCAAAAATATTTCCTTTACTTTTTAAACGAATCTTAACTTATCAGATGCTGCTGTATGCCTCACGAAGTTTTTCGGGTACTTTAACTTGTAAGTAGGTGATTAATTTCACTACAACTGAAGAAGAACATCGTGAGATAACCCACATGACGTACCTAATAATCAAAAATTTCGAAAGCAATTTCGTCAGGCCAAACTCCGCCCATGGGCGCAGTTTGGCCCACCGTGTCACACGTTGCTTATCGGCAACGATGTTCTGGTCGATTCTTAGCTTCAGAGCCTTGAACATCGTCGCCAAGTTGCCAGCCCGTCGGTTTTTTATCGGTTACATTTCGGAGAGTGCGCGATGGAACTGCACAACTTGATTCCGCCTGGCCCTTTCCATTATCGGACTACAAAACGTACGGCAATGCGTCATTGATATATGGTGGACATCCATCCAGTACATACTAAGCGTTTTGCCAATACTCTTATTGTTCGCACAGCTAAGGAGTGGAATTCCTTGCCGGCGTCTGTATTTCCCGTCAGCTATAACCTTGAGGTCTTCAAGTTAAGAGTGAACAGGTTACTTCTAGACAAGCGTGCTTCACCGTCGACCACATCTTCGCTTACCATCAGACGAGATAGTGATCAAACGCGAACCTATCATTCAATAAAAAAAGACCTGCGTCAGACAGAAAGTAAGAACGCTGTGGCGTCTCTTGACATTCCTCAAAGAGCGGACTAAAGGCCTTTACCGACAGTGCACGATCCATTCCGTGCGATTTCTGCAACCTATAATGAATGTCCATATGTGCTTTCTCACTGCCGGCGTCAGATCGCATCGCGTTCTGTCTTTACAGCCGCCAGATCGTGTCGCAGGGACGGATCGCGGTCTGTGGATAACGGCCTTAGCTACTGTGATTGCGGCTTCATCATCACCCGGAAGACGTCCACTACTAAATATAGACCTCCCCCTTAGACCACCACGCCGAACGACAAATTCACCACTTGCATCTATCGTTTGCCCGCGACTTTCACGATGTCGTCAGTCCACCTAGTGGAGGCCTGTCTAGGCTGCGTCTTCCGGTCCGTGGTCGCCACTCGAGAATTTTTCTTACCCATCGGTTATCAGTTCTACGAGCGTCTTACCCAGTCATAATGGTTCCTTCCAGCACAGTTAACTCCATGTAGTATACTTTACGAAGAGAGGTCGTGTTTCGCGGGGCGCCGATATAAAAGTCCACTTTATAAAGGCTGACCGCAGACGATCGCTTTTGTACGTTTGTCTTGTACTTGCAACCTCGGAATCTTTTAATGTGTAGCTTTGAATTGGGATTTTGAGGGGTGAAGGTGATTTTTCATTTTATCTTTTTATTCTTGGATCCTTAAAATCATGGTGGTGTTTTTAATTCTACGCTTTCATAACATAACAGTATTCGACAGTATAGTCACTGTGTCTTGGAAACATGGAAGTACTTCTCTTTTTTACTCTTTTCTCATATTTTAAGATGTAACAAAAAAGACTCTGAAATTAATTACTTCATTCCTATATTACTTAATTATATTATTATTTCCACAATTATAGAAGGTAATAATTTTGGAAAACCACAACATTTTATAGTACGTTTTGAAGAAATTTAGTTTTTTTTATTTTTGTGATAATAATAAAGTGTACCACGCAAGCCATCTGATTCATCTTTTCTGGCTAAGTAGGTATATGAAAAACTGAACGATTGTTTGATTTTTTTTTAGATTTTAACTCCAGCATTCAGCCGATTGAGATTTGCTGTAGCATTTTATGATCTCTATAAAATAAAAGCATAAAACGGTGCGGAGTTTGTACCAATTGTTCCTTGATATCTCTCGAGGTTTCAAAATATACCACAGTTCGCCTTTATCAATGTGTTTATTCATAGTGTTGCATAATTTGTTTCTTTTTTTTTTCTTTTACCTACAAATTTTAATTTAATTACTGAGAAAGACATACATAATTTTAATTAATATTGAAACTAGCTTTAAACAGTTAATAACGACTTTTGAAAAATAAATGTCTTTTACAAATTCTATTGTAGGATTTCACACAATGTTTCGCATAAGGAAAAACTAAACGTTAGCAATTATTCTATAATAGTTGTTATTTTCTGATTTTTAGTAAGTAAGCAGTAAATAGGTTTGTATGGGATTTAATCGTAGTCTGGACATTGAAGTCACTGTAGTCAACCCTATTATATGAACAAGTTAGCAAATTAATTGATTATTTGATACCAAATAGGGTATATTTAAATTCTGAGTAATGACTTCACTAATTTATTTGCTAAGACCCTGAAACAATCATAAACTCTATGATAATCTTTTCCACCACATTTTAACACTATCCCAGTTACTACTCGTAACTCCACCCATAACTTAGAATAACCGTAAAACATTCGACAAACGACTAAGTCGTTTAACTTTAACTCATTTTCAGCTTAGCCACCGTAAAAGATCTGGTTTAACGCCATTGCCATCTAAGATGGCGGGAGATTTACCGCAGTGTTGCCAATCTCCGCCGGTAGATGGCGGTGTGAGACACGCTCGTAAATGTTTTTATAGTCATTCGTGCAACGACAGGCAAGCGGTGCGCACGTTTGTCGGATATTGAAGTCAGTGATTTTATCATGTTGAAATCTGGTTAAAATAATGATTTTCTTGTTTGATATTTTTGATTTGATTTTGTATTTTACCGAATCTCTTACTAACTTTTTTGACTAGCAATTCAGCCAATTTATAAGCCTACGGTTTCAGAGTTATACAAATCAATAAATTGTACCTCTATATTGATATTTTTTTCGTAATTTTAGTTTCTAAGTTATGCTGCTTTTGAATATAGGCACCTAACTTGATTATTTTTTCTAGTTATTAGTTTCACTTGAGTAATGCCCAAAGTATGGAGCTCCACCCCAGGAAAGCCTAGAGTAATTGTTTATTTCGTACAATAGTTTTAGTTGTACTTTTTGGATATCTAGATTTTTTATAAATCTTTTGATCCGGCAGGCGCTTAGGACATTCAATCTAGATATTTTAAAAATACCGTTAAAGAGCTATACATTCTGGACGTTACTGGGGAAGAACTGCCTTTTAATTTGGGCATGTTTCTTTCTGTAATTTTTTGCATTTCACTGCTCGTGCTTGCAAAAAAAATGTTATTATCTATTGCTTCTGATACAGTCGCAGTGACGTCATCAAAGGCTAGAGGATGTATCACACAAAGGCGTAACAATTACCCCCAGCAAGAGTAACTAATAAAGTTTGTTGATGCATCCGCCGCGTCCCCGCGCCCCATTACAAGCAAACCCGCAGGAAATTGAATGTTGAATGCGGATAGTATGCATGGCGTAGATTTTAGAGTTGCAGTTTGAGTACTTTGTTCAGCTTAACGTTTGTATTTCCAAAATGGTTGTGCAGATGTGTGTCATCCTAACAAGGGTCATTTGGGTCTTTCAAAAAAATGTCCCACACTAGGTATTTCTCCTGTGCCGTAGGTGCGTTTACAAACATTTAAATACACACATGCTTATCTAATAGGTATATTATTAAATTATAGATGAGAAAATACCTGAGGATCGATGGATAGATTGAGGTAGGAACTTGTAAATGGCCTTCAAATATTTATTAATTAATATTATATTATTATCAGCCTATTGCCGTCCACTGCTGAACGTAAGCCTCCCCCAAAGAGCGCCAACCCTCCCGGTCGCGTACCTATTGCCAAACTGTATGCTGACCCAGACACCCTTAGTCTGTACTGAACTAAGTCGTGCTCATTGAAATCACAAACAAATTGGAGCAAAGTACATACGAGCTCAGAGCATTCTGAGATTGTATGCACTTTGCTCGCTTGTATGTTAAGCAAACTGTGACACGCGAATATCGCGAGTATCGATTGATTATTATTTTTCACGGCCCCGGAAAAATTTTTTTCGAGACATTAATGAAGAAAAATGGCTCGACTGAGACCTGCTTCGCGGGGCCGCCACCTTGATAAGTAGTAATTAGTTATTTAACCTAGGAATGCAAGAGCGAGCGAAGCGAGCTCGTTACTTTGGGGCATCCCGACACGGACAGGTTAGGTTAGAAGGGGATGGCCCTTGGCGGGGTCTGGAAAACCCCGCCAACCCCCTTCGTGACTGCTGCTGGACGTCTGGACTCGTATGTATTTTGCTCTAGTATTTTAAAGCAAAATGTATTTTGATTCAGACACTCTCTGAATAGGTATACAGTTTGCTCTTCAACTACAAAGGCAAACTGCGATCGAACTCAGAGCAACCCCGGTCTGGGTCAGTATATAGTTTGGCAATACGCCTCCCGGTCCTGGGTAATCCGCATCCATCCACTGCCAGCCACATTCTTCAAATCATCGACCCATCTTGTCGCAGGGCGTCCTACACTACGTTTGCCCATTCGCGGTCTCCACTCTAGCACTTGTCTGCTCCATCTACCATCTGTCTTTTTTAATATAATTAAAATTAATTAATAGAATTGTATAAATTAACAGTAAGTTTCACGAAGAGTAAAAAATAAATAAAATAAGATAGATATTACTTTAGTAAGTCTTTCACATAAAAACTACTTAACTTTGGACGTAATTTATATACACAGATAGTTAATTACTTGGATGAACACAGAGGATTTTTTTATCCCGAAAAAACACTAAACGGATTTGGATGACGTAATCTCATATACAAATATTTACTTTTTAAAACCTACACTTACTGATGGGATACTTTTTACCCCGGTATTATGTCTCCGTGGGGATAATATTCAAACGAAGGTCAAAGCAGCTTACAATTGATGTATGTACCTTTAATATAACTATACTACAGATTTCATCCAACTCCAATTGTCATATTTGAGTCCTCCATAAAAAATATAAAGGCAAACTGTATATGATTCTCTTTTATGTGACATTATAAGGCAGAGGCTTGGCTGTCCGGCTTTACGATGGGTGATAGGACGCGTTTTATTTCATTTTTATTGACATACTACGGATCACTACGAGCGGAGACGTGGGCCCGTAGAATTTAGTAGCGATCACAACATTAGTGTGAAAAGAAAGGCTTTTATAGATGTAACCATTGTTTAATTAATTACTAGGACTGAGCCCAGATCTGAACAGACATAATTAAGTGGACGATATAGAAAAAGATCAGAGGAGCTCGTGGCTAAATAATTACAACCGCACAGGCTGATCTTCCGGGTTAAGCCACGCTTGCCGAGGCTGGTCTGTGGATGGGTGACCATCTGTCATAGCGAGTTTCCTCCGTGCCTCAGAAAGCACGTTAAGCCGTTGGTCCCAGCTGGCATTTGTAGATTTTTGATAGTCGTTACTGTTAGTCAGAAGCTCGAAGTCTGTCAACCAGTCTTACCATGGGGTATCGTATTGCCCAGTTACTGGGTTGTGGAGGTCCGATAGGCAGTTGCTCCATGTATCGAGCCTATCATACATAAATTCAGGCTAGATTCAAATCCACAACCATAGCCGATATTTCTACGCCATCCCAAATCTAATAGAAACTTAAGCTTCAACCCTAGGGGTTTGCAAAAACAGTTTAAAAAACCTGTGACCATATCCACACTAAGTGGTAGCAAGCTAGACTAGTGAGGACTCACTGCGCGGTCCGCCGCGCGAAGTGCACTGCAAACATTAGCGGACAACCGGACAAACAATACCGCTGCGCCTACAGGAGCCGCTACGGACATGAGATAGACAATATTGATAAAAGGAGTCGTGAAATCTATGTCACAAGAGATTTTAAGTTTTTAAACTGACATGGTGGCTAAATCATTATAGCCGCACAGGCCGACCTTACAGGTTAAGCCACGCTTGCTGTAGTTGGTCTGTAGATGGGTAACGATCTGTCATAGCGAGTTTCCTCCGTGCCTGGGAAAGCACGTAAAGCCGTTGGTCCCGGCCGTCATTTGTAGATATTTGACAGTCGGTACTATTAGTCAGGAGCTCTAAAGTCTGACAACCAGTCTTTACTACAGGGGGTATCGTATTACCCAGTTACTGGGTTGTAGAGATCCGATAGGCAGTCGCTCCATGTAAAAATATTGATATTCAGCTGCATCTGGTTCGACTGGAAGCCAGCTTAACATAGTTGGGGAGAAGCTAGGCAGGTAATTTTGCCGAATTGAACAACGAAGAGAGCCGAGCATAAAGCCACACATCGCTACGAAAATCTCAATGATGATGATGACGATAATAGTCGGCAAAAATTGTCAGACTTGACAGGAGACAGATCGGTAAACAATCTCCGGTCGCGGGCCGTCGCGGTCTCCTGTCTCGGTCTCCCGTCGCGGTCGCGCGTGCGAACCTACCTTTTGTTTTCCTATAATGTAACACTCGCAAGAATGCTCATTACAAGTGAATGCTCAAGATTATCAGCACCTTAAGAAGTAGAACATACAATATTGAAGCATTTTGAATGGTGAATATAGTGAATCGATATTAAACATATATTCATATAGGTTAGCATATAATATTGGGGGAGAGAGCCAATAGATTTGCCGCCTCGGGCGAGGACATGTTAATATGAAGAGCCTTTTATTGCTTCACACAGATCGTGCGATGTATAAGAACTTATAACAGTTTTATTTGATCGATCTTCTTCGTTTTGGGTGCCTAATGAATTTCAACAGAAACTTGACTGTATTATTTATAATATTTATGAGATTTCTCTGAATTATATTTCTTTTTGTGTTAAAATTATTAAATAAGTCCTCTCACCTTGAGTGAAGTGGAAGTGACTGCAAGACTAGTATTTTACTTTAGGGTTAATTCACACCCAGATGTGACCCTGCTGTGCCCACATTTCAATACAGCGACTCAAAATGTTACTTTGTTTAGATAATACATGAAAAGATACACATTTCCGCTATCGTGAACTGAGCCTTACGTCCCTGGGTCACGGTAACTTGCTTAGAAGACCCGCGACCTCGGTAGGTGTTAGGTCCTATAGAGGCTCTGTCAGCGTGTGAATAATGTTAAGAATACGTACGCCTGACATTATGACATTAATTCCTACAAAATAACCGAATTGATGAAAAAAACCTTAATACGTATACAGATCTAAAAAGTTACACAGAAACAGAAAACAATAGTAATTAGTCTAATTTAGCTGTACCTAACACTACTTTTCAAAGTTCTTTAACAACTTTTTAGACTTCTAATGTATCTTATTTATTTATTTAACAGGCCTGTTGGTCTAGTGGTTAGTGACCCTGACTGCTATGCCGGAGGTCGTGGGTTCGATTCCCACCTAGGACAAATGTTTGTGTAATGAGCACGATCATTTTTTCTGTGTCTGGGTGTAATTTATCTATAATATGTACGTATTTAGAAATATATAAGTATGTTTATCAGTTGTCTAGTACCCATAACACAAGCTCTGCTTAGCTTGGGACTAGATGGCGTTGTGTGATAATTGTGGAATATTATATATTTATATTATACTAGCAACCCGTCCCGGCTTCGCACGGGTACAATCTCTACTATATTAGGAATAATTAGCAATAAATTAAAATTGCGACTATAATTTGAGATTTAAACTATCCTATCTCTCAAGTTGGATCGAACTGCACATGGTGTGCGAATTTTATTATAATCGGTTAAGTGGTTTAGGAGTCCATTGAGGACAAACATTGTGACACGAGATTTATATATGTATATTAAGATTATTTCACAAAACTTCAGATGCATTACGCAATACGCATGTAGGTAATATAAAGATTTATGAAAATCGGTTCAGTAATTTCGAAAAATGAGGATTCACGTTTTCATGTATAAATAATAGTCCACTACTACAACACAACCCAATCATCTAAAGTAGATACCAAAAATAAATAAGAAATCACACTATTCCATTCACTTCTGTTTATACATAATACAATATTGGGTTTAGTGCAACCGTGGCCCCTTCCTGCAACGCGCGTAGGTTTATTTATGAAGTATACCATTTCCCATAAATATCCAATCTTGAGTATTGCGACTTTATTCCGAATGTACGGCAGAAAGTTATTGCGGTTTCGAGTAAATATTGCTGGGCTAATGTTCAGCTATTTGGTAGATACTCTTGTGGTCTCACTACTAAAGTTAAATATCTGTTGAAACAAAAATACTGCTGACAATTTTAGCCAAGACAGTGTGTGACGGCTTGTTTTATTTTTTTTACTTTTTCTAAACTTGGAATATCTCTTTACAAACATTTAAACTCACAAAACGACAAAAGAGTAACCACGAAGTTTCTTCCCCATGGACCCGCCGATCAATCCGAACTGAGCACCTCTTTGTTGACGCCTATATGAAATAAAAATATTGATTTTGATTTTTGACACGCAGCTAAGCAGTAAGATGTATGCTTAGCCACTGCGCCTATTGTACTTTCACCTTAAGTTTTATAACATTGTGCACCTTAGTTTAAGCCAAATAAACGTATATCCTTTCTTTCTATAATCTTAAAAGCGCTATCAAAGTACAAGAGCAACATCTATCAACTATCACAATACTTTTAAATTCAAAGCACTAAATTCCATACAATCGCAATTCTTTGTCCGTACCAACGATTTACAGTACTCTATACGTACATCGGCACAACATAATCACTAAAGAAATACAGAAGAAAAGTTAAAAAGTTCGCACGTACGTGCGTTGGGTTCAAACACTTTTCCTGAGCAGTTAAAGTGGACCGAACTATCTCACTTTCAACGGCCTCACCTCTCGATATAAAGTAGCCAAGTTAGATTCGGAGGCTTGGGAAAGGTGGATGTGACATTTTTAAAAAACCTTTACGAAAAACAAAGGTAACCTTACCTGTCTTTTTTATAGTTACCGAAAGACTCGCGTTCTATGTCGCCTGCTGGCAATCGAAGATGTGGCCGACATTTGTAAGTTGGATTAATAATCTGCCGATTTCAAACTACCTACTAATAGTCCAAAGATACAATCCATGAGGCCTAAGCCAGACATTGTCTGCCTAGCTGTGTCCAAACCATTTCGAGGTGTGATTATACTGGGTGTAAGGGACAGCCCTCCGCAAACTTTCAGGGCTTGCTCAGTAGACGAAACTGAACAATCTTCCACTATTTTTTTTTTCAGGAAATGAAAAATAAAATCAGCCTCACCATACAAACTGTCCAATCAAGTTTATAATTTTCTATGGTGAGGCTGACTTTTTTTTTCATATCCTGAAAAAAAAAATAGTGGAAGATTGTTCAGTTTCGTCTACTGAGCAAGCCCTGAAAGTTTGCGGAGGGCTGTCCCTTACACCCAGTATAAAAGTATTGAATATGGAATGACTACATATCAAACTAGGATTAAAATGCGAGCTACGATGCAAAAAAGCGAAGTAAAATGCGAAAGTGAGTCAAGTGAATCGCTTTCACTAACAGACTGTCCTAAAAATATACGTAACTGTTGACTCCATCCATCCAGCGTTTATGTATCCTACCCAAGGCGAGGCGGGAGGGACTGTCCCACTTGTACTGTCTAAAATCCACGATGATCCTTCAATAGCCCTTTACGTTCCAGGGTCGCGATTACCTGATGAGACAGTCCCGCGACCCCGGATCGTTTAATCCTAAATGATAGATAAACGAAGGAAATGAACTTAAAAAGCAAGTTTTAGAAACTTCCTTATAATTACTACGGGAATTACACTTGCCGCGAAAAGTCCAAAAGGAAAGACTGGCCCTGTAAATACACATGCGTAACTCGTCTACATCTTCAAAGCAAAGACTGGCCCTGTACTGTATTTTTTCCTACTCCTCCACTATTCTTTTCTGATTAATTTCGTTGCATGATCCAAGACAGGTAAATTCATTTTCCGGGACACGTTGAGCTTCATTGTCTCGGAGCTTTTCTGGTGGCTGCCACTGTTGATTCTGGATTTCAGGAGTTGCAGTGGTTTTACAATTGTACACACATATGAGTACCTCATCCAAGTGTTCAAAGCTCCATGTAAAAGGATGCATCAGTATGCTCCCCACAGCCTCTAAACGCCGGACCGACTTGCAATACTTATAGCAGTTTAGTGTTGGACCCAGTATTGTATTACACGGAGTATTATGTGCATAGCAGTGGAAGGTTGCTTACGTGACCACCCGGGACTTTGAATATTTTTCAATTATATTACTTTGTTTCTTTAAATATAAACTTGTTATTGGATTATTTGTTTGCAATGTAGAATTAATTGAAAACAGTGTTGTTGAACAAGGATGCTTTGTTTGTTTCATCAGGAAACTTGATACCTATTCGCGATTCTGATACCCCACCTGGTGGCCTACCATGAAATCTTAACGCGATCCAGTTTAAACTGTGGGAAAGAGATGGCGCTAGACGACTTGTATAGCTCTGTCTCCTTCCCACAGCCTACTACACTACACTGCTACGTAATAAAGCCTCTAGTATTAAAATCGATTGCAGCGCTCATAGTGGCAAAAAGTAGAAATTATGGCGGCTCTGTCTCAGAGTATATTCAGCTCTGTCATCACTCATCAGTCAATTTCGAATCAATCTGAAAATGTTATGGTAACCGCACGCGGCACGAATGATTTTAGTGCCTACATCATTAGTAGGATAGTCCATTTATTGAGGAAGACTTAAGCTATATAACATTACGCTACGACCTATATTGAGCCGAGCAGCGGGTGAAACCGCGGATAACAGCTAGTAACTTTTATATTTTTCCTAATGCGTATCTAAGCAATTTAACTAAGTAAGCCACTGAAATTGAAAAACAAGAAATCTATTACTTGAAGTACATCATCATCATATTTTCCCAACTATATTGTGGTCGGCTTCCAGTCAAACCAGATGCAGCTGAATATTAGTATTTTACAAGGAGCTGCTATCGGACCTCCACAATCCAGTAACTGGGCAATACGATACCCCGTGGTAAGACTGGTTGTCAGACTTATGAGCTTCTGATTAACAGTAACGACTGTCAAAGATCTACAAATGACAGCCGGGACCAACGGCTTTACGTGCTTTCCGAGGCACGGAGGAAACTCGCTATGTCAGATGGTCACCCATCCACAGACCAACCTCGGCAAGCGCGGCTTAACCTGGAAAATCGGCCTGTGCGGCTGTATTTTTTTAGCCACGAGCTCCTCCTATTACTGATGTACATAACGTAACGTAAAAACTTAGATACACAATATTTCACTTGCGCCGGGCCTGGGTCACATATGAACCTTCTTCTTTTCCGCAGATCAAGGGTAGTGACGCGGTCTCTGTGTAATTTTATTGTATTGTTGACTTTTCCTATATAAAATATAAATTTATCTTTTCCCTGTTTTCATAGACTGCTAGCGAAATCATAATATCATAGAAACCGACAGGTCAGGCTGGTTTAGAAGTCAAACAAGTTACCGAAGATCTACTTCCCGGCTCCCCTAACTATCTAACCATGAACACATTAACAAGTACCATGGAGTAAGTAACGTATGAAGTCCTCATGCATTCACGGGTTGAAAAACCAAAGAATATAACTTTAAGTAATACATTATTGTAACTGCGAATGTTTAGAACGATGTAATTCCCTTTGTGGGTTCGGTGATCTATTAGAATTAGACGATGTGAAAGGCTTAAAATAAAAAGGGACTGATTATATTCGTATTATATCACTTTACAACAACAATTCCATAAATAATTAAACATACGAAGTGAAAATTACTTTATTTTGATTAAACACATCACATTCACCGGTTTGACTGCACTCTAATTCCAGGTATAATGAAAGTATGACATGGCGATCGGATGAACCTGCTTTTTTGCTAGGTGCTAAAGTCATACTATGACGGCCCCCTCTAGAGGGCCAAAGCCTGCCGGAGTAGCGGGACTTATTCCATTACCGTGACCCTGGAACGTAAAGGGCTAATGAGGGGCACCGTGGATTTTAGTCAGTACAAGTCTGACAGTCCCTCCCGCCCTGCTCTGGATGGGAGGACTCATTTGATGATTTTACCAAGCTAAAAAAAAAGGTGGTAAGCTCATCAAATGTGTCTTCTCGCCCTGTTCGGAGCAATAGGTACCTACTGTACTGTCAGACTGGTACTGACTAAAATCTGCCGTGCTCCTTCAATATCCCTTTACGTTCTATGGTCTCGGTTTGCTACCCGATCGGATAGATCGTCACGTAACTGTGACATGTTTGATGAACACTCCAGTCGCTAGCTCATCCGTGTCAACTACCAACGTGTAGAGAAGGCACCAAACTTTTCTAATTAAGTTCCCCCAGAAGTTTTTTCGTTATCCAAACTTCCAACACTGTTGTTATGCTTCTAACGTTTGCTTTCGGCAACCGAATACTTGTGTACACATCTTTTACTTGATAGAAAAGTTAATGATATTCCTCTTGAATAAGAAAGAAATCATCTTATATGTTCTACTTATATTTGTGTTTTAACGTTACTCTTTGTACGTTAACATCTAAGTAGCTGTTTTTTTTGTATTTGGAGACCAAAGGCGTTATCATAAGTTTTCCATAATTTACCGCAGCTTACTTAAAGTATGTGCGGCGTTGATTGTATGGAAAATTGAAAAAGCGTCTCTACTGCACGAATAAGGAACAATTTCTTTTCTATCAAATTAAAAGTTCCCCTTTACTATGTTACAAAAACGGAAATCCTGTGCTAGGGCCAAACAAATGAAAATAATTATTTTAAATTAAAAACGTTACATTATTTCTGTAACGAATTCTAAATACTTACGTTTAATTTAATTAGGTTTTCTTTTTTATCATGGTAAAATCATCCCGCCCTGAATCCTCCCACTCAGGGCGGGACGGGGGGACTGTCAGACTTGTACTGACTAAAATCCACGGTGATCCTCTAATAACCCTTTTTTATGTATAATGGGTTTGCTCTTGACCTTAGTCTAGGTCAGGAGTGACTAAGACAAAGTCGACGGTGAAGCGAGCTTACCCAGAAGAAGCCTGTTCACTCTAACTTTGAAGAGATTATGGTTGTATGCGTTCGGAAACACAGACGCAGGCAGAGAGTTCCACTCCTTCGCTGTTCGCATTATAAAAGACGTTTGGAAACGCTTAGTGCGAATTGGTGGTAGCAATGAGGTAAGGATGGTAATTTGCCGTGCGTCGAGATGTGCGATGATAGAAGTTACGTTTCAGGGTCACGGATACCTGAAAAGACAATCCCGTGATCAGGTATTAGGTTTAAGATTGCTTTACGGTTGATTAGCAAAATCCGAACCTACCTACGAGTACATTAGACACTTTTATATCGTGTACTATATTCACATGCTGTACTTTTCTGTCTGATCAAAAAAACCAAGAACACGATATATCGCATTTTAGATAAAAATCTTTAGAAGTAAGCGGAAGAGTGCCTATCACTAGGTGATGTCATAATATAGCCCCCCGAGCGTTTGGCGAAACCCCAAGATGTATGAAACATTTTTCGGAGGAACTTCGAACTTTTCTATTTACTGCTTGATATAAAGATAAGCGTCCAAACCCTTTCTTTTGTTAATCCTTTATAATTATGTCATTCAATCGCACAATAATAGCTGGACCGACTTGGATAAGATGAAATACATTGTTCACAGCGTTTATTAATAAATAGCATAGGTACTTTGAATTCCGATAGTATGACTTGTAAAACAACATTCAATTGCTTATACGCCACACTAATGGGTAATGCCGTTAATTTTCGCGATAACAGACTTTCACTACTACAAAAAAGTTAAACATCTGTTGAACACTGTCTAATAAAACTTTCAACTGCAAATGGCATTTGACGTTGATATAAGGGTCGTTTTGAAGTTACATTTTTTTAGACAAGTGTTTAACAGATGTTTAACTTTCCACCGCCGTAAAACTTATACCGCCTTACCACAAAAAGATAAACATCTGTTGAACGTTTATCTAAAAAAGAATGTAACTGCAAAACGACCCTTCTATCAACGTGAACGCCTTCTATGAACGTCGGCAGTTATTTTAGACAAGTGTTCAACAGATTTTTATCTGATTTTTTTCCGCCTTTCTTGTGGTAAGAGGGATAGTGTTACGACGTTGTATGTTCGTACAAACATCCATAATTGCGTTAACATTAGCCATTGCGCTAACTGCGCCGCCAACCTTTTTAGTTGGAGTCTTATCCACCTCATCTCTGACTTTGACAACTTCCATGATCTAGTTCCCAGATGCCCCTAACCCAGTTCCCAGCTGCCCCTGACCTAATTAACAGAGTTATCCAGTACAAGTCAGCTCTGCCAGGTGACAGCACTCTGGAGCTTTCAATGTCATGATCACTATCGTTTATCTCGGAGTTAAGCGAGAAAAGTAGATCATTAGTATCTGTTTTCTAGCAGATGGTCTGTTGAAATGAACATTATAATGTTCTGAGAATTGTTTTTCATTAACATCGACCGGGGAAGTTTGGGGGAGCACTGGGCCCTTATCATGAGCTTTCACTAATTGTGACGTAAAGTAAACTGGAACTTTGACATTTAAAATTAGTTCCTTCTTCGTACACCAGAGGCGCTGTTCCATTTTTACATACAAGAAACGCTGTAAATACTGGAAAAACGCTGTAAAGTAAAATAGTGAAAACTCGGGTCGCTTGTCCAAGGAGACGGCGATGTAGACCGGGACATAACACACCGGATCAACTCGGGATGGATGAAATGGCGACAGGTCACCGGAACAACTTGCGACCCACGGATGCCCCTCAAGTTAAAGGGGAAAATATACAAATCCGTGATTAGACCTGTAGTATTGTATGGATCAGAATGCTGGGCTGTGAAAAAGATGGATGAGAAACGATTGCATGTAGCGGAGATGAGGATGTTGAGATGGATGTGTGGAGTGACAAGAATGGATAAAGTAAGGAATGAGTTTATAAGGGGAAGTTTGAAAGTGGCGCCTGTTACAGAAAAAATGAAAGGGAATCGTCTATCTTGGTATGGACATGTGATGAGGAGGGATGACACCCATGTGACTAAGAAAGTGATGAGTATGAATGTTGATGGATGGAGAGGACGAGGAAGGCCAAAGAAAAGATGGATGGATTGTCTAAGGAATGATATGAAAGAAAAAGGAGTAAATGATACTGTGACGTCTGATAGGGGAGAATGGAAGAAGAAAACGTGTTGCGCCGACCCCAAATAGAATGGGATAAGAGCAGGAAGAATAAGAAGAATTGATGTGATCTATCGATCTATGAATGATTCAGACGTGGCTGCCAAAAAATCAAAATGGCTGATAGCACCTGGTACACTCCCCATACAAAAATGTTCAAACCCCTTTGTTGCGTGCGGGAATCGTTCCCACAACACGCAGTATAACAACCAATCGCTTAGTCATTGTGCTAACCACGTCGTCTGATATTGTACTTACAACCCTTTCTCTCAGGAGGTTGGCAAGAACACGTTTCGCGTCCAAAGACCCGATGAGAGTAATTCGCCAGTGTGGAAACGAGGTGGCGCTAGACGACTTGTATAGTTCGGTCTCCTTCCCGCACTGGAATTATTTTCGCTTTAAGACGTCATGGTAGGCCACCTATTTACAGCCAACTTTCACCTCTAAAATCAACACCAAAGTCTTCGTAGCTCCTTGAGCCCGCCATAGTCAATACAAAGAGGTAGTAAGTAGATTTGCGGAGCCCCCACAAACGCGAGCCCGGGGCTCCGGCCGCACTCATTCAATTACTGCATTTTGTACGCATTCGATAAAATATAAGTAGCTCTTTGTGGAGGAGCTTCTTAGATAAATGTAGTATCTTCTAAGAAATATATAAGTCTATGAGTATCAACGCGCTTATATCTGTCGTAAAATAGAATTGGATTGTGTTCCGGTTTGGAGCTGGGTACAGTTGTAAGGCACATTTGTACCAGTTATATTATGAATACGAATAGGTACTAGATATCATTAATTTTTAGATCTTCAACAGTCGTTAGGCCCGCTTTGCCATATGGTCTCAGTAGCCAAACAATCCTACCAAAGATTGGGCTTTGTTTTACGCAATTGCCCTGATTTTCGTACCGCCCATGCGATCAAAATAGTTTTTAATGCACTGGTACGTAGCAAGCTGGAAACCAACTCTTGCGTGTGGAATCCACATGAAACTACTTACGCACTTTTATTAGAAAAACTACAAAAGGCTTTCCTTAGGTACCTATACTACACACATCAAAAGTGTCTAGGGATCAACATATATTTTTGCAATAACTTTTCTCCTGATTGATATTAATTAAAATTTTCTTTAAGGATTCATCAAATAAAGTGTTTTCGTTTGTCACAGTAACGATAAACCAAGTCACCTTTGCATTAATAAAGAAATTTGCCATTTTCCTAATAAAGGGATTTTTGACATTTGAACCACTAACACAAAAGTTCGAAAAAAAGACTGAAATAACAGTTTTCTTTAAAATTTTATTGGGTAACTTTAACAATTAATAATCCGTGTTTCTACCGCGAACACTAACAACACAAGAACATCGGTTTGGCATACTCAAAATGAGTTCATCCAAATCACGCTGTGGAATGGCCGCCCATGTTCGTTACAACAACAAAAAAGGTCTTCTTGCGACTGGATACCCTCCATATTCGGCAGAGCTCTTCTCTGTAGCATATCCCATGCATGCTCAATCGGATTCAAGTCTGGCGACTGAGCAGGCCAGGGCAGGACATTGATGTTAGCTGCGGCGAGAGTCTGTCTTACAACTCTTGCGGTGTGCGGTCGTGCATTATCATGCATTAACTGAAATAAGGGACCGATTTGCACTTGTAGAGGAACGATGACGTCTGATACAATCGTCTCAGCATAAATTTGAGCGTTGAGGTGGCCTCTGATCCAAATCAACTCAGTTCTTCCGCCGATCCAAATACCCGCCCATACCGTGATGGTTCCACCACTATAAGGATGGACTTCCTGGCAGGATTTTAATCGCTGTTGGCGTCCAGGGGTTCTCCAGTGTCGTATACGTCTTGTATCCGGTCTCATACCGAAACGAGACTCATCAGAAAAGCACACGAAACGCCATTGTTCTTCTGCCCAATTTCTGTGTTCAAGAGCCCATTGATATCGAATCCTACGATTGTGCATTGCTATAGGTGGTACCCGTAGCGGTCTTCGGGAATGAAGGTTCACTTCATGCAAGCGGTTTCTGACTGTTTGGTCGCTAATTAAGTTCCCTGAAGAGTGATGAAGCCTCACGGCTAACATCATGGCGGTTACTGTTGGAGCTCTTCGAGTTAAGATTTGAATGTATCGGTCTTGTCTCCGTGTGGTGCAGCGATACCGTCCTCCATGGCGCTCAGCCACGGTACCAGTGCTTCGGTAACGTGTCCAAAGTCGACTGATAACACTCTGACTTGTATTCAGAGCTAAAGCCACAGTACGTTGCCGGGAACCAGCTTCTATCATTCCCACGGCTCTGAGCATTTCTTCCCTGCTTAAATGACGTCGCCGCTCCATAATAACGTTGGTTTTAATCAGTGGTAGGGAAACAGTAGCACTAATAATGTCTTCAATGCGTTGTATGTTTTTATAGGGAAAATATTGGCAGCTGATTTTCATCTTTTACTCGAATTTGATTCACAGTTCCTGATTCAAATTATGAAATGC
The DNA here is from genome assembly GCA_950005045.1 of Agrotis exclamationis. Lineage (NCBI taxonomy): Eukaryota > Metazoa > Arthropoda > Insecta > Lepidoptera > Noctuidae > Agrotis > Agrotis exclamationis. The sequence continues at coordinate 14,560,348 of OX465429.1, read as the reverse complement.
ACCAAAAAGGATCCATATAAATTTATAAAATCATAAATTTATTACAAAGCCACATCTCAATCTCAAGAAATCCGCATAAAAATGCTTGATCCCTAGACACTTTTGATGTGTGTATAAGCAGAAACACGGATACTATCCTTACCTCTATCCGACAAAATTCCTACGGGGTTGCCTCGGATATAACTCGCTAGAGGTAAGGCGAGCACGAGATCAGCTCACAATAGCCTGTAAGACGCTCCGTGGTACTATCGACGCTCCTGATCTGCTTGATGTGCTGGCGCGCTTTTATGTCCCAGATAACTACTGCCGGGGCAAAAAGCACAGGCTATTTGCTGTGCCTGCATGTCGTACTCTGGCCTCATTTGGTGGATCCAAAGCGGAGAGGAGAGGAGAGGAGATGTGTTTGAATAACCAATCAGAAATCCACATCTTCTCTCCGCTTAGTTTCGGTGGAAATCTGATTGGTTATTCAAACACATCTCCTATCCTTTGCGCTTTGGTGGATACCGGGCCTAATAATGTTAGAAACTCGAAATTTTAACAACCAGTATTACCAAGGGAACTCAATAGTTTTACCCAATTACTGGGTAGTGGAGGTCAGATAGGAAGTCGTTCCATAAAAATATTGAAATTCTGGAAGCCCAAGGTAGTTGATGATATTAATAAAATAGGTACTAACGTACGGGTAATGCTGTCAGATCTTGGACTTTAATATTGAACTCACTATGTTAAAAACGAAAATAGTTCTGTCAAAAATTACCAAAACCGAGATTCGATCAGACTAGAGGTCGCAAACTAAGTAACCATACATTTTAGTAACTACACCAACAAATCTCATGAAAGCACCAACAGATTAACCAAGACGCCGGTTCCGCTACATCCAATCAGCTGTGAACATTTTTATGTCGGCGTTAATTGGGCTTCTAGCCCAGAAAACGATAAAAGTTATTAATTGGTTCCAGCCACCCCCGGGCCGGAAGTTGTAAATAAACGGCCACTATTTCCGGTCAATCGACACGCATCGCGCACACGCCTTTTTGCCGGAAACTTTCGGAAGATCTATGAGTTCTATTTTGGGGATCCGTTTTTAAAATTGTTACTAGGAAGCCTTTTATATTTTATGGTTCTTGTGTTATGGAAGGAATTTTGCATAACATCACTATGTAATCCTTGAATTCATACAGTTATTCATATTTTTTTGTGGGCACTAGCACATTATGTTGTGTGACTGAGTAAAGGTAAACAATGGGCAACAGTTACAGTTGGTTTGCTGTCATATATTAAACAGTTCCCTCGTATTCTCCAAGATCCCGTCATCAGATCCTAACCTGATTACCATAGGACCATCTGTGAATTTATACCCTTTCAAACAAGAGAAGAATTTTCCAAATCGGTCCAAACGTCATCACGAAAGCATACATACAAAAATATTCATACGAATTGAGAACCTCCTCCTTTTTTGAAGTCGGTGAGGTAAATTCGAGCTGCATTTCGATACCCACATATTGACAGAATTTACTTAAAAGCAATATAAATTCCATTTATCAGTCGAAATATCCTCTACCAAATCCTTATTGACAGTTGCGAGTAATTAGTGTAAATAACATAGAATTACACTTATTTCTTCTAAATTAGGTTATACTAAGAGCTTTCCATTGTTTTCCGAATTCGGAATTCTATTTATAATTTATTTTGGACAGTGGGCAACCAATCTTACCTAATGTACCTACTATCGAGCAAATTGAAACCTAGACACATCTATCTTCTTCTATACTTATAATAAATCTGTAGAGAGAAATATATTTCCAAAATAACTATCAGGTGGTGATTAGGGATCGATACTGATGCCAAAAATGCAATGAATTGGGTATCACACTTTTCAGATCTTCGATTTTGACGACCCCGTTGTCGCTGGCATAAGCAACAGAATCCGCGTACGAAGTCGCGGGCAGAAGCTAGTGGGTAAATAAAAACTTCCGTGGTACTACTGAATCGCTTGGTAGTAGGTACGAGTACTACTAGCAGTAATTCCGGTATTACCACGGACAATAAATGGCCGAAAAACTATTCATTACTGATCTTGTTTGCAGCGTTTTGACTTTCTATTTCTTTATCCTTTGTTCGGTCTGATACGTCATGAATAAGCGGACTCTAAGGAGCTATTATTTGTCAAATCGTAATATCGACACCTGCATGCAAGAACATCGTAACTCACTTTTAGCAACTTTACAATGTTAATTCACTTTTGATGTTTTTACGTGCAAAAAAAATCATTATTAAAAGGACTAAAGCCACCGGAGCGAGTGCAAAAAAATTTTTTTTTGTAGTAGAGTAAGAATAATGATTGTAACTCAAAATCGCCAAAAAGTGTGTTACGATGTTCTTGCATGCAGGTGATAGGTCGATATCACTTATTCTTATTTCGGCAGTATCAAAACGCCCGTAACTAAGGCCGAAACCACGAGTTTCGTGCTTAGAGATTAGACCCCCTGAAACGATGAAAAAACCAACAAACTCGAACCACTTTTCCGACAAAAATATAATTAGCTACCTGACTTTTAGAGGCGCAGGACTGAAGAGGAACACTTTCTTTGATCTGGTTGTAAGAGCGAGCTGTGTCAGCTAGAGGAGTCGGAAATCACTGTAATGGATGGCATGGCACAGGGTTGGCACGCAAAGGCTTTGTTCAACCGAAAAATAAAGTTTTATTTTTTGTCAAAGGAATCTTTTGAGAATTTAATAAGTTAAAGGCTCGAACAGACACACGCGATTAATCGCGCTGCGACAACGAGCCAAGCTAATTTCCACTCTAAATGTACTGCGAATGGACCGCGACAAGTCGCCCCGCGCGATTAATCGTGTGTGTCTGCTCGAGGCTTAACTCTAACGGAAAGTTTCGTCCAAAAATGTCTAAAAATTAAATAGTCAAAGATGTGAGAAAAACCACCAATTCTTATAGTTGAAATGATAATCTGGCGGCTTATCCATGCTGATTCGTAATCATAATTTGTTCTCTTCATATCTTTATTTGTTAATTTCTTTGTTAAACTTGATGGAAAGTTAAATCATTTTGTTTCTAAAACATTAAAATTACATAATTAGGTAACAGCAGGCAACTTTCATGACATATTTTTTATGTTATTGGGTTTTCAAGACACCATTTGTTACCCTGCAACAAACTGACATTATTTTCAATTTAAATAACCTACCTTTTATTTTTTTCTTTTTTAGCGTGTTAAAATCATCAAATGAGTCCTGGGAACGTAGTATTAGTAGTAGTTTATTAGTCCTGCGACCCCAGCTGGCTTTGGCCCTCTAATGGGGGTCCCATCATTGTGCTGACAGCTCTTTGAGCCACGCGTTGAACACAACGCGCCGTCGAGCGATAAGTGAGTTTAGTTAACAAACCAAGATGGCCAACCCTACGCTTTTCCCGCGCCTGCGGCTAATAGATAACCATTACTGGCCACTTGTCCCAGTAGAGCACGCAACTCCAGATAAACGACGATATCTTACACATTTTGCCAAACGCGCACACTTGGAACAAGCGCCTTTGTCGCAAAACGTACGAGTTGGCGTTAGGTAGGTCTGTACGATATGGGTTAACTGCTTGAAGTACTTGGTCTTTATACTTATAATAATGTGAAGGTATTATTATTAAATGAAATGATAATACTAAACATGAAATCTAGTCTCAGCACGTTGTTTCAACTTAAAATTAAATTCCTATTAATTTTTAGTAAGTTGTCAAAAAATGTGTAGGGCTATTGATCTCACAACTGGCTCAAGTTGGTTCTTTAGCTTACTTCCTCAAGCCCCCGTCACCTCCTTCATGTAAGATTTCTTTAACTCTAGAACTCAAGAAAAGATGCCCCGCCCAGCGAGGCTTCATCCACATAGGATAATTTACCGTTCTCGAAACTGTAATCATCTATCTGAGTAAAGACCTTTTGGGACAACGTACTTACGTCGGTATGGTGAACTTTTGCAGCTGTAAAGTATTTCTCAACCATGACCTAGGATAGTCGTATATTTTTTAAATCAAAATTACTTACAACTTAAATGATATTTTGTGGTCGTATGTCGACCACTGTACGACTTCTGTTATGTGTATCAAAAGGATTAACTTTAACACAACTGTTAATACCATAACCAGCAAACCGAGCAAGCGAACCAGTTATCGTCCCGTTCGCTCTTACTACGGAAATGAGATTTTTGTCTACCCTCCGTCGTGGAACGAAACCATTTAACATACTCTAACAACCTATTATTACACAGGCTGAACATTTTTAATTTGCAGACATCTTTACTGTGTGTGTTTTCAGTGGAAACAGGGCTCAAATTGTATGTCAATCAGTGTAAAAGGCACTTACGTGCTTTTAAAGGGGAGATGTCAAATTCTAATGTTTTCTCTCCATTTCCTATACGTGTTTTTTTTTTTTGAGTGTGCAAGCTCGCGTTTAATAAATTAAGGATTTTTATCCAGTAATCTTCTTTATGAGCATGGTGGTGGCCCAGTGGTATCGGCCCCAACTTACGAGTTGTAGGTCGTGGGTTAGAACCCAGCATTACTTTGTTTAATTTTTTGATCACCACTGCTCTCAAAATGGTGAAGGAATACATCTTGAGGAAACCGGCATGTTCTAGAACCAAAAATTTGAAGACATGTGAAACGTACTACCCCCTTCGGCCCGCGTGGTGATCGTAGCCCAGTCTTACAGAGAGGAGGCATGCTTCCCAACAGTGGGAGCATTTGTAGGCAAGATTTTACTTAGTTTGTACTTCAACTGTAACAGGCAGGAGGTTTATGTTTATTTAAGACGCGGACTGACTACGATTTAAATCGCTTATGACCGCGTAAACTATTGTCACCACTATGGAGCGTCAATAAGATTGAAAATTGAAAAAATGACATTTGTGTTGAAATGTGACGTAAGCTGCGAATGGGCATTTATTTTACTGCTTTTCTTTAGATTATTTAAAATATAGACATAAAATTAAATAATGGTTCGGTTAAAGTTTAAAAAAAATGGAAAACCTACTAAATTCTTAAAAAAAAACTGTTGTTATCGCTGGAAATACAGAGATCTTCGACGTCAAAGTTTATTTTTGTGCTACAACTTCCCAATTTTTATTGGGAATATCAAACTCTTATTTATTATTCTGTTCGGTTTAAATTCTTCTTTATACCCTTCTCTGTTCACTGTATTTTTCGCGTTGCTTATTTTTATTACATTACGTCATACTCGACGTTCTAAGAAACCAATTTTTGGGAATATGAGATAAGACCGCGCCCTTTTTAACCATGATGATCCAAAAACCAAATTGTTCAGTTCAAGAAAACTTTATTAAATAAAAAATAAACGTCAAAGTCTTACAAGCAGTTCTCACCAACATTAATTAAAACATCTTGCTATAGAAGTACATAACTGTCGATATAACTTTACAATAATATCGGAAGGTTGAAGCGGGTGTGAGGCAGGGTGGCGGAGGGGGTATGACGCTCATTTCTCAGGTTCGACTTCAGTATTGATATTGCACCGTATTACGCGCCAAAAGCTTGTGGCGGCCATAGATTTAATAACGTGTAGATAAGTCTAGTTTTTATTCAGAGCGTTCTACAGTCTTACTACAAAAGTTAATACTTTTAAACACTTGTCTAAAAAAACAGTTAACGTCACAACGGCATTTGGCGTTGATATAAGGGTTGTTTTGCAGTTATAGACCAAGATCCCAGAGCCCCCAGACTCATGTGTAATGCCCCCAGGCAGTGTCGCGGCCGGGCCGTGCCCCAGGCGGGACACGTCCACCGTGCGCCGACCGTCCCAGTCATTCACGCTACACCGTGTCGCGACCGGGCCGTGCCCCGGCCGGGGCACGTTCACCATCTGCCGGCAGTCATTCATGTTACCTCTGCGGGTGGCCGAGGGCAGAATTATGGTCATGTTACAACGTGCTGGGGTCGGACCATGCCGGAGCCGGGAAACAATACCCACCGACATTTCACTTCATACAAAAAGTATACCATAATGTTTGGCACTGCAGCACGGTGTAGCGGGAATCACCCATGCACCACTAAGGTAGTTGCAGCGAAAAAGTTTGCAAAAACAGACCGCTGACGCTTTTGGAAAGTCTAATATCGTTGTAAGCCGCTGTTGATCGGCGGGTAATATTTGTTTAATCTGCGCGCAGCGGCGACATCCAGCCACAGACTATTGCCGCATAATCTAAACGCTATATTTAACATCTAGCCCGACACCGGTTTATATCACAAATATTAAACGGAAACAGTTGCCAGATTTACACTGAACTTTGTTTGTATTGACTGTCTTTGGAAGTGTTTTGAAGAAGTGCATTATACTCGTACTATCAAAATTAGATCTTGAAAGAGGATGTTTACCGTGCTAGTTAATTGTTTGGGATTTGTACTACGGGCTAATTTTGCGATATTTTATTGGGGATATTTTTTCTGTGGTTCTATTTCAGTAATTGAACACATTTTCATTAATTTTTATTATTATTATGCATCTATCATCCGAACGAGCTGTGGGCCCGCAAAGCTCAGGACTGGTGCCCTGAAACGACGAGGCGGGGTCGAGGCAGACCGCGAAGGAGAAGGCGGGACGAACTGGATGCCTTTCTTGAGAATTGGAAGGAAATGGCGCACAATCGAGACCGTTGGAAGAAATGGAGGGAGGCCTTTGCCCAGCAGTGGGACAGTACAGGCTATTAAAAAATTAAAAATATGCATCTCCCGCACTGGACGGAATGAAAGAAATTTTATTTGCTCAAAAATCATCTGCGTTTACAGTTTCAATTTTATGCCAGTCCGGAAACCTCGGCCAACATCAGTGAATCGTAGGCGCATTCGGGAAAACAAGTATCATGTGTCACAAGCACGTGGAAAATAAAAACTGTTTCAAAATAAACCTCTTTAATAAATTATAACTTCGGTATTTCTTGATAAAATAATAAAATAACAATCCCACCAAAAACATTTCATGTAAAATGTTGCCAAGACGATCACATAATGTTTAGCCTGTGAAAAAGATATCAGATCTCATGTTAAGCCAAGCTTCTGAATCTACACGGCCTAACTCTACCGACCCTAACTTCACAAATTCTACATATCAGTAAAAACGTATGGCTTCGCCGTTTCGCTACCGTCGTGAAGGTGATGCGAATATTGAGTTTCTGAAGCAACGAAACAGGCAAGCCATAGTGTGTGTCCACACTGGAAGCCTAGCGCGACGGCGGCGGCGGGCGCGGTGGCGGGCGCGGCGGCGGGCGCGATCTGTGTCCACACTGCCGGATCAAGCGTTTGTTTTTGTAGTGGCGAATTCAGGTGTTACAAACCGGTGGTACAAATTAGTTTCTATAAATCTTGTTTAAAGAAATTCATTTTAAAATGTTTTATAGGTTGTTTAGGATTGCATACAAGTAAATTATTAATCATTCTACATTTTTCTACTCAAGTACGTTAAAAATAATTTAAATATGTACATAAACATCCAACGGTAGTACTTTAGTGCATGTTCTGGTAACTAGATGGCGCTACTAAAAGACCGAAAATGTTTGATACACCTGCCACCCGCCCGTTGTATCGGTTGTTGCCTAGCAACGCCTAGGCTCGCAAAATCGCTTGTAGCCATCGCGCTAGGCCCCCGCCTTAGTCACTTCAATGTGGCCACGAGCGGCGATTTCATACATTCAATATTTCCGCGCCCGCCGCCGCCACCGCCCTAGGCTCGCAGTGTGTTTGAGCACATACATTTTTACTGATATGTAGAATTTATGAAGTTAGGGTCGGTAGAGTTAGGCCGTGTAGATCCCATCTTTTTTTACATTTGTTGAATGGTGACGTCTATGGTTAATTATACTAACAGCTGAACGGTTAAACTTCAGACAGACATGCAAAAAAATTAAAAATCCTGTTCAGAGTCAAAAAATTTGAAGACTAAAAATTTTGCACACGTAAAAAGTATTAGATATGAGTGCACACTTCCCAGGGGAAATTAGTGAAACCAGTTAGCTAGGTCACTCGAAGATCTCCAACATACACAGGTAGACTGGAAAAAGTGGAAATAAAATTTTTAATTCCACTCATTTAATGAATTTTTTCATGAATGAAAAATACGCTATGTACTCGTATATTTAGGGAGGCTGAAGTAATTTCACTTGTAGGTGATTGTAGTGTATCCCCTAATTCAAGTACTGGTTTGCCTAGGAAAATGCTAATTGTGTCATTTTTTTTTATCTTATTCTATCAAAGTTTTTCATCCAAAAATCAGTTAGATTGTCTTCTCTATCAATAACGAGGTAAAGTATCTAATCTTACTAATGTTTTAAATGCAAAGGTTTTTGTAAGCGATTGGATTTTTGTTTCTCTCACGCAAAAACTACTTTTGATTTGGATGAAGTTTAGTACACAAAATATAGTTTATAACCTGGATTAAGACATAGGATAGGACTTTCAGTAGTGCAGGAGCAGAAAATGTTGTCCAATAACTTCTTAGACTTTTTTTTTTATCGTCGTAAAATCATCAAATGAGTCCTCCCACCCCGGGCAGGGCGGGAGGGACTGTCAGACTTGTACTGACTAAAATCCACGGTGTCCTTCAATAGCCCTTTATGTCCCGGGGTCACGGTAATGAGATAAGTCCCGCGACCCCAGCAGGCTTTGGCCCTCTAGAGAGGGGGCCCCGTCATTATGCTGACGCTCTTTGAGGCGCGCGTGGAACACAACGCGCCGTCGACCCGGGCATGGTCCATGGTCTGGCTGCGAGTTGCCCTTTACTCGCCGCCCGCATGCCCGCGCCTACGGCGGCCGGAGATCGTCTTGCGACGTCCGTCGCCGTGGGCGTCCACCACCGCGGGTGGGGCGGAGGGAGGACATTGTCCTCTCTCTCACGCGGCCCGCCTCCTCCTTCGCGCGCATGACTGCTTCGCAGAAGGAGGCGACCGCTTCCCACTCCGTCTCGCCCCGCAGCATGGCCGCAACAAATGCCGGGCGCGAGAGGTCTCCGCCTATCGCCGCCGTGAGGACACGTCGGTGCTCTGCCCAAGCGGGGCAGTCTTGCACCATATGCTCTACTGTGTCCTCCGGGCGATCTTCGCAGTGGTGACACCCAGGCGTTTCCTCCTTTCTCCTTAGACACAGGTACCTCCCGAAACTTCCGTGTGAGGACCTGCGTCATGCGGTAGGTCAGGACGCCGTGACTCCTATCCAGCCACTCCTCAAAGAGGGGTCTTACCGCCGCGATTGCGGCGTGCCCGAACTTCTTAGACTTAGTATCCTTTTCCGCGTATGAAGTATCATTAAAAATCAGTTCAAAAACGGTTCAGTCATTTAGAAAAATGGAAACTTCATTAGTATGAATGGGGATGGCAACTGGGAAACGAATGGCGCTAGTATGTAGCGATGCTAGTTCCAAGCATCGTCATTGGTTCAAAACTTATAGGTACTTCAAAATAGTACTACCTCATTGGTCGGATTAGGACTTAGCTATGGTCACGCCATCTACATTTTCTTTGACTGGCCTTCCCCATTACCGTACATCGTACTACACCTGTACGCCAAGTCAAATGGTTTAGCTAGCTTTTTGATGACACGTAGCTACAACAAAACCACAATCTTTCACTAAAATAATCCCATACAATATTCAATTGACAGGCCTGTTGGTCTAGTGGTTAGTGACCCTGACTGCTATGCCGGAGGTCGTGGGTTCGATTCCCACCCAGGACAAATGTTTGTGTGATGAGCACGATCATTTGTTCTGTGTCTGGGTGTAATTTATCTATAATATGTATGTATTTAGAAATATATAAGTATGTTTATCAGTTGTCTAGTACCCATAACACAAGCTCTGCTTAGCTTGGGACTAGATGGCGTTGTGTGATAGTTGTGAAATATTATTATTATTATTATTATTATTATTATTATTCCTAAAAATTAAATCAGCAAAATTGCGTCGCATTTCACTCAGAAATAAGGCAAACATTTTTCTCTCTGCTCGCGTATATGGACCAACAATATAATGTTATTAGAGAAAAACCGGCCAAGTGCGAGTTGGACTCGCCCATGAAGGGTTCCGTAGTAGCAAGCATAGATTAGGGAAATAATTATATTGAGATTAGTAAGTAATATACACAAACAATAAAAATAACTTTGTTTTTCATAGTGTTTGTATGAATGGCAAAGTTATATTTGCGGTTTTTGAAAATAAACTATATCTCAAAAACTGCTAACTGTATCTCATCCAAAACCAATTTTCGTTGGAAGTTTTTGTTGAGGTCTACATTATATTTTTTTTGGTTTTATCATTCTCTTATTTTAGAAGTTACAGGGGGGGGAGACACACATTTTACCACTTTGGAAGTTTCTCTCGTGCAAACTGTTCAGTTTAGAAAAAAATTATAATAGTAACCTCAATATAATTTTTAAAGACCTATCCATAGATACCCCACACGTATGGGTTTTAAAAATTTTTGCGTTTCAATTCTAAGTATGGGGGGCACCCCCATAATTTGTTTTGTTTTTATTTTTGTGTGTAAATCCTAATGCGGTTCACATATTAAATCAACCTACCAAGTTTCAACAGGATAGCTCTTATACTTTCGACAAAAAGTGGCTGTGACATACGGACGGACAGACAGACAGACAGACAGACAGACATGACGAATCTATAAGGGTTCCGTTTTTGCCATTTGGCTACGGAACCCTAAAAATCTGAACCGTCTCCGAGCATGAACATGGCTTACAAGTCGACATTATTAAATTGGCAGCGGCATGTAGACACTCGCAGTCGCATCTTTATTCAGAAGCTGAAGAATAATATCTCGGAATTACCTACACATTCATGATTTTGTCAGATTTTCTGGCGCTTACGTTGTAATTTTTCCAGATTTTTCTTGTGAAAATACGGTAGCTTTTGAAACGTTTTATTTATTTATTGTTGTTTAGCAACTTGCACTAACAATACATAATTTAATTTTTGGTAAGTAGGTAATACCAATTTATAAACAAGATAATTAAAATTAAATATTCAATTATTTAAAAATCTAGGTAGTTGTTTTGTTGCACAAGTGTTTCGCCTGTATCTTCGGTGCTATTATACAAACGTGTAAATTCATATCTACTCCTAGAAAAACTACTGGTAAGTCACACATTTTTTTTTGTTGCGTTCGGGCATCGTACCTGCGACACGCAGCGCTACATTCAATATCTCAGCCAGTGTTTGTTTCGTGATTACTTTTATTTCAAAATGATATTTTTAAGAATTTTAGAGAAATATGTAGTGCCTATTATAAAACTCAATCGACAACCTAAACAACCAAAAAAAAACTCAGTTCATGTTTTTGTTTTTTAGTTATGCAACCGTTATTTCAACTTCACATTCAACCCTCCTCAGCCCGCGTCGCGATATCTTCATCCCATTTAATAAATTTATGTATTACCAAGTTCAGTTCAGTTCCGTTTTATATCGCAGTTTAGTCATTCAACTCCCCGGTTACACATTTGTTTATCACTTTATCCGACTGTTTGTTGATGTCGTAAAAATTCAATCTGGAAATTGCCCGGGTTAGGCTGCGTTCGAATTGGAGAAATGACGTGTGTGGAGTGAATTTGGGTTACGGAAACAAAAACATCCTGTATTTTACTTGAAACTTCCCCAAGTTAGCCTAAAGTAATTTTTAGGAAACAGCTGTGATGTTACCTACAAGAATGACTTGATTAACACATTGATAATAATATGTTTTGAGCTGCCATGCCAAATTGAGAGCTTCGTGCTTTATTTTTATAAAATGGATTCAAGCTGTATTTATTCTAAAGTTTCGAATAACCAAACCGTCTCCTGGATACCCATCTATATTTGTACCAAATTTCATCAAAATAATTATGTTCAGCGATTTAGTGGTAAAAGCGTAATAAAACAATCTTTTTCATTATAAGATTAGGAATAACTGACACTGATACTGCTAGCTTGCATCACCCCACTGCTGGGAAGAGGCCTCTCCATAACGACTTACAGTTTCTTCGATCCAGGGCTCAAGTGAACCACATATCGTGATCAGTACGTTAAATAAAATTATATAGAATTAAAAGTATTTAGTAGTTTAATCATGATCATCAGTCCATAAATATTCCCACTGCTGGGACACAGGCCTCCTTTCTGTGTGAGGGAGCGGGCGATAATCCACCACGCAGGCCCATGTGCAGGTTGATATCTAGATGTCATATGTCTTCTAATTTTTGGTTCTAGGACATGCTGGTTTCCTCACGATGTTTTCCTTCACCGTTTTGAGAGTATAGTGATGAAACAAATTACACAAATAAATGCGCCTGCTGGTTTTGAGCCACCACTGCTCATAGTTAGTAGTAAGCCAAAGCATGAAAAAAAATAGTACCTAATGAAATATGAATGTTTACTTTTATTTCCTGTTTACTAATGTGAACGGAGCCTTACACAGTAAAAGCATCGGAACGATGCTCGCAGTCACTGTAAGTTGTAAATGAAAAATGTATCAACACGATATTGTTTTATTAATTTTGGCGTTACGGCGGCCATTGTAGTTGCAATTCCAGATTAGATAAAATCTTTTTATTTCTTTCCTGTATTAATAAAATTACATTAGGTACTTACAACGTCCGTTAATTTCATTATAGCGACCTTATTAATAATGTTATTGAAATTCAAAGTGAGTTTTCTTCTTTTTAACACAAGACACAATTTATTGAATGAATTGTGATCAGGATTCGAAGATAATATATAATTTATGATTTTGATCAATTTTTTGGCTAAATGCACAATAAGTTTGCATCAAAGCATCGTCCTGGCGCTTAAACCATTTTTCTTTGAATTGGCGCAACACTTTTTTAAATAATAAGTACTGTACCACCCGAAGTATTTAATTTACATTTAATACCATTAAATATTTAATACACTCGTGCTCAGATCAATACAGAAAAAAACACAAACAAGAAAAACCAAAAGAAAGCAAAACTCTATATTGCGTTGTTTTCAATCAAACCCATTCGGTATCGGCGTCGGGTTCCGTATGGTTCTCCCTCACTTCTGCACCCCAATAAACACTGACAAAGGGTTACGAGCTACGTAACCCAACTCGATAGAACGTATTTCGTATCGAGAGTAAGAACACGACGTTTCACAAGTAGGGTTACCTGGCTTCATGAAATTAGGAGAGTCCTGACAATTTTTAATAAAAAAATCAGCGGGTGCCCAATGTGGAATCACATTGATTTCCACATAAGGCTCCTGTCAACATTTTTCGCAGGTGCCAGAAATGCCAAAGTGGAATAACTATCCGAACGCTAGTTTTTACTGTCAAGTGATTATAGTGCGACTGCCGAATGTCCGAAAAGTATTTAGGTATTTGGAAATTCAACATTTTAATCTTTTTTCAGCACGATTTTTACCTTTTAAATTAAAAAATCTCATGTCAAATATTCCGTAGAGTTATCAAAATTCTAAGTTCTGCAATTGAGACTTAGAAACCAAGGTTTCTAAGTTCTTTCGGAATTGTCTGGATTTTTGACAGGTCAAAAATCCAGACGATTCCAAAAGGACAAAAAAACATGGACTTGTCCGAATATATTCGGAGAAATGGTAAACCCTACTCTCAAGTATTTATCGTTTGTGAAAAGACCTCCAGTTTTAAGGGTCAACCATTTGTTTTTGTTTTTTTTTTCTTAAATTAAAATGAGAGAATTTATTATTATCGAATTTGGTTTTGACGTTCTCGATAATTGAGCAGCTCGCTTGATTATCGAAAAATCGATGCAATAAATTAAAATTAAGTATTTAATAAAAAATACCTTTTTTTTTAGCGTGGTAAAATCATCAAATGAGTCCTCCCGACCCGGGCAGGGCGGGAGGGACTGTCAGACTTGTACTGACTAAAATCCACGGTGTCCTTCAGTAGCCCTTTATGTTCCGGGGTCACGGTAATGAGATAAGTCCCGCGACCCCGGCAGGCTTTGGCCCTCTAGAGAGGGGGCCCCGTCATTATGCTGACGCTCTTTGAGGCGCGCGTGGAACACAACGCGCCGTCGACCCGGGCCCATTAGAGTCCTTAGCAATTACTGAGAAATTCGTGACAAAAATACCCAAAAACCCCTATTTTTAGGGTAGTAAAACACTAAATGATTCCTCCGCCCTGGTTGGTGGAGGGACTGCCGGACGCCTGACTAAAAATCATAACAGCGTACCTACTTGAAGTATTTACTGCGTTTAATAATGTGGGAAGTAGTGCACCAAGGAGGAATTAATATATCCCATCAAATTAACATCTAAGTTCCAGTTTAGGCCTCCCCCCGCCCTGAGTGGGGCGGGAGGGACTGTCAGACTCTTACTGACTAAAATCCACCCGTGTTCCTTCGGATGCCCTTTACGTTCCGGGGCCACGGTATCCTGGGTTAAGAAAAACCCGCGACCCCAGCAGGCATTTGGCCCCATAAGGGGCCCCGTCAGTTTGCTGACTACTCCTCGAAGGCACGCGCGAAACACGACACGACGCGCCACCGACCCGGGCTTGGTCCTTGGTCGGACGGCGAGCTACCCATTACTCACCGTCCGCAAGCCCGCTCCGCCGCTGTGCCCTCTGCTAATCAGAGGGACACGCGTTGGAGCGTCCACCCGACAGGGTATTCGCATACGGGCAAAGAGACCCCTTAAGCACACAGTGCCTAAGGAAGAGTTTTTGCCCGCATCCCAGGGTGCACCGGCCCGAAAAACTGGTCTTCCCCACGGACGTATCCGAGAGGGAACTCAGTCACAGTCCACGGGCTCACGTGGAGGTTTCCTGTCTTAGCACCCCGCCCTTGCCCGATCTGGGAACCGTACCCAAAGAAAAAAAAAACACAAAAACCGGGTAGTTATCTAGCAAGTTCCCAGGCACTTATCCGGTCCCCCGATGGCATCGTGTCTCATTGATAACTGTTCGCATTTGCTCGGGTGTTATCGGCCCGGTATCGGCGATCGCGGGTTGTAATAAAACCGAACGGTCCAACCGACCCTCATCTATGATTATTTTTATCTTTTCCAGTTTGCTTTGCTGAGGACTTTCCCTTTTTTACTTTTTTGAAACTAGAAAAACGTCTTGATTTCTTGTTCTTTACTTTTTAGGTTTTCAAAACCGTTATTTTTTTAATTAAAATATCACTTTTACATACAGTAGAATACGTAATTAATTTTTAAAAATTACCTATATAAATAATTATGCCCTAAAATACCGATGCGCTCGCTCGAAAAAAAAATGCACATAAATGCATTTTTCTTTCCTTCTTTAACTAAATGTCATGACAAAATAGTTTCAGAAGTCTGTATCGAACCCACCCTGTACCCAAACTTATAGAGTACATTTCGTTAAACATTATTTGTCCAGTTAAACGAACCGGACTAACGGACAAACTACAAAACAACGTTACGTTTCTGAAGGGTTAATGATACAAATAGTATCTATTTTTAACCAACTTCGAAAAAAGAGGAGGTTATCAATTCGTAGGTTTTTTTTTAATGAATGTTCTCTTTTTTTATCGTGGTAAAATCATCAAATGAGTCCTCCAACCCAGGGCGGGACAGGAGGGACTGCCAGGCTTGTGATGACTACGGTGATACTTCCTTCAATAGCCCTTTACGTTCTAGGGCCAACTTAGGTTAACTGATGAGACAGTCACGCGACCCCGGCAGGAATGTATGATCCCTGATTTATCGATGGCCGATTTAGATACTTTCTTAATAGGCCTTAAGGATACTTTAACTTCACAGTAACCGAACGTAGGTGAAACCACAAGTGAGTGTAGCGCACGCGGAGGGCGAGTACTGGGGGACTTGCCGTCTGATCATGGACCATGCCCGGGTCGACGGCACGTCGTGTTCCACGCGCGCCTCAAAGATCTGTCAGCAATCTGACGGGGCCCCCTTTAGAGGGTCAAAGGCTTTGACCCTCTAAGGCAGGCTTTGACTCAAAGCCTGCTGGGCTCGCGGGACTGTCTCATCAGGTACCTAACCGTGACGCTGGAACGTAAAGGGCTATTGAAGGAACACCATGGATTTTAGTCATTACGAGCCTGACAGTAGGAAGGAGAACTCATTTGATTTTACCATGTAAAAAAAAAATAGTATAAGTCGCATTTCCAGTAATACTATCCCTTATTTAATTCACTTTACAAGGACCTAACATGATCTGCAAAGTACATACCTTCCACACGTGACCAGAGTCCCAAACAGAGTCCTTAACGAATACACACAAAAGAGATCGTATAGATTACCTAATCCTCTTTTCTATTGTGAGGCTGTATTTGGGAAGCGATGCACGTTTCCTTACTTACCTATGAAGACGACGGTAACCTTTGGAAACTCTTTAATGGTGTTACGTTGACACCTTTCTCGAATACAAGGGTGTTCGGAACTTTTTTTTATATTTTAGGAATATTTACCTACCTCAAAAGAAACAAATTTTAGTCCACCTGTTCGTCTGTCACAACCCTTTTTCGCACGCGTGCAGGAGGAATCAAGCTGAAATTAAAACCATCGTGGAAAAACCATTAAATTAGGAGTAAGAACCAGATGTGGGTGATATTCGGTGGTTTGGTTTTTATTTTCATTGATTTTTGCCACTGACTTCCAAAAGAAAAGTTATTTTCCGCTTTTTAGGGTTCCGTAGCCAAATGGCAAAAACGGAACCCTTATAGATTCGTCATGTCTGTCTGTCTGTCCGTCCGTATGTCACAGCCACTTTTTGTCGAAAGTATAAGAGCTATCCTGTTGAAACTTGGTAGGTAGATGTATTATGTGAACCGCATTAGGATTTTCATACAAAAATAAAAACAAAACAAATTTTGGGGGTGCCCCCCATACTTAGAATTGAAACTCAAAAAAGATTTTTTCACCTAACCCATATGTGTGGGGTATCTATGGATAGGTCTTTAAAAATGATATAGAGGTTACTAATATCATTTTTTTCTAAACTGAACAGTTTACACGAGAGACACTTCCAAAGTGGTAAAATGTGTGTGTGTCCCCCCTGTAACTTCTAAAATAAGAGAATGATAAATCTAAAAAAAATATATAATGTAGACCTCAAAAAAAACTTCCTTTGGTTTGGATGAGATACAGTTAGCAGTTTTTGAGATATAGTACATTTTTAAAACCCGCAAATATAACTTTGCCATTCATACAAACACTATGAAAAACAAAGTTATTTCTATTGTTGTGTATATTACTTACTAATCTCAATATAATTATATCCCTAATCTATGCTTGCTACTACGGAACCCTTCATGGGCGAGTCCAACTCGCACTTGGCCGGTTTTCTTTTTTGTGTTTATTTTTGACGTCGCCGCGTCGGTTCCTAATAAACAAGTTTTTCTTTTTTTCCCTTTTTGAGTAAGCATTTTTTTTCGTGGTAAAATCATCAAATGAGTCCTCCCACCCAGGGCAGGGCGAGAGGGACTGTCAGACTCGTACTAACTGACTAAAATCCACGGTGTCCTTCAATAGCCCTTTATGTTCCGGGGTCACGGTAATGAAATAAGTCTCGCGACCCCGGCAGGCTTTGGCCCTTTGAGTAAGCATAACAGATATAATCTACTATATAAAAATAAGTCGGGTTTTCCTTCCTGACGCTATAACTCCAGAACGCACGAACCGATTTCCACGGTTTTGCATTCGTTGGAAAGGTCTCGGGCTCCGTAAGGTTTATAGCAAAGAAAATTCAGGAAGAAACAATTTTTCTTCTTCTTTTAATCACCAAACGAAATGTTACATAAAACGAAGCCATCTGGTGGCGAAACGGAGTTCGCCGGGTTTGCTAGTTATGTATGTAGTAAAGTAAGGTTATTTGGTGAAGAAGGAAATTTGGTGCTAGTCTCTTAAAAGTCATTCAAGAATTCTAAGCACGCAATATCGCGTAATGATGTGTCACTTGTTGTCCACCTTTGCGGTAAACTAATTGCATCATTTCGCATTACTGCATGCATAGGTAACGTTTTGAAAGAGTTTTAAGACTCTATCACCGAATTGCCTGTGTCACTAAATAACTTTACTTCTCCCTACATGCGGACGAGGTGATATCCATTGTTGTTGTATATTAAATCCTTTTCCAGAATATACCGAACACTTTTCAGAAAACCGCATCGAAATCGGTTCAGCTAATCGCGAGCTAAGTAATTGCGGACAAACGTAGACGAACAATTTATTAGTCGAACAGTTAATCTCATTTTTCTTTGAAGTCTGTTAAAAACAAAAAAAAACAAACCTTACACAAAATTATCAGACTCCATCCTATATAACATTCTCTTCTCAATGAAAAATTGCATTTGCTTCTCTAATAAAATTTCTCATAATACTGGTAAACATTTCTTAGTTGGAATGTGTGCCTCTGGCGGTCGTCCCGGCAAATATTTGATTATACTCCCTCGAGTATCCCGCTTTGTTCCCGGACTAAACAATATTAGCTAATACATAAGTTGTTGTAGTTTTCCTTATAAAATTAGCTAGATAAATAAACCTGTGGAAAATGGATGTTCATTTTTCCAACTATCATACTTGTCTGATCGCATTTTTTTTAATTCTTCATCTTCAGCCTCATCACAGCTTGCTTACCATCACGCGAGATAGTGGTCGTTTGCAAGCGTACCTATCGATAAACAAAATAAAAAAAAAAGAATTAAAACAAACGTTACACCTTTTTTTGTTGGAAAAACATCAAATGCTTGGCCTGGTCGGAGCAAAACAGACTCTCAGACTCTTACTGACGAAAAATCAACCCCGTTTCTTCAGAAGCCCTTTTCGTTCCAGTATCGTTACCTTACAGACGGTCCCGCGACAAGAAAAACATCTTTCATATATTATTACTAGCTTCTGCCCGCGACTTCGTACGCAGATCCTGTTGCTTATGCCAGCGACAACGGGGTCGTCAAAATCGAAGATCTAAAACGTCTGATGTCGAATTCTAAGAGCCTGGGGACGAGATATCAACGGGATGCTCGAGACAGCAACAGAGAGTGCTCATCAAGCTGAACAACTCTTGCTAAGTCGTCATTCCTATACAAGAGCTGGGCTCTTGGAATTCCACATCAGGTGTTCCAGATCTTTCATTTTTGTAAGTCAACAGGAAATGTCCTTCAGACTAAACAGCTTCTGCTAAGACGCCAATCCTATATGTTATACATATAGTGTAGCTGGGTTCTTGGAGTTCAACATCAGGTATTCCATATCTTCAATTTTTATACGTCAACAGAAAGTGGTCATCAAGCTGAACAAATTTTGCTAAGACGTCATTCCTATACATGTTATAGTGTAGCTGGGCTCTTGGAGTTCCACATCAGGTGTTCCAGATCTTTCATTTTTGTAAGCCAATAGGAAATTTCCTTCAGACTAAACAGCTTCTGCTAAGACGCCATTCCTATTTAAGTTATAATGTAGCTGGGCTCTTGGAATTCCACATTAGGTGATCCGGATCTTCAATTTTTATACGTCAACAGACAGTGCTCATCAGGCTGAACAACGCGTGCTAAGACGTCATTTCTATACATATTATAGTGTAGCTGGGCTCTTGGAGTTCCACATCAGGTGTTCCAGATCTTTCATTTTTGTAAGCCAATAGGAAATTTCCTTCAGACTAAACAGCTTCTGCTAAGACGCTATTCCTATATAAGTTATAATGTAGCTGGGCTCTTGGAATTCCACATTAGGTGATCCGGATCTTCAATTTTTATACGTCAACAGACAGTGCTCATCAGGCTGAACAACGCATGCTAAGACGTCATTTCTATACATGTTATAGTGTA
Source organism: Agrotis exclamationis (assembly GCA_950005045.1). NCBI lineage: Eukaryota > Metazoa > Arthropoda > Insecta > Lepidoptera > Noctuidae > Agrotis > Agrotis exclamationis. The sequence goes on along the minus strand of OX465429.1, from coordinate 14,540,535 downwards.
GCTGGGCTCTTGGAGTTCATCAGGTGGTACATCAGGTGGTCCAGATCTTCAAAATTATTTTCGCAGCAGAAAATGCTCATCACGTGTAACAATTTTTACTGGTGCCATTTTTGTATCTTTTATAGTTTAGCTGGTCTGTTGCGGTTCTGCAACAGGGGTTCAAGTTTTCAAGATAAATTATAGCCTATGTGTTGCCCCGACTTAATATCTATACGCCACAAAAAAATAATTCAAATCCATCCAGTAGTTCAGAAGATTAGCGTGTACAAACAAACAGACTCACAGACAAACAAAGAAACAGACAGATTTTTTTGGATTCGTGCTCTATTGCTTTTTCTAAACCCCCCTCAATATTTTTTTTTAATATATTCAATGTACACAGTTTTTTTACTGTTTTATTATATGTATAGGTAAATATAGATAGATAGGTATCATTCATGACGAAATCATCAAATGAGTCCTCCTGGGTGGGATGGGAGGGACTAAAATCCACGGTGTTGCTTCAATAGCCCTTTACGTTCCAGGGTTACGGTTACCTGTTAAGACACTCCTAGGTCTATAAGCCATAAGTAGTCAGGGGTCTTATAGCGGCCATACACCATACTGCCTATCGTACAATCGGCATGACGCTGCCGATTTGATCAGTTAGATTTGACCGTGTGTGGGCGTGGAATCCATCAAATTGGCATAACAATAGGCTTGATCATGCCGATTTGATCAAATCGATTTGATCATGCCAATTTGATCAAATCGATTTGATCAAATCGGAATGATCAAACTTCAAATCGGCAGCAGTGATACCAACTTAGCAACTTTATAGCTAGATCTAGCTAATATTCGGTAGCTACTTTTTAATCGACGTAAAAAAAGGAGGAGGTTCTCAATTCGAAACGTATATTTTTTTGGAACGAAGTTCCTTATGGCGCGTTGCGAAAGGGGGCTAGGCGGAAAAAATTGTAACGACACTTTTTACAGACTGCGATGGAGTGGAGTGGAGTGGAATGGAATGGAGGGTCGAAAATCGCCTGAACCTTTTTTTAACTTGCTATCGTTAAGCAAGTTAAAAAACAGGTTCAAGCGATTTTCGACCTTATTGACATTCCAAATTTAGTTTGTTTTTTCTCACATTCTCGTTAGCTAACATTGCTCCTTCTTTAAAATCCGGTGTTTGCATAAATGTCAATAAAGTCGAAAATCGATTGAACTCACTTTCACTTGTATTACCAACTGATTCCCACTAGTGGGATAAAACAAGTCGGTAAAAAAGTAGCTAAAAAGTTAAGCCACAAGTTTTATAAAATTGTAGCTGTCTGTCACCGAATAATAGCTAGATCTAGCTATAAAGTTGCTAAGTTGGCATCACTGCTGCCGAATTGAAGTTTGATCAAATCGATCGTCATGCCGATTGTACGATAGGCAGTATGGTGTATGGTGTATATGGACGAACTGCCAATTTGATCAAATCGATCGTCATGCCGATTGTACGATAGGCAGTATGGTGTATGGCCGAGGGGCCTAAGAGGTACATCGGTTTAGAAAATCAAAAAAATACCTGAGGTTTACAAAAAGAGGTTTATTTTTATGGGGTTGTTTTTATTCAGCAGCCTGTACCTAATGTTTCCACAACTGGAACTATGGCATCTTGTATTGCATGGAATAAACTATGATCCAAGTTGGATTGGATCATCCAACAGTTGGGCCCAGAGCAGATTGATAAATGTCACAAGTCTTAGAATACTTGGTTTTAAGATAAGGTTGTCTCACAATAATAATAATAATAATAAGAGGCTCTCATTGTGCAGTTGGCTCAAGGGCTTGATACAGAAAGCAGTTCTCTTGGACACGGCGCGCATAGTGAGGAGGTTCCTGTCTCTGGAGCCCTAACCACCGGCAGCTTGGACCCTGTTCCCGATGCTAGTGGGCACCTATTTTTTATATTATTAAATGTTTTTTTTTTGTAATAATATTTAAAAATGTATCAAATATGATAGAAAATGAATAAAGGAAATAATAATAATATTCCACAACTATCACACAACGCCATCTAGTCCCAAGCTAAGCAGAGCTTGTGTTATGGGTACTAGACAACTGATAAACATACTTCTATATTTCTAAATACATACATATTATAGATAATTTACACCCAGACACGGAACAAATGATCGTGCTCATCACATAAACATTTGTCCTGGGTGGGAATCGAACCCACGACCTCCGGCATAGCAGTCAGGGTCACTAACCACTAGACCAACAGGCCTGTTATCTCCGTTTTGAAAGCAGTGATGATATATTATGATAAAATAAATAATAATAACATAAAGTATTGTGCAGTGTGCCTCATTGCTAATTAATTTTGGATGTTCATATCATGAAAAAAGTCCAGCAGGGCTATTGGCTAACTTGATAGTCACTGACCAGTAGTTGTCAACTGAACTTGGATGGCTTGACACCTGTTATAAGGCTAAGGTGAGGAGTGGAGAGCGTTAGAATAGTTGATATTACATTTATCAGTTTCATTAGAAACGCAAAAGCCAATACGAAATTTACCTTTTGAAAGCTATTTGATGGTCACCAATCAGACACCGAGATACGCAATAGCCCCGCTGTAGTCCTAATCGTAGAGGAATGGACTGTCAAACTGTTTTTTATGGAACTGGGTATCCCACCACATTATTCCCAAACCACTGCAACTCCTGAAAGCCAGAATTAACCACTAAAAAAGCCGGAGACACTGAAACTCGACATGTCCCAGAGAATGAATTTACCTGTCTTGGATCCTGCATGAAATTAATCAGAAAATAAAATCAGAAAATAATAGTAGAGGAGTAGGAAAAATACGTAGTTTCCACTTCCCTGACTTGAATTGACTGGACTATCAGACTGTCAGACTGACTGACTAAAATGACCAACCTGTTCCTTCATTTGCCGTTTGCGTTCCAGGGTCACGGTCACCTTTACAGAAAGTCCCGCGTCATCACTGTTACCTACTTATATTTTTGATAGGAATGAATAAAACAAAAATAGTTAATACAACAACATAATCGTTTTATTATAATTATTATTCCTTAAACCATATTTTTACATTGCTTCAATAATTATCTAAATCAGGCTTTACTTAGAGATGTTAAGCCTCCTGCAGACACACGCGATTAATCGCGCTGCGACAACGAGCCAAGCTAATTTTCACTCTAAAAATACTGCGAATGGACCGCGACATGTCGCCCCGCGCGATTAATCGCGTGTGTCTGCAGGAGGCTTTATTACTACCGTAAAACATGGCAACTTTGCCCTCGACATATGACTTTGCCCAGTTGTGTATTTTTTAAAAAACTTAATACATACCAAATTTGTCTATAGTTAGTAAGAACATTTTGTCTATGTTAAAAAATTCATCATTTTTCTGGCAACACTGTGTGACGCACTGTCACAGATGTTGCTTCAGTTGTCTGTCAGACGTCGTTGAAGTTAGAGTGTTTTTTTGCGGGCAAAATCTTTTGAAAAAACTTTTTCGAGAAGTGCTACTTGGAGTTATCGCAGGTAAGTAATTTTTATACATCCGTTATTACATTGGAAATGAATAATATAGACTAGCTTTCTTCGCTAAATGCGTCATTTAATCGTAAAATATAACGGTGGGCAAAGTCGGAAGCATATTTTTTTGATATCGTTGACAACATTGCCCAACGTTTCTTTTTCACTAGGGTTGTCACCTGAGAGACATTTTTTAACCGAGTAAAAAAAGGAAGGTTCGGATTTGATGAACAGTTAGTAATGTTGGTAAACATATAAAGTTTAAAAACACAGTCGGGATTTAGAAGATACGAGGGCTCGTTTCTTCCAAATCCTGACTGTGTTTTAAAGTTTCTTGTTGATAGGTTTTAGGTTCTTAAAAACTATATGTATTTACATCGAAATCAAACTACCTAGGTACTCTTTTTTTACCGCTACCGCGATAAAATTCTTAAAACTTTTTTTAAAAATAGTTTTCATTTTACCCTTTTTAGTTCAGATACTCAACAAAAATCTTTGTATAATCGGCGTCTTTAGAAATATTTAATCCAAGACAGCAACAAAAACGGATCTATGCAGTCAACGTCACGAGATATTCATGATTGTTATATACTAAAACCTTCCATAGAATACAAACAATGTAACAAATACTTTTGTGAAAACCGCATCAAAATCGGTTGAGCCAAACGCGTGATAATCGCGACCAAACATACAATCGACTTTGAAAATATACAACCCAAGTAGGCAAAAAACTCCCTATCTCAAAAACTACTAAACCGATTTTGATGAAATTTGCAGTGTACCCTAAGTTGGACAATATCTAGTGTAACAAAAAACGAATTACTTAAATCGGACTTCTAGTTCCGGAGATATGCGAACACAAACATAATAACAAACATACATACATTTTGAAATTTGGCACATTTTTTCAGACGCTGATATATGAAAACATAACATAACATATATGAAAACTGGGTAGTTCTGGAAATATTACATACATACGGGTCGCATTGTTAACCTACTTTTTTTTGAAGTCAGTAAAAACCGAGATATGTACATACTTTTTAGTTTTTTTTTTTTTTTAGTTTTTAACACTTTACAAATAAAGCATATTATGTAAAAAATGATGTTATATTATTTCCCTTTTTAATTTATTTATCATTATATATAAAAAATAATATTCCACACTAAAAATATTAAATAGTTAAGTATTGTCAATGGTGACAACCCTTGAACAATCGCCATTTTGTACGAAAAATGTTCTAGAAGGCTTTTTGACTTTGCCCACTCATTTTTAAGGGTCAAGGAATGTGAATATTTGGCGTATAATTTAATACATTATTGCATTGCTCAGTATTTTTCATTCAGTCCTTTTCGAATAGTGATAAAGTTCATAGTAACGGAGATCTGTAATGTGGGCAAAGTTACCAATTGTATAAGATTTTTTGCCCAGCACCTACAATTGTTATTTTCACTAATAAATATGCTTTCTTTTTACTATTTTTAGCTTTGTGTATCGAGACATGAGTATATAGTATTATGTGGCACCGAAACAATAATCAATTTATTAAAATTTTCCAAAATATCATCAATTAAGCATTTATTTTTTAAATTTATGGGCAAAGTTGCATGGTTTTACGGTATTACTTTTTTTTTGACATTTATTATTAGGGTAGCTACACATTTGTTCGATTTGACAGTATTTGTTGAATTTCAAAGCCGACCCGAAGCAATCACTATATTTGAAAGAGGGAGAGACATCTATGCACAAACGGTTACCACTCATTCATACCGAAACGTGAAACTATATGGTGGTATTTTATCCGTATATATCTATCTAAGATATATTTTTACACTTTTGTAAGAAAATGGCCGGTAATTTATTTAAATTACCTAGGTATTTTGTTTCTGGATTGGAAATGTTAATACGTACTGTTTGTGCATAGATTGTCCATTCCACATTGTAATTTCACAATAATACCGATCGGTAAACTCCGTTCGGCATGATTATTTACAGAGTGGCATCGCTCTTTTAAGTTTGTTGCTGGGTTGCTTTGTAAGTACTTAAGTCAACCGTCTGAAACTGGTTAATGAAAAACCCATTAACATGTTTAGGTTTCTTGAGATCTCACTAATCTAGATTTCACTGTATTTATGTCCTTAAGCTATGGCCACACAATTTTGAGAATATGAATATAATGCTATGTACCTTTGTGTATGAACCTTTACTTCCACAATGGCGATTTGCAAGGGTTGTTGTAAGTTCGCCACAAAATTAATTCCCCACGAAAAAAGTATAGCTTGTGTTCTCCTAGCACTTTTGGTTTTGAGCTGGATTTTATTATTTAATTGTTCTGCTATTCGTGTGGAAAAAAATGAGGCGAATTTCTAACAATCAAAAAAAACTTTTGGTTAATTTATACATACTTTTTTTCATGGGGAATTAATTTTGTGGCGAACTTACAACTGCAAGCGCGCTTCCAACGAGGCGACTGATTCACACAGTCCTAGCGATTACGCTCATTACGATTAAGCTGCGTGAGTGCGTGTACGCAACGTTTCTGCTGCGTACACGCAGCGTAAACGCCACGGCTAATTAGTAATCGCACGTAGCTCACACGGCGTTGGTAACACGCTGGCAAACCGCCAGTATTAAGAGCCACCGTAGACTCTAACGAGACCCACATTAAATAAATTAAAATGTCGTCTTCACAAATGATTGAATTCGGTATCTTAAATACTTCCTTTTATTATTTAAGCTCTTATAATAATACTACAGGAGATTCGCTGTAATACAAACGTTACTTATTTTTCCTTAACTAATTAACCACTATAATTAAGTTCAACAGTTTGTAGGTATTTAATGGAAGTAAAGTACAAATTAATTATTCAATTTTATTTTAGAACTCACTACCAAAAATAAAACAAACATTATATTTACAAGATCGTTTTATAAAAAGAGATTTTTAGAAAGCTCTTTATCTATATAAAAATCGTTTTTATTTTATTAACGTGGTTGGCATGACGATATTGACATATCGGTTAGTATAATTATCTATTTTTGTTTTTAGCTTAATTCTTCCTACGCGTAAGGACTTTTTGTGGAATAATTGACAGTTCGAAAATACATAATTTATAGACTAATTGAGTTACTAAAGTCAATTGCTCGAAAAACATTTCTCATTTAACATGTAAAAAATAACTCTTCTGTCAAAAATTAAAATAAATATGTTTTTGCGACTGATTTTTTTTAACAATTTACTAAGGCTAGCTACAACTCCTGTTACGCCGATGTCGGTCGGGTACGTTAGTCGCGCGTACGAATATAGTACATTGTGTTCTTATATGCGACGCCGGCGACGCGACGCCGACGTCAGCGCCGCGTACAACTTTTTTTTTCGATACTAGACCGACGTCAGCGTAAGAGAATTCCTCTTACGTTCAGGTCAAGCCTGAGTAACAAAACTAATGTTCGTTATTTGATATCTCACCTTATAGAAATTTTTTGTATTGTAATCTTTTTGACATGTTAACATTTTCATGACAACCACAGATATAGTTTTGATATGTAGGCATACATTGTTGATTAAGTTATATGATATATAATTATATATTTAATTATTATATATTATTATTGATCTGACTGTGAAATAAAAAGAGTTTCACTTGTGTTTATATTTAATAAACGTAAAAAAATATCAATTATACAAACTTATAAGAACTTTTCATAAGTTTAAAAGTACCTATGTATGAAGAAATTATTATTATCATACATTAATACTGAGATTAAAACTTGATGAAGCGTAATAGAAACACTTATAAATCTAAAAAAATCTTATAAGTATAATATAGTATAAAAACAATATATTTCTATTGCAGAATTTTTGTGATGACATTTATTATGATAATCTTTCGGGTATAAAAACATGATTTCACTAACAAATAAAAACAACAAAAAACATTAAAAAACTCTGTAAATTGAGATTTTGATTTCACATGTTTCAGTTATGAAGACATTTTTACTTAAAGTGAAAGAAAAAAGAGATTCTTCAGTGAGTGTTTAAAATAAATTAAAGTTGTATTTTTTTGCTAATCAACATCTTTGTACAGACAGCAAAACATGGACCTATTTATCTGTCTTTCTTCAAAATTTCAACATCAGTTCTAAAACAGATGGATCATAAATATGATTAAGTAAAATTGACAGATTAATCTTAATCTTAAGGGTTGATGTGCTGGTCTCAGTATTCTACAGATCGAAAGACAATATATTATATTTTTTAATTATGTTTTTTTTTTCACGTTTTTTAATTATTTTTGTGAACTATAAGCACGTTCTTTTTGGGAAATATGTTTAATTTAACCGAAACATAAATAATTACTTTACAATAATTTCTGTGCATATTTAGTTTTATCGTTATTATTATAATGTATTTGGGCAAACTGAAACTGAAAATCTTAATAAAAATATCAATTAATTAAATACTAAGAGATTACCGACATTTTTTGGAAGATTCATGAGATTCAAGGCAAATTGCAGATGTAGATTAAATATCTAAAAGCCATTGACATAGAAAATAATACAATAAAAACCAATACCTATATAAATAAAAGTGTATAGAAAGAGAAAATCGATTCCATGGCACTATATATCTCTTTCCGGCACGCCTAACAAGACACCTGAAAAAGGTTCTGTCGACGAAATAATAGACAAACTAGCATAATGTAAAGATTCCTTTAGCCCTAATCAAGGCGATGGTCATAATGTAAAAAAAAAGATGCCGAAGCTTATATAAAACAAGAAACAAAATCGTTTGCACTTTAGGACCGGCGGTGTACCTACTGGTTCGTTGTCCGTTCCGGTTTAAACAAAAAAATATTCGTTGTATATGTATAATTGAATTTAAAATAAAGTAAAATTCTTATATTTATCTCGTGATTTTCTAAACTATCAAAAACTGTGAACTTCACCACACCATTTACAATTAAACGCATTCTTTTGCGATCCCAATCTTTTGCAATATTTTTTTCTTTTTCTCAAGCTTAGAACAGCCCAGATTTAAATCAATTGAAAAATAAACCTTACACATAGAGTTAAGTGGAGATTCGTACATGAGTCTGATATCAATAGTAACTGTATCGAAATAAGGTCCACTTTCGTATAAATCACGAGAGACATCTTGCGTTTACTATTTTTACTTAGAGTCACAGTTTTAACTTAAATTAAATTATCTATTACAACACACGTTATTAACTACCTAAGTATCGGAAGCCTTGTCTAGAAGATTTACGCTTGTTTCCACCAACACTAAGTGTTACCTAAATATTATTGTACCCTTTGAATTTCAACTCTATGTTCAAGCTTTAGGATTTGAACAGAGTGGTTTTATTTAGGTGCATTTTAGGTATTCGCCTAGTGTTAGTAGGTATCACAATAATTATAATTTTAATCATTCATTTCTTAAGAAGTTAGTAGGTAAGTACTGCTATGAGCATCAAACATTCGTTCATGAACTACAAGAATAATTAATCGCTTTAATTTATAATATCAATAAATTAACATTCTATGTGGAATCCTTCACACGAGCTTTAACGCAATTTCAACCTTAAACCTACTTTTATAAAGTCAAAAGTAAAACAGTGCAAATAGGGATCACTATGGTTTTGACAGAAAATTCAAACACATGTTTAAAACATTCGCTAACGAATACACTTGAAAGTGCCAAGCGAGAAGCAATGTTTTAACAATGACAATAACGTTAGTTTTATCGGCAATTCTTGTTACACTGATGTTGGTCGCGTACGGTCAGTCGTGTATTTTACGGAGAAAAAGCATTGTAGTACGCAACGCCGACGTCAGTGTCGCAGTATGGTGCTATATTGAACACAATATTATATTGGTCCGGTCGACAGACGTACGCAACCGACGTACGCGACCAACGTAGTCACGAGCAATAGTACCTATGTAGCAACCAACGTACGCGACCAACGTACAGTCATGAGCAATAATATGTAGCAACCGACGTACCGACCAACGTACAGTCACGAGCAATAGTATGTAATACACTAAGCAGTATTCAAAATCGATTTTCTGTTACCATATTGATTAAAATGTATTACGAAATAGATTTTATTTCAGAGTGGAATCCTGTATTTCGCAAGCAATTTGCGTTTGAATTTTGTTTAGTGTATACATGTTATTGCTCTTGACTGTACGCGTCCGACATCAGTGTAACAGGAATTCAAACCTTAGAAATTATTATATTTTGACCGCTGCTTGACAGTTGTTAAAAATACGAGTACTTGCCAATTTGAATTTCAACTGTATAATTGCTTTTAGAAATTATTTAACGTTTGGTAAAGCCAAAATTCGTTTCAATAACTATAGGAAATAACAGTCCTTTTCCCATTCAACACAAACTATTTAAAAATCTCGACATTTTTAAATTCACTTATCAGAAAAAAAACTACAGCAGAGACCGTCCCTCAATTTAACAAGCAATTATAACAATATCACCACTAAATAAAGTAAATTATTAAGTAAATGAGACTAGTTTAGTTATTATGTTAACTTAATCTGACGCATTCTAGTCTATCTTTAACAATTTCGCTTAAAACTAATATCTACAAACTTCGATAAGAGCAACTTCCATAATGGACAATGTAGCGAATATAATTAAATCGAAAACAAAAATAATAACAGCGACATCTATGGAGACAATTTATTTTATTTTATAACCCATAGACATAGAGCATAGGCTGAGCATGATCTACAGTCAATTTAATTAAACACTCTCTAAATAGAGAAAAGGATTCGTAACGTTCATATGTATCTCTTTTAAATAAGACAGTGAGTGGATTGCTGAAGAAAATTGCTCGTCTTTCTCACACTATACATTTTAAATGGGGGATGGTCAGTCCATGCTCTATGTCTATGGGAAATTCCGATATGGTGAAGGGTTACCAGACCAGACACAATTTTCGTCTACGCGCAGGTTCTATCCTTTTATATGGAGGACTCTATGTTTCCAGACAATCTGTTCCTCAAACCTTTATAATCTAATAAATAACATTCTTTTTCGGATTCTGTCATAGTCGGAGACGTGTTTAAGTCACTTTGTTCAGAGTCCGTGCCACCACGGAAACCACCTGCGGAAAACTCGAGGTAGGTACTGCATTTTTTAATACAATTTGATGTAATGGCCATAGATCGAAATAGGTAGAGCTATTTAGGTTCATTGATTGCAAACATTGATGTTAGTTGTAATAGATATTCCGCGGGATCGAGACGCGTAATGCCGATGTCGCCGCATTATGGAAACAAAAGTAAACAATAGCGGGGTGTTTCTGTCGCTAGAGTGACGCACCTGTTTTTGTCTCTTTTTGCGCGACTAGAATTCAATTCTTTACCAACAGTAACTTGTTGTCTCGAGGAATATCCATATTATTCTTAGGTACCTATGGCAAGTACATAAAACAGTTCTGTTCTACCTGTTCCCCTTCTATGGTAATGACATAGACACTAGCGCCGCGTCAAAAGGTCATAAGTGGTGGTGCGGACTCTAGACTGAGAGCACCGACAAAGTTGGGGAAAAACGAGATGACATCTACAAGTAGTAATTATGAAAATTGCTCAAATCGAGGCACAAGAACTTTGGAAGAAACCTCCTTCAGCGAAGCAGCCGAGAATTTTACGGTTTATTCCAGAAATCCCCACTGACAAATTCCCACCAGTGGTTGTTACTTTTTTTCCAGAAAACTCCACTATTAAATAAATTGAGGTTACTGAGGATTTTTGCCACTAGGTGTTGTTATAATATTAAATAGGAATTTATTAAGTTTTTAACAAATGTTTAGGAATTTAAGAGGCTCGATATATACGATAATTTATTTATTTCTGTCTGCAAGGTTAGGGGTCTTTGCCTTTTACGCCGACCATCCTCTGACCTTCAAAAGAAAAAAAGCCTTTATTGATCGAAAACCAACTGTACTTAATAGTCGTTAGTTTTGTTTACAAAAATAAATTTATTTGTGAGTTGATAATTTAGAAATAAAAACACCTGGTGGTGATTGTTACTTATTTTTACAAAAATCCCCACTAGCCAGACTTTATTTGACAGTGGAGTTTTCTGGAAAAACAGTAACGATGCCCACTGCTGGGGCTTTGTCAGTGAGGATTCCTGGAATAAACCGATTGTACATACATTTCAACGACGTTTCTTTTTAGGGCATCGCGTCTTATAATTAGGATTCCACCAATGCCTAAAATCGTCGTAAATTGTAGTTTTTTGAAGCATTTTCTTGTCATGCAGTGCTTCACATACGGCGCAAACGTTTTCAGCTGCTTCAGGATTATGATATGTGTAGTGATGTTTCCACCTAAAATATTGATTATATTCATTTGGAGACTGAATCAGTTTGTTCATCATAGATGCTAGTTCTATTACGTGTTGTTTCCTGCCATCGATGTAGGACCCGGGAGGCAGAAATCTGTAAAGAAAATGGCGATTTTTATTTGAGATAAAAAAGTACAACTATGTCCTTTAGAATAACCCTACAAAAGAGTATTTGATTGAAAAAATGTACTTAATGAGTCTGTCAGTTAGATTTTCAAAATATATTTGATACGTATTTTTTCTTCGTTAGGTACGTAAACCAAAATTGACGAAGATATATAGGACGGTTTTTAAATTGCGCTTGCAGCGGAAAGGTCGTAGACGGGCCAGTATACCATTCCACTCACATACTTAACACCGCACATGGCATACCAGTAGCGGTTTAAAAAAATAAGGCCGCCATTAAATTGGCAAACAAATGAGTCGCCATGGCAACGCCTTGTCAAACTTATGAACGTTGAAGGCTTATGCGGGGGCCACACTGACGTGAAATGCCGTTAACAGCTTAGGGCTCAAACACACAAACACGTTACGACGACGCAACGTACCACGTTGTAGGACGACGTCGTATTGACGGTGTCGGATTTGTAGAATTGATGCAGTTAATTTACAGAAATGGGCCACACTAGACGTGTTCTCCTCCTGCTAATAAAAGAGGGATAAAAAAGAAACAGATACAAAGAAAATAGCTCCAAATATCACCATTTTAGATAAAAGTTCCCTGCACCTCCTTGGTTCCCCTATTTTGGCAGAAAGTTTCCTATCATTTATTGACAACAAAATTAAACATTTTAATGATATTTCGGAAAGACTCTCCCAAATTAGTTTACATTCGGCTTTCACCCTAATTAGATATTGTTGTTTTGGTCCAAATTTCATGTTTTTTCTTCGTTCATCCCCTCTTTTCAAACATCCACAACTCTTGGACAAAATTGACAAAATTATTCATCATTCTTAATGTGGCCCTGGATGACCGAGCGTGGCTTCAAGCCACACTTCCAATTCGTTTTGGTGGGCTCGGTGTCCGCAAAATTTCTAGTGTTAGCTTACCGGCGTTCCTGTCCTCGGTCCACAGCACTGAAAGGCTGACCAGGAGAATTTTATCTTTCTCCCTGGTCGATCCTGAAGTGCTGTGTTTGACCGATGCCGAGGACGCCTGGGAAGTGGATTGCTCAGATTCGGATCGGCCCGTGAACCCGTTTTCCCAGAGACAGTGGGATGAGCCGCTCTGCAGGTTGGTACGGAATAATCTCATTAATACGTCCACCAATACTGCGGAGCGTGCCCGCCTGCTGGCTGTGGATGAGTGGGAGTCGGGCCTTTGGCTTCAGGCGCTACCGTCACCCAACATAGGTACTATGCTGGGTGACACAACCTTCCGCGTCGCTACTTGCTTACGTTTGGGCGCTCCTTGTGGGGCTCCACACCGCTGTCAATGTGGTGAAGTAGTCGACTGCCTCGGGCACCATGGCCTTTCCTGTAGCAGGAGTGCAGGTCGGTTGGGGCGACACGCTAGCTTAAACGACATAATCCGCCGTCCGCCGTCTTAGAACCCAGTGGTTTGGCACGCGACGATGGGAAGAGACCAGATGGTATGACCATAATGCCATGGAAGCTGGGTAGGCCTTTGGTGTGGGACGCAACATGTGTCGACACCCTTGCGCCATCCCATCTTCCTAGTACAGCGTGTTGTGCTGGCGCTGCTGCTGCAGGTGCTGAAAACTCCAAGCGGCGCAAATACATTGGCATAGTTAGTAGCTATGTGTTTGAGCCGTTTGGGGTTCAAACTCTAGGGCCATGGGGTCCGAGCGCTCACAAAGTTTTTAATGATATCGCGAGGCGATTAGTCGACTCTTCAGGTGACCAGAGGGCTGGCCTATTTCTAGGCCAACGAATTAGCATTGCCATACAACGTGGCAATGCTGCCAGCGTTCTAGGCACTGTTCCCGTTGACAGCGATGTGGACGAATTCTTTGACGCCGTTTGAATGTTTTTCTTTTCTTTTTATTTTTTGTACATATTACTCTTTAGTTATTATTGCCATTTTACTTGTAGATTAAAATTAGTTCGTAATTGTGTACCTCCATTACATTTATGTACGATTCGAATAAAAAGAAAATCTAATATATAAAATTCTCGTGTCACAGTTTTTGTTGCCATACTCCTCCGAAACGGCTTGACCGATTTTGATGAAATTTTTTGTGCTTATCCGGTATCTATGAGAATCGGCCAACATCTATTTTTCATCCCCCTAAATGTTAGGGGTAGTCCACCCCTAAATTTTATTTTTTAGACAAAATTTTTAATTTCTATTTTTTATGGCAAAACAACGTTTGCCGGGTCAGCTAGTACTATATAATATACTGGGTGCAAGGGACAGCCCTCCGCAAACTTTCAGGGCTTGCTCAGTAGACGAAACTGAACAATCTTCCGTTGATTTTTTTTTCATTTCCTGAAAAAAAAATTGTGGAAGATTGTTCAGTTTTTACGTCACGACGACGTGCCGTGGCACGTTGCGTTGTCGTAACGTGATTATTTACGTTACTCGACGTCGATTTCTACATCTTTTTTGAAGTCGGTTCAATATAATTGATCCGTATTTTTCCGTGCGTCCACAAAGAGCGCGCGGCCTCGCGAGGCATTTGCTGCGCGAGGAAACTGACAAGCGTGGCTGCTTACTCTGTGTGGACGCGTCTATTGTTTTTCGACCGAGGCACGAAACAATATACGCGAGCAAAACAAAAGTCGAAACTGGATGACTCGAGCGCTCGGTCGCTCGACCGTGGCAGCGCTGTCACTTTCCTCGCCCGAGACACGTCCATACCAACCGAGCTGCTTCGAGCGGAAAATGCCTCGCGAGGCTGCACGCTCTGTGGAGACGCACCTAATAGCGTTTTTCATTTTTGTGGCCACAGCATTAGAGGCGTTACCGCTTTACATCAAGTTCAACCGCGCGGTATATTTACAAAGCAACTTAGAATGCAATATTTAAATTGTAGGCCATTTTAATGACTGTGTTTTGAGGGTCAGGGAAGGAGTAGGAGAAGGTAGCCGAACACAAAATATGTAGTTGAGAAAAAGTTACGGTTAGGATTTTTCTTTTGGAAAACTCGTTGCCGTTTTTTTTTCTTGGTAAAATCTTCAAATGAGTCCAGGTTGGGACTGCCTCGTAAAATCTACGGTGTCCTTCAATAGCCCTTTACGTTCCAGGTTTACCATGTTAGGAATATTTACTGTATCGTAAGCGCGTTTACAGCCATTTTTTTTTCTATAAAAAAATATTTTGGTAAAATCATCAAATTAGTCCTCCCACCCAGGGCGGAACGAGAGGGACTGTCAGACTCGTACTGACTAAATTCCACGGTGTTTCTTCAATAGCTCTTTACGTTCCAGGGTCACGGTTACCATGTTAGGAATTTCTACTGTATAAACAAGCAGCCACGGAACAATTACTTATAGGCAATTGATAAAAGACCACCGGAAAATGTCCCATCTTATCTTATCAGACTAATTAGTAACTCGTTTGACATTATTTTATCAAAACACTCAACTGCAACCGGTTATGTAATTAGACGATGGATGCATCCAATTTGATCGAAAACCAGTAGTTTATCAATGAAGGACTTCTTCTTCCTGCCCTTATCCCATTCTACTTGGGGTCGGCGCAACACGTTTTCTTCTTCCATTCTCCCCTATCAGACGTCACAGTATCATTTACTCCTTTTTCTTTCATATGATTCCTTAGACAATCCATCCATCTATTCTTTGGCCTTCCTCTTCCTCTCCATCCATCAACATTCATACTCATCACTCTCTTAGTCACATGGGTGTCATCCCTCCTCATCACATGTCCATACCAAGATAGACGATTCCCTTTCATTTTTTTTTGTAACAGGCGCCACTTTCAAACTTCCCCTTATAAACTCATTCCTTACTTTATCCACTCTTGTCACTCCACACATCCATCTCAACATCCTCATCTCCGCTACATGCAATTGTTTCTCATCCATCTTTTTCACAGCCCAGCATTCCGATCCATACAATACGACAATTTATCAATGAAGGACAAAGACAATCTTGCTTTATCCTATTTTTTACCGACTTCAAAAAAAGGAGGTTATCAATTCGACCCGTACGTATGTAATATTATCTGAACTGCCCAGTTTTCATATATGTTAGTCTATTTCAGCGTCTGAACAAATGTGCCAAATTTCACAAGTGTAGGTATGTATGTTTTTATGTTTGTGCACGCATATCTCCGGAACTACAAGTTTGATTTAAGTAATTCTTTTTTGTTGTACTAGGTATTGTTCAACTTAGGGTACACTGCAAGTTTCATCAAAATCGGTTCAGTAGTTTTAGAGATATGGATTTTTTTATGTTGTGACGGATTACAAGATTAGTGCATATGTAACAAAATTTTGTATTTTACAAGAATTTGGGTTGAATATGTAATAAATAAACTAAAAAGGGTAAAATAAAAACTTTTTTTAAAAAAAGAACCGACTTCAAAACAAATACAAAAAAGTTTAAAATAACTTTTCTTTCGGAAGTCGGTGGCTTTGTTTTGTTGTGTCATTGACTATTGCCACCGACTTCCGAAAGAAAAGTTATTTTAAACTTTTTTGTATTTGTTTTGAAGTCGGTACTTTTTTGTTTCATCAACTTTTGAGCTTGAGTGAATGCATCCAGTATTCGGCAAGTACAGGACTCAGACGAATTTTGTACTAAGAGATACCGAAAATCTTTTGTGAGCTAAATAGGTACCTACTCAAAGTCGCCTGGACTAACTTGGAACAAATATTTGGTTTGAAAAATCATAATTCCCAAGGGGTCTCATAGTCATCAGGTCAGGATCTGATGTTGGGACCCAAGAGCAATCGAGGAAAGTTTTTAATAAATATCAAATCACGCATTTGCAATAATAAATATCAAATCTGTCGCATGCCGAACGAGCTGTGGGCCCACAAAGCTTAGGACTGGTGCCCTGAAACAGCGAGGTGGGGTCGAGGCAGACCGCGTAGGAGATGGCGGGACGAACTGGATGCCTTTCTTGAGAATTGGAAGGAAATGACGCACAATCGAGACCGTTGGAAGGAATGGAGGGAGGCCTTTGCCCAGCAGTGGGACAGTACAGGCTAGTAATAATAATCAAATCAACAGACAACTGCGATGGTATCGCATATCTATACATTGTTCACGCAATTACACAACATTTTTGTGTAATTTTTCTGTGCTCATAAGACATTAATTTGACATTTAATCTGTACAAATAATAAAAAACGTTGAATAAAACTTGACAAGCAAGATACGTATGTTATAATGTTGACACACGTATAAAGGTATTTTTATCAGTGATAAACATTAAATACACACAGCTAGACATCAAGCCATACATGACCAAGTCAACAAAGACGGACCACTGACCTTGGCTTCACTTTAACTGGTTTTGCATAGCTTGATGTGTACCAAACATTTGGTATTGAAATGTTTAATGATACAGCTGATGTTTTTTTCGTGAATACAATGTTGAACACATCGAATCCCTCTACACAAAAAAAAAACTAAATGAATACGTTGATACGCACCTTGAGTAATCAGCTCCTCCATAGACGATTGGCACCACATCATTCTGCAGCGCCGTCAACAACTTCTCCGTCACATAGTCCTCATCGAAAGAATTCTCCATCGCCATGTAAAAGTAATACTCATTCTTCAACAGATACTTGCAATTCGACGGAACGTTCTTAGGACATTGCAAGGTACCACACTTCCCATAAATATCTACTGTAAACCCATACGGTTTTAGCGCATTCTTCAGTGCTTTGACGTAGCCTAATCTACCACTTCTAGTCTTACAATTAGACACAAACCAAGCTGCTGCTTTACTTTTATTCTGTATCCTATTTCTATCAGCAAACTGGTCATCAATTGTGGCTTCAAAGTCTTCTTTCCATCGCATTTTTCGTTTTGGACCAACTATATCACCTTTGTTATTTCGTATTAGTATATAAGGGTACGGTATATCCGAATCAAGTCTGTAAGTTGATGTCCAGTTGAAAAATCCATCAAATTTAGCTCCACAAACGGGAAAGTTATCAGCTGATTCCATGTTGAAGAATATGTAGAGTTGATTCCGAGAGCGTTCTCTGGGCAAATCATATGCCTTCATATTTCGTCCATTAAATGCTATGGCATCGAACTTGGTTAGGTCACCGCCGAAGAACTTTCGGTTCGTGGTGACGAAACACTTGATCACCGAACAGTTGTTTTTGAGGAATGCTCTCTGTCCGTTGCCGAGATAGTAAAAGGGAGCAAAATCACTCTGCGTCCAGAGTAAGATATATTTGTAGTCTTTTGGTAGTGATGTCGTCTTTCTATAGACATCTTTATATCTGTAGTCCCGTCCAACATTTTCAAGCGCTTCTTGTATAAGGCTTTCGGTAGCGGCAGGTTGGTCAGGCCTGGTAGCAAGTTGTAGCCAGAAGACGGAGAATGCGAAACTCGTGCAACTGACTAGAAAGAAGAACTTGATTGATCTCATTTGCCTTAGGAACTGTAGAATGCAGCCGAGGCAGGTGGCCTGGCTACGTGGAGACATCTCAGTGGCTTCATCATCGAGCTGCCCAACCTCACTGTAAGTGCGGAGTCTGGTTGCATTTGTGAGCTTATGTGCCAATCTCCAAATCTTGGATACCTGTAACGAAAGGTTGTTTAATTTTATAACTTTGTTTGCACCCAGGATTCTCTTAAGTAGTAGTTTGGAAGGAAAATTAGGATGGCAAGCAAATTTTTTTGTTCGGTAGATGTAAATTCGAATGATCTAGCCAGGCTTGTACTTTTTATGACTCCTCTCGCCCTAGTCAGACTCTTATGTTTTTCTTCGCACGTGTGGAAATATCAAAATAGATAAACAGACATCTCGTAAATTATATTCAAATGTATTGAATAATCAATACATTTGAATATAATTATTATACAAGGATACTTCCCTAAAACAAAAATATTCACGCAAATAGTCTTTTTGTAGTACTGTCGTGCCTATGGATGTCGAAGTCTCTAATCTTCTTATTATTATTATGAGCCTACGTTGTCTCACTGCAGAGCAAAGGCCTCCCTTCCCTCCTTCCCTCTCTCGCAATGTAATAATGCGATTGTAGGCCAACCCTTTAAAAATGATTCCAGCTCATCTCACCATCTCCTTCTAGGCCTGCATCTTCTATCTGGGTTTTATAATCAAAGGTCACTAACTCACTCATCACAAAATCTTAGAAATTACAAGTGCTAGGAGTTTCAAATTTTACTTCTTCTGTTCTTCAAGTTCTTTTGGAACGTAGGTGCTCACTAAGACGGAATTTTGTGACCCCTAAGGGATTGTTTTGTTTTTGGAGTTTATAGTTTGTCTGAAACATCATAACTACAATTGCTAGGAGCTTTTAGATATTTAAATAGGTTTTCCAAAAGTATCCCATGAAGGAAATGGCTGGGAGTAGACATTCACAGAGGATAACTTAATCCGCTCAAGTCACAAGCGGAGTGCTAGTAAAATATAACGGTATAGATTTTGTTGAACCTGTGAAATAAACGGTGGCAACTGTTGTGAAAAGAATAACTTGTCGTGAAGAAAGCTTGAATATATTCATAGGTAAGATCATAATGATCATGATAAGTAACACAGGACAATGTATGGCGAAGACATGGTGCGATGACCATGAATACAGTATGAGAAACTTAGTTAATTTTGATTAGTTTTAATTAATTTTAATGCCAATAAACACAATTTTTTTTCTTTCTTCTTTCTCTCTCTCTCTTTCTTTCTTTCTTTATTCCAACAAGAAAGATACAGAACCAAATTGATTTATTAAACCCAAATCAGCTGTTGATAAAAAAGGTTCAAAGTTCATAAAGGCCAAAAGTCATAACCGAGTAATCAGAAAATAACAGGAATATTGATAGTGTGCGTGCGCATTGTGAAAGCCATTGTGCGTTAAAATAGCGGGTACTATCTCTCGTTGTAAGATAATAATGAGTATTGTATTCTCGTTGTCGTAGTTGATTGTGAAACATGTGAATGTTTTTTTAAACAAACGTTAGGCCACTCTAGGAATTTGTCCTGTATCATCAATTGTTATGTGGCAGAGGCACCACACCAGGGCCATGCTGTTATAACATGGGATTTAATGTCCACGGAAATAGAAAATGAGATCCATAGATAATACCTAAAAAATGGAATCGATAACTATACTCAACCAATACAAATTTTCCTTTTAGGTTTAAAATACCCAAGGCAGGGCAGGAGGGACTGTCAGACTTGTACTGACTAAAATCCACGATGTCCTTCAATAGCCGTTAGCGTTCCGGAGCCAAGGTTACCCTTTTGTCCTGCGACCCCGGCAGGCTTTGGCCTTCTAAGGGAGGCCCTTCCTGACAGCTCTTTGAGGCGTGCGTGAAACACGACTTGCCGTCGACCCGGGCATGGTCCATGGTCGCACAGCGAATGGGCGTTTTTCCATTAGCTGGCACGGCACCGGCACCAGCGACGGCGCCGGCTAAGTGCCGGTGCGGTGAAGCAAAAATGTATGAACGCCGGGCCGGCGCCGTTGCCGGTAAGTGCAAGAGCGAGTCATACATTTTTGCTTCCCTGGCACCGGCACATTTTTCGGTTTTTCCATTAGCCGTGCCGCCCATTCGCCTATTATTCGCCGTCCGCATAACCGCGCCTACGGTAACCGGAAATCGTCTTGCGACGTCCGTTGCCGTGAGCGTCTCCCACTGCGGCTGGGTCGTAAGGTGGACGCTGTCCTCTTCCTCATGCGTCCCGCCTCCTCCTTCGCTAGCAAGAAGAAGGCGACCGCTTCGCATTCCATTCCGTTTCGCCCCGCAGCATGGCCTCGACCAATGCCGGGCGCGAGAGAAGGTGCTCTGTCCAAGCGAGGCATTTCTGCACCGTATGCTCCACCGTGTCCTCCGGGCGATCCTCGCAGTGGTGACCCCCAGGCGTTTCCTCCTTCCCTATCTGATACAGGAACCTCCCGAAACTTCCGTGTTCGGTGAGGACCTGCGTAAAGCGAAAGGTAAGGACGCCGTGTCGCCTATCCAGCCACTCCTCAAAGAGGGATCTTACCGCCGTCATTGCGGCGTGTCCGAAATCCACCCCTTAGCTGTGCTCATAATGAAAGAATGTAACTATCATTATGCCAGCTGGATGGAGCTAAACGGACCAGGATGAAAGGCACAGAGATAGAATTATCTGGAATAATACATATACTATGTTTTATTCTAGAATTAGCTGTTCTGCTCCTATTAGTCGCTATGTGATATTATATAGCCTACAGCCTTCCTAAATGGAGTATCTAACACAAAAACATTTATTTCATTCGAACTAGTAGTGACAACAACATCCAAACACGAAACAAACTCTTCAGATTTATAATGAACTAGCGACCCGCCCCGGCTCCACACGGGTGCTATCTCTACTATATTAGCATGTTATATACATATTATAAACCTTCCTCTTGGATCATTCTATCTATTAAAAAATAAGTTAAAAATAACTAAAACCCGACTACGGATAAAACGCTCACTGAAAAGAACAAAATAAGAACAATATTAATTTGACCGATATTGTGCTAGCCGTGGTCGTATGCCACCTAACCAATAAAGATTGTGTGATAAAACCGCAGGTGGCATACGACCACGGCTAGCACAATATCGGTCAAATGAATATTGTTCTTGTTTTATACTTTTCAGACTGCGTTTTTTTCCTAGTCGGGTTTTAGTTATTTTTAACTTATTTTTTTAATAGATAGAATGATCCAAGAGGAAGGTTTATAATATTATGTATATAACATATTTTTATTTACACCATTTTGGTGTTATATTACCTATTAATTATATTTGATACAATAATAAAAGCAAAGTAGCGAGTGAATTTCAAATGTACTCATTAAGCCTTTTTATTGTTGATACCCATGTTGACAATGTTAGAAACGGGCTAAGTAGCTAGTAGAAGCTATATAATGTATATATATTTCAAATGTGATCATCAAGCCCTTTAATTTGATACCCATGTGGATACTGTGCGAAAATATTTTTTTTACCGGTTACGACTTTACATCCCCTAGAGGGCGCCATATTGGATTTGGTGACACATCACCTACCCTATAACCAGCGGACAACTGAGATGATTCTAACGACACCTCATTTGTCATGTAGTGATAAGTAGTTTATGAGTTATAAGGGAACAGACAAACATCCATACATACAAACATACATACCGGTCAAAATCATAACCCTCCTTTTGGCTTTGCCGTAGTCGCGTAAAAACGGTATCAAAATCCGTTACGTAGTTTTACCGATCTAAGCACTTGACTAAGACTCACTACGCACTTGACTAAGACGCACTAAGACTTTGATTTATTACTACTCGTATGTGTAGTAAGTATAGATAATGCGTGGATCCCCGCGGTATTCATAAAATCGACATGTTTTTATGCCAGTAAAACTTGCGTGATTATAAAAACAAATAAATTAAAAATTCGTTAAAAAAACATAGGTACTCGTACTTATCAACATTGTGCTATATCAATTCGAAACAGGAAGTGTTGATATGGCGCCATTTTGTTAACTTCCTGTGAATTTTGATAGCATAATAAATTATGCTAAGGAAGTAGCCACGTGAGGTACAGGGTACAGTTATATAGCCTAGCAATCAAAATAAAATCTTGACTGGCCTGTTGGTCTAGTGGTTAGTGACCCTGACTGCTATGCCGGAGGTCGTGGGTTCGATTCCCACCCAGGACAAATGTTTGTGTGATGAGCACGATCATTAATTTGTTCGGTGTCTGGGTGTAATTTATCTATAATATGTATGTATTTAGAAATATATAAGTATGTTTATCAGTTGTCTAGTACCATAACACAAGCTCTGCTTAGCTTGGGACTAGATGGCGTTGTGTGATAGTTGTGGAATATTATTATAGTTTATTATAATCAGGATGCTGCGCTCCGTGTTCGATTCTCGCCACGGAACAATTAATAGGTATAGGTTCGGTTTTTTTGGTGGTAGTATCGCAAGAGACTGTCAATCTCTTACAGAATAAAAATCTACCCCATTCAAAAAAATATTATATTATCAAAAATTATTTGACCAGTACTTTTCTGTTGTTACGTACTTAAGGCGCGGACTGACTACGATTTTAATCGCTTATGACCGCGTAAACTATTGTCACCACTATGGAGCGTCAATAAGATTGAAAATTGAAAAAATGATATTTGTGTTGAAATGTGACGTAAGCTGTGAATGGGCTTTTATTTTACTGCTTTTCTTTAGATTATTTAAAATATAGACATAAAAATAAATAATGGTTTGGTTAAAGTTTTAAAAAAATGGAAAACCTACTAAATTCTTAAAAAAAAAACTGTTGTTATCGCTGGAAATACAGAGATCTTCGACGTCAAAGTTTATTTTTGTGCTACAACTTCCCAATTTTTTATTGGGAATATCAAACTATTATTTATTATTTTGTTCGGTTTAAATTCTTCTTTATACCCTTCTCTGTTCACTGTATTTTTCGTGTTACTTATTTTTATTACATTACGTCATACTCGACGTTCTAAGAAACCAATTTTTGGGAATATTGAGATAACACCGCGTCTTAAACCAAAATTCACGAAACGACTTCTAAAAATCACAAAACGTCACTCGGTCGGTATAATTTTACAGGCGTTATGACGTCACAAGCCGTCACTCCCGAATTTCGAAGCGTTTTATCTTTGTCAGTATTGATTGATTTCAAAGAAGAAAAAAAAATACATGTGATCATTATTTTTCAATAGGTACTAACTGACTCTCTAAACAGATTTTCAGTTTATTTACGCAGTAAATTGGCAAATATTATCAAGTCCCCGAATAATGTGGTAAATAAGGGGCGCTGTCATCGCGCACATATCGTATAAATACATAATAATGTACATATATCATGTTCTGTTGCAATATCGTTCATTAACCATTTTATTAACAGTCTCTAGCCGCACATCAATTAAATACTTGACTGTGCGCTAGTCATTTAGTACCAACATCCTCAAACAACTGTAACCTAATTGACAGTACGGTTGGCGCAGCGGTTAAGAGACCGGACTGCTGTGCTGAGTGGCGTGGGTTCGATTCCCGCACGAAGCAAATATTTGTATGATCTACAAATAGTTGTTTCGGGTCTGGGCGTTTGTGTATGTGAGTTTATATGTTTGTAAACGCACCCACGACACAGGAGAAATTCCTAATGTGAGGTACCTTTTTAGGGTTCCGTAGCCAAATGGCAAAAACGGAACCCTTATAGATTCGTCATGTCTGTTTGTCTGTCTGACGGTCCGTCCGTATGTCACAGCCACTTTTCTTCGAAAATATGAGAGCTATCCTGTTGAAACTTGGTAAGTAGATGTATTATGTGAACCGCATTAGGATTTTTACACAAAAATTAAAAAAAAAAAACAAATTTTGGGGGAACCCCCCATACTTAGAAATGAAACTCAACATTTTTTTTTCACCTTACCCATACGTGTGCAGTATCTATGGAAAGGTCTTTAAAAATGATATTGAGTTGACTAATATCATTTTCTTCTAAACTGAACAGTTTGCGCGAGAGACACTTCCAAAGTGGTAGAATGTGTGTGTCCCCCCTGTAACTTCTAAAATAAGAGAATGATAAAACTAAAAAAAAAATGTAATGTAGACCTCAACAAAAACTTCCAACGAAAATTGGTTTGGATGAGATATAGTCAGCAGTTTTTGAGATATAGTACATTTCCAAAAACCGCAAATATAACTTTGCCATTCATACAAACACTATGAAAAACAAAGTTATTTTTATTGTTTGTGTATATTACTTACTAATCTCAATATAATTATATCCCTAATCTATGCTTGCTACTACGGAACCCTTCATGGGCGAGTCCAACTCGCACTTGGCCGGTTTTTTTTTCAAGAATTAAACGAAGGCAATTCATAATTGTCAAGTAAATTGAGTCACCATCTCTATTCCAATTAATTTGAGGTCATCAGCATGTCTTATTTTTCGAAAAGACTTAACCTTAAAATGAAACTTCTGAAAACTGAGACATAGATCTAAAAAAAATTTAATTAGGTATGTTTTTATGTTTTAATATATATATTTTTTTTTATGTTTGATGGGTTTGCTCTTGGTCTTGGTCTAGGTCAGGAGTGACTAAGACAAGGTCGGCGATGGAGCGAGCTTACCCAGGAGAAGCCTGTTCACTCTAATTTTTAAGAGATTAGGGTTGTATGTATTCGGAAACACAGACGTGCAAATGCTTTACTTTATGTTCTTATTATGCTTTAATTTATGTTTTTAATGAGGCTTACATTTTATGTTTTAAATTATGCCTTTTATGGTGCTGTTTTGTTTCTCAGCAACTAAGTATGTAATTTTTATTATATCTAGTTTTCATTTTTTTCCTATATTTTCAACGCTTGTCGAACCAAAATGTCTCATGGAGAACGTTGTTGATAACACATTTTGTAAATCTGTTATTATACAATGTGTTATATTGAATGTGTTATTGTTTGTTTTCCCCAATAAATAAAAATAAAAACTTGTCAGAAAGCATTTTTCTACCTTCATTGACTTATATTCTGATGTTACGACACTCCAACACGATCGGGCAGAGTTCAGTAAGAGTAAAACGGCCACTTTAGGCAATATTCCTAATGATACACTTCGTCAATTTCCAGTAACGTCAATTGACTATTCCTCTATTATTCATTTACGAAATGAATCATTAGGACTGCTAAGTGGTCCTTTTAGACCAACAGTACCGACAGCAGCTATTTTGTACAATTGACTAAGAATGGTAACCGTGTGAATACATGGACGATTTCATATATATACCGTAACTTTTTAGTCGTCTTACAACGGCAGCCCAGTTCATGGATCCAATGTACCTACCTATTTATTAATAATAAAAATTATTCGGATATATTAAGTGGATATACCAACCCGCACTGGGCCCGCGTGGTGGATTATGGCCCACTCCCTCTCACAGAGAGGAGGCCTGTGTCCCAGCAGTGGGAACATTATAGGCTGATGATGATATTAAGTGGACCACTTCTTTAAGACGACTAAAAAGTCACAGTGTATAAATAATTATTTTGAATATGTAGTAAGAAGATAAAGGTATATAAAAGTAGGACAGGAGGGTATATTGCTCAAGCTATAGAGTTTATTAGTGTACCTATATTACTGCATAAATAAATTGAAAATTGAGGTCCGTCAGTTAGAGTATTATGGTTTGAATTCGCATTCAAAAATAAAAACACGTATTTTTTTTTAAATCAATGAATATTGTCACAGATATATTATGATGCTTCGTAATTCGAGAGTGGGGGATTGTGACGTCATAACGCCTGTAAAACTATACCGACCGAGTGACGTTTTGTTATTTTTAGATCGTTATATCTTCGTCAATTGTGATAAGCACAATTTTAGCAACATTGCTGTTAGCAACATTGATTAAGTTTTGATTTTAAGTTGCAGATAGACTTGAGCATTCACTTATAATAGAACATCGAGCGTTCGCCTTTTTAATTTTGTCGAACTGAACAACAAACAGAGCTACGCATAGAGCCAAATATCGCTACGAACATTTTCACGATATTTCGAAAGCTTATGAGAATGTTCGTAGCGTTTCTACAGCGAAACCTCTAGTCGACGGTCTTCCAACATTTTTTCTTCATAAAGATATCAAGACTTGACAGTTAGCTCGGCAAATAGCTAGCCCAGAACGCTCGTTGGAATGCTCGCTAAAACGCTCTCGTTTGTTTTTCTGTAATGTAACATTCGCAAAAACGCTCATTAGTTTATCAGCACCCGCTGGTGACTGAAAGATTGTGGTTGTCGGTTGTCATGTTAGGCGATGCGGAGTTTTAAGAATGTCGAGATGGTCCAGATGTTACCGAGGTTGTGACTTCAAACCTGTACCCGTGTTTATATGTGTTTTTTCAAATCGTCAATCAGTTTTTGTGGAAAATATTTACAAAGACCAATCCAGCCATTCAAATACCTATCCGTTTATCCTGGCAAATATTCGCATTTTAATAAAAAGTGATGAATCTGACGAGAACCAGGCATATTAAATATTAATTTTAAACATGAAAAAAGGGGCCACGGGGCTGGCCTATTTCTTGTCCAAAGAATTAGCATTGCCAACCAACGTGGCAATGCTGCCAGCGTTCTGGGCACTTATCCCGTTGACAGCGATGTGGATGAATTTTTATATGCTCTTTGTTAGTTATTTTAATTTATTTTAGGTCAGTTAATTTAGTATTTAAATAAAAGTAAATATTGTTTCGTTGATATACTACAATAAATAACATAAAAAAAAAAACATTTTTTTAGACAAGTGTTTAACAGATGTTTCTTTCAATGTTTAACAGATGCATGAATTTCAGTATGGCTGATTTTACAAAACTGACGTCTTATCACAAGATTTACGTATTTTACCTACAGCATACTCGAAATATTTACGACGTTCATGGTATGGAAAATGACAAAAGCACCTCTTGTGTTCGAATGAGCAACTAATTATTTAAAAAATATTAGGAAAAAAAATCAGCTGTGAGTGGGACTCAAACCCGCGTCTTGTGGATAAGTACCTATCCATTATTTTTCTACAGACTTAACAGGTAATATGTTATTTATTTAAGCAGTAATCTAGCTGCTAAATACACATTTACACTGAAAGTAGGTGTAGTAACCACACCGCATTATAAATACCACGGAACAGAAAATACAGATGTTTAGAGATAAGTTGTAGATATAAATGTGTATAGGTATTTTATAGTGATGTAACGAATATTCGCATTCGTGAATATTCGCTTTTTATATTCGCATTCGCAAGAAACTATGCAAGTGTTTGCGAATGTTTACAAACAATTTCTATCAGGGTTTGATTAAAAAACATCCGAATTGAGAACCTCCTTCTTTTTGAATACGGTTAAAAATGTTATGTAATAGAACAGTCTTGAGCTAGAAAACTGGCATATGAAATAGTTTTGCTAGCTCAATGAAATAAAGTAAAATAAAATTTTAATCACAACCCGCGAGAGACGCGGCACCCACAGCAAATTCCGGCCACTGTAGTAGGTGCGGGCTTACGGATGGTGAGCAATGGGTGACTCGCCGCCCGATCGTGGACCATGCTTCGATCGACGGTGCGTCGCGTTCCATGCGCGCTTCAAAGAACTGTCAGCAAACTTTTAAAAAATAAACTCTGTCGCTCTTTGTCCATGCAGACTATTTCGATGTAGTGTGTAAAGAAATCCAACTCCATTCTTTGAATGAATTTAATTTGAATAACTTCACAGCTACGTCATTCAACCTATATCGCCTAATAACTAAAATGAAATGTAAAACCTGTCTTTGATTTTGCCCGCATTTTATTTCAATGTCAATATTCGCGTTCGTATTCGCGTTCGTATTCGCGAATATTAAAGATTAATATTCGCATCCATATTCGCGAATGTGAAAATTCAAACATTCGTAACATCACTAGTACATTATATTTACAACTTATCTTTCGCAAAATAATCAGTACGTACTTACGAGTTAGTATTTTTTATTATCTTTCTAAAACTAAAAACGTGAAATTTTGTGAGGATGTATTTTTGTTACACTTTCGCACAAAAAAGGCTGAACTCTTTTTTATAGCCTCACGGACACTTTCTATCACGATATTATTTTACTTTTCGCCTACCACTTAGGTGAAGCCGCGAGTAGAAGCTACTTATTGTTATCAATTAATAATTCCATTAGTTTTTAAATAAACGTTTACGCTTGATGACCTATGGCCTTATTAGATACATAGTATCTATACACAACACAATCGTACATTAGCCACAGTATGTACATGAATGAAAATAATGATAATCATATTATAATATTTTATCTATCGTAAAAGAGTTTGTAGTACATATTACTTTGTGATAGTACTGTAGTCAACATCTTTTTTTTTGTATTGGTAGAAACATCAAATGAGTCCTCCCACCCAGGGCGGGTCTGCTGGAGGGACTGTCAGACTCGTACTTACTAGAATCCACGTTGATCCTTCAATAGCCCTTTACGTTCCAGGGTACTTTGCCTTTTAACACCCACATAGAACACAAAAACAATTAAAAATTCACTTTTTTTCACTGACCATTAACATTATTTGGTCTAAAATCAGCACCAAATTGATTCAACTTTTATCTTACTTCACACACTTATGAACTACCAAGGGCATTAGCACAAAGTTGATTTTTTAATTTAATTCATTAGCGTCGCATGACTTCGCGCGGCGACTATAGTTATGCACTGAAAACACTGTTATCGTTGCGATGACTGCGATCACACTTAGCGTCGCGTCGCTTTTGTTTTTTTTTTTTAAATTAATGTAGTGACTAATAGACTCGTTGTCTGCTTGGACTTCTGATGATTTTTGAGTTCTTGGAATTGATCGCCGCGTCGCGTCGCCGGGAAGAGGTCATTTTCTTTTATTTTTTATGAATATTTTTTTTGTTATTGCAATCATTTATTTATAATTGTAATCAAACCGTAAAATGATCGTGATCGTATCATAATATAATTATGTTCTTTTTGTGATTTCGTGCAATGACTAGTATTTCAAACAACATAGTCCACTAGTAATGTCCCAACACTATTTGTTGATTTGAAACACACGATCAAACGTAAAATAAACATTTACCATTATCACACCGCGCCAATATAGGTATAAAACCAATATATAAAAATATATATTAAAAAAAATACATGTGGCACTCGGAGACTGCCGCGGTGATGCTATTGCATAACATTTTTTTTATTTTAAAAGAATAAAATCGCCTACCGCGTATATTTAACGAGAATATAATTTATTTAAAATGTTTGTGGTGCACTACTGTAATAAAGAACTTCTTTGTTGTAGGAGAATTTTATAAGTTTCATTTTCATTGTGAAAACCCCTTTTGTAGCTGGCCGTTTAGAATCAGTAAGAAAAAGTAAATTGTTTTTATGACGGATATTTTTATGATTGCCGAAGTCTCCCGAACTGAAACTATGTTAGACGATGCGTGGTGTCAGTCAGGTATTTTCGTTAGGTTTTTGGATTTTTTTTTTCGATTCGGTCGCCGCGCCGCACCTAGCTCAGAGGCCGCGATAAAAGCTATCCAATAGCTTAAAAAGCCAATATATAAAAATGCTTCTGAAACAATAACTCGCCTACTATTTTTTTATGTCACATTGTTATGCCTTGAAAATTAACTAACGACACTAACGTTAATTGAACATGGGTAATAATAATTTATGTACTATATTAACTTACTATGCCGGCGGGGATGAGGATGTTGAGATGGATGTGTGGAGTGACAAGAATGGATAAAGTTAGGAATGATTATATCAGAGGAAGTTTGAAAGGGGCGCCTGTTACAAAAAATAACATGTGATGAGGAGGGATGACACTCATGTGGCTAAGAGAGTGATAGGTACGAATGTTGATGGATGTAAAGGAAGAGGAAGGCCAAAGAAAAGATGGATGGATTGTCTAAGGAATGATATGAATGAAAAAGAAGTAAATGATACTGTGACGTCTGATAGGAGAGAATGGAAAAAGAAGACTTATTGCGCCGACCCCAAGTAAAATGGGATAAGATGATGTTGAGCTGGGGTGCGTCTCATTTCATATAAAGTTATTTGATATATTTTCATTTCAATAACGTTCACATGATATAATCAACGTGAGAAATACCCAACGATTGATATAATTTATTTACACATAATGTTTGTGTTACTCTAAAACTCATTTCATATAATTTTATTTGATATAACGTTTATTTAAGCGAAAATCATTATGATAACGTTTGAAACATATAATTTAACGTTTAAACCATTTTCTTTGATGACTTTGGCTTATCCTTTGGACTTTGATTGTTTGCCTTCACGAATGCAAATATTAGAAAAATTTAGTATCCAAGAGCGAGCGAAGCGAGCTCGGGACTTGGGACATCCCGATACGGACAGGTTAGGTTCGAAGGGGGTGGCGGGGTCTGAAAGACCCCGCCATCCCCTTCGTGTTAGGTTACTTTAAACCTTGCACGCAGGAATAGTAGCCCCGCGAAGCGAGACTCCGTCGAGCCAGCATGACAGGTAGTAATCAGTTATTTGACCTAGGATGCAAGAGCGAGCGAAGCGAGCTCGGGACTTGGGGCACCCCGACACGGACAGGTTAGGTTCGAAGGGGATGGCGGGTCTGAAAGACCCCGCCATCCCCTTCGTGTTAGGTTACTTTAAACCTTGCACGCAGGAATAGTAGCCCCGCGAAGCGAGACTCCGTCGAGCCAGCATGACAGGTAGTAATCAGTTATTTGACCTAGGATGCAAGAGCGAGCGAAGCGAGCTCGGGACTTGGGGCATCCCGACACGGACAGGTTAGGTTACTTTAAACCTTGCACGCAGAAGTAGGAGCCCCGCGAAGCGGGGCTCCGTCGAGCATTCATGGTAGGTGGTACTATTACTAGGTACATCAGAGTTAGATTACATACCAGGAAGAAAAAAAAATTAGACCAAATAAGTTTTATGTCTTTTGAGTGGTATACAAAACGATTTTATATTCATTGATTGTTATGATTATAGAAATTAGTCATTATAAAATTATGTCAATCGTTTATTATATTAAGAGATTGTTATATCAAATAAAATTATATATTCAGTTGTTATCTCTTGTAAATATTAGAGATTTTGTAGTTATATCATATATTACTTACCCTGTTGAGCTGTTGCCGCGGCTTCTCCGTGGGATAATTTTAGACCTACAGTTGTACATGCAATTCCCACGGGAACAGTACCGGTATAAAAAGTATCTTATGTGTGCTAATCCAGGTTATGAACTATCTATGTACAAATACGACACGTTTGGTACAGTAGATGAGCGATTAGTTGCAGCGCTCGTGTCGCGGGTTTGATTTTTTAATACAGTGGAATTGAGAACCTCCTTCTTTTTTTGAAGGCGGTTAAGAAACAGGCTAAGTCTAATATTTACAATTGCGCTTTGAGGAATAGGTGAGTACCTTAAATTGTCGACATCATCGAAAGGAAATGGTAACTACACACATCAAAAGTGTCTAGGGATCAACATATATTTTTGCAATAACTTTTCTCCTGATTGATATTAATTAAAATTTTCTTTAAGGATTCATCAAATAAAGTGTTTTCGTTTGTCACAGTAACGATAAACCAAGTCACCTTTGCATTAATAAAGAAATTTGCCATTTTCCTAATAAAGGGATTTTTGACATTTGAACCACTAACACAAAAGTTCGAAAAAAAGACTGAAATAACAGTTTTCTTTAAAATTTTATTGGGTAACTTAAACAATTAATAATCCGTGTTTCTACCGCGAACACTAACAACACAAGAACATCGGTTTGGCATACTCAAAATGAGTTCATCCAAATCACGCTGTGGAATGGCCGCCCATGTTCGTTGCAACAACAAAAAAAGGTCTTCTTGCGACTGGATACCCTCCATATTCGGCAGAGCTCTTCTCTGTAGCATATCCCATGCATGCTCAATCGGATTCAAGTCTGACGACTGAGCAGGCCAGGGCAGGACATTGATGTTAGCTGCGGCGAGAGTCTGTCTTACAACTCTTGCGGTGTGCGGTCGTGCATTATCATGCATTAACTGAAATAAGGGACCGATTTGCACTTGTAGAGGAACGATGACGTCTGATACAATCGTCTCAGCATAAATTTGAGCATTGAGGTTGCCTCTGATCCAAATCAACTCAGTTCTTCCGCCGATCCAAATACCCGCCCATACCATGATGGTTCCACCACTATAAGGATGGACTTCCTGGCAGGATTTTAATCGCTGTTGGCGTCCAGGGGTCCTCCAGTGTCGTATACGTCTTGTATCCGGTCTCATACCGAAACGAGACTCATCAGAAAAGCACACGAAACGCCATTGTTCTTCTGCCCAATTTCTGTGTTCAAGAGCCCATTGATATCGAATCCTACGATTGTGCATTGCTATAGGTGGTACCCGTAGCGGTCTTCGGGAATGAAGGTTCACTTCATGCAAGCGGTTTCTGACTGTTTGGTCGCTAATTAAGTTCCCTGAAGAGTGATGAAGCCTCACGGCTAACATCAGGGCGGTTATTGTTGGAGCTCTTCGAGTTAAGATTTGAATGTATCGGTCTTGTCTCCGTGTGGTGCAGCGATACCGTCCTCCATGGCGCTCAGGCACGATACCAGTGCTTCGGTAACGTGTCCAAAGTCGACTGATAACACTCTGACTTGTATTCAGAGCTAAAGCCACAGTACGTTGCCGGGAACCAGCTTCTATCATTCCCACGGCTCTGAGCATTTCTTCCCTGCTTAAATGACGTCGCCGCTCCATAATAGCGTTGGTTTTAATCAGTAGTAGGGAAACAGTAGCACTAATAATGTCTTCAATGCGTTGTATGTTTTTATAGGGAAAATATTGACAGCTGATTTTCATCTTTTACTCGAATTTGATTCACAGTTCCTGATTCAAATTATGAAATGCACCAAAAAGGATCCATATAAATTTATAAAATCATAAATTTATTACAAAGCCACATCTCAATCTCAAGAAATCCGCATAAAAATGCTTGATCCCTAGACACTTTTGATGTGTGTATGTAACAATACTAGACGCATACCGTCGTACCACAAAGTTCTGCTGAACACTTGTCTTCTTCTTCTTCTTCCTGCCCTTATCCCATTCTACTTGGGGTCGGCGCAACACGTTTTCTTCTTCCATTCTCCCCTATCAGACGTCACAGTATCATTTACTCCTTTTTCTTTCATATCATTCCTTAGACAATCCATCAATCCATCAACATTCATACTCATCACTTTCTTAGTCACATGGGTGTCATCCCTCCTCATCACATGTCCATACCAAGATAGACGATACCCTTTCATTTTTATTACTTGTCTAAAAAAAGTGTAACTGCTACTTAACATCAACGTTAAAAATGTCGTTTTGAAGTTGACAGTTTTTTTAGACAAGTATTAAACAGATGTTCAACTTTTTTGTAGTACTCCTAACATACTCGTAGTCCAAATTACAGATAACCTTACCTGTAAATTCCGCATATAAGGCAACATGAACGCATACACACGTTAGTTCATTTCGCACTACTTATATGTATACTTCTGTTTATAATTAGGCTTGTTTAGTTATAATTTTGTAAAACGGTAGACTTTGTAATTCCTAATTTATGAGGTTGTTAAAAGATAAAAAAGCAATAAAAATAATTTCATTGCTGCAGTAATCCAAACACAATAGCCCGTTAAATTTCAAATGTTCTATGAGGGGCAGTGAGTCGAAATCAATTAAGAGGGTCTAAAGTAAAATCCTAATAGATATAACTATCTGTTCCCCGTGATCAATGCCGTCTTTACTATAAGGGCACACAGGGCCTGTGCCCAGGGCCCCATTCTCAGGGGGGCCCCGAAGTACCTACAATTTCTCTCACACGTTTATTAAAGGTAATCAAAATAATACAGTATGATGTTATATGTAACTAATGATATTCAAATGCTGCTGCTTTTTGGTCAACAGAAATCCCGAAAGAAACCATACTTCCAGTGTAGACTTATGAACAAATAGCTTTTGCCCGCGTCTTCCTCGCACAATCAGTCGAAAATCTAAGAAGATTTATACAAACTTTCATCCCCTATTTTATCCCCTCAGGGGTAGAATTTATCAAAATCCTTTCTTATGGGATGCCTACGTCATAGTAGCTTTATGCATGCAAAGTCTCAGTCCGATCGGTTTAAAATTGACAAAGTATCATACAAACTTTCATCCCCTATTTTATCCCCTTGGGGGTAGAATTGAACAAAATCCTTTCTTAGCGGATGCCTACGTAATAACATCTACCTGCATGCCAAATTTCAGCCCGATCCGTCCAGTGGTTTGGGCTGTGTGTTGATAGATCACTATATCAGTCACCTTTGAGTTTTATTATATGTATTTAGATAGATTCCAAAAATCTTCGAAACACGTGTTTCGAAGATTTTTGGAAATTATAATCCCAAAGGGTAAATTTTTGCTGACGAAGTCACGGACTGAGTACTAAAGTTATACTACTTAGATTTTGGTAGCAGTTTCACCCGGATAATATGAAAATTATCCCATGACAATAATATTCTATAAAATCGGAGGAAAAACTATTCTACGTGTTAATCGAGGTTATTAACTATCTGTGTACATACGGCTACACATCAAGCTATACAAAACCACTATAAGCTGATCGTTGTATGTGCGGAAAGATCATACAAAGCGAGACCACGATAAACTGGTTTTTTATGGCTTGATGTGTAGGCGTGTGTACCGTCCGTCATTGCATTCGTCAGTAGGTTTTGCGTGAAAAAGTATTTAGTTGTTTTTCTCAGTACAAACTTCACTGTACTTACTTCACTAACTGAGATTGTTAAGTTGAGCAACCTGTTATAAATGCTGCCAACAAACTATGCTGTTTTTAAATTGACGACACAATTGACTACAGGCGCAGCGTGTCGCGGGTTCGATCCCCGCACGGAACAAATATTTGTATGATTTGCAAGTAGTTGTTCTGGGTGTTTGTGTATGTAGTTTCTATGTTTGTAAACGCACCCAGGAAGAAATTCCTAGAGTGGGGCAACGTATGTTTAAAAAAAAGGAATTTTCATCTAACTGAAAGGCCCGGCGCACATTATCGGCATCGGCAAGGAAAAGGATCATTCTCCTTTTTATACATTAAGTTCATGGCAATAAAGTAGAAATTGCCGATGTGCAGTTGCCTCAAGCATGCCGAAGCGGTATTTGTGTTACTACGATCATATATCATGGAAATTTTTACTTTATTGCCATGAAATTAATGTCTATAATGCTTTTTATCACATAAAATCCTCAGCCGTGCCGATGCCGATAGTGTGCGCCGGGCCTTACAAGGCCTCCATATACTAGAGGCCGTTGGTTGTCGCCGGAGTCTCCAATGCATTTTTTCGGTCCAACTCTTACCCATCAAAAGTGACAACAAAAAGGCCCCTAAGTGCAAGCCCAAGGGCGAGGCCCCGAATTGCCCCTTCCTAGCTACGCCACTGATTGTATAGTTAAGTACGGCCTATAAAATAAAGATTGCCAATCATAATCGTAATTGACTATTAAATTAAAATACACGTTGCTAATTACATACACAATATGCAGCAGAAACAAAAAAAAAAACAGAAGCAAATTTTATAATAAGAATTTATTTCAAGTGAGCCAGTTACAGGCGCTTTTGAACTGTCAAAAGATTAAAAGAAAACTAGTAAAACGGTGGACCTACCTACATGTACTCGTACAACCCCAGTTACAAGATTTAATAACTATGAGAGTG
Source organism: Agrotis exclamationis (assembly GCA_950005045.1). NCBI lineage: Eukaryota > Metazoa > Arthropoda > Insecta > Lepidoptera > Noctuidae > Agrotis > Agrotis exclamationis. The sequence goes on along the minus strand of OX465429.1, from coordinate 14,504,188 downwards.
AGAGTACTGTTGATAACTCAGAATCAGAGAAGAATGTGGCTCAGTCCATGTCATTAAAGGTTCACGATATAAGTCTATGGCCGGGAATAAGGCTAAGGTTACACTAGGCAGCTATTTCCGATGGGACTGGAAAAGCGTAACGAGATAAACATGGTATACTTAGCTACATAATAAGCGAAAATCCTACGAATATTCGGTAATAACGTGGCCACAGTATTTACACTACACATGCTACACAATGCGATCAAGTTATCCACTGCCAATGATTTCAAAAGGAAGGACATGCTCATCAGAACATTTTGCCTAAACCTTCAAGAAGTAGCGCCACCTATGATAACTCATACGAACTACGTTCAACTTCGATAACGTAACCTGAGTTGACTGAGTTGCTTTGGCCCGGAACTGACAGCTGCGGCCAAAAAACCTGGTGCCATTTTCGTTGTTTGGTTGGGTTATATATAATATTGTAGTATATTAATCGCTCATGTGTCGCAGTCGCGGCCTTTTGTAGCCTCAGCCTAATGGTTTAACGTGCTTTGCAAAGTACGGAGGGAGGCACACAGGGGAAACTACCTACAGCTTGGCCAAAACGTCTTGAAACGGAACTAATCTTTTTATTTGCTGACAACGTTTTAAAATATTTGATATTTGATGTAAACAAAGACGCAGGTTTGTTAGATTTATTATTGTGCCATAAAACTAACGTAATAAGTGAAAATAAATAAAATAAAATCATTCAAAGTGCTGGTAGCGAGAATACAGTGGCGACTTCCGGTTTTCTACTGTGTTTTGCCAAGCTGTAGTTATGTAATAGTAACGTCAGTCTATGGACGGACCTCCCATACATAATTATGTTTGGACATACATACATCTACAGACCTTGGCAAACGACTTAACCGTTTAGATTGACCTTGAGTTATTAATTATTTAACCACAAGCTAGCGGCATGCATCGGTCAAAGTAAACCCATGTTTTGTAATTTTAATGCCGTTTTAATTAACTACAGCTACCACCTATTATGCCTTTTTTTTTCGTTGTAAAATCATCAAATGAGTCCTTCACACTCAGGACAGGGCGGGAGGGACTGTCAGACTGGTACTGACTAAAATCCACGGAGTTCCTTCAATAGAATGTTACGTTCCATTCCATGGTCATGGTTACCTAAAGAGACAGTCCCGCGACACCGGCAGGCTTTGGCCCTCTAAGGCCCGCCCCGTCAGACCTATTATGCCTGTATTATCGTTTTAACTCGTAATTTGTAAGAAGCACTTCAAGTGGTGCGTTCAATGGAAACTCATCATTAAAGTTACTCGTACCTACTAAAGAAGTGCCGACGAGTCGGAAAACCTGGTTTTATAATTATTTTTGCTGGTTTTTAACCGACTGCAAAAAAGTAGGTTCTCTGTTCAATCTGTATGTTTGTACCTATTGTAGGAGAACAGTGTATAAGACGAGGACGTTAATAATCGCGAGGTATAATGGGGACATAGACTCTTTAGGCACACTAACGTAGAGCAAGCGCCATCAGGACGTCATTTGCAAGCGGCCAGACGCAAATGGCGTCCTGTTGGCGCTTGTGCTACGTTAGTTTTGTGTTAAGTTTGCCTTAGGTGATTTCCCATCATACCTCGTGTCCCCGTCTTATACACTGTTCCCCTGCCTATGTAAGTATATTTGTCCGCGATTGTCTCGCGTTTGGCTGAACCGATTGTGATGCGGTTTTTAGAAAAGTGTTCGTTACATTCCGGAAGAGGTTTTAGTATATAAAAATAATGGATATCCCGTGACGTTGGCGCATGGATCCGTTTTTGCTTATTTGAATTGTAGATTTTCAAAGACGTCGAAGACGTCGCCTACGAAGATTTCTGTTGAATATCTGAACTAAAAAATGGTATTACAAAACAAACATAAAGAAGTGTAAAATAACTTTTCTATATTTTTTTTTTATTTTACTTTTTTTTTCTGCTGGGAAATCATAAAATGTCTTCTTGATTGTCAGATCGCCGTAGAAACACCTGTCCCTTCAATTCTTTAACTATCTTTCTGTCCTTAGGGCCTTATTTCTCAGAGAATTGGATTTTAACACTTTTTCTTGATACATTTTTGCTGAATAACCTATGTAGCGATCGCAAACCGACCACGAATATGAAGTCAAGTTAAATAAAACTATTTACTAATAAATAAATACATAAAGAATTTATGTTACCGCACAGCAGCTGTGAGAGATTCCATTGTGTAATACAAGAGCGAATCAGCTGTACATACACACAATGCGTTTGCGATAACAATAGGAACGTCTTTGCCTACCTCCATCATTCTGTCAACTGTCAATGACATAGGCTAGCAAAAAAAATGTTAGTGAAAAGTAAATTGCAATAATTAAATAATTACAATATATTACATAGTCAAGTGAACCCGCTGGTCCAGACGCAAGTTATAGGTACCTAATGTTATTCCCAAATTATTACCATCTTACCACAAGAAAGATAAACATCTGTTGAACACTTGTCTAAAAAACTGTCAACGTGTTTTTGTGGTAGGTACGGCCTTTAATGTTTATTTAAGAGCGTGCCAGTGATTATAAGTTTATTTAAATAATAAGGTAAATAGGTACGATCATGGTGACTAAACAGAAATTAGCGGAATTGAACACTAGAGATGTTCCGTATAAAACTCGATTCTGGTTCAGATTTTACATACCTACCTAGATAGGTACCTAATTATTCTTTTTTTTTAAGAAAACAATATGTTTTTGCAAAAATCCTTAATTGCTGCTCAATTGCTCATACCTATCCGTTATATTGTAAGATACGTACCTACTCTTTTACACCATCCTGCTTTTAAACCGTCAATGAACTAAATGAATGATTTTATTAATGACCCAGACAGATATCAAAGTCAATACCTAAATAAATCTTCAGCTGTTAAGATAATTTTGATTTTTTGCACATGCCTACCTAAATTGATGGCCATTTTATTATTAATGCAGTTTATAAAGCCATTTAAATGTTTGTTTTATGGACTTGGTTATTAACTTTGATAAAACAAATGAACTGAGTAGGTTAGATAACCTCTTAACAAAGAAGATCCTACTAATTTGACACAAGCAAATAATTAGGTATACGAGTAGGTACTAATTAGAACTAAAAAGGTCTAAGACATTTTAGCAGTCCTTGAGATTCGTTCCTAATGCAAAAAGTCAACAAAAATACGTACAAACAAACGAAACATTACATCTAGAATTAGTATAAATAAAACGCATCCATCGCGGATTCGCAGCTTCACAAAATCTTACGTCAAACCAGTGTTACGCAAAAATGATTCTTATTACGTGCGGTACACACCTGTTGTTGGATCGACACCCACGGGTTAATAATCCGACTAAATATAAACAGTAGCAGGCATTCCACTTTCACTATGAACTTCACTGGTATCTTTGAATTGGTCGGGTTGAGCGCACATGCGCATAGAGGAGGCAAGCCATTATGATTATCCGAGCATCACCACGGCGAGGTATGTTGTTATCGAATCGTTTTGTATTGCACTACTGAATTAAATTGATAATTAACTTATATTTAACGTCACTGTTGTTCGTTATTGGTGTTATTTAGTTATGGGGTGTCGTTGATACCTTGTAAAATGAAGGGAGCGCGGGGGCCGGGCGGGCAGCGAGCTTAGCGCACGCTCCGCGGGCCGCGACTGACACAGACAAGGTCACCGGAATATGGACGTTACGGGGTGACTCACCTTTTACAAAAAAATATGCTTCTACACACTTAAGACAGAGACAAACTTGATTTTACTATGTAACGGTCCGACACGCATGAGACCGAAGAGCATACTGAGCGTAACGACCATAATATGTTACTGACACCGGGTAATTTAGGTATATTTTTTGTTTATTTAAAAACAAGTGTTTTCGTAGTCACGAAGGTTCCGATTCTCGCGCATCCTATTAGATTTCGCCGATAGATCGTCATTCTTTGTCCTTGTATTGAACGTTTGTCTCTCTCTCTATTTAGGTCATCTTGGCGAACCCATAGAGACGTCTTTACACGTTATAGTTATGCCGGATTCAACGTATACCTACCTAAGTAGCAATAAAACTAGAATTGAGTACATCTTACTTGCCTGCCGGGGTCGCGGGACTGTCTAAACAGGCAACCGTGACCCGGGAACGTAAAGGGCTATTGAAGTGTAAAAGTTTGTGAGTATGGATAGATGGATGTCTGCATGTTGCTGTTTCACGCAAAAACTACTGAACGGATTTAGATTAACTTTGGCACACAGACTGTCATACCACAAAAAGTTAAACATTTGTTGAACATTTGTCTAAGAAAACTTTCAATGTCAAAACGGTATTTTACATTGATAGAAGGGTCGTTTTGCAGTTACACTTTTTTTAGACAAACGTTTAACAGATGTTTATCTTTTTGTGGTACTATGGAGAAAGTTTATATTATGCATCGATACGCCTTTTCGCCGATACGATACCGTTACCGATACTCTTATAAAAATATCGGCGATACCGATACCGATACGCTTATGGTGAAATATGTGGAGATCTATAGGGGAGGCCTATGTTCAGCAGTGGACGTCCTATGGCTGAGATGATGATGATGATGGTGAAATAAATCACAGATTATTTTTTATTAATATAAAAATAAGTGACATTGGTTGATTAGATAATTATAAATTTTAGTAATTAAAATTAACATTAATTAATAATATTTGTGTTTAAAAACCAAAGTAATCTTAAATTTTTCGGAGAAAGACGATTTCGCAAATCTAGTTGAATAAGACCTGCGCTGGAAAATAGTCTCTCAGATGCGACAAAACTCATTTGGAAAGTAATAAAGTACTTCTGCGCAATTTTTTTCAAGTTTGGGTATAAGACGTCATTGCGCCAGGAAAAAAAATGATATAAACACGAATGTATAAAAAATTCTAAGCGCAACAACGGTCAACCTAGCGAAAGATGATGATATGAGAGTGCGAGGCGAAAGCGGGCGGGAGAAAGAAGACGGGGTTGCCCCGGGCATAGTTCGTGCCGCATTTGCAACGAAATAGACGAGACAACACGCTCGTTTACATTTTATCATTATCATTTTTAAATTAAAAGTATCGTTGAATCGGTCATAAAAATATCGGTATCGGATGCATCGCTAGTCTATAACCTGGATTAATTAACGTGCGTTATCATATTATGATCCCATGGGACATTAGGCTAATTGATTGAAAAAATCGAAGTAGTCTGTAAATGATATATAGGTACCTACCTACCTAACAAAAGATAATTATTTGAACCGTATTTTACTTTTGTTTTGTTACCCAAAGAAACCCGCTCAAAGGGAGGAGTGGACTTAGACCAACCTACCCATACCATGAGTTGTCATTACGATAATCGATCATCGATATCGACCGCGTTTGGCGCTCTCACTGGCCCGCTCCAAGGTTGTATGAACTCTCAACCAATAAGAGCGCCAAATGCGGTCGATGCGTATGATCGAGTATCGTAATGACAACTCATGGTAGAGGCTCGTAGCCTCTACCATGAGTAGGTGAGAAAAAAGTAGCTAAACTAAAATTGACGAAGATACGACACTTATAAAATCGGCCACACCTACGTCACAACCAAAAATGTAATTTTACCTTGCTTGCACAAGGGTTTTAGTTTTTTGCCCATTCTATTCTACTTCTTATAAATCTACGATTTGGAATGGGCAACTTACCTACAAGTTACTATGCCTTATGACTGGGACTGATAGGTAACGTAACATCACAGCTAAGAAGTGAAAGAAAATTGGGAGCAGTGGCCACGGTTCATCAGCACCATCATCATATCAGCCGGAGGATGTCCACTGCTGAACATTGGCGCCCCCATAGATTTTCAATAGGATCGGTTGTAAGTGGCTTACATCCAGCGCCCCGCTGGTTAGTCAGCACTCAGCTCGCAAATATTGTCTTTCCCGTTTCTAGTAAATAATTTAATTATTATTTCGTATACCACGAAGCCTACATACCTAGTACCTACCTACCGTAAATCTATTACCTACCTATCATTTATTGTTAACAAGAGGGTATAAAACGGCCACGAATTATTGGCCACGACACGATTCACTTCCTATTGTTGGCTATTCTTCTATAATTCATACACGAAGTGAATCACTCGAAATACTGCTAAGTAGATAGCCCGCCTCTCAGGAAGTTGAAACAAATAAAATGGTGACATAATTGCCTCCGCTGATATCCTTAATTAGAAATAATGAATAATTGAGCAGTGCGCCTGTGCCAGTTCTGCACTGTTTTCCTTATCATTGTAATTCATTTTTAGGGTTCCTTGCATCAAAAACGGAACGACTTTGTTATGCGTCTGTCTGTCCGTCTGTCAAGACTTTTTCTCAGTGACGCATTGAGATTTCAAACTCAAATCAATATCAAATACTCAAGTATACAATCCCTGCCTCAAATGTTTGGTCTAAAAGCTTCTTCGGCGATGTGTTTCTCACCTTTACCCAGAATAGCATACATTCATAGAATATAAGTTTATAATAATTATTTCTTGGCGCACCTTGCTCAGTCTTTACACTATCAGAACCGCAAAAATCGCTCTTAGTGCTACGGAATAAAGGTGACGTAAATACAAAATGTGCAACACGGGCAAATAGGTGATTAAATTTAGCTTTTGCTGGCTGATTACAGAATTCATTAGAAATAACTTACACAAATTAATAAATATAATAGAATTGGCATGTTTTGCACAAATTGCAATTAAGTATCTAATTTTCCGTCAGCTAGAATTTTGAAAAATAATAGACAGGTGTTTTTTCTCATATTAAATCAATGCATATTTACAGAGATTATAATATAACGCATCAAAATTCGCGAGTGGGGGCTCGAGACGTAGGAGTACGGTACTTGCTTGTGCCGTATTGGAAATTTTTAAAGGGTAATTTTGTTTATAACAAATTTAAAAAAAAATTATTGATAATCTAACTGACGAATTAATTGGTTTTTTTTTCAGTAAAATACCTTATTAACCTTTTAACCGCCAACGTCGGATATATCCGACAAATGTTTTCGGGCCCATTACGTCAGAGTCGGATATATCCGACAGAGAATATTCATGTTTTTGTTGTTTTGTTTGATTTTATTGCATCTACTCTGTATCTCTCTGTTTATGTAGATAGACAGATATAATACTTTTTATTGTACACCATAGTATTTTACAAATCGGAGCTTAAGAGGAGCAGAAAGAGAGGAACTTGTCTTTCACTGATTCGTAGCCTGGCGCTGGAGGCACGACAAATGATATAAAGTCTGGCGGTTAAAAGGTTAAATTTTTTCGTGCTCTTTTTAATAGGTAGAGCCCTAGGGACAATAGGGCCCAATTCTGTAAATTAAACATAAACCCGACTTTCACCTCGAGCGTAGTGAACCCATTTGTACGAAATAAAATGCGTGAGAACTTCAAACTTATGGAGTTTATTGTAAAAATATAAAAATACAGTCAAAAGGCACCGTTTCATTTAGCAATCAGACCAAGAAGAAGAAAATATTGCCACAACACAAAAAGAGAAAAGTACCAGAAAAAGTGTTGCAAGCTTATTGACTAAAATTATTACTAAGTATTTTCATTAACACTAAAATAAATCTATATGTTTAGACTGTCCTAAACATAATTGGGGCCGGCAGTAACTTACTCTACAGGTAGTTGACACAGCCGTTTTATTGACCTTCTATAAATTTTGTTATTCATTTTGATATCAGCCGCTCTTACTACATTGTCTCTACCTGGATATGTTTTTACAATTCGAGCCATATTATAATTTAATGGAGTGGTGTTCATATCTTTTACAATAACCAAATCACCTTCTTTAAGGTTTGGTTGAGGATATTTCCACTTGGGACGGCTTTGAAGCTGTGTTAAATAATCATTTGACCATAATTTCCAAAAATCTTCTTTAAGTTTGGTACAAAGATTCCAAAATTTTAAACGATGAACTGAAACATCTGTTAGATCAACTTCAGGATAGCTAGCCAGAGCTGTTCCAATCAGAAAGTGTGCAGGAGTTAAATAATTATAATCATTTGAAGTTGCAGAAAGTAGAGGCCTAGAGTTCAAAATTCCTTCGATTTGTACAATGACTGTATTGAGCTCTTCATAGGTTAAACATTGGTTCCCTACTACTCTCTTTAGATGATGTTTTACACTTTTAACACCTGCTTCCCACAATCCTCCAAACTCAGGTGAATAACTGGGTATAAACTTAAATTTTATATAATGTTGAGAGCAAAAACCATTAACAGTATCCCTGTGGTTTTTGGAGGACTGTAAGTCATACAACCTTTTCATTTCATTTGACGCTCCTTTAAAGGTTTTAGCGTTGTCACAATATATATTTGTGGGCATGCCACGCTTCGAAATAAAACGCTTGAGACATGCTAAGAAGGATTCAGTTGTTAAGTCCGATACGAGCTCTACATGTATAGCTTTTATAGCAAAGCAAACGAAAAGCGCGATGTAACATTTCTTAATGATGGGATTTCTAACCCTAGCAACCTTCATATCGAAGGGTCCACAGAAATCAACGCCGACATGCTGAAATGGCCTGGACGCTGTGATTCTTTCTTGTGGGAGGGAACCCATCAACTGTTTAGCAGCCTCAGCTTTTAATCGAAAACACTTGACGCATTTACGCACCACTTTCTTGACCTCTCGAATACCGCTGACTATAGAGTACCTTTGGGATAGAGAGCTCAAAACTAACCTAGGGCCTGCGTGTAAGAGTCGCAAGTGTTCTCTTTCTATTATGAGATTAGTTACGTGAGAGTTTTTCGGAAGGATAGATGGATGCTTTTTATCGAAAGACATCTCCTTGGCATTATGGAGCCTACCTCCTACTCTAATAATACCTATTTTATCAAGGAAGGGATAGAGGCTACCTATTCCTGTTTTTATATTTTTTCCAGCAGAAAGTGACTCTACCTCTCTAGCAAAATGTTGCCTCTGCGTGCAACGCACGATGACCGACATAGAGTCGCGAAGCTCCTGAGGCGATAGGTTACCGTCCGTTATTTTATTTTTATTTTTCGAACAGTTGTTATAGAACCTGTAAATAAATCCTATCACTTTCTGTAATTTATAAACGCTAGAATATTTTTCAAATAGCTTTGTTGAAAATGATGGCTCTACCTGTGTCAAGTTACACGGTACGTTTAGCTCATCAATCTGTTCAGTGTCTGTGGACAAATCAGACGAATTACAATTTTCAAGACTAGTATGTATATGTGTCCTGTCTGATAGGTAGGTTGGCCCGTGCCACCATAGCTCACTTTGCTGCATCTTGTGCGGCAAGACGCCCCTCGACAATAAGTCTGCAGGGTTGTCACAGGTCCTAACAAATCTCCACTGAGTTTGATCGGTCAGCTCTACTATTTGCTTGACTCTATTGTTGGCATAAACATTTGACTTTACATTGCCTGATTTAATCCAAGCTAGCACTATCTGGGAGTCGCTGTACAATAATGTATCTAGATGGGAATACCTACCCACCAGGACTCTACCAACCCTATGTGCCAGCTGGGCCAAAAGGAGAGCACCATTGAGTTCAAGCTGGGGAATCGTTCTACTTCTATTCAAAGGAGCAACACGGGACTTGGAGCACAGTAGTTCTGTCTGCACTGAACCATCATTTTTAAAAATTCTTAGATAGATACAGCAGCCAAAGGCTTTTATTGATGCATCAGAGTACCCTACCAACTCTACAGAAGAAACATCATTACTGTTGACACACCTATTTAATTTTATTTTGCCCATTAACTTTAAATTGTTTAGGAAATTGCTCCAGTATATTAACTGATCCTTGGGTACTATGGAGTCCCATCCTATTTGCAAAGACCATAGCTCCTGCATGAATATTTTGGCTACCACTATTATTGGACCTACTAAACCGAGAGGGTCGAACATCTTCCCTATAAAGCTCAGAATTTTTCTTTTTGTGTTTAAATCATGTTCCTCATCAAAATTGGGGCTTGAAAAGGTGAATTTATCTGAGGTTATATCATACATTAAACCTAGAGTCTTTACTAAATTATCCCCACTCATGTCTACATTTTCAAATTGTTTTTGCTCAACTGGAATACCCTCTAGGACATCAAGGGTATTTGAACACCATTTGTGTAGAGAAAAACTACCTAACTTGAGAAGCTCTACCAATTGGGATTTTAGCTCATGCAGCTGCTCTATATTATCTGACCCACCCAGTATATCGTCGACGTAGGTACTCTTGATCATTGTTTCAGCAGCAAGTGGGTATTTGTCCTTATAGCGTTGAGCTAATTCAAGTAGGCATCGAGTGGTCAAGAATGTAGAGGCCTTCAGTCCGTAAGTTACAGTCTGAAGCTGTAAGCAGCTGATAGGCTTCTTAGGATCATCTCGCCATAAAATATTTTGAAGGCAAGTATGGTGGCTATTTATCATCACGTTGCGAAAGGCCTTCTGGACGTCGCAAATTATTGTGTAAATGTAGGTCCTGAACAAGATAAGAATATCAAAAAGCTCACTCTGTACCACGGGGCCGTTCAGCATGACGTCGTTGAGTGACACCTGGCTGCGGGACTTCATACTCCCGTCAAACACAACGCGAAGTCGGGTTGTCTTACTTGCCTCGTTGATAACAGCATGGTGTGCCAGAAAGTAAACAGGATCTCTATCAATATCGTAATTAGCAATCTCTACCACCTTAGCATGTCCTAGCTTTACATACTGATCTATGAACAATTTATACTGCTCTAGTAACAGAGGATTTGAATTAAACCTTTTTTCTAACATTAGAAACCTTTGGTAGGCAACTGAAAACGAATCGCCAAGCTGCAATTCTTCCAGAGGTGTGATGAGAGGTATATCAACATAGAATCGATTATCTTTCAGGCTCATAGAGCTCTGAAAACTTTCTTCCGCCTTTACAAACTCATCACAACTCGGCTTCATAGGCTCAGGTACTTTTTCAGAGAGCCAAAAATTCTCCATTATATTTTCTAATTTTTTATGATCATTTATAGCAAAATTTGATACAATATTACAAGTTACATTACTCACTTTTTCAGGAATATTACCACCAACTACATACCCAAATAGGGTGTTTTGTAATACCGGTCCATTTTGAATTTTAATACAACCATCTAGCAAAACATTGAAATAAACATCCGCACCCAGTAACAAAGAAATCTCAGCTGGGATATTGAACTCCACATCTGAAAGTTTCACATTTTTTGGTAAATTCCACCCGGATACATTTATATATTGTTGGGGTAATTTTGTTGTTATTTTGTCAACAATGTGACATTTTAAATTTAATTTTACATTATTGTGGCATGGAAGCACACTTATATTCACAAGTTTATTGATTTGTGTTTGTTTATTACCTATACCTGTAATATTATGAGTTTCATTCATAGCAATCAACCCAAGTTTGTTTACAAGGCTGGTTGTAACAAAAGATGCCTGACTGCCCGTGTCAAGCAAACCACGGATAGAGACTTTTTCACCATGTTGATTTAATAAATGAACCTTAACAGTAGGAAGCAAGATGTTGTTGGAAACAGGGTTAGACAACAAAGTCACTGCAGGCTCAATAGGAGCAGCTTTTTCTTCATGCAACAAAGTGTTGTGCCCTAATTTACATATTTTACATTTGAAATTAAACTTACATTTTCCCTTGTGTGTTCTTAGACATGTGGTACATAAATTATGGTCCCGCACAAGTAACTGGCGGACCTCTAGTGCTGCTGTTTTGAACTCCGGACAGCTGAAAAGAGCATGGTCACTTTTGTTACAGTGTTTACACATTTCTTTTACTTGTGAGGCAACATTGGTCACCTTAGATGGGGTAGATTTATAGAACCTACTTGTACTTTCATTGCAAGTACTATTGGGGGGTAAGCTATCCTCTAACGCTATAGCGCGCTTTTCAAGAAAGCTTAAAAAATCTGCCATGGAAGGCAATTTTCCTAGATCTTTATCTAATTGATAAGCCCTATTAGTAATTTGATCTAATTTTCTTGTTAGAATGGAAATTAGCAACATGTCCCATGTATCGATGGGCTGTCCCAGATTTTTTAATGCATGCAGCTGTTGCTGAACATCTGACACGAAAGACCTTATTGAGGCTGCAGTGCCTTTTTGCATTGTAGGTAAATCTAATAGAACGCTAATATGATTTCCTATTAACCGCGTTTTGTTATCAAAACGCTTCTCTAACAAGTTTAGTGCTTCCTTGTAAGACTGATTGACTAACGGCAAATTGACAATGACTGCCAAAGCATCATCTGTTACATATTTTCTTAAATAGAATAGCTTTTGCACATCAGATAATGATCTGTTATTGTCAATAACAGCCATAAATAAATCAAAGAATGGCTTGAATTTAGTGAAGTTCTTCCCGTCAAAGGGTGTTACATCAATGGTTGGCAATTTACAAGTGGAAACATTATGACATTCTGAGACTGATTTTTTACATATCTGTTTTAAAGAGGCGTTAATTTTAGCTAGCACAGAATAATATTGTTCTTCTATTGGACCAACCTGTTCGCAGTCGTTTTCGTCAATACTTAGTATATCCAATTGCACCGCTTCATAGTTCTTGAGCGCCGTGATGAGCTTCTCCTTGCGAGCCTCCAGGATATCCACGGTAGCAGACGCAAAACTGATGGGGTCGTTCACAAACGTCTCAATGCGCGTGATTGTAGCCTTGCATTGGCCACGAAGAAGTCGATGTTTACGCAAAGTTTCTTTGGGCTCCGCCATGGTGGCACGTATGTAGGACGTAACGTTTTATTTATTCTACGACTTACGAACACTCCGCGCACTTTATATCTAAACCGCACTTTATAAATACGAACTTTATTGACATGGAGCCGGTTCGACGATGTTTGTTTACAAACTGATGACACTGACAGTGACAGCTGAGAGAATGACAGCTGAGTGAATGACTCCGGCGCAATGGCCGCCGGGCGGATATGGACTGCGCTCACCTCTCGCACGAACTTCACCACTCTCAAAATGAAAATGTGGGTAATTGAAAAAAGCCAAACTCGATGTGCAGAATATCGTAATTTTTACGATTATTCGATGATATGATGCTGTATCTTGATGATGCTTCGCTGATTTTCGTTCTAGCTTTGCATAGAACGAAGTTGCGGCCTCGTACAAATCCCGCCAACAAAAGCGACTTGTATGGCAAGCCGGCCTCGACGACAGGCACGTATCCAGACTTTTGGTTCGGGGGGGGACAAACATTGAAACAACCATGTGAACTGTGTGAAAATCGCTGTAATCACTGTACTATAATTTTCACTGTACTATACTATAATTATATAATTATTTTTCTGTTTCTGCTGGTAGCCATTACGTCTAGTACCATATCAGGATCTGGCGCCAAAGCAGAATGAATAGACAATAGAGCGAGACCAGTAAGCCTCTCGCCCGCCATTCTATTCCTTAGGAAGGATTTTATTCTCTTTAGGCATGAAAATGACCGCTCCACAGATGCCGTTGAAACCGGAAGGGTGGCCAGAATATGTACTAGCCTGTTAATGGTAGGAAAGAAAACTTTGTCACACGTGTCTAAAATTTCCATAATTTCGACTGGTTTCTTATCTGTGTTTTTCCACTTGGCACACCACATACTGTACTCTGCTTTTATTAGTGATTCTCCAACACTTTCTTCCCAATAAATTTTCATATTTTCTAATTCACTTATCTTCCTCTCGTCCACATTTTTCGGAAGAATAATTTCTAAAGAAGAAAGCAGCTCTCTTTGATTCGCAAATCTATCATTCATGCCAGATATCAAATCGTCCAAGCACGGTATAAAAATAGTTCTTCTGAAGTATTCTTCAGCAGTATCGCTGGGAGGGTTGCTTCGTGCAGTTTGGTGGGCAGTAACTCGAGGACGCTGAATTTCTATTTGCAAGACATCTTCCGCTATTTTGCAGCATGCGTTATATATTTCTGAGAATACCGGGTTAACATCGTCACGTATCCTTTTTAGTTTTCCGATAATGTCATCGGAAAATTTCATAGCAGAGGCCAGGTCGTGTGTAGGGTTCTGCAAATATGCTGACAGTGGGAGAGTGTAACTGAAAAATCTTTCACAGGTTTTTAGAGAAATCAAGAAACTACTCTTTTCCATCGCAGCTATGAGTGTAGACGCAGTTTGGGCGACAGTTCTGTTTGTGTAGGATAGTTCTCTTAATGTAATGACAATAGGTTCGAGTAACTCACCAAATACATTTATAGAGTCGTGACGTTCTATAAATCTAGTGTCACCAGTCTTTTTTTCTTACTTTCTGGTGTGAGCTTTTCCACATTTTCCTTGAACTGTTTCCCGGCCATTGCATTGTTGCGAAGTAAATTGCAGACTTCCTTCACAACGCCTATTGAATTTCTCACCTCGGGAACTGAAAGAGCTTTTGAAAGAACTAGGTTCAGACGATGTGCCGAGCAATGTACGTATGTGGCCTTAGGAAATTCTTTTCTGATTCTCGTCTGCACACCACTGATGTGTCCTCCCATGGTAGCAGCTCCGTCATACCCCTGACCAACTAGTTTATCGAGATTCAAACCAATCTCATGACATTTCTTTAAAATTTCTGCACTTATATTTTCGGCACTTAGGTCGTGTAATTCAATGAAACTGAGAAAGTCCTCCCTCAAAATACCTTTATAAACGTATCTCGCACACAAAGACAATTGCTCAGTTCCACTCACATCTAAAGTTTCATCGCCAAGAATCGCGAAACACTCTGAACTATTTATTTGTGTCACAACTTTTTTCTGAATTATCTTTCCGCAAGTATCTATTATTTCATTTTGAATAATAGGGCTAAAATACGTTGCATTTTTAGGGGTTGTAATGATATGATCTTTCAGGATATTATCATAGCTTGCTCGGTATCGTAGCAGAGCCCTGAATTTTCCATCTTTACCAAGTGGCTTTTCTAAAGTCAATGGTCCACTGTCTTTGTCTCCACGAAGCGGCAACTCTTGCTCTCCACAGAAGATGATAGTTTCGATTATAGGTTTTAGTGCTGTTCTATTTCTTTCCTTTTCTTTGAGCCTTTGATCATTAAGCTGCGATGCAACGTCTATAGCTGCTGAATCCATTACGCGTAAGAAATTTTCTGCGCATAACTTAGAAAACTGGTGATATTTAGCAGCAGAATGTTCGCGAAATCTCTCTGTTGCATCTTTCCAATTATCAAATGGTTTGCTGACAAAACTTCCAAGTGTTTGATGGGAACCTTTTCCAGCGGTGCCTGATGAAAAGACAACGCAATATTTGCAGAATACACCGTTCCTCCTCGGCGAATATGTTAACCATTCCCATGATCCCATCCATTCTCTTCGAAATCTAAGTTTCCTCTTTCCAAAGCTACTAGCCGGAAACGAAAATGACGCATCTGGGACAAACGGCTGGGTAATAATATTTTTTTTCTGTTCATCTGTGAGTACAAGAGGAGGATACTGTGTGTTATATATGGCATTAGAAACCACGCCGATATCAGGAAAAGTTTCACTTATTATAATCATTGTATCTAAACTGCACGTTTTTGAAGTTGAACATTCTCCTTCATCTCTACATCTTCCAGCCGGTTCGGCTGAAATCACATTTTTTTCTGTAAATTTTGACGATGTTGTTTCTAGTTGTCTACTATCAATAGCAGAAGCCATGCTTGGAGTAGTTTTTTCCTCGCTAGTGCTAGTAGTAACCATTTTTTTTGCCACTGGCTTGAAAAAGTTGTCAATTCTCTTCATTTTAGCAGCAGCAATTTATAGGTATACGTTCAAACAAGCACAAATCAAGAAGCACTCACATTTCACACATTACTTTATTGAAGTAATCTGTGATGGATAGGGCGAACGGTCTAACAAATTATGACGTCTGCAGGTCCAAAATTGTCCAATACTATCTCACGTCACGGACTGGCGATTTGGCCTATCCAATGAAAACAGTGGTTTTGAAGTTTTTTTTCCTTTATTTCACGGCACGGGCAAAGTATCAGGTGAACCAAGTCGGAAGGAATTTACTCTACCTACTCTCTATGTAACTGAAATCAATATCAAAATAAACTGGTCTATTGCACTATACTGTCACTATTGCAGAGGTATTTCACTTTTCTTCTCGCTTGTCGCTCTCGATTCTCACTTGAATCGCTCTCGAAATGAACTGACATGCAGGTTCCCGGACTCCCGCCGTATTTATACTACATTTTCGTATTCTGGAACACTGTGGAATATTGCGCCATCTACTACCTGGTAGCAGAAAGTTATGGAAGCTTCTCAATATTTCGCTACTCGACGCGACGACCTTTCTACTATTAGTTTTTCTAAGAGTTTTTAAATATTTTCTGATATATTATTCTAGAACTCTTGCATTTTTTTAATAAACGCCATCTGTTGCTCAGTACCTGTACAACTTTGTGTACAACTCTGCTAAAGAATTAGAGTTGTCTGTTTATCGATATGTGTTATCGATATTTATTAAGTCGAAGAGTAATTAAAATAATTATCAAATGAGTAATTTCGGATACTGACTTGTTTATGAATGAAAGAGATACTTACGGAAAAACTTTTTTAGGAGACTAGCTCTCTTTTGAAATACCTATTTTTGTTTTGGTGATGGGCGAGCTGTCCACAAAAATTAATAAAAATATTTTTTTATGCCGTTCCGTTCGACACATTGAATGTAAGGATCATTTTATGATATGGGAAAAATAAAATCTAGACGGTGAAAGTTGGTCAAAAGCAAAAGACGTTTTTTTTTTCATACAAATTGTATGAACGAAAAAAAAAAAAACATTTTTTTATGTTGTTCATTGACTAAGTTAATGACAATAGTTTAATAGTAATACTGTTGAACATAATCGTCAAATTGATAATATAGGTAATAGGATTGTATTAATAACTAATAATTTTATTTCTGTTCTGCCCTTACACACTTTTTAAATATTTTCTAATATTTCAATCCTAGTTTACTTTATCGATGTTTATGTATCGATAATTTTGCCATTCTAAAATGTTGCACCTCTATCACAAGATGCTCAGTTCTGCCATCTATTGTGTAATGGCTGAAATATATTCGGATGAATTATTTTAATACGTGGTTTTGCTATACAACGCTAGATAGCGCTACTGACGCCAAACATCAACATTTTTGTATGACAATATTAACAATGCCCGCTCTATAGTTCTTTTAAATCTCTTTGGATGGCGCTACTAGTAACGTCGCTTACATTATCAGATCAAGATCTATATATATTTTTATTTTACCTACTTAATGAAAGAACACACGCAAGCGAATAAATAAACAGATGCCCAGATGGCTTAAAACGTTTTTTTTTCAGTCAGATTTCGGGGGGGGATAAATCCCAACTATCCCCCCCTCTGTATACGTGCCTGCTCGACGAACACGATCTCTCCACAAAAACTTGCGAAGCTGCTCGGCACTGATTTTAAACACTTCCCGAAGGACCACAGCACGCATGTACGAAATAAAATGCGTGAGAACTTCAAACTTATGGAGTTTATTGTAAAAATATAAAAATACAGTCAAAAGGCACCGTTTCATTTAGCAATCAGACCAAGAAGAAGAAAATATTGCCACAACACAAAAAGAGAAAAGTACCAGAAAAAGTGTTGCAAGCTTATTGACTAAAATTATTACTAAGTATTTTCATTAACACTAAAATAAATCTATATGTTTAGACTGTCCTAAACACATTAATGACATTTTGAACTCTCAAAAGAAAATTGCTAACATGACTGTGTTTCAATCAACAAAGAGTCGACAGAAAATGACACAGTGGACATAAAGGTCAAAATAAGCTCGCTCTGCGAATCAGACTCTTTCAAACTTCAAGAAACTTAATAATTATTATGAACTAGCTTCTGCCCGCGACTTCGTACGCGGATCCTGTTGCTTATGCCAGCGACAACGGAGTCGTCAAAATCGAAGATCTGAAACGTCTGATGTCCAATAGAGCCCGGGTAAATAATAAATGGGAGTTCTGGCCAGTAGAGTCAGATTTTTAATGATATACCATCGTCATCGAAAATCAGTCCTAAAGTCTTACCGCCTTCACCGCGTGGAGGTACTCCCAGTTTATGTTATTTTTAGTTATAGTTTTCGTCAAAATCAGTCTCCTTTCAACGATTTTTGATATTCCTCATAGTTTCGGAAATAGCCATCCACGCCCAGTTGAAAAATGCACCCTGTATAGTGAAATTAGCGATAGCTTTGATTTCCACATCAGATGTTTCTGATCTTCGATTTTTATAAGTCAACAGGAAATGCCCATCAGACCGACAACTTTTACTAAGACGTTATTCCTATATGTGTTATGATGTAGCGGGGCTCTTGGAGTTCCACAACGGGTGTTCCAGATCTTCAATTTTTATACCTCAACAGAGAGTTCTCATCAGGCTGAATAACTCTTGCTAAGACGTCATTCCTATACATGTTATAGTTTAGCTGTGCTCTTGGAGTTCCACATCAGGTGTTCCAGATGTTCAAATTTATTCTCTCAGCAGAAAATGCTCATCACGTGGAACAATTTTTGCTATGGCACCATTTTTGTATCTCTTATAATTTAGCAGGTCTGTTGCGGTTCTGCATCAGGTGTTCAAGTTTCCAAGATAAATTATAGCCTATATGTTAATCGGACTTAATACCTATACAACAAAAAAAAAACATTCAAATCCGTCGAGTAGTTTCGAAGATTGGCGTGCACAAACACACAGACAAACAGACAAAAAAAAAATTAATTACAATTTCGGGTTCGGCATCGATAAAATAACAACCCCTGCTACTTTTTTTTATATACTCGTACTTACATTGTACAGACACCACTTTTCTACAAATTTATTATATGTATAGATTGGTTCTGTCGTTCGGAAGTTTTGTACGCGAAAGGACACACTAAAAACGACTTTGTTAGGCTGCCTGTCCATTGGCTGGTGGAGCGGAGCGAGCGAGTATTGCGGAGTGGAGTTGCGGACTGTGTCTGTCCATTGATGCGGAGCGGAGCGAGCGGACTGTGCGGGCGGTCTGTGCGGAGCCTATACCCATCCCCGCCGCCTCACTGTCGCCCCGTTCCGCCAGCTCGCACAGCCAGCTCACACAGCCAGCTCGCACAGCCAGCTCGCAGGCTGCCTGTCCATTGCAGCGGAGCGAGCTGGCGGAGCGGAGAAACGAGGAAATTTTAGCCAATAGGATTGCATAAAAACTCCGCGAGCGTCGTGCGAGCTGGCTGTGCGAGCGCCGCTTCCAAAAATGTATGAATTTTAAAAACTAGCTCGCAGACCCATGTCCACTGGAGCGGAGCGGAGTTTTTATGCAATCCTATTGGCTAAAATTTCCTCGTTTCTCCGCTCCGCCAGCTCGCTCCGCTTCAATGGACCGGCAGTCTTATAGGCTACACATGAAATAATCATCAATAATTATTTTTGTATAGGTACCAAAATGGATAAATGCTCACGAAATCTAAAACTCGCTTTAGCAAGATTTCGGTGACAACCCGAAGTTCGGTTTGGTTAGGTTCCTTTAAACCCTGCAAACAAAAATAGAATGCCCATATAGCAAGGCTTCGGCGACGACTCTGCTTAGGTCCTTTTTTTTTCATTATTACAGAAAATAGGTTAATTTCTACAATACTAATTTATGATACACAATTTGGTGAGCATTTATCCATTCTGGCAGGTATTTCGATTTTTTGGTTTTAAAATAGGTACTTTTCTGGTAGGCGTATAAATAAACACAAGCTTTGTTATATACTATGTAAAAAATATAATTGTAAAACTGGGGTAAGTAATATATGATATAACTACAAAATCTCTAATATTTACAAGAGATAACAACTGAATATATAATTTTATTTGATATAACAATCTCTTAATATAATAAACGATTGACATAATTTTATAATGACTAATTTCTATAATCATAACAATCAATGAATATAAAATCGTTTTGTATACCACTCAAAAGACATAAAACCTTATTTGGTCTATTTTTTTTTTCTTCCTGGTATGTAATCTAACTCTGATGTACCTAATAATAGTACCACCTACCATGAATGCTCGACGGAGCCCCGCTTTGCGGGGCTCCTATTTCTGCGTGCAAGGTTTAAAGTAACCTAACAATAAGGGGATGGCGGGGTCTGAAAGACCCCGCCATCCCCTTCGAACCTAACCTGTCCGTGTCGGGGTGCCCCAAGTCCCGAGCTCGCTTCGCTCGCTCTTGCATCCTAGGTCAAATAACTGATTACTACCTGTCATGCTGGCTCGACGGAGCCCCGCTTCGCGGGGCTCCTATTTCTGCGTGCAAGGTTTAAAGTAACCTAACACGAAGGGGATGGCGGGGTCTTTCAGACCCCGCCACCCCCTTCGAACCTAACCTGTCCGTGTCGGGGTGCCCCAAGTCCTGAGCTCGCTTCGCTCGCTCTTGCATCCTAGGTCAAATAACTGATTACTACCTGTCATGCTGGCTCGACGGAGCCCCGCTTCGCGGGGCTCCTATTTCTGCGTGCAAGGTTTAAAGTAACCTAACACGAAGGGGATGGCGGGGTCTTTCAGACCCCGCCACCCCCTTCGAACCTAACCTGTCCGTGTCGGGATGTCCCAAGTCCCGAGCTCGCTTCGCTCGCTCTTGGATACTAAATGTTTCTAATAACAATAGCATTCGTGAAGGCAAACAATCAAAGTCCAAAGGATAAGCCAAAGTCATCAAAGAAAATGGTTTAAACGTTAAATTATATGTTTCAAACGTTATCATAATGATTTTCGTTTAAATAAACGTTATATCAAATAAAATTATATGAAATGAGTTTTAGAATAACACAAACATTATGTGTAAAGAAATTATATCAATCGTTGGGTATTTCTCACGTTGATTATATCATGTGAACGTTATTGAAATGAAAATATATCAAATAACTTTATATGAAATGAGACGCACCCGTAAAACTGTTTATTGTTTCTTACAGAATGTTACAATATTAAACTGCGGTACTAAATCCTGCACTATGTGACCCTGTGTCGCAGGATCCAGTACCCTTAGCACGAGTTTTCACTATTTTACTTTACAGCGTGTATTTATAGCGTTTCTTGTATGGAAAAATGGAACAGCGCGTCTGGTGTGCGAAGAAGGAACTAATTTTTTCCTTGAAAATTGTCAATTTGAAATTGTCAAAGTTCCAGTTTACTTTACGTCTCAAATACTGAAAACTCGTACTAAGGGTACTTTCGATAAACATGGTTGTTTCTTAACAACATCAAATGCAATGATTCCAATAAAAATTATACAGTAATGAAATGTAAAAAAATATAAGTATCGTTTGGTGGTAAAATAAGGATGAAAAAAAGTTTTGTTGTTAGGTATTTAATGACGAACACGGATGGTAGACTAGAAGTCAAAAGTCCTTATTCCAGTAACTTTTGCACATTTAGTATTGGTGTGACGAGAACAAAACACGTACACAGGTACTTACCATAATATGTAAGTTTTTTTACAAAATTACATAAAAACACGTGAATTGTTACTTTTTTTTTACATAAAAACCAGTGCTTCAGGTCAATGTTTAGAAATCACTACGCCATGACATACAACATCGATGGTATCAAATAAAATCGGTCACGATATCAACGATTCGAGCATGAATACACTGGCTCATTCAATATTCATCCATTTTTCCACTATCGTGTGGATATCATACAACACTAATACACCTTGAGTGTATTTAAGGCCTAATATTAACTTGGCAACTTTTGTTGCCCACTAACCACTTAGTGGGCAACAAAATTTGCCAGGTTACAGTTCCCTAAAAACATATAGTGGGCAACAAAAGTTGCAAAACTTTATTTTATTTGCTGTAGGCCTAAGTTTAAGCCCACAAGCAAAGATGAAACCTAAGCGTAAGTGAGCTCCTAGAGGCAATTGGAACTCCTGTGCACTGATGCGGCTCAGTAAGAACTGTTTGACTTTACAAGACTGTCGTCGCGAGCCAGGTAGCCCTGGCTCGCGACGGTTTGGTATCCATTGACGTGTGCCTGTGTACGAACCTCTATGAATTTGTATTGCGATAGTCACCTGGATACCAAAGTCGAAAAGTATCGGAGACTTGCGTCGCTTTGTGTAGGAAGGGGTTTATATCGTTGCCCGTGATGGAACGCCCAGCAAGGGTAGTTCAATGAACAAAGGAAAGGACTGATTTTTAGTCAGTCAAGCTCCTAAACTCCACTCAGAGCTGGAAGGACTTCTGTTCAGATTCCATATCGCGTTTGGTACCAACACCTTCTTCATGATCATGTTCTCCTAGTACTTTCTGTTCAGATTCCACATCGTGTTCTTATTTTCTGCAATTTTACACAATTGTTAGTACCTAGCCTACTCGTATGTCTATTCGGATGATATTACCACATCAATATTAGACAAGCGACGACTCATCCGAACTTGAGGATGAGTCAACGTAACGTTCCATCCTCGGATGAAATATTTTGTGGATGAATTGGCACCTAAGTGAAAACAGTGTGTAGCCAGCTTAATTTTCGGTAAAAATGTTTTTACGGCACTTCGTATCTAAATTACCATCCATCGATTGGCCTGCAAGGTCCGGTTGGACTATGTTAAGCTTTGGATGGGTTCCCTGTTTATGCCATCACCTTTTGTGTATTGGAAAAACTTGCCAAACCATCATCAGGTTTTTTTATCGGCTTGGCTTGCTCCCGCCCTAGTAAACTACTGAACCGATTTTGCAAATTCAGTCACCAGTAGAAATCTACACTATTAAATTGCATCTGTGCGAAGCCAGGGCAAGTAGCCTGTAGCCGTTTCTAGGTCTGTCTACCTATGTTTCAAAATCAGTAAAATCAGTTCAGCCGTTTTGACGTGAAAGCGGTACTTTTAACATACAACATTAATACATACTTTGAATAGGAATGGGTTTACTCTTGACCTCAAACCCAGAAGCCAAGATGAGACCTAAGGCACCCTAAGGTAAGCAGAGATGAGCTTCAAAATAGTACTTTTTGATTAAAGTGGAGGAAAGTTTGTTATTGCATTTGAGATGGAATTCTCAGCCGAGCTCTAGGCGAGGGTTTTATGGAGGAAAAAACTGCAATAACAAATGCCCACATGTATCAAATACATTCTAGTCAAAACAAAAGCTCTCCCAAATGTTTCTAACGCCCCTATAATTTCCATTGACACAATACTAGCAATAGCAGCTTTGATTTAAGTCTACAGCGGTGTAATCATCGAATAATAAATTATTCTTTCAACCCAACCTTCAGTGGAATTCAAGGTTTTGTATGAATACAGGGTGAATGTTTGATCAAGCCCCTATTATGCTCTGTGTCAACACACGCGCATTTCAAGGGTATTACATACTCGCACTACATAATTATGTGACCAAGGGTGAACACTTTAAATGCTGTTTCTGTGTTCCGTTACAGTGAAAATTTTATGATTTAAAGTGGATTTTTTAGCTTTTAATATGTATCAAAAAGTTTACCGATAAAAAATTTGAAAACTTAATTTATAAGAATAAAAAAAAAGATAATTAAGTTGGCCATCAGTCGGATATTTGAATCCGCAGAGATAAGGAAAAACTTTCAAGTGTGTGTCCATAAAAAATAAGCAAAACTTTAAATCACAATTTTTAAATTGGTAAGTTAGTTGGCTTATACTTATACATTTTAAAGTAACGTTATAAGCTAAAAATTACATTTTAAATCTTAAAATTCCATCTACTGTACCGGAAATCCGAGGTCTTCATGTTTTTAACACCTTAGGAACTCGACTGAAATTCAAAGCATATTTTCTAGTAGGCTAGTTACAGACACTTGTGAATAGTCAAACACAAAAAACCGGCCAAGTGCGAGTTGGACTCGCCCATGAAGGGTTCCGTAGCAGCAAGCATAGATTAGAGATATAATTATATTGAGATTAGTAAGTAATATACACAAACAATAAAAATAACTTTGTTTTTCATAGTATTTGTATAAATGGCAAAGTTATATTTGCTGTTTTTGAAAATGTACTATATCTCAAAAACTGCTAACTGTATCTCATCCAAACCAATTTTCGTTGGTAGTTTTGGTTGAGGTCTACATTATATACTACTCAAAACAAAATAAGGGCCACCTGGTTTTTATCGATTTATTAAATAATGTTTCAATATTACTAGTTACAATGACTGAATCTGATTAATATTAATGGTTTTAGATGGAAATACACAAAAATTAAATATGTATTCCAATAAATCGTTAAAATAAACCAAATTGAATGAAAAGTGAGGAATTGCAGGAATGTATCAAGTTACATAAAACATAAAAAAATCGAAAAAATAACGTCTTTAATGTTACAAAGTGTTCTTTTAAGCTTTTCTTTTAACTCTGTTCTCTCTGTTCTGCTCATTTTATGGGAGGTGGAATGGTCTGGATTAAATACGGAATATTTTCTTTTGGGATACTCTACCGGCAAGTTTTCAGACAATTTATGAGATCCAGCTGCGTGTGGATGGGAATTTTACTTTCTTTTTCACTCTTCTTTAACTCATCTCTTGAATGCTCAATAGAACTCAGGTAAAAATCCTGAGTGTCCACTGTAACATCGTAATTCGAGCATAAGGGAATGTGTGCACTGTTAGTCGCGTCGTGTTCACTCGAGCATTATCCTGCTTCAAGATGAACTCAGGTATTCCTTGCTGTGCGAATGGGATAATGTGGAGTTGCACCACATTCTCTACGCAATTTTGAGGAGTTACAGCACCCTCGTTAAGAAGTGCGAGCTCTGTTTTGCGTGATAGAGATAACCGCGCCAGAGCATAACTCAGAACTCGCCAGAACAGTCTGTTTTAAGAGTGCAAGGATCTGAAACCTGTTGTTTAGATCTTTTCTACACTCTTATGAATCAGTTTTTATTGAAAAAAAATAACCCACCAGTCATCAATAAAAAGCAATGAAGCCTAGCCAAAACAGTTTAATAAATTTTCTCCTTCGCAAATGTTTCACGATTTGCACCATACGCTGCAGTTAACGGGAGGCAAACCAAGCATCTTCTTGAGTATTGTTAGTCTTTATGGAGTCGATTCAGAATAGTGTAGTCAATTATAGGGGTGCCTGTAGCTCGACGCAATGGAGTTTGTACGGTCCGCGCAGTAGATTTTCGCTCTATTTGCGCGTTTAAACAAACTTAATGGTCTTCTTGGGCTTTACTTACTTACTTTCTTCCTTGAACACGGCGCCTGGTGATGTTTCCCGTCTTTTAAGACCAGTTTCAAGCATTTTGAACCACTTGTTGGGAATATTCCAGCATTAAACCTACCTCTTCTGGCTACGGGCCCCCTGGATTAAGGTGACACCCCAAGTGGCTGTTTTTGCGTCAATATGTCTCCGAATACATGACATTATGAGATTGAAAGATCAATATAGCCTGCTTGCTGTATTAGTCGAAAAAAACTCCGTTAGAAGTTTGAAAATTAAAAAACACCATACCGTAAATTCTAAGTAATCTCAAATATCTAATTTAAAAAAAAGTTATGAATTTCCAATTATGCAGTAGAAACAATATTAATACTCGAAAGAAACCTTAACAAGATATTTAGTATTTATTATGTACCCAGAATAAGAGCAATACTTGTTTAAGTGCAATTTAAAAAGTGGCCCTTATTTTGTTTTGACGAGTATATATTTTTTTTGTTTTATCATTCTCTTATTTTAGAAGTTACGGGGGGGGGACACACTTTTTACCACTTTGGAAGTGTCTCTCGCGCAAACTGTTCAGTTTAGGTAAAAATGATGTTAGTAACCTCAATATCATTTTTAAAGACCTATTCACAGATACCCCACACGTATGGGTTTGGTGAAAAATTTTTTTTTGAGTTTCAATTCTAAGTATGGGGGGCACCCCCAAAATTTGTTTTGTTTTGATTTTTGTGTGAACATTCTAATGCGGTTCACATAATACATCTTTCTACCAAGTTTCAACAGGATAGCTCTTATACTTTCGACAAAAAGTGGCTGTGACATACACGGACAGGCAGACAGACAGACAGACAGACATGACGAATCTATAAGGGTTCCGTTTTTGCCATTTGGCTACGGAACCCTAAAAAAGAATACAAAATTATGGTGCTACAGTCCCAGTCACAAGAAATAATAGTGGTTCTACTTTGCTCCTTACGGGTAATTATGCTCCTGTTTTGTAAAATGTTTTCAAATATTCAGATGTTAAAAATTTTGCAATAATTCATTAAATTATGAACCTACCCGATACATTTTACCGAATTTCACATTTGAAGGCATTAGAAACATCAGTATTAGCAGAACATAATAATTATACTTGGAGCAATTTGAATTAGGAAGGCATTACTTTGCTCCAACAGCTATAACAATGTAGACTACATAGAAACTATTTCTACGAGCAAAGATACCCGACATAATGGATAATTTTGCTTTTTTTTATTTTTCAAAAATAAATAAACATTATACTCATAATTTCCATTTACCTAAATACCTGACAAACAAGCCTTATTTGTTTAAAATAACACATCACGTAAATTTTATTGTTATTTTTTTTATATATTCATAATTTTTAACATTTGGAGCAAATATCAGAGCAAAGTAGGACCAGGTGGCCTACCATGAACTGTTAACGCGAGCCAGTTTAGGCTGTGGGAAAGAGATGAGCTCCTGGTAAGGCCTCAGATTACGGTGTGTAAGTACTGTAGGTAGGTGGTAGGTGCCCATTCCAAGGCGTAGATCTCTATGGAGCGAACGGCAAGAAACTCCATGGACAATCTTGAAATTAGGTAATAATAACAAATTCATTTTTCTTCATGCTGTAGTTATAATATGTATCCTTGTTAGGAACGTTATTATTTTGTTTATATGCTTTTCTTTCTTTTTATCATAATACCCCGGGGTTATGTTGAAGGTATACTTTTATATAGGTACCATACTTATTCATAGCCCACGTACATTCAGCAAAAAATTTAGGGATGCAAGCAGCAAGTTTAATCTATCTGACCTATCTTCAATCTTCTATCTAAAACAGTGAACGGTTACTCACTCACTCATCGATTAATGTCAGAAACTATAAGTGGGGTTCTTTTTAGAACGTATTCGATCCATAAGGTGTGGTTTTTGAGATAGATAGTTCGTATGAAGTAAAATTACTACAAGTGCTGGGAGTCTCAAATTGTTGCATATTTATTTAAAAGTATCCCATAAAGAGTCATAGTGTAAAATTTCGAAAGACGAAGTCGCGGGCGGAGTGCTAGTATCTTATAACACAACATTGGAAAACCATTTAGAACTAGCTGTTTGCATACTTAACTCTTTTGCTGATTGTACAACAACAATACATGATTTTCTATTCATGTTGTTCTCATTACATAATAATGGCATAGGATACATAGTCTTGTGCCATCATAAGCGAAAACGAGGGCATATCTAGTACATGTATACTTATACAAAATAGGTATTTATGAGATTTGAATAATTTTAAAATAAAAATATTATTCATTATTATGACGCAAGGCGTATCTAGTTAGAAACACCCTTGTCTCATAGAAAATGTAGGTATATTCTAGAGTTTGATACATAAACATTTTTAACAGGGTGTTTCATATTTCTTATTTACCTATTTATTAATAATAAGAAATATTATTACTGATTAAAAATAATAGTCGCACCTAGAGGTATTTTGTGTCGGATCTGGACCATTTTTGTAAGACGACCAAAAAGTCACGGTGTATACAAAACCTTATTTCCGTATTCTTACCTAACGCAATGAGATTTTTAATAAAAAAGTAATTAATTCACTACTTTCACTAAAAGTAGCAATGTAAATAAAACTAGAAATGGTGTCTTCTTAGATGTTTATAATGAAAGGTCATCGTATACCTAAATACTGTGCCCAGTACCACAGTACCTGTAGAACTTTAAGCGCGGCTCACTATTGAAAAAAAAAACAAACTTATAAAAATAAAAAAATGGAAAAAACCGACGAAAAATTCCAACACGGGGGGGTCTAGAATCATGTCCTGGACCCATGGTATCTGTTTGTGCGTCGATGTCTCTTACACCCTGTATAGCGTCATTATCAGCCTATAATATTCTCTCTGCAAGGACACAGGCCTCCTCTCTGTTAGAGTGAGTGGGCCATAATCCACCACGCAGGCCCAGTGCGGGTTGCTAGATCTGTCATGCCTTCGAATTTTTGGTTCTAAGACATGCCGGTTTCCTCACGATGTTTTCCTTCACCGTTTTGAGAGCAGTGGTGATGAAATAAATTACACAAAGTAATGCGCCTGGCTGGGTTCGAATGAAAGACCTACAACCACTGCTCTCAAACAGTGTACTTGAAGTATTTACGACGTTTCTTGTATGGAAAATGAAAGTGAAAGCGCCTTTTTGGGTTACGAACGAGGAGATTTTCTTTTCCATCAAATTAACTTCAAAGTTACTGTTTACATTACGTCAATAAATCGTGAAAAGTCAGCCTCTAGCGTAGTTGTGTAATACTAAACGCTACTAGGAATTAGATTGTCAAACATGCTGTAAATATAAATGATTCTAGAAATCGAATTATCACATGGAACTGTTCCTTTAGTCACGCGATTTACTGGCCTACTTCATTTATTAATAGCATTGTCACCATTAGGAGGTCAATTTTACAAGCTTTTCTTTAGTTTCAGCTGTCCCGTTGTTTGTTATCTTGCAAGTGAAAGATCCACTTCCCGCATATTATACCAATAATTAGGTATTTGAATTTAGAAAAAAATAATAATTTGTAAGTCCACCACAAATAAGAACATTTATTAGAAGAGAAAAAATCTTAATTCTTTTTTGATAATTAATTATGACCAATTTAAAAAATCGACGTGAACATAAACGTGCCCCATTATTATTGCTCGCCTCGGATGTGACGTCACTATGACAAAGAATTTCCTTAGCACTGTGTCAACTGGCTTCTACAATAACAATTTCAAAGTTGGAACACGTTCTATCGATGTATAGAAATTGTCATAATGACGTCACACCACCCACCCCGTCGGGCACTGTCGACGTGTTTTCGGCTCGGAGTTCAATTAATGATTTTGAATTTAATATAACTTCTTAATTAGAGTAAATAAAAAAAAACTAAAAACAGTTTGTTAGGAAATAAATATATGATCTATCCAATAAAAACAAATAAAAATTCATTGAAAGGACCAATTGACGAACAGATTTTGACAGCACGGTTGGTGCTATTGTGGTGCCATGGTTGGTGGCATGGCCCGGAACCCAAGACATGTGGCGCAAAATCAATCGCCCAGCCACATACCAACTTTCCTCCGAGTCTCGAAAGCACTTGATTCATGTCAGACAGTCATGATTTTCATCAGACACGAATGCAGAATGCAGGCTGCTATTTTTTTTAACGTGGTAAAATCATCAAATGAGTCCTCCCACCCAGGGCAGGGCGGGAGATACTGTCAGACTTGTACTGACTAAAATCCACGGTGTCCTTCATAAGCCCTTTACGTTCCAGAGTCACGGTAATGGTATAAGTCCCGCGACACCGGCAGGCTTTGGCCCTCTAGAGGGGAGCCCCGTCATCTTGCTGACGCTCTTTGAGGCGCGCGTGGAACACAACGCACAGTCGACCCGGGAATTCAGGCTGCTATTGAGAAAATTATAAAAGGGAAAACCCAGTTATAATGGTCTGGTCCCACTGCTGATATATTACGTATATTATATATATATTATACGAGTATGCCTCCTGTCTGTGGACCGTAATTAACCACATAGACCCAGTATGTGTTGGTAGATGTACATGGCGATTTCCTAACGATCTTTTCCTTTTTCATTGTTGAGTTGAGAAACACCCAAGACTCGGGAGAAATTCCTGATATGGAACAATGTATCTTAAAGAAAATAGTTGACGAACAATTTTCTTTTGGAGTGCTCGAAAAAATGTACTTCACTCGTATTTAGCAGTTTTCTCGTCTGCCCTTTACGCCTTACAGATTTAATACCTATTTAGCTTCGGTTTTACGGATACCACAAAGCAAAAGTTACACAAAGTACTAAAAATGAACAATAACCACTTGAAACGGCAACTGGAGTCGATAGAGACAGGAATTTATACACAAACCACCGTTGTTTACAATTGTTTGAAAACACGTGTTGCCAACATTGCTCTGAACAACATTTTATAAAAGTAAAGGAGCGTCTAAACGGGGTTTTTTTACTGCAATGTGTGTTTACTGCATAAATAAATTAAAAATATGTTTAGTCAGTGAGAACCATCAAACACCATCATCAGCCTATAATGTTCTCACTGCTAGGACTCAGGCCTCCTCTCTGTGAGAGGGAGTGGGCCATAATCCACGACGCGGGCCCAGTGCGGGTTGGTAGATGTTACATGTCTTCGAATTTGATGGTTCTAGGACATGCCGGTTTCCTCACGTAGTTTTCATTCACCGTTTTGAGAATAGTGGTGATGAAATAAATTACACAATACGTAATGCGCCAGGCTGGGTTCGAACCCACGACCTACAACTTGCAAGTCGGGGCCGATACCACTGGGCCACCACTGCTCAAGCCAGTGAGAATATTGAAAAATAATGAACACGTACCTATTTATTGTTATAATATTTTTTTTTCGGAAGAGGGGCCTTATGGCGTCATAACGCCTGTAAAATTATATTGACCGCGTGACCTTTTATGATTTTTAGAAGCGTTGTATATTTGTCAATTTTTGTTTACTAAAGAAAAAGTACAGTTCAAATATTTTTTGATAATCTATCTTTCGGAAAAATATTTTGCAATACGTTTCCTCACACTAGAAATTTCTCCTGTATTGTGGGTGTGTTTACAAATATAGAAACTCACATACACAAACACTCAGACCCCGAAGAATTACTTGCAAATCATACAAATACTACAATACTAAGTGCGGGGATCGAACCCTTGACACGCTGCACAGCAGTCGATCGCTTTACCTTTGCGCCAACTGACAGCCAGACAATCCGATCAACGCTTATTTTACTTACCTACCTTGTATTCGTAATGAGAAGCACAGTGTTTACCTCGGGTACCTATTTAGTTCCTCGAACTATTAGCGCCAAACCCCGTCTCGGGACTAAATAAGTAACTTTCGTCCCTTCGATAACAATGTACTTTTTGAGCTGGCCGGAAATATTGTTGCTACATATTGCAGTAATTAGACGCACCTTTACAACCGCTGGTGGTACAACTCAAAATATTTTGCTAGGGTTGTCCAAATTGGGGTGCTAAGACAGGAAACCTCCACGTGCGCTCGTGGACTGGAGTTCCCTCTCGGATACGTCCGGGGAGAAGACCAGTTTTTCGGGCCGGTGCGCCCTGGGATGCGGGCAAAAACTCTTTCTTAGGCACTGTGTGCCTAAGGGGTCTCTTTGCCCATATGCGAATAGCCTGTCGGATGGACGCTCCAACGTGTGTCCCTCTGAGAGATAGATAGCAGAGGGCACAGCGGCGGAGCGGGCTTGCGGACGGTGAGTAATGGGTAAGCTCGCCGTCCGACCAAGGACCAAGCCCGGGCCGGTGGCGTGTCGTGTTTCACGCGTCACCGACGGGGCCCCTTATGGGGCCAAATGCCTGCTGGGGTCGCGGAATTTTCTTAATCCAGGATACCGTGGCCCCGGAACGTAAAGGGCATCCGAAGGAACGCGGGTGGACTTTATTCAGTACAAGTCTGACAGTCCCTCCCGCCTTGCCCGGGGTGGGAGGACTCATTTGATGATTTTACCACGCAAAAAAAAAAGTCTTCCAGCTAATGATGATGATGTAATATGAATGAAATTTTTTACAAAGTATAGAAAACCGTTTATTTGAATACATATTTTCAAACCAGCGACTGCAAAACATTATCTTACTTAAGTTTCGATGAATGGATGGATGTTTATTCTCAATCACGGCCAGTAACAAGGCTGTAAGTTAATGTTATTTTAAAAAGACTACCCTAACTAAAAAGCGTGAAAGTCCAGAAACGCATGCATGACGTCACAATACGGCACCATGACAGTTTAGTGTATCGTTATGGATTACTAACACACATACATTACATATATAATAATTATACATATATTCTGATAAAATCATAACCTTTCATTTTCGCCTTGACATGTCGAGTAAAAATAAATACAATAAAATTGTCCCATCCCTACTCACCGGAACTTCCGTTAAATTTCCCGCCGGCTGTCTGAAAACACGCCATTGTGACGGACAATAAAATAAAAGAAATAATAATAAAAAATAATGCCTCCTTTGTTAAAGACCGCGCAGGGAAACGAAAGTAAAAAATTTAAATTCGATTGTGACACACAATGGCCTCACGAAAATTGTCTTTTACAAAACCAGACCACTTTTTTGCTGTTTTGCTTTGAATTATTTTTTCGGTAGCTGAATTTTAAGGAGAAATTGTTTTCAGGTATGCTCGTGAATGGATCAAAAGTTTCAATGACAGGATTAAGTGTTACTATTTCGATCTTGGGCTAATGTGAGCCATTGGTAGCTCATCCCGCCATCTTCTGCGAGGTCTGCCGCGACGCTTTCTAGCTGTGTCAGGGCTCCAGATAATGTTTATTTTGACCCACAGTTTGGACATCCGGCAGACGTGGCCGCTGAATTAACTCTTTGTAAAAAAAAACTTACTTCGTGTCCGTTTGCAAACATTTAACCTCAAATATTGTACACGAATATCATCAACACACCGCGAGCATTCACCTGTAATGTAACGTTACAGATTCAAACATTCGAAGACAATAGAGCATCAAATTACGCACATTTATGTTACATTTCAGGTGAATGCTCGCGGTGAGGGAGCACCTTAAGTTTCCTTACTGGGCCACAGGCCTCCTCTTTATGAGAGGGAGTGGGTTGCAAATAACCACGCGGGCCCAGTACGGGTAGGTAGATGTCACATGTTTTCGATTTTTTCAGTTCTATTCTTGAACATTAAGTGGCAGGACCGCGTTCCTAATACTAAGGTTTTACGTTCCAATATTTATGGCATGGAAGTTTTGCACATACAGAGCCAACTCAGGTGACGTAGGCACGTCCTTTGCATGAAAGATCACCGTCTGTCCAAATCGGTTTTCTATTTTAGTTTCTAGTTAACGATAAGGGTCACGGTTACCTAATAGGACTGCGACCCCGGCAGAGTTTGGCTCTCTAAGGGGGGCTCCGTCAGATTGCTGACAGCTCATTGAGGCGTGTGTGGAACACGACGCGCCGTACACCTGGGGATGGTCCATAATAGGAGGGCAAGTAACCCATTACTCGCCGTCCGCGCATGATAAAATCTACCTTGCCACCATATATTTCACAGCCCTAGGTGTAACATACTGAACTCCCATAAAAGCAGTCATAAAAATAGTAATATGGAATGTCCAGTATAAAGGTTTTACGTCAATCAATAGCCCGCGTTAATATCGGAGGCAGGATGTGACGAATGGCGACAGTTATGGCCGCCGGATGTGGCCGCCGCTGCGTGTCCACTTCCGGCACGCCCTGTCACTACACCGGAACTCACGAAATGCATATATCGACGGTATTTTGGCAATTGTGAAAAATGACCGTTGCTCTTTCTTTATATTTACTGTGCGGAATTTGAGCCTCGGAAAGCATGTTAAGTGAGCTGACTTTTTAAAATTTTTACTTTTTCCAGATGTCTGAAAATTAATCTTACCAAGAATTGTTGTATGTACCTAGTCACGGTTATTAGAAATCGTGTGGCGCGGCACGAAACCTTAGGTTCAATTCCAGGGTCGCGGGACTGTCTCATCAGGTAACCGTGACCATGGAACGTAAAGGGCTATTGAAGGGTCACCGTGGAGTTTAGTCAGTACAAGCCTGACAGTCCCTCCTGCCCCGCCCTGGATAGAATTCAGGATTCATTTAATGATGTTACCACGATTTAATTTTTTTTTCTGTAAGAAATCAGCTGTTACCTATTACAGCTTTCGCGTTGTCTCATAAATGTCATTGGCGCAGTGGTTGAGCGGTTGGCTATACAGACCAGCGTGTTGCAGGTTCGATTCCGGTAGGTAAAAAAACCGCGTTTGTGCATGTGAGTGTAAGTAAGTTAAATGTTTATAAACCCATGTTAGAATAGGAATTCCTAGGGAAACTTCTTTTTTTAACATGAAACGTTTAAAGACGTTCGGATACAGCGCACAGAAAAGTTCTCAAAGTCTTAAATGTTCTAAAATAGGTTTCGCAAAGACTAGCTTACTGTAAGCAGTCAAAGTACTTCAATGGATACATCATATCATACCCTGGCACACAAAGCCTTTCCGAGTCAGCCCGAATCGGGATTATCCCGGCCGAGATTTATTGTGTTGTCCGCGCAACGTCAGCGATCCAGCCCACTTTTGTGAAGATTATGGTCATCCCATCGTTTCACGAATAGGAGTAATCCTTAAGAGTCGATTGGGGCTACCCGTATTGTAATAATGGTGTTTTTGCATCTCACAGCTGTTTTGGACGAATATTTTTTAGGGTTCCGAACCCAAAGGGTAAACTTCTATTACTAAGACTTCGCCGTCTGTCTGTATGTCTGTCTGTCTGTCCGTCAGTCCGTCACCAGGCTGAATCTCATGAACCGTGGTAGACAGTTGAAACTGACACTGTTTAATCTCAAACTGTTAAACATGTGGTTTAAGACAATTTGTTTTAATCATGTCTTTGCCAACCCTGAGGCCTTATCATGAGTTTTCAGTTATTGTGACGTAAAGTAAACTGGAACTTTTTTTTTTGCGTGGTTAAATCATCAAATGAGTCCTCCCACCCCCTACTGTCAGACTTGTACTGACTAAAATCCACGGTGTCCTTCAATAGCCCTTTATGTTCCGGGGTCACGGTAATGAGATAAGTCCCGCGACCCCGGCAGGCTTCAGCCCTCTACAGAGGGGGCCCCGTCATTATGCTGACGCACTTAGAGGCGCGCGTGGAACACAACGCGCCGTCGACCCGGGCATGGTCCATGGTCGGGCAGCGAGTTGCCCTTTACTCGCCGCTCGCATGCCTAAGTAAACTGGAACTTTGAAATTAATTTCAAGAAAAAAGTTAGTTCCTTCTTCGTACACCAGAGGTGCTGTTCCATTTTTCCATACACGAAACGCTGTAAATACTGGGAATACGCTGTAAAGTAAAATTGTGAAAACTCGTGATAAGGGGTCTGGTTATCCCCGAGTTCATTACTATTGGTTGCAGCAAGATTTTCACTTTATTTTCTTTAAAAAACGTTGCCCCACTTTAGAAAGGAGATCGGGCGGGGGTGGCCCAAGTGGCGGCGGAGCATGACGTTTATTTTATTTGAAAGTTCCTTAACTAAGCTTACTTTTTTTGTACGGGTACAAAAAAATCTATCCTGGGAGAAAAAAGTTATAGCGTTATAAAGAAATACGCATTTATAGAGCTATTTGCAACTATTTATTCAATTAAATCTAGTTATTTGAACTTAATATGTTATGTTTGCTATTATCTAACATTCATGATGACTCATACATGTGGTATCTACTACGCCAACGTTAGAAATATGTAATTACTCCATTGTTAAATAGATTCTGGTTCAAGTGGCGTTTGAAGACGAGGCTAAGTTCTGTTTTTGAAAAATGATTTAAAAGTGTTTAACCAACTTTATAATATATGTCATCGTAAGTGTTTAGGTTTAAACAGTGAGAACGGAATCACAGCAAACAATATTTTTAAAGTTTCGAGAAATAGTACCACCTCGCTCGATAGATGGTGTTGTAGTCGAAATGGAAGTCGCTATGGTTTCGTTACCGCCGATAGTATAAGGTCTGAGTGATTATTTTGACCAACTTTAAAAAAAGAAGGTCCACAATTCGGTCGGTATTTTTTTGTTTTTTGTTGTGATTGTTCGAGCAACACATCCAGTACATTGTGATTTCGGTTCGGTTTATATACGTGATTTAAAACCAGTCCAGTGTACTTATCAATTCGACCCGTATTTTTCACTGCCCGCTTCAAGTCGACCCTCGGTCTCGTTCAGTAAGTACTTTAGCTAAAAACTGAACTATGGCATAGTGTGTCAAAATAAAAAAAAATAAGCCAGAAATCATATTTTATTTTCACCGAAAACATCACAATAAAGGCGCTCCCTCACCAGTAGCACTCGCGTGTAATGTACCTAACATAATAGATTCGACTTTGCGCATTACATTACAGACTACCTCCCTGACTGACGGACATCCGCGTACACTTAGTATAGATTTGATTTTTGGTGCGATTGTGATGCTCAATTGTCTTCCGTCATTGATGAAATGTTCGAATCTGTAACGTTACGTTACAGATTGCAGAATGCTCGCAGTGAGGGAGCGCCTTAGACTAATAACAAAATATTATCCAGAAACGCCGCAGGATGTTCGATGTCCTCGTAACGAGCCCACCCAAGATACCACACCACGCTCATGATGTGGGCGCAACATTCGATACACAGTACACACAGACAGTAATAATGTTGAATGGCCTGTAGTCCTTCCTCCTCCTTATAATTATATAGGTATAATATTTCCTTGACCTCACGTGACGTGACTGAATAAGACTTCGCAATAATATCAAGCCATTTTGGTCTATTAAGAAACGCATAAGTTCTGCAGGTGGTTGTCCATCTCTGAAGACTTCAATATGGTAAATACCATTTCTCGCATGCTCACTATAATAGCTCCGAGCCAGTTTGATTTGGTAGGTGCCAATGGCAAATAAAATCAGGTCATCCTGTGTCAGTCGCGGAAAGCCAGCCAATTCCGGAATATTTCCTGATATGCTCTGAAAACGTACACGTTGCCTATTCAGGTTTATTTACATATTCTGCTAAGATATTAGCAGTGTTTGTTCGCTGGTTAATAATTGCGATGAAGCGCTCGGCATATATACTGTTTTGTACGGGAGGGTGGAAAGCATTTATTAGTGCTGCTGCTATTTTAAAGTTTGGCATCAAGTGCTTTAACGATATATTGACATACACACACGTTTGAAACGGCCAATGAGCTTCGAAAACCCAACGGCAAATAGTGACTTCGCTTGATTTGTTTGCCTGCAGTGTAGTTAGTTGGGTTTCGTTCTGACTCTTCGATTCGGGAATTGCTGTTCTATACCCAACAGAGTGTAAATCAGGCAATGCGTCCCGAAATCCCCGATCCAATAAAAAATAAACATATATTACCCCCCCTGAAAAACCAATGAAAAACTCCATCTTCATCATTCATTATTTCTTGTGTTATTACAACATCCGATTTAGTGGCAGGAAAAGGCCCACACACCCCGGCGTTTTTCCCTCCGACACAGTTACCTCCCGAAACTTCCGTGTCCGGTGAGGACCTGCGTCATGCGGTAGGTCAGGTCGCCGTGACGCCTATCCAGTATCCAGCCACTCCTCAAAGAGGGGTCTTACCGTCGCGATTGCAGCGTGCCCGATCTGTCCTGTTTTATGCGTTAACTGTTGAAATATGTGAATATACAGTAACTTCTAATCTTTTTTTTTTAACGTGTAGGAATCCTCATGGACTTCCTCCGCCTGGGGAAGACGGAGGGGCATGTCAGACTCGACTTGTTGTGGTTGACTAAAACCACACGGTGTCCTCTACTGCCTTTAGCCGGGGGTGCGGGTCCACTTGCGCATTCACCGCTCCCCGCCAGGCCTTGACCCGACTACATCGCCGGGTCCCTCTCCTCGGTGCGGCCGTTCGCGAACGGCCGCAGATCGGTTTGCGCCCTTCGGCGCCCGGTGCGTCTGCTGCGGGAGCTGAGAGG
This sequence comes from Agrotis exclamationis, assembly GCA_950005045.1. Taxonomy (NCBI): domain Eukaryota; kingdom Metazoa; phylum Arthropoda; class Insecta; order Lepidoptera; family Noctuidae; genus Agrotis; species Agrotis exclamationis. The sequence goes on along the minus strand of OX465429.1, from coordinate 14,466,315 downwards.
GATAGATGATCTCTCCCTCTCCCTCTCCGCCGTCTCCTTCGCGAGCATTACCTCCTCGCAGAAGGCGGCGGCACCTTCCCACGCACTCTCGCTTCCGACCATGGCCTCAGCGACAGTCGGAAGCGAGAGGTCGCTCCCGCCGATCGCCGTGATCAGATCACGGCGCTGCGATGCCCACGCTGAGCACTCCTCGAGCGTGTGCTGCGCCGTGTCTTCCGGGCAATCGTCGCAGTGGTGGCACACGGGCGTCTGCTCCCGACCTATGCGATGCAGACACTTTCCGAAGCAACCGTGTCCGGAAAGCATCTACGTCAGTCGGAAGGTGAGAGCGCTGTGCCTCCTGCCGACCCACGCCTCCATGACGGGCCTTACCGCCGCAACAGCGGCGTGCCCCAACCTAACCAAACCTAACCTAGGTATATGAATATACAGTAACTTCTTTTTCCCAGGATAAATTTTTTTGTACTCGCACAAAAAAGTAAGCTTAGCTAATGAACTTTCATACAACATAAGTGTCATGCTCCGACGCCACTTGGGCCAGAGCCCATACAAGAATGTCCGATCTCCTTTCTCCCGAGTCGTGAGTGCGTTTACAAAATATAAACACACTTATACAAACACATACTTTTTTTAGCCTGATAAAATCATCAAATGAGTCCTCCCCACCCAGGGCAGGGCAGGACGGACTGTCAGACTTTACAAACTAAAATCCACGGTGTCCTTCAATAGCCGTTTACGTTCCGGTGCCACAATTACCTGATAAGACAGTCCTGCAGCCGACCCGGCAGGGTTTAGCTCTCTAAGCGGGGGCCGTCATATTATTTAATTACCTACTTCTTTTTTTTTAAGCTATTGCATAGCTTTTATCGCAGGCTCTGAGCTCGGCGCGCGCGAAAAACGTAACGAAAAAACCTGATCACATCTGACAGCATGCATCGTCTAACGTCATTTCAGTTCGGGAGACTTCGGCAATCATAAAGGTACGGACAGACGTGCTCATAAAGGTACGGACAGACGTGCTCATTACTAGCACGAAAGCATGCTTTTATTGAGCAAGGGGCAATTTTATTGAGGGAGAGAGAGAGGGAGAGGGAGAGGGAGGAGGAGGAGGAGGAAAACGTTTCTTGACGTTTCACTTGATTGACGTGGCTGACCATAGCCTAATTAGTACAGTAATAAATATAATAAATAAATAATTATAATTGCATAAGTTGATAAAAAATGCTATGCAATTGCTTTACCGCGGCATTCACCGAGTGCCACACGTTTTTTTTATTTTTCTCAATAAAATCATTGTCCCACGCTAGGAATTTCTCCTGTGTCGTGCGTGGGTGCGTTTACAAACATAGAAACTGTCCTGTACTTTTTATTGTCGACTTAATTATGCCTGCTACAAACTGTTTAGTTAAAAGAGCCAAGAGCAGGGAGAGGGAATGAGGGATAAATACAAAAAGGATCATTACCGTACACGACGTACAGAGGAACCTAGGGAGGCAATTATCCTTATCATTATGGAGAACACAGATTGTTAGATCATGTAAGTTATATGTAACTATACAGGTTGAATGTTACAAATGAGGTTTTTTTTTTATATACAGGGTTATTTGTAAAACTTTAACAGCCTTTCATGGGCTGAAAGTACTCATCGTTAGAAACAATTTTCACTATGGAAGAAAATGTGAAAGATCAAAAAAAAATCAGGGTATTTCATACAAAATGATTTTTTCCGTGACCATGACCAAACACCTGATTTTTGACCATCTGACGTGTTTAACCACTATGATAATGTCAGCTGCTTGTTTTTTTTTCTTCGTGATATTGGGTAAGCTTTAATATAAACAAGTGTTCAGATGGGAGAAAATAATTGTAAGTATTCATATTTTTTTCTTCATGTTTGGAGCCCGACCGCTGCTTATCCCGCCAACGGAACCGCAGCTGACGTTCACGAATCCTTATGATACAACTATCTAATGTAGTCTACTAATTATCGCTTGAGAGGAAGTTGATCAGGTAAACTGTCACTGGCTCCCTGCTATTTTACACCATCCGATAGAGACGCTGTTACGGACCACTTACAGAATAATTCCTGAAATATTATTCAAAACAGAATCTTAAAAAAAATCTACCTGCCAACAAAAAACACCTTTTTTATCGTGGTAAAATCATCAAATGAATCCTCCCACCCAGGGCAGGGCAGGAGGAACTGTCACATTTTACTGACTAAAATCCACGGTGTCCTTCAACAGCCTTTTATGTTCCGGGGTCAGGGTAATGAGATAAGTCCCTCGACCCCGGTAGGCTTTGGCCCTCTAGAGGGGGGCCCCTTCATCATGAAGCGCGCGTGCCGTCGACCCGGGCAATCTTTTTGAAGCTGGTTAAAAAAAAAAACAATTGAGGACTTACACACACACACACACACTAGCTCTATATAATCTACAGCAGTCAGCAGAATCCGAGCAGACTGTTACAAGCAGTATATTAACAACTTCGTACATTCCAACAATATGTCGCGAGTAGGACAACGAGCCGTGTTATTGCGAGACTTTTCAATAATTTATATCATAACATACGACTGTGGGGGGACCCTACGTATCGAAAATGTTCCCTTTCGCCTTTACGAGCGAACATGTGTTAACAAATGTTGGGATATGAATTTGGATAGGAATGCTCGGTATTTTAGAGATGAAACCTCCTATTGGTGTTTATTAAAACTTTTATTGGTGACTAGCTGAACGGGCAAACTTCGTAGCGCCTCAGAAACAATTGAAAAAACTTTTAAACCTTCCCTGGACTTCCACAAAATTCTATAATTCAAAACCAAATTAGCCTAATCCGTCCAGCAGTTCTCGATAACGAACAGCAATTGATTTTTATATATAAGAAGATTGAGGCACGCTGAATCTGATCTTTTATTTTCTTTTTTTTTAAGTCTGTTTTAAGTTACAAACAAACATAAACTCACTTACACAGCCGCCCAGACCCGAAACAACTACTTGTAGATCATACAAATATTTGATCCGTGCCGGAATCGAACCCGCGACACGCAGCGCTGCAGTCTAATCACCCGTGCTAAACTTGTCCAATACTTACTTCTTCAACTATTCTACATAGAAATCCAGATCTGGCTTAGCAGTAGCAGGATTGAAAACCAAGCCAGATCTATACTTTGGCCTCAATAAAAGTCCTTGAGGAATCTCAAAATATTTATTCCTTTGAAATCGAATATTTAAAGAGTGGATAAGTTAATAAGCCAGATCATTTAGTCGGAATTTACACCTCGCCAGATGAAGAAATCCTTCTGTTATTATAATAGCAACTTGTAGCACCCTTGTGATATACAAAGTCCAGTGTAACACTATCAAAAAATGATCGGTCGCGGGACTAAAGAATTAGGCCCGGCGCCCACTATCGGCATCGGCACGGCTCAGGATTTTAGGTGACAAATAACATTATACAATAACTTCATGGCAATAAAGTAGAAACTGCCGATGCAGTAGCCTCAAGCATAAGTACCGAAGCCGTATTTTTGTTACTATGATCATATATGTATGATGGAAATATCTACTTTATTGCCATGTAAGAGGAAACACCAAGGGTTGAAGAATTGAAAAATAGGTATTTGTAAAATCTATCTATTTATAAACCGAAAAAACCTATTAAATGAGCACAAAATCAACGATTCGTAGTCCCCTGATTATTACTCCAAAACTTAACCGATTTAACTATTTTTTTCTTTAAAAAGTGAAGAAAGGCTTTGGCCGTGTTCCTATATTTTGCTTTTTTTATGTAATCTCGTCAAAGTTTTCTGGATATTTGAACACAGCGGAAAATCTGGCTGGGTTTTGAATGTTCACATCTCTTTTAATAATTAATTTATGGAAAAAAGGAAACCATAGAGACATGCCAATAGTGGCCATAGATTTTTTATAAAAAAATGATTGCTCTACTGGCATTATCCAGGGAGGAAACAGGGGACTACGTTTGTATGGAAAAACGGCCCTTGTGTTTCCTCATAATGTCTATAATGCTATATTTTTATCACTTAAAATCCTCAGCCGTGCCGATGCCGATTGTAGGCACCGGGCCTTACCGTGACCCAATATTGAAGAACACCATGAATTTTAGTCAGTACAAGTCTGACAGTCACTCCCTCTCTGCCCAGGGTGGGAGAAATATTTCTGTGGTGGGAGGACTTATTTTGATGATTTTACAAAATTGATGATTTAAAAAAAAAGAAATGTGTAACAAATGACTGAGAGTCGATTCACCAGTCGGTGATCCAAGTGAAATGGAGGAGGAGAGGCCTATGTCCAGCTGTGGACTGCCATAGGCTGATGAAGATAAATAAAAGAGAAAAATTATTATTTGCACTAATTTTATTTAGTAGTTAAGTCATCATCGATGCAAATAAATATCCGATTTTAAAAAAGCATGTTGCTAAGATTGAGGTTTTGGCCCGTTTTGGTAACGGAATTTGTATAACCGGCATGATGACAGTTTCAACAAATTAATAACAGTTCGACAGTCCGTCTCAGTTAGACTCTAAAACTAAGGACGTATTTTTTTACAACGTATGAAAAAACTCGAGACCTCGGGGGCTCATGACGTCAGAACCAGTGAAAATTATAGCACAGAGTGACGTATTTCGAATTTTAAAAGCTTCATAATCTTCGTCAATTTTATTTTTAATCTAATTTACACTTTTTTTTAGTAATCTTGCTCATTTAAAAGGTTCTTAAGATAGACTTATTCTAGCTACATGCTCCTCATTTATTTTATTTTTTTTGACTATTTATTCCTTCTACCAGTTTTAAATTCATTCATTTGGACCTAAGAAACCTGTTATCGTATTCAATTTACTCTGATCTGGTCGAAACTAAAGCGCCTACCAAAAAGTTAAAAGCAATAATACGTTCACGATACAATTATAGCTATAAATCCTCACAATTCGTAGTGGAGCATAGCGAGCAACCCACTCTAGGCGGTCTTTATTCGACTCTACAGTTTACTATGGACACTATAAAGGTAAACACAGAAGTTTAGCACAAAATAGATTGATACTGTTCTTTCCTACAGCATTGTTGGCACAGTACCCTTTTTTTTTAGCACGAGTTTTCACTCTTTTACTTTACAGCGTCTTTTCAGTATTTAAAGCGTTTCTTGTATGAAAAAATGGAACAGCGCCTCTGGTGTGCTAAGAAGGAACTAATTTTTTCCTTGAAAATTGTCAATTTGAAATTGTCAAAGTTCCAGTTTACTTTACGTCTCAAATACTGAAAACTCGTGCTAAGGGTACAGTATTCACGGGACTGTCATAACAGAGGCCTTACCACAAGCTCTTAACGTGATCCAGTTTAGGCTGAAGGAAAGAGACAGAGCTATACAAGTCGTCTAGCGCCATCTCGTTCCCTGAGCGTAAATTGGATCGTGTTAAGAGCTCGTGGTAGGTCACCTGATACTGATACTGCTAGCCTACATCATCCGACTGCTGGCCAGAGAATCTCCCCATGACTTCCAGTTTTCACGATCCAGGGCCAAAGTGAAACACTGGCTATTGGTTTTGTCAAGTTCGTCCCGCCGTCGCAGCTACTGTCTAAAATCCATGATGCTCCTTCAATGGCCCTTTACGTTACAGGGTCATGTTTACTTGATACGAGAGTCCCACGACCCCGACAGGCTCCCGCAACCACGACAGGATGGCCTTATGTTTGGGCGTGTTTTCGCATGTTGTATGAATTTGACATTCTGTTTGTGTCTGTCTATTTACGCAATACACTTCAAATTCCCACTTTTCCGGCCGTTCTAACGTTCTCGAGGCTTCACAGGCCGCTTAAGCCGAAACCACACAAATACAGACTGACGAGTTTCAAATCGCATAGAGGTTCAGAGTTAAGCTTTTGATAAAATTGCCACGTTAAGTACTGCACTGTGCAAGTATTTTTCACTGCATGGATATTAGATGCTCGAATCATATATTATAGGCAGAAAACGGGAGAAAATGAAACGCTGTTGGTAAACAAAAATACAAATACACTAGCTTCTGTGGTTTCATCGGCGTTTTGTTAGGCGTCTGGCCCTATGAAAGCCAGTTGCCTTCGAGCCTTATCCTTGATCAGACGGCGAGCTACCCCTTACTCGCCGTGCGCAAGCCAGTGCTTACGGTAGGCGGAATATGCCCCGTGATGTCCGAAGCCCTAGACGTCTTCGGCGGTGGCTGGACCATGATTTAGAGGATGCCCTTTCCCTCACGCGTTCCGACTGCTCCTTATCCCTCCTTGCCTGCCACTGAATCCTTCAGATGCCTCCCGAAACAACCGTGTCCGATGAGAACTCGCGTCATACGGACTCTTCAACTACTCCTCAAACAGAAATCTTACTGCTGCAATTATTGTGGCATTCCCATAATTATTTTGTTTTGGTAGGTATTATTTTGAAACTACCTATAATAATATTATCTCCTAAGATATTTATTGAAATCAAATGATGTTAAGGAAAATTTTGTTCATTTAATGAATACTTGTGATGATTAACGTATTTTTTGGACAAAGACAACATGTTAAAAAAAATACCTTCGCACATGCATTTACATAGTATGTTTTTTTTTTTTTAAATTAGGACAATTTATTTCTTGGTCTATGATAAAGAAACTACTTACACACTATCTTAATGTAATTGTATGTCTAGATTATTCTTGAGAGCGAATCGCCCCACAAGGACGAGGACAAACAGAAGTGGGTACAATAGCGAGGGGCGAGGTGAATAATATACGGACAGGGGTCGACTAAGAGAGACAGTTTAGTGATGAGCGAAGCGGGCAGCGAGCTTTGGATCGAGCCATGCTCGGATTAAACCCCTGCGTACACAACGCGACGCAAGTCTCCGATACCTTACGACTTTGGTATCCACTATGGCAATACAAATCCATAGAGGTTCGTTTCGTACACAGGCACACGTTAATGGATACCAAAGTCGTAAGGTATTGGAAACTTGCGTCGTGTTGAGTACGAAGGGGCTAGCTTTGATAGATACGGGTCAAACCCGGAACGAGGTAATCCGTCAGAGTATCGAAAGTTGCTAAAATAGCAGTGGCAGTGGGCTTGCCACATGTATCGCAGGATAGATATACTGTATTGTACACCAAAATTGTTACAAAAACGGTTTTTACAATATTTCTAATTTTATGGTTACAAAGGCGGTCTTATCGCTAACAGCGATTTCTTCAAGACAACCTTTACATGAGCTGTATAAATCTTAAATAAAAAATATGGAGGCAGTCAGTGGTGCACTTAAAATATTATATACTAGGTACAACACAGAGGACAGAATAACCGCTGGGCTGGGGTAGACGTGTTCTTGAGTGGAGACCACCACTTGGCAAAAGTAGTGTAGGACGTCCGCCGGCCAGGTGGAGCGACGACCTGCGAAAGGCAGCTGGCAGACACTGGATAGGAGGAAAGCTCAAGACCGCCGAATGTAGGCGTCCCCCACAGATTTCCAATAGAACCGGTTGGAAGCGGCTTGCGCCCAGGTCCTGTGGTGACGTCCACCTCTACGCTAGCCGGTACATAGTCCCCGTTCGGCCCCAACTGCCACCAGTTCTGCGTGCTATGTGGCCTGCCCACTGCCACTTCAACTTGCTAATTTACTGGGTTATGAGGGTAACTTTGGTTCGTCCACGAATCTCGTCATTATTGATTCGAACAGGTTATAAATTTATGTTTTTGCTGATGCACATATTTCTCTGTAATTACGTGTTTAAAAAAAACTGTTTCGCTCATCACTCAGTCCTCGCCCGGTGAATTCAATCAGTTTCACTAGTAAGGTGATCGCGGTATGTAAGGGTACGTGCATAAATAACGCGAGTTGCTTCGAGACCGCCCTTATTCGACCGCCACGAAATATTGCTCGCCTCTGCCGTGTAGACTTTTTTTTTAGTGTGGTAAAATCATGAAATGAGTCCTCCCGGCCTGGGTGGGGCGGAAGGGACTGTCAGACTCGTACTGACTAAAATCCATCCGTGTTCCTTCGGATGCCTTTTACGTTCCGGGGCCACGGTATCCTTTGTTAAGAAAAACCCGCGACCCCAGCAGGCATTTGGCCCCAATGTGGGGCCCTGTCAGTTTGCTGACAACTCCCCGAAGGCACGCGCGAAACACGATATGACGCGCCATCGACCCGGGCTTGGTCCTTGGTTGGACGGCGAGCTACCCATTACTCACCGTTCGTAGGCCCGCTCCGCCACTGTGCCCTCTGTTAATCAGAGGGACACGCGTTGGTGCGTCCACACGACAGGCTATTCGCATACGGGCAAAGAGACCCCTTAGGCACACAATGCCTAAGGAAGAGTTTTTGCCCGCATCCCAGGGTGCACCGGCCCGAAAAACTGGTCTTCCCCCCGGACGTATCCGAGAGGGAACTCCAGTCCACGGGCGCACGTGGAGGTTTCCTGTCTTAGCACCCCTGCCGTGTAGACTTGGCCTTTTTTTTCGTAATAAAATCTAAAATAAGGACACATTTCATCCAAGTCCTGGGTGGAGCAAAGGGACTGTCAAACTCTTACTGATTACAATCTATCGGGTTCCATCAATAGCCCTTTACGTTCCAAGGTCATGGTTTCCCGTTTGGACAAATCTTGACGATCGACGTGTGCTGTTATTATGTGTGCTTCCAGTTGCCACCATCAGTGTTTTAATCTTACTTGTTAATATCAGCAGATGCTTAAGAATAGGGTTACCATCTGTCTAGAATTTCCCTTTGGATTTAATTGTCGTCTGATGGGATTTTTGGAGACTCTTACAAGTTTGAACTACGAATGTTAGTTTTTAGATCTAAGAGATTTGCAGTAAAAAAATAACTAACTAGCAAAATTGAAAATAACTTTTTTTAACCTTATCAAAATTAACTTTTTTTAACCTTATCAAAATTAACTTTTTTTAACCTTAACAATATTATATTTCATTTGATATTTTAAGTTTTGGAGATACGGATTGAAAAGGGTTAATTTCATACACATATTTCCGTACAGTAGTGGTTAGAAAAATCTCTCCTCGTTTCCTAAGTTTTATATTTCTCCGTCCCTTTTATTGAATGTACTCGTACCATGATACAGTTTTACAATACTCGGCTTTATGTCTTAGCTTCTCGAAAGAAATGGTGTCCCTACATGCGAGTTAATCGGTAAGCTGTAACATGTCCCGTGAAGTCATGTTCGTGAGGTGTCTCATGAGCCGGGGATTAACATCTGAGCGTCTCGTGCGATGCTGTAATCTCGCCGAAGATGTTATCATTACATATTGACGTTACATTACGCCTGGATTACATTCCCGGGGCAGAGACGTGTCTCACTCACATCCATTTCGCAAATATTTAAATTCCGGGTAATTAGAACGAGAGTGTAGAAACCGTCATCGCCTTCGTCATCGTCGTCGGCTTTTCTTAACACTATTGGGGTCGGCTTCTTGTCAAACTGGATGCAGCTGAATATCAGTTTATATACCTATTTCACACATAAAGAGACTGCCTATCGGACCTCCACAACCCAGTACTGGGTCTCACGTCTCACGTCTCGAACAAAGGCACATAGTACCAATACTAAAGTATTTGCTACGTAACATTTCCAAACTTAATAACATTTTTACCTTTACGATGAAACAAAGCAAATGACGTCACTAGTACCCAATAAAGCGACTTGATCGGGGTAAAACATAAAAGGCACCGGTCACCTCGCACTTCAAATAAAACCAGACGTGAAAACCTTAGCGATTTTCTCTCGTATTTATAAACATTGAAACTCACATCGAACCCGCAACACGTTGCACTGAGTCAATTACTCCACTGCGCCAACCATCACTATACTATTTTATAACTTTTGATCCACACTAGGAATTTCTCCTGTAAGTATCGTGGGTGAATTTACAAACATAAACTCACATACACAAACGCCCAGACCCGAAACAACTACTTGTAGATCATACAAATATTTGCTCCGCAGAATCGAACCCGCGCCGCGCATCGCAGCGGTCCAATCAATCAGCCACTGCGCCAATCGTACCGACAATTTGACAGCTGTAACGTCACTATTAAGTACACTTCACGCAAGTGACGTAAGTACAATTCTATTCATAAGGTGCGTCCACACTGAGCGAGCAGCCTCGCGAGGCATTTTCCGCGCGAGGAAACTGACAAGCGAGGCTGCTTGTTCTGTGTGGACTCGTCTATTGTTTCACGTTCGAGGCACGCGAGCAAAACAAAAGCCGACACTGGATGGCTCGAGCGCTCGGTCAGTCGGCCGCGGCAGCGCGCTCGCTTGCCTCGGCCGAGACACGTCCACACCAACCGAGCTGCTTCGCGCAGCAAATGCCTCGCGAGGCTGCGCGCTCTATGTGGACGCACCTATAGGTGAAACACGTTGTACATTCAATTCGTCCGAATCCAGTTTAGATAAGTAGTTCCGGTGTCGATGTGTGCTGATTGATAAATATTCGATTTGCTTGCACCTTCGCTAGTGCATTCACTTTTGAAATACTTGTATGCACCCAGGGCCGGATCTAGAGGGAGGGCAGGCGGGCCCCGTACTCCGGGTGACCGCTTCGGGGGGCGCCAAAATCATAAATATGCATGCTTGATACATGCTAGAAAAAAATCTAATCGTCTAGCACTATACGACATTTAAATTATTTTTTCACAGACACACATGCACAATTTGAAAAAATAAACAGAGAAATAAACAATTAACTAAATCTAAACGCAAATAATAAACAAATAACAAAAACAGTAATCGATAGCTGCAAGCCATGACTGTGAAAAGAAAGGGGACCACTCAGCATAATACTGTGCTATGGGGGACCCACAGCACAGCGGTCACCCGAAATACATGATAATGTGCTACTATCTCTCAAGAAACAGGACAGTAGCTGGACGGCTCAATCGCAAAATGCTTTCGCAAAATGCCCCTTTCGCAAAATGTACCCTTTCCTCAAACAGAAGCTAAAGGTGTAGGGCTTAAAGGGGTAATGTAGTTTTGTTTAATTAGTAAAATGGGAGGATGCATTGTGTGTAAGTGTGCATACACATCAACTAAAATAAAAAAGGAATCGAAAGTGAGATTTACCGTCTCAAAACAAAAAAAGTTTTTTTTTAACTTCTCTTGTCTGCCAAATTTTTTATGCCATTCCACATTCTACGGAAGGTACATTTTGCGAAAGGGGTATTTTGCGACTGACCCGCTAGGGCGAGCATTCCTGCATTTCCAGAAGGCGGCAAATTGACCGATCATGTAGTATCATTATCACGTTCACAAGACAAATAGAACAAAAATCAATTAATTTGAAAAGCTGGAGAGGGGGCGTCACTCAAGTTTGGCCCCAGTTCGAAAAAATTGTAAATCCGGGGCTGTGTATACCACCATTTTATTATTTCAAGCACGTATCCGTTCTGGAAGAAATAGCTAAGCATCGTAGCACTACGGAGAATTTAGGTTTTCAAGCTCGAAGCTGGATCTTAAAGCACTCTAGCTAACATCTTCTTAATGGATTTCTTCAGAGTTTAAATAAGAACTCTTCTTTTCTTTGTCATGTGAGGATGTGGTCTCACTCTGGTGTCAGAGTTAATTTAGCCGTCTCTGGAACCCCACAGGTGGCCATGACGTCTTAAAGCGTGAGTAGTTACGCTTAGGGAACGAAATGGCGCTAGACGACTTGTATTATAGCTCTGTCTCTCTCCCACAGCCTAAAGACTCACGCTTTAAGACGTCATGGTAGGCCACCAGGGGGGTATTACAACGTCTTAAAACCAGGCTTGTTCCGGCGAGTGAAAGTGACAGAGCTATACAAGTCGTCTAGCACCATCCCGTTCACTCACAGGAATAAGCCTGGTTTTAATATTTTGTAATACCCCCCAGGTCTCGGACATTAGTTTAGACTTATAAGTCCCGGTTCCCTCACGTTATTTTTCATTCACAGATGCCAGTGATGTTTAAAATAAACTTAGAAAGTATCTATATTATTACTACACTCCTACCTGTGTTTTGTCTGCGCGAATTTCTAACTTTGTCTCTGTGAATTTCTATTCCTGGCCTCCTCTTTATGGTCCCCTTTTTGGCAAATCTAAATAAATATCCAATTAAAATTAGAGACTACTTTTCTTTACATTATTTTTTAAAACAAAATTAAATAATAACTATCAACCCCAAAAAACCCGTTAGGGGCCGAATTTAGCAAAATTGCCGGTTCGCGCGCGAGACCTCGACAGGAGACAGCGACAGGCGACCGCGACACGGCCTGCGACCGGAGATTGTTTATTTACCGTATCTACTGTCTCGCTCGCGAACTGCCGCTCATACATTGCCTGATGTTAAGTACTGCCGCGGTCTCCTGTCGCGGTCGCCTGTCGCGGTCTCGCGCGCGAACCGTCACCTTTAGTGAGCACCTACGTTCTAAAATGAACCCACATGCAAGAAACTCCTAGCACGTAGTTTCTGAGATTTCATGATCAATGAGTGAGTGACCTTTCGATTTTAGAGCTATAGATTTGCATTGAAAATAATATACTTATACCAGCCCGTTTGAATTCGCACATCAGCCATTGCGAATCAAACCCAGGACTACTAGTCCTCCGAAATGATATTGGAAATGTAAAACACGTAAAACTATATCTAGATATACCTATTTATCTGCGTTAAGCCATGTCATCGAGACGCACCTAAACAGATTACTTCGCGATCAATATCAAAATTTGAATGACCCTGACTTGGTGAACCCTAAGTAATATCATGTTGATGGATCAGCTAAAGGTGGTCGTACATTTATCTACATCGTATGCGGTGAACGAACCATGCGCGTCTCATTTTAATTTTGTTGAATGAAATTAAATAGTAAAGGGATATTGGCACCTGTTCTGACAGTCCCTCCCGTTCTGCCCTGGGTGGTTAGTGGTAAAAAAACGATCATAAGCTAGTTTACTCACTAAGCCATCTACATAATACCCGCTGATAAATTAGATTCATCGTTCCCTATTTCCATCCAATATTCGACTTAAATGTTTCCACCTGGCTATCATACAAAGCTCTTTATTTTTCCTAAATGGGGATGGGCTCAGCCCGATCTCATTACCCTAATCCCGTCAGACTAAAATTATTCAATTTAATGTATATCCTACGCTTCCTTTCATTATTGCCAGTGTTAAGAATTGCTGTATTATATGACCACACTTATTTAAAAATAATGGCTTTGTAATCCACAAGATTAGGTAGTTGAAGCGTGTTTTATGCGTATTTGTTTAAATTAACTTTTTTTTAAATCATTTATATTATTTAATACCTTAGAATCGCTAATCGCGCTCTGTATTTACTATGTACACTAGAAATGTCTCAGTCGTGGGTGCGTTTAGGGTGAGGCCAAACGAGCGTAATTTTTGAGTTGTAATGAGTCGCAGAATTTTGGTCTGCGACTCACGACTCAATCGTTTGGCCTCACCCTACATATAAACTCACATACAGAAATGCCCAAACCCGGAATTTTGTGTTTGGAATATTAAATTAAAAATATTTGCTCTGTGCGGGAATCGAACCCGTGACCCGCAGCGCAGCAGTCCAATCGCTCAGTCACTGCACCAACCAAGCACCAACCGTACCGCCAACTGCCGGTTGTGTGTAAAAAAAATGTAGGTATTAGAACTTTTTAATTACAGCGAAAAGAAAAAAATATACAAATTGTTGTAAAACGAATTCAATATAATTATTATTATAAATGATTTCACAATTAACACAAAAATAACAATCACTTAATTACAAACAGGTGGCCGGCCCTTTAGGTATGCAATCATTCCTAAATTAATAATGATAATGCAATACCCAATCAATGTTGGTTAATGGTTACCCAATACAGTTGCATCGTCTGTTTGTTAACCACAACCTTACCTGCCCTGATTGGCTGTATTCAGTCTCTACATAAATGGCAATTATGGACAAAGCCACTTTAACGGCATTTCCCTTTCATTTTCGTCTTAAATGTTTGGGGGTCACGGTTAGGGATAAGACAATCCCGCGACCCCGGTCCCACAAAGTGGTTGGGATACAAAATAAACTAATTCAAGAAATAATTTCTTTTTTTTTTACCTAACATTGCCTCACACTAGGAATTTCGATTGTTTCACTATCTTGCCAGAAGGAAGTGGCAATATGGCCGACGGTAAAACACGTTTCCCTAAATATAAATACTTTCAGTGACAGTTCAGTAGTAGCAGTAGTAGTTTTTGCGAAAAATAGTAAAAAACATTCACCCTTCTTCATAGTCTTTCACATTTATAGTATTAAGAAATAAGTAAGATTAGTAAAAAGAATACAGAATATAGTACAGCAGATACAGAGCACTCGTTACCTCAAGAGGTAAGAGTTCTGCCTACCCCAAGGAAGTGATACGAAGGGGTCGGTCATCAAACTCGTAGCCGGCACATTAAGCACAGTTCAACATAAACTCGAACGCATCATTACCCCCGTTTGTGGCGTAACCATTGTTCAAAATAACTCGATCGATTTTCACCCAAGATATTTTACACTTTTTTGTTGTAGTTTTTGAAGGAGAACAGAGAACTATTATTAGTTATTGTTGTATTACAACGAACTAGTTACTGACTTGCTAAACCCGACAGCGGTGATAAAAAGGCCAAAGAGAGGCGCAGCACTGGCCTCCATCCATCGCAACACCATTTGTCATGGAACGTATTTACTTATGGTCTGGCGACCGATTGCATAAGATAGAAGACGAAAGATTATACATATTTTATTTGATTGATTGTCTCCATTCTTGAGACATTCTATCTTCTTCTTTCTTAAAAAACGTCTCAAACGAATTGATTTAAAAAAATCCTCTAATAATTTTCTTGGCATGGCTTGAATAGGAGTTAAAAGTTTTGCCTATTGTGACACCGAAATTAAAAGATATTGTGAATTGGATATAGTATGGTGTACATAATAAAAAAACTATCTATAAAAACTTTTTCAAAAAAAATATAACCGCCTTCAAAAATAACCACAAAAAAGGGTAAAATAACCTACAAAATAACTTTTCTTTCAGAAGTCGGTGCCTTTGTTTTTTTTCATTTCATTGTTTTTTTGCCACCGACTTCTGAAAGAAAAGTTATTTTGTAGGTTATTTTACCCTTTTTTGTGGTTATTTTTGAAGGCGGTTACATTTTTTTTGAAAAAGTTTTTTATTTTACTCTTTTTAGTTTAAATATTCAACTCAAATTCTTGTCAAATAAATCATTCTCTCTCAAGTGCACAATAAGCTAATAAAATTCCCTATCTCAAAAACTACTGAACCGATTTTGATGAAACTTGCAGTATTCCGTAAGTTAAACAATACTTAGTACAACAAAAAAAGAATTACTTAAATGGGACTTGTAGTTCCAGAGATATGCGAACACAAACTAAATCATTCGATGCCTACTCCAAGCCGTTGAGGAGTTGTACCTTCCATCATCAGCTCATCCACCTGAGATGATGATTGTCAGATGCAAATACTTGAACAGCTTTAGAAAATATATGAAAATGGTACTATGTGCCTATAAAATTTGAAGGTTGCCCTCGATTTCCCTGGGATTCCATCATCAGATCCTGACCTGATGAACATGGGACCAATTGGAAAGTATACCCTTTCAAACAAAAGAAAAAAAATCCAAATCGGTCCAGGCATCTTCGAGAAATCGAGGAACATACATAAAAAAAAAAGATTCCGACGAATTGAGAACCTCCTCCTTTTTTTGAAGTCGGTTAAAAAGAAAAAATGAGAAAATAGAAAGCAAAAACTATCGAGTCACTAGTGTTTACCTAATGTCTCTTATGCCTGACCATGGCGCTTTTTCTACAAAAGTGAGACACAAGTGAGTTAAGAAATGCCGAGAACTCGTAGTATGGCATCCGGACTCAGATAATCATGTCCTAACAGCACTTCACGAGACTTTGTCATGTAAACGAGCGATTTTATGTCTATTATGACTTCGCGACTGCGGCCCGAGATGTTCCAGGAATTTTGGGGGTTAACTAGTGTTAAAGGATAACTCAAACTACTCTTTTTTGGATTTAATTTGATCTGTCACCCTGCTTTATCCCCTTAAGGGAAGAGAATTGAAAAACTGGCCGGTATTGACCCGCACGAAGAGTTCCTTACCATTATATTTAACTAGAAAACAAATGTGTTTAAAATCATGGAATTCTGTTCTTTATAATTTGTCCTGAGCCCTTATCACGAGTTTTCACTAGTTTACTTTACAGCGCCTTCCCAGTATTTACAGCGTTTCTTGTATGGAAAAATGGAACAGCGCCTTTGGTGTACGAAGAAGGAACTAATATTTTCCTTGAAATTTGTCAATTGACAACGTCAAAGTTCCAGTTTACTTTACAGCAGAATAAGTGAAAACTCATGATAAGGCCTCTGTTATCTATAAATCTGTATTATGTCCATAGTTTTGGGGATGGGAGCAGGGGTGGAATGCTCACTTTATTTTAAGATTACAAAAAATAGACCCCTGTCTTTAGGCCACAGGAATTAATTAATATGGAATACATTGATTAATTAATTTTATAATTATTTATTATTTTCCACATCATCAAATAGGTTCGAAGGAAATTCACAGTGAAGGGCGGACAGACAGACAGACGAGTGATCAAGGGTTCCGTTTTTTCATTCGGAGGTACGGAATGCTAAAAAAGTTTAATTTGTACACCATTTAACTTTGAAGAGACAGAGTGACTACACTCCTTTACGATTTAATCTACCTCCCACCACAAATAAAAGACGAAAGGTAATGATTTCAAACAGTAATGTAATTCTTGTTGGCTCATTACCATTATAATAAAGCTGGGTGGCTCAGGGGCTGTCATTATCATATCAATGCCAGACTTAGGCCTTTGTCAAACAGACAGGCGATAGCGAACCGAACCGAATCCTGTCATTTAAAAAAGCGAAATCGATCCGATAGTATATGTGACAGGCTTCAAACAATTCCATACATTACAAACAAAAACGCTACGCCACGGATTCGGTTCGTCTGTCAGTTTGACAAAGGTATTATAGTTAATCTCATGCAGAGCCATCAATATACTCGTAATTTCATTTTAATGACTGGTTCTTGGGCTTGCGGACAGTGAGTAATTGGTGACTGGTCGTCCGATCATGGACTAAGCTGGGTCGACAGCGCGTCGTGTTCAACACGCGTCTCAAAGACTTGTCAGCAATCTGACGGGACCCCCCTTAGAGGGCCAAAGCCTGCCGTGGTCGCGGGACTGTCTCATCAGGTAACCGTGACCATGGAACGTAAATGGCTATTAAAAGATCACCTTGAATTTTAGTCAGTACAAGTCTGACAGTATGGGTGGGGGAGGACATATTTGATGACTTTACCACGACAAAAAAATGACTGGTTCTTATGAACGTAGGTATTTCATTCTTGAAGTTTGAACACAAAAGTTGGTTTAACGTCAGTTGTTAAAAAAAAGGAGCAGAGGTATTATAAGTTTAACTGCTATATGTGTATGTCTGTCTGTGAACTACGCTTTAGAATAGGCAACTACAGAGGCTTTATCACAATGATTTCTGGCACGCAACATCGAAAAATTTTGAGTTGACAATCGCTATATCGAATGACGTTGTCGCGAACACGTTGATTTGAAAAACTAGGCTTCCACTGTCGGCATCCATACACTTTGACAGGTACGCTAATACAATAGTACATGATCCAAGGCGTGAAAGTTACTTATTTACGTCCCGAGACGGGGTTTGGCGCCCGTAACCTAGTGAGGGCGCTAATAGTTCGAGGGACTAAATAAGTAATTTACCCGAGGTAAAAACTGTGCTTTTCATTACAAATACGAGGAAAGTAAAATTAACAACATAAACTAATAGCTAAAGAGAATAGTATATTTCATTACAAGTGCGGAAAGGCTGTCATTGCAAAGAGTTTCGACAAATGTCTACCCGAGCCGAGCGCAGTCGAAGGCGAGGGTTGACAGTCGGAACAAGTTGCAATGACGGTTCCGCACGTGTACTGAACGACTATTTTTAATACAGTTGCGAAAAAAATGAAGCAATTTAATAAATAATCAAAACATACTAAACGAAACTCGCAAAGAAAATTTCTGGAAAATGACGCCAACCGTAGATAGAATATAAACAGAGTTTTTTTTTCTTCACCCTATTTGGTAGGCAAAGGGAACGCCCATACAGCTTAGTCTTCAGTAGATTTTTTATTGATATGAAATGAAAATGAGATGAAATGAAATGAAACCTAACCTAACTCATTCAATTAAATCTTTAATTTTAAATATCTCTGTAATTTAGTGGCTGTATAAAAAGTTTGAACATGATTCAATAGAAATGTCAAAATAGAACTAAATTTTTTACTTAAATTTGGCAGCTATCAGTTGAAAGCGATTTTCCCTAGGCCGGCAATAGATAACTTTCAAGCGGCTAATCAGACATGACGTAATGAACAACTTACAGAGAATGAGGAATGAAAAGGTCTTTTTTTATCTGGTAAAATCATCAAATGAGTTTTCTTGCCCAGAGTAGAGCGAAAACGACTGTCAGACTCGCACTGACTAAAATCGCGCTGTTCCTTGGATAGTCCTTTACGTTTCAGGGCCACGGTCAAGGTTTAGACAGTCCCACGACACGACCCAGTTCGGGAGGCCTAGTAATCCCAATGATTGCCCCGTCTGACTTAACTACTCTGAATACTAAATAGATGATAAGTCATTGTAATCGTAAACTTAATTATTTATTCAGTTACGCAATTAAGCGGGTAAATTACAACCCGTATCTTCTGTCACTCTTCAATGAATGCACAATTACACAAAATATATAGGTTGCGTTATAAATGAAATAAAATTTTGTACATTTTCTATCAATTTAGTGGCACATTTTTTACATTGTGATGAAAAATTCTAGTTTTACTCGGGTATAAATTTAATCATCATTAAAGAAGTCAACATCTCAAGTAATTTTTTTTAAAAGAAAACATAATCGCTGGAAATTAATAATCTATCTCGGTTTCTATTTGATCCCAATCTGTGTCTATAACTAATTAACTTGGAACAATTTGGAATAAGATAGGGGTATTCATTTCAAACGAATCGACCAAAGTGCCGTATATTACTATTTATTGAAGTATTCCGAACATATCAATCAAAAGCGTAAACATTGTTGTCACTGTAACACTCCTCACTAACTCGGAGGTGTTCAGCCTTTATCATATCTGCAGCTTTTTCTCCAATCATCATCACTGGCGCATTCGTGTTACCACTAGGAATCAATGGGATGATTGACGCATCGACTACTCTCAATCCAGCCACATTATGGACCTTCAACTGTTCATCTACTACACCATTCGGTCCCATACTGCAAGTGCCAACACCATGAAGCAATGATGTTACAGTATTTTTCACATAACATTCCCAGTACTCATCCGACCCCCACTCTATGTTCTCGCATCCCGTCACATTCAATTTCGCAATACTACCCTGAACGTCTCTGAAATACGTGGTACTTATTAGAGTATTCATATATTTCACTCCCTCTACAGTCACCTTTAAATCATTAGGATCTCTAAAATACCCCAAGTTAATGATTGGATCATCAAGTGGATTTGCACTTCTTAAACTCACTTGACCTCTCGACGAAGGATGTAAAAGAACGACCATTACATTGTCTACTTCGTTGAACACATTAGCTGCCCCTTGCGAGAAACAAAATTCATCATCTCCGTTGATAATGTTTTTACATGCATTTACTAATACAGCAGAGCCTCCAGCCCCAACATAAGTGTTGAAAAATTGAAAGTGGGGTTGTAATTCTGAGAGGTCTGAAAAATTTGAGCTAACTCTAAAATAACCACTTTGCACTGGGACAGGTATAGTATCCAGTTGCGAAGCGACTAATATATTTTGTGCAGCCGAGAGAATTCCACTTGTGCCTTTATAAATTAACTGTATATTTAAATGGTCATGAAAATTTTTCCCAACTGGTAGATCCATCAATGTTTCAATGCCAAATTTTGATAATTCTTCTGCAGGTCCTAAACCTGAGAGCATCAAAATTTGAGGACTGTTTATTGTACCAGCGGAAACGATGACCTCCTTGTCGGCGTGAACATGGATTGTTTTCATATCAGACGTAGTTACACGAACGCCATATGCACGCAATGTATGAGGATCGATTAAAACCTTAGTTACAGTACAGTGTTTAGCTACTTTAAGATTATGCCTATCTTTAGCTGGTTTCAAGTAAACTTCAGCCGTGCTGGATCTTCTACCATCATAGAAAGTAAAATGTGGTCGAGCAGCGCCTTTTATTTCTAGACCATTGATTTCCAGAACCCTCGGGATACCCATTTCTTCGTAAGAACGTAATCTGCTATTATCGATATCAGCAGTGGACTCGAATTTGACTGGTCTAGATACTAGTACTGGGCCATCTTCTGAATGAAGATGGGAATTTCGAGAGTTTTCAAACAATTTTGCATCTCTCATACCTTCAGATTTCTTAAAATAGCGAAGTACCGTGTCCCAGTCCCAACCAGGTGCTATACGGTTCCACTTTTCGTAATCTTCGGGTTTTCCTCGGGAGTATATCATATAGTTAGTAGAAGAACAGCCTCCGAGCACTTTCCCTCGAGGGTAAGGTATATATCCTCCGGGATGTACCTTACCGATACCTGCATCAAGCTGAGCTTTATACTTCCAATCATATTCTGTGCCTTGTAATGTTGTAAACAACCCCGGAATCTGAAATATCACAGTTTAGTCAGCCAAAATAACGTGCTAGATATTGAAATAAGAAGACACTATTCTTCAAGTAAGAAAATCCGTCCTAAGATTCAAGATTGTGGTTTTAATTATACGTTTCATCATTTTATCACAATTCACAATGACACACGCTGACTACTGCTAAATATCTCAATTTAGCAGTAGCAGCGAAAGTATCTGGCTTGATATGTAAACATGAAGACATTGTTATTATTTTACAATTCTGACAATTTTGTTAATAATAATGTTTCATCATATCAGCCGTAAGACGTCCACTGCTAAACTGAACCGGTCCTATTGGAAGTCTAAAGGGGAGGCCTCTCCTTTAGACTTCCAATAGGACCGGTTGGAAGTGGCATGCATCCAGCGTGATCCTGTGGCCTTCATAAGATCCTCTGCCCACCTTGTGGGTGGACGTCCTACGCTGCGCTTGCCGATGCGTGGTCTCTATTCGAGAACCTTACGGCGCCATCGGCCATCAGTTCTGCGTGCTAAATCGCCTGCCCACTGCCATTTCAATAATAATGATTACCTTACCCTTAATATGCGAATTGATTTAATGTGATTAAATACTAATAACCACATCGAATATATCTGACAACCGTCAACCCGTGCCAGATCGACGTGGATATTTGGATAACGGACAAACTCTTTCCAAGATGGCCTTCGTTCAGCAGTAGGAACGTTATACTTACCACACTATTGACCGGCGGATTTCCACCACTCTCAATAAGAAGTACTTTAAAGTCCGGTATCTCCGACAGACGTGTAGCTACTATAGAGCCAGCTGATCCACTGCCTACTACGATAAAGTCAAACTTTTCACCATCTGTGAAAAAATAACTTACACTTACCAAAGGCGTAGTAGTGATAGCCCAGAAGCGAAGTCGTCGCCTCTCATGCACGACGCTGTGGGTTCAAACCCGGGTAAGTAACAATGTGTCTTTTTGAATACATATCATACGATACCTTTTTTCTAAATTTATCTTGGACATTCATCGGTAGACTATATCTGACACAAGACACAAAAATGTGGGACGTTAATACATTAATTGTATATCGCTGATAGCAATTACATAGTTAAAATAAATTAAAGTAATCTATCTACCTTCTATCTGGTAGTCGTCGGGCCATCCTATCTGAAGAATTGCCTGTGTTAGCGTCAGGGCGCGAAGGAATAATTGAATCAATTCATTGACCAGTTCTTTCATTTCTGGGAATGATTATGTAATTCCTTCCTTATAGCTTTACTTGAAATTAGACCGAGTCAGGAATTAAATTCTCTTTTGTTTTTTTTTTCATTTAATGTAACATTATTAGTTCCAACTAGATCACACACAACACATGACTATTTAATCAACAGGTACCCACTAGTAAATACGATGGAGCCTACATTTTATAGTAAATAAATAGGCTTGCAGTTAATACTATTCTGGTGACCACATTTTCAAAAGACTTTCGGATATTGTCAGTCACTTGTGCCATGTTGATAGCAACCACTGCCTCCATAACATGGGCTAAAAACGTGACAGCCTCGTTGATCTAATACCTAAGTGCAAGTGCTACTTAAAATTCAGGTGTCCAGGTTCAAAATTAAGGGACCAAGTCTCCAATCTTAAAGTCCTATGTCCCTTAAATGGGGCAGAGGGCGTCCTCAGATGTCTTCCATCGCCATCTGTCTTGAGTTTCTCACTTCACCTCGCTCCATGTCAATCCAATGCTCGGCGCTTCCGCTAGAACGGTGTGTCGCCTTTTCAAAACTGTCTACAGTGTTCATTCAATCTTGATAGATTCACATATCATTTTTTTTATTGGGCCAGAGATTTAGCCCTTTCTTTCTTATTCTTTTTTTAAAAAAACGTTGCCCCACATTAGGAATTTGTTCCTGATCATACAAATATTTGTTCAGTGCGGGGATCGAACCCGCGACACGCTGCGTAGCAGTCGATCGCTCGGCTACTGCGCCAACCGTGTCGTCAATCAGCGTCAGCCCTGAAAGCAATATAAACAAACATGCTCATTTTTGCCTTAATAAAATTCTAGCTGTTAGCGGCTTCAGCCGCTGCAACTCGGAAATTTAACCTACGAGAACATAAATCCATCCTCACAAACCTTCACATTTATAACATTAGTAAGTTTATTGACGTCAGGATTTTTCGGGTAAAATAATTGTGATATTCTTATTTCACACATTTTATGGTTCACCTACGATCCTCAAATGCAGTTCAAGATAGCACTAGCGTTAACGATGCCTGTATTTTATGTTGACGTTACCAGTTCTAGTTCGATTTTTTTTTATGAATGTTTAATTTCTTTTTAATTAGTGAAGATTCAGGTTTTCGATTTTTATTACATCGATTGACATTGAATAGGTCTAATCAGCCACATTATGTTGCTGTTACTCAACGTTTTTACACATTGTGTGTGTCCACAATGGCGCGTCGGCGCGCGGCGGGCGCGATTGGTATCCACACTGCCGATCAAGCCTTTTGTTTTTGTTGCGGTGACTTCAGGTGTTGTAAACTGTAGGTACCCAGTAGTTTCTATAAATCTTGTTTGAATAAATTCATTTTAAAATGTTTTATAGGTTATTTAGGATTGTATACAACTAAATTATCAATCATGCTACATTACTTTAGTGCATGTCCTGGTAACTTGATGGCGCTGACTATAAGACCGAAATGGTTTAATACACCTGGCACGCGCCCGTTGTATCGGTTGTTGCCTAGCAACGCCTAGGCTCACAAAATCGCTAGTAGCCACCGCGCTAGACTCCCGCCTTAGTCACTTCAGAATGGCCACAAGCGGCGATTTCATACGATTTATATTTCCGCGCCCGCCAACGCGGCCGCGCTAGGCTCGCAGTGTGTTTGAGCACATTTACTTTCGAATTACCCAAACGGAACAGAATTTGTACGCTCAAAATCAAAAGTCATTTATTCAAATTAAGCTGATTTATCAGCACTTTTGAAGGTAAATTTTTACATAAGACAGTCCCCCAAAGCGCCCCCCCTTCGATACTTCCTAGTGTTTTGGCTGGGAAGAAGTAGCGGAACAAACTCCCCAGCAACACATCTGTCTGTACGGTTAGAAGAACCAAGATTCATACAATTTAATAGAACACACGCTATTTATATCATCGGTCTTGCCTAATAAAGTAAAACCATGGATAAAAAAAACTGCGTTGAATGGTCTATAATTTTAACTACAAACTATATTTTTTTAAAAATGTGCTTAAGTCCGGTCTAAACGTACTTATAATAATTTCCGTAAGGCCTTTGACAAGGACAATCATAAATTATGTTTAGGAAAATTGGAATTTAACGGAATTCGTGGAGACTTGCTTCGTTGGTTTACTTCCTATGTCATAATTAGAACACAAAAAGAGGTAGTAAATGGTTCACATTCCAAATCTTTAACTGTTCCTTAGGGGGTGCTTCAAGACTAGATATTTGGCCCATTGTTATTTATTATAAAAAGTCAATGATTACGACACGTGCTTTCTTTATTATATATCCTTACTTTTCGTAGACGATATTGAAGTTTTTAGTCCCATCAAAACTAATAAAGCGAGTATCGCCGGCAGTGCGCACAGTCAGAGAGCAACTTTTAATATATGCATCTCTTTCGTTTACACGGAATGTACATTTGTTGTGCGTTTCTTGAGAGAGAAAATCGCCGATAGTTAGTTGTTTTCTCACCGGCGCGGCGGTCGGACCACTGCCTTAACTAGAAAAAAAAAGTGTTTAAGATCATAGACTTCTTGGATTTGTATTTTTTTCAGAATTGTAGACTCAGTATTTTCGGAGATGGGGGCATGGTCATTTTTCGTCTATTTTCCTGACTATAACTCTGAAACTGATTATTTTAAATTACACTATAAAAATTTACGCCCTCTATTAAGGGTAAAGCACACAGTAAAGCACCATAAATATTAGTTCCTTTTTTCCCCGTATCCTATGTGTGTCGCTTCGGTATTTACATCTCTCGTCTAGTCTCTTTATCAGAAAAAATCATTAATGACCAATTTTAATTTATTGATAGATTTTGCATTCCCTGGTTTGGCTGTTTTATATAGAAACATGAAATAATAACATGCAATCTCACGTGTTATGTGACGAGTATTTTTAATCTTTGGAACTCTTATGTCAAAACATAAAATGACTGTCTTGTCTGTGATGTAAATCTATGGTTGTTGAACTGTCAATAAAAAAATTCTCGAAGCAACGTGTCCGTTACAGTTATCTTAAGAATATCACAATAAATCCACACGATATTTCATAATACACCACTGCTTTCAGGCCACAGGAATTAATATGTTTAAACCCATCATCAAATAGGATCGGAGAAAGTTGACTGTGAAGGGCGGACAGACAGACACACATGTGATCAAGGGTTCCGTTTTTTCATTCAGGTGTACGGAACCTTAAAAAAAATATTTGTACTCCAGTTAACTAGGAAGGGACGGAGTGACTACACTCCCTTGTTTAGTCTCTCATCCACTTCAAATGAAAGACGAAAGGTAATGATTTCAGGTGGTACTGTAATTACCAGAGGTCGGAATTAGACCTTTTTTTTCGTGGTAAAATCATCAAATGAGTCCTCCCAACCAGGGCAGGGCGAGAGGGACTGTCAGACTCGTACTGACTAAAATCCACGGTGTCCTTCAATAGCCCTTTATGATCCGGGGTCACGGTAATGAGATGAGTCCCGCGACCCCGGCAAGCTTTGGCCCTCTAGAGGGGGGCCCCGTCATCATGCTGACACTCTTGGAACACAACGCGCCGTCGACCCGGGCATGGTCCATGGTCGGACAGCGAGTCGCCCATTACTCGCCGCCCACATGCCCGCGCCTACGGTGGCCGGAGATCGTCTGCCGACGTCCGACGCCGTGGGCGTCTACGACTGCGTCTGGGGTGGAGGGAGGACGCTATCCTCTCCCTCACGCGGCCCGCCTCCTCCTTCGCGAGCATGACTGCTTCGCAGAAGGAGACGACCGCTTCCCACTCCGTTTCGCCCCGCCACGGCGGTGCTCTGCCCAAGCGGGGCAGTCCTGCACCGTATGTTCCACCGTGTCCTCCGGGCGATCTTCGCAGTGGTGATACCCAGGCGTTTCTTCCCTCCCTATCAGACACAGGAACCTCCCGAAACTTCCGTGTCCGGTGAGGACCTGCGTCATGCGGTAGGTCAGGACGCCGTGACGCCTTTCCAGCCACTCCTCAAAGAGGGGTCTTACCGCCGCGATTGCGGCGTGCCCTCGGAATTACGAGTAGACCTAGAGCTAATTTAGTATTTGCATCGAAATGTCGATATTAATATGGATTTTGAAGTCACGAGCAGAAGATGCTCGTACTCCTTTACTTTGGAGAAATTCTTCATAGCGATGTGGCAATAAAAATTACATACAGGAAATCAGAAAATATTATTCAATAAAGACTATAAAGTATTTGTCCACATTCCAATGAGTAAAACTAGTTGCGGACACGTATTTAACTATAACATAGTATATTTCTCGTACCACTTGCTCAAAAAAGTGACATTCTATGCCACAAAAAGCGAACATAACAATAGTCATTTTTTATCTGTTAAAAACAGGGAAAGAAAATTGTACTGAATTTCATTCATCCTCTAGGGGGAGAATGTGATTTAAATTAGGCATACTTACCGATTTTTTTTCTGAACTACATCTGTGTTTACACCATTGAGTTTGTAGATAAAGCATTATACATCTTTTTGAAAAAGGAATATGCATTTATTATGAAATTACGAAAACCGACGAGCCCGTATGAGCTTGATGCCTTTGCTTTTCCGACAAAAAATATTAGTCTAGGAATTTGCCGCGTTTTTGTTTTCTTCAAATACATAAACGTTAACTTTATTTTGATTTATTTTAAGGCGCTGACTGACTACGATTTTAATCGCTTATGACCGCGTAAACTATTGTCACCACTATGGAGCGTCAATAAGATTGAAAATTGAAAAAATGATATTTGTGTTGAAATGTGACGTAAGCTGCGAATGGGCATTTATTTTACTGCTTTTCTTTAGATTATTTAAAATATAGACATAAAATTAAATAATGGTTTGGTTAAAGTTTAAAAAAAATGGAAAACCTACTAAATTCTTAAAAAAAAACTGTTGTTATCGCTGGAAATACAGAGATCTTCGACGTCAAAGTTTATTTTTGTGCTACAACTTCCCAATTTTTATTGGGAATATCAAACTCTTATTTATTATTCTGTTCGGTTTAAATTCTTCTTTATACCCTTCTCTGTTCACTGTATTTTTCACGTTGCTTATTATTATTACATAACGTCATACTCGACGTTCTAAGAAACCAATTTTTGGGAATATTGAGATAACACCGCGCCTTAATTGTCATTATTTTTAATAAATGCTTATCTCATATTATTATTGTGTTCATTTTTTCGCAAATGGTACGAAAAGTAGAGTATTTTCCTCGGTGATAAAGCTGCCTTAGTCTTGGGTGAACTTAAATCCCTCGCTACACTCAGGACTCGTCTTAAATCCCTCGCTTCGCTCGTGATTTAAGTTTTTAACACCCTCGCTACGCTCGGGAGTAAACCTCGAGTCCTTCGTTACGCTCGCGATTTAAATCGTCACCCGCGACAGAAGACACTGCTTTATCCTCTTGGTTAATAATCTACTATATCAAGTTAGAGGAAAATTCACAGTCTCTTGTCTATCTGTCAGTGACAAAATATTAAGAGCAAAACACTCAACCATAGATTGTTAGTGTCCAGGAACGCCACAGGATCTTCCCGGGATTTCTAATAGACAATCTTGTGTGGGAAACAGTATTACAAATAAATAATAATAATAAAAACATCAGAGATAGATTGGACACATAAATTGTGTAAAAGTAAATAACTTTTTGGTATTAAAAATTTATTAACTTTTACACATTTTTCCACCGTTTGGGGTATAAATCCTCTTTATTCTTTCGCTGTATGAAAGTAGTGTAACTACATGAATAACTCTACCTAATTCCGACCTATGGTAATTACTTTGGCTCATTACCATTACAATAAAGCTGGGTGGTTCGCAGGGGCTATGATTATCATTCCAAAGCCTTATAGTTAATCTCAAGCAGAGTCATCGCTATAGTTGTAATTTCATTTTAATGACTGGTTCTTGGGCATGCGGACAGTGAGTAATGAGTGACACGCCGTCCGATCATGGATCATGCTCGGGTCGACAGCGCGTCGTGTTCTACGCGCGCCTAGAGCTTCAGCAATCTGACGGAAGGGCTCAGAGGGCCAAAGGCCCTCAAGCGCTTCCAAGACTTGCGCATGGAGGCGCTGCGAGTCTGCTCCGGCACGATCTCTGGGCGGTATGGGACTGTCGCTCTCTGTCACTCTTCAATGATTGCACAATTACACAAGTAAAGGTAACATAATAAATTAAATAAAATGTTGTACATTTTCTATCTATTTATTGGCACATATTTTACATTATGATTGAAAAATCCTAGTTTTACTCGGGTATAAATAAAATATAAATGTCATCAATATCTAGAATAAATTCCAAGTCTCCATTCCAACTCAGCCATTTCCTAAAAACATGATTTTTGTACATCTCAAGTAGTTACTAAAAAGAAAATATAACCGCTGGAAATTAATAATCTATCTCGGTTGCTATCTTAATCCCAATTTTTGTCTATAACCAATTAACGACCGAATTTGCCTATCCGATCTTAAGGATGACCAATCAGAAGCAACCATCATAAACAAAAAAAAAAGGACGGAATTTGGAATGAGACAGATTTTATTCATTTCAAAATTTATTAAAATATTCTGAACGTATCAGTCAAAAGCGTAAATATCGCTGTCACTGTAACACTCCTCACTAGCTTGGAGGTGATCAGCCTTTATCATATCTGCAGCTTTTTCTCCAATCATCATGACTGGCGCATTAGTGTTACCACTAGGAATCAAAGGGATGATTGACGCATCGACTACTCTCAATCCAGCTACATTATGGACCTTCAGCCGTTCATCTACTACACCATTCGGTCCCATACTGCAAGTGCCAACACCATGAAGCAATGATGTTACAGTATTTTTCACATAACATTCCCAGTACTCATCTGACCCCCACTCTATGTTCTCGCATCCCGTCACACTCAATTTCGCAATACTACCCTGAACATCTCTGAAATGCTTAGTGTTCATTAAAGTATTCATATACTTCACTCCCTCTACAATCACCTTTAAATCATTAGGATCTCTTAAATACCCCAAGTCAATGATTGGATCATCAAGTGGGTCTGCACTTCTTAAACTCACTTGACCTCTGGACAAAGGATGTAAAAGGACCATCCTTACATTATCTACTTCATTGAATGCATTGGCTGCCCCTTGTGAGAAACAAAGTTCATCATCTCCGTTGGCAATGTTTTTACATGCATTTACTAATGTAGCAGAGTCTCCAGCCCCAACATATCTATTGAAAAATTGAAAGTGAGGTTGTGATTCTAAGAGGTCTGAAAAATTTGAGCTAACTCTAAAATACCCACTTTGAACTGGGGCAGGTAAAGTATACAGTTGAAAAACGGCTAATATATTTTGTGCACCCGAGAGAAATCCACTTTTACCTTTATAAATTAACTGTGTATTTAAGTGATCATGAAAATTTTTCCCAACTGGTAGATCTACCAATGTTTCAATGCCAAATTTTGATAATTCTTCTGCAGGTCCTAAACCTGAATGCATCAAAATTATAGGACTGTTTATTGTACCAGCGGAAATGATGACCTCCTTGTCGGCGTGAACATAGATTGTTTTCTTGTATGACGTAGTTATACGAACGCCATTTGCACGCAATGTATGAGGATCGATTAAAACCTTAGTTACAGTACAGTATTTAGCTACTTTAAGATTATGCCTATCTTTAGCTGGTTTCAAATAAACCTCAGCGGTGCTGGATCTTTTACCATCATAGAAAGTATAATGTGGCCGAGCAACGCCTACAATTTCAGGACCATTAATTTCCAGAACCCTCGGCATACCCATTTCTTCGTAAGAACGTAATCTGCTATTATCGATATGAGCAGTGGACTCGAATTTGACTGGTCTATATACTAGTACTGGGCCATCTTCTGAATGAAGATGGGAATTTCGTGAGTTTTCAAACAATTTTGCATCTCTCATACCTTCTGCTTTCTTAAAATAGGGGAGCACCGTATTCCAGTCCCAACCAGGTGCTATTCGGTTCCACTTTTCGTAATCTTCGGGTTTTCCTCGGGAGTATATCATATAGTTAGTAGAAGAACAGCCTCCGAGCACTTTCCCTCGAGGGTAAGGAATATATCCGCCGGGATGTGCCTTGCCAATGCCTGCATCAAGCTGAGCTTTATACTTCCAATCATATTCTGTGCCTTGTAATGTTGTGTACAATCCCGGAATCTGAAATATCATAGTTTAGTCAGCCAAAGTAACCGGCTAGATATTGAAACACACCAGTATGACAATCTGTCCGAAGATTCAAGATTGTGGTTTTAATTATACGGTTCATCATTTTATCACAATTCACAATCATATCTCAATTTAATCACCGAAAGTATCCGGCTTGATACATATTTAAACATGAAGACATTATTATTTTACAATTCTGTTAATTTTGTTAATATTAATATTTACCTTACTCTTAATATGCGAATTGATTTGATGTGATTAAGTACTAATAACCACATTAGTGAGGCAATTCATAGAAGCATTAAATCGAAAATATCTGACAACCGTCAACCCTTGCCAGATCGATGTGGATGCATTTGGATAACGGACAAACTTTTTCCAAGATGGCCTTCGTTCAGCAGCAGGAACGTTATACTAACCACGCTATTGATTGGCGGATTTCCACCACTCTCAATAAGAAGTACTTTAAAGTCTGGTATCTCCGACAGACGTGTAGCTACTATAGAGCCAGCTGATCCACTGCCTACTACTATAAAGTCAAACTTTTCACCATCTGTGAAAAAAAAATACACTTAATAAAGGCATAGAAGTGATAGCCCAGAAGCTAAGTTGTCGCCTCTCATGCACGACGCTGTGGGTTCAAACTCGGGTAAGTAACAATGTGTCTTTTTGAATACATATCATACGATACCTTTTTTCTAAATTTATCTTGGACAATCATCGGTAGCCTATAACTCACATAAGAAACAAAAATGTCGGA
Organism: Agrotis exclamationis; assembly: GCA_950005045.1. Lineage (NCBI taxonomy): Eukaryota > Metazoa > Arthropoda > Insecta > Lepidoptera > Noctuidae > Agrotis > Agrotis exclamationis. Next base: position 14,435,318 of record OX465429.1, on the reverse strand, counting down.
CGTTATAATACACATAAAATAATATCGCTGATACCAGTTAGTTAAAATAATTAAAGTAATCCATCTACCTTTTATCTGGTAGTTGTCGGGCCATCCTATCTGAAGAAATGCCTGTGATAGCGTCAGGGCGCGAAGGAACCATTGAATCAATTCATTGACCAGTTCTTTCATTTCTGGGATTGATTTTGTAATTCCTTCCTTATAGCTTTACTTGAAATTAGACCGATCTGCGTTCGGGATTTCTGAACGTTCGGAAGTCGGGAATTAAATTTCCTTTTTTTTTTATTTAATGTAACATTATTATTTCCAACTGGATCACACACAACACATAACTATTTAATAAACAAGTACCCACTAGTTAATACGATCCGACCTGTATTTTATACTAAATAAATAGGCTTACAGTTAATACAATTCTGGTGACCATATTTTCAAAGGACTATTGCATAATATTGTCAGCCACTTGTGACATGTTGATGGCAACCATTGTTAATTGTTGCAGCACACCATCTAGAGAACAGTTGCGATGCTGTAATGTAATGCTGTACCTTTACCTCTTTTATATGTCAGACTTTGGAGCTCTGGAACCAGGACCTTTTTCTGTGCACGTAAGGGTATGTAACATCTGGTCAAAACCGTCTACAGGGTTCAATCTATCAACGTATCAAAATTTTTCAAAATTGAGCCATATGTTTAGCCCTGAAAGCAATAAAAACAACCAAGCTCATTTTCGCTCTTATAAAATTCTAGCTGTTACCAGCGTCTTCAGCTGCTACAACTCGGAAATTAACCCACAAGAACATAAAATCGGGATGACAACTACAAACATCTATACATCCATCCTCACAAACATTCGCATTTATAATATTAGTTAGTTTAATGACGTCAGGATTTTTCAGGAAAACAATTATGTTATTCGTATTTCATACATTTTGTGGTTCACCTACGATCCTCAAATGTAGTTCAAGATAGCACTATCGTTAACGATGCCTGTATTTCATGTTGACGTTACCAGTTCTAGTTCCTTTTTTTTATGAATATTTAAAACCTCAAAAACAAAGGCATTTTTTTTGGTTCGTAGAATATGATAGGCACACAAGTGTTATACATGGTTGGTACAGCATTTATCCACCGTATAAAGCGGCATACGAATTTTTATGTTTCCAATAAAGTATTATTTAAATTTAATTCAACTTAAATTTAACGATAGACAATTTTATGTAGATAAGGCTAAATTAGCTAATAACTAACTCAAAAAGCAACGAAAAACTGTTATATCTTTTTACCTTCAAAATATTCAAAACTTGTCCATAATTAATCTGGTCCAAAATATGAAGTTGCGAACTACCACCCTGTTTCCAACATACGCGATAGGTACATTTAAAGATGGACTCTATTTATATTAATTTCCGTAAAGACTTAAATTTTGTTTAGGAAGATTAGAATTTAACGGCATTCGTAGGGAATTGTTTCGTTGGTTTACTTCCTATGTATAAAACGCAAAAAGAGGTAGTAAATGGTTCCCATTCCAAATCATTAACTGTTCCTTAGGGGGTGCTTCAAGGCTAGATATTTGGCCCTTTGTAATTTATTGTAATAATTTGTCAATGATGTCGACACCTCGGGCCTTACAACAAGCTCTTAACGCGATCCAGTTTAAGTCCTAAACAGAACTGTTCTTCTAATTCGTACCATGACACCAGCCTAACGTTCAAACTAGTAGACCATGCCATCTGACAGCGATTGTGCCAAACTGAGTCGCAAGTTTTGGTTTCATTCATTCAATTTTGGTACCATGACGTCTTATAGCAGGTCAACTGAAACGCTGAAACTGTCAAAATAAGCAATCCAATAAAAGTTACTATTTTTTTAACATAAACTGAAACGTTTGGTGAATTATTGATAAATATCAAGTTTTTTAGAGGATTTTTTACAAAAACCAAGGTAACTGAACATTAATCTTTCTTTTAAAGTTATAATTCCTATCCTACATACATTTTTTCAACCGCATTTGGTTTTCTCTATTAGTCTAATGATTTATTTTTATTGAATTTTGAACGTAAGAGGCTTTAGTTTCGCGGTCATTTGGACCCCTTCAATAACGATGATGCCGAATTTATTAGGCGCTACCGAGGCTATCCAAAAAAACAAAATCTGTCAAAGTCATTTGAAACGTTTTTGGTGAAAAAGAGACAACGCTATTTAATAATAGCGTTGTCTCTTTCTCACTAAAAAGGTTTCAGCTACAAATTGCAATCTTTCATTCACATATAACAATCCAAATATCGCTGAGCGTATTGGACGTCAGTGTACGACTTTCAGCGATGCAGTTTATGAACTCAAACTGAAATGTCTTGCTTTTTAATCGTTTTTAATAGTTCATGGTAGGCTTGCTGCTTTCTTAATTCTAAATTCTTACTTTCCGTAGATGCTATTGAAGTTTTTAGTCCCATCAAAACTGCTTAACTGAAACTGGTTCATTAGTCTTGCAGATTATTGCACTAGATACAAATTCCAACTCGGTCTCTCTACACATTGTTGTAGGTGAGTAACTTACTGATCATTAGGTGCCTTGTCATTTCACATATATGTACATTTTGCTCGTTAAGAACAACAATTTCTGTCTCATTTACTCTTTTAACGTTGATAAATGTTGCATAGGTATGAGATCCTAAGTTTGGTTCTATGGCTGGGCAAAGTGATTTTGGATTGTTGTATAAAGAATTCCTCTGTAGCAGCCACGGAATCTGTGTTTGTACCCAGTTTATGGCAATGGGATCGCTCCCTATTACTTAGGACATACGATATATGATACAATTGGTGTATGCCTTTGCCTATAAGCCTTCGGGGATTACAGGCGTGATGTGATCTTAATTTCTTAATCCTAACTAATGTTGTCGAGTCAATCTACGAGTATTTGCATTAGGTACTGATTTTATCTATGATTACTACTCATTCGTGTACAGATTTTTCTGTGAATCCAACTATGCAACAGTGGCGACGGGTAAATATAGTATTTGCTATATTTCGAAAGTAAAGCCGATAGGAATCGGCTTGTTAGGGGCCTTCGGGCCTGATGTGAATTCTAATTGACTAAGTTGATTAATATTAAATCAGTTGGCGAAACCTAAAAAAGATGTGTGTGTGATCACCTCCGGATCACTAAGGTGAGCCTACGGAAAAGCGCGCAGCGGTCCACCAACAGTCCTTCCAATTACGCGAAAACAAAATAGATTTATATTAGTATTAATTTGCTGTTTTTCCAAACGTTGCCTCCTTTTTCCTCTAAAACGTGCAACTACTGCGATAAACAAACATATCTTAGAAGACTTGGTTTTCATGAATTATGGCATACCAAAAACGGTTATTCTTGAAAATTGACCCCAAATTAGGAGTCCTGAATTAACGGATATTATATTATGCTACAGTCTCATCAAATCCCTCATATACAGGGTGGAATTTTGTAATGCCACCTGGAGGGAAAGTACTCTTAACACTGCAGATAGAAAATTTTACTCAAGGGAAACATTCCTTTATTTTTGAATAGAAAGCAAACTGCATTCAAAGATTCCAAGAGAATCTTCTTCCTAGCCTACCTCCTCTCCTGTACTATGTGTAGGTACCTAACTTCACCATCCACCCGCTTCACCTAGGGTCCGAAGCAACCACCAACGCCGCTAATGTGGCAGACTTTTGGTCGAAATCCATCGCTACTCGGAAACTCCCAGGTCGTTTCTGGTGGGCTCATCGCGTCGTGTGACCTTGATAAATCTACTCACGAACAATTAAAGGAATGGATGACAGTTATTATAATAGTAGACTAATAATAGCAATTACTGCATTATTTATTCCGTTACGCAATTAAGCGAGCAAATTACAACCATTATCTTCTGTCACCCACCGATGGATATGGACAATCAGACATGCATAGGTTATAAATAAAAAAACTTCATACAATATTTTTATAATACTTTAATGGCACTTATGCGTTTTGATGCACAAAAATCCTAGCTTTGGCCCGCATCAAAAAAATATTACTAAAATAACATCAGATACGAAATCAACTGAGAAAAAAAAAAAACAGGTAGGTAAGCATTATCATATAGTATCCGTAACTTATCAATAGAAAGCGTAAAAATAATTGTCAGTGTATGTTCTACTAACTTGCAGGTGATCTGCCTTTATCATATCTGCAGCTTTTTCTCCAATCATCATCACTGGCGCATTAGTGTTACCGCTAGGAATCAAAGGGATGATTGACGCATCGACTACTCTCAATCCAGCTACATTATGGACCCTCAACCGTTCATCTACTACACCATTAGGTCCCATACTGCAAGTGCCCACACCATGAAGCAATGTTGTTACAGTATTTTTCACATAACATTCCCAGTACTCATCCGACCCCCACTCTACGTTCTCGCATCCCGTCACACTCAATTTCGCAATACTACCCTGAACGTCTCTGAAATGCTTAGTGTTCATTAAAGTATTCATATACTTCACTCCCTCTACAGTCAGCTTTAAATCATTAGGATCTCTAAAATACCCTAAGTCAATGATTGGATCATCAAGTGGGTCTGCACTTCTTAAACTCACTTGACCTCTCGACAAAGGATGTAAAAGAACGACCATTACATTGTCTACTTCATTGAATGCATTGGCTGCCCCTTGTGAGTAACAAAAATTATCATCTGAGTTAGTGATGTATTTACATGCAATTACTAATGCAGCAGAGAATCCAGCCCCAACATAAGTATTGAAAAATTGAAAGTGAGGTTGTGATTCTGAGAGGTCTGAAAAATTTGAATTAACTCTAAAATGCCCACTTTGCACTGGGACAGGTAAAGTATCCAGTTGCGGAGCGGCTAATATATTTTGTGCAGCCGAGAGAATTCCACTTTGACCTTTATAAATTAACTGTGTAGTTTGGTGATCATGAAAATTTTTGCCAACTGGTAGATCTACCAATGTTTCAATGCCAAATTTTGACAATTCTTCTACAGGTCCGATACCTGAGTGCATCAAAATTTTAGGACTGTTTATTGTACCAGCGGAAATGATGACCTCATTGTCGGCGTGAACATGGATTGTTTTCATATCAGACGTAGTTACACGAACGCCATATGCACGCAATGTATGAGGATCGATTAAAACCTTAGTTACAGTACAGTATTTAGCTATTTTAAGATTATGCCTATCTTTAGCTGGTTTCAAATAAACCTCAGCGGTACTAGATCTTTTACCATCATAGAAAGTAAAATGTGGTCGAGCAGCACCTACAATTTCTGGACCATTGATTTCCAGGACTCTCGGGATACCCATTTCTTCGTAAGAACGTAATCTGCTATTATCGATGTCAGCAGTGGACTCTAATGTCACTGGTCTGGATACTTTTACTGGACCATCTTCTGAATGAAGATAAGCATTTCGTGAGTTTTCAAACAATTTTGAATCTCTCATACCTTCAGATTTCTTAAAATAGGGAAGTACCGTGTCCCAGTCCCACCCAGGTGCTATACGGTTCCACTTTTCATAATCTTCGGGTTTTCCTCGGGAGTATATCAAATAGTTTGTAGAAGAACAGCCTCCGAGCACTTTCCCTCGAGGGTATGGAATATATCCTCCGGGATGTGCCTTACCGATGCCTGCATCAAGCTGAGCTTTATACTTCCAATCATATTCTGTGCCTTGTAATGTTGTAAACAACCCCGGAATCTGAAATATCACAGTATAGTCAGCCAAAGTATATTGCCAGCTAGATATTGCAAGAAGACATTATTGTTTTATAATTGTATTCCGTTATTTTTCGAGATTAAGTACCAGTAACCACACCAGTAAGACAATCCGTCTGAAGATTCAAGATTGTGGTTTTAATACATTTATACGTTTCATCGTTCACTAAATAAGAGCATTTTATTATATTATACTGGTATATTTTACTGTGTGCAATTCTTTATAGGTTCCTTTCCCTACACAAGACAGTTTAGAGAGATTATACGACTTCTTTTTCATCTTTGACGTACATAATCCTCTTGATTATGTACGTCAAAGATGCAAAAGGAGTCGTGAAAAATGGTTCCTGGTGTTGCTGGATTTGTTTTAATTCTTTTCTTAAGCGATTCAATTAATAGTGTACCACTTCGTGTAATAGATATAATCATTGCCTCTGTCTTCAAAACGGAGAAACTAGCATGTGGCAGGAACCAGGTAATCAAAGATGTCGTGACAACCACCAACATACACTAGATCTACGTGGATAACGACCATGCAGCTCCTTCCAAGATGGCCTTCACCCAGTAGCATTATACTTACCACACTATTGACCGGCGGATTTCCACCACTCTCAATAAGAAGTACTTTAAAGTCCGGTATCTCCGACAGACGTGTAGCTACTATAGAGCCAGCTGATCCACTGCCTACTACTATAAAGTCAAACTTTTCACCATCTGTGAAAAATAATTAACTGTTACTAATGGCATAGTAATCATCGCCTCTCAAACACAAGGTTGTGAATTCAAACCCAGACAGATACCACAGTGTATTTCATTTCGCATATGTATCAGTTAAAAAAGCATCGCGTGGGAACCTGGGCTTGAATAATAACATCGATATAATAAGTCTAAACCCATCTCAGAAGCTTGTAAAATTGTTCCCACAGGCGGCTTATTTAACTTTGACACCTGAAGGTGGCCACATCATCACACGAATAGGAAAATAAGGGCGGTTTTCCTCAGCTCTAATGTATATCGTGTCAAAAGTTCCAAACTGTCAAAGTCAGGTGTATGCTGTTCAGTGCAGATTCTAGTCTGCTCGGTTTGACGGCATTAAACCCTGGGCAATCAACTCTGGGTTCGAACAACCCAGGAGACGGTCAGTGGTGCAGCTTAAAATCACTAGACCAACGAGAGTCGGGTCGCGGGACTGTCTCAGGTTACCGTGACCCTGGTACGTAAAGGGCTATTGAAGGTTCACCGTAGATTTTAGTCAGTACAAGTCTGACAGTCCCTCCCGTCCCACCCTGGGCGGGAGGACTCATTTGATGATTTTACCACGCAAAAAAAAAAAGACCAACGAGACTAAGTTACCATTCAAAATAACGCATGCTTCATCATCATCAACGTATAATATTCCCATTGCTGGGACACAGGCCTGCTCTCCGTGAGAGGGAGTGAGCCATAATCCACCACGCGAGCCCAGTGCGGGTTGTTAGATGTCACATGTCTTCGACGTTTAATTCTATGTAATGCCGGTTTCCTCACGATGTTTTCCTTCAACGTTTTGAGAGCAGTGGTGATGAAATAAATTACACGAAGAAATGCGACTGGCCGGGTTTGAACCCAACACAACTCACAAGCCGGTACCATGCTGTTGGTGATACGATGCCAAAGTTTCTGTTAGTTTTCACGGATTAACGGATTTTTATTGGTCAAACCAAATTCCGGTCGTAAATTCCCGTGAAAACCCGACAAACGCGCTTCAAAGCTAGTTTAAAATAATTAAATTGAAAGTAATTTAGGTACCTTTTATCTGGTAGTTGTCGGGCCATCCTGTCTGAAGAACTGCCTGTGACAACGTCAGGGCGCGAAGGAACCATTGAACCACTGATATGTACCGAAAAGACTCTATAATGTTGTACAAATCATTGACAACTTCGTCCATATTTGGAAAACGTTTTTGTAATTCTTTATTGACTAGCTTTTAGTCGAAATTAAACCGATCTGCCTTCAGAATTTCTGAATCCGTAACATATTTTTATTAGATCACACACAACGCATAACTCTTTGATGAACAGACACACTGCCCGCTAAATAGTAAAATACCGAGGAGCCTACAATTTATGCTAAATAAATAGGCTTGTAGTAACTTAGAACAATTCTGGTGACCATCTTTTCAAAGGACTGTCGGATTTTAGAATTTATCAGTCACCTGAATTTGTTCTACTAGGAGTCGTGATCCGGGTAGGTTTTCAGGCCATGCTAGGTGTTGTGTACCGGGACCTTTTGCAGCAGACCAGCTGCAAAATAGTCGCTTTGTTGTAACTGGTTGTGTACCTTGCATTAGCTCATATACCAACCGTTATGCCAGGGGGTGACGGCGTTAAATGCCCTGAGTCAGAAAGAGAACAAGCGCGTGTCGTAAGGAGCGACAAACCCCGTCACGCTTAGAGATAGGTACCGGTCTGACTGGCTAACGACCAACCACTTGCATAAGTCAAAAAGCTCATCTACCTTACGCCCGCGGATGAGGGTGAGCCAGTTCTTGAAGGATCATTCTGCCTACTTTTTTCAGGAACAGTAACGCTCAGGTAGACCTCTCTAGTGTTGCAGACGTTCAGAGACTGCGGTGATTGCTTTCCATAATGTAGGTCGAATGCTTGACGGTGCGTGACACGTCACGCCAGTCTTGGCGCGATGACAAAGTTCATTCATATCCTGCAGTGTGCACCCCGCTAACATTAGGTCGCGGTAACGCCGCGCTATCGCCAAGCTTACTGATTGTCAAAGACTTTAAAAAAATAAATGTTTATGTTCTCGGACAAAGAAATATTTGAATCTTAATTCACATATTTTGTGGTTCACCTACGATCCTCGAATGCAGTTCAAGGTAGCACTGGTGTTTACGATGCCTGTAATTTATGTTTATGTAGTTCTAGTTTTTTAAATGAATCTTTTATTTTATTTTCTAAATGATACTATTTTTACGTTATCGGCTCATTTATTATGTTAAATGTCATTGAATAGCTATAATCAGTAACACTTTGTTACTGTTACCAAATGTTTTGGACAGTAAATTTCGAAATTTTCGAATTACCCTGATGGGACTCAATTTATATGAGCTCTTTTATTTCAATTTATTCATGTCCTTTGCCTTGACTAATTTTAATGAATAAACCACGAAGCCACGAAGCATGAAAAAAAATGCGTTGTAATGATTTAAATTTTAACCTTCAAAATATTATGTAATTAGAACAAAAGGAAGTGTGAAGTCTCAACAGCAGTGGTGGTAACAGTACCGAGTTCCGAATTGCAGTTCGTGAGTTCAAATACAGACACTGCTCTTAAAATGGGAAGGAAAAACATCGTGAGAGAGAAGATGGAAGAAGAGTTTTGGAACCCAAAATTCAAAGACATGTGGCAACTGCCAACCCGCACTTGTGCTACTTGTTATTATAAGTAGATTATTATTTTTCTAAGAAATGTACCGGGTCACTATCGTCACATGGGTTTTTTATCGTGGTAAAATCATCAAATGAGTCCTCTCGCCCAGGGCGGGACGGGGTACTTTCAGACTCGTACTGACAAAAGTCCACCGTGATTCTTCAATAGCCCTTTACGTTCCAGGGTCACCTGATGTCATTCCCACGGTAACATTATGGTTTTACGATGAAATATGGTATTATCTGTTGATTCCTTTTTTTTTCTCATACACTAGTTCTTGTAGAAACAAACCTGAGTCACATATTTGTTGGTGTAGAGATAGAAGTTTGGGTCTACAAGAGATCTACGAGTATGTGTGGATATGTGTCATGTTCGTGAACGGGCGCTGTCAGTTGGGACTGGTCATCTCTTAGATGCCACGGTTTATTTTAACTATCTATTGATCATTTTGTTTGTTTCTGAATTGTCTTTGTTTTAATTTTCTACTATGGACACTTTTAACTTGCTACATCGTTCTCACATAATGTATCATCTCAAAATGAATGATGTAACAAAGATTCTGTAATAATTTTGGCTATTTAAAAAGAGTGTCCATGGAGTTTCTTGCCCGTTCTTCTCCATAGAGATCTACTTCTTGGAATGGGCATCTACGGTACTTTCACAGTTTTTATGTCTTGTGACTGGGACTGTAGCACCATAACTTTTTAGTGTTTAATAATATTTTTGTCTATGACAATTCAAAAGTGCCTGTAACTGGCCTACTTGAAATAAACGCTTTGATTTGATTTGATTTGTCCATAGAGTTTCTTGCCCGTTCTTCCCCATAGAGATCTACTTCTTGGAACAGGCATCTACGGTACTTTCACAGTTTTTATGTCTTGTGACTGGGACTGTAGTACCATAATTTTGTATTTTGTGTTTAATAATATTTCATTTGTCTTTGACAATTCAAAAGTGCCTGTAACTGGCTTATTTGAAATAAATGCTTTGATTTTAATCTCATGACTTTTTGACATAGCCAATTATAATAATGGCTTCGGAATACACTCCGATAGTGATCCCGACACTCCAGTAATGCAAATATTAAACAGTAGTGGTGAAACTATACAGCCCTGAAGAACTCCTGCACTGGGTGTAAATTGCCAGAAAAATTAATCGGTAGTCTTTCGTTCTTCATACAGTTGTCTGAGTAAGTAAATGAACCAGATGTTTACGTGTTCATATGGCTTGGAGAGTCTCCCAGTGCACTGGTTCACCGGGCCGAATGCTTTAGAAAAGGGGGAAAAACAAAAATAAGCCTGTATAATTATGATTCAGATAACTGTCTGTTTTTGATTAAGCAAGTATCCTTCACCTTGTATTTTATCGTTATCTTCGGGGTTATACAATTATAAAGTGATACGTAGCTCTAGCGTTACAAGGCCACGTAGGTAAACTGGGTTACTGCCACGGTCAACTCAAAAATAGGCAAATAGTTTAAAATTTCGTGATTTTATCAGGCACAGACACAAACATATACGAATTCGCGCCACGACTGATTAAGTCCTTTCGACGCGGCGCTAGTGTCTATGTCATTAGGTACATTAAACATTTAAAAAAAATGTTCCCACTGCTGGGACACAGGCCTCCTCTCTGTGAGAGGGAGTGGGCCATAATCCACCACGCGGGCCCAGTGCGGGTTGGTAGATGTCACATGTCGCGGTCCATTCGCAGTATTTTTAGAGTGGAAATTAGCTTGGCTCGTTGTCGCAGCGCGATTAATCGCGTGTGTCTGCAGGAGGCTTAATGCTTATCAAACCATACTTGTTCTCGACTCTATCTTAAAAACAGAATCTCGAAAATATTTTAATGTTATTTAGAAATTACCATTATTATGGTTAAAATTATGTATATATTTTGGCCGTCATCAATACATATAATTATCTCATTGATTATTATTAAAAGCAAATATTAATTCAATATTATGTAAAAGATACCCCTACTTTGCTCAGTGGCGCACTTTCGAAGAGGCCTATGTCCAGCAGTGGACGAAAACATGCTGATGATGACCCCTTCTTTGAGTTTGGGAACTATATTTTCTGTCACCAAAATTTAGATTTGTCACCAAGTTGTATCACCTAATAAATAGATCTATCACCACGAAATATTTTCGCCCTCAGATAAACAAAAAGTGTTCCCAGGTATGAATTACCAAATTATTATAATTATAATTATTTTCCTTGTAAGGTGGTAATTAGTAACAAAATAAACAAAATGTTGAAACGATGATGACAGCATGACAGGTAGTTATCAGTTATTTGACCTAGGCTGCAAGAGCGAGGGAAGCGAGCTCGGGACTTGGGGCACCCCGACACGGACAGGTTAGGTTCGAAGGGGATGGCGGGGTCTGAAAGACCCCGCCATCCCCTTCGTGTTAGGTTACTTTAAACCTTGAACGCAGAAATAGGAGCCCCGCGAAGCGGGTGTGTATGGCTATATCCAAAATTCGAACCCGTTCATTTAGAAATCGCTGTATTATTAAACTATCCGATAGTGTCGCTGAAAAAGGTCAAATTCTGGAAAGTAATGACGTGCGTCTTCCAGTCCGTGGTCGCCACTCGAGAACTTTTCTTCCCCATCGGTTATCAGTTCTACGAGTGTGGTGGGCTGCCCATTGCCACTTCAACTGCTTATGAGCTATGTCGGAGACTCTGGTTCTTCGGTGAATATCCTTGTTCCGGATTTTATCCCACAGATAAACTCCAGTGAAGATAGTAAAATGATGAATTAATGTAAAACGGAAAACATGTTCCCGAAACTAATGTCACTATAAAATAACGAAATTTCAGGAGCAGACAGCGAAAGCGACTCTCGACAAATGGGAAATATAGTTCTAATGGAAATTATATTCTTAGTACTATTTAAAAAAACAAAGACCCAAGGATCACACTGTCTTGATCTATAACACTTTTTTTTTATCGTGGTAAAATCATCAAATGAGTCCTCTCGCTCAGGGCAGGGCGGGAGGGACTGTCAGACTTGTACTGACTAAAATCCACGGTGTCCTTCATTAGCCCTTTACGTTCCAGGGTCACGGTAATGGAATGAGTCCCGCGACCCCGGCAGGCTTTGGCCCTCTAGAGGGAGGCCCCGTCAGATTGCTGACAGCTCTTTGAGGCGCGCGTGGAACACAACGCGCCGTCGACCCGGGCATGGTCCATGGTCGGGCGGCGAGTTGCCCATTACTCGCCGCACGCATGCCCGCGCCTACGGTGGCCGGAGATCGTCCCGCGACGTCCGTGGGCCTGATCTATAACACTTTAGAAATCAAGAGATTATTTTACACACAGGAATTTTTAATATTATACTTAATACGAGCTAATAATAATCAATCAGCTCATAGAAAAACATCAGGAATTTAAACATCCACTCCACCTAGCTTTTGTTGATTACTCCAAGGCCTTTGACAGCATTTTACACACGTCCATTTTTGATGTATTTACGTACAAACAGAACATTGATCCAGGGGCGTAGCTACCGCCGTATCTGCCGTATCAATTATACGGGGCCATCGGGCCACAGGGGCCCCCAACATGCGTAAACAAAAATTTATAAAGACTTAATGATTTATTAAATGAAATAGTTATCTACTTTTACACAATTATTTTATTTGTCTAATCTATCTCTGCTGTTTTTATTATAGTTATATGTAATACTGTTTTAAGCACGAGATTGTCGATTAGAAATCCCGGGAAGATCCAAATTATTATCAACATTTCGATGCAAGTATTAAAATAACTACTTGATTCCAACCTCTGGACTGATCAGTCGCATCTTGAATTTTTTTGATGACCTTTGTCCAATTTTTTGTTTATGTTTTGGTCGTAGATACAGAGAAATGCATTTTTTTTCTTGAGTGATAAATCTTTACCCTACCTAAGGGCCCGCCCCCAAACAAATTTTTATACGGGGCCCCGTCAAGGCACGCTACGCCTCTGCATTGATCCCACCTACATACATCTTCTACGCCATATTTACAAAAATAGTACAGCTGCAATTAAATTACAAACCACACGTCCAAATTGAAAAAAGGGGTCAAACAGGGTGACCCACTGTCTCCTAAATTATTCACTAGTACCCTCGAAGAAGTATTTAAGAAGTTGGCAGCCAATTGGAGAGAAAGGGGCACTCTGCTCGATGAGAAGAGACTGACAAAATCTCCGTTTCGCCGACGACATTGTTCTGTTTGTATCCTCAGCCACAGAACTTCAGCAGATGCTACAAAAACTCAGCGATGCAAGCCTGAAGATGAATATGTCGAAGACCAAAGTTACCTATGTGTAATGAAAAACCAAAAATAATAAAAGTAGATGGGGAGACAATACAACATGTCTAGGAAGACTTTTACTTGCGCCAAGTAGTCTCTTGCCAGGCGCAGCAAGACAAAGAAGTCGCGAGAAGAACAGAAAAGGCCTGGAAGAGCTACTGGTCTATGAAGGAACTGTTCAAGGGTGAGTTGCCAATAGCACTGAAACGTAAGCTCATGGACATGTGTATTCTCCCCGTCTTAACCTACGGTGCACAAACTTGGTCTTTGACTGTTATTCAGAAGTCCAAACTCAAGGTTTGCCAACAAGCAATGGAGCGCAGTATACTAGGTGTGAAATTAACGGACCGACTACGAAACACAATATTGCGCTTCAAAACAAATATAGCTGACGTGGTACAGAAGGCTGCCCAACTGAAGTGGAACAGGGTAGGACATGTCTGCCGCATGCCAGACGAACTGTGGGTCAAAATAACACAATACTGGGGCCCTAAGACATTGAGGCGAGATCGCGGCAGGCAACGCAGGAGACGCCGGGACCAACTAGACGGATTCCGTCCGAACAGGAAGGAGGACGCAGTGTTATGAAAGATGGAAAGAGTGGAGGGAGGCCTTTGCCCAGGAGTGGGACAAAGCAGGCTAGGAAAAAAAAATACGAGCAGATACTATGGCAAGGTGAAATGAGCAGGGTATGGACCGCATATGTGCCTTTGAGGATATCATTATTTTTATGATGAACATAGTTTATATCCCACTTCTTTAATTAACAATCGTATCACTTTTTAATCGTAGTAAATCATCAAATGAAGGACTCACCCCCCACCCCAGGATGGACTTTCAGACTTGTACTGACTAAAATCCACGGTGATACTTCATAGCCCCTTACGTTCCAAGGTCACGGTTACCTAATGAGATACGTATCACTTATGGAAAAAATTCAAATAGGGAAACCTTAAAAACTTGACATGGCGACCCTGTTTTTGCTCTGTCACATAAACGCCTGAAAGACTCCGAGTCCATGTCCATGATTTAAAAAAAACTGTCACATCTCACATGTCATGTCTGAAGTCTGTCAGTGTCAACTGACTGAGTGTCTGTGTATATCTAAGGCATTGAGCATGCATTGAGTGAGATAAAATTTGTCTGTTCTCTGTTGTTGTTGCGGCCCGTTGCGGCCAAACGTAAAAAATAGATCCACTTGGTCTTGTTGTTGTTTTCAATGATAAATCCAGTGATAAGAATAAATGGACATTACAGAAATGACCGCAAACATGTCTTTACAAGAGTAAGTTCTATGATTTTTATTATAAAATACTTCTCATGCTATCATAACATAAAACTTGAATAGTTAGAACAAATTATGGCATCTGTTGAACCCATACTTATATTCAAAACAAAAAATACCTAAGGAACATAGACAATTATGCATAGCACTCCTTTTTATATTCGCCCCTAAGACGACCCACTGACCATTTCATTGTGATTACTTACAGTGAGACTAAACTGAAAAAACGCGAAGATTACATAGATTGGCAAGAATATTTTATGGCAACAGCGTTTCTGGCGGCAAAACGGAGCAAAGATCCTAGTTACCAAGTTGGAGCATGCATTGTCAATAAGGACAATAAAATAGTTGGAGTTGGGTAAGAACACTATTGTATTCATTGAAAATAACCTTTTCATAGCACACCAATACTATCCTACAGAGTTTTGTTGAGAGTTACAGCAACCTTGCAAGTGCAGCACGACTAATTCCATCTTCATTCTATACAAAGAATGTGCAATGTTATTTCTATACAATTGACAACTGAAGAATACAAACATTAATTGACTTACTACAAAAATAAGTTAAACATCTTTTGAACACTGACAAGTGTTCAACGGATGTAAGTAACTTAACTTTTTGTGGTACAATGGTTATTTTCTACATTTAAACCATTGTCATGTTTAGGAATAGAAATTGTGGTGAAAAATGATTCTACATTCTGTCATTTTAGTTGACCCTTCGGTCAACATAACCCATTTCTATAGTGTCATGCGAATACAAGTGCCGGAATGTAAGAAAAGGGTGGTTTTTGTCTGTCATTGGTCCATCATACCCATAGCGGGACTAGTCATATAATCAAAACCCCAAAAAAATAATGAACTGAGATAAAAAGTATCCTTTGCTTAATTATACTTCGATTACAACTTGGATTGGTATCCAGGGCTTTCTATAATATAAGGTATGCCAAATTTCATATAAAATGTGTAATTATCTTGTAACTACCTTTTACCGATGTTAACAATGTATTTTTCCAAATTATATTTAGTACTTGTTATGGTTAAACTCATCCACTTAAGTGGATACTTTCTAGTATGATCCATTGGATCATTTAGTAATTCCATATATAAAAAACTTGTCTACGAATAAAATGTTTATAACTAATTGCTTTGTTATAATCTAAAGTGCATCATTGTCCTTGTATTGATTGACGTCACAACAATGCAATGTCAATAGGCACTTAATGTTCAAGCACTAATTGTATATATTTATTATCACCGGACATTAAGGAACAATGTTGTTAATGTTTTATAATAATAATAATAGTAAAGTAGTAATTGTAGGAGACAAACATACATTTTTCTTCACAATAAAGATCATTATATTATTATTATATTGTAATGGTTCTATTATAGTACTTAAAACAGTATAATCTAACCTTAATATAAACTAAATAATGACTTATTATACCCACAAATACACATTTAATTTACTACACAATAATTAAATTATAATAATTATATTTGTTGCAAATAAATAATTATTTTTCCTGTTTATATTTACATAAGTACAACTTTTCCAAGGCCATATTTATTACTCACACAACTAAAAAAAAATCCTATGTAAAGTTTAAATCTGAATAATTTATAATTACATAAATGCTTATTGTCATATCAGTAAACTTGAACAATTCCCTCAAGTCGTATTTTTATGAGTCAATAGCTGAATAGTCATTTTTTTTGCGTACCTTGTAAAATCATCAAAGTCCTCCCACCCAGGGCACAGCGGGAGGGACTGACAGACTCATACTGACTAAAACCCACGGTGTCCTTCAATAGCCGTTTACGTTCCTGGGTCACGGTAATTCGTAAGTCCCGCGACCCCGGCAAGCAGCTGAATGGTCATAAGATTATTTTTATCCCAAAGAATATTCCATCACGAGAATTGTCATGAAAAACCAACAGTTTGCAAATTGAAATATATAAAATATAAGTATAATTAATGGTTCATCAACAAACAACATCTGTCTGGTAGTCAAACAACTTTCTGACAGTTTTTTTCTGTAAATATTAGTTTTACTGTATCTTTTTTTTTTCTTTTTGTTTCAGTTATAATGGAATGCCAATTGGATGTAGTGATGATGAATTTCCTTGGGCGAAGAAAACTGCTTCTCCATTAGATAGTAAATCTTTCTATGGTGAGTAAATTATTTATTTATTTTATTACAAAAACTCTACAGTAATCTTATATTGAGGTCAATGCCCCTGTTTCAGGGATTTGTCCTTCGGAACGAGAGAAAAAGTAGTTAGCAATTGCTCATTAGTGAATACAATTAAACATTCTTCTCATCATTACAGTGTGCCATGCAGAAATGAATGCAATAATGAACAAAAACTCAGCCGATGTGAAAGACTGTACCATGTATGTTGGGTTGTTTCCATGTAACGAGTGTGCTAAGATGATCATACAATCAGGGATTACCAAAATTTATTATTTATCAGATGAAAAAGGACATCGCCCAATGTATATAGCCTCAAAGAGAATGTTTGATGCGGCTAAAGTTGAATATAAGTAAGTTTTCTTTAATTTTCCCAAAGTATACCTACATTTAACCAGTTCTATTAGTAATCTATGGGGGAGGCCTATTTTCAGCAGTGGACGTGGCTGATAGCTCCCAGCTAGATGGACCGACGACCTTTTCTTTTTTTTTAGCGTGGTAAAATCATCAAATGAGTCCTCCCGTCCAGGGCAGGGCGGGAGGGACTGTCAGACTTGTACTGACTAAAATCCACGGTGTCCTTCATTAGCCCTTTACGTTACAGGGTCACGGTAGTGAAATAAGTCCCGCGACCCCGGCAGGCTTTGGCCCTCTAGAGGGGGGGGGGGGGGCCGTCATCTTATTGACGCTCTTTGAGGCGCGCGTGGAACACAACGCGCCGTCGACCCGGGCATGGTCCATGGTCGGGCGGCGAGTTGCCCGTTACGCGTCCGCATGCTGCGAGCCCACACGGGGTCCTCGTAGAGGGCCATGGACCGCACGACACTGGCGTACAGCCTCCGGCAGGAGGCGTTTGGCCCGCTGAGATTGGGCAGGAGTCGCCTGAAGGCGGCTGCTGCCCGGTTCAACTTTGGGGCCAAACGCAGGAAGTGCTCCCTGAAGTTTCACCGGCTGTAGCTGCAAGTCCCAGGTACTTCATCGTCCTCCCGACGCCGATGCGAACCCCCTCCACCGTTATGTGGGACTCAGACCGTGGCGCGTTCAGACGGCCATGAAAACACATGGCCTCTGTTTTGTGAAGCGCAACGTCGAGTCCCAACTCCCGGATCCTTCCAATGACTGTCGCGACCGCTTGCGTCGCCAGGTCAGCCGCCGCCTGGTGCGACTCTCCCAGGTCCTCCCTGGTCCTGGGCCCAAGACCGATCCCTGTGGAACATGCACGACACCTCTCGCCGGTTCCATTCTCCCCGGTGACCGGGGTAGATGACGGACCGACGACCTTAGGAAAGTGGCTAGGACAGACGGTGCAGAGTGCAGAAGACAGGTAGATGTGGCACAGCCTGGGAGAGGCTTATGTCCAGCAGTGAACTGCAATAAGCCGAGTTGATTGACGGCGAAGTGGACCCTAGCCCCCAGCCTCGCACTTGAAGGGGCCTTGCGCACAAAGAAAAATCTTGACAACAGCGATCATCAGTCAGTAAACCAGTGCAACTTAACTTCTACTTTAACATGACCTACAATAATATACTTGTGGTGTCTGATGAGTGGGAACTGAAAGAACATAAGGGCCTCGCAAAGCAGATGTCGCCGACGATCACGTTTAAGTCAAGCGCCTCCACTGCTCACCCGAGGCCCCATGTTGCAAAATAACTTGGTAACGTTTTAGGTACCTGATGTCGCTGTCACGTCACAATCACATGTGGTATAATAGATGACTTGGGGGTACCAAGTCATCTTACAACAAAGGAGTGGCGCGAGGAGCGAAGGCAAGTGGGCAAAAAACGGCCCTGCACATGCGTCTTGACCTCTCCTAGATTCGACCTCGCTACGCCACTGATTGATGGTTGGCGCAGTATCTGAGCGATCGACTGTTGCGCTGCGTGACGCGGAATCGATTCCCGCACAGACCAAATATTTGTATGACCTACAGTGAGAATTTTCCCAGAAAAGGGCATCCTTAAAAAAACAACATTCAAAATTCTAAAAAGCTCCTAGATAGGTAAGTAGCGATTGGTGACACCCATAGACATCATGTTTATGATGTTGTTATAGAGAATGAACTGGGCATTCCGTATTCAAATGTATGGGCAAAAAAGTGAGAGAGATAAGCGCTCGCGGCGGCGGTCACATTGTTTATTTCTATATCTGAGATAGGCAGATCGTCCGCAAAATTGCTTTCTCTCTTTCTAAAGAGTAATTAGTTTCACGCAACGGTTGCTCGGTGCTTTTTTTATAAGCCTATTCCGTGTCCCACTGCTGGGCAAATGGTCAAAGGCCGCCCCTTTCTCCTTCCAAACCTATCTACTTATTTTGGGGAAATTTCTGGCCATGTTTGCCCCGCGTGATCAGATCGTCGCACCACCTCCGCCGCGGCGATGTCCTCAGGCGTCCAGTGAATAACGATCCCCACCTTTCCGGGTGCATTCGTACAATGTGGCCCGCCCACTCCCACTGCTTAGCTGTTTTAACTCCTACATCAGCTACTTTGGTGATGGAGTACAGGGTGGTGTTTCTTATTCGATCCGTTCGTTTCGCATCTATAATACTGCGGTCCATCGCCCGCTGGCAAATCTTGAGTTTGGACTTTTAATATGTGACTGTGTGTGCACCGTAGGCTAGGACGGGTAGGTTGCACATGTCGATAGTTTTAATCTAAAGGTTATGGGTAGACTTCCATTCAAATGCTCCTTGGGACCAGAAGGTATTTTGGACTCGTCTTTACACTTCCTTGTCGTCTTACATCTGTGCTTACACCACAATAATTAGAGGTGTCTCAAATAAGTATTAAGGGCCTTACTTATAAACATTGATTAGACGTTACTTATCTTAAATAGCTCTTAAGTCACTTGCCATCTCTATTCATTAAAATAGAAATGACAAGGACAGGTGATATTTAATCGGTAGCTAAGCAACACAAGTTTTTATAAGTAAGGGGGTTAGTGTTTGAATAACGCGTTTTTTTTTTCTATTTTTCAGGCAATATATACCAAAGCGTAGTAAAATTGAGATAAACTTCACAGTTGACTGGGATGCTATGAGTCCTTCCAAATAATTTTTATATAATATAATTATATTTTTTTTATAAGATCGTTTATAAGATCATGAAGTAGTATTTTTACATTGTATGTGATATTATGACGTAATACATTATTGTAAAGCATGACAAGTTTACCTACGTGTAAATGAAAGGAAATGTAAATAAATTTGTAAAATAATATTTATAATGACTTTATTTGGAATCGATACTCCTGTCCAGCCCCTTTTCCTTTTAAAATGCTGTAAGCCTCTTAGCATTTTAAAAGTAATAAAAGGAATTCAATAATTCTGAAAAGTTCATTTGATTTCCATTTGCATCAGCTCTTATGATCAGAGCATAAGCTAATGTATCAAAATCATTATAAGCTAGTAAAACTTCATTTCGTCTTACTTTGAAGGTTTGTCAATTCTTCCCGGGAGTAGGTACCTACAGGTAATGACCGTTGTTAAATCATTCCGTTGACGTAAATCAATCAAATAGAGATACTTAGTCAATAAAAGAATTCTTAGTAAACTGAGGATTTAACAACCAATTAATTTGATTCAATTTGGTCTAATTACTTCAATTTGTTGTTTATTTATAAGGTGTCGAAACTGGGGAAAAAATTGTGGGAAATAAAATAAAATAAAATATGGGAAAGCAAATAAGCTTGCTATCATCATCATCAGCCTATAAAAGTACCTACCCACTGCTGGGACACAGGCCTCTGTGAGAGGGAGTGGGCCATAATCCACCACGCGGGCCCAGTGCGGGTTGGTAGATGTCACATGTCCTCGAATTTTTGGTTCTAGGACATGCCGGTTTCCTCACGATGTTTTCCTTCACCGGTTTGAGAGCAGTGGTGATGAAATAAATTACACAAAGTAATGCGCCACTAGCTGGGTTCGAAACCACGACCTACAACTCGTTAGTCGGGGCCGATACCACTGCCACTGGGCCACCACTGCTCTCAACCTTGGTATGGGAAATGGTAATTATGTTTTCCTTCTACGCTCATTGAAAATGAGGATTCGTTGCGGTATCCAAGAAAATTTAATTCATTCAGTGGGACTTCGTCTAACTACTTTGCCTTTGTGGTTGTTGCTATGCTGCCGCTCGCTCGCTCAATCAGCAAGCTCAAGCTCTAATAGTCGCCGTTGACCCCGTGTACCAATGTATTCCATTCCAATATTAAAATCGATAAGAAAAAATGTAAAGAAAGTGTCGTAACACGATCAAAACGAACGTAACTTAGTAAAAGGCAACCTTGACCTTATATTTTATTTTGAAATTCGAACGCTGCGCTGGTAGTTTGAAATTCGAACGATGCATTGTTTAGGATCAATAACCTTTATTCCAGACTTATCTGGCGGGGACTATTAGCTCAGCCCATTTGTAAATCCATTTTTTTAGAATTTTGAGGAATGTAGTGTTTTAAGGCTCCATTTACAAAAAAAAAGACCTGTATTATTTCAAAGCAATGTTGGTAATGTTAGTGCAATATAACTGGATTTCTATGAAATACCCAATAATAGACACACACGTCCATTATTGGGTATTTCATAGAAAGATCGACATTTAATCATGTTTAACTAGAGTTTAGTAAAGAATAAAAGCATTAGTAAAATTATAATGTTAGTGCAATACAACTGGATTTCTATGAAATACCCAATAATGGACACACACGTCCATTATTGGGTATTTCATAGAAAGATCGACATTTAATCATGTTCAACTAGAGTTTAGTAAAGAATAAAAGCATTAGTAAAATTAATTACAAATCTCAATTCACAATAAATTATAAAATAAAAATAAGTCTGGACATTTGTCCAATATAGGAAAAAATTAAAACAAAACAATAAAAAAAAATGCCAAGTGATCTTTGAACTATTTTATTTTATTAAAATACCAAGCCATTTTGAATCCAAAAGACCGGATTGGAAAATATTGTTAAATTATAACAGCTGGACCAGCTGCATGACTTTTGTGAATGGCATTTTAAAAGATTTGTTTTTTCGTCCATTTCTGGTTCCTTGTGCTTGTCCATTATGGTGCGTTTTCGTTACTTAGGTTCTTGTTCGAAAACTCGAGGACTATTTTTCCACGACCCTCCTTCACTTCGAATTTACTGGAAAAAAAAAGAAGTGGTTACTTTATAAAAAAATTTAACCGACTTTCGAGGTTCTCAATTAGTCAGAATCTTGTCGAAAGCTTTTTAATATTTTTTATGTATATATTCCCTGATTTTTCTACGACGTATGAACCGATTTGATAAATTCTTCTTTTTTTAGGGTTCCGTAGTCAACATGGCGAAACTATAAGGGTTCCTCCCTTATAGTTTCGCCATGTCCGTCCGTCCGCAGCTTAGCTCAGAGACGCCCAGTACTAGAAAGCTGTAATTCGGTGTAAATATACGGATTTGTTGCGCCGAAAAAGTGGTAAAATAAAATCTCGTAAAACATTTTTTTAGGGTACCTCCTGTGTACAGGAGGTACCCTAAACAGGAGGTAAAAAAAAACATCCCCAGTTTACGTGTACGTAAACTGGGGATGTTTTTTTTTCTCGCGTACCCCTTATTGTGGGGTATCATTAAATAGGCCTTTAAAAAATATTGATAGTTTCCATTAACAAATTTTTGATAAAAAGATTCATTTGTGAAATATTAAGGTTTAAAGTGCTAATTTTTGCTCGACTCGAGTGTCCCCCCCTCCTCTACCAGCTAAACGGTTATGTTTGGGGGTGTGAAAAAATTCACAATAGTAGTATATATAACGAAGTTTAAAAGAAAATTATCATGACTAAGTAGGCTTTACAAGTTTACGAGTAATAGTCGACCAACTTATAAAACGTACTTGGATAACATATCTTCAACTGCAAATGTAAGTTTGTCAACTTTATTTTTACAGCTATAATAGGTGGGTATGTTTTGGGGATAGGTAGGTTTTTATTGTCAACTATTTTTAACTAACTTCAAAAGAGGAGGTTCTCAATTCGTCGCAATCTTTTTTCTTATGTATTTTCCCCGATTCTCAAAGACGCCTGGACGGATTTTGAAAATTCTTCTTTTGATTGAAAGAGTACACCTTCCAATTGGTCCCATGATCATCAAGTCAGGATCTGATGATGAAATCCTGGAGAAATCATGGGAACTCTTTAAATTTTAAATCATTCTTGAAGCGATTTGATAACAACTCAATCCCGTCGAGTTTCGGCTCGTTAGAGTCGTGTTTATTACATAGACATTGATGCTGGATGATGTCCATGGTCTGATGATAGAGCTGGAAGGTAACCATGAGTTCTTTCTTAAACAACAACTCAATCCTACTAATAATAATCCTAAGCTTAAGGTCATTTAATTCGTCTTTACATGGGCTTTTGTACTGGATGTTTTCCAGGTTCTTATGATGAAGCTGGAAGGTAGCCATGGAATCTTTGTAATACAATAACGCAATCCCATCGAGTTTGGGCTCATTTGATTCGTCTTTACATAGACTTTGGTGCTGGATTATTGTACCTAATAATTAATGTTAATGTAGGTACGTAAATTAAATTAAAATTAAATTCAGCGAATCAGTTTAGTTAGTTCGCATAAGCATTTTGATGGGCAACTACGGAACCCTACACTGTGGGTGGCCCGACACGCACTTGGCCGGTTTTATTTTCAAAGTGTATTCTTTACAGCTGGTCTTATGGTAATCAGGTCACAATCTTATGATCCCCGTCATAAGATTCTGACAATTCTGATTGTTGGAGAAATCGAGGGAACACTTCAATAAATTACAGTAAATAAACGGCGATTGCTGCTACCTATCGCATATTTAGATATCTACCTATGCGTTGTTTACACAATCACATAACACAATAGTATGTTATTAAAGTTTGAGAGATTGGAGTAAGTTGATGTGCAGCTTGCACAGCACACAGCAAACGTTTGAATGATTTAACTTAACAATAAAAAATCTTAACAAATATAAGTATAAATTATGTTACAACTACCACCAAAATCTATCTGAGGTGAAATGCCGTGATGTAGATACCTACTCACGGAGGATCTGATAGGTGGTGGCGACCTCTCGCGCCCAGCATTGGCCGAGGCCGTGCCTAGGGGCGTGAGGGAGAGGACAGCCTCCACCGCGGGAGACGCCCACGACAACGAAAGTCGCGAGGTGATTTCCAACCGCCGTTGGTGCAAGAGGACGGTGAGTAAATTAAAATTTCCCGTGTTACTACTAGATCGCATGGTAGTCCACGGGTAATTTACGTTCACGCGGCCAGACCGGCAATTGAGCTTTGAGGAGTGGCTGGAAAGGCGTCACGGCGTCCGTACGGAAGTTTCGGGAGGTTCCTGTGTCTGATAGGGAGGGAAGAAACGCCTGGGTGTCACCACTGCGAAGATCGCCCGGAGGACACGATGGAGCATACGGTGCAGGACTGCCCCGCTTGGGCAGGGCACCGCCGTGTCCTCTCGGCAGCGATAGGCGGAGACCTCTCGCGCCCGGGACTAGTCGAGGCCATACTGCGGGGCGAGACGGAGTGGGAAGCGGTCGCCTCCTTCTGCGAAGCAGTTATGCTCGCGAAGGAGGAGGCGAGCCGCGAGAGAGAGGACAGCGTCCTCCTTCCGCCCCAGCTACAGTGGTAGATGCCCACGGCGTCGGACGTCGCGGGGCGATCTCCAGCCACCGTAGGCGCGGGCATGCGGGCGGCGAGTAATGGGCATCTCGCCACCCGACCATGGACCATGTTCGGGTCGACGGCGCGTTGTGTTCCACGCGCGCCTCAAAGAGTGTCAGTATGATGACGGGGCCCCCCTCTAGAGGGCCAAAGCCTGCCGAGGTTGCGGGACTTATCTCATTACCGTGACCCCGGAACACAAAGGGCTATTGAAGGACACCGTGGATTTCAGTCAGTACGAGTCTGACAGTCCCTCCCGCCCTGCCCTGGGTGGGAGGACTCATTTGATGATTTTACCACGCTAAAAAGAAAAAAAAAAGCGGCAATAAACGATAAAACCGGCCAAGTGCAGGTTGGACTCGCGTGAAGAGGGTTCCGTACGATGTTACCTATCAAGTTTTTTATTTTTATTTTTTGCCTACCTTTAATTTTAACCGCAAATAATAGATAAATTGAAATTTACGAATTATTGAAGATTGGTATGCACAATATTGAGTGATTTACCATGTTATTTTAATATCATGGACTTCTTATAGGTTATCCTATAATGTATAAGTAGAAAACTAATTTCTGTATTTTTTTCAAAATGTTAGGTTCAGTAGTTTCGGAGATAAGGGGGGGGGGGGGGAATGGTCAAAGTTTCGTCTATTTTCTTGAATATCTTGGAAACCATTTATTTTAAAATAACTAAAAAAAATACATTTAAGTTTGTCTCAACAATACCTTTCATTTGATATGTCACACGATGCAGTTTTCAAATATTTTTTTTTAATTTTCCCCTTCCCCCCCAAAAATTACCTCCCACATACAGATATGGACTTCTTATAGGTTATCCTAAGAAAACTAATTTCTGTATTTTTTTTTAAATTTTAGGTTCAGTAGTTTCGGAGATAAGGGGGGGGGGGGAAAGGTCAAATTTCGTCTATTTTCTTGAATAACTTGGAAACTGTTTATTTTAAAATTACAAAAAAAAAAAAAAAATGTCTCAACAAGAGCTTTCATTTGATATGTCACACGATGCAGTTTAAATTATTTTTTTTTTAATTTTCCCCTTCCCCCCAAAAAATTACCTCCCATATACAGATATGGACTTCTTATAGGTTTTCCTATAATCTATAAGTAGAAATCTAATTTATGTATTTTTTCAAAATTTTAGGTTCAGTAGTTTCGGAGATAAGTAGTTTCGGAGAATTAAGAGAGCGAGTGGTAAATAAAATGATTGAGATGGGTGATATGAACGACAAGGGCGTAAATGAATGTTGGAATGAGATAGCTCAGTGTATTAGGAGCGCAGCAAAAGATATCTTGGGAGAGACGAAAGGAAGGGGCACGATAGATAGGGATACATGGTGGTGGTCGACAGAGGTACAGAATGCTTTGAGGGAAAAAAAGAAGAAATTTAAGGAATGGCAGAGCATTGGAAATGAGCATGTTAGTTTGAAAGCTGAAAGAAAGAGTGAGTATGATGCTCTTAAGAAAAAAGCCAAAAGAGCTGTGGCTATAGCGAAAGCAAATGCCCAAAAAAAGCTCTCTGACACCTTGGATACTCCAGCAGGCCAAAAACAACTATACCGGCTTGCTAGAGCTAGGGAGAGAAAGGCGAAGGATGTTTGTCAGGTAAAGTGCGTAAAAGACGATGCTGGAATGATTCTGTCGGAAGATGAGAAAATTAAGAATAGGTGGAAGGGTTACTTTGAAAGACTGATGAATGAGGAGAATGACTGGAGTGGTGTGCTTGAAAGTAAACCAGTAAATAAGGGATTAGTAAGAAGAATAAGTGTGGACGAAGTGAGGAATGCGGTGAGTGGAATGAAGAATGGTAAGGCATTAGGACCGGACGGAATACCTGTTGAAGTGTGGAAAATATTGCGGATGGATGGTTGGACGTGGTTAGCTTTATTCTTCAATGAGCTGATGCTGGAAGAAGCCATACCTGACGAATGGTGTAATAGTTCGCTAGTGCCCATTTTTAAAAACAAAGGTGATGTGCTGGAATGCAATAATTATAGAGGAATAAAGCTAATATCACACAGTATGAAAGTTTGGGAGAAAGTTATTGAAAGGCGACTGAGAGAGGAGAGCGAAATTTCACAGAACCAATTCGGTTTTATGCCTGGTCGGGGTACGACGGATGCCATCTTCGCTATCCGCCAACTGTGCGAGAAATACAGAGGTGCGCATAAAAACTTGCACATGGTGTTCGTCGACCTGGAAAAGGCATACGACCGGGTGCCCCGTGAGGTTCTGTGGTGGGCCCTTAAGGAGAAAAGTGTACCTGGAAAGTATGTACAGTTGATCCATGCAATGTATAGTCGATGCAGTACCCAAGTCCGGTCTACAGCGGGCACTACCGGCAGCTTCAATGTAGCGGTTGGCTTGCACCAAGGGTCGGCTCTCAGCCCGTACCTCTTCCTG
Source organism: Agrotis exclamationis (assembly GCA_950005045.1). Taxonomy (NCBI): domain Eukaryota; kingdom Metazoa; phylum Arthropoda; class Insecta; order Lepidoptera; family Noctuidae; genus Agrotis; species Agrotis exclamationis. Next base: position 14,408,267 of record OX465429.1, on the reverse strand, counting down.
ATGATAATGGATGCTCTGACGTCGGACATCCAGGAAGAGGCCCCCTGGAGCATGCTGTTTGCCGATGACATTGTGCTGATTGCCGAGAGCGGCCTAGAGGTCCAGAACAGATTGGAGGTGTGGTGGCAAAGACTGGAGAACGTTGGCCTGAAATTGAGCAGAACCAAAACAGAGTATTTGTTTTGCGATTTTGGCGGTCTCTCCAGTCCTGTGCCCATTACTCTTGCAGGAACGCCCATACCAGTCTGTTCCGACTTTCGGTACCTCGGGTCGCTTGTCCAAGGAGACGGCGATGTAGACCGGGACATAACACACCGGATCAACTCGGGATGGATGAAATGGCGACAGGTCACCGGAACAACTTGCGATCCACGGATGCCCCTCAAGTTAAAGGGGAAAATATACAAATCCGTGATTAGACCTGTCGTATTGTATGGATCGGAATGCTGGGCTGTAAAAAAGATGGATGAGAAACGATTGCATGTAGCGGAGATGAGGATGTTGAGATGGATGTGTGGAGTGACAAGAATGGATAAAGTAAGGAATGAGTTTATAAGGGGAAGTTTGAAAGTGGCGCCTGTTACAGAAAAAATGAAAGGGAATCGTCTGTCTTGGTATGGACATGTGATGAGGAGGGATGACACCCATGTGACTAAGAAAGTGATGAGTATGAATGTTGATGGATGGAGAGGACGAGGAAGGCCAAAGAAAAGATGGATGGATTGTCTAAGGAATGATATGAAAGAAAAAGGAGTAAATGATACTGTGACGTCTGATAGGGGAGAATGGAAGAAGAAAACGTGTTGCGCCGACCCCAAATAGAATGGGATAAGGGCAGGAAGAAGAAGAAGTTTCGGAGATAAGGGGGGAGGGGGAATGGTCAAATTTCGTATATTTTCTTGAATAACTTGGAAACTATTTATTTTAAAATTACAAAAAAAAATACATTTAAGATTGTCTCAACAAGACCTTTCATTTGATATGTCACACGATGCAGTTTTCAAAACTTTTTTTTTTCATTTTCCCCTCCCCCCCCAAAAGTTACCTCCCAAATACAGATTTCATCTATTCACGTCACACCTCTGTGCTTGGGTCACAGGAATTGATATGTGTACCTTTCAACCCAATCGGTCTAGTAGATTCGGAGATAATTGACTGTAAGCGACAGACAGACGGACACACGTGTGATCCTATAAGGGTTCCGTTTTTGTATTCGGGCGTACGGAACCCTAAAAACGGACGCTTTTTGGTTGTGTTTTGTTTAGATCACTACAATGAAAGTTAATTATTTATTTTTTCCTGATTTATTGTGTTTTCGTTTTTTCATTTTGGTATTTATCTCACTTTTATCGTCAGTTTATATTACAAAAATTAAGTGGTGTCATTTTATGTCATGGAGCAATGAAAGCAGAGAGCTGTAGGAATGCTACTCGTACAAGCGGATAGAAATCAATCTCAGGTATCTCGGATTTTGGTGTCAATAGTAGCGTGATTTGTCGTCTTTGGTAGCGTTACATTCATACAGAGGATCCTGTTGAGCAGCACCCAGGACTTGGACCAGGAAGGAGTACAACAGCTCGTTAATCGCTTGGAAGTTTTGAATTTTACATTACAGTTCGTATCTCTACATAATATATTCCTAATTAATCGTCCTCCTGACCGATTTCGGCCACAGCCGGCGGCCAATCTCAACGGAGATTAGCCAACTGCGCGGGACATATTATAGTGCACAAGTGTGTGCGCAGGCACAGGTGCACTCTCTGTTCCTTTACTCTCATAGTTCCCATGGAACGGCAATCCGACACGACCGGAGAGAGATCAGGCGCAGCCGCGCATTACCAAAAAGCGCGGGGGTTTTATACCGCCAACTTCCAAACTCCTGGCAGCTACTGAGAAATTCTTTTTTAGAAAAACCCAATGGTACTTTTTGCCTGACCCGGCAAACGAACCCCACGCTCAGCAGTTTATATCGCCAATAATTGAGGAATATTTTAAACTGAGTACTTACGTACAAAATTTTTGATCAACAGCCGCAAAAATTAGCTGGGCAGCCCAATGCTCGTCACTTATTTTGTTACATACACAATAGTACACTTTCTTGATCCCCGACTGTATAATGATCTTAGCACACTCATTGCATGGAGGCTGGGTGACATACATGGTGCAGTCCTTCAAATTGACTGTAGTCCTGAACGTAATTGCATTTGCTTCGGCATGGCATACTGAAAAACGATGTTGATTACAGACATTAAAATGGCTAAACAATAAGAATCGCATCCGGTCCGAATCTTTGATACCTACTAAACTGTCAACAAAACATAAAGCTAGCTAGAGCTTTCACTCGTATGCAGAAAAAAATTGATTGCGAGTACTACGAACAGCTATGCTATGCTCTAAGACCGCTGAATTCTGCGATGTGATGTTCGCCGAGACGGCTTTGAAATCGTCCAATCATCTATCTAAATATATAATTCAAAGGTGACTGACTGACTGACTGATAGTGATCTATCAACGCACAGCCCAAACCACTGGACGGATCGGGCTGAAATTTGGGTTTGTTTCCACTAGTTCTACTGAACAGTTCTACGATAGAACTAATGGAAACTTTTTTCCCACTAAATCTACGATATTAGGTAGAACAAAATAGTAGAACTAGTGGGAATCACTATTCCCACTTGTTCTACTGAACAGTTCCACGGTAGAACTAATCGTCTATTCCCATTTGTCCCCACTGGCGGCAAAGGTAGTCTGAATGGCATGCTGGTAGATGATATGACGTAGGCATCCGCTAAGAAAGGATTTTGATCAATTCTACCCCCAAGGGGATGAAAGTTTGTATGAAACTTTGTCAATTTTTAACCGACTTCCAAAAGGAGGAGGTTCTCAATTCGGATGTTAATATATATTTTTTTTATGTTTGTTCGGGCATAACTCCGTCGTTTACCAAGCGATTTGAAAAAATCTTGTTTTGTTGGAAAGGGTATAGGTACTTCCCGAATGGTCCCATCAAAATTTTATCGAAATCGGACTAGTGCTTTTTGAAAAATCATCAAAAACCTAAAAAGTTTTCAACATTGTCTACACCGAGTACTCCGAGGTTTCGATTTCGTTGATTCTTTTTTTTTCGTTATAGTAGGTATATCTGCCATTTGGTCCCATAAAATTTTCATTTAGTTTGGTGCAGTAGTTTTTATTTTTAGCTCATTAATTGTGTACATACATAGACGATGTTATTACCGGTGCTAGGTACGAATTACAAAATTTAAGTGCACATGTAAGAAAATTGTGTATTTGACAATAGGGACTGGGCAGACAAATAATTTATGACTACTTTTGTTAGCTTGGTTATTACCTGTAATAGCAATTGTATGTGTTAATGAAATAAATAAATATAATAATTTGGGTTGAATATTTAAACAAAAAACCGGCCAAGTGCGAGTCGGACTCGCCCATAAAGGGTTCCGTAGCAGCAAGTAAAATTATAATAAAAGTTCTTGTAATTGGTTGTAACTTAGAAAGGTAAATTGCGATTAATGACGAATTAAAAAAAAAAGAATTATTTGATCTAGTTCAAATCAATTTTCGCTGGAACTTTGCATAGTGTAGATTTTATATTTTTTTTAGTTTTATCATTCTCTTATTTTAGAAGTTACAGGGGGGGGGGGTCACACACATTTTACCACTTTGGAAGTGTCTCTCGCGCAAACTGTTCAGTTTAGAAAAAAAAATTGGTATATTAGTAACCTCAATATCATTTTTAAAAACATACGACGTACTTATTCATAAAAAAAAAATTGAGTTTCAATTCTGTATGAATGAATGATGATCAATGGGGGGTGGTACCGCAAAATTTGTTTTTTTTTATTTTGTGTGCAAATCCTAATGCGGTTCACATAATACCTACTTCTACTTACCAAGTTTCAACAGGATAGCTCTTATACTTTCGAAGAAAAGTGGCTGTGACATACGGACGGACAGACAGACAGACATGACGAATCTAAAGGGTTCCGTTTTTTGCCATTTGGCTACGGAACCCTAAAAAGGATAAAATAAAAAACTTTATAAAAAAAATGTAACCGACTTCAAAAACAACCACAACTAACATACTTATATGAAAACTGGGCAGTTCTGGAAATGTTACATACATACGGGTTGAATTGAAAAAGTTCAAAATATCATACAAAAAAGCTTTTCTTTCGAAAGTCGGTGACAAAAAGTCAATAAAATAAAAAATAAAGTCACTGACTTTCGAAAGAAAAGTTTTTGTAGGTTATTTTGAACTTTTTGTGCTTGTTTTTGAAGTCGGTTACATTTTTTTTTTTAAGTTTTTTTAATAACTAGTTTCTCTCAATCCCTTTATGGTTTGAACTAGCTAACCACCCCGTGGTCTCATACCCGCTGCTCGGCTCCTTTTGATTTTTTAGCTTTTCTCGATAAATATACTATCCAACACAAAAATCTCTTTTCAATTCGAGCCAGTAGTTCCTGAGATTAGCGCGTTCAACCAAACGAACTCGTTGCTAATGTTTTAAAATATCAGCATACCTACCCAGATAAACAACAAAAAACAATTTATTTCTTGTTTATAGAAAAGTGCAAAAAAAATGTTTTCGCTCGCTCTTGCATTTCCTTACATCTGAAAAGATTTCTGCTACTAGGTAAATCAAACAACAACACAACTTGTTACTAATGTATACGCATATAATAAATAAGTTCTCACCATATGTATTTCTAGTGTTCAATAGGCCTTCGACCTTCCCATATGTGAACATATCGTCACTAACACCAGTTGGAAATCCATTCCATCTGTAATCGCAAAAATAAATGTACAGAACTTTTAGTATTATAAATACGAAAATAGGTACCTATACGTACCTATGTTTGTTACTGGGTGGGATACTCAACTTCAAAAATCAAAACATCAACAATCTAAATATCATCACCACATACCTAATCAAACAGAATGTTCAATGAATCAGAATAAAATTAGCTTAGTTAAGCGAATGTTATTCACATTCGTTGCTCATCTGAAGTGTTGACACTTTGAACCGTTTATGTTTAAAGCTCATGTTATTCTGATTCATATAAAAATTAAAGTGTTGATATTTTGATAGTTCAAGTTTTGCTTTTTGAAGTTGAGTAGGTATAGTATATCCCACCCCTTTTCTCGCCCGAACCTCTGAACCGATCATCCTGATTTTTTTTTATAATTGACTTTATTTTTTTTTATTATTTCATTGATTATTATTTTATATGATTGGCTTTTTTTTTATTATTATTATTTCATTGATTTTTAGCCACCGACTTCCGAAAAAAGTTATTAATTAGGTTATTTCACCCTTTTTTGTTTTGTTGTTGTTTTTGAAGTCGGTTTTTTGAAAAAGTTTTTATTTTACCCTTTTTAGTTTATTTATTAAATAGTCAACCCAAATTCTTGTAAAATACAAAATTTTCTTACATTTATGCACTAATCTTGTAATCCGTCACAACATAAAAAATCCATATCTCTAAAACTACTGAACCGATTTTGATGAAACTTGCAGAGTACCCTAAGTTGAACATACCTAGTACAACAAAAAAAGAATTACTTAAATCGAACTTGTAGTTCCGGAGATATGCGTGCACAAACATAAAAACATACATACATACACTTGTGAAATTTGGCACATGTGTTCAGACGCTGATATAGACTAACATATATGAAAACTGGGCAGTTCTGATAATATTACATACATACGGGTCGAATTGATAACCTCCTTTTTTTTTGAAGTCGGTAAAAATCAGCCCTAAGTTTAATAAATGTACAGTTATAAATAATAAACAAATACTACTAACCCAATCCCAACGATTTTTTTATCGCCGTCGACAATACAAGCCCCTACTTGACAATGCGGATCCTTGCTCCGATGCCTCGCCAAAAACGCAGTCGCCATAAAATATGTTTCCCAATCTATATAGTTTTCACGTTTTGTAGTAGCGATAGCGGTGGATTCGTTACTGGAACTGTAATTACAATTAAGTATTAAAAGTGCTACTACTATACTATACCCTATGCTAACACAATTGACGTACGTCGTACATACGAGTATATATATTTTTAAATTTAAGACTATTTTTTAAAAACACAGGATGCACAAGTGAATTGTTTATCTTTTTCTGCCTTCACGAGGTTCTCATCATGCGGGACCGTTATATCAACAATCATTGCGCGACGCTCCGATCGATCTATCACCACAATGTTAGGCTTATTGGCAACAATAATCCTGTCAGTGATGATAGGTCGATCCCAATGCAACGAGATATTGCCATTTTCGAGAACTGGTTGGGCGCATACTTATAGTACGGCACTTCCGATTCCACAAGATTGTACTTCAAAGCAAGTTGCTGGTGGATAATCCTGGCAACGAGGTTGTGTCTATGCAAATATTCTCCGTTAGCCAGACGAGAACACCCAGAAATAATGTGTCGGATCGATTCTCCTGGACGGTGGCATGCCCGACATTTATGTCAACCGTGCCATCCTTCACAATGTATTTCCGGTAGTTATTCGTCATCATATCTTCGTCCATTATTGCACAGACAAAACCTTCGGTTTCCCCAAACAGGACACCGAAACGCAGCCAGGATACGGACGCTAAAAAGTCTACATCGGGTCCATGTAGTGCCCGGTAAAAGCGTCCGTGAAGCTCCTTGCTCTGCCATACCTCTTTACGATCATTAGTGTCTAATACTTTAGGTTTGCGCCAGTTCTCGTTAGCCAAGGAGAGCGGAATAAGACCCTTGTCCACCGTGACTGCATCTCGGTGCACCCCACGTCGGCTTCTAGGAAATAATCCCTGAGACTGCATACCTCACGGTTGTAAAGGGTCTTAGCATTTAAGAAGCCACGACCCCCACACTTCCGCGGGATATACAGTCTCATCACCGACAACCGTGGATGATGCATCCGATTTGCAGTCAGCAGTGAACGGACTCTCCTATCCAGGGCGTCTAGTTCCGTCTGAGTCCATTTGAGTATGGCGAAAGAATACATCAACACCGGTATGACCCAACCGTTGAAAGCGCCCACCTTATTGCCACCTGACAAAAGACTGTTTAAAACTTTATTCAGGCGGCCAAAGAAGCGCTCCTTCAACGATTGTTTCATGTCAGCATTATTGATGCCTAATGCTTCCGACATACCCAAATATTTGTAGGTCTCTGTTGAAGATTGGGATCTGAGGTGTATGAAATCCGAGAGTTGAGTTCCCTCTGATTCCATAATCTCTCCTCGCTTCACATGCATGACTGCACATTTGTCCACACCAAATTCCATCCTAATAGCGTTACTGAAAGTTTCCCTTACCTTCAGTAGCTCCATCAGTTGCAAGTTGTTGGGGGCAAAGAGTTTCAGATCATCCATGTATCACTATCAAATTGAATGACTATAACCTATTTTATGGAAATCAAATTTATTTTAAAGTAATGCATTATTTGCCAAGGTTTTTTTATTAACATGATATTAATCCTTATCCGGCAAGCGCAGCGTAGGACGTCCACCCGCTAGGTGGGCAGACGATCTTATGAAGGCCACAGGATCACGCTGGATGCAGGCCGCTTACAACCGGTCCTATTGGAAGTCTAAAGGGGAGGCCTATGTTCAGCAGTGGACGTCTTACGGCTGATATGATGATGATGATGATGAATCCTTATCCAAATAAATGCGTAGAGTATAATAATTTGAGGAGTGGTTGCAGAGGCTCTAGGGCGTCCTCACCTTCCATCTGACGCAAGTCCTGCTGGGCACGGTAGTTTCGGGAGGTACCTCAGGTTTTCGGCGGCAGGCGAGGAGGAGCAGTCGGAACGCGTGAGGGAAAGGACATCCTCTACCTCTCGGCCAGCACCACCAGCTGAAGACGCCCAGGGCGTCGGAAATCGCGGGGCATATTCCAGCCGCTTTCAGACGGGGAGTAATGGATAGCTCGCCGTCCGACCAAGGACAAGGGCCGAGTCATGGCGCATCGTGTCCCACGCGCTCAAGGGAACTGATGGGGACTGGGCCATAGGGCCAAACGCATACAATGACGCGGGTGAAACCGCAGGCAGAAGCTAGTATCTTTATAAATATTATGTCATCAAGCAGTGTTTGTTTATCACTCATAATAGGTACTTACCATCTTTATTTCCTTCCCTTTCTGGTATAACGGGTATAACTGACATTGCCTTCGTCCTGATATGAGTACTTATAGCATTATTAAAATTTGTTTTCTGTTGATACTCGTATGAGGTATGCTCCATGTTGTATACTTATATGGATACTGTGACTCAATCCCGTAAATAATTATAGTTTGATAAACAGGATTTTCATTTTCATGCTAGGTTTATCTTCTATACAAATAGAAATTGGTGGTCCTGAACTGTGTAGGTACACAATCTGTTTATTTCACACTCATTATCTGTATGTTAAGCTGTAATTATAGCTTTCTAGTAGGTACCTACTAAACGTCTCCGAGCTAGTTACAAATCTATACATATAAATAAAAATCGAGCTTTATATAGTATAATTGGAGTGTCTGTTTGTAATATTGAAATAACCGCTCTATATAGGTAACTAGTCTAAAATAAAGATTTAATATACAGGCATTGATATTATTTTCTTAGAAGCATACAGGTAAAGAATGGATAAATACAGCATTAAATACCTACCTAACGTTTTGCATGTTCCTACTATCAAAATGAATTTACTTATTTTCAGTAAGCTCAACTGCAGATGGAGGTTATGGTTTAACAATAAATAAGTAGTTCGGGCAATCGATCTTCGGTGTTAAGCCGCGCTTGTCGAGGTTGGTCTGTGGATGGGTGACCATCTGTCATAGCGAGTTTCCTCCGTGCCTCGGAAAGCAAAGCCGTTGGTCCTGGCTGTGATTTGTAGATCTTTGACAGTCGTTACTGTTAGTCAGAAGCTCTAAAGTCTGACAACCATTCCTACCATGGGCTATCGTATTACCCAGTTACTGGGTTGTGGAGGTCTAACGGGCAGTCGCTCCATGTAAAATACTGATATTCAGCTGCATCTGCTTTGACTGAAAGCCGACCCCAATATAGTTGGGAAAAGGCTAGGCAGGTGAGGATGAAGTAGTTCGGGAAACCCTATTTTGACCTAGACTAGACCATAGCTGGGAAAAATCGATACAGATAACGCGTAGGTAGTTAATACGAGTAGTTGCATACAAATTAAACTTACCTTTGGGACGAGTGCGCCATTGTGCTGGTTACTTCCGAAAGCCCATTTCTATCTGATATCACTGTATTTATACGAGTAGTATATTTGTTATCATACAATCGTTTTCTACACTAGCAGTTCCCGTGGCGTCGCTCAAGTCTATCGGTAAATAAGTAGTCGTTGGAATTGCGGCGCGAGTCCTGCGTATGACGAAATCTATTCATATTCAGTTACGATGATAATTAAGAGTCCAATTGAATGACTGAACTCGCATTCTTTTTACCTATGTTTCATGCAATTAAGTACTTATTATATTTTAAATCTGTTTAATTTTTTAGGGTTCTAAATTCTAGGGTAGGTACAACGGGACCCTATAACTAAGACTTCGCTGTCCATCTGTCTGTCCGTCTATTACATCTAGACAATTGAAATTTTCACAGATGATACATTTCTGTTGCCGCTATAATAACAAACAAATACCTACCTACTAAAAACTAGAATAACAATACTGCCACATTTTTTTTTTTCACCACTGTTGATTCAAATCAAGCTAGATGACGCACATGTGACTAAGAGAGCGATGGTTATGAATGTTGATGGATGGAGAGGAAGGAATGATGTGAAAGAAAAAGGAGTAAATGATACTGTGACGTCTGATATGCGAAAATGGAAGAAGAAAACGTGTTGCGCCGACCTCAAGTAAAATGGCATAAAGGCAGGAAGATGTGAAGTAATGAGAAAGAATCGACTGCTGCGCAGCGTGTCGCGGGTTCGAACCCCGTTCATTAAAAAAATTACACGTAATAAACATCTATACAGAACGGAGGAAAAAACGAAACCTTTATAAGATTACTCGTGTGTTCGGCTATCCGCCTTTCACAGTCAATTTCTTCCCAAAAACATATCAATTCATGTAGCCCAAAAACAGTGGACTATTTTTGGGAATTTTAAAATAATCAGTTTCAGAGTAATTCAGGAAAATATACGAAAAATGACTATTGCCTCCCCTAACTCCGGAAATACTTAGTCTAAAATTCTGAAAAAAAAAACAGATAGAAGAATAGTCCTTCAACTATAGATTAGGTACAGGAAATTAATATACAGAAGTCCAAGAAGGAAAATTAAAACAAAATTGCAAACACCTTTTTTTTCCAGGTGGAAGAACTCTTAGGCGATTTTCACACTGCCCCGCATCATGCTGCATATTGCGTGTCGACGCACCTACGCGCGTTCCTGCGGGAGTGCAGATCTGCATCATCGTGCGGGTTTTTTGCGCACTCACGCGCGTAGGTGGGTTTTGTAGATTCACGCACGGCGGCTCTCATTTATTCGCCGTTCTCTGTGGTCACACACAAACACACGTCACGCCCATTCAAAATCACGCGCGGCACTGCGGGATTCGGTGTGCCATACCTTGCGTCTCGCCCCGCACCTACGCGCGGGGGTGCATGTTTCTCCGCGTGTATGCGCGTGATCCGCATGAACGCGCGTGGATGCATTTCCTGTGTGTTAGACTGTGCGTGTTTTCCATACAAACGGAGATACTTACAAGCAACGGAAGAACACGCATCCACGCACTACGCTGCATCATGCGGGGCAGTGTGAGAATCGCCTTACAACAGAGTTATAATGGATAATGGTATGGAATCGTGCGCTAGTCCGAATTGATCGAATTTATTTTTACTTTCGACCTTCAAAAATATCGACGCACCAGTTGCATTTATTCACTTTTTACCGTTTGAGGATCTGATAACATGCTGAAATAATGCATTTTTTATCATTAATTTATCTTTGATAATAGGCTAGTTGCCCTAAAAAATGTAATTAGTCCGTCTTTTAGATTATTCAAAAATAAGGGACACGTATTTTTTTATTTGTAAATTAGACTAAAAATGAAAAAGATATAGCCTATTAAAGTTACATGTGACGTCACGCCGCGTGGCATTTTTTCACGCGAGGTGACGTCACTCGTAACTTTAATGGGCTATTTCTTTGCTATTTTTTGTTTAATCGAAAAAAGAAAAAATACGTGTCTAATATTTTATTATAATCTAAAATACAGACTAAATAGAATGTAATTATTTTGACCCTGGAATCTATCCTATTGTTCCGTCCTTCGCATACCCTTGACCAAATAAGCCACGGCCATTTGCCACGTTGTCGCGTCGCTAATAATGCTCTATTCACGACAGACAGCCACAACGGGGCGCGACGTGACGATGTGTGCGGACGCATACTTTGTACTGAAAATGCGTATACTCAGCAGTGTATGGCAATAGTAATGGTTAGAGACCGGATTATAATGCAAACGATTACTTGTTTACAATTTCAATTGCATGTTATAGCTAGTTTTTTAATTACACTCAGTGCCGGTTTTAGCACGACCAGCGCCCTGGGCGAGATTTCTACGGCGCCCCCAAACTGCAATTCAAACCATAATATAATTACCTATATTATAATTCATATGACACTGAAACTGCGCTCCGCTTCGCCGATCTTTCGGTGTGAGTTGACCCTTAGCTCTCCTTGCGTACTCGTTCGGCTTTAAAATAAGATGCAGCTATGTCGTCATAGATACATTATTTAGTTCCTAAAAAATCGATAAGAGTAAACTGCATAACACTTTCGTTATCACCAGATATACCTAGCTGCGTTGCGCAGGAAAAGGGCCCTTATAATCTACACTTCATACTATCGCTAAGTTTTGATAACGATAATGAATTCATAAAACCATAGTATCATCATAATAACAGTTAGGTATCAAGGTAACTTGTGATTTGCGGGAGGTTAGGTTCACATTGTGGAACAAAGACAAAAATTTATATGACATGTATCCAGAAAGAGTTCGTTTATAACTCGTAAACAGGGACTAAATAAAACAACAAATATTTACAATCCTCATGATTGTTTTTTTAGTCTAAGGGCCGGCGCCCACTGCCGGTATGTCACGGCATGGCACGGCAATTGTGCTGCGGCATCCTGCGGCGTTCCGTAGCGTGCCGTGGCATGTCAGGTTGTGCGTCGGCATCCACATCTGCATCGTATTCTCCCTCCCTTGCCCCCACGCACCGACCGCCCGATGACCGCTGCACAAGTTACAACCTTATTTCAACTAGCTTAGCAATCATAATTCCTCAACAGAAAGTGACCCATACGTCTCGTGGAATGAAACGGCATGACGAGTCATGCCGCAGCATCCCGTGGCACGTCGCGGCATCGTGGTATCGAAATAAAGTAACGTGAACTCTAAACTCATTGAAATAAGATTCAAAATAACTTGATTAGTAATAAAATCCTTTGCCATGCCACGCCGTGCCGTGCCGGCAGTGAGCACCGGCCCTAAATATGTCGACAAATCTCAGAATTTGTCGGTTACTGGTTCAAACGTTATAAGTGTGTATTGGTGGCCAAATTAGACTCTGTTTCTCTAGCTTTGTTCAGTGTGAATATCAAAATCGCAATTTTAACGGGTCTTCTTTTACTGTTGAACTCATTATATCTTCTAAACTAAGACGGCGAAAGACGCGGGATTCAAACACTCTTCCACACCTCCACACCGCTCTGATCTTCATTTTGATGGAGTGCGTGTCTTATGACATTATCATGCTTGGTACAAATGAAACAAAAATTTAAATAAATTTGTAAAATAAAATTTTATTACTTTATGTACAAGATGACACGGGTACAGATACTCCGATCACACAACTTGAATACAAACAAATCAACATACATGGTGATTTATTAGTAACTTAATTGAACATATTTTGTGTAAAATAAATATAATTCGACGCCATCCACTGAACCGAAAATGATTGAAGGATTAAAAATCAAAATGTGAATGAATCAGATCCCCTACATCCGGCGTAGGAAAACGAGCCAAACCAGTTCATTACAGAAACAGAACCTTCCTTCAATCATGACATACAGAACAATTTATTATGAAATTCAGTGGATCCAGTCTTATAAATTAACTGTTCTAGTGTGTTTTACAACACAAGTGCATGCAATTGTTACAATTTGGAGTATTCAATTATATAATTATTGTCCAAATTTTACACATATCTACAAAAATGAAAAAAACTAAACAAAATCCAACAAAAGTGTTTACATTTGAGTCCATGTTCACCATTCGTACATATTAAACCTTAGCGCGCATGCAGTCAATCAATTTCGCCGACAAAGACCTCTGAACTAACGATATTGTACAGTACAAACTTAAAGTAACAATTATTTACAAGCGTCCCCTCGGTTCAGAGGGCGATACGCGCGGCCCTTGCTCAATTCGCCACACACCATTATATTTTACACATTAAAAACCAGTCGTTAATTGAAATGTTAAATTCTATTAATTATTCTGTTACGTGAATATTGTTTAACACTTGAGGTAACAGTATGTTATTTTACAAACAAATCCAAACGGGAGACATCCTTTTAGAATGATGATGCCATAATTTATGTTTTCAGTATTTTGTCTTGATTAGTAATAATTAAAACTAAAAGACTGGCAACCCATAGCTGTTTGCCAGTACAAGCTTGACAGCGAAAGGATGACAGGACTAGACATAACTGTTACAGCGCGTACACATCGGGCGCTTTCAAACACACGCTTTGCTAACGCGCGTTTTTTAAAACCAAGTAATGAAATGAAGCGCGCAGTGTGTCTAGAAGCAACGCGCGCTCAGCGTAACGCAAAATGCCCTGTGAACTGGTTTATTCCACTTTGTTCACCCAGGTGATATTTTTCCGAGGTGAAAAAAGGACACCAAAGTTGTCCACTTTGTTCACCTGGTTGATATCACCTGGGAGAACAAAATGAAATTAACCTGTGAACTACATCTCAACGGTCCTGTATCAAAATAATTACATTCATTTTAACTACTATCGATATAACTACGGTCAAAAGACCTACCGGTTGGTATTACTAATGGTCGTTTCACATAAGTTTGTTATAACTAATGTACGAAATACCTAATGGATAATTCACCTACGATTAACTCACCTACGTTTAATAGACCTACGGTTAATTCAACTACGGTATCTTCTTCTTTTTCCTTCCCTTATCCCATTTTACTTGGGGTCGGCGCAACACGTTTTCTTCTTCCATCCTCCCCTATCAGACGTCACAGTATCATTTACTCCTTTTTCATTCATATCATTCTTTAGAAAATCCATCCATTTTTCTTTGGCCTTCCTCTTCCTCTCCATGCATCAACATTCATACTCATCACTCTCTTAGTCACATGGGTGTCATGATCCTTATCACTTGTCCATACCAAGATAGACGATTCCCTTTCATTTTTTCTGTAACAGGTGCCACTTCCAAACTTCCCCTTATAAACTCATTCCTTACTTTATCCATTATTGTCACTCCACACATCCATCTCAACATCCTCATCTCCGCTACATGCAATTGTTTCTAATCCATCTTTTTCACAGCCCAGCATTCCGATCCATACAATACGACAGGTCTAGTCACTCAATTTGAGGGACATCCGTGGGTCGCAAGTTGTTCCGGTGACCTGTCTCCATTTCACCCATGCCGAGTTGATCCGGTGTGTTATGTCCCGGTCTATATCACCGTCTCCTTGGACAAGCGACCCGAGGTACCGAAAGTCGAAACAGACTGGTATGGGCGTTCCTGCAAGAGTAAGGGCCGAGTCACACCGGAATGGCAGCGGCCGGCAGCGGCGCGGCGAGCACTTTCAGTGTGAAATAATTTTAAACTTTAACTACATACTTAAAAGACCAGTATCGCTTGAAAAATGGAGACCGCCCGCGGCCGCCAGCGGCTGCCCGCGACGCAGCGAGCACTTTCGGCGGCCGCTGCCATTTCGGTGGTGTGACTCGGCCCTAATGGGCACAGGACTGGAGAGACCGCCAAAATCGCAGAACAGATATTCTGTTTTGGTTCTGCTTAATTTCAGGCCAACGTTCTCCAGTCTTTGCCACCACACCTCCAATCTGTTCTGGACCTCTAGGCCGCTCTCGGCAATCAGCACAATGTCATCGGCAAACAGCATGCACCAGGGGGCCTCTTCCTGGATGTCCGATGTCAGAGCATCCATTATCATCAGGAAGAGGTACGGGCTGAGAGCCGACCCTTGGTGCAAGCCAACCGCGACATTGAAGCTGCCGGTAGTGCCCGCTGCAGACCGGACTTTTTTATTTTTTTTGGGTGGTAAAATCATCAAATAAGTCCTCTCCCACCCAGGTCAGGGCTGGAGGGACTGTCAGACTTGTACTGACTAAAATCCACGGTGTCCGTCATTACCTCTTTACGTTCCAGGGTCACGGTAATGGTATAAGTCCCGCGACCCCGGCAGGCTTTGGCCCTCTAGAGGGGGGCCCCGTCATCTTGCGGACGCTCTTTGAGGCCCGCGTGGAACACAACGCGCCGTCGACCCGGGCAGGGTCCATGGTCGGGCGGCGAGTTGCCCATTACTCGCCGCCCGCATGCCCGCGCCTACGGTGGCCGGAGATCGTCTTGCGACGTTCGTCGCCGTGGGCGTCTACCACTGCGGCTGGGGCGGAGGGAGGACGCTGTCCTCTTTCTCTCGCGGCCCGCCTCCTCCTTCGCGAGCATAACTTCTTCGCAGAAGGAGGCGACCGCTTTCCACTCCGTCTCGCCCCGTAGCATGGCCTCGACCATTTATCAGAATGGCGGGGTCTTGAAAGACCCCGCTATTCTCTCCACTTCTAACCTAACCTGTCCGTATCGGGGTGCCCCAAGTCGTTTTTACGACTTTTTTTTCTCAGTTCCCCGTATTTATACCAGCTGAACAACTTTGTGTCTTTGAACGAGAAGAAGACGGTCGACTTCAAGGGCACCTCGAGGTTCGGTTTGGTTAGGTTCCTTTAAACCCTGTAGACAGAAAAAGGAGCCCCGCTGGAGGGGCTTACTGCGAAAGCCTTCTTTCTGCGCTTTAGAAATAAAACGAGCCCGTTTAAATTGTTTAAAAAATACTATAGGCGAGTCGTCCATTATGTATTAAAACACCCAATATCTTAAAAGAACATTAGATGAATCGTACGTTAGTGCAATCAATTTTAGTTCAATCAAAATTATGTCAGTTGAACAGTAGTTTAGTCGTCCAATATGTGTCTTAAACTTATGTGAGTCAACCGTAGCTATATCGAAAGAAGTTAAAATGAACGTAGTTATTTTGATACGGAACCATCTCACTCGTTATAGAAAACTACATGTAGCAACAATAAGTATTACAACGTCATCCATAACGGTTAATTAATAACAAAGAGTACTTAAAATATTGTATATAATTCCGAGAAACTGAAAAAGTATGGAAAAGCAAACGTGATATATTTCAAATGCGAACACTTCCTCAAGGGTAAGTGTGAGATAATAGCAAAGCAGTTTTGTTATGGGGCAACGAGCACATAAGAAACAACGTCTTACTAACTAAATATAAGGAACATGTTTTCATATTTTACATTGCAAATCGAGACTCTCAAGTCATAACCAAACAAATTACGCTACGTCTTTATTATTCAGCTGTCGGTAAATAAACTACCAGTTTATTTTACAATCAATAAGTAATTAAGTATGCTCTATCGCCGCTAATATGCTTTACTGGGAAATGTTACTTGAGCCACACTATAAATAGTGTTGAATCCAAATAATTGTTGGTGGGCAAGTGACGTCGATAAAGGTACGCCTCCATTGGCCCCAACGACCATTTATATCTAGACGCCTCATGCACGATCTGACTAACAAAAATTTTCTGCCAAGTCGCTGATGTACGACGTAAGCGAGGGGGACGGGGACTGCGTTCTGATTGGCTAACTCAAGGTCAGTGCGACCAGGGGACTCCCAGGAGTGGTCGAAACTAATACGAACTTAAGACTTTTTTGCCTAATGTGTTGAGAGACATAGGTCGCCTGTGATTAGGAGTCTAGATATAAATGGTCGTTGATTGGCCCGCACGATACGCAACGGATTTTAGTTAACTTTGTATGATTTGACACAGCGTTGCGTTCGGTGCGGGCGGCACGGATAGTGGACGAACAAAGAAGGGAAAACGAACAGAGGCAACGAAATTATGTTGTTTTTTTTGAGATATGGATTTTAAGTTTTAAAACTTATGATTATATCATACCCTGGCTCAGTTGTCTGACTGTAACACAATTTGACTATCAAATTATAAATGTTTTTTGGATAGTAAAATGATGTTAAAGCTCGAATTTAAATTTTTTAAATTAATTATGTTGCATGGTATTAGAAACCAATCGCTCGCCAAATAAATTGTATAGTATTCTTATATGACATTAAATTTGACTTTTATACGAAATAAATATATAAATATAAACAAATAAAAAGGGAACATGGTTCTAACAAAAGCGACGTACGACCAAACCAAACGTAATTCAGGCGAATTCTTTGTGACATTTAAGTTGATAGAGCAAATTTGATACATAATAATCTATAGTTAAGAAATAAAATAATGTCCATTGAGACTAACATCTAACTTTACCAGTGAAACTGAACTCGATCAGATATGCTATTCTCTAATAGACGCTACGGGCTTCTTATAAATTTTCAACTTAATGCTCTAAAACATAAAGTTGAAAATCAACTAGATACAAATCGCAGTCACAGCGTTGCCGCGACGCCGAGTCATTAGAGAATAACACTACAGGATAACTTAACTGCATTTCAGAGCCTTTCATGTGATCGTCGCTGTCAAAAGCTTAAACCAAGTTTAAAAGTTACGTGTTCAGTTTAATCAAGCAACATGCTTTGATAGGTACCTCAGTAAACCATCATCCAAGGAATTAGAATAAAATCAATTTTGTTACCATAACAAACATTTAATTATAAAAAAAACAAGTGTCTAAAACTATACTAAACCAAAATTTAATGCTACTGAATACAAGGTTACTGATGACGAACAAAATTGATTTTATTAAAATTATCAATTGCTTTTTTTAGTAGAGCGCGTCTTCGGCATATTCACTTAATTATTACTATAAATTTGGTTAACAGAAGTACTTACAAACAGTATTTTAAAAGTATATCGAGTTTAAGGCTGCCATCAGACGGACTGCATCGCCGCAACCGTGCTTAGTCGATATTATTGTACTGTATGCAGTGGTACATTTACAGGGTTATTTGAAAAAAAACACCAACAACCTCTTAAGAGGTCATTCGACTCATTACAATGAACAACTTTTACTATGGGACCAAACCTGAAAACACGAAAAAAAATTCAGCTGTTCCGTACTTTATGGTCGCAGAACTCGTCAAAATTGTAGGGAACACCTAATTTTTTTTCACGATTTCGGGTTTGGTCCCATAGTAAAAGTTGTTCATTATAATGAGTGGAATGACCTCTTAAGAGGTTTTGGTGTTTTTCAAATAACCCTGTATATGACTTAGCAGTCGTAACATCAACTTCAAGTGAACGGCTGCTGTCAGGTGAAGTTGATATTATTACATACAGTCGTGACTTCATCTCGACTACAGCCGTTTAGAGTCGACCGCACCATGAAGTAACAACTGCGTTTCTAAAACGGCTCCTTTAATAAATAAATCACTTCTTGAATGAATTTACGAAGGAATTTCGGACGTGGTCGCTTTAGACCTGTTGTGTGCATAGTTTCGAAAAGTGCATACAGTTGGTATCACAATTGTTCCAAGTCGATCGTATAACCGCATGCGGGTGAATAATATCGACTACGTGCGATTGCTGTAGTGCAGTTCGTCTGATGGCAGCCTTACTTCAATAACATTTGTCAGTCAAAATGATGTCTATACAATTCGTAATGAGTAAAACGAATATTTTTCTAAATATTTAAGTGTATCTTCAACATTCCGCTGATAATGAACAGATGAAGAGTGAATCCATACTAAACATTGAGTTATACTATTACCCCCTTACTTATAAACATTGATTAGACGTTACTTATCTTAAATAGCTCTTAAGTCACTTGCCATCTCTATTCATTGAAATAGAAATGACAAGGACAGGTGATATTTAATCGGTAGCTAAGCAACACAAATTTTTATAAGTAAGGCCCTTATTGCTTACAGTCTCCGCACCTTTAGTGTTTAGAATTTAATAAGCGTTCGAAGTGTGTGGACTTAAATCCTAATTTGTAGAAAAGTTCTAATGAGGATTCACCCACTACTACAGACACAATATTCGCAGTTTTTCGGGTTGTAAATGAGTATAATATTCAATACGTTTGATTGCATAAGGTAGAGTTTATTTTTAATTAGGAGCCTATCATTAATTCACTCCACGCACGTTTTTGTATATTCATTTTCAGCGGAACAGCGGAGCTGTCAGCTAAGACTTTGGTCTATAAAGAGTGGTTCAAATCGCCAACTTTTTGTTTCAAGTTTGAAACTTTCGAATGCGTGGGCAGTTGATGTAAAATTTTAGACCGGTTTCGAGTAAGGAGTGTTGTATTGTGTTCAGTTGTTGACGGCGATCTCTTTCGGTTGTAGCGGCGCGTCGTCGGAGGACGCGGCCGCGTCCGCTAGCTCGGCTAGCTCCGACGCGGGCTTGAACGCGATGGCGTACGGGAACTTTTCGCGACACGCCTCGATGTATTGTTCTATTTCCTTCTCGCACGGACCGAAGTCACCCTCTCGCAGACTGTCCAACACTTCCACGCAACCCTGCAAAAATAAAGAAAACATTAAAATAAAGTACTGAGCTCGGTAAAGTAGAAACGTCGTGAGGAATCCACACCACGTTTTTTAAACGCGCCGTTAACGCGCGTTTGTAGCGATTCAGACGCGATAATAACGCAAGTTAGGGCGCTCCTTCACCTGTAATGTAAGGTTACAGATTCGAACACTCGAAGACAATAGAGCATCAAATTGCGCACTTTTATGTTACATTACAGGTGAATGCTCGCGGCGAGGGAGCGCCTTAAGACGTAGCCTGTACAAATTCAAATACGCGTTTGAACCGATACAGACGGGTGTGTGTAGCGATACAGACGCGATGCAAACGCGCGTTTGGATACAAACGACAACAAACTGCTCTGTTTGTGCGCTCGGGCAGCAGGCGGGGCTTGCGTGCTGTCGGCGCGGGACCTGATGAGTTACTGATGAGCTACTGATGAGCTACTGATGAGCTACTGATGAGCTACTCCACGTACCTGTATGGAGGTGTCGGGGTAGTGCAGCGCGGTGGCCTGCGCCAGCGCCTGCGCGGTGCGCTCGGGCAGCAGGCGGGGCTTGCGTGCTGTCGGCGCGGGACCTGATGAGCTACTGATGAGCTACTGATGAGCTACTCCACGTACCTGTATGGAGGTGTCGGGGTAGTGCAGCGCGGTGGCCTGCGCCAGCGCCTGCGCGGTGCGCTCGGGCAGCAGGCGGGGCTTGCGTGCTGTCGGCGCGGGACCTGATGAGCTACTGATGAGCTACTGATGAGCTACTGATGAGCTACTGATGAGCTACTCCACGTACCTGTATGGAGGTGTCGGGGTAGTGCAGCGCGGTGGCCTGCGCCAGCGCCTGCGCGGTGCGCTCGGGCAGCAGGCGGGGCTTGCGTGCTGTCGGCGCGGGACCTGATGAGCTACTGATGAGCTACTGATGAGCTACTGATGAGCTACTCCACGTACCTGTATGGAGGTGTCGGGGTAGTGCAGCGCGGTGGCCTGCGCCAGCGCCTGCGCGGTGCGCTCGGGCAGCAGGCGGGGCTTGCGTGCTGTCGGCGCGGGACCTGATGAGCTACTGATGAGCTACTGATGAGCTACTGATGAGCTACTCCACGTACCTGTATGGAGGTGTCGGGGTAGTGCAGCGCGGTGGCCTGCGCCAGCGCCTGCGCGGTGCGCTCGGGCAGCAGGCGGGGCTTGCGTGCTGTCGGCGCGGGACCTGATGAGCTACTGATGAGCTACTGATGAGCTACTGATGAGCTACTGATGAGCTACTCCACGTACCTGTATGGAGGTGTCGGGGTAGTGCAGCGCGGTGGCCTGCGCCAGCGCCTGCGCGGTGCGCTCGGGCAGCAGGCGGGGCTTGCGTGCTGTCGGCGCGGGACCTGATGAGCTACTGATGAGCTACTGATGAGCTACTGATGAGCTACTGATGAGCTACTCCACGTACCTGTATGGAGGTGTCGGGGTAGTGCAGCGCGGTGGCCTGCGCCAGCGCCTGCGCGGTGCGCTCGGGCAGCAGGCGGCGCAGTGCGCGCGCTCCCCATAGCGCATTTGCTTGCGTACTATCGGCACGTGTCTTGATGAACTCTTCCGCCATCTGCACCGCGGTCCGGCCGCGTACCATCTGGAATTTAAATAATTATTTGTAGAAACAAAACATCTCGCATGTGATCCCTGAAAAATTAGGAAGAGGCGGACGAGAAGTGCCAAGAATTGCGGTTCGCAAGTTAAACTGTTCTCCGCTGCTGGTCCGTCTATGAGTAGCAATCCACCTTATCATTTCATTTCAAGGCATTCAAAACTAAGATAGGAAACTTCAGTTGTTAATTGATTACAGACAAATACCGGGATAAAGATTGCGACCGTGATACATTATAAAATTTTCAGCGTTTGTATGAAAGAAATTATTTGAAACGTTGTACGAAAAAGTGCAATTTAATTGTAAAAAGTAGGAGTTCTTTTCGCGGAAGCTGTCATCCAAGGCAAGCAAATTACAACAAGCGATTGTTTTATTACACTAACAAACAATGATATAGTGAACTATAAACCATCGAGGTTTAGACACGGCGTGAGATCTTCACTCATGTACGAGTATTCTACAATATGAGGAGATACGGAAAATGCCAACATCGATGTTAATAATCACATCTTTCTACCAATATATTATATTTTTTAAACGTGAAAGTTTGTTTGAGTGGATGGATGTATGTTACTCTTTCACACAAAAACTACTAAACGGATTTGGGTACACAGGTAGTTTATAACCTGGATTAACAGTATAAACCTACAGATCTTTGACAGTTGCAGAGCTTCTGACTAATAGTAAATAAGTCAGAAGCTCTAAAGTCTGACAACTAGCGATGGGTAGCTATAGCCATAACTAGCCAAATACCGGCTATGAGCAAAATAGCCACGGCTATGATATCTGTCAACACGATAGCTAGCTATCGGCTACTGGTTGGCTAGAGAACTGACAGGTTATGACATAGTAGCCAGTAGCCGCTTGTAACCTCGTAGCCGCGTAGCCGCTCGTAGATGCGTAGCCGCCACAAGTATAGGTAACTGCTACGTTTTGTAGCCGTCCCGGTATTCGGTAGCCGGGTTGCGAGAGTAGCCAAAATAGCCGATAGCTGAGTGCGCGCTCACTGCGCTACGCGTGTGTGATCTTCATTCGTATCGTCCATATTTTTCTCACAATATTCACAAAATAAATTAGACAAAGAGAGAGAGAGCATAATACTTAGTAATTTCGTCCGTTTAATAAAAGAACTTATGAAATCCGATAATTAGAAAGGTGGTTAGTTACCGTCAGGTTTAAAATAAATAAACATTTATGACCTCCGAGAGGAAATCATTTCTTGTTATGATTATAAAATAAAATTAATAAACGATATCTTTCACCATCTAGGCTTTGTTGTCGTTGTTCGTTATTTAAGTCCTACCTAGCTACACCGGCGCTGCGTCGCCGCGCCGCTAGTTACAAAACGCTATTGTTCAATAGCCAAGTAGCCAAATAGCTGGCTAGCTAGCTGGCTATTACACCACAAATAGCCGGTTAGCTTAGCTATTGAAATTTCGGCTAGTTACCCATCTCTACTGACAACCAGTCTTACCATGGGGTATCGTATTACCCAGTTACTGGGTTGTGGAGGTCCGAGAGGCAGTCGCTCCATGTAAAATACTGATATTCTGCTGCATATGGTTCGATTGGAAGCCGACCCCAATATAGTTGAGAAAAGATAATGATGATAGTTTCGCGTTTCACGACTATCTCGCCTGATGGTAAGCGAAGATGTGGTCGACGCTAAAGCGCGCTTGCCTAGAAGTACCCTGTTCACTCTTGACTTGAAAACTTCAAGGGTATAGCTATCAGAAAATACAGACATGACGCAAAAAGTGCTGATTCACAGCATAACTATAATATATAATAAAAATGAATCGTTGAATGTGTTGCTAAGCGCAAATCTTGAGGGCAGCTGAACCGATGACGCTAATTCTTTTTTAATATTCCTTGAAGTAAGAGGATAGTTCTTACGGAGAGAAAAATTTAAAAAATTGAAAAAGTCTAAACACAACACTTTTGTGGATTACAATACAAAAGATTCGTGATAATACTTATTTGAACTTTAATACCATACCATAAAGTTTATGTTTTAGTGGAGGGGTTCCGGGAAGGCAAAACAATTGAGTGACGTTTGCCAGGCCAGCTAGTTTTTAGTACATCGTTATCCGAGAGGTGAAAGTTACTTATTTCAGTCCCGAGACGGGATTTGGCGCCCGTAACGTGGTGAGGGAGCTAATAGTTCGAGGGACTAAGTAAGTAATTTACCCGAGGTAAATACTGTGCTTTTCATTACGAGTACGAGGAATGTAAAAATAAAAACATAAATATTGGCTCATGAAAAAATGAATGTTGATCGGATTGTCGCCATCCCGCTTATTTTTTTATTTTTTTTTGTCTGTGGTCGTCCAGCCAGGAGAAATAGCTGCAACTAAATTATATAAAAGCCGTTAATTACCTAACTTTATGTTATTTAATTTTAAATCACGCTGTAATTTAGTGGCTGTATAAAAAGTTACAACAGTTTTTTTTTTTCTTAAATTTGGCAGCTGTCAGTTGAAAGCAATTCTCCCTAGGCCTGCAATGGATAACTTACTACCTACTTTCAGAGTGTGAGTAATGAATAACTTACAGGTTCAATCTCTTTGGTGATAACAGCGGCGACGGAAGGGTTCATGCTGGCCAGGTTCTCGTCTAACCACCTCTGGAACCTGATGAGGCAGTCGTGGAGGTGGTGATGCGAACTGTCCAGTCTGAATGCACGCTTTAAGCTCTGCAGCATCAGCAAGGGTTTGTCTGGAAACGGAAATAACTATATGAAAGAAAAGGAGCAAATGATTCTGTGACGTCTGATAGAGGAGAATTGAAGAAAAAAACGTGTTGTGCCGACCCCAAGTAAAATGGGATAAGGGCAGGAAGATTATGGATGGAAATAACTATACACAGAATATGTGGATTTTGTTCGACAGTTCTTTGAGCAGCCGCTCAGTGGAGACATTTTTAAGTATTTACCAAAAAATGTAGTATTAAAAAATAAATTGTGTTACAACTAAATATGACAGTTTTAAAAAAGACCGAGATAAAATTTTCCATAGAAACGGAGATTTCTATTATATTTTCTTTAAATAAAACATATCGGAAATGGCTTTGATTTTTTTTAGGTTTACATAGATTTAAAAAAAAAATCATGTTGCATGGAAGTTTGTGATAAATCCCGCTCGGTGTATGTACAGACGCAAGCAGGTCAACCTACCCGAAACTGTCAGATTTTACCAATCGAACATTAACCTTCCACTATTGTGATAAGGTTGAAAATCTTTTGAAGAAATTTGGCAGATTGTGGTAGCTTGATGTGATGGCGTCTGTACATACCCTTTATATGAGAAATTTTAATTAAACTTACCTTTTCTAAAGTATATTTCGAAGGCCATTAAATGTGTGTCTATCCTATCAGCAGCGAGCGTTCTTAGAGGTTGTAGGAACTTGATGGCTTGTTCTAGAGGATCCTCAGCCTGCAAATGGTGAAATTAATGCATCAGTAATACTAATATGATTAAGCTGGAGAGAATGTTTGGTGGAACGCAGTAATCTCAGGAACTTCTGGTTCAAATTGAAATGTTATTTTTCGTCGGTTAGTCCATTTATCGACGAAATCGTATATAGTAAAGCTGACCCGTAAAACGGACTACTGTAAACCGGATCAGTATTTTTTACTGGATCTGTAATACTGTCATGTGTAAACTCGCTCATACAACAACATACGTCATCACCGAATAAAAACGTATACAATTAAACGGACCTCTGTGTGAACGAGGACTTACATATTCTGAACAATAGCATACTTCAGTGTCACCGAATGTCACTCTATTATAAAACAGGTACCTAGTTGCCGAAGTATTTTTAGTACAAGTACTGTTATAATTAACTGTAACATTGGTATCAATCAGCCACTTATTTGATAATAACTTCCCTAGGAAGTGAGTTAGGATGTGGAAACAAACAATAGGAAGAGAATTGATTTGAAAATAAACTGTATCGGATACAATCAAATGCAAGCAGGCCAATCAAGGGCGCAGACCAATAATTTATCTTTACTCTGTACTAATATTATAAGCTGAAGATTTTGTTTGTGTGGTTGAAATCGAATTATAGGGTCGAACTGAAATAGTACATTGTTATCCAAGGCGTGAAAGTTACTTATTTACGTCCCGAGACGGGGTTTGGCGCCCGTAACGTAGTGAGGGCGCTAATAGTTCTAGGAACTAAATAAGTAATTTACCCGAGGCAAACACTGTGCTTTTCATTACGAATACAAGGAAAGTAAAATTAACAACATAAATTATTAGTAAAGAAAAAATGAGTGTAGATCTAGATCGGAATGTCACTTTGCCGCTTATTTTTTTTTTTTAATTTTTGTGCAGTGTTCGTCCAGCTATACAGCCAGGATTTTTCATGTTCATTATTTTAAAAAATGGCTAAGATATTGTCGAAATCTGTGATATTTTAGAGAAATAGTTGAAAGTAAATTATTTTAAAGTCATTATTTATATTATTAATACTTAACTTTGTGTTATTTAATTATTTTAAATCGCTCTGTAATTTAGTGGCTGTATAAAAAGTTTGAACATGGTTCAATAGATTAATAGTTCTTTCAGAGTATGAGTAATGAAAACTGGTTTTTGTTTTGGATAGTCCATTTATCTAGGCAGGCTATAGGGGCTACAACCAATGGGAGCCGAGTAGCAGGGGTGAAGTAACACATTATGTATAAAATGTGGTCATCAAATAATTCTGAGTTCAAATTACTCCAACACAATAAAGTCACTACTTCAAAAAGTCGCGATGGTCCAAAGGTAAACACTTCGCTTTTCTGTAAGTTAATTAAACATTAAGTGTAGATGCCATCACATCAAGCTATCCTAAACTGACAAAGGTAAACGGGCATTTTACCCACCAGCGCGACCACTAACGAAACTAGTCCAAGTTTGACACAGACTATGAATACTAGATACTACCCAATGATATGATTCGCATTCCTCCAAAGTCTGGTTTCCTAAACTTTTGGGAAAGACTGGCAGAGAATTCCACTCCCGAGTGGGACGGGAGGGACTGTCAGACTCGTACTGACTAAAATCCACGGTGATCCTTCAATAGCCCTTTACGGCCACGGTTACCAGGTGAGTCCCGCGACCCCGGCAGGCTTTGGCCCTCTAAGGGGGCCCCGTCAAATTGCTGAACGCTTTTTAAGGCGCGCGTGGAACATGACGACCCGGGCCAATACTTACCCTGGCTAGTTTGTCTGGAACTAGTTCGTCTAACTGCGGCGCTTCAGGGTCGCCCTGTTCCTGCTGCTGCCGCGCTTTGTGGTGCTGTTCCCGTTTCACCTGCACAATAACAACTCTTACATACACACTAATACACTTACATAACAAATACAAAGGAATAACACGTAAATAAATATCATATTTATAATCTCTAGAAATATAGGTTTCTAGAGAAATCAAAAGTATTTTTATTTACAGAGAAAAAAAATTACGTTTATGTACTTACCTATAATCTAAGCATGAATTATGTTATCAACATTTAATAACAATATTTTGATCTACACTTCTTAAGAAAGTATGAAAACCCCTTTTTTTGGGTGGTAAAATCATCAAATGATTCCGCCCAGGGTGGACAGGAAGGGTCTGTCAGACTATTACTGACTAAAAGTCCACCCAATTCTTTAGGTTGCCGTTTTGCGTTCCAGGACCACGGTATCTTTCTTACACAGTCCCGCAACCCCGGCAGACGTTTGACCCTATGGTACACCACAGGGTCAAACGTCTACAGCGCCGTCTACTCGGGGGCCTGGTCCTTGATCCATACCCATTACTCGCCGCCCGCGAACCCGCAGTATTTTTATAGCCTATTCTGTGTCCCACTGCTGAGCAAAGGCCTCCCCTTCCTCCTTCCAAAGCAATTTTTTTCCCACTAACTAGAACAAGCTGTGGTCCTCAATGTTAGCCCTGTTTAAACAGGCACATTTAATTAAATTAACTTACCTGTACCTGTGCCTGTAATGCGCTTTCCTGTTCAGCTTTGCGCTTCGCTTTCCTCTGTTTATTTCTAAGCTTCTTCAACTCCGATGGCGCCAAGTTTTCTGTTGACAATTACGAAAAACAATGATTAATTTCATGTTACCAGTTTCTATAAAAAATAAGTATGGATGCTATTTGGCCGGAGGGTACTAGTCTTTCTGAAGTCATTCTTAAATGCTAAGGGTAGCCGCTAGAGAATTAACTGCTGTCGTGATGTTCCAAAAGTCGATTATCTCACGCTTGAAATTGTGATAATAAAACCCAATGTGAATATTTCAACGCATCTGTTCTTTCTAAGTTTATCTTGGACATCACTGACATCGGTGAAGGAAAGCAATGTGCAAAACTTTATTTAATAAATTTATTTCAGAGGCCAGAGACGACAGAGAAATACGACGATAAATTGGGATGTTTTTAGTGGGTTCTTGAAAGACGAGAGTAAGGGTGCCTTTCCACCAAAGATGTTCTATGTAACTGTGCTGCGAGGATGTAACAGCTGAGCTACGAAACTGTGTGACCGTTTCCATTGATGCTACGCAATGTAGCTGTGCGAGTAAGATGTGCTATGAAGATGGGTATCTGCGCTACGAAGATGCGTAGCTGCGCTACGAAAATGCGTAGATGCGCTACGAAGATGCGTAAATGCGATACAAAGATGCGTAGCTGCGCTACGAAAATGCGTAAATGCGATACAAAGATGCGTAGCTGCGCTACGAAAATGCGTAGATGCGCTACGAAGATGCGTAAATTCGATACAAAGATGCGTAGCTGCGCTACGAAAATGCGTAGCTGCGCTACCAAGATGCGCAGCTCGAGCTATGCGATGTATCGATAGTAGGGAAGAAGACCCATAGCACGCAGCCAAAGCACGCATCCTTCCATATAAAAACACATCTTAGTTGAATCCGTTTCCACCAGTGCTGTGCTATGTAAACCAATGAATATGATTGGTGGAAATCAAACGCATCCGCATGAACGTAGCATAGCGCATCTCTGGTGGAAAAGCAACCTAAATCCAGCGTTACGTTATCCAGGGACGAGGCCCCCTCTTTAAAGGGCCAAAGCCTGCCGGGGTCTCGGGACTTATCTAATTACCGTGACCCTGGAACGTAAAGGGCTATTGAAGGACACCGTGGATTTTAGTCAGTACGAGTCTGACAGTCCCTCCAGCCCTGACCTGGGTGGGAGGACTCATTTGATGATTTTACCACGATAAAAAAAAAGTATTAAGAAGTTGTTTCATAAAATTATTTTAAAATAACATAAGTATCGCTAGTAACAATCGATCGACCGTCACACACAAGTATCAATTACCAACATAATTCTCATAATAACGCGTTATCAAGTCGCGAGTCTAACTCGAGTAATCGATAATGAGTGTATTGACTGACGTATTTAAATTTATAATAGCGTAACACAAACATAGTCTATATGTGAGAATTGTGCGAAGGTTTCCTTGCAGAATATTTAGTTTTGTCACGCATGTATAAGGCAATTAAAAGGTGATTTAAGATATGTTTCCTTTGAAAATAAGAGCAGTGATGGCCAAATAGTAACTTCCCCACCTACGAGTAGTATGTATATCGTAGGTCCTTTTTTTTTAAGCGGAGCATAACGTATAGATGACCCCCCGGTAAAAACACCGCCGTGAGCCTTCTTTCGCCTTCATGGATGAGCCGCGAGGACTGCTACGCATGACTTTCGCGACTCATCCAGCACAGCCCGCTTCCGGGCACCAACTCTTTTGGCGATGTCTAGATCGTGGGTCCTAACCCAACCAGAGGCCTTATCACAAGATCTCTTGTTTTTTATTTATAGCGTAGGTACTTGAAGTATTTACTGTTTTTAACGTTTATTGTATTGAAAATTGAATATGGTGGATTACTACGCCTCACAGAGAAAAGGTCGGTGACCCCGCGGGAACATTATGGGCAGATTATGTTAAGGAAATTAAACATTTAACTTTTTATACTAGAGAAAATCAGGTCAAAAAAGACACTTTTGTATAGAAGGTGTAGTGAATTAAAAATAATATCTCTCTTTTTAACGCGGTGTCCTGGGTTCGAATCTCGAGTCAGACATGTGTCCCAATGCCAAAACACCGCCAAGAATGTAGAGATAAACGGCATTCACAATACCTTATTTAGAAACTTAAACGATGTTATCTACCTAAATGTTCACAGTTTCACATACTGTAATTACCGCCATTCTACATACAAAGGGCTGAATCAGTGTCCAAAGTATTCTGGCAGGCGAGCTGTCGAACAAGATCGACTGATAACAGATAAGGGGTCGGCGTGTCGGTTGCGCGTGAGTGAATGCAAGGGTCGCGGTCGTGCGCACACGCATGCTACATGTCTAGTTATATCGAGTACCTACCTCGCCTAGAGGCTGTAGACTAGATTGGTATCTATAGGTCAGAACCAGAAGCGCTTCTTCTGAATAAGAGTTTTTGGGTTCGATTCACAGGATGGTTACTTACCTTGACGTCTTAAAGCCAGAGTAGTTCTAGGGAGGGAACGAGATGGCGCTAGACGACTTGTATAGCTCTGTCACTTTCAGTCGCCGAGACAAGTCTGGTTTTGAGACGTTGTAATACCCCACAGGTCGGGCAAAATGTTGTTTAGCTTTTCCATAAGAAATTCCAGCAGTAATTTAGACCTGGATTTGTGACTTTTTGATGACAATAGGCTCGCCCATTATGATATGGGACTCAAACATAAACTCTGTCTAACCCTTCGAGGTTTACAGATGTGATGATATGTTTTTATATGGATTATTGCTAGTTGTGCCGACTAAATAAAACACTATAACTTCAAAACTAAACGATACAGGAGAAATTACAAGGGTGGGGCAAAGTTATAAAAAAGAAATAACGCGAAAGGACACTATTAGCTTGCTAAAGCTGGGCCAATTTGAACACTGTTACCGTGCATATACACACACACATACATACATACAATTCGCTCCTTTTTTCAATAAAAGGCTATAACTTCAGAGCACACATCTGGTCATACAAGCTTGCCAAACATTACACAGCTGACATTGCTGAAGAACCTTACCAACAAGTTCAATGTAGATCAATAAACATCTTTTTTATCATGGCAAAATCATCGAATGAATCCTCTCACCCAGGCAGGGCGGGAGGGACTGTCAGACCTGTACCGACTAAAATCCACGGTCTCCTTCAATCCTCTTATACTCGTACACTTAGTTTGAAAAATAAAATAAAACAAAAGACAATATAACTAAATACTACATCGTTACTTATAATTTAGTTGATTCATTTCACATTTAACAAAGTTAGCAAACATAACAATTTGTAATTCAGAACATAATCACATGACCTACTGAAATTTTGCAAATGTCATTGGATAAACAATACAAATGTCATATTAGCCATAGTTTTCGGTGGTAGGGCGGGATATTGTGCAGTAAACACAATGGTGGTACAGCCGCTGACCATAGAGGCTTTATTGAGACAGTTTCGCAAGCATTGCCACATGCGCCGGCGCACGCCGTATGAACTAGCGCGCCCACAATTACAGGGTTGTCATATTAACATTAAGTGCTGTTTATATACCTTACAAGAAACCCCAAAACAGTCACTATATGCCTGACAACTGCTTGACCGCAACCAACGACCTCCGAAGTGGTTGATACTGACTACTTCAAGCAGTACATACCTATATGGCCGGCCATACTTTCGTATTTTTTTTTCTACATATAGTATTATTACGTTAGCTATATGAAAACAGATTGGTTTATTGAAGAAAGAATACTGACATCTCGGATATCCGATTTCGAAACAATCTAAGTTTCCCAAGACTTTTAAGTCGTTTTTTTTTTTTTGCCTTCTTAATCAGAATTTTCCAAATCCGTTCAGGCATTGAGAAAAGAAAATCGGGGAAAATATATTAAAAAAAAGATTCAGACGAATTGAGCACCTACTCATTTTTTCGAAGTCGGTTAATAAAACAATGCAGTCAACCCTACAATGGATTATCAGCTAAACCATGGTGATTACGTATCGATTGGTCGGCTCAACGGTGCTGGCTCGTGGCTAACCAATATTGCCACACAAAACTTACCCATATTATGTGAAAATAATCCACGATTATAAAATAATTGTCTATACAAGACATGTTTGTTGCAATGATCCCTAGCTACTACTTTTACCTACGGCCGGTCTCCATTCGAGAATATTGCTAGCGCACTGCCACTTCAGCAGCGTTTTGGACAATGCGATATTTAATTCAAAACAAATGAAAATAATAAACGCAATTTTCAAGAAATGTGACAGTGTCAATACATCGTCTGCATACACATTGACCAACATCCCAGCATCAGTTTTTGCAAGTGTTTTTCGCTTCCGTCCGCTACGTTCATAAGTACAGTCATGAACAGCGATATATACCTAAACACTTTTTTTTATCTAAACCGTGCTCTCCCAATAAAGGTCTCCCGTGAGTCCTTTCAAAAGCTCTTGTTCCGTGCCAACCCTCCTCACGGTATACTTCAAAGGTCGTCGCGTCAACCCTTTCTGGGTCGGCCGCAACGTTGCTGTCCATCTCAAAGTTATAAGTTCCGCTTAAATGAGTTCTACTTCTTTATAAAGGGGAGGTCGCAGATATGACGATAAAGTGACAAAGGTAGGACTTTTCATAACGGTCTGTCTATAGTGCCCCGTATAATCGTTCCAGAAAAACAGTGTTTAAGTGTACACAGAGACGTGATGATACACAACACTACGATACTGGAAATGTGTATCTTCTCGTGTAGTAAATAAAGATAGATTTTGAGTCGCTCTATTGAAACGTGCGTACAGCGTTGCGTTTCGGTGCGAATTGACCCGCAATGATCAGTGTCAAAACATAATATGGGCAAAATAGTTGGAGAAAGTAGTGACTTTCTTCTTCTGTATTGACTGCAATTTTATGTTGTAACGTAAAAAGTATTTTGAAACTCATTCATTACTTTATATTACAAACTCACTCATTACATAAATATGATATAGATATTACACGCATTAACGCATGCGTCGTGAATTACAAAGCTTTAATTTGGAAAGAAAAATTTGAACCGCTAACAAGATTTGAATCTGCAACCTCCGGAATCCGGATTCAGTACATCTGACACTCTTTCCAATCAAGCTATCGAGGTTTACACCTACTGCGTCGAAATCTTTAGAAATGGATTGAAGATTTGAATCCGGAGAATTTGATAGGAATCACATGTTCAAATCCTGTTCGCGGTTCGAAATTTTATTTCCAAAGAAAAGCTTTATATGAAATAGGTCTATTACAGAGCTACAATCTACGTGGAAATCGCAAGTGGGTACATATTGGTGCTCCTGCTTGTACGTAAGCATAAAACAGTCACAGTAAGTAACGGTTATGTTGCGTTCATGGTATCTGGCACACCTTGCCGCATTCCCCAGCATTGCGGGTCTTTCTGGACAGGCGGAACGAGATACAGCGCTGTTTGACGTGTCGTGCTGGAAATTACTATGAAATAAATCAAATTATACTGGTTTAACGAGCATAGTATAGAAATATCAATAATAAGTACAGCAATTGCAGGTTTTTGGACCACTAATCAATTGATATACTTTTTATGAACTGTAAAAACGCGATTCTCCCATAGATTTTGTATGGCAAAAGCAATTTCTGTCGTCATTAATTAGTTAGCTCAATGATCTTACAACACACACTAATTATTTCAAAGCTACAAAATTCTTAATTAACAGTTTTTGAATGTTAATCGGGTTTTCGGGCCTAAATAAAGTTCGTTTTAGAGGAATTATTGGTCAATAGAGTCAAATACGCAATTAAGACTAACTAAAACTACTACCCAATAAAAGTGTGTGATGAGGATGGATGTATGTTTATTTATTACTCTGACCGATCGATCAGACTTTTAATGATGCGATCGAAGCCCCGGGCAAGAGCTACTATTAGTTTTAGCGAGTCAGTAGTCATTCGGAGTGTACAAGTTATGGAGGACACAAACGTGACGCGTTATTCAACGGTATTTTTTGATTGCATCCTTTTTATTCCTAAGACATAGATTGCTACGTTACCTGACTTACCAAATATTTTAAATATATTGAATATTGTAAGCTAAAGTTTAAAACGATTTTTTTTAGCGTGGTAAAATCATCAAATGAGTCCTCCCACCCCGGGCAGGGCGGGAGGGACTGTCAGACTTGTACTGATTAAAATCCACGGTGTCCTTCAATAGCCCTTTATGTCCCGGAGTCACGGTAATGAGATAAGTCCCGCGACCCCGAAAGTTTAAAACGATGGATAAAAAATATTTATATCCCTTTCCTTTTCAATTTCAAAATGGGTACTTAAAAATAATGGTACGGCAAAGTGAAACTTCTGGGGTAATTTATTTATTATGGAAGTACGGTAATATCAGCAGAAAATAGAGTATGACTAGGTTTTTGTATGAAAATATTCTGTATGTGCCAAACACTTGTTGTCCTTGGTATATTAACTTTTTTCTGGCCCACTTCTGGGCAGAGTCTCCTTACACTTCTCGCGAACCCACGCGTCCTATTTCCAGTTCTGCCGAACCTTTCCTTCCTCATAAAAATGAAATCCTTTACAAAAACCGGGCAAGTGCGAGTTGGACTCGCCCATGAAGGGTTCCGTAGTAGCAAGCATAGATTAGGGATATAATTATATTGAGATTAGTAAGTAATATACACAGACAATAAAAATAACTTTGTTTTTCATGGTGTTTGTATGAATGGCAAAGATATATTTTCGGTTTTTGAAAATGTACTATATCTCAAAAACTGCTAAGTAACTGTATCTCATCCAAACCAATTTTCGTTGGAAGTTCTTGTTGAGGTCTACATTGTATATTTTTTTTAGTTTTATCATTCTCTTATTTTAGAAGTTACAAGGGAGGGGGGACACATTTTACCACTTTGGAAGTGTCTCTCGTGCAAACTGTTCAGTTTAGAAAAAAAATATATTAGTAACCTCAATATCATTTTTAAAGACCTATCCATAGATACCCCACACGTATGGGTTTGGTCAAAAAAAAATTAGAGTTTCAATTCTAAGTATGGGGGGCACCCCCAAAAGTTTTGTTTTTATTTTTGTGTTAAAATCCTAATGCGGTTCACATAATACATCTACCTACCAAGTTTCAACAGGATAGCTCTTATACTTTCGACAAAAAGTGGCTGTGACATACGGACGGACAGACAGACAGACAGACATGACGAATCTATAAGGGTTCCGTTTTTGCCATTTGGCTACGGAACCCTAAAAACGATGCAGATAAGCCGATCAGCCCACGTAAATATCGCGACACACCGACGACAGACACTCTTGTGTCTATTTACGTAAGCATATTGTGCCTTAATACGTCTAGGACACGTCGCACACAAATTACTGCTCTAATTCACTGCAGGTTTCGTAAAAGTAATGAAACTGCGGCCGTGGGCCGAACGACGAGGTCGGGGAGGTCATTTCTATAATTAAAATCTAACATTTTGTAGACACAGGTATTTGTGAATGCCAGTAAAGTATGGGGGTTAGGTTACAAATTAGAAAGCTTTAGTAAATAAAACCGAAGTATTGAATTTAAACTATGGTAAGTATTAAAGTTACTGAGTAGAATATTCCTCCTGAACCAAAGAAAGAAAAGAAAATAGATTCTTGTGACCGTTACCTGCCAGTCGAACTGGATTTAGTTCCTATTTAACATGGAGCAACTGCCTATCTATGGAGCATGATATGCCTATCATGGAGCAGTGGTGGCCCAGTGGTATCGGCCTCGACTTACGAGTTGTAGGTCGTGGGTTCGAACCCAGTCAGGCGCATTACTTTGTGTACCTAATTTATTTCAACACCACTGCTTTCAAAACGGTGAAGGAAAACATCGTGAGGAAACCGGCATGTCCTAGAACCAAAAATTCGAAGACATGTGACATCTACCAATCCGCACTGGGCCCTCGTGGTAGATTACGGCCTGCTCCCTCTCACAGAGAGGAGGCCTATGTCCCACCAGTGAAAACTTTTGATGATGATGCTGATGATGAACTGCCTATCTGACCTCCACAACCCAGAACTGGGTAATACTATAATGCCCCTTGGAAAAACTGGTTGTCACTTTCGAGCTTCTGACTGTGATTAACGATTGTCAAAGATCTACATATGACAGCCGGGACCAACGGTTTTCCGTGCTTTCCCAGACACGGATGAAACTCGTTATGATAAATGATCATCCATCCACAGACCAACCTCGGCAAGCGATGCTTAACCATAAAGATCGACCTGTGCGGCTGTTATTAAATAGCCAGTTGTGACTGTTACTACTTAGTTTTTAAGACTTTTTTGGTCAGTATTTTAAAATTAGGTGCCTTTAAAAGCTAATTAACTAGCTAATTTCTGTTACAGTTAACAATATCGCAATAGCTACAAATTATCAAAGCAGCCCTGACGCAGGGCTCATGTCGCAACGACCGGACTTGTTCGTGCGACGGGCATGCGCCTGCGCAGCCGGTCGGCTTCACAAACTGGAGCACCATTTGTAATGTCGAACTCGGCTGTTTTAAATTATTTTAATGTTTTAATTCTCACGCGTGTCGTAATTTTATCTGATGCTTTTAAACTACTGTTGTAGACCAGAGTCTCTTATTTTTATTTGTGAGTGGAAGTTTAAAGAGTTGTGACATTCATTGGGGATCTGATTTAGATTATTCATAATTATTATAACTAATGTTCAGTCTTGGTTCAAACCACTGTTTTTTTCTCAGTTTTTTATTATTTATTTATTAGTTTTGTTTGCTATTGCTGTGATCCTACCCATAAATATCACTTCGAATTCGATCCACGCCGTCGTTAACCTAACGACCTACCCTAAACAATAAAAAAAAAAGATCCCTACACTTTCAGAAATATTATTGTCAAATTATTGTAATTTATGTAACAAAAAATATTAGTGAAATGTAATAAGTGTTATAACACATCGACATAAGACATAAAATAAATGATTGCATTTTTAGCAGATGAAATAACATGTGTAACTGAAATGAGTTCAATGACAGATCATCAGTCATCAGTTTAGCACCTGTCAAAACTCACCTGCTCGATTTTAAACATGATCGTCATTAGTCATTCTTCTGTTATTAGGT
The DNA here is from genome assembly GCA_950005045.1 of Agrotis exclamationis. Classification (NCBI taxonomy): domain Eukaryota; kingdom Metazoa; phylum Arthropoda; class Insecta; order Lepidoptera; family Noctuidae; genus Agrotis; species Agrotis exclamationis. The sequence continues at coordinate 14,371,629 of OX465429.1, read as the reverse complement.
AATAGAAGAACCTCAATGTTTGAAATCATTCTCATTATTTAATTCTTCAAATGCAGTTATAATAATTTAAGCCTTTTTTCAAAGATGACATTATTCTTCTTCTTCGTCGTGTGATTCCTTTAAATTATATGTTTAAAAAACCTGGACGAGTCTGAAAGTCCCTTCCACTTCACCCAGACAGAGAGGAGTCATTTGGATGCCTTTGTGACTCTGAGAAGAAACATCCAAAACAAACTCTTTTAAAGTCCACAAAATAGAGGTTACGAATTGGGAAACTATAAAATATCCTATACTTTATGACTTTTCTTTAGTATTATATGCAAACTGGATATTTCAAGACTCGAGAAGTTATTTTTATTGAAAAGCAACTATGTACATAAATAGCATTCTAAATATAAGTGCTTGTCATTCTTTTTAAGTAAACTTATCAATCAAATATACCACACAAATTAAAGATGTTCTACTTGAAGTCATTAAAAACAATAAGATTAATGGCACTTAGTCGCACGCGCACGTTAGGCTTGTGAAAGCGACCACCTGCCTCCGAACAATGCGGGCGCGCAAGTTAAACTTTTGTTATCAGTTAGTTTTGTAAACTTGATTTAGAGACTATGAGAAGCTCAGAACTTGAACTTTTCGGTAAAAGTAAAGCAAATTTTTGAAGAAACTAGTTTTACAAAAGATTTTCGTTCATGAGCTGTCAGAAAATTATGATTTTAAACTCTGGAACTCAAAGCTGTGTAAACTAAAATATGCTGGAACCAATAAAGTAATAAACTGAACACCAATAAAATAACGTATTATTATATGCTATTTTATTTTATTAGTGGATGCCTTATAAATATGTTATTTATTAACAAGACATCTACGTTGGCGCCAAGGCGCCATATTTGGAAAGGAAAAATGACCAGCAACTTTTTGATAGCATTTTAAAACTATTGTTGATTCGAAATAAATGTAAAAAACTTCCTTCGAAATTGGTATGAAGACAAGTTGGTCTATAAACTAAAGTCGTAAATTCATATTTAAGGCAAATATTTAGTTTTGTTTTCTAACAGCGAATATTATTGCGGACAAGCAAACCGAAGTGATATGCTAATAGACTTAGTTTGGTTCTGGCGACATATCTTTTTATTACTACAATCTGTGGTTTAGCTTTATAACTATTGAACCTAATTATGTTACAATTTCCGAGATATTATTCTATCCGTGTATGCCAGGGTCCTTACTCTGTTAAAGCAGCCGAAGCAAAACTTGTATCAAGTAATAATCGATCAATTTTATCTGTCGAAACCTGGCTTTCAAATGAAAGCAATTAGTATCTATTAAATTAAGGTAACCAGCAGGGTGCCAAATCAGCATATTTGTATTTACAACACCCTGTAGCAATTTATAAAATACTTGATCAGATATCTCGCTAATTCTCGGCTGGCGGCAAAAATAAATAGTCTAGTTACGCGCAGCATGTAATAGCCAAGTAATTTTCTCACCAGAAAGACCTCTAAATGTACAAATTATCATTACAAACACACTTGGCGACTTAGTAGTAAATGCACCTGTCACGATCATAATATGATCGTGACAGGTGCATTTACTACTACTACTACTATGATTCTTGTTACAAAAAGTAAAATGGTTGTTGATAAAGTTGCTGTTTACAAATAAAACTTGTTCTTGTTGATATCAACAAAGAATTTTAGACACAGAAAATACACAACTTAAGCCAACTTCACACTTTTTTTTTTTTTTTTTTTTTTTTTCGTGGTAAAATCATCAAATGAGTCCTCCCACCCCGGGCAGGGCGGGAGGGACTGTCAGACTTGTACTGACTAAAATCCACGGTGTCCTTCAATAGCCCTTTATGTTCCGGGGTCACGGTAATGGTATAAGTCCCGCGACCCCGGCAGGCTTTGGCCCTCTAGAGAGGGGGCCCCGTCATCATGCTGACGCTCTTTGAGGCGCGCGTGGAACACAACGCGCCGTCGACCCGGGCATGGTCCATGGACGGGCTGCGAGTTGCCCTTTACTCGCCGCCCGCATGCCCACGCCTACGGTGGCCGGAGATCGTCTTGCGACGTCCGACGCCGTGGGCGCCAACCACCGCGGAAGCCAACTTCACACTTGGAAGCATTTTACCGGATCAAAAGATTTATAGAAATTGAGGCGATATTGTTCCAATGCAATACTTACAACAATACGTTGGCCATAAAGCTCTCACTTGTATCCAGAAGCTATCTAGAAAACCTAGGTTATACAAAAGTAATGCGACGCCACGCACATACCTACAATCACAGCTAGGGTTGCTATCAGTCCGGGTTATGGGGATTTGTCCTAGTTTAGAGGGCATCTGGGGAGTGTCCGGGGGGCTTTATTTGTAGTCCGGGTTTAAAGATTTAAAGTCTTGGGCCGTCCGCGACACTTCACACTTCACCCTCCTGATGCAGTTGCCACCGTGCGCACTTCGACTCATGTCCGGGTTCTGGACTCTAAAATCCGGGATAATCACGCGTTTTGTCCTAGTTTCCAAATTTTAGAGATAGCAACCCTAGTTATATAAGAGTAATGCGACGCCACACACATACAATCACAGCGGACACATGGGGCTGGCATTGAGAAACACACGGAAACCTCGTGACAAATTCACCTATATAATTGCAACATGCAATAAGCTGCCGAGATCCGAGGTGAGCCGGTCGTGCATCCGTATCCGATATCATACATAATATTTATGTAAACGATAATTGAAGGATTTCCATGGTCTCCAAGTTTATTAAATGGTTAAGTAATAATACTGTTTGATTTTGTAGACAATGTTATACTCAATTGAAGTAAATGTTAGAGAGAATCAGTAATAGGACAACCGAGCTTTGTTCTTAAAACAAGAATGTCATGTTGATGTCTCACAGCGCCATCTTGCAGAATATTGCGAAAACAGTAGTACCACAAAAATTACAAGATGGAGAAGAATAGCTTTAAGAAAAACTGTTTTTAATTGTGTAAAATTGCGTTTCCTAGGAAAACAACTTGGTAGATTTCAAAGGGTTTACTGAAGAGGACTAATAAGATGATTTATAAAAAAAAAATCCTAAGTCTTGACAAAAAATTGCGTAGGTAGGTAAGATATTTAGAACTGTATGGTCTTGGACGATGAAAGACAGATTGCTTTCATTTGGAAAGCAGCTCCAGCACCCATTAAAAACTAACCGGATCAATATTTTTATCTTATAAACTTGAATTCCATAGAAAGGAAACAGCAAATATGGCTTGTCTAACTTACTTTCATTTAAGTGACATTGTGACTCACAAAAGAAATATTGCTGAGCCTGTCATAAACATTTATGAACGTGATTTATTTCTTTATTGATGTATTTCAATGTCATTGAAGCATATTAATCATTCTAGGTTTTTTCAGGGGCTTTAATTATTTAAGCTTAATCCAGGATAAATAAACTGTGAGCTTATTTACACCCCAATTCGGAATGGCATCTAATAACAAACATCCATTTATTCAAACTTTGTCAAGAAGTAAAATAAGATCACCAGAAGAGCATTTGTGATACCAATTTCGAGGCATCCTTTTTTAGTTAATCTTAGTTGAGAGCCTGAAACAAGAAGTTTCACGAAGAAAATTCAGCCAACCACCATAGGAATAAGACCCGGTTGCCACCAATCAGATTTCCACTGAAGCTAAGCGGAGATCGAGGAGATGTGGAAATCTGATCGATGAAGCATGTTTGTTATACAAAACACAAATCTCTCGTCTCCGCTCCTCTTCGCTTTAGTGGAAACCGGGCCTAAAGCTGTGGTTCCACTGAGGCGCAGCGGAGCTCTTCTTCACTCTTCCATATGTTTGTTGAATCGCGGCACAGCTCGTCTCCGCTCTGCACCGCTCAGCCTCTGTGGAAGCGAATCTAAGCCAGAGTCAAATTCCAGTTCAATCTTTACAAAAGCATGCATAAAATGCCTATTCCGAGAAAAGGTAGAGACCACAACCAATCATGAAGAATTATTTTAATAAGAAAGTCGACATTTAATTAAATCAACACAAGTTATCAATTGTCCCAGTGGCACCGCAGTACGACACGTGATGTAATAATTCACTACTACTCATCGTAAACAACACATTTAGCGGTCATTGTATTCAAATAAAGTTATTCGTGTCATAAGACGCTAGTGTTTTCGCCAGGACTGCATTTCTGTGTTTAGGGATAACTGAAAAAGTATTGAGTAAGTTTTCAGCGTGGCTCAAGCACTTTCGCATAAATGCGCGGAGCTTCCAGCTATGTTGGTCTCGACTGTCATTTGCAGATCTTTGACAGTCTGTTAGAAGCTCTAAAATTCTGCGAGCTAGTCTTACCAAGACGTATACGCATTTACTGAGTTGTGAAGGTCAGATTGGCAGTCGCTCCATGTAAAATACTGATATTCGATTGGAAGGAAAAGAAGAAGAAAATGGCCTATTGCTATCAACGGTGCAGAAATCCAGACTCCGTGAGCTAGTAATAAGAAATTCCTAATGGATTTTTGTTATATGGATATCGGCCTCATACTCAGCAGTAATCAACAGCATATAATATTCACACCGCTGGGAAACCCCATGAATGAAAGAAGGCTATCACCAAGGGCATTGTTCTCATCTCAGAGATAAAGATAAAAGATCTCATGGTACATTTGGTTGGCTTGGCTATTCTATCATGAATAGCGGTGTAGTTGACTTCGAACTGCTCCTTCTCACAGAGAGAAAACATTAATAGTATGTCACAGCAGTAAATATTTGAGAGCAGTGGTGGCCCAGTGCTATAGACCCCGACTTACGAGTGGGTACGAACCCAACAAGGCGCATTATGTTATTTATTTCATCACCACTGCTCTCAAAACGGTGAAGGAAAACATTGTGAGGAAACCGTCATGTCCTAGAACCAACTTGCACTTAGCACGCGTGTTTGTTAAGGCCCACTTCCGCTCATAGAGAACAGGTCTGTGACATTATAGGCCCAGATGAGTAAATATTGATTGTGAAGGAACACTTAAGGCAACTTAGGAATAGTCTCATTTACACAAGGATCTAGCTATTTCCCAAGTATGTTCGGAACACGCTTCTAGTCGAAACAGACACAGCTGAATATCTATCAGTATTTTAAATAGCACGGAGTAAATTCGCTATGATAGATAGTCACCCATCCACAGTCCAACCTCGGAGAGCGCAGCTTTATATAGTTCTGTTAATATTTAGCCGTAAACTCCTCATTTACACCAGGATATGCAACATAAAAGCTACCTAAAAATAAGTAAATCGTTTAAAACTTATAATGCTTGCTGCATTATAAGTTTTAAACGATTTACTTATTTTTCCTGTTGGCTTCACTCCAAAATGAAGACGATACTAAATTGAAAGAGTAGGTTCTAAGAACGGGAATTGAATTGCCTCTATCAATCGCTTTCAATTGGAGCTAGTGGTTATTCACTTAAAGGAGTTGAGGATAACTTATTTTTTAATGATTTAATGGCTTTCATGGAGATACAAAGTAAGATCAAATGAGTCCTCCCGCCTAGGGTCGAGCGGAAGGGGCTGTCAGACTTAAACTGAATAAAACTCACCCTGTTCCTTCACATGCGCTTTTGTATCAAAGGCCGCGGTGCCCTTTTAAGACCCTGTAACCCCGCCAGGCGTTAAGCTCTACAGGGCCCCGTCAGTTTTCTGACGAAGCTGCCTGCCGGGGTTGCGGGACTGTCTATACAGGTAACCGATATGCCCTAGAACTGGAAATTGGAAATATTATAATCAGAATATATTGTAATATTTATAGCGAAGAATGACCAGCACTTTTGTCAATTGTAAACTTTAAAAACTTTGAGTACATACGTAGATAAAGTTTTATGCCTCTACCATTGTCGAACGTCTGTCCAACTACACACAAAAGCAAGATGAAGATAGAAACACAGTATCTCGAATGTTAAGTCGTTTAAAAATAACGGCCTTAGGTCCTATTTCTGTTTGTCTACAAAGAGGTGCGATCACCTTCGTTTAAACGGTAACCATAAAACTAGTTCAAATTCAGGACAAACGACTCTATTTGGAATTCCCAAGTGCATACACTTGAAATTACCCAAATAAAATGGCGATATAAGAACTTGCATAACAACTTGAAGAAGTTAATGCTAAGATGTGTGATATAACTGTAGAATGAGAAATTTCGCAAACCGTAAATAAACTCGAGATCAGTGTAAGATGATTGATCACAATTTAAGCGGTAACAAAAGGTAAAGCAAATTTTGTCAAATCAGAACTATGATATTCAGTTATGATGCAATCGCAGTATCAACTCAAACGCGCGTGATCTAGCTAATGCTGCGCGTACGCACGGCAACCATTGCTTACGGATAACTGTGAGAAAATATGTAACAGCTTACTATACGACGGAATCCTTATCCATTGAACTTACATAATAATTATGTAAACTTTGTTTGTAGATCTCATTCTGGTGCAGATATGATGGTCTTAGGCTCTTCGTATTTAAATAACGACGGCCTACCTCAGCTCCGCGCGATAATTTGGCGATGTTACTATCACTTCAGTAGTTTACTCTACAAGCTATGTTTGTGGCTTCAAACCCTACAAATTAACAAATTGCTATACAAATTAATCAAACCTTCACTGCCAGGAAATTTAAAAAAAAATGGCCACATTATTAATATATTTCTGATTAAACAGCATTTCTATTATAAGTTTATGTATTAAGTTGGCAGCTGAATGGATCTAGCTGGTAACTTACTGGCAATTTCTAGCAAACTTGATTTCCTTAAATAAGTACATATAAATGTGGGAATTTACACCTGCAAATGTAAATCTATAACAGGTTCTATTGAAACTAGAGTTGCAAGTGGTCCAGTTTTTGGTATAAGTGACTATTTGAGCCATAAACTGGCCATTGTTGGTGTTCCGCATCGCGTCGACGACGGTACTTAAAATCGGCCTACTAAACGAAATATAAATCAGATAAAACTTGTATTGCACATGCGCAGGCGCAAATAACTTTTTGGTTGGCCCAAGAATTATGTGGAGCTTTTTTTGATTGCAATATCAAAACCGAGTACGTCCATTGTGAAATTTAAAATTCTAAACTTGTTTTCTTTTTTAACAGCGATTTTTTTAGCTTAGACATACTCGTACCTCTAAAAACAGAACTAATATAATTATGCAAAATGCTCTTAATTATACCGAGAATCGTACAAATTTTTCATAATAGTAAATACACTGTTTATATTTGGTACAAGTACCTACTTACAATAATACATGCTAAATGGATAACTCAAGTTTGCCGGATTTGCCGCGACAGTCAACGGTGTAACGTAATTATTTTGCAAAATAGGTAATAGACTAGAAATACCTGTACATTAAAATAATTACAGTGAATACTCTTGTCATATCCAGCTATTTCTTGCCTGTATTTCTAGAATAAAATTATGTATAACATTCCAACGCTAAAAACAGATTATGTAAGTCCAAGGTTGTAAAATGTTAATGTAAAGTCAACTTCCTTATGCACCCAAACACTTTGCATGACCCCACCTAGTCATGATGACTCACACATTTTTAGACAAATCTAAATATTTGTCAAAGGCTTCTCTGAAACGATCACAATTCGAAAAACGAAGGCCATTGAGAAGATGACTGCTCAGATGACGACGGCCTAACTTACATAAAGGCTAACTAACTTACATCGTTCCAATAGCTGAATCTAGCGCCACTGGACTGGCACTGGAATAAAATAATAGATTTAAAAAATCTAAAAACCCACGTTTTTAAATGTCCTAAAAAGAAGAAAATAACCCTACGGGGCTGAGAGAGGGGCCACTCAAAACGTGGGGGCGTATATTATATAAGGGATTATTTATGGGATATATTTACATGACGTGAGATCGTAGGTGTAACTTGCAAAGATAGGCCCCCACGTTTTGAGTGGCCCCTCTCTCAGCCCCGTAGGGTTATTTTCTTCTTTTTAGGACATTTAAAAACGTGGGTTTTTAGATTTTTTAAATCTATTAATTATTTTATTATTTTTATCATTGTTCATCGGGTTTGAAGCTACCCTGAAAATTTCAGCCTGCTAGCTTATCGGGAAGTGCCTCAAAGCCTGTCCGCCATCTTGGACGTCCGCCATATTGGATTAATAGCCTAGCGTAGCATAAGCCACATGACTATTTTTTTCGTATTCCTGACAGCAAACCCTTTCATTTGATACCCATATCACGTGGGTGGATTTCAAACAGCCAGTCCACCATCTTGGACGTCCGCCATATTGGATTTAAGTCACGTGACTATTTTTTTCGTACTCCTGATAGCAAACCCTTTCATTTGATATCCATATCACAGGGGTGCATTTCAAATAGCCTGTCTGCCATCTTGTACGTCCGCCATATTGGATTTAAGTCCCGTGACTATTTTTTTCGTATTCCTGACAGCAAACCCTTTCATTTGATACCCATATCATGGGGGTGGGTTTCAAATAGCCAGTCCGCCATCTTGGGGAGGCCGCCATATTGGATTTGTTATGAAGTTTCTTAGCTAGTCATGTATTGTCATCAGAACTCAAAGCGTGTACAAAATTTCAGCCTGCTAGCTTATCGGGAAGTGCCTCAAAATTGAGTTGCAAAAGTCCAACCGGAACGACAAACAAACAAACAAATAAACAAACAAACAAACAAGAAAAGTGAGTGTATAAAAACGTGGGAAAAAAACGTGGGAATAAACATCTTTCAATCCAGTACAGCGTTCAGTGGTAGACGTTCGCGGCGACAGACGTCGCAAGACGACCTCCGGCCACCGTAAGCGCGGGAATGCGGGCGGCGAGGAATCGGCCACTCGCCGCCCGACCATGGACCATGCCCGGGTTGTGTTCCACGCGCGCCTCAAAGAGCGTCAGCAAGATGACGGGGCTAGAGGGGTTTAGAGGGCCAAAGCCTGCCGGGGTCGCTGGACTTACCTCATTATCGTGACCCTGGAACGTAAAGGGCTAATGAAGGACACCGTGGATTTTTAGTCAGTACAAGTCTGACAGTCCCTCCCGCCCTGCCCTGGATGGGAGGACTCATTTGATGATTTTACCACGCTAAAAAAAAGTACAGCGTTCAAGTATGCAGCGGTGGATCGGAATAGAGCACGTTCCTATACTTCAATCCAGTGACGCTGGATCCAGTTACTACACTAGCAAGCAAAAGTATGGAATCACTTACTTCGAATTGATCCGGGATAGCTCCTTAAATAATGGTACGATTTGAATGAATTTGGTATCAATTTAAAGTTAGCCTTTTAAAATGGTACCATTTTTAGTACTCATGATCGCGCGGAATCGAAGAAAGTGATTCCATATTTTTGCTCGCTAGTGCAGATTTATGTAAATCAGCTTTATAGAAAAAGAAAGAAAACATGCTTCACCGTAATAAGCTAGGATATGGGCAAGATAATGATAATACTGATGAACTACTAAGAATCCTGCCTTAATCTTTAGCTCATTTAAGAAACGGTTAATTTTTTGAAATCGAACCGCACAGCAACAGCTTTCATGTCTAGTGTCGAAAAACTTTTGAACTATGTCGTGACACCTCGAAGGACAACCGGCTGTTACTAAAACTTACGTCAATTCTACACCTGGCGGGCAGTCAGGCACCGCCCTGTGAACTTATTGGTAACAACATAAATTCTACTGCACAGACTTATCTGCTACAATAAATCTAGTAATACGTGCGGCTGTGCAATCAAAGGTCATTATTCTGGATCAATAGCTTACTTCGAATCAATCTCATTATGAAACGGAAATGTAATATGTATTATCATTAGGTTGTACTGTTTCAATATTCAGAATTGTTGGTTATTTTCGTATAACGTGAACCTGATTCCATTCGCACTTAAATACGCATAGCATATTTCGAGCACGTCCCAAAAAAAACCAGGGTGAACCACGATCAGACGTCACGTATTCGTCAAACATCACGATTAGCAGCTACCTAATCCGTACACATCCGTTACGCATCAAATTCACAAACGAGGATCGTAATCCTACTACGTAAACATTACTGAGAAAAACCCACTCGATTCCTGGGCGTGACGATCAAAGCGCGGTGCACTTGGAATGACCAAACATGTAGCAAGTGCCTAATGTAGGCACGTTCGACTTGTATGCGTAGGAGCACGCACGTGCTGTGCATCAGGACGAGTCACAGCGAATCGTCAATAGATGAGCGTAGGCGTGACGTAGACACAGGGAAGCGTTAACCTTTGTGCCTAAACTGTACATCACCTCCGGTATGATGTCAAGGTAAAGCCCAATCAAACTGTGCAGTCAAGTCGTCAACGACTACGTAATTAAAAGGCACATCCCACAGCACTTACTAAACAACAACACAATGCGGCATGAAGCAGACACCTGAATACCAGTGCTTGACGTTATTTGGATTAATGACGAAACAAAGTAATTATAACACTACGACTCACTGCTGAACACACAGACCGCAATGACATCATTCTCAAGCGCAAAAGCTGTCACAGAAACGTCACGGCATACCTAAACGGTGAGCGACTATCAAATCAAACATACAGTAGCAAGTAATCATTGACTCACGGCGATTAATACAATTTTTTTAACGAAGGAATATTCTTAGGCGCTGACCACTGATGACTAAACGTATCTGAGTCCAAGTATTATGATGACTACAGATATTTGGGCAAAATATAACGTTGTGACGAAGGAACGGCGACCCCGGACGCTAATTTGTGAATGAAAGAGTTATTTTCATCCGGTTGTAGATATTTCGCAGAATAATACTAATACTACAAAAACAAAGCGATATGATGGTTTTAATTCTAAGAAATAGAGCGATTTATCATGATTATCCTGATCGATCAACACCATAAATGTATCGTTTGCATCTGCATTTTGATTGGAAATGAACAAATTAGCATCAATTGTCATATTTGATCTCCTTTTACGGAGGAGTCCAGGACACAAATTTTACATCATCTAATTACTTCTAGCGAATGATGATAAAGCTGACAGCACATGGATGACAAATAGAATTGACCATAAAAGCTAAGCACGTGTAAGTTGGGAAGATACACATATATAATTTATGAGATATTAGTTTTAGTAGTGGAACACAGTACAGCCGATAAAACTACACGGATCAGATAAATGTAAGAACGTCAACATATTGACAACCCGGAGACTTCGATGCACCTCATCAATATTAAAATTGTTGGACAACTTAATATCGATTCGAGGAATCTGATAATTGTATGTGTAAAGAATAACACATTAGTGCTGACAATTGACGACTGTTATTACATGGAATTCTAACTACAGAGATCTGTGGGAACGAATAAATCTCTGGTGACAAGGCCGGAGCCAAGTTTATTGTTAAAAACATTGAAATGATAATGGTTTTTCCGATGTAATCACTAATTTGCATGAAGTGCGAGTTTATTATCCAAGAAAAATGTAAAAAGTTGGAAAAACCGGCTATTAACTGATGTATTGTTGTGTCCCCTGGTACATTGTAGTGTTGTAGTACGTTTACGCCTACGCTACGTTTATGATAATCATGAAGTTTCTTTCCTTTGGAATGTACAAAAATATCCTATATTTTTATCAAATTTTTATATACTAGGGGTTTATTTCATTGCTTTGATTGATTTTTATCTTGATTGATATTTTTATTTGATAGATATCTGATTGTTTTTTCTCCAATATCAGACACTATGTCATACATATTTTCCTTTTTACGCAATCCTTTGGAGGGAGTCACCCTCGCAGGTTGAACTTCAGAACGTAAACAAGTCATCTGTGACTACTCACTGTTTTGTTCTGCCCTTAGTTCCTTCCATGAGGTAAAGCACCTAAGTGGTGTCGTCAGAAAACTGACTGTTGAATGAGTAGACATTGTATCTCCTTCTCGTTTTAGGACTTTGAGTTTAATGCTGTGGTGACAAGTTGTTACTGCGTCATTTGAAAACGTCACAGTTAATTGGATTTATCCATTAATCTACTGGCGTGTTACATTGTATCCTAATCGTAACAAATATTATTTGTTTTGTTACCTTTTTACGCCTAAACCACTGAACTGATTATCCTGAAATTAAACATATACATTGTCAGCTGAACAGAAACGTACGTACGTTTCTTTCTCTACATACGTATGTAGAATACGTCGTCGTCCTCAAAAAAGGACTTTTTCCGAGGAAAGCAACAGTAACGTTCTTAAGATGGCGCCACACGTCGAATTTGTTGTCACCTGTGATGATGTGATGGTGGTGATGTTTGTGACTAATAGCAAAATATGGAAGAAGACATGATATGCTCCTGCCAACCCCAATTAAATTAGGATAACAGAGCATTTGCTTATAATAGATGAAACACTTACATTTATTACTATCACAATAATTTAATTCTTTTTGTTTATATTCAACTCGCACATCGCAAAACAAACAAGCTCATTGTTAAGAACACTCAATGCATTCATTCTAGTTACATTGTTTAGATTTCTTGGTTTTCCAAAGGGCAAGATCAATACTGCTATAAATATTCAACGTACGCGTTTGCCGGGTGGCGATAAGTCGTTGACCAGCATTAAAGTACAGTTTTATAGACGACGGCAGACAGCAATGACTAACCGCAGCGACAGTATAGCTGGTAACTAAGCAGCATAGCATCATACTTATGATTCTCAAGGTCTTAAGCAGAGGTGTATCTAATAGTACACCCATATCTTGCCAGCTAGATATAAATCTAGTTTAGTAGTGGGAAAGCCTTCGGTAAATAAGTCACTAATCCAGTCTCGGCAGCTCCCATTGAGAAACTACTTATGGAAAAACTCATTTAATACCTGACCTGGGAAATGATCCCAAATCCTCAAAAGCATACAGCAGTTGCGTTTTCTAACTAAACTAACACTTTGAAAGCATAACCGTAGATTGCTACTACATGGCCTACTGCCGCGATCACTTTACTGACTTGTTGACTCCTTTTTTCTTTCCAATGTTTTTTTTTTTTTTATAACGTTGTATCAGATTCTAAACCAGAACTGCATCGACACTGACGTCTACGTTTATTATGAACTGCAACACCGTTGCCTTCTGAGAAAGTTTGTCGAACGGTACCTTAAGCTTTACGTGAAAAAAATGGTGACTTCGATAAGTGATGGATTGCATTGACGCAGTACAATACAATGTTGGTAACGGCAGATGCATTTAAATAAAATTCGATTAGAATTTCACTTTGTAAGATTGACTTTTGCGAAGGAGAGAGTAACAGAAAATCATGTTTATTATTGACATTTACTGTTGAAAATCGTGGCTAAATGATAGCAACCGTACAGATTTATTATTCAAGGCCAAGATCATCTATCATAGCGAGTTTCTCCCGTGGTGGCTCAGAAAGCACGTAAAGTCGTCGATCCCGGCTATCATTAGAACGTCTTTGACACTCGTTACTGTTAGTCAGAAGCTCGAAAGTATGACAACCAGTCTTAGCAAGAGGTTTCATGTTACCCGGTTACTGGGTTGTGGAGATCAGTGCAAAGGCTCCGTGTAAAATACTGGACAGCTGCGCCCGGTTCGACCGCAGCTGACCTAGTTGAGGAAAGGCTAGGCAGATGACGATGATTCTTGAAATCCCAGTTATGACGATACACGATATGATAATAAGCATATTTTAGATATCATTTTTTCTATTCTCCCACTCAGTAACTTTTGTTGTCACTTTTCTTTGAAAATCTAACTGAAGTCAATGAACCTACACATCATGCCTATATTTCAAGTGGGCACAATTGAAACACAAAAGCTTCTCAGTAGGTGTTAAGCACAATAGTAAAGTGATCGATAAATCACGTTTCAAGGGCAGTAAACTACATTGTGCAGACGACGTTTATTTAAAACCTACAGCTAATACCACAGCTGCCAGCCTGTACGTAATTAAAACCAAAGCCACATAATTATCACGTGTGGCCGTATGATTGATGGTGGTGCTTCGACACAATTAGCGGTTTATATGTATAAGTTGGAGAATTCGCTATTTACATGTATGTACAATCGACAAAGTGGAATCATGACCCATTTTGACAATAAATCGTTTGAATCCGTCAAATTGACAAAAATCAAAGTCGTTACCATGGATATGTATGTTTACGCGAATGTGGACCTAATTGTGTATTTGAATGTCTGTAGGAAAATAAGCTTATGGTGGGTCATAATTCCGCTTTGTCGATTGTACCTACACGGATGTGCGGACTCCAATGGTAACCCTACAAAAACGAAACTCAAAGGGTAACTGTCTTGTCGCTGGACTACCCAAACAGATAATCGTGACCTGGAAAGTAAAGGGCTATTGGAGGAACGAACCGTGGATCTTATAAGTCATTGCGAGTTTGACAGTCCCTCTCGTGGCAGCCTGGGTGGGAGGACTCATTACATAATTTTACCACGTAAAGAAAAAATAAATTCTGGGATGATTATGTTTATTCAGAGTGAAATACACTTTTTTTTTAGTGTGAGGATGTGTTCAGAGTTAATTAAGCCGTCTCTTTTAGGATCCCCACAAGCGTGTGAAATGATTTAGGAATTATATTGATTAAAATAATCCAGGTTTCCTCACGATATTTTCCTTCCTTCAGCGATGTCAGTGACCGCTGGCAATGGTTTGATATGACATGACATCACTAGGAAATTAAACAATTGACTGCTATAATGCACGACTCCCTGCCACGTTAATAATGCAGTTACTGCTACAGATGAGAAAGAATTCGATATGAAGTAACATAAGACGAATTTCACAAATGAAACAGGACGCAATCAACTTAACCGCTTTCAAGAGCTATGGAATATTATGTTTTTGTTGTGAATAAATTCAAAACCTACTGGAATTCAATTTAAGAATTCTTTCACCAATATAAAGCTAAGTTAACAGCAATTTTTTTTTAATCTGGGCCAATAAAGTCGCGGGCGGAGTACTAGGTCTATTATAATTTTATAAAGTGGAAACTAAATCTGTCTGTCTGTTACCTCTTTCCGCCGTAACGTCTGAAAAGATGGAGATGAAAATAGAGGGCAAAGTAATACTTCTGTACGTAGGCCACTACATAAGTTTTGTCGTATGCGAAATAAATGTAAGATATTGTTTAGTTGAGGGTAGATTTATAAAGACAAACTAATATCAACAATAACAGTACAAGTTTCGTAACATAAAGTAGCTTTGTAGATTTATTGCGATTTTTTGAAAATTAAAGATGACTGAATTTACTCGTCGCGATATTCGTGTAATAATGTTATATAATTTCAAGCGTGGCTTAACTAGGCTACAGTGTTTTGGAGAAATGAGTGGTGCATTAGGACAAACGTGTCCTTCCTTAAGGAGTATAGAAAGATGGTTTATTTAGTTTAATCGCGGCAATTTTAGCTTGGAGGACGAATCGAGGCCGGGTAGGCCAATAGAGGTAACAACCGATACAAACATTAAGGCAGTGCGAAAACTATTGGAAGAAGACCGGCATGTGACATATCGACAGATCGAAGAAACCCTGAATTTAAATGCACCAACTGTTCATCGAATTCTTCGCGAACATCTAAAAGTTAGGAAACTTTGTTCACTTTGGGTACCACATTCGATGACTGACGAGTTAAGGGAACAGCGTTTGATTTGGTGTCATGAGATGTTAAAAAAATTTGACGGCGGTAAATCTAAGTATGTCAATTCAATCATTACATGTGATGAAACTTGGCTTTACTATTTTGACGTCCCAACTAAATCCCAAAGCAAAGTATGGGTGTTTGAAGATGAAGATACGCCAACGTCTGTCAAAATGTCTCGATCTGTTAAAAAAAGAATGGTGGCTGTATTTTTTTCAAAACGCGGAATATTGTCGACTATCGTGCTTGATAAACAGAAGACTATTACTGCAAGTTGGTACACGGAAATATGTTTGCCTCTAGTTTTAGAAGCGTTGAAAAATGAGCAACCAAACTCAAGACTCGACACATGGTTTCTGCATCAAGACAACGCTCCCGCACATCGGGCTGGCAAAACTATAGACTATTTGCGTGAAGTTGGAGTGAAATTACTGGGACATCTTCCTTATAGTCCAGACTTAGCGTCATGCGACTTTGCACTTTTTCCTTATACAAAAAAGAACTAAAAGGAGGCAAGTTTTCTCATGACGAATAGATAATAGGCGCATTTGAAGAGATATGTAGTAGTGTTTCAGATGGTTTCTGGAGCGACGTATTTAATACATGGTTCGACCGTATGAGAGCGTGTATCAGTGCTAATGGGCATTACTTCGAAAAATATTAATAAATAAAAAAGTACGACAAAATTTATGTAGCGACCTACGTACTAGCTTTTACACTCGAGAGCAATGAATCCGGGTCACTTAAAGAATGTTAAAAATCTCGGAAACTAAAAATGATAGGTTAATGCAATAAATTGTATTTAATAGACAATGTAATACTCCTTAAATGAAAGTAAAAAAAGATGAGTCACCATACATTTTATTAACACAAAATTACATAAAGAAAAAAACTGCTGATCTCTCCTTGAAACAAAAATAGGAAACATGAAATTTTTGAACTTTATTACGATTTTCTTGAATTTTAATACGTCGTATTGCCTCCTCGTGCTTCCATTACTGCGTTTACGCGGTTTGGCATGCTGTACACCAAGTTCCTTATACGATTTTGGGGAATATTCTCCCATTCCTCTGTGAGAGCAATTTTGAGCTCACGAAGCGTGATTGGGGGAGGGTTTCGTTGTTTTACGCATCTGCCTAGCTCGTCCCAAGCATGCTCGATCGGGTTGATATCCGGGCTGCGCGCTGGCCACTCCATACGAGTAATGTTCATCTCTTGAAGGTAGTCATTCACAATCCTACCTGTATGAGGTCGGGCATTGTCATGCATAAATATAGCATCCTCACCTAAATTGACCATAAATGGACCAACGTGATCATTGAGGATTTCTTCCACATATCTTACGCTAGTTAAAGAGCCGTTTTCTATGATCACCACCGTAGGCTACTTTTTCTTCGATGCATGCTTGCTTGAATCTTTCCCCTGGTCTTCGATACACTCTGTGTCTTCCATCGTGCTTGTAGAGCATAAATATTGATTCGTCGGAGAACATAACTTTTGACCAATCTTCAATACTCCAATTTACGTGGCTCTGGGCATATCTTAGTCTTGAAATACGATGCCCACGCTCCAGTTTAGGGCCGTTTGCAGGTCTAAGGGGTTTTAAGTTAGATTCAGCAAGCCGACGTCTTACTGTCCATGCACTTGGGTTACTTCCTCCGAGGCGTCGAAACTGATTGGTGAGTTCAGTTCCTGTGAGAAAGCGATTTCGAAGCATGGTGTTCACCAAGTATCGGTCTTCTCGTGCTGTGGTACACCTGGTTCTGCCCGTTCCTGGTCTGCGTAGGTTAGAACCAGTTTCTTCGTAACGTCGGAGAACTCTTTGTACTGTTGACAGCGACACACCGACAGTCCTGGCTGTATCGCGCTGACTCCGGCCGGTTTCCAGCATTGTAAGTATTCTGGTGCATTCTTCAGGCGTAAGCGACATAATTTCAGCTTGAATAATTAATATAGAGCACTAGAGTCTGGCCAACGAAAGCTGTCCACGCAAAATGGCGGCAAATTTAAAAAAATCAAGGCATGACAACCCCGGCTACACGCTGCTTAAACGGAGTTGATACTTATTATTATTCAAGACCAATAAGGGATATTATAATTATTATAATATATTCCATCTAATATAAATTATTTATATTAGATGGAATAGTTACATTTGACATAGTTAAGTTACAATAGTTAAATCACCACAACACAGGGAGTCAAAATCGAAATCGGATTCCAAGTAGGGGAAGTCAGCTCAAAGCGGTCATAGGAGGCA
This sequence comes from Agrotis exclamationis, assembly GCA_950005045.1. Taxonomy (NCBI): domain Eukaryota; kingdom Metazoa; phylum Arthropoda; class Insecta; order Lepidoptera; family Noctuidae; genus Agrotis; species Agrotis exclamationis. The sequence goes on along the minus strand of OX465429.1, from coordinate 14,353,693 downwards.
AAGCGGCCACGCATAATTTTTCTATTGCTATTTGAAATGATAGTGTTACGTTGTCGTTCTGTACGCATAACCAAACCTCCCTCCCGCCCCGCGCCAGTCATTCACTAGTGTGACTCTGAAAGTGTGGCACTAGTGACGACAAATGGTTTTTTGTGTGTTTTATTAAAATATTACAAGGAAAGTTCAACCTGTTTTGGTCAAAACTGTTTATATTTAAATGCTTTCATTACACGTTTAATGTTATTTATCTATTTGGCCTTTTTTGTGTGATATTTGCTCCAAAATATAATAAATAATGTGACTGAAATTATTTTTTTAACAAAAATGGGCGACAAAGGCAGAGCGGTTCGGGCAAAGCGGCCACCTGACCGCTTTCCGTAATATAATAGCTCCATAGATAATGTTCAATTATTTTGTTTAGATGGTCAATAACTACAAAAGAACCACTAATTATATACCCAGGCATCATAAGACGCAGCTACGATGGCTTGAACAATTAAAGAGATAAAAGAAGAGCGTGGCTCAATTAAATCCTTCGCAATTAAATATGGTATTCCTGAGAAGACACATATAAACAGGATCTGCTATGAAGATGCTTGGCTGATTTACCGCAGTATATTTCAACAAAAAAACTATTCATTTCTTGAAAACTTTTGGGGTGGCCACGTTGCCCTTACCCCCATGGCCGCTTTGGGCGGCCTCTCGGGCAAAGCGGTTTTATGACAAGTTTTCGTAATTTGCAAATCATATGCTTATTTTTCAACTTGCGCAAATTTGAATTGGCCATTGCAAAAACTCGATAAATTCTCTACTAGCTGGTATAAAATTCTCTTAAAAAATCTTTCGTTTAATGGCTTTTTTTTAAGCTCAAAGTTAAGGTGGCCGCTTTGAGCTGACTTCCCCTACTACTTAACGTCTTCGCCGTTAATATTACATAAAATAGAAAAACCGTGAAAAAAATATGTATTATTTAATTTTTGTATTTACAAAATAATACAATTTTTTTTCAAGTGCAAAAGTATCAAGATGGTTCACCAATATGAAAGTTCAATGATTTGACAATTTTGACAATCCAAAAATATTGCCATATCAAAAGTTTAGAAAATAGGTCGTGGACAGCTTTCGTTGGCCAGACTCTATCAACATGGTTTATGTACCCACATAAATGACAGATTACAAACAAAAGCAAAACCAAATGCTGTAATTTCGTAGTTCCATCTTCGAAAGTGGCCCTTTTTCAAATTTGATTTTTTATGATATAACTTTACAATAACTAGGAAGTTTTAATACCTTCATTTAAGGAGTATTACATTGTCTATTAAATACAATTTATTGCATTAACCTAGCATTTTTAGTTTCCGAGATTTTTAGGAGTCTTTAAGTGACCCGGATTCATTGCTCTCGAGTGTATATGGAGAAATTATCTGAAATGAATGATACAATCACTATGATGGCCTGTTTCTGTGTATTTTACCAAATTTTTATGGAGTAAAACTTTTTTATGACAAAATATACAATTTAATAGGATACTGTTTTGGCACCATAATGTCAACGACCTCTCGCACATTCCATAAGATTATTTGGCACTTATCATAACACCTTATATGGTATCGCGTGATGGGTGGCGATCCCCATCGAATAATCAAAGAATTGACGTTTTTATTTACCGAATACCAAGAATTTTAAGAGGTAAAGAAATTGTATTTTGGTTTTTACTTATCCCTGTACATAAGGCGCTGTGCAAACTTAGACACTTTGTTGCCGACACGGCATACCACATCACAGGAAACCATAGTGCATGAGTATGTGTTATGTGGAAGCAACTGGACACAAAAAAGTTTACGTATGCGCAGGAAGTGGATGAGTTCATACAGGTTTTATAGCTAAATCAAAATAATATTCATCAGTAGCTTGTATCTGACACAAGACACAAAAGTGTCCAATGTTTGCGCCCTTCCTAAGTTAAACACGTAAAACATTGAGTTTTATTCCTGATTTTGTGAATAAGCCACTGTAACACAAAATTTTATTGGTAATGTTGTGATCACGATAAAAGCCCGCAAAAAGCAAGAAGTTAAAAGAAAGGAATTGAGAAGTATTCTTCTGCACGCACGGTGAGAGGCCCAGCAGTGAATTACCGCAGGCTAGAAGTACCAGAATTAATAATTTTAATTACATAATACTTTTACGCACCTAATTTTTAGGGTTCCGTACGTCCGAAATCCGAATACAAAAACGGAACCCTTATAGGATCACTCGTGTGTCCGTCTGTCTGTCGCTTACAGTCAATTATCTCCGAATCTACTAGACCGATTGAGTTGAAACACGTTGTGACCCAAGCGCAGAGGTGTGACGTGAATAGATGACATCTGTATATGGGAGGTAATTTTTGGGGGGGAAGGGGAAAATTAAAAAAAATATATGAAAACTGCATGTTTGTGACATATCAAATGAAAGGACTTGTTGAGAAGATCTTAAATGTATTTTTTTGTATTGTTAAAATAAATAGTTTCCAAGTTATTCAAGAAAATAGACGAAATTTGACTATTCCCCTCCCCCCTTATCTCCAAAACTACTGAACCTAAAATTTTGAAAAAAATACAGAAATTAGTTTTCTACTTATAGATTATAGGAAAACCTATAAGAAGTCCATGATATTAAAATAACATGGTAAATCACTCAATATTGTGCGTAACATCGTACGGAACCCTCTTCACGAGAGTCCAACTCGCACTTGGCCGGTTTTTTTTATTTATTGAGTTATTGATAATGGGTAATTCTAAAAAAAAAGGATTCGCTCATTTTGGAACTTCAAAATATGTACTAAATCTCCTTCGTAAAAGGCGTAATAACCAACAATTAAACAATAATGCACAGATAGAAACACGCGCATTTACTTCCTACGTTCAAACAAAGCTTTTTAAATGGACAGATTGGGTCAGAGCCCGTTCGTCTCCTAAGATTCGCACCCTGTGCCCACTCGTCCCCTGGAACTTTTGAGGGGCCCATTCGTCCCCTGAAGAATATTTATTTTTATTCATTCTTCTAATATAAGTACATGTACATGTGTATACTGCAGCTTGGTAGTCCTGGTACAGTCGCGCAGAAAAGGGTAAAACAAAAAATTAATGTTAGCAAAACAGAATTAATGTTAGAACGTTCATTATTTTTGTACATTAAAACAACTTTTTGAAAAAAAAGGGAACCAACTTCAAAACCAAACACAAAAAAACTATAAAATAACTTTTCTTTCGGAAGTCGGTGGCTTTGTTTTTTATTTCATTGACTATGGCCACCGACTTCCGAAAGATAAGTTATTTTACAGTTTCTTTGTGTTTGGTTTTGAAGTCGGTTCCGTTTTTTTCAAAAAAAAATTATTTTCCCCTTTTTAGTTTAGATATTCAACAAAAATCTTCTTATAATCGTCGACTTTGAAAATCTACAATCCTAGTAAGTAATAAAAACGGATCTATGCGGGCAATTTCGCGAGATATTCATTATTGTTATATATTAAAACCTTCCCCAGAATGAATACTTTTCTGAAAACCGCATCAAAATCGGTTAAGCCAAACGCGAGATAATCGCGGAAAAACATGCAATGGTCACTGAAAATCTACAATCCAAGTAAGCAAAAACGAATCCACGCGGGCAACGTCACGGGATATCTATTAGTGTTATATACTAAAACCTTCTCCAGAATGTAATGAACACTTCGCTGAAAACCGCAACAAAATCCGTTCAGCCAAACAAACATACATACATACAGGTCGAACTGAGAACCTACTTTTTTTTTGAAGTTGGTTAAAAAGGGTGACGACTCCACATTGAGCTAAAACGAAACACTTAGAATACAAGAACATAATAACATCCATTAATATGATAAAATAATAATTGCGGAAAAAAAATTGCTATACATATTTAGGAGTAAATAATTTAGTTTTGACTTTTTAGTCAAAATATGACTGTAGTATTCCACCATAATTTTTTAATATACCAAACTCATTCTGGTCCAGTCACTTGTGCTTCCCATTATTGACTATGCTGATGTTTGTTATTCTGATCTATCCCAAGAACTTCTTAACAAATTGGATCGACTTCTCAATAACTGTATTCGCTTCGTTTTTGGCCTTCGTAAATATGATCACATTTCTTCCTTCCGTTCTCAGCTTAAATGGCTGCCTATCCGACTCAGGAGATCCCTTAGATCTCTCTGCATGCTTTTCAAGATTATGAACGACCCACCTGCTCCTGATTATTTAAAAACTCATTTTAAAGTGTTGGGCAGTTCTCATAGTTGTAACCTTCGAGCTTCCAAAAAAACTACTTCTCCAAGTTCCTTCACACCGCACCGGTTTTATGTCTAATTCTTTCGCTATATCAACTATAAGACTCTGGAACGCGCTACCCTTTAACATGAAAAAAGCTGAAAGCGATTTCACTTTTAAAATAAAACTGCGTAACCTCTATTTAAGTCACAATAAATAGCTCTCTTTTTTTCAAGTCTAGTCATAATAGTTATTATTAAGTTATATGTATTTTTTTTCATTGTTGCTATATTATTGTTTAGTTTATTTTATCAGTATTATATGTATTAGTATCTATATTAATATATACATGTCTTTGATTTTTTTTTGTACCCTACCACAATATTCTCTTATTTAACCCAAAGGTTGACTGGCAGAGAATGCCTTGTGGCATTAAGTCCGCCCTTGTACCACTTTATGTACATGAAGTTTAAATAAATAAATAAATATAGTCATTTTTGTAAATATTTTACTTTTAATATTAGTTTTTAAATGTAGTATAGTAGTAGTAGTATATATATAGGTTCTTTTTTATTATAATTATATATAGGTAATACAATATCGTTAATTCTGAAAAAAAAATATAAAAGTGTGAACTATAAAGTGAATTACCATCAAAAATAATATTAATCATATTCCAGGATTCAAATGAGATAATTCGATTCAATTATATGTCAAAAATATTATTATTATAATATTAATAGTATTGTTTATTTCGTTAGGCGAACTTCATTTAATAAAAGACCAAAGACACATTGAACAGTCTCGTATTCGCAGTCACTTTCAAGAACCAATATGTCACCACCACCACCACAAATAGGCAGCCATAACATACAAACAAAACACCTTATCTATTATTTTTGTAACCCGTTTTTTTAACAAGCCATTCGTAGAGCGAGACAATTTTACATCGTAAGCCTATCGACAGGTTATATTATTATCATGACGGATTATCATTCATCATAGCTCTTTTTTCAATGATCTGTTATGATTTATTAAATTAATTCCGTTAATAAACTGTTCACAAGTGTACTATGTTAACGGTTTCTTATGTAAAATATAGCTAATTTTGTCTCAGGGGACCAATAGGCACCTGAATAGGTGCCGAATCTTTAACTTACATGGTATATATATTAGAGGGGACGAATGGGTACCTTAAAAATAATATTTTTTATTAAAATATTAATTGGTCCCCTACCAGGAGACCAATGGGCACCTATATAGGGGCCGAATCCACAACTTTTATGCTGGGGTACGAATTTTGGGGGACGAATGGGCTCTGACCCGACAGATTACGTGTCAAAAACAAAATGATTGCATGGTTAAATGTTAAAAGAGTTGTTATACACTGACCTTGTGTTATCGCGTGAGTCGTATTATAATAACACTTATGATACCCACACACTTCATTATTATAGATATTTGTGTTACTGGCAATTATCTGTTTAAAGTATTAATGGTACTTTTCACTTCAGGCAATAAAATAAGCACAGCTTTCTGCAAATACAAATTTCTGATTAATTAAACTTAAATCAGACGTGATTTTCCATTTATTTTGACTTTTGATCGGCATCTTCAAACATGAAGAGACTGCAGTTATGTTTTAAGTTCAAGTGACATTTAAACAAAAAGTAAAACGCAAATTCAGTCAACTTCACAGTCATCCAAATAAACACTTCACGCCAGTGAAATCTTTGATGTGAGCAGTATATTATCTAGATGACGTCGAAATGCTATTATTTTTAGATCTATAATAGAAAATTTCCACAAAAACATGACCATACTAAAAATAGCAAAGAATAACAGCATTTTTAAGTTAACAGGTTGCTCTAAAAATACTAAACGAAAACTTGAATTTTATATATATTTTCATCATAAGACGCCTGTAATCCCCGAAGGGATAGGCAGAGGTGTACTTACCTAAAGGTGCTGAGAAAAAAAAACATTACGCTACCACCAAAAGACACTGATCAGCTGGGTTGAATAATGAAAAATTTCGTGATTATGTATTTTTCCACTTGTGCAATTTTTTTTTTTTGTTGTTTGACTGAGTTGAATCGATTTTTTTACCTATTTTGTACGTGTAGTTTATACAAACATCCGACCATTTCCTCAATTTGGAAAAACGTGAATTATGTGTTCTTCGTGTTATTTTAGGCAGGTTAAAGGGATAATTACTACAATTTAATTTTGTAGTAATTATCCCTTTAACCTTTATCCATTTACGGTGTTTTAACGTTTTTTTATTATTTAATATTTATAGATTTAGGTACATCATATTTAACGGTCAAATGTGATAATTTGATAGGGTAGGGTTTACTCCTATTACGTCATGTTAAAACAAATAATCATTCATAAAATATTATTTTTCACAATATAATATCACATCAGACCACGGCCCGCAATCCTCAGGGTAACTGGGTAATGCAGAGGAGATTAGTAACAATTTCACCAGTTATGTTTAAATTCAATGAAAAAGAGGTTGAGACTAACTGTCATCAACCTGGCACAACTTCAGACCCTGAAACTTCTACTAAGAAATTAGAGATGTAATACCCTGACGATGGGGCCTTTAGAGGGCCAAAGCTTGCCGGGACTAACGAATTAGCGCCCTGCCCTGGGTGGGAGGACTCATTTGACGATTTTACCACTATAAAAAAAAGATGATATACCTATTAAGACTTTTCCGAGCTGGGCGTAGAACCTATTAGGACCTCAAGCTCAGTAATCACTAACACTTACAAGCCCTCTTTGCTTGAAGGAGGAAATTATATTATCAAACTAGCTTTTCCCAGCGGCTTCGCTCGCCCCCCCCCCCCCTTATTGCCTGTCACTCATTTTTGAAATTGGACCAGTAGTTTTTGAGCCTATTCATTACAAACAAAGTTTTCCTCTTTATAATATTAGTATAGATAAATCCTCCCTCCACTCAAGATGGAGCGGAAGAGAAGGATGTCAGATTCTTACTGACTAAAAATTACACTATTTCTTCAATTACATTTTGGGTTCCAGGGCCGCGGTAACCACGTATGACGTTCCAGCAGTCCACCTCTAGAAGCATAAAATAACTCAGTCGAGAATTTAGACATACCTTGGAAATAACCGCATACCTAACTAAATAATTCTTGAGAAATCATTTAAATATGCTAAAAATATCCCAGAATAATGTTCAAAGAAGAACCAACGGATAAAGATAGATTTAATACATAATATCTAGTTACTTATGGAACAGGATATAGTACGGTGAATATAATCATAATTAAATATTGTACCGGTATATTGTAGGTATATGAAATTGTCCTTAATAAATGCATTAGTTAGAAATCGTGCAAGTTTTATGTAGTGCTCATATGTGTAGCCTTTTCCTAATCGAGCTGGGGTCGGATATGAAAGGATATCGTGATTGAAATTTAAACTGACTTGATTTTTGTTTAAAAATACACATCAAAACCTGAATATCTACCTATACACTATAACTGGCCGTGACATGCCGGACATGAGAAAGCAAAGCAGCATATTATTTTCCTCAAAACCCTAACATATTCAATCGCGGAATCAGTTGGCACATCCAACACTGTAGTACGAGTACATCCGGCTAACACTCTACTGCTATTATTTATAACTACCTGCATCGTTGCAGGACATAGCAATGCGTTATAAACAACCATTATTATTGTTGTTTTACAATTCATTACCTTTTCTATTATTGATTTGTACTATGGATATTGTGTGTGGCCTACCATGACGTCTTAAAGTGCGAGTAGTTCAGCTGTGGGAACGAGATGGCGCTAGACGATTTATATAGCTCTGTTGTCCCTGATCTTGTCAGAACATCAAGACTTATCATCGACCATCTCTCCTTATCTGTACATATCCTTACCTTATTGCTATACTCGTACCACCAATTCGCACTAAGCGTTTCCAAACGTCTTTTATAAGGCGGACAGCGAAAGAGTGGAACTCTCTGCCTGCGTCTGTGTTTCCAAACGCATACAACCCTAATCTCTTCAAAGTTAGAGTAAACAGGCTTCTTCTGGGTAAGCTCGCTCCATCGTCGACCTTGTCTTAGACTAAGGTCAAGAGCAAACCCATTATACGAAAAAAACCGGCCAAGAGCGAGTCGGACTCGCCCATAAAGGGTTCCGTAGCAGCAAGTAATAACATACTATAAAAGTTCTTGTAGTTGGTTCCAACTTTGAAAGGTTTACGATTTATGACGTATTAAAAAAAAAAACTTGAGAGGCGTCAAGGCACGTCGAAAATCGCTATGAACCTGTTAAAAAGGTTCAAGCGATTTTCGACCCTCCACCCCACACTATCCCACTCCACTCCGCTCCACTTCGCTCCACTCCACTCCACTCCGCTCCACTCCGCTCCACTCCGCTCCACTCCGCTCCACTCCGCTCCACTCCGCTCCACTCCGCTCCACTCCGCTCCACTCCGCTCCACTCCGCTCCACTCCGCTCCACTCCGCTCCACTCCGCTCCACTCCGCTCCACTCCGCTCTACTCCACTCCGCTCCGCTCCGCTCCACTCCCTTCCACTCCACTCCGCTCCGCTCCACTCCACTCCGCTCCGCTCCACTCCACTCCGCTCCGCTCCACTCCACTCCGCTCCGCTCCACTCCACTCCGCTCCACTCCACTCCACTCCGCTCCACTCCACTCCACTCCACTCCACTCCACTGCACTGCACTCCACTCCACTGCACTCCACTCCACTCCACTACCTACCTATTATAGCTGTAAAAATGAAGTTGACAAACTTACATTTGCAGTTGTTCTCCGATACATTTTGTTTAGGAAAATGTTATCCCAGTACGTTTTATAAGTTGGTCAACTATTACTCGTAAACTTGTAAAGCCCACTTAGTCATGATAATTTTCTTTTAAACTTCGTTATATATACTACTATTGTAAATTTTTTCACACCCCCAAACATAACCGTTTAGCTGGTAGAGGGGGGGGGACACTTGAGTAGGGCAAAAATTAGCACTTTAAAGCTTAATATTTCACAAACGAATCTTTTTATCAAAAAATTGTTGATGGAAACTACCAATATTTTTAAAGGCCTATTTAATGATACCCCACACTAAGGGGTACGCGAGAAAAAAAAAACATCCCCACTTTACGTGTACAGGAGGTACCCTAAAAAAAAATATTTTACGAGATTTTATTTTACCACTTTTTTGACGCAACAAATCCGTATATTTACACCAAATTACAGCTTTCTAGTGCTGGGCGTCTCTGAGCTAAGCTGCGGACAGACGGACGGACGGACGGACGGACATGGCGAAACTATAAGGGTTCCTTGTTGACTACGGAACCCTAAAAAAGAAGAAACTGATTGGGTGAATGCCTAATCAATCAATACATAGCTGAAACTGCTAGGTCTAGAATAATGTGCAAAAACGTTTCTTAAATGAAGTAAATGTGCACTAAGAACGAGATTTTAGGAAATTCTCCCCCTAAGGAGGTGAAATGAGTGAAATGAATAGGGTTGTATATAAGTTTAAATGTCATCCGATTTACATGAAACTTCGAATGTAGACTTATCAACCAAATTGAAAAAAAAAACACAACATTTTTGCCAAATCCAGCCTCGTAACGGATACTTAATTGAAAATTATAGGGAAAATACGAAATCGTTGCGGGCGGAGTATTAGATTTTCTTATGAGATTAGCTACACCTCTCCTTACATCTTCCAAGGAATACAGGCATCACTTAATGTGTATGGAAGGTAACTTTTCGATCTACATAAGATTTATTTCTATATTCACTTGCTAGCATTGTGTACCCAGGCTTGAGAGTTTGTCGTGGCACACGCTTTGCATTCTAAAGCTTCAAGGTTTTTAAGTAAGGACTCAGTTTGCCTCGACTCTTTTGTTAAATTACTCTGATTGAAACGTTTTGCTAGATGATCTTCGAAATTGGGAAATGGGTAATTCGAAAAGGGTAACATCAGTCACAGTATCATTTACTCCTTTTTCTTTCATATCATTCCTTGGACAATCCATCCATCTTTTCTTTGCCCTTCCTCTTCCTCCAGTTGATCTCACGTGTTAACTCGAAAACGGCATGGAAGGATTATTATAATGAAAACTGTTTGATAACTCTTACCAAATCGGAACACGTTAATCTGATTTTAAGGGCTACACGAGAATTCAATGAGACGTTTTTCTTCTTGAATCAAACTAAAAAATCTGGGATCCCCACAACTTCGATCCGGAGACTGGTCACCAAGAGCGTCTCATACGCCCCCTCTTTAGTCTCTGTGACGAACCAGTACGCCCAATGGCTGGAATCTATTAGAATCATTTACCTGCATTATATTACGTATCATCCATTTATCCTCATCAGTGTCTTACCTGTAACAAATAACAAACCGATTAATAAGGGTTTTTTTTAACGAAATTGATGGAATCATAGGTTTTGCGGAAAAAAATAATATTGTGCAATCAATCAATATATTGCAACATGAATATAATTAATGTGACTAATATAACGAGTCTATTTCTTACAAGTTATTACTCAAAGTATTCCGAAACTGAATTATTCATTATTGCAATAATTAATCTGACATGACATGTGTCTACTTCGGTTCGGCACATTTGACATGGCAGTATGGGATGTGAATGATGTGATGGCAAAGCGATTCGGACGTAGCTTTCGGCTTCGTTAAGGTTCTGTAATCCTTTCGGCATAAGCCGACCGGCAAATTGGCTTTTGGTATTAACTTTCGCTGCATCATGCTCATCGGCTTAGTAAAGTGCTACTTTGAGCGACTTTTTCCCGATATGTACAGAAATACCTATTCGATCTGTCCTGCAAACTCAAAAGTGAACCCTTTTTTCCGCTCTTAAAATCATGAAATGAATCCTCCCGCTCTGGAATATGTGAAGTATAATGGCCGCATTCATCAATACTGAAGTCGTAAACAAAAAACATTTTTATATTACGGATAACAACAGTTATGATTCTCAAAATTCAATTGTGTACCTTCAAGAAGGAAAAGAAACAAGAAATTCGAAGAGCACTTCACAAAAACGATTATTTAAAAAATAAACAAAATCTTCTCGTAAATTGATGTAAAGAAAGGAAAAAAAATGTAAATTTCATCTCGCAGATGACAGTATAAGTGCAAGGCATATCCTCATATTTTTTTGTTCCTTTGATGGCATTGGAGTAATATAAAAGTCATCAATAAAAATTACAAGTAACATATTTTTGTCAATTATAAAAAATACGAGCCATTATCATTCTCCGGGCATGCCGACAGCGAGTTATGGGTGACTTGCTGTCCGTTCATAGACCATGCCCGGGTTGACGCCGCGTCTTGTTCCACGCATGCCTCAAAGAGCTGTCGGCAATCTGATGGGGCTCCCCTTAGAGAGCCAAAGGGCTATAGAAGGATTACCGTGGATTTTATTCAGTATTAGTCTGACACTCCCTTCCGTCTAGTCCTGGGTGGGAGGACTCGTTTGATGATTTTAGAACGATAAATGAAACATCATTCTTCATCTCTAATCCAAATATATTTGATACCTTTCATACATTGTTATGTCATCATCTGAGAAGCTCGAAGGGTTTAACTTCAAATTGACCGTTAATTAATACAATAACAAAAGTTTTCCTATGCAACCGGGAAACGTTTACGTATATTTAATTTTTATTTAATATTGTTTGTTCTGTCGTGAACTTGTTGGCGGTACCTACTAATAAAGGCATTCTTTTACTTTGTAAGTAATCATTTTACGAGGAATAAATAATGTTGCAAAACTTTCCAGTGATTGTGTCATCCGCAAATAACTAATAAGATGCGTCACCAGTATTGAACATTATATTTGAAAACCAAAGTTCAAAGTGTTCGAAAGGCATTTTTGAATGTGAACTTTTGTTTCAATAACGCAGCCAAAATTCTAGAACCAACGACGCAAACAGAGAATGTCTACATCTAGTCTTGGGGTACGTTAGTAAAGAATGAATAGGTTAATAGGTAAATGAGCTTCAGCGTCGACCACATCAGCGCTTCCTATAAGGCGAGAATCTACAACACTTTTGTGAAACAAGATAGATAATGTATGAATAACCAACCTAGCTGAATACGTGTTAGTTCAATGGGAAAAAAGTTTACAAAACCTCAAGAATTTTTTCCAACTTATTGTGTAGACAGAAACTACTACAAACTGGAGGCCTCTACCTAAAAGTCAAACACTCCATCGAATGAATTCTAGCGAATTTTCTCGTCCATGTTATCTCAAAGACCACTGACAGTTTTGAAGACTTCTCAGTATGTTTATTCCGCAGTATTGGCTTACATAATGAGCAGTCTCAATTCACCGCATAGGAGTATAGTGAAGTGCTAACACTTATCTAGAGCCGATAGCCTGTTAATGAGCCATTACGTCGCCGTCAGACGGCTATCGAGGAATTCTATATAAATTGTCTGCTAAGGTGGCTTGCGCCCCGGTCACGATCCTGTCTGCCATGATAATGCTACAAAGTGCGTAAATACTATTTGCAAAGTAACTTGTACAGTACTGAGGCAAAAAAAAAGAAAAATATGTTACCACGCATACCTTGGAGTACGCCTTTTGATTTGTCGAAGGCTTTCGACTGGGACAATCATGACCCATTTGTAAATAATTCGATATTAATTCTTATTTAGAGTCAAAATATCATGAAGCAGAGTTAATTTAATGCCAACTTAATAAAATTTACCACATGCAACATATGGTTACCTCACAGCAAATCACCACCGAATCAAAACACTTAACGATTCAAAAGATCATACTCAAGCATGGATCAGAAATTGGAACACTACCATATAGAACTAAAATTATTCGTGTCAATGCATTGAGCTGAAGACGGTACATTTGCAAGTAATTAATCAGCCATTCTCGTCGCACGAAGCCCTGGTATGCATGATGTTAAAGCAAATTAAAAATACGCTAAGTGTCTACGTGCACACAGTCAGACAGACATACAAAATGTATGTGATCGCATCTGCATTCATATAAATAAAAACTGTCGGATAGCAACTTATCAAGTGCCTGATTAATGCCGAAACGTGATCGTGGAATATTCAGTAGGCTATCGTATAATTATGGTAAATTGCAAATGCTATTTACCTATGTAGGATTCAGATCAATATTTGTATGCGTCCTTAGTTGAAAGTCACCTTTGTTATGCTTCTGTTCGACCACTAGTTGACCTGATGTTAGGAGATGATACGGTCGACTGAATAGGGAGCGAGCTAATTGTAATCATTTGCCAAACTAAGCTTATTTATTGGTGTAATAAACTAAGTAGGTAGGTGCCCAAGTGGCAGTTAAGTATTTATTCGCAAAATCATATGTTACAGTGATATGCATCTTAATAGCTTGTATGTCCTGGAATAATTTAAAACGTCTTAGACTTAAGAGAAAAGCACATGAATGACCATAACCACTTGAACTACACAATTATTACATGTAAAAATATTCAAATAAGTTTCGTACTACAAAAGATTTAAAATTTTAAATCGATAGTAACCACTATTCATTGATGTTCTCATCTTGTTGATAGGAAATATTTTAAATGTAAGAAAAACAGTTTTCACAAAAACAAGATAACAAAACGTTTTGTATCGAGATGCGTCGTATTGCATAAAACCATTGTTTTATATAATTAATAGCAGCTAATAACATCACGCTATTAGGTATGTAATCTATACATATAATATATACATATAATAAAATGGTAGGAAAGTCAAAACTGTACATTGAATAAATTTTTAAAAGAATACTTGGGGTGTGATCTATAATCGATACCGAAGCCAAAAATATAGTTTTTAGAATTTTTGTCTGTTTATCCGTTTGTCTGTATGTATGTCCGGGATAAATTCAAAAAGTACTGGACGGATTTGAATGATTCTTTTTTTGTTGTATAGGTATTAAGTCTGGCCAACATATAGGCTATAATTTATCTTGAAAACTTGAACACCTGGTGCAGAACTGCAACAGACCAGCTAAACTATAAGAGATACAAAAATGGTGCCAAAGCAAAAATTGTTCCACGTGATGAGCATTTTCTGCTGAGAGAATATATTTGAAGATCTGGAACACCTGATATGGAACTCCATGAGCCCAGCTACACTATAACATTACAGTAATGACGTCTTAGCAAGAGTTGTTCAGCCTGATAAGCACTCTCTGTTGCCGTATAGAAATTGAAGATCTGGAACATCTGATGTGGAACACCAAGAGCCCAGCTACACTATAACATATACAGGAGTGACGTCTTAGCAAGATTTGTTCAGCCTGATAAGCACTATCTGTTGTTGCCGTATAAAAATTGAAGATCTGGAACACCTGATGTGGAAATCAAAGCTATCACTAATTTCACTGTATAATTTTAAAATAACATAAGCTGGGAATACCTCCACGCACGCTGGGAATACTCCTCCGGCGGTAAAAGTTTAGAACTAATTTTTGATGACGATGAATATAAATATGAATAAAAATTTGACTCTACAGACCAAAACTCCCATTTATTTTTTTACCCGGGCTCTTGAAATTGGACATCAGACTTATCAGATCTTCGATTTTGACGATCCCGTGTCGCTGGCATAAGCAACAGGATCCGCGTACGAAGTCGCGGGCAGAAGCTAGTTCAAATCACAAATGGTTAAGCATACTAAGTGGTATGACGGCTACTTATCCTTTTATGCACAATTCTATGATACAATTAATATTACAAGCATGATGGAACCTAGTTTTAATAAGCAATAATTAAAAGAAGCATCTGTTTTAAATAAAGGTCTGTGTAGGTATTATTGTTTGTGTAAAAGATGCTGTGAATTTTAAATCATAAAATGTCCAGATTTAAATACTCTCAAGTCACTCCTACCTATCTTGGCTCTCTCCATAACAGGAAAGATTAGCAGTACAGTTCCCGAACATCTTTTTCTGCTAATGATAAGCCATATACTCGTACATGGCTTTATGTGACTGTATAACAATTTGTATGCCCAATTACGCCTCCGAAGCGTAGTTATTATAGCAATCTAAAGCCTACAACTTCCTACGCGCGTTTATGTCGTTTATTCTCCAAAACGACTGTCACTTATCTAAATAGTTGGAGATGTATGAAACTTTATTATAAAGCCGTAACATTAAGTCCGCCTATGTAAATTTCAACGGACCTATGCACCTCAATAAAAAAGCTCCTTACCTAAAAGTAAGTGAATTCAGGATGTTTTTTTTTATTTGTGATTTTATTTGCAATGTAAGTAAAAATTATTTTTTTGCTTAGAATTAATTATCAAATGCGGAAAGACTCCCGCCCTTGATGGATGTGGCTGTCAGACTCTTACTAACTAAAAATTTACCCTGAACTGAAATTGATATTCCTTTTTTAAAGGGTGTCCATCTATTTCACAAATAATTTCATTGGCAGTAGGAACATGAAGTTTAAATAAATAACTAACTTTCAAGATGGGGGAAAGTGAAAAGTTAACAAGGTGATTACTTGATACCGAGCTGAAACTTTGTCCACACCCTGTATAAATTATTTGAGTCTGCAGGAACCGGTCCGTGTGACATTTCAATGCGATAAGGAATATCTGATTACAGGTGCAATCCCATTGGTGATAAATATGTCTGCAAAAACGTTAGGTCCTGTAGACAAGCTTCAAGCAAATATTTCATTTAATAATTCATATATTTTCAACTTTATACCTTGGGCACAGATTATTGAAAATCTTTTAAAGATTACAGAGTGTTTTTTTGTGTCGAACATTTATAGCTTGCCGTTTGTCTAGGGGTCAGGTTAGTCGCAACTTGTTGTTGCTGCTAAAAAGAAAGTAATAAGTTTGTCAAATCAAAAGCAACATGTTACAGTCACTGTATTAGGTACTACAGTGATTATTCGTCGCATAAATTGTAAGTGTCGTTGGTGGTAAACATTAAAGCCTCCTGCAGACACACGCGATTAATCGCGCGGGGCGACATGTCGCGGTCCATTCACAGTATTTTTAGAGTGGAAATTAGCTTGGCTCGTTGTCGCAGCGCGATTAATCGCGTGTCTGCAGGAGGCTTTAACATCAATTTTGATCACGCGCCAAAAGTTTTGTAGGACTATATGTACATATAGGTAGGTCATTATAATAATTAGCTATCAAATTGTGAAGATGCTGATACGTTTCACATTCAAATCATTATCAAGAAACATGAAACTTGAAAAATTCTGTCACCGAGGTATAAGAATGAAAATACAATATGTACACACGGTTACACATCAAGCTACAAATCCAGATTATCATGGTCTCGCTTTGTATGATCTTACCGCAGATTCAACAGTTAGCTTATACTGGTTTTGCATAGCTTGCTGTGCAGCCGTGTGTACAATCAATTTTAAAATTCTCACAGTATTCTTAAGTACCGTAACAATACCTACCTGCGTCAGTATTTGACTACTAACGACTGTTTGATATATAAAATTAGCTGAACTTAATAACAGTACACTTAAATATGACAGTGACAATACATGAGGACAATGAAATCATAAATAATAGAGCACATAAATGGTTATGTAGTTCCCGCGGTTTCGCTTGTATTTCACTAGTTTATTGCCAGTGACTCGGCCTCGGTATCCTGTGTTAATCTAGGCTATAATAAACTATCTGTGTACAAACATTCAAATCTATTCAGGAGTTTTTGCGTGGAAGAGTAACAAACATGCATCCCTCCTCACAAACTTCGCGACTTTGGAGAAAACGGTGCTCTGCCCAAACGGGGCAGATCTCCACCGTATACTCCAACGTGTCCTCCGGACGATGCCCACAGTAATGAGACCCAGGCGTTTCTTTCCGCCCAATCCGACACAGGAACCTTCCGAAACGTCCGTGTCCCGTCCAGCGCCTCTCCATCCCCTTCTCGGAGGGGTCTTACCGCCTCGATAGCGGAGTGCACGTAGATTAAGCTTCTTTTTTACGTGGTAAAATCAAATGAGTCCTCCCACCCAGGGCAGGGCGGGAGGTACTGTCAGACTTGTACTGACTAAAATCCACGGTGTCCTTCAATAACCCTTTACGTTCCAGGGTCACTGCGAGTTGGTATGTTGTGTAGCTTTCAAAATCCATCTCGCCAAACATTTGCATATCAGACGCAAATGAAGTAACTAAGCCGATACACTATTACATTGGTGTTGCGCAATGTTCAATTAAACCATACATCGTAACAGCACGCAATGTTACCGTTACATCAAAAACATGTCGACCAGATAAGAAGACAACACATAAATAACAGCTCTATAAGAATATACATAATGGTGTATTCACACGGGTCGATTCAAGAATAGGCCTCACGATGATAATAATCGGCCATATAAATAGTAATCAGTGTGCGTTTATGTCCAGATGATGATTATAGGCTTCGTCAAACAGGGAGCGGGGCCCAGCGTGACGGTAGCGTGGCGTGCTTTCTTACTATGAAAATATATTATGTACTGCGTCACACACAACACGCCAACGTCGCGCCAAGCTTGGCAGAGCGTAACACGCCACGACAGCCTTGACGAGGCGTGACATGCCACGTCAGTTTCTGTATTTTATGTAGTTAGCAAATCAACTAAACAGAAAATTGCAAACGCAAACTAGGTAGGTACTTTTGACTTTTGTCGAGTGATAGCAGGCAGCACGCGGCAACCGTGACTACAGTCACGTAAATTCTCAGCATGCGATGTTTGCGATTGAAGTTCTGTTGTTGTGCTCAACATTTTCAAAACCTACTCGCGTGCGTTTGAACTGTGTATATCCCTAATAAGATGGCTCCATACCGGTGTCTTGCATGTCTGAATGTGAGACAGTACCTCCAACTGATTCCGGTCATGGCAGCCAATCTCAGTGGAGATTAGCCACCTGCGCGGAACATATTGACACAAGTATGCGATGGTACGGCAATTCAACACGACTGGAGAAGTTGCAGGATCAACGGCTTAACGTGCTGAAATATCTATCAGTGTCTAGCATTAACATCTTTGTGAAGCGATGCTAAAGAACTACGGTGAAAATCGACCCGTGTAAATACCCCAGAAAGAAACAAGTTGCATCTGCCTGTGAAGTGTGTCTCACCACTATTGTTGTGAAGATTCGGCAATTAATTTCATATTAAATACTCTGTGTATGCGGATGAAGTGCTAATACGCAATTAGCTGTGGTTTGTTGGGGTAATATCACTAATGGACTCTTTGTGGATCGTAAATATGAAATAACCACGCATATTATACATACAAAAACGTTCAGTGTAAAATGACGCAAGTAATTACTGTCAGTTCTCATTGCACGCTAATTAAAAAGGTGTCAAGATGTCAAGTGGAAGAGAAAACACTTTCTTAAGGCGACAATACCCGTGAAAGCTGCAGTAAGATCGCTTTCAACTTATTTTAAACAAATATATTATGTTGCGGCGACTTCGCGAGCAAAATGCACAATATCTCAAGTAAAACAACGGTTGCATTACTTTCTTTGGCAAGGAGTCTCTTTGCATTCACAACCGCACCACAAAGACTTGGGCACAATAAGAAAGTTGAAGCAAATGCAACTTGAAAGAAGATTTCACCTAAAAGTAACAAATGACAAGAAACACATCACAATGGACGTATAATTTACATAGAACGGAATGAAGAAATTAAACTCCCACAATTGAATACAAAGTGAACAATTAGCCTTAGTGATTATCAGTTTCACTGAAGGCATTAAAGGTTAGAATAGAATGAACCTGATAAGACAAAAGGCATAATAGTATGTTATGGACATACATTGGAACAACAATTACCTGACAAAAAGAACGTGTGCAAAAACTAATATTCAAGTGGCAGTGGGAGATGTGACTAATGTTCTTTATAAATATTTACTTGTGGAACTGATTTGGTACTATGAATTTTGCGAAAATACCATTTTTACCTTCGTCTACCCTTGGTCAAAGGGCTAAAGTACTTAACGCTTATTTTTCTGCTTGCCCTTACTTCATGTTACTTTATCTATCATCTTAAAATGTGTATCTCATTCTTAGCTGTCTGTTCTTTGTTTGCTTCTCTTTCTCTCATTCTTCACATCCATTAATCAAATTCGTGTCCATCCACTCTTTGAAGGAAGAAATCCTCCATTCATCAACAAATTCTTTACACACTTCGTCATTTAAGTTTTCCTCATAATAAAAGATAATAAACTAACTTTTTTATGTATGAAATCTTTTAAAAATACAACTTTATCTGAGGTTAAATCAGCTAAGAAACAGCATTTTTTTTTTCAAAAACAGATCTTGACAATGACTCCACTAAGCGAAAGTGTTACCAAGAATCATGGTGAAAAGAATTCCAAAAAATGGATGACAAAGTGTTTTCGTCCATATTCATACACGGCATAATTAAGTACAATGTAAACACTTGATTTAATAGATTCCAGATAAACAATCTTTAATTAAGTTAATAATCTAACTATTGTTCTTCTTTAGTTAATACAATTTGCCGTAACTAACATCGAAAGCTAAGTGATCAATTACAGGTAAAAACATATCGTGAGACAATCACTTACGTACCTACGTAGGTTTGTAAAATTGCTTCAATCAAATACCTAGAACGTAATAGGTTGACAACCGAGACCTATGCCAACAAACGTCACTAGCATACTAGAATATAAGTGACTAAAAAAACGAAGCGAAACGAATTAGACTCGCTCACGAAGGGTTCCGTACCATTTTCTATGAAAACGAATAAAAATCTCGTTTTTCATATTAAATATTTCTTTTACTTTAATTTAATTACTATTTATTTTTGAAGTGAATTTATAAATAAATATTCTGTGAACATTTGAAGCGCCTACCTGTTGCGTTTATCAAAATCGAGCAAAAATTAGCAAAAAAACATCACGTCTGTTCTATGGTGGGGCTACCATCATCTGGAAATACTCTGTGTATGCGGATGAAGTGCTAATACGCAATTAGCTGTGGTTTGTTGGGGTAATATCACTAATGGACTCTTTGTGGATCGTCATCGTCGTGAAACATCACGTCTGTTCTATGGTAGCCCCGCTCATGTTATACGGCCTGGTGACAGACGGACAGACAAACAGACAGGCGGAGAGGGAACTCTTAGTAATGGGAAGGACGCTCTATCATGACTATTCTAGTTTTTGTGACGTAAAGTAAACTGGAACGTTGACGTTAATTTGAAAAAATCAAATACACACATCAAAAGTGTCTAGGGATCAAGCATTTTTATGCGGATTTCTTGAGATTGAGATGTGGCTTTGTAATAAATTTATGATTTTATAAATTTATATGGATCCTTTTTGGTGCATTTCATAATTTGAATCAGGAACTGTGAATCAAATTCGAGTAAAAGATGAAAATCAGCTGTCAATATTTTCCCTATGAAAACATACAACGCATTGAAGACATTATTAGTGCTACTGTTTCCCTACTACTGATTAAAACCAACGTTATTATGGAGCGGCGACGTCATTTAAGCAGGGAAGAAATGCTCAGAGCCGTGGGAATGATAGAAGCTGGTTCCCGGCAACGTACTGTGGCTTTAGCTCTGAATACAAGTCAGAGTGTTATCAGTCGACTTTGGACACGTTACCGAAGCACTGGTACCGTGGCTGAGCGCCATGGAGGACGGTATCGCTGCACCACACGGAGACAAGACCGATACATTCAAATCTTAACTCGAAGAGCTCCAACAATAACCGCCATGATGTTAGCCGTGAGGCTTCATCACTCTTCAGGGAACTTAATTAGCGACCAAACAGTCAGAAACCGCTTGCATGAAGTGAACCTTCATTCCCGAAGACCGCTACGGGTACCACCTATAGCAATGCACAATCGTAGGATTCGATATCAATGGGCTCTTGAACACAGAAATTGGGCAGAAGAACAATGGCGTTTCGTGTGCTTTTCTGATGAGTCTCGTTTCGGTATGAGACCGGATACAAGACGTATACGACACTGGAGAACCCCTGGACGCCAACAGCGATTAAAATCCTGCCAGGAAGTCCATCCTTATAGTGGTGGAACCATCATGGTATGGGCGGGTATTTGGATCGGCGGAAGAACTGAGTTGATTTGGATCAGAGGCAACCTCAACCCTCAAATTTATGCTGAGACGATTGTATCAGACGTCATCGTTCCTCTACAAGTGCAAATCGGTCCCTTATTTCAGTTAATGCATGATAATGCACGACCGCACACCGCAAGAGTTGTAAGACAGACTCTCGCCGCAGCTAACATTAATGTCCTGCCCTGGCCTGCTCAGTCGCCAGACTTGAATCCGATTGAGCATGCATGGGATATGCTACAGAGAAGAGCTCTGCCAAATATGGAGGGTATTCAGTCGCAAGAAGACCTTTTTTTGTTGTTGCAACGAACATGGGCGGCCATTCCACAGCGTGATTTGGATGAACTCATTTTGAGTATGCCAAACCGATGTTCTTGTGTTGTTAGTGTTCGCGGTAGAAACACGGATTATTAATTGTTTAAGTTACCCAATAAAATTTTAAAGAAAACTGTTATTTCAGTCTTTTTTTCGAACTTTTGTGTTAGTGGTTCAAATGTCAAAAATCCCTTTATTAGGAAAATGGCAAATTTCTTTATTAATGCAAAGGTGACTTGGTTTATCGTTACTGTGACAAACGAAAACACTTTATTTGATGAATCCTTAAAGAAAATTTTAATTAATATCAATCAGGAGAAAAGTTATTGCAAAAATATATGTTGATCCCTAGACACTTTTGATGTGTGTAGTTCCTCGTTCATGCACCAGGTGCGCTCTTTAATTTTTCCATACAATAAACTTCAAGTACCCTGTACCTAAATAAAATACACAAATTTTGATGAAAGGTCCCGTTTGCCCCTAAAGATACGGAACCCTAACAAGTGTCACTTCTATACCGCTTAAGAGTATCGTGCGAACATTTTCCTCCTTCTAGATGTTTCTACGTCGACACCGCTATTGTACGCGGCATTTAGTCCCAATCATGTTGAATTCTTGATTTTCCACTGCAAAGGGCATGTTACTTACATAAACGCATCTGCGATTATCATTTGTCTGACGAACAAGAAGTCAATTTACATTTTTTATAAAGACGACTAGATGTTTTTAATGATGAAAATTGCTGATATACCTGTAATAATGGAATTCTTAAGTAGGAATTTACAATGTAATTGTGACTGATTGTAAATTCATGAATTTGTAATTATGATTATTTAAACCGCAACAACTATTCTCTGCAATATATTTAAAACGGCATATTTACCATGTTTGAATGACCCAAGATAGAAAACTCATCCATCACACATGCTACGATATGTCGTTACGCAACTGTCAAAAATCAAACCAGCATAAGATGTTAAGTCGATGACTTTCTTGAAGCTCATTACAAAATATGACTCGGTATTTGCGATCTAGTTCATTCGATAATTATACGTAGTGGATGATAGCAATTATTACGAATTGTATTGAAAAACTTTTTAATTTGCAGCCTATAGTTATTTTTAATACTCGTTACATCATTGTTTCCTTTATTTAGTTGGTTGTTTGCACTTTCGGATTGTACCTTTTCTGCAGGATGTAGGTATATTTTGGAATGTCTGTAGCTGTACCATGAAGAGTCGATGTCCACTTTTTTCACTTTACAAATCTTATTATTTTTTTAATTTTTTTTTTCCTAGCCTGCTCTGTCCCACTCCTGGGCAAAGGCCTCCCTCCACTCTTTCCATCTTTCACGACACTTTGCTTCCTCCTTCTTATTACTAATTTATTTTGTCTGTTTGTAACACCGCACGTACGATAATGGAAATAATCCCAGTGTGGGGCAACGATTTTTAAAAATCAAGAAGAAATGAGTACATTTATGAGGTTGAACATTGGATCAAATGTTGCATACAGATAGTTTATAACCTGAGTGAGCCCTTATCACGAGTTTTCACTATTTTACTTTTACAGCGTCTTTCCAGTATTTACAGCGTTTCTTGTATGGAAAAATGGAACAGCGCCTCTGGTGTACGAAGAAGGAACTATTTTTTTCCTTGAAATTAAATGTCAAAATTCCAGTTTAGTTTACGTCACAATAAGTGAAAACTCATGATAAGGCCTCTGTACTAAAACAAAGGATACTTTCTATCCTGGCATGACGTTCCCGACATATTTATTACTGAACACCACGAGGACAAAGCTGCGGACATAAGCTAGTGAGGTTATAAATGCGGTTTTTCATAGCGATTTATCTCTTTTTTTTTTCTTCCGTATTGAAAACATGTGTTTGATATTTTGTTATGGCAGCATACAAATCAATTTAAAAATAAATATATACGGGGTCAGGTTAAAGAATCATATTAATTTTTCTACGTAGATTTCGGATATTAAAGACTTTTGTTAGTATTCGTAGATTAATGCGTCTCCCTAGTATTGGAATGCCGTCTCATATTTCATGTAACAATGTCCAAAATTACTTATTACCAAATCGGGAAATATGTGGCAATTAATTCGACTCAAATCCATTCGGTTTCAAAATAAATGACTTACATGGCAAACTTCATTATTCCGGTTTTCTGTATTAAGACGCGGATTCGTTACAAATTAGAATTGTTTGTTGTTCTTTGTATCTTTAAGTAAAGAACTGTGTCCTTTTGCTTGATATTTTTGAAAACATATTATGGCACCAATTACCAAAACTTGCTAACAAAATAAATGAGACCAAACGACAAGTATACTGCATCGAACAAACAAAAAAAAACACAGAAATCGGATAGGAAACCTCGGAGTAAACGGTGTACAAGTGTACCTAGAAACATTAGAACCTCCTTCTATTGGAAGTCGGTAAAAAATAGAAATCTCCGAATGCAGGGTACGTTAGACTGCTTCTTCCCAGAATTGGGTCGGGTTAGGTTGAGAAAAAAAATTGGCTTATATGTGTATTGAATTGTCCGCCAACCTGTATAAAATCAATCCCGTATCAAAATAATTGCATTTTACAAAAACTTTACCAATCCTGCATCTAGAGTACAATATTATTCGTAAAAGATTCCCCGATTTGTCATAAAATGTATTATTTTCCGCGTAGATTACGGAAATATGAGATAACATAAATGCTAGTTATTTGCGTAGCTTAGAATCAGGATGTAACAATGGCAAGATGCGGATGTGCGGATGCTGCGTAAAACAGGAAGAAGGATGGATTATCTGTTAGAATCGCACTCGTAATGGATACGTTGATAACTGTTACATGTTACTGTACGGTTATAATCGCTACTAAGCAATTGCGTCTGTGTCTACGAGTATTTAGAAGAGCTATGTCAAAGAGCAGATTTTTTTGGTATCAAATATTGGAAAACTAAAACATTCAATGAAATCACATCACACTAGAAAATAAATCATCACTCGAGACAGTGAAGTAGGGTCGTGTGCAATTGTGCATTGCTGTGCGCATTTCGGTTATCCAAAACTGCCAATTGCATCGGAGTTTGATGCAGTTTCCATCACTATTTAGATTTATTCCAGAAGAAATAATTGGGAGAATTTACTCCACAAGGTTCAATTAAGCATTTAATAAATACAAATTGTAATTTTATAAATCTAGATTAGATGTTTTTCAAGCCGCAAAAAAGCAAAAGGGAGATTTCGTTGAAAAAAAACTTTCTGCCATCAGTTTACTTTCTTTTACTAACCGTATACTTATATTTTTTTATAGTTATTAAAAACAATACAATAACATAATGACAAAAGTGGAGTATTGTTAATATTCACGACCACAAAATCACGTGTTAATGTGGTTTTCCTCAATATTGAATGAACATGAAAGAATTCTGTGTCCTATATTTATGTGAAAACATCATTATCTTGGTGGTTTTATTCGAATCACGTGTTTGAATAAAAGAACTGCCAAAATCCTACCTACTTCTCGAAATCTCTGAATTTTTTTTTACACTATGACAAAACTGGACTGTGTAGAAAATATAAAGAAAGGAGGATATATTAGGTATGTGAAACAGGTGCCTGTTGCTTAAAAATAAATTGCGAGTCGTCTGCCCTGATCTTGCCCTTAAAATAGATACGAGTGGTCTGTCCTGCATATTAGTTAAGAATAAATTAGGCTTTAATATTCCCACTGCTCGGACAAAAGCCTCCCTTATCTGTGAGGAGTGAGATGCAATCCACCACGCAAGATCAGTGCGAATTGGTAGATGAGACATGCCAGACCGTGCCAGTTTTTGGGAGCAACGGTATTGAGGAGCCAATACCGTGATACGTTATTACAAACATTAGTGATGATACCACTGGGCTAATGCTGGGATAATACTGCTCCATAAATTATCATGTGATAAATATTGAAAAATGGAAAGGAATATCAAAGTATTGTTAGAGAAATATTATGACAGAGGTAAGCAGGTGATGGAAAATTGACCTACGAATAGAAATCTTACGCGTTTCAAAGTTATGATGACTGATTTATTGTGCGTCTTATTATTAGGACTTGTGACCGTGAACTTTTCGCAAATTTTCCAGGTGTGTGAATATTTATCATTGGGTAATGCGATGCATCACGCTCGACCTTGCAAGGTCGACGGCGCGTGCGCAGCGGACCGATGCATTCATTACAAATTGGACAAGATTACGCTTCGTTGCATTTGAAGACGCTGCTTGTGTACACAGTAATAAAACTAAAAAAATATGTTCTGCATTGTCTTTATTGCCGCTCTCAAGTTTACTTATACTCCAGTTACTTGTACCATTTACATAATATTATAGGTGATTCTAACAAGGCAGAAAATCTTTAAGTCTTCAGATCTTTTATTAAATTACTAGCTGTTGACTTCGTTCGCGTGGATGTCGGAACTTAACAATCTATATTTTTAGTGCGAAGCGGTGTTGGAGGATACCTACCGAAGTACCGATACAATCTTTTATATAAGCTATAGTCCCCGCCAAATAAGTCTGGAATAAAGGTCATTGATCCTAATAATGCATGGTTCGAATTTCATACCACCATCGTTCAAACAAAATAAAATATTAGGTCAAGATTGCCTCTTACCACGATGCATTGCTTTTGGTCGTTCTACATTTTTTCGGATGGTTTTGAAATATTGCAAATTATGGGGGTCAACGTATTTTATTTTTATTTTATCTGGCGGAAACTATAGTGCTTCCTTAATATTAACAATATTGTGAACAAATGAACACAGCTGTGAACCATCATTCTGGAGCGTACATAAATATCCTGTCCCATCCTGTCCCGTCCTGTTCCGTCCTATCCCGTCCTGTCCCGTCCTGAACCGTGTCCTGTCCCATCCTGTCCCGTCCCGTCCCGTCCCGTCCTGTCCTGTCCCGTCATGTCCCGTCCTGTCCCGTACTGTCCCGTCCTGTCCCGTCTTGTCCCGTCCTGTCCCGTCCTGACTATCCTATGATTCCATAAAATCGCTATAATTAAATTACATTTTTATAAGATGTAAACTGGTTACGATGAAAAAAAAAACAATGTTACTTCAATTTAAACACCTCTATTCTATTCCAGGTTTTCTTTTAACGCCATCTACCGTTTTATCGTTGAAGTACATATGTTTAGATGAATTATTTGAATATGTAGTTTTGCTATTCTAAGCTAGATCGCGCTACTGAACTGCACGTCTTGGTGTGAACTGACCGTAATTTTACTTCTGAAACACTTTAAATTCAAATAACTTTTGATAGACTGATCCGATTGCAATGAAACAAAAACTAAATGTTACCTAAAGTTACAGTCAATCCTAGTGTACTAAAGTTATCTACATTGCTTCCGTACATTTTACGCGATGCCCGAACAAACAAACAGACAAAAATTGTAAAAATGCTGGAAATGGGTTCTATTGGTTGTGCTTTAACACCCTGGCTATATTTTTTGTTTTTCTTTTTGATGTACAAAAATTACTTTTCTACAGTTTTATTATATGTATAGATTATAATAGCAATTATTATGTAACAACCCCCATAGCAATATTATCTTGTAGGTACCTATCTTTTTAAAAAAAATGACCCACACCAGGGATTTCTCCAACCCTCATAGGTACTAAGTACTAGTAGATCATGTGGGATTCGAACATACAGACTTAGCCCATGCAAGATTAACAAACGATAACTGTATTTACAACAACTAAATATCGAAACCACAACCATTCCAACTATGTGCAGACCTTCATATTTGCAAACAAATGGGCCCGCACACGACACAGTCGTGAACATACATTCGCCAGAGAAACATAATTTATCATAAAGAACAAAGCCGAAATCGTGTTCTTATGTGCGAGGTGCTAGGCGGCGCGCCCCGCCCTATATCAATACATGTACAGATCAAAATAATTGAAGTTTCTTATGAACAAAGAAAGGGCAACCAAATAAATAAAAATATTATTAACGCGAGCATGAGTAGTGGTGAGAGCAATGGTAACCCAATGGCTTACGATTTGTAGGCCGTGAGTTCGACCCCAGCCAGGCACTTCGTGTAATTCATTTCATCATCACTGCTCTGAGAAAGAAAAACCAGAGAACCGCGTGATGGATTATAGCCCACTCCCTCACACAGAGAGGAAGCCTGTGACCCAGCAGTGGGAACATCATAGGCTCATTATGATGAACGCGAGTTTTTTTGGTACCCTCAATCGCTGAATGGATTATGAAGGTATCGACCCTGGAGACAGTTACAGGCGCTTATTCATCCAATTGATTCAAGGCCCCTCCAGACCTCAAGAGCCGCCCTCAGTCCCAGCTGACACTTGTAGATCTTTGGAAGTCGTTACGGGTACTCAGAACCCCAGAGTGTCTAACAAGTTTTTACTAAGTTCTAGAAAAACAGTTATTTACACGTTACAGTACAGTTATAGTAATACCCAGAAATTGGTAGACAATCTTATAACATACAGGTAGGCAGTCGCTCCATAAAAATACTTGTATTCAGAATTGCATTTGACTAGACGGCGACCCCAGCTAACATATTTGGGAAAAGTTTACACAATATAATATTATTATGATGAGTTGACAACCAGACGAAAAAGAACATAAAACCCAAAATTATCAATAATAAAATAACAAGCAGTCGAACAACACACCATAAAAGAATCGCAAATATGCACGCCAGTGGCGGCGCAGGCGCACACTAGACAAAGGCCACGCTTTCATAACCTTGTACACTTCTACCTACCCACCTACCACGACCCGGCTATGATTTATCTCTTCCATTTAGAAAAAAAAAAAAACTAAAAGGGAATTAAAAATAGAATAATGCTATGAGATTTCCATTCCATGTTTCAAAAAAAGGAGGAGGTTCTCAATTCGTCGGAATCTTTTTTTTTTTTTTTATGTATGTTCCCCGATTTCTCGAAGACGCCTGGACCGATTTGGATTTTTTTTCTTTTGTTTGAAAGGGTATACTTTCCAATTGGTCCCATGATCATCAGGTCAGGATCTGATGATGGAATCCCAGGGAAATCGAGGGCAACCTTCAAATTTTATAGGCACATAGTACCATTTTCATATATTTTCTAAAGCTGTTCAAGTATTTGCATCTGATAATCATCATCTCAGGTGGATGAGCTGATGATGGAAGGTACAACTCCTCAACGGCTTGGAGTAGGCATCGACTGATTTAGTTTGTGTTCGCATATCTCTGGAACTACAAGTCCGATTTAAGTAATTCTTTTTTTGTTGTACTAAGTATTGTTTAACTTACGGAATACTGCAAGTTTCATCAAAATCGGTTCAGTAGTTTTTGAGATAGGGAATTTTATTAGCTTATTGTGCACTTGAGAGAGAATGATTTATTTGACAAGAATTTGAGTTGAATATTTAAACTAAAAAGAGTAAAATAAAAAACTTTTTCAAAAAAAATGTAACCGCCTTCAAAAACAACCACAAAAAAAGGGTAAAATAACCAACAAAATAACTTTTCTTTCAGAAGTCGGTGGCAAAAAAAAAACAATGAAATGAAAAAAAACAAAGGCACCGACTTCTGAAAGAAAAGTTATTTTGTTGGTTATTTTACCCTTTTTTGTGGTTGTTTTTAATTTCCCAAAAGTTACCACAGTAATTATGACCTCAGCTAGTATTCGTTTGAAATTCCAATAATTCGAGACGGAAAGTGGTTAAATTCAGCATTGAAGTATACAAGTTACACATAATTCAGCAATACAATAACAAATTACCATGACAGTCTACAATCATGTATTCCTAACACATGACAAGAAGAATATAAATTCAACGATGTTACCGGTACCTGGAAACAAATATATGACAGCTGTGTCATCTTTAATACAAATTCATTGAAAACAAATATTACTGTTACAATTAACAATGTATTTAAATTACACAACGGATATCTTGGAATTAGCGTGTGGTATAAAGTTATAATTAGTTCATAGTTTATTGATAAAAGTTAAATGGAATTTGTGTGAGTAACACATGATAACACAAAATTATTTTATAAAGCAATTGAGATGAATTGAGAAATGGATTGTTTAGGCGTAAGAAAACGAACTGTTGTAGGATAGCACATTAAAAGTATATATTTAAATAAAATGATCCTTCAATAAGTGTTTGATCTACGATCCATCCTCGTAGAGAATGAAATGCTGTACTCGCTGTAACAAAATAAATCAACCTCAAAGGAAATTAATAACACTACCAAAAGTACATGTGACGTTGATACAGAACTACTGAATTAATGGACCCATGCAAGTAATCCATCAAATTCACAGCGTACAACAACTAAAAATAAATAGACTTTCGAACCTTGAGCTTACTTAAATTGAGTAATCCAATACAAAATGGCACCGATCAGATTATCTTAAAAGGTCCATTTATAGTCAACGCACATGCTGTACGAAATAATTACGCGAATCAACGAAATACCGTAACATTGCGACCCGCGCATGTCACGATTTTTAAGCCTTTGTTTTGTGGGTCAACGACAACTTGACAAGCGAGGCTTCAAGTTGGAGAAATATTGCATCGTCACGTATGCATTTGTGGCCTATTTCACATGACTTTTTTACATCATTCCGTTCCATCCTTATAAGGTTCGCAGTGACCTTAGGTGGAAGTGGCGAGTTGAGATATTACCCACCTCAACTGTCATAGCTATTCACAATCTCCATTTGGTAATAACATTCTTTGCATTCATACAAATTTATTTATTTATTTATTTATTTATTTAAACTTTATGCACAAGTTAATAAAACGTGTACAGCGGCGGACTTAATGCCTTGGGCATTATCTTCCAGTCTACCTTAGGGTGATGCAGAGACAAAGACAAAGTAGGTGCAACATACTAATAGACAATAAGAAAATGAATATAAATATAAATTACTACATATATATACAATACATACATGCTTACGATACATATAATACATACATACAATACATACATACACAGTATAGAGAAATAAAGTAGAACTAACAAACAATTAACTTTGAGATGAATCTGCCAGCTTCTTAGTAACATGCTCACGAGCTTTCAACTTAAAAGTGAACTGACTGGATAACGTCCTTATATTCCGAGGAAGCGCATTCCATAGGAAAACTGCCTGGATTGGGAAAGAAGATTTAAGAAAGCCAGAACGGTGAGAGGGACATCGTAGAAGACGATTACTACAAGACCGAAGATTTTTGCTATGCGCAGAACACAAATATTGGAAGTGAGTAGTCAGGTAGGACGGAGAAGTGGGTTTGTGAAGAAGAGAAAACAAGGTGGTTAAGGCCCTTAATGCTCTGCACTGGCGAATGGGCAACCACTTTAAAAGTGACCGGTGTTCGGAAACGTGATCATATTTTCGGAGATTAAAGACGAATCGAATGCAAATCACGTATCAGGTTTTACCGATTCGTTCATCATTGATTTGAATTTTTAAAATATTGTCGGTGTGAATATTAACGTCATTGTACTCTTTTTGGCATCCGTCATTTATTACTTTTATCTTTGCAATGGCGTCATAGGTGCATATTATGCATTTAAACGACGTTCAAAATATTGTTTGATGCATTATGAAGCTGTCCATATCCGACGACAAAGGCATTCATAACCGCAAGACTACGTAAGTCAGTGCTATCACTGGCATTAATCAAAAGCACACAACAACGCCTACGATGTTACTTCGTCAGAGTATCGTTTAACTTAAACTTGCGTAGGGTTTCCACCTCTTACATCTCATTGTTGAACCTCGTTATCTTTATCTTCTTGTTGAGATGTAATGGATTGAGCAGTCGAACCTCTCGCGTAGATATCTATGATCCACAGGTAAGACTTAAACATTGACAAATCAGGACTGATGATGCAACATTTGTTATGCATTTAGTATGTAATGAAGATTGTCAATATTCAAATACATACCTATCAAAATTCGTCGCATTGTGCTAAATTCTTAAATTTCACGATACAAATTCTTCTTCCATTGTTACATTCATCATATTTCAACGAGCATGCATCCCTATCTATATTCACCTCCATGATTCAATTAGTCCATCACGTGTGGTCCAGCCAATCTGTTCGCTTGTCTCCGTGGACAGCCGCCACTTGTCATGTCTTACAGTAAATTGCGCCAGCGGTAAATACAAGAACATTTACTTTTCCCCGGCAACTATGTCAGGTTGACTGTATACATTGGAGATTAATGTTCGAAGTTGTCAAGTTTAAAAATGGTTTAATGCTTTTACCTCACTGACACATTGTAATTACCTTTTTTATTTTATAAATTTGTTTACTTTTATTGATTTGATATTTTGCACTAGAATTTATCTAAACAGATACTTCTTCAAGTATCAAATAATGACAAAACAGGTGATGTTATCCTTCAATGAAATCATTAACGAGATAAATCTGTAAATAGCATCTATCGCGGCGCAGTAATAGAAATGTGCCAACTTTAAATGGGCATGGACAGCATGAAACTAGAACACTCGGAAACGAACACGTTTGGCAAATACAAGAAAACCGTATAAACATGTTAACATAGAAGTACGTACAATTTGTTTACAGTAAAACATGCGACCTAGTTGCAACGCAATAATATAAGTATGACGAGAAAGACATTTTGGAAAGTAAGAACGATGGTTACAATAGTACGTAAAATACTCATAATATGAGAAATCCAAAAGTCAAATCTATACAATGGTCTAATAAAATAAGAAGAATGTTCACGTTAACAATGAGTATCACTTTAGTAAACACAGACATAGTAGCACGACATCCTGTTTACGAACATGCTGATTTGCTCTCCAAATAAAATAAGAAGCAAAATTTTACATAACAAGTGTAATAATAATACATAACATAGTAAAAAACAGAGATCAAGATCGTTAGCCGGTTTCTGAGCGGTCAGATGATGCTATCTGTTTCAAAATCATAGTACACAAGCCATGTTTAGAGAAGGCTGACCGGCGCGGGCGCATCCGTCGAAACGGTCAAGTTCACGGAGACCGTGCAATACAAACGCTTGCGCATCGCACTCGACCACATCATCGTTTCAAACGAATAAAAGATATCAATTTCTTGAATCTGTTGTTACTAAGATCAAACGTATGTCGTTTGAGATGAAAGTTGATGCTAATAAGCAAGAGGAAACGTCGCCGGAAACGAAACAAGAAAATATAGCATTTCAAAAGATTGCTAAGCTATAGGCGTCAGATACTAGCGTTGCATTTGACTACCAACAATTAACTTTTGCGAAACATGAAAGCGGCACTTGCTTATTTAAATCAAATCATAGGGCTTCCTGAATTACAGCTGCTGAGCTTTCGATTAATGATTGTAGTTCATCAATAACACTCACGTCGAAAGTCTAGAAAGAATCATCAAGTTTAGATCTATGCTTCCGTTAAAATAAACTAAGGGTCAGAATTAAAATACCAGCTGTAGCACGCCATTTTTGCTAGCAGCATCTAATTAAAATATAGTTGATACTGCCAAAATAAAAGCAATCGATAGAGAAATTAAAGAGACCCCGGCAGAGTACAGTCATCAAGGCGTTCCGAAGCATCAAAAGAAACAATATTTACGGCCAATTTGCGAAGGCTATAATTTCGTGTACACGTTCGAATATTAGAAACTTTTTGAAGGTTAGCTGATTGCAGGGTCAAGTTCGAGAGGCCGGGGCATCCGTACCACATTCGCGGCACGCTTCGTTGGCCCCAGCATCCATTGACCCGGTGGCGTGGCCGACATTTCTAGGTCCGGAGGCGATTGGATATAAAAGTTGAAGTAATGTGTCATGTTAGATTTTAGGAGGTTTGAAAGTTTTATCTGTATTATTGATTTTCTATTCTAAATTTAATAGAAACTGAGTTTTACATTTTTTGATCGAATATTTAGAATATTGTACTTTTTATTAGTTTATCATCATCATTGTGAGAAGATTGGCCAACTGTGGGTCTAAAATGGCCACTTTGTGAATGAATAACAGAAGAATAGCCAACGTTGCGAAGTGAATCATTAGGAATGTTGCTGTTTTAAACGCTCTGACTCTGCCTTACCGGAGAGAAGATCAAGTTATGAATGTGCGGTTCTAATAGTAGTTTATGAAACTGGTACATAATGAGGGGTATTATACACGAGTGTGAGTTTAAAAAACGAGCGAAGCGAGTTTTTTAAAAGTATCACACGAGTGTATAATACCTAGTTATGTCCAGTTTCATACACTACTTTATCTACTTTCATTGAACACGAATTTATCACATAAAAGATAAAGATTGACACAGTATAATGGCGCCATAATTCCCGATATCACCGCGCATGGGCCACAGCGCGCGCAGCCACAGATAAAAAATCAAAAGGATGTATCTATGATCTGTAATCTGTATCGTAATGAAAAAAAAAATTATTATAACATTATTTTGTTAGAGAAATAGTGTCATAATTTAATTTTTTAATTTCATTTCGATATACTGTGTGTAAAGTACGTCATTATAAACTCGTTTTGAGTTTTGTATTTTGAATTTAACGATATGAGAGTAGATAAAATTATTAATCCAACTTATAATTTCGCACCATTTTATAAATCTTAGTAGTTATACAGTACTTTTCGCCAAGACTTATCCGATCATTAAACTTCTTTATCCCGATGTCAAAACATGATTTAAATTAACCTATTCTCTCAATATCTATTACTATCTTAAACAACACAAATGATGATTAACCATTGCCTGAATTTTAATCATTAATAACCATGTCAATTTCTTTAAGTTTTCTTTTGTATGAGATCGTATCAGATTTAATGTAATTTCATCCTACATACCTCTGTTCAATCGAAGGTTTTGTTCCGACTATATATGGATGGGGGTCAAGGATTTAAATCTATAGAAATATTATAAAGCTTGTATGTTTGCAAGTTTGCATTATGGAATTATCTTCGGGCTGCAGGAATATCTTAAGAGGTTACAGTGGCCTTCTAATGCAAAGGGAAATAGAAGGTAGGTATGAGAAAAAGACAACACGAGTCTGAAAACCTGGTCCACCTGTCCACTCCAAAAAAAGACGCTAACTTCACAAGTAGCTACTGATGGGGTGCTAAGACAGGAAACCTCCACGTGCGCCCGTGGACTGGAGTTCCCTCTCGGATACGTCCGTGGGGAAAACCAGTTTTTCGGGCCGGTGCACCCTGTGATGCGGGCAAAAACTCTTCCTTAGGCACCGTGTGCCTAAGGGGTCTCTTTGCCCGTATACGAATAGCCTGTCGTGTGGACGCTCCAACGCGTGTCCCTCTAAGTAGCAGAGGGCACAGCGGCGGAACGGGCTTGCGGACGGTGAGTAATGGGTAGCTCGCCGTCCGACCAAGGACCAATTCCGGGTCGGTGGCGCGTCGTGTTTCGCGCGTGCCTTCGGGGAGTTGTCAGCAAACAGACGGGGCCCCTTATGGGGCCAAATGCCTGCCGGGGTCGCGGGTTTTTCTTAACACAGGATACCTTGGCCCCGGAACGTAAAGGGCATCCGAAGGAACACGGGTGGATTTTACTCAGTAACAGTCTGACAGTCCCTTCCGCCCCACCCAGGGCGGGAGGACTCATTTGAAGATTTTATCACCTAAAAAAAAAGTAGCTATTGATCTGATTCCGAAAATTATTTCACTAATGGCGATAGCTACACTATACATACTCGTACATATCCCAGAGTATCGTATGCTGAATACAAGACTATATAAAGAGAAAATTTTCGACCAGAACACGATTGCATTTCCATTAGGTACTTGAAGATACAATCATTTTTACTCAAAGGGATTAACTATTCATAAGTTGCAAGTAATTAGATAATACATAGTAATTGGTTTTTAAATAGGGCTTATCCTTATCTTCTAGATATACTTATATTACAAAGCTGAAGAGTTTGTTTGGTAGACCGCGCTAATTTCAGGAACTACTGTTTCAAATTGAAAAAATATTTTTGTGTTGAATAGGCCATTTATCGAGGAACTCTGTAAGGTCTATAACAACACGCTAAGACCAAAAGGAGCCAAGCCGGGGGTTAAAAGCTAATGGATTATATAACAGTGATGTAAAGCTTCTCATACTAGTCATAGATAGAAATGAGATTAGCACACTTGGTGATGATAAAATCAAGATGGCCGCTTTTATGGTGTCCTATAAACGTGGTCACGGTCTGATTCTTATTTCCTTGCTAATAATGTACTGGGCAGTTCACGGCACGCCATGCGATGACACAGTTACACATTGCATAGTGGACATAATAGGTTAGAAACGGGTCATGCATGGACATAAGTTTCTATACGAAGAGCTATCTAATGCAGTCGCATTATACCATAAGAAATTAGTGAAGGACACGTATAATACGTATAGTAACGGTCAATATGCTCAAAACTCTTAACTTTGCCACCTAAAGGGCACAGATTTTGATCGGTTTGAGTAAATTCTAAACTAGTCATGGAGAAAAATGGTGAACTCATGGTTTCTGGGTTCTGAAATTTACTGCATAAATTAATTATGGTGGGTCTTGTTTTACAATGAGCGTTCTAACACGTTTAGCCATTATTATTATTTGGGTACAAAATCAACCGCTGCTGGATTTAGGCTTCCTATTTTTCTGCAATGCTTCTCGATCCCCTTTTTTCAAACTAAGTTTCAACAAATACTACCTACCTAAAACCAAATTGTTAATACACGCAATATAATTCCATTCATAAATATAAATTTTGTCATAACTATGCTCATGCATAACATATTCCAAACAATAAATTGACAGACAACATAATACCATATGTCTTCTCGTGACCATGACATATTTACCCATGTTTTACTATACCGTAACAAAAGGACCGAGGACCTATGCGATCTAGCGTGTGCTATTGTTCAGAACAAATCAATACACAGTGACAATGGCCTCATGTGTCAAACTAGATATTAAATCATTTATGTACCAGAATAGATCTATAGATCACTATCGAGTGAATGATTTGTATATTTTTAATTTAATCATGGTTCATTGGCTTTGTTGTGAGTGTCAATCATCATCTGCCTGCACGCAGAGAAATGTATACGAGAACTTCTGGTTGCAACCGTGACAGCAAGACTCACTAGTTGACTTTACAACATTTCTAGTAATAAATACTAAGTCCTTGTTATCTCTACTACTTAGTATTTATTACTAGACATGTTGTAAAGTCAACTAGTGAGTCTTGCTGTCACGGTTGTAACCAGAAATTCTCGTATAGGTAGCCAGACATTTCTTTGCGTGTGGCCTTTTCTCAGGTATGTTTGGGTCTAGCTATCAGCAGATTGCTGACAGCTATACCCCAAACGACGAGGCGGAGCCAAAGTCTGCTGGGGTCGCGGGACTGTCTTATCAGAACGCGGATCTCTTGAAGGATCACCCTGGATCTTAGTCAGTACAAGTCTGACAGTCCCTCCCATCCCGCCCTGGATGGGAGGACTCATTTGATGATTTGACCACATAAAAAAGGGAAAAGCAACTTGTCAAAATATTGGTAGGTGCTCAGTCGGGAATACAATAAATAGTTGCTCTGAAAATAGTTGCTCTGAAAATAGTTGCTCAAACGGGAATACCTCGTTATTATTTAGCCACGATCTCCTTATCTACAGTAACCGTTCAAATCCGTGATACATTTCCGTACAAATGATTAAATTCTCCGTCTATTACACAATAACCATTGACCTTTGCGGATTACTGTCTAACATGTAACGCTATAATACACACATCAAAAGTGTCTAGGGATCAAGCATTTTTATGCGGATTTCTTGAGATTGAGATG
This sequence comes from Agrotis exclamationis, assembly GCA_950005045.1. NCBI lineage: Eukaryota > Metazoa > Arthropoda > Insecta > Lepidoptera > Noctuidae > Agrotis > Agrotis exclamationis. The sequence continues at coordinate 14,316,114 of OX465429.1, read as the reverse complement.
TGGCTTTGTGATAAATTTATGATTTTATAAATTTATATGGATCCTTTTTGGTGCATTTCATAATTTGAATCAGGAACTGTGAATCAAATTCGAGTAAAAGATGAAAATCAGCTGTCAATATTTTCCCTATAAAAACATACAACGCATTGAAGACATTATTAGTGCTACTGTTTCCCTACTACTGATTAAAACCAACGTTATTATGGAGCGGCGACGTCATTTAAGCAGGGAAGAAATGCTCAGAGCCGTGGGAATGATAGAAGCTGGTTCCCGGCAACGTACTGTGGCTTTAGCTCTGAATACAAGTCAGAGTGTTATCAGTCGACTTTGGACACGTTACCGAAGCACTGGTACCGTGGCTGAGCGCCATGGAGGACGGTATCGCTGCACCACACGGAGACAAGACCGATACATTCAAATCTTAACTCGAAGAGCTCCAACAATAACCGCCATGATGTTAGCCGTGAGGCTTCATCACTCTTCAGGGAACTTAATTAGCGACCAAACAGTCAGAAACCGCTTGCATGAAGTGAACCTTCATTCCCGAAGACCGCTACGGGTACCACCTATAGCAATGCACAATCGTAGGATTCGATATCAATGGGCTCTTGAACACAGAAATTGGGCAGAAGAACAATGGCGTTTCGTGTGCTTTTCTGATGAGTCTCGTTTCGGTATGAGACCGGATACAAGACGTATACGACACTGGAGAACCCCTGGACGCCAACAGCGATTAAAATCCTGCCAGGAAGTCCATCCTTATAGTGGTGGAACCATCATGGTATGGGCGGGTATTTGGATCGGCGGAAGAACTGAGTTGATTTGGATCAGAAGCAACCTCAACGCTCAAATTTATGTTGAGACGATTGTATCAGACGTCATCGTTCCTCTACAAGTGCAAATCGGTCCCTTATTTCAGTTAATGCATGATAATGCACGACCGCACACCGCAAGAGTTGTAAGACAGACTCTCGCCGCAGCTAACATCAATGTCCTGCCCTGGCCTGCTCAGTCGCCAGACTTGAATCCGATTGAGCATGCATGGGATATGCTACAGAGAAGAGCTCTGCCGAATATGGAGGGTATCCAGTCGCAAGAAGACCTTTTTTTGTTGTTGCAACGAACATGGGCGGCCATTCCACAGCGTGATTTGGATGAACTCATTTTGAGTATGCCAAACCGATGTTCTTGTGTTGTTAGTGTTCGCGGTAGAAACACGGATTATTAATTGTTTAAGTTACCCAATAAAATTTTAAAGAAAACTGTTATTTCAGTCTTTTTTTCGAACTTTTGTGTTAGTGGTTCAAATGTCAAAAATCCCTTTATTAGGAAAATGGCAAATTTCTTTATTAATGCAAAGGTGACTTGGTTTATCGTTACTGTGACAAACGAAAACACTTTATTTGATGAATCCTTAAAGAAAATTTTAATTAATATCAAACAGGAGAAAAGTTATTGCAAAAATATATGTTGATCCCTAGACACTTTTGATGTGTGTATGTTAAAAGTAAATACTATTTTTGTACCGATCACAACTACCTTTATTCCGCATTGATTACGTTTTTTTTTAATAATCGTGACGTTACAAGTACCTGACTGTTGAGAAGGAAGCAATGATCAATTAGTTTATAACGATTTATCTATTGTTTGTGCACTTTACTGATGAAAATACATATAACTGCTTGGCTCAAACTCCAAGCAGTTAAAATATAAAGTTGGATTAAAATCATCCTAAATAATAACCCACAAAACATCTCGGGAAAATGACATAAATCATTATGTATTTATGTGGTTATGTACAAATATACAAGTCACGTTTACAAACCATGTAATTTGTAGTAAACAAAAAATATAACTACATGTTTAGGTACACATGTAAATGAGCATCGAGGTGTGAGCAGAACAAAAACTGTTAATAAATCTATCTACATAAGAATCGCCCCGATGTATGTCAAAATATAATTTGTTATAAATAATAATTGCGAAATAAAATAAATCATATAAAACATCTTTTATCATGAAATTGATGACTATTCTGTTTTTTTTTATCCTTGCTACACTCAAGGAATTTCTCCTGGGTCGTGGGTGCGTTTACAAGTATAGAAACTCACATACACAAACACCCAGACTATTGTATTTCGTGTTGTTAAAATTTCATTGTTCAAACTTTTTCATTCGTTATAATATACGAGTATTTCAATGATCTAGACGAACGTTTACAATTTACTTCGGTATGTATAAACAATAGTTACCATTTATTTATCTATTTAAATACATTAGCACACCTAGACTTAGTTTTTCCATTTTCTCTTACTATTTTTAGGGTTCCGTACGTCCGAATACAAAAACGGAACCCTTATAGGATCACTCGTGTGTCCGTCTGTCTGTCGCTTACAGTCAATTATCTCCGAATCTACTAAACCGATTGGGTTGAAATTTGGTACACATATCAATTCCTGTGACCCAAGCACAGAGGTGTGACGTGAATGGATGAAATCTGTATGTGGGAGGTAATTTTTGGGGGGGAAGGGGAAAATGAAAAAAAAAGTTTTGAAAACTGCATCGTGTGACATATCAAATGAAATGTCTTGTTGAGACAATCTTAAATATATTTTTTTTATAATTTTAAAATAAATATTTTCCAAGTTATTCAAGAAAATAGACGAAATTTGACCATTCCCCCTCGCCCCTTATCTCCGAAACTACTGAAGCTAAAATTTTGGAAAAAATACAGAAATTAGTTTTCTACTTATAGATTATAGTAAAACCTATGAGAAGTCCATATCTGTATATAGGAGGTAATTTTTGGGGGGGAAGGGGAAAATTAAAAAAAAAATTTGAAAACTGCATCATGTTACATACCAAATGAAAGGTCTTGTTGAGACAATCTTAAATATATTTTTATTGTAATTTTAAAATAAATAGTTTCCAAGTTATTCAAGAAAATAGACGAAATTTGACCATTCCCCCCCCCTTATCTCCGAAACTACTGAACCTAAAATTTTGAAAAAAATACAGAAATTAGTTTTCTACTTATAGATTATAGGATAACCTATAAGAAGTCCATATCTGTATATGGGAGGTAATTTTTGGGGGGGAGAAGGGGAAAATTAAAAAAAAATATTTGAAAACTGCATCGTGTGACATATCAAATGATAGGTATTGTTGAGACAAACTTAATTGTATTTTTTTTGTAATTTTAAAATAAATGGTTTCCAAGTTATTCAAAAAAAATAGACGAAGCTTGACCATTCCCCCCCCCCTTATCTCCGGAACTACTGAACCTAAAATTTTGAAAAAAATACAGGAATTAGTTTTCTACTTATAGATTATAGGATAACCTATAAGAAGTCCATATCTGTATATGGGAGATAATTTTTGGGGGGGAAGGGGAAAATTAAAAAAAATATTTGAAAACTGCATCGTGTGACATATCAAATGAAAGGTCTTGTTGAGACAATCTTAAATATATATTCTTTGTAATTTTAAAATAAATAGTTTCCAAGTTATTCAAGAAAATAGACGAAATTTGACCATTCCCCCCCTTATCTCCGAAACTACTGAACCTAATTTTTTTTTTAATTACAGAAATTAGTTTTCTACTTATAGATTATAGGAAAACCTATAAGAAGTCCATGATACTAAAATAACATGGTAAATCACTCAATATTGTGCGTACCAATTTGGGTCAGATTTAAAAAAAAACGTGATAGGTAACATCGTACGGAACCCTCTTCACGCGAGTCCAACTCGCACTTGGCCGGTTTTTTTAAATGGTTGTCAACGTATTTACTTCAGAGCAGACTGATTACGGAGTTTGTTTTGGTGATTCTTCGAATGTAAACAATCAAAGATAAAGTGGAGTGATTGCACAAATATATTTACAAAAATAACATAACGTTAGATCATGCCTATAATTCCGAAGGGATGGCGAAATGTGGGCGTACTAATAATAGTACACCCTATTGGTTGTGAACATTTGAAAGGAATTTGTCCGCCAGTTGGTAGGTAACTACAATCTGGCGCCTGTTCTTTATATTTTACTGCCATATAATAGGTTGCAAGCCTATTACTTAAAAAAAACAATATCATTTCACAATATACTCACAAATATTATGGCCTATTAATATTCTAACATATATTATGATTCTTTCTGTTCTATTTAGGCAATGCCAAGGTCTTAACTGTTCAAATAAAAACACAGGAGTACGCTCATTAGTAAGTAAATATTTATACCTCAGAGTCAGTACTTATGAACCGCACATAGAACTTTATGTAATACATACCTACTATACTTCATCATATTTACGAGTACCTACTTATTTGATTTAATTGGTATATAAAAATACTCGCGGTTTAGAGGTGACTTGTGAACATGAGAAAAACTGCAAATTGGTTTTTCCGACGCATGTTTTTATATGGTTTTTTTAAACATGCATAACTGCCTTATATAGTCTGTGTTTAATGTTATTCGTTCTTTTAGATTATTTCTCGAAAATTCGCCTACATATTGTAAAAGGCTGGCTGTTGAATGCTAAATAGTTATGATTATTTAAAGCCGATAATATAATTATTTTGTAGTCTATGCTTTCTTGTGTCTTTTCACACACGAAAAGCCATTCGAAATATCTTTACTATGCAGATCAACTTTAAAGAAAGGTGTCAATGACCTCCAACGGTCACTTAAAAACAGCGTTTAGTAATAAAATACATTGCGGAAATCAATTTTTAATAGTGTAGGTACCGATGGATGCAAGTGGCGAATTGTTATTCGACGTGGCGGTCTAAGGGGGAGGTCTATGTTCAGCAGTGGACGTCTTCCGGCTGATGATGATAATGATGAGTGTAGGTATATTATTTTCCTTATTTTCTTGTTAGAGTTATTTTCATATACCTAATAATAGTTTATTTAAAACCTGAACAGCCTAAGAGGACGATTTTCAGAGTTTGCATTCTTATAAAAAGGTAGTCTGTGGGGCTCGTTGCACTGTCTGTACCATTGCACATGACTTTGGATCATGGATATTAATTCACCCAATGATTAACAGAGCGGTAGTAATGACTTTCCTTGATCATTGTCACAGCTTTAGCGACTTCTGTTGCAGCCAAATCACTTATTTTGTATGCAATACAATGTGAACTGGTGAGTTCACATTGTATTGCATACAAAATAAGTGATACAGACACCATAAAATGAGCTAGGGTAAAAATTAACTGCAAAAACGAACTTTCAGAACAAAAACACTTAAAAGCGCTGACTGCCTAAAACACTTAAGAGGATTTCTGTTGGACTGTTAAAACCTGTCAATAAGTATCCTAATGCCGTATATTTACAGGGTAGGTTACCTAAAAAATGAAAACACAGATCGATTCAACGAAAGCTTTGACAAAAATGCGACATTTTTTTGTGTTTCCCTAATTTTGCCAGTGTGTGTATTAATATTGATGAACAAAGAGTACCTAACATTTGCTCCACACATCTGGCTCACCTTTAATCGTTCACGAACGTGATCAGGCGCATTCTACGTTTCAATAACCGAACGATTGTCTAACAAAGCCATAAACACAGGCGGTTTACCAACTAAAATATCAAGTTAGTTGCACAAAAGCAACCAGTACAAGAAAACCCGTGTAGATTACACAGCATTAGCACACAGTATTACCGGTAACTAGTAACAACGTGCAGGGGAAATGCACGCTTACTGTACTTAGATGATGAAACACTAACACCTGCTTCAATAACTGGTTGTAAGGGAAAAAACATGTTATTCCTGCTTTTATGGAGTGGAAAAACGAAAAGTGGAAAGCGGTACGAGCGACCCTCGAACGACCAACACGTAACGCGACGGCATCAGTAAGAACTGTAATGTGATGGACATAACATAAGTACTATCTGTTACGTTGTGCCAACCAGATAGCCGTTCGAAGAAAACTATCAGCGTGCAATTATTAGCCGGTTCATTTCCATGTTTCTGAGAATTGCATAAATGTGGGAGCTGCGTTTAATTATCAGGAATTTAAATGTCCCTTCCTTATTTATATCGGTTGCAAAGAAACTTCTTACTATCGCAAATCTATTGTTACCATGACGGTAGGTTTTTCACGTATTCCTTCCATTGAATAATTCTACTAATTGCGAAGAAAAAATGTTGTTTAGCACGAATATGTAAAATACACAAACCAACAAAAAAACAAGACCTAGAACAGATATGGCAAAACAGCTTCTGAATTAGAAATTGTTTTCGATCTATATTTATCTGGAAAATAACTAACATTATTATGTAAAAATTATCTAAAAACGTGCGAGACGGCGCCACATTAACATATTTTTCATATACAAAGGTCTGAGCGTCAATTTAATTCAGATTAATAATATGTCACTTAATATCAGCTATTAGCATCAAACGTGACAATAATTTAGCATTTAAAACTGTCAATATTTGGCTACCAGTTGCTTTGGCTCTAAGGACTGGACAACAACAAACGCTTAGCAGAATGCACTACCGGGTCAAATAAATTAACCCATAAATAGTTTTAGATTAAATGTGTAGGCGACTTATTTAAAATTTATAGCAAGAAATCATTAAAAACTGGCAGTTGGCGCCAGTCGGAAAATAAATTTCGAATCAATTTTCCTTTTAGGAAACAATATTTATTTAAATTTAATACAAACATAGAGAATTCTGTGTATTGGACTAATTTGTCTTGTTCTGTCTTATCTTGGAATATAATTCTGATTATTGGACAAGATTTAATAAGGCATGGTTGGATTAAACTATTCTTAGAAACAGTCAATTTTTAAAATATGAATGTAGGTATACAAGCAAGGAAAACATTATCAAATTTATCCGATATGCAATTTTTCCTTTTTAGAAGATTCAGGGGATCACCATGATCACTAGCTGAAGATGGGCTGATTTAAGTTCATCTTCACTTATTTATCCCAATCTTAACTAGCGGTGTAAGCACCTAATTGATTTGCTGAAATTCAGAAGATTTATTACAACGCGAACACTATGAAGACGCGATAGACGATAGCAGAGATGGTTCTCTCCTGCATTTATCCCAATTAAGATAGGTGCAACATCTTTGTTTTCAATTAGTCTTCTTCTCACAAATATCTCCCTTTCTAACCATATTATCTTCCACACAGTTCACCCATCGTGTCTTTACTCCGTCATCTACATTCAGATAGTTGCGAAGGCTTTGTTAGCTGGAAATGGGTTCAAAGAAAGCTTGAAAGTCTTAAACTCGTGCTCAACTAAGCCGCTTAACGACAATGCACCGGATAAGCACAGTTTCATTTAATTGGCCATAAACTCTGTAAACTGTCTCCGCTGAACATTTCAATAAGGAAATCATGTTCTAGATAGTACTTTAACGATGCGAAAATAAAAATGTTGAAACTATCGACAAGAGCATTTTTTTTTTCTAATAGGATTATATAAGTATCTAGCAACAAAAAATTGGAAATGTAATTAGTACGTCTGTTAAGATTTTTGAAAAATAATGGACAAGTATTTTTTATTTCTTCTATTCTTAAATCAGTGAAAATCCACAAATCTCAAACGCATCGAAACTCGTGATTACTAAAAATGAGACCACGGCATGACGTATTGTAAATTTTATAAACGTCGTATCTTTGTAAGTTATCGTTTACGTAACAAAAGAAAAAATGCGTCTCAAATAATTTATGATAATCTAACTGACGGACTTTTTAACCGACTTCTGTTATTTAGATTTTTCTAGTACATGTATTTATTATAATGATAATTAAATGCAGATCATTTTTTCTTTTGTTTTGTTTACCAAACACGTTCTTAACAATATATTTTAAAAGAAGTCTAAAAGTTTCTTGATCTATTTTGTTGTAGTCCAGTCAAAACGTGCAATAGATATTTAACGTTTAGTCAATTTGATGTGTAATTAAAATAAAAAAGACATGAAGAACTGTATTTAATTTATATGTACAAAAGACATGTTTTCACAGAGATTTCCGCGGGATTGAGTGTTGGCGAGCATGCATTGCGTTGTTCGCGCGCTTTTCATACGGGGCGGCCATGTTGTGGGAAGGCGCGGGAAAGTGGAAAGTGCTCGGGTTATCATCTTATTGTCAGTGTCTAGGCCGCGTCATTGTCTATGGGCGCGATATTCTCTTCCCGTGTGAAAGCTAAGATATAAGTGCAATGGAAGAAGCCTTTTTGTCCAATTATACACTTACGTAATATAATTTGACTTTAATTACATAAGATATTACAAGTTAAATAATACAGATGTAATTAGGTCACTCTGTAAAATGTTTTCAGCAGATTTTAGGTAAGTTACAAACTAGAACAGACACAAAAGACAAAGATAAAACAAATAAACCAAACAGGTAAATAATATTTACAAGGTGAAATTAGCATACCTGGGCAAAACCATGGCGACATCGCTATGGTATGCTGCTAGACTACCTATATGCATATATTTATTTTTCTATACAGAAGTTCTTCTAGCCACCCTACATCTGCAAAAGCCGGGCATTTCACTAGCAAGTTCTCATTAATTCAAATTGATACACGAAGAAAAATTCCATAATCTTCATTAAGAACACAATGGCCATCGAAAGTGAACTCCCGCGCACCTTGTGATCTATGATCTAGATATTCTAGATCAATTATGTCTTTCTCCCAAGGTGACGGAGGAAAACGTCCTTGACACCTTGATTATATGCCATTATGTTAATTAGAAACGATGTACAAGAAACAGCCGGAGCTCACAATGACTATCATATTTACATCTTCGCAGAATTACTCATCATTATTTTCATATTAACAGAACTCGGGTACTGAAGGTGATTTTAGTTTATTCATTTATTTACGAATATATTTTATTAGAATGACGGAGTGACAGCTGTTTAATTACTGGGAAATTATTTATGTTTATTTTGAATTTCACGTTTGTCATCATTTAGCGGCGAAACGTAAAATGGTCGAATGCCAAAATTTGCCCAACGTGAGTAATGGTCAGAGCTGAAATCTGATAACTACTTACTTGCAATTTAATCGCTGCTTTTAATAATATTTTAAAGCACTGCATTTCATTATAATAAGTATACAATAAAAATAACACAATTGTAATTTTAACAAATCTCTCTAACATTCACAGGTCATGTTCCGATTTTGTATTTTATTCTTTATCGGACCCCACACGGCTACCCGCGTAGGAGTATCATTATTCCTACCTCCGGAGTCTTTGGACCCGTATTTTATAATCTATGGAATTTTTACGACTAGCTATGATATTAGGCGGATGTTGAACGTATTCTTTTTCTAACAACTCGTTAATTATACCTTAAATAACAATGAAACGTCGAAGTAAACAGCTATTAAAATATTGGACTTTTATCGTCGCCATTACCGTTCCTAATGGTGATTCTGCTCGGTTATGCTAATTCAGAAGTTGGGTCGCTAGAACCATAACTACCATAACAAGAAGTATAACGACTTGTTTATAATCTTTGGACATTAATCTCGTTCACGGTCAAGCATAATATTCGTAACAGTCGAGAAGGCATTTGTTGGCGCCAGCTCTCAAATCGTCGTAAAAATACCTCCCGGTTCCGATAAACTTAAGAAAGGCAAATATGGTCATGTTCGCTTAGCGACAGCGTTTATGTGTCATCTTCACGATCTTCACCATGTATGGTAACATCGACAAACCAAGATGGAATTCAGTTCGACCCCAAGAATCGAATACAGTGCCAGTAATGCCACGGTAAAAGCCTAACCTAATTTGTTGTTGCTAGTCCGGACTAAAGTCTGACACCAGCCTAAGGGGTAGGTATCTTTTTACCCAGTACTGTGTTATGGAACTCAGATAGGCAGTTGCTCCAAGATAATTTTCTACTACCATGCGGGTGAAGCCGCGGGCAAATGATATGATAGTTGATTCAAGACTGCTCTTTTCTTGACTGATAAAGTGATCATTTGCGTAATTAAATCCAAACAGATACATACATACCTATTATATTTGCCTCCTGCAAGACACACGCGATTAATCGCGCGGGGCGACATGTCGCGGTCCATTTGCAGCATTTTTAGAGTGGAAATTAGCTTGGCTCGTAGTCGCAGCGCGATTAATCGCGTGTGTCTGCAGGAGGATTTATATTTTACTTCCAAAAAGTTATCTTTTTTATTTTATTTTAGGTGATGGTATCTTCAAATGGTAAAGTCCTCCCGCCCGGGGTGGAGCGGATGAGATTGTCAGACTCGTTCCAGGGCAAATCCCTAATATTACAGACTCCAAAGATCAGTGAAATGGTAACTATAATCTTCTCGATAAAGCATAAGCTGAGTTAGGTGGGAATTCCGTTGTGCGTCGCATGCGCATGTCGTCTGTAGGAATGCGGAGATGACCGCTTGCGCGCGCGCCATCTTTTCGACGATCCGCCTTTTCATTAGCATAAAAAAATCGTGTATTACGATTGACGATCGACCTTTTGATTTAAACGTACGATCAATGTCAATGTCATTGGTTTATTTGCATAATGAAAACAATAACAAGGCGCTTAATTACTTATGTGTTTGTTAACGAGTGTTTAGCCCTCGAATGAGAAAATGTGTGAAACTTGTTACGTGTTTTCTATGTTGACCTTTTTAAATGATTAAGCTAATGAATTGAGAATAATTAATAAATTGCTTGGCAATTAATGAAAATTTATACTAATCTAAAAGCAAGCTGGACCCGCTTGCTAATGGGTTCTCTTGACCACATAATTAATTTTCTGTTTTTTAATCAGTTCAGTGGTACTCATAACCAAACTTAAATAATTTAATTAGGTTTAAACGTTCCTTTATTCACACACAAAACTAAAAGATTTGGCTTTACTCCATGAATAATAAAATTGGGGAATCCAATTTCAGGGGTCGAAACAGGTTCAGTGTTCAAAAATACTGATTTTACTGACCAGAAATCTAAAAAAACTGACTTTTACTGACCATCTGAACTAACTTAAAATAAAAGTTTCATGTGGAATTGAAAAAAAAATATTATTGTCCTCCACCATCCCCATAGCCAACCATCACCACCTTTTTATTATTAATTTAGCATCGCTTTTTTTAAATATGGCGCTATCGCATCGCAAATTAGATATCGTGCCTTGGTTGTAGAGCCACAAACAAATCACACAGCAGTCAAATTAAATCACATACAATGCAGGTTAAAAAGCTGAAGCTGCAACAAATATGCAAAGTAAAACATACAATAATAAAATATGTATTTATTTCGAGAAAAAAAGTAGGATTGGACTTTTTTCCACGAAATAATGATGCTACAATATTAAGTTGCCACATCATAACAGAGCATCAGCTGTTAGTTGCCCTCAAACCATCACTGGGCCCGGCTAAGAAAATTAGAAATGACTAGAAATTTGTTTTTTGTTGACACAATCTAAATGTATAATAGGTTGGGGAAAAAGTTTCTTCGCATTTTTTAAGAAAATTCAAAACATTTTTTAATAAAGTTTATTTACATTTAACTAAAGTATGTAGGTACCATTTTGTTCGATAACTTTTTGCCATCTTGTAGGTAGGGACATGATCCCATTGCTATAGAAATTTTGGGACTTCTGGTCAAAATACCGCGACAAGTGGTTTTGGCAGTCCTCTCGTGATGTTAACCTGACACTGCCTAAAGAATTCTGAAGAGACCGAAACAGGTGGAAATCTGAAGGTGCAAGGTCAGGACTATACGGCGGATGCATTAACACCTCCCAGCCAAACTCTCTTAATTTTTGTTGGGTGGCTAAAGATGTGGGAGGTCTAGCGTTATCATGATGAAAAACCACACCCCTTCTGTTGATTAATTCCGGCCGCTTTCTTTCAACTTCTTGCTTTAATCTCATCAGTTGTTCGCAGTAGAGTTCAGAATCGATGGTCCTGCCTGGTGGTAACAGCTCATAATGAATAATGCCCTTCCAATCCCACCACACACACAGCATCACCTTGTTGCGAGTTAACCCGGGTTTCGCCACAGTCTGTGAAGCCTGACCGGCCTTTGACCACGACCTTTTTCGCACGTTCTTGTCATACGTGATCCACTTTTCATCACCAGTTATCAGCTTCTTCAAAAATGGTTCGGTTTCATTACGTCGTAATAAAGAATCACAAATGAGTACACGGTTCATTAGGTTTCTTTCAGTGAGCTCGTGAGGTACCCAAATGTCGAGCTTTTTTGTGTACCCAGTTTTTTTCAAATGCGCCAAAACTGTTTTGTGGTCAATTTCCAGTTCTTCAGCTACGTCGTAACTACTGATATGCCGATCTTGCTCCACTTTTTCAAAAATGGCATCCATTTTATCCGTAATAGGGCGACCAGAGCGACGTGCATCTTTGACATCAAAATTTCCGGATTGAAAACGCTTAAACCAAATTTGTGCTACTCTCACAGACACTACACTAGGTCCATAAACATCGCAAATTTTTTTCGCGGCTTGCGTTGCATTTTTACCTTTTTTGTAGTAAAATTTTAAAATGTATCGAATTTCTTCATTAGATTCACTCATCTTGATGGTACGAAAAACAAATGAAAATCACACATTTTCCTAATTTGAATTTGGAATTATGTTCTTTAAAATTTAAACTTTCAATGATACCAAAACCAGCCAGATACAAATAGTATAGCCAAAGATATTTTATTACAAGTTCATACATACTATAATGCGAAAAGACTTTTTCCCCAACCTAATATTTAAAATGCTAATGTTAGGACGGGAAGACAGGGTTTTCTCTATGACCACCAACTCCAATCATCTCCCCTTTGGTCTCCTGGTGAAAGTAAGGAAGTTTGGTCGCGGTTGTGGGTGGCGAAAATGTGAAAAAGTGTTGCAACTGATGAAATGAATGGACTTGAAAGGTGAAACCCGAGCAACCCCGGGTTTGGCTGCTAGTAGGTATACTATAAGATATATATTTCTTAAGCAAAATCTAGAATGAAGAAGGTAGGCGTAAAAAGGAACGACACAGACAGGCAAAATTGTGTCAGTAAATAATTAATAAGGTTCCAAAAAATTATATGGAGCAATATATGTGTTGATCTCAAAAAACTGAAAAAACTGACCATTTTCTCAAAAAACTGACTTTTACTGACCATGCTAAAAAAAACTGACTTTTACTGATTTTACTGACTAGTTTCGACCCCTGCAATTTTGAATAGGGTGACTTGGGTCCTGATTGTGCTTAGTGATCCCGCGGGTCCAGTTGACCAAGACTCCTCAAACACAGTTAATTTGTATCAAACAGTATGACAATGTCAATGCAGAATGATCTGTACAGACATTAATGTAACTTTAGTCATGGACTCACGGCCAGTGCTTTCCAGGTATCTATAAATATGTAGTCTATTAGTAAGCCTGCTCACGTGACCATAAACTTGAGGTGAGGTCGTCGGGTAGGCAGATCACTAGCACGTTTCCATACATTACGATTTAACGTGACTTCGGCTTACGTAAACCGATACGGTTATAGCCAAGCGTTAGTTATGTTTGTGTTCACCAACGCTAAATTTTAATCGACCGTTTAAATAAGTTATCTGACGATTCATTTTTGGTGAACTTGGCCATTTTAAACTTGTGCATACAATTTTAAAAAATAAACAAAATGTAAAGTAAATAAATAAGCTTTAACAATAAGTGAAAGACAAATAACTTTTTCAGTTTGACGTTTAAAGTATTTACTCGGGGTTATTTTTAAAGGAAATAACGGTTTTTAATGATGTTATTGTGAGGTAATTCTACAGATAATATTTGAGTTGTGATTATCGTATGGACAGGGTTTATTATGGCCATTAATTTTTTTGTATGATCCGTCAAGTGCTTACCTCCCACAGCGCAATTATGGCGTTCTCAAGTTAAAAGCACAAATATAGAGATTTTATACCGTTTAATAATTATGAGCTTGCTTTTCCTTGATTACATCATAGGAAAAATATTTATCCATATATGTATTTTATATACCTTTTCATCTAGTGTTTCCCCGCCTTAATGACAGCTTATATTATTGAAAGTGTTAAATCATTGCATCATCAATAATTGAAAAGATTTCTTGCCATAGTAAGAAATCAAAGTCAAAATATTTCACTTAGGCCATCAAAAGGTAATTATGAACGTCGCAAATTAAATTATAGGAAATGGGAATGAATTTTACATCCATTCGGAAGGGTAAATTCACAAGGAGAAGAATGGGCAAGGAACTTCATGCTCCTTTTATATTGTTAAACAATATTTCGATCCTTATATGAATTTAAAACATAATATATATTATGTGAAAACTCCCCTCCTTATCAAACATGTCGATTTAAAAATCCAACAAAGGCATTTTAATACATTATCCTTCTAATACGGAGGGCAAAACTTGCGGGTTGGGTATCTTCTATTCTATTTACGAATCTCTTTTTAGAACCCAGACAGAAGTCATAGCGCAAATCTTAATTAATACACAAGAAGAAAACTTGTAATTACAAATACTCCATATTTAGACGCCGCAGTTACATGGCGCCAATTAAAATAGCAGAATGATTCAACAGTTTAGATGCAGCGGATGCTTTGAGCCACTTGTGAGCAATGCGAGCTAAAATTGATCCCTTTCCCTTTAAAACGACATGTATTTTCTACCATTACACTTTCTACATACAAGTTACGTCCGCGGGAACCCGGCTTGTCTCGCATCCGTTGCGTAATATAAGCTCTCTATTCACTCGCACCTATAAAAAAACTCTTTTGTTATTGTCCTCTTGTGTTATATTTCCGTAATATTTGTTTAACGTCAGTTGTGTAATGCTAAGTTATTTTCTATGTAAATAATCTGCAAAACTGTCTCACAGTTTGAGTCATTTATATTATTTTCCCGTGCTTATGTATAACAATATTAACAATGCCTTCAGACAGACAGTCAAAAATCTCTCAGGAATGCAAGCTTTATCTCCAAAGTAAGGAAAACATTTTTTTTATATAAAACCTTCTTTCAATATGCGTAATCGGCGTAATACTGGCAGCTTATGGCGACCGCGGACGCCATAAATTAAAACTCGATGAAAAAAGAAAGAAGTTAAAAGGCGCCAGTGTTGTCGCGTCGCGTATCTTGGCCGGGATCCGCGATCCGCAAGAATTCGAGTCGTTTACATTTTATACGGTAAAGTATATGGACCGCGGTCCACGGGCCAACCGACCAAATCCGCAATCTCGGCAGTGCGACGACCTTGGTTTTTTTATGAGCCGTTATGAATAATTTGCAAGGGCAAACTTTGTAAGGTGAGAAGGACACCACACAAGCTTTATTAATCAGCTTTGTTACATTTTTAGGATTTATGACTCTTTAAAAGTCAGCAAAAACAATGTTTTTAGTCATAACATCATGCCTGCAATAGCCAAACATGTACCACATAAGATTAAGAACTATTTTTGTGTACTACTAAGCAATCAAAATCAATATCATGAAAACATCTTTAGATACCCACAAAAAGCGGTTTAGGTGTCGGTACTAGTTTCAGTGTTGCCGTTAAATTCTTCGCCAATTTTAATTCAACAGTTTTCGCAATATGGGTTAATTACTTCCGATTTTGTCAGCCCAACAATTCACAATGCAATAGGTAAATAGTTAAGCATATAATTGGAACGGTAAAAATACTAGTTAATAGTGCATATTTCATATACTAATATACAGTATTCGCACTAACCATGGAAGGATAGCAGAAAAAAAAGAGGACACAAAATACTATGCGGCGGATGGACCAAAGCTGCGAATGGTGATGATCTTGATTTTTGCGTTTTGAGGGTTTGCTAAACACTGCCGGGGTCGCGGGCCGTAAACCTTGAACGTAAAGGGCTAGTCAGATGCTAGTCAGGCTAGTATGAGCCTGACAGTCCCTTCCAGTCCACCATGGGCGGGATGGGATGATTATACCACGACAAAAAAAGGTTTTGGCCACTTGCCCACCCTCTGGTGTCAGAAATAGTTAAGCAGCCTTCAAGAACTCCACAGGCTCTTAAATGGCTTTGGACTTATATTGATTACTAGCTTCCGCCCGCGACTCCGTCCGCGTGGATGTCGGTCTTCGCGTGGATGGTTTATTTATCTATAATATGTATGTATTTAGAAATATATAAGTATGTTTATCAGTTGTCTAGTACCCATAACACAAGCTCTGCTTAGCTTGGGACTAGATGGCGTTGTGTGATAGTTGTGGAATATTATTATTATTATTATTTCTCCATTTTGAGTAACTCTGACAATGACATCTTATAAATATGTATTGGACCCAAATACGGCTAAGCCTATAATAATTAAGGAGATCTATTGAGCTACTGCTGTTGAGCTCGCGTTCTGTAGTAAGTATTTTTTTCATAGTAATTCCGACCTTGTATTTACAAATAACTGATCGGAACAGTAATCAAAAAGTTCGCGCTGAAAAGCACGGTCTGAGGCAGGGGTTTTTGGTCCTCTAAACCAAAAATAACAGAATTGAATTACTTACTGTTTAACTTTATGATAAAACTTGGTAGCCGAGTCTTGTGTAGCTATTCCAATTAGGACGTAGCCCACAAGTGCACTGCCAGTTCAGTCACAAAGAAAAATAAGAAAGTCGCGGTAGTCGTTAACTCTCGGAGAATCTTAACACCGCGATTCAGAAATGCGCGTCATAGGCACAACGCCATCTAGTGGTGAGTGGTGGAACCTTTTTAGAAATCAATGGAGGCAGGCGTGGCGTAATGTTGTACTTGATAATAGGTGTCGCCAGTGGTTCCATAATAAAGTTTGTTACAGATTTTTTTTCTACGTATTTTTCCAGGATAAAAAGTATCCTATTTTATGCCCAGTATAATAAGGTATAATTATACCAAGTTTCATCGAAATCGAACCGTTAGTTTTCACGTGATGCCTGCATATACAGACAGACAGACAAAAATTTTTTTAATCACATATTTGGGTTTGGTATCGATCCAGCAACACCCCCCGCTATTTATTTTTTCAATATTTTCAATGTACAGAATTGACCCTTCTACAGATTTATTATATGTATAGATTATCTTTTTCTTTGTGTGTCGATTGACTCGAATTACATCCGAACAAAATCTAGCTGATAGCACAGCATTATCGTACGTCTTTTTCTAATCCTGGAATGTGCAGGTGGCTGAGCACGATGGACAGGAAAAGAGATGTAGTATATTCCACAGAGAACCTTCACATTGTACCTATTTGGTATGGGTCTAGTATACTATTTGAGATTAAGAGATTTCCATAAGGCAGATTTCCATAGGAATAGTTAAAACAGTTTGTAACCTATATCGTCGTATCTATATGGAATGATCTTGAATCTTCAAAAAGTTTAATGTGCTATTCATCATCATCCATTTAAATGTCACATCTAAACGAGATTCTTTCGCATATGATCAAAATTCTTTAAGTGGTTCACATACAAAAATAGACATAGATAATAAAATATCTTTCTAGAATATACAAGACGACTGTATGAAACTTGATAAATTAACGTCAAGTTTTTTGTCAATCGCGTACTTATGTTTTAAAGATCTTGTGTCTTGAAAGTTTTTGTTAGAAAATAAGTTGTCTATAAGCAATAGAATCGATTTTAATGATAAAAAGTGCAGTTTACATTGCACTCTAAAGGCGAACGATAAGAAACTAGATTTTAATTGGATTATCGAATGGTTTTTGAACTTAGGTTAGCTGATTAGATCAGTAAAAATCAATAATTTCAACTAAGTCTCCTTTTACGGAAGTAGGCTGATACTTTTGTATCAATACCAAAAGTGCAATACCAGTTACCTTATACCTACGTTGTTATGATAATATAGTAAAGAAATGCTGTATTACAACAGGCCTCCGACTTATATTTATTATGCATATACATAAGTCCAGGTTTCCTCACGATATTTTCCGTCACTGGTGTCCAAGATAAATTAAGAAAGTACACATGCATTAAAAGACACATCATGGGTACACTGGTACATGCCTGGGCTTGACTCGCAACCTCATGCATGAAAATCGAGGTGCTTAAACTGCGTAGCAGCACGACTTTAAAAAAACAGGGGCTATATTATGAGCACCTGTTTTTTTTTTAAGATAGTGAAATGAACTTGACATTTGATGATCTTAAATATGGCCTCAACTGTTATGTAACAAAGACATCTGTCGCAAAAATGCGAATAACAATACTTTGCGATGTTTAAAATATCTTAATTACCTGGTGGGTCGATGTGACATAATCAATAATCTACCAGTATAAAAATATCGTGGGTTAATTAAAAATAAAACGAAATTAATATTTAATGGGAAGGTCATGCATACGTTTTGGGTAGTGCAGAGGTGTAGTCTCCGCTATGTATTTTAATATTTATAAATGTTTTGAATCATAATATTTTGATGAATTCATAAGAAATACCATTTAGAACTAAGAAAACGTTTAAAGGACACAGCTAACCGTAACAAAACAGAGTTTGACTTATATATTTTTTTTAAATACATGATTACCTACTTTCACCACTAATCGACCAATAAGTACCTACACAAATATGAAAGTCAGTAAAAACAGATACTAATATTATCAAGTATCTTGTCAATACTATACAAAATAAATCAAAACGATATCTCGAATGCGAATGCTTGAATTGAAAACACCTGTGTTTTCAATTCAAGCATTCGCCTAGAAACATCTAACTGGCACAATGACCTATGACCATAAAAATATAGGTGGCAAATAAAACATTTTATATTAAATTTTATTCCGAGTGAAGCAAGCAAACCAACCAAGCATTTCTAGGCTTGCAACACTGCTGTTGTGTTACTAGAAAAAAATGCGTTTCAAAATTTTGCTGTAAACATTTTAATGAGAATTTTTATAATGTCCTAGTATGTTGCTATCAAATGAGGTGATCAACGCCATCAAATAGAACCGAAATTTTAAGCCTTTTTAAGTAAAAAAAAGTGTGTAAAAAATTAAACTAATGGCAACCTTTAACAACGGAAACCACACCTAGCTTATTAAGCAATTATCACATCGTTATAATTTTCATCACCTTTGAACGTTTCAATTATCATACTAATCAGGAAATCATAAGCGCCATTTTATAATACCAAATTTTTGAGAATAAAGGTGCTCCCTCATCGGAGCTTTTGCCTGTAATGTTACAAGTTCAGATTCTATCATAGTGAATGAAGATATCCGAGCATTACAAGACGCAAACTGTAAAAATCACTTATTTTTGTACAAAATCGATTCTAGGATTGGATTGTAACATTATATGCTTACATGTAAGAAAACGCCCTAAGAATCCTGGGACGGTTGGTGCAGTAGCTGAACTATTTATATGGCCTACAGCTTGTTGTTCCGGATCTGGTTGGTATTATGTAAATTAAAATGTTTGTAAGTACACCCACGCGATACAGAATAAATTCGTAGTGTGTAGCAAAAATTATTAAAAAAGAAGAAACAATAATAAAATATTTAAAGCCTCATGAAACATTTTCCAACAAGAAAAATATTAGCATGTCTGCAAAAAACAGCTTGAAATTATAAAGGCCCCTCCCAAATTAAGTGAGATATTACATACTAAAGGGCCCTTTTAAAATCTCCAAGGTGTGAATTGAACTTGCATAATAAAACCGCAAGTTGCACCGGGTGCTAACAGCTCGAAACGTGCTAAAATATCAGAGGAAACTAATTGGAACAAGGCTCTTTATTGCGAAACTCCATGAGAATATGTATGAAAACTTAACAATTGAATTAAATGATTCCACATCAACCATCGAGAGGGTTCAATGTAAAGTTTATGATATAATTGGTTGATTGATAATAATTAACACTTCGCATTCCGGCAGAAGATGAGAAACGGGAGATAATTGAAGTTTTTAATGGATCGTAAATGGTCTCCAATTATTTTTATCTGGAAATAAACTCATTGAAAATAATCATCAGAAAATATTTAAGGATTTTAGTTGGACAAAAACTTATTTTTGTAGTAAATTATTAAAATACCATGATAATTTGTGCTATGTTATGTTACGAGATAAATAATTTACCGTCTTGTTACCAATTAATTATCAAAGTCACAGCTACATAGGTATTTCTCAAATCGTCGAATCCGCATACTCGTAAACAAATGACTTACGTCAAAATACAAGAATTCCAACTATTTGATACAGCATCCTTATAAAAGTTAAAAAAATACTTTTATATTTATTGATAAATTCAAATTAAATTAGTGGATCAGCCGTATGACAGACGTCATGGAATAATTTTATAGATTTGCCAAACAGAAGTTTTGAACTGATAAACAATAACACGATCGAGCATCATTAAAATAATGAGATCTGTGAAAATTTGAATATATTAATATTTATTTTCTAAAATATACAATAATTTATTAAATGTTTGAACTGTATACTAAAATTAGCAAAAAATAATTCAATAAAAAAATAAAAAACAGAATTATTAACTAAGACTTACAAATTCGCTAATTAATCAGTCTCATTCCTTAATAGACGAAAAAAAGTCGATCAGAGTATCCTGTTTATTGAAGACACCACCATAAATAGAGGCATGGTCCAAATAAATTGCTAAATTTTTATCTAAAATCGTTATCAAAACACAACTAATCTCGAACGAAACAGCGGATGCTAAATTATGTAACCAAAAAGCCTACGACCAAAAATAATAACAAGGTGTTACAACTTCAACCGCGAAATCGATTATGATATCGATTAAACTGCCAATCGATTGATTACAATCGAACTATATACGGGACGAATTGATGTGTCTGTCTATCGTAAACACCTGCACATACGTGATAAATTATAACACTCTTAAGTAGCGTAACTTCCATTAATTGAAGCTCTTCCTTCTAAATCGCATCATAATTTATCATCTCTTTACATTATACAGGGTGTCCAGTAATGAATGGATAACCTTGGAATGGGTCATAGTAGAACTAAAGGCGATTCAGAAAAAAATACAAAAAAAAATCAATACCGAGTATTTCCTAAGATATGTCACTTTTAAGAATATTGAAAATTTTTGGTACCCTACTTTACATTCTTGCACACCACGACCACAAATTTATGAATTCCATCATTTTTTTATTGACAAAATAATCTAAATTAACTGAGCTAATAGACGAGCAGTAAATAGTAACACTGCTACTAAACAGCTTTTTAAAAAATGAACTCGAATTAGTACTTTAGTGAAAAAATTGAGAAAAATTTTCATTGAGACAAAGTTTAAGCAACCATAGCATGAAAAAAACGTATGGCAACACAGGTGACCAATAATTTTAAAATAATATGCACTTAATGCAAATTTCAAAAAGGTATTACTTATCATTGTACCTAATGTAAATAATGAATTATTGCTAATTGAGTTTGAAAGGAGAGAAAATTACTGCTGAGAAAAGTTTGAAATATTCAGGTAGTCCAGGTAAACCCCACACATTTTAAGAATTTCACCGAAGAAAAAAAAGTCTCATCTTCTAGACGCTTCGAATGACACCTATTTCAAATCTGTTGGATACCTTCACCCACCTTCACTCAGGTTAGGTTAGGTAAGCCAATTTCTCTCCTTTCAAACACAAATAGCAATTACTCATTATTTTCAATAGGTACAGTGATGAATAATACCATTTTGAAATCTGCATTAAGTGCATATCATTTAAAAAATATTGGTCACTTGGGTTGCCATACGTTTTTTTCGTCATTGTACCTATTGAAGATAATGAATAATTGCTATTTGTGTTTGAAAGGAGAGAAATTTGCTAATCAACCTAGGTGAAGGTATCCAACAGATTTGAAATAGGTGTCATTCGAAGCGTCTAGAAGATGAGACTTTTTTTTACTTCGGTGAAATTCTTAAAATGTGTGGGGTTTACCTGGAACACCTGAAAATTTCAAACTTTTCTCAGCAGCAATTTTCTCTCCTTTCAAACACAATTAGCAATAATTCATTATTTACATTAGGTACAAAGATAAGTAATACCATTTCAAAATCTGCATTAAGTACACATTATTTTAAAATTATTGGTCACGTGTATTGCCATACGTTTTTTTCATGCTATGGTTGCTTAAACTTTGTCATAACGAAATTTTTTCTCATTTTTTTCACTAAAGCACTAATTCGAGTTAATTTTTTGAAAAGCCGTGTATTAACAGTTTTACTATTTACTGCTCATCTATCAGCTCAGTTAATGTAGATTATTTTAACAGTAAAAAAATGATGGAATTCATCAATTTGTGGTCGTGGTGTGCAAGAATGTAAAGTAGGGTACCAAAAATTATCAATATTTTTAAAAGTGACATATCTTAGGAAATACTAGGTATTGATTTTTTTTCGTATTTTTTTCTGAATCGCCTTTAGTTCTACTATGACCCATTCCAAGGTTATCCATTCATTACTGGACACCCTGTATAAACAAAACAGTCGTAATAATGTGAAGACCGAAAACCACGTGGTCTCAGTGCAGTTGCACAAGCTGCCACAGATTTTATGATTCTAGGACATTCCTGCGTCCTCGTGAGGTTTTCCTCCTCAGTTTTGAGAGCAATAGCGAAGTAATCAATTAAAAAAAAAACCTGCAGTAGCAGTTGCTAACCGAAACCCAAAAGATTCCCAGAATCTCGGGTCTCCAAAATTTCCTCAAAACTCAACCAATTTTAAGTACGTCATAAATCGTATTTAAACAATACGAAAAACCGCAAACGGGACCGTGAAACACGTCTAGTTGTTGTAAAAAAAGCAATGCAGCCGCAAAAAGGCATCATGAATATTCGATTACATAATTTAAGCGGAGGCTTGGAGCCGAACTTGGCGGGCGCGGGATCGCCGGCGCCTCTGCGGATGTTTGTCATCTTACTATGGTAATGCGAATTTGAGAGATCCTTTGACTATATGTAGGCCACAAAACCTTGTATCCCAACATTGGGTTACCTTAAAGGATGATTATTCTAAGACTAGACTAGAGACCAGACTAATAAAAGCACCATCGCAAATCCGGATTCATAAACTACCTATTAAAAATAAATTTTGGTTTATCTATGCGCTGTTACAGTTATTCTACCGTTGGCAACTCAATTTTATTGTCATTGGAGCTAAATACATAATTTTATCACCTAACACTTTTGCTAAGATCCGGGTCATGTGATGCGTTTGTATCCTGATTTCAAAATTATCAGAATCTTGTTTGACTTCTAAAATGTTATCTTACTGACTTACGCTGCGACGGAATAAATAGCATTTTCTTGCAGGAAATTATTTGTTTTGGTGATTATTTCAGTTGTGCACAATAATCGGACCATTTCGCTGAAATAATTTACGTAATTTGCTTCAAGAAATCTAAATGAAGCGAAGTTTATCTCGACTTGACTTATGACAGCATAATCATTCTAGTCTACGGAACGGGAGACGGTGACTAATTTCTGAGTAAACGCAATTGGCGCCCGTTCAGGAATAATATAATATTGTCAAATCTCGTGTTTAATGAGTTCTCTAAAGACATAAAACCACAGCTGTTTTCGTTCAAAATACAGTAACGTGAAGCAAAGTGAATCACGAAAACTATATATTGAACGTGACCAGCGTATATTATTAAGCTTACGGTGAAGAATAATAGCGAATTTCACCAATCAGTTTATGAAAACCGCATTCAAACGCTCTCATGTCTTTGATTGCCATGGAATCTTAAACGAAGTTTACATGGGTTGATCGTGAACAGTTTGAGTAATTGAATTATATTGTGTAACTTATTGTCGTTCTAAAACATTCGGCGCCGGTAGTCGATAATACCGAATCGAGAACAAGTAGTAAGGTCCCCAAAGTTATGAAGTGGTCAAACGGTCAGAGCCAGCAAGCGCCGCCGCCGCGGTGTCGCGGAATGTGGTACGGACGCGCCGCGGCGACACCACCTAAACACGATTCCGAGAAAAAAAAACATAATGAAAATAACAAACGACCATCGCGAATCGCGCCCAAGCCGCGGCGCTCGTGGATTGTTCGAGTTGATAGAATTCCACGAGATTACTTATACTGACCACCATGTTAACTGCTGAAAAATTTCAGCTATTGAAAAATCTACATAATTATCTAATTTTTTAAATGGACAAGTGCTATTAACAGAGTATTGAAAACGAAATTATTTGTGTGATTGTTTCGAACCTTGCGCAAGAGCATAACCAGACTGTAGTGACATTAAACCTGCAGTTTAAATAATGACACACCATTTGGCAATGGTTTACTCTATTCATTGACAACACACGTAAGTAGCTAACCTATCCATTTAGCATATTTATTTATTGCCTAGAAAAATATTAATTTTCCTTCGGTGTTAGAGGTTATCCACGATTGAATAGGTAAAATAAATCAAGTAATTCATCATAAATTGTTTTTTCTGTTGATTAATTATGTCTATGTGTTTTGGTAGGCGCCATATTTTATAAAAACCAATATCAAGTCACAGTTAATAAAGTGTGTTACCGGCACGGCGACCTCATCAATAAAAAAAGTATTTTGAGACCTCTTTAAAGTGAACTCATAAAATAGCATCACACGAAAATATCTAAACCTGCTTTTGCAACAAAAAACACTGTAATTCCTACCCCTAGCGTTGGGAAAACCCGAAACCACGGGTAACGACAAAAAAGAACAAAACAACGACCTTTTTAAAAGCTAGATCCGGAACGCACACCAATACATAAACATGTTGATACACAACGTTGATAAGATTTGGTGAATATGTATAATATTATGGTAATGCGGCCGGTCCCGTACGGGGTCCGTCCACGTCTCCGCGACCTTCCGAGGACGCGCCGGTGTCGATGACTCGGCGCTTGCGCAACCGAGCGCCGCCGGCGAGTAGATGATCGCGTACTTAAATGCGGATCTCTACGTTGAATTCGGACTTGACATCGGGCTGCATTGACCGTGCTATCTTGAACTGTAAACTGGTGAAGGGTCAAGGTCATGTGGCTTTAGTAAATAATCAAGCTTTAGCTTGATGAAGTCGGATGGAAGGCGTTAGACTTTTAGATGCAGTTTAATTGGGGAAAGGCGGGTACAGTATAATTTTTGAGTTTCTTCACAATAAGGCCATCATAGAGGTCTATGGGGATGCCAAAAGCCGCTTAATTAACTCTAAAATAAAAGGGTGATATCCTCACATGAAAAAGAGACAGAGACCTCTACAGACAAAGATTGCCAATTCAACTGCATATTTTCTCCAAAAAGAAACACATCTTTAAATCGCCGAAAAATTTGGGAGATAGGAAATGCAGTAAATTTCTGACCAGAGGTTAAGAAAGACGGAAGCGGAGTAAGTAATGTGACATCATATCCTTCAAGCCAGGAAAGGGCAAAGCCTCTTTATATTAAGAACTGGCAGTAATACGATTCATGCTGCGTTGGGTTCCAAGAAAATTAATTTATCATTGACCCTGATGATGGCATGCTCTATGACAATATGATCCTTTGACACCCAGGCCTATGTGACATCACATGGAAATATAACTTAGTCATAGATGTGTCGACCACAAGTTAAATATGTCCTAAGTATATAAATAGATACTGCAAATATAGACAATGATTTATGTGAAGAATACCTTACTTTTTTGGATGTAAGAGGTTTTTTTTTTCAAGAAAAGGGAATTCCTTCGACTGAACTTTAATCCTGGGTTTAACCAATGTTGGAACATTCTTGAGTAATGACACATTTGTCAGAAATTCCAAATTTTGTCTCACTACTCTTTAGGTATTATTTATGTTATGTATTCCAGTAGAAGCACTGAAATACATGGAAACAAAACTGGTGTGAATTTGGTTTATTTTGTTTCGGTTTTATGTCAAGCATTATATCATTGCCTATAGTCATGTTCGCTCTTTTTCATTATCTTTAATGTCTTGTTGCATAATGGTAGTGATTATGCTAGGAATTTAAACTTGACCTCATCTTTGTATGATAATCAGTGTTTTTATGTTAATACAAAGATTATACATGTTTAATATGAAATTAAAAATAAAATGGAACAGCTGCGTGAATGACATGATTTTTGTTGACAAGAACATTATAGAATAAACTAGAAAAATATTCTTGCACCGATTCTAACATGGGACAAAGACATCAAGATGATGATGATCAATAAATCTATATATATAAAAGCGAAAGGTCACTCACTCATAGGACACGAAATCTCGGAAACTACCAGTGGTAGGGGTTCAAAATTTTGCATAGGGTTTCTTTTTAGGACGTAGGCGTTCGCTAAGACGGGATTTTGCGAAACTCCACCCCTAAGGGGTTGTTTTTGGGGTTGACAGTTTGTATGAAACTTTGTTGCTACAAGTACTAGGAGTGTTAAATTTTGCATGCGGATTCTTTTTAGGAAGTAGGTGCTACTTACGAAAGGGGTTATTCAAAATTCGACCCCTAAGGGGTTGTTTTTGGTGTTGATAGTTTGTTTGAAACTTCGTTACTACGAGTGCTAGGAGTCTCAAATTTTGCATGGGGTTTGTTTTAGGACGTAGATGCTCACTAAGACGGGATATTGTAAAATTCGACGCCTAAGGGGTTGTTTTTGGGGTTGATAGTTTGTATGAAACTTTGTTACTACAAGTACTAGGAGTTTAAAATTTTGCATGCGGTTCTTTTCAGGACGTACGCGCTGCCTAAGACGGGGTTTTTCGAAATTTGAACCCTAAGGGGTTGTTTCAGGTGTTGATAGTTTGTATGAAACTTTCGTTACTACAAGTGCCAGGAGTTTAAAATTTTGCATAGGGATTCTTTTTAGGACGTAAGTGCTTGCTAAGACGGGATTTTGCGAAACTCCATCCCTAAGGGGTTGTTTTTGGGGTTGATAGTTTGTATGAAACTTTGTTACTACAAGTACTAGGAGTTTCAAATTTTGCATAGGGATTCTTTTTAGGACGTAAGCTCGCTAAGACGGGATTTTGTGAAATTTCACCCCTAAGGGGTTGTTTTTTGGGGTTGATAGTTTGTATGAAACTTTGTTACTACAATTACTAGGAGTTTCAAATTTTGCATGCGGGTTCTTTTTAGAACGTACGCGCTACCTAAGACGGGGTTTTTCGGAATTCGACCCCTAAGGGGTAGATTCAAGTGTTGATAGTTTGAATGAAAATTTCGTTACTACAAGTGCTAGGAGTCTCAAATTTTGCATGGGGTTTATTTTTTTAGGACTTAGATGCTCACTAAGACGGGGTGTTGCGAAAGTCGAACCTTGAGGGGTTGTTTTTGGTGTTAATAGACAGAGGTCTCAAATTTTGCAGAGGGATTCTTTTAAGGACATAGGAGCTCACTAAGGCGGGGTTTTGCCAAATTTCACCCCTAAAGGGTTGTTTTTGGGGTTGATAGTTTGCATGAAACTTTGTTATTACAAGTATAAGGAGTTTAAAATCTTGCGTGATGGTTCTTATTATGATGTAGTGCTATCATGACGGTATTTTGTGGATTTCAACCT
This sequence comes from Agrotis exclamationis, assembly GCA_950005045.1. Classification (NCBI taxonomy): domain Eukaryota; kingdom Metazoa; phylum Arthropoda; class Insecta; order Lepidoptera; family Noctuidae; genus Agrotis; species Agrotis exclamationis. Next base: position 14,288,611 of record OX465429.1, on the reverse strand, counting down.
CTGAGGGGTTGTTTTGGGGGTTTACAAGATTGTATGAAATTTATTACTACAAGTACGAAGACTTTTAAATTTTATTTAAGGGTTCGGTTTTAGGACGTAAGTGCTCACTAAGTCGGGACTTTGCTAAATTTCACCACTAAAGGGTTGTTTTCGGGGGTTAATAGTTTTTATGAAACGTTGTTACTACAAATACTAGGAGTTTTAAAAAAATGTGTGAGGGTTGTTATTATGACGTAATGCTACTTAAGATGAAAATTTGTGAAATTCGAACCCTAAGGGGTTTTGATAGTTTGTATGAATCTTTCTTACTACAAGTACTAGGAGTTTCAAATTTTACATGGGGTTTCTGTTTATGACCTAGATGTTCACTAAGATGGGATTTTACGAAATACAATCCCTAAAGGTTTGTTTTGGGCTTGAGAGATAGAAGTTCCAAATGCATGGGGATTCTTTTAAGGATGATGGTGCTCACTAAAACGGGATGTTGGGAAATTCGACCTCTAAGGGTTTGTTTCTGGGGTTGATTTGTATGAAGCTTCATTACTACGAGTGCTAGGAGTTTCAAACTTAACATGGGGTTTCCTTTTTGGGATGTAGGTGCTCACTTCGATGGGATTTTGAAAATTCGACACCTAAGGTGTTGTTTTTGGGGTTGATAGAAAGGAGTCTCAAACTTTGCATAGGGATTCTTTTTAGGACATAGGTGCTGCCTATGACGAAATTTTTTGAAAATCTATCCCAAAGGGGATGATTTTGGGGTTGATAGTTTGCATGAAACTTTGTTATTACAAGTGCTGGGACTCTCAAAATATGCATAGAGGTTTTAAAGACGATAGTGCTCACTAAGACGGGATGTTGCGATATTCGACCTCTAAGGGTTTGCTTTTGGGGTTGATTTGTATGAAATTTAATTACTACAAGTGCTAGGAGTTTCAAATTTAGCACGGGGTTTCTTTTTTGGAATGTAGGTGCTACTTAGATGGGTATTACGAAATTGGACAAGTAAGGGGTTGTTTTTGGGGTTAATTGAAAGGAGTCTCAAATTTTGCACAGGGATACATTTTAGGACGTGCTACCTCAGACGAGATTTTGCGAAATTTAACCCCTGAGGGTTTCTTTTTGGGGTTGATAGATTTTCCAAAAGTATACCATAAGGAGGGTGGTCAGGAGTAGAAATTTACATAGGGAAAGTTAGAAATACGCGCGGACGAAGTCGCGGGCGAAATGCTAGTTGTCTATAAATAGACAATTTATTGTGACTATTGACAGTATTTCTTTTGACAGGTTAATTCAAACCTAAATTACATGTGAAGCGGTCAAATTGCACTAAGAACAAGCAATTCAATAAAGATTAAATTACTTATTGTCTGTACTTATCTCCACATCATCATAAATTATCTGAATTATGCATATCACAAATCTGTCACGTCAATCAATCAGCCTTTTGAGTTCAAGTTTTTGCATATGATTGATCAGTCATCGCTTTACGATAATCGGGATCATTAGGGTACAATTGGATTCAGTGAAGGCGCCGAACTCGTAGCGAAGTTCTGGATTGAATGATCACGTTAAGAAGTGCATTAAGTATAATCAAAACAAAACAATGTCATGTCTTGGAGGTGTGTACGTGATTTGTGTACATCCGTGTGGACACGAGGGTATTAGGGTTCTCCCATAAATTCCATGTCAATAGTCGTCATTAGAGGTCTGATCGGCACATCACGTCACTGCGCTGTAGCTACAGTGCTACGCAGGGCAGTGTGCGTCGCGGCGCGGCGGTGTGCGTAGGCGGCGGCACGCGCTACGGCGGTGTATTTACACCGGCGCCCCCTACCACCGCGGCCACTCATGCGCCGCGCGACCTGCCGAACACACGTGCACCCCACCACTGACCGGCGCCGTGACCCTCGGGACATAACACTACCGACATTCCACCGCTAGGCGACAACCGTGACACTACACCCCCAGTATGTGCAGTGACTGATCACCAGTGAATTAGAACAAGAGTGAAGTGACTTTACAGCGGCATCGTGTGATGTGCGATTGAAGACGAACAACAGTGTATACAGCCGCAGCCTCAACCGTTAACAGAAAACGTAAGATAGTGTTTGTTTACAATAAAGATTAAATTAGGCGCGATTGATAGTATGCTAGTGAGCGTATATGACAATCGCATGCATCCAGTCAGGTCCCCGACCCAGATCTCACGGGCTAGACGGTGCGCCGGCGCACCAACAATAAGCGCGACTCCAGAAACAATGCAGCCGGTATCACGACACAAATATTAAAGTCAAAGTTTCACAGCGACCAGCCTTCGACATAAAACCCAATGACGCCACTACAAACACCTGTGAGAACATTTAAACAAAAGTGTTTCAACGTTTTGTGTGAGTAGTGTTGCCTAACAATCTTAAAATGTGGTCCTGACGTGACCAAATTCAATATTCGCTTCTAGTTCGCCTACTTGCGTTGTAATTACAAAGCCGGTTATTATTATGTAGCTTGAACTGGCGTCCTAGTACCCACGAAACCAAAACATCACCCACGCCACCAACCGTAAACACTTTCAGAAAATTATGAATGAAATGCTCATGTGTAAATATAATCTCGTGAAACATTGAAAGTTTTCAAAATAGATGAAAATTAAGCTGCAGTAATGGTTTCTTCCGAGCTTAATGGTGCCGATGCACAAGAAATACAATCATCCTTGCTTAATTGAATTGCATCAAAGCGAGCTTAAGAACGCATTAGTCATAGTCTAAGCCAGCGTTTCCCAACCTTTTTTAGCCACGGACCCCTAGGAAATCAAGCACAGTTTTCACGGACCCCCTTAATAAAATAAGGGGGGAAGAGTCAAGGCCCGGTGGTGGCGCCCGCACGCACTTATTTCACTCACATCATTTATTCAGTCTCGCTCACCGTACGTTGGCGCACGTTCGCCGTGCTAAATAAGCGTAGATTACGAGAAATTAGCATTTATGTATGGTCCAAAGATGACACCGCGGACCCCTAATCATATACTCGCGGACCCCCAGGGGTCCGCGGACCACAGGTTGGGAAACACTGGTCTAAGCTAAGGCGTTATAATGAGCGAGGAATATTCGGTATTCGGGTAATTCCGAGGATACAAAGTACAACATAATAAAATGGTTAGTCGTGTTTACGTGATCGATCAATGGTGATTCTGATGTCAACAGTGTGATGGCTAACGAAACTCTTAACCGGACCTACATTAGTACGCGTGCAAAATTTATAATCAATGATTGGACAACGTCATTACGTGACTATTTTATATACCTACTTACCATTAAATAAACCTCTAAAACGGTCGATGTTGTCGTATTTCGTTATATCACGTACCGATTCAGTCCAAATTGGTTTTCAAAGAAAAACTTCGGCGCGATAATAAAAACAGGATTTGGATCTTGTGAGAAAATTTATTCAAATGCAATTCAATGACTTCTTCGCTACCTACTTTTATTTTAAATCTTTTTGTTAAAAATAAATTATACCAGGAATTCCCAACCAAAATAATCGGTTTTCAACTATTTGATATTTTCCTTACTTATTAGCTTATATAACAGATGAAATTCTGAATTTCCTAACAAAAGACATAGAATACGTAAAATCAAGTGTTCATGTTGATGCTCCGTTATATCACAACAGACATACAAATAGCCGTCTTCCGATCGTAAGTAAACGTACTGCAAAAGCGGACGAAAGAGGCGCGAGACGAAAGTCGAACATGGACTTAATATGACATAACCAAATGGTAGCAAACTGCAATGTTAGGGAATCTCGCTCGAATAATCGTCGGTCTACATACGCTAATGAACAATCACAAGATCTCGAAACTGCGGAAATTATGTACAACAGTCCTCATAAATACGCGGAATTGTAATAGTCGATGCGATCAACTTACATCAAAATAAATGAGCGCATAATCGCCGATCCGGATAAACCGTGTGAACGCGAAACAAATGTCAATTAAAACACGGACGTAAACACTAATATCCATGAATTTGAACAACAATCACATTGAGATAAACATCTTATTGGGGCATATAATATTAACATTTCCGGCGTAATACAAGCTACAACTCTGATAACTTTTCTAGGTGAGAAAAAGTGTGTTAAAATACTTGCTAGATCTAACACTGGTGGTATTAGAAAGTAAATGTTACCGATACACTGATATCGTACTTGTCTGACACATACGTCAACATATGCAAAACCAACTGGTTCATTCAAATCAGCATCATTTGTATAACGTGTCCAATCAACATTGTTACATGGATTACGCGATCTGACAATTAATATGGTAGGTATTTCTGTGGAATGTAGACTCAGACATGATCATAAGTTTAGCAAATATTCAGCCGAGTTGAACAAGATACAGGTTTGATTAGTCAGATAATATATTAAAGCCAAGTTGCATGCGAACGGATATAATAAAGAATATTGAGAGTTGAAGTCAAGGGTCACATAACACGCAATGTGAAGGTGTTAGCTCAGTTTATAATACCTAAAGGTCCTATTGCACTACGATGACACACCGGCACGAAGCCAGTTTACCTTCTTCGATCCCGGAATGCCATACCCAGCAATCTGCCTTGAGTTTATTTCTGCCTATCAGTTTCTCGCAGCTTTGCACAATAATACAAGAATATAATAATACAATTCTAACCAAAGTGCAAACCGTGCAATCACGTTGCTTGGCGTACAGCTATATCAAAAAGTCTAATAATAATGACTTTTCACATAAAATGGTAAATGAGACTTTCTAGCTGAAGTTTTATTGCAATTGAATCGAAAGCTAAAAATAATACACTATGTCATATTATCATATACCATCAAACAGTCCTCCATTCCTCATAAAATTTCTATTTAAAAGCATATGATATCGTTTGGCAATGGCTTCGCTCCAGTTGAGCTATTTTGTCAACATTGCACATTTCACTACAGCAAAAGAAATCTTTCTATTGCGGAATCAAATGCAGTGTCAACGCACTGTCAGGTGTTGACAGAACTAGTAATAATATTCAAGTCAAAATTTCCCCGCGATTGAAATTTAATTCAATGTTGATAATAATAATATCATCATTAGATTGCGTCATGAGCTCTTATGATCGTCAACAAAAAAATCCGCATCCGGCTCCAAACGATGAAAAGTCCACGATAATACTGCAGCAAAAAAGGGGCAACACTTGTCTTATAAGAAACCGGTCGACAAGTATCTCGATGCGAGCAAGGTCTACGAAAACTTAGAGAGTCGAGAACAATGACAAATTGTTTTGTATGTAGCAACTCGTGTGTCTGGTGTGACATGTTAAACAATAGCCGCGCTCACAGCAATTAGTTGCGGCCGCGCATCGTCAGCATCATCAGCACCAGCATCGCTAATAGTCGTGACGAATATAAGTCGTCATTACGGGCCCTTTGTCACGTAACGCGAAAACTACGCGGAGAATCACCGCCGAGGTAATCACCGACGCCGATAATCCGATAGATACGGACGGATTAACCGATCACCGACGTTGCAAAAAGTATTACGAAATTCGCTATTAAAATATGCAGCTTTTCCTCGCACGACTCCAAGCGAAGGACTCGGGCGCAATCTAAGGTTGCCTATTATCCGCCACGCTCCGAAAACCACCAAAAGGTAACACAAGAACAGCGGAAAAATTTTGAAACTTATTGCACAAGAGACGCCTCATATTAAACAATAAAGGAGTAACTAATAACGTCGATTATCTATCTGAAATCAGTTAATTGATGTTTACTACACCGGTAGTAGGAGCGCAATAAGAGAACCGCCCACAAAAGCCGATCCGATCAAACTTACTATACAATGTTACTTACCGAAACAGCGCAAGCGTTGGAAAGATATGAATTCTTACCTGTAACAAGAAATAAACGTATCGTTAGAGAAATAAAAACACAGATAAGTAAGTTCAAAATGTTAACAAGGCCCACGTTTTTGCTTAGTCATTAGTTTTAAAAAGAAACGTGGAAAGTGCACAAAAACAGTAGAGATGCGGTAATAGCAATTACTGATGACATGTAAACGAATAACGAGCATTACGTTGAAGATTACATACGAACAGTCATCGAGTAGGACCAGTCGCCAATTACGAAACAATGAACAAGAAAGTTTTAAAACAAAGAAAGGAAAGCGCGCGAATACTAAATCGTATCACGTACAATTTTGAAAACCACAATGAAAACTTGAAATGTCAATAAAAAACTTTAGATAGCAATATTAAATGTAACAATATTTTAATAAGCAGTAATAATATAGATCACGTTTTGGCTAGATCGACTTCCTTCATTTCAAGGACTATTTGAGATAGCGACGTTTGGATAATACATACTAGATAATAATATATTAAGCGACATCTTTGGCCACATGGACCGAGAGCGAACTTACTTGGCCAGGCTATGCGGAAGCTTCGGACATATAATCGGTATGAAGGTTATTTTTATTCTCAAGGGTGGGATTAACATTGTATGCATAAACCGTATTTTATCTGGAAAACATGTAGAGGGCGTGGAATGGTTAATAAAAGATTTACCATAAAACGAAGTATGCTTATAATTCAACCGAGACGATTCTAGATTATTGTAAGTTTCCATCTGAGATCACCTCTTTACTAGTCATGTTATATTTTCAATTAACAATAATGTGATTTTCGCAGATTAAACCTGACCTTATATTTTTCTAAGTGACGTATGCCATAACTTACACAATATAGAGCAAAACGATGAACCTTGAAACCGAGCTTTGGGCATAAATCATAAATCCGCCAACAATAGTCTACATGGCAGAGCTTAGTAGTTTCGAATATATTTCACTGTATGGCCCCGAGACGGCGCGTGCGCTCTCCACGATCTCAACTGGTCACGATCTAGAAGAATCGATTTTTCATAAAACTGCGACCTTAAGATTTTAATAGTAGAGACAAATATTTGAGACCAGATCTAGATAGGAACCTATTCAACAATAGGTCCCTGTAAAACTGAGTACACATTTTAACATCGAGCATTTAGAACCAATGCAACTAGGATTAAAGACATTGTGCAATGTACTCACGGAGATATTTTGCACAAAGTAAACATTTTATTACAGCAATCCGTTTCTAAACAGAGATAATCTAAATTGGAACTCACAAGTGAAGGAATGTATAAAAGAATTCCCACATTAAAACGCAAGGTCTTTTAATTGGGAGTCTTTGGTCATAATAAGGCACGTCTAAAGAATAGTAATACACAAAATTCGTGAGACATTAGGCTAGTACCTAATAATTAATTCGAAAAAGAGCCAGATAATTGACACAAATAAAACAGGAAACCTCACGATGACGCAAACCCAGCCGGTCGTTCCAGTGCTCTGATATTTGCCTATTTTTTTCCAATTTCAGACAAGGTTATGTTGAATTTTAACATTACTTCTTATTAGTTTATTATCATTGAAAGCTTCCGTCAATCTTAAATGCATGATCTTTTTAATTTTTCAAACCGAAATATTATTTGGAACAAAACAAGAATTTGTAAATCTTGCATAATTGAAACGGTAACATTTTGAAAGGTCGGAGTGTCAACTACCTCAAAACTTCTAGAAACTAAATCGATTGATAAACAAATAAAACGTAAAAGGAATTTATATGGCATAACAAAATCCAAGATGGGTGCATTTGCTAAAACAGGTTATAAGATGGCACCGCCTTGACCGAGCGACTTGTCCAGTACGTACTTTACTTAATTGCTGTAAGTCCTCGCTGTGACACTATTAAAGTATTAACATTTCTCGTAGTTCGTGTCTCGCATTTCTGAACGTAACTTCTGACATTCAAGGTATAGAACTTAATAGTCTTAATACCAACGGATTGATATGCTGAATTCCTTTGTGTTTGCGATAAAGTTTTATAGGTCGTATGAAATTGGCTTTTTACATTTGTGGTTTTATTTGTTTCCTTCAAATGAATTCTTTATTATATAAATCAAAATAGGTACTCGAAAATTAACCATGATTAAAACTCTAATGATGCAAATAAAAAACTCTCAGTTTATTAATATAATCAAATTAACTGCATATCTATTATTCATATCATTTGCGCAAGAGTATAATGTTTCTGAACAATGGTTGGGATTATCATTAATTTTAATTTAAACAAAAGGCAGACAACTTAAGAGTTAAGTAGTTGGGATCTTAAATAAAAGGAAATGTAATGAACCGGTTGATCAATCAAACGGCACGCGCCAGGTTGCGTTTGCGCATCAAACTAAGGTTGCCACTAACCGAAAAGTATACGGTTCAAATAAAAATATTTCAATGTGTTTTGTGCAAAGCGAATTTCGCAATAGGCATTGAACTAGAGTTGTTAAATTAGACTAAAAGAATCTATGCTCAATGCAACCGAAAATACTTAACAGATTTACATGATTATTAAAAAAAACTTTACTAATGAATTAGCAATGTACGCACCCTAGTACTGTCTTGTAACCTTTGCGGTTTTAAATCTCTTATAATGAATAGCAAATATATATAATTACGCGCACGCGACGGCCCGATGATATGCCAATTACTTTCGTCTTGATAAACATGTCTTGAAGACAGACAAGTAACGTTATAATTTGCGACGGTGGACGCTCGAGGGCTTCAGCGATCCGATACAGTTTCATAATGCCGCGACAAACCAGAGCAATATCGTATGTAAGAACGTTTTATTGATTGCCGATCGCAATCATTATTATTATCCATTGCGCAATGTTCTGGACACACGCGTGCCGGACACTAAGGAGTGGTCAACAAACAGTTATGTCGCAAATAGGCGGTTATAGTTTGTAATAAATAAACGGCGACTTTCCGTCGTTCCGCAAACTCAAGGAGATCAATGCATGCAATTACCTGCCACTACAAACGTATACACTTTAATTTGTAGGGGACTTATCTCGGTAATTACGTAAATAAGCAGCCTTCGTACGCACTTTGAGAATTAGTTGAGAATAATCTGACGATCGCATAACGAGAACATGAAAAGGCCAATTACACACTCATTAAAGTTATTTGCTAAGTTATTGGAAAGTATGGAGGAAATATAGTGAAACGTGGCAATCGGCGTGTCCTGGCGGTTAAACTCGAGTCAACACAAAGGCCGATGGAAAGTTAGCGCCGAGCGCACGGGCCGAGCACTGAATACAAATGATCAACAATACATCAGGCGAGAGAATTTCCCAACGCTCTGTCACCGTGAAACTAGAACGTAAAGAAAACTTTTTTATTCACATACTAAAATACCCTATGAAACAAATGTCGTGCCGCGTTCATTCCGCGGGCACGCTGCAAGGTTGGCGGCATTGTTGAAAGCACCGGCCACCGTGACACTCCCAGCAAGTAGTTGGTTAATCACTTCACGTTTTGTACTGACCGCAAAAAAAAAATCGGGCACCTTGCGGAGCAAGGCCATGCGCTTGTCTTAGTTTCCATCGCTCATTTTAAATAATTACGCCAACAATGCACACGGTCTTGTTAGAACGTAGGGCTTTAACAATCGCGACACAATTTTTATGAAGGCAAACTGGATATCGCAAACGAAAGGATGCAACCGCGATGAGCCTTAGCATCGCGGCCAAATGTCAAGTCGGTGTATTCGCTGTGAACTTTACGGCTCACCTGTCTGTTGCTACGTGCAGTCAATTCAATCGACGCGGTGGTTTGTTATGTTACAACTTATAGATTTCTGAAAGGAAAGAACCGGTGACTGTTACGGCAAGTATTGCTCAACCAGACTCCGCGCGACGCTGTTAAACGTACCCAATGATCATAAACCGAATCAAGGTTATTCATTATGAATCACGTGGCTAATGCGCGTTATCGTTTCCCTCTTTCACGAGGATAATCTGGTATAGGTTAGAGTTAGCTGATATTGTTGTTGAACTTTGCATGAAAACGTGCAGTGACCTATTGTAGTAATATCATTAGTCGGAGTGCTGCACAATCGCAACCAATTAAACCGTCGATGGAGCGCAGCACTGCAAGCTGCAAGGCGTTAGCGCACGGCGCGGTGCCGCCCTCGCCGCTCTACCATCTAGTACAGGTTCGGTGCATAGCTTAGCACAATTACAAAGCGGGTTAGGCTCGTGTTTTATCGAAGGCGAAATCGAGTTGGGTGACCGTGCCTTTCACGGAGTCCGGCCACGCCCACCGGACACCACGGGCGACTTTGCCTTCACTGCCCTAATAGTTCCATATCTAGTTCGGTCCATTATTCGGTTCGGTATAGTTCAGACGCTTTCGTTCCAATTAAACTAGCGGTATCTTGTAACATTTAAGCGGTAGTTATTGTCACCCACAGCGACCGCACTAGCTGATTCTTCGTTTTAAATAATAAAGATTGTATGAATATAATTTCGTGACTGCGGCGAGAAGATTACGTTACAGAACTCGTGCCGATTGAAATTGAAAAAATTATCCGATCATTGTTTCAAAACTCTCGAAGATTTCTATGTCGTTAGTGGTTGCAAACTAGGCTAATGAACATTTCTCCGGTGAGGTTACACAGCTGCTGTTGAACAATGAAGCTCCGGTGTAATATTACTGAACAATACGTAAATAGATACAAATTAAGCGCGACACTTGTATTTTTTTGTATTTAGGCCTCGCGGCCTTCCTGTCTCGCGACGGGCGTTAATTCGCCATTCAGTTTCCAATTAAACGCTTGATTCTCAATGCCAGCTGGGTCGGAGGTGGTCGCTCTACAAAACTTAATAAAAGGCGGGTGGTGGCGCGCGGCTCGCCAGTGCCCGAAACACCGCCACTGGCCGACGCTTTTGTCTCCTTCGGTCCTTTCACTTTGCGCGCTCATGTACCACTACGTAGCGTTCTACACGATTAACAAAGAAAGCCCGACTTAGATAAGTTTATGGATTAACGTGTTGTGTTCAAGTGTTTAAATATGTGCAATTTAACTAAAAAGTGATGTTTTCCAAACTTTCAGATGGTGAGAGGGGCGGCCCTAGCGCTGGTGCTGGCGCTGACATGGGCGTGCTCGCGTGCCAGTGTGCTCGTGCCTACGTACGTGCTGCCGCCTGACTCGTTCGTGCGCGATCAGCGCAGTCTCGGCGCGCCGCCACAAGACAACGATCACGCAGAGTCGCAGAGAACCATCAAACGACTCGTCGGCGGACACCTCAAGATTAAACCCGAAAAAGAATACGGCACCGCTAAGAATTCTTTAACGTATAATGAGAAGAGCGCGAGCGGTAAATTCGCAGGCGTGATCGCGCCGGACCAGTCAGGCGGGAACGTGGGCTGGAATCAAGGGATATGGGATGATGGCATGCTCATGTCCAGCGCCGGTGAAGGGAAAGACGCACCGAAGACAAAGGAGGTCGATGAAGACAAAAAGACGCTAGCAGATCAGGTGGCCGAAGGAAAATATGGTCTCATTCAGAATGAAATATTCGCCAAAGCTCCTAAACGCCCTGGAATCGTAAGCTACGAGCCGAACGCGGAGACACGATCAAAAGATAACCTTCAAAGTCTCGGTGGACTTAAGAAAGATGAGATATGGCTCGCAGAGGATCACCTACTAGTTATAAAAGGGGGATCCTTCCCTGAGCGCACTCAAGAGACGGAAGGTAGACCATGGCCACCGATCGACAACTATGAAGCGCCTAACAGGCAAGTAAAGTTACCGCAGAAACCCAAAGTACCACCGCCCTTTCCGGTACGACTCTCCGACAACGGACCGCTCGTTTTCCTCACGCCAAACGGCAGTGTCCCTGCGTCCCTTTTCCCTCCCTTCTTTACAGGAGAGGGCGAAGGCCCTCTTCCTCCTCCGCCATTCCTCTTTCCATCGGGAGCGCCCTACCCCTCGAGTGATAATCAGGGAAACACTTCTTCCGGGGGAGCGCCGCAGTCAGGTCCTCCGTTCCCATTCCTACCTGGGAATGCGAGCGAGGGAGCGTTCCCATTCCTCCCATCCATGAACGGCTCTTTTCCAGAAGGCTTTCCACCGGGCGCAGTATTTCTACCACCACCGAGCAACCAGTCAGACCTTTACGACGAAGACGACCCTTCGATCTACTATCCGCCGCCCTACAATTTTTCCTACCGCGCTGACTACAATAATAAAGTGCCTGCGGGTCCACTAGTACCTGGAATTGTACTGCCGCCTCCACCAGACTTCTTTGCTCCATTGGAGGAGAGCACGGCGGAGGCTGTGAAGACTACTACCGCTAGGCCGGCCACGACATACACGAGGACAAAGACGACTCAGAGGCCGACGACCAAGCACACGGTGCAGCGTACGAAGTACAAGACGCGACCTACCACAACTGAGGCGCCAACAACCACTGAAATACCAACAACGATAACGACCCCACGACCAGTCGACATTGTGACCACTATGAAAACAAGGAAGCCGCAACGCATTCCTTCGAGACATCCTGTTAGAGTTCATAACTTGCCAGAAGAAAATACAACAAGGGCGAAAACAGAGAAACCTGTTTATAAAACACGAACCAAGGTTACATCCAAGCCTCTCTCCGTCTCCGTAATTTACGATTACCCCGAAACTGTGTACGACAACAAAGTGCCGACGACATCGGAGAAGCCGTACTTAATATATGACGTGCCACCGAGACCTACAGTGACTTCGAACGATATATCTTCAACGCAAGTACCACTGAGAGCTCACTATTCGAATGTACAGAATGATGTGCCTACTACGAAACTGCAACCTGTCTACAACAACAGGAAACCAAACGAAAACGCGTTTGCGTCGTACTATTTCTATGATGAGCAGCCGAAGACCTCGCCTTCCCCATCCACATTCTTCGATGGTAGGAATTACTACAAAACTGTACCAGTCAACCAAACGCCATACCCACAACAGCAGAATGTCAACACTCAGAGTGGCTTTAACCCAGCAGTGGATATTTCATACGGAGCTATCGACCAAGCTGATGCATTGTTCCTGTGGCCACAAAAACAAGGACCACGAACTCTCACACAGGAATACTTCAGTATACAGAAACCTAGACCACAGCCTGTCTATGTACAACAACAGAAACAGAGGCCAGACGCTTTCTATCAACAAATCGCTGATATACAACAAACTATTGATTTCTTCACGACGAAGAGACCTAAAGCGCACTCTCACAGGCCAAATACACACAAACCTAAATCTATTACTGGCAGGCCAGTCTATCAGTTCAGCTACCAAACGCAACCAAGGCCGGAACATTTGCCCTTCCGAGCACCTAAATTGGACCCGGAACCTTTCAGGCCTATGGTGAGCTACAGCAAGCCTTTCAACACAGCAAATGATTTCAACGCTATAACACCGTCAGTATCGCCTGGGTACAATCAGCAATATTTGGTCGAAAACGTGCCCGTGACGACAGAGTCGCCGACTTCCAGCAGATACTATCTACCGTCTACGACAAAAACATACGAAGAAGATTATGACGATGGTCAGTTTTCAAAGGATGTTCGGAATAAGAACAGACAACAGATACAGAGCGACCAACCCGCGCCTGTCCATCATGTACCAAGGTATCCGAATACCACCCCGAACCCGATCAGCCAAGGGTACTACACGAAACAGGACGAGACATACTTCGATGACATAACAAAGAACTCGTTTGACGTGTTCGGTAAGAAGCTAGAGGACAACACTCACGACGTCAACGGATTAGCAGTGACAGCTCCGCTAGACACGGTGAGGACACCGATAAACAACAATATAAACCTGCAATACGAATACGAGATCGTCGAGAACCAGAGTCCTAACCCACCGTCTTTGGACAGAGATACCCTTGTTAACTACCGTCTCCCGAGGCCTACAGTCAATCCAGACAGTGAACCAATACCGCAAGTGAACGGTGAGCTAGTACAACAGAAGCCACCCTCACTAGAAGACGATACGTTAGTCAATGATCGTTTTCCACGACCGACAATAAATCCTGACAGTGAGTTCATCCCGATTGCGAACCCTGGCTACAGGACACCACAGCAGTACAGAGCGCCGACGCAGGTGCAGAGGCCTCAGTTCACGGGCGAGCAATACGACCTGAACAGGCCGTCACTGGCGGGTGACACGGCAGTCAACTACAAGAGGCCGCTACCGCCGGTGAATCCTGACGCGGAGTGGATAGGGCCGGTGAACACGGCGGGAGAGGGCCGGCCCGGGTCCTTCGTGTCCTACAGGCTGCCCGGAGAGGGAGCGCACGTGTACTTCCTGACGCCTCAGGCGGCTGCGCAGGCGGCGCGGGAGAGGTACCGAGCCCCGGGCTACGGCCGGTGAAACCAAAGCTCTAGTCTGAACTGATAACGTCGCCAGCGACGTGCCGTGTAAATAAAAGCGCAAATGTGATGTTAAAGTGTCCTAAGTAGTGTAAGAGACTAGCGGGATGGACCGCGTTGCCATAATATTTAAACAGCGAGTTTTAGCTTTACGTGAGACAAGTTCTCAATCAGCGGTGTTGTGAAAAACGGACGCTCTACTTTTGATACGTTATTTATTAAATTATTTCTAAGAGACTGTGGTGCATGCGTAATGATAGTTAATTTATTTATGTCAGTATTCAACGAACTATATGGATTGATGTGATATGAGTGCGATGATTGTGACATTGTTATTGAATGTAATGATGGCAGCAATTGTTAATTGTATAAAAATTGTTATTTAAAAAATTGATGAACAATCAATGTGATTTTGTATTGTATTTTTAAAACAAAGAATTTTGAAATAAAATAATACAAAATGTTATGAATAAATGGTGTTTTTTGTTTCCTCTTTCCTATAACAAAGAAGGCACAAATCGAAGTAAAAAGCTATTAACTAAGCCAAGTAATAGATGTTAGATCCGATATAATGCTGTTACTTAACGAATGATAACTAACTCAACTACTTCGATGACATAAAGTAGTTCAGGTCAGTTTTTTACCAAACAATATTGTTCAAACATTGAATGATCGTTAGTAAACTAAGCCAGGGACATAAACCTTAGAACAATTACTAAGTGTGTAACATAAAAACGTTTACAACTTGACCTAGCAGTCATACAAGGTCGTTTGGCCACTTTCCCTGTGATATTGCACTTCTAGATACTATTACTTTTTATAACAGTAAAGTGTACTGTAATATTTACAGTCTAGGAGATAAAATACAGTATTTATGGTCGATTATTAGTTCATTAACCGCACATTGAGAGATAGCTGGCTATAAGATCGTAATACGAGAATTGTATTATGCATGCTAGAAAACAAATAATCACGACAAAGAAAGAATAATAAAAAAAGAATACTCAATATTTATATAAAAAAATGACTTAATAATGGCAAATACTTGATTGTTACATGATTTTATCAAATATGAACAAACAAACATACATACATACCGGTCAAAATCATAACCCTCCTTTTGGCTTTGCCGTAGTCGGGTAAAAATAACAAGAAAAACTACGAATTCGCCAAGTAACATTACGGTCGATCCATCACTGACATAACTAGTATTCCTTATTTTTGCGTTCTCGCTTGATAGATTCAATTTCACTTGCAAAACTTAGATTTTTAATATTAAAATTTAGTCGAGCGAAACTAAAAGACGTTATGAATAATACAAAAATGACCGAACTAAACATACATATTCAAGAATACTTTGTCATCATCGTAGAAACTAACCTTGTTTTGAACAACTCCATTTAGCAATTCGTTCCGAATATCTATTTCTATGTTTTCTTCTAATTATGTAAAAATTAAATGCTGTTTATTAGTCTCGCAAAACCTCTAAAACGGCTCGACCTCGAAAATTTCAAAATCCGTTTAATAAATATATTAGTATATTGCAAGCCGGGGTTTGGTGCTAGTATTCAAATAAAACATGTGGGATTCGTATCAATACAGGTTGTATCCTCCATACTAATATTTTAAAGCTGAAAAGTTTGTTTGTTTGACGCACTATTCTCAGGAATTGCTGGTCCAAATTAAAAAAATCTTTTTGTGTTGAATAGTCAATTTATCGAGGAATGCTATAGTAGGCTATATAATATCACGCTACAACCAATAAGAACCGAGCAGGGGTCACAGCTAATATTCAAATAAATAATACATGTGGGATTCATAACAAGTATACAAAATGTATTCTGTTAAGGGGAATGCTCCAACCAGCCCGCGAAATTCAAAATTTCTTGGGTTTTTTGCAATTTGCAGGCCAGTGCTAGGTTGTATGTTGATTAAAATATTGATCGCGCTTGTAAGACGTATGTAGTTACAGAACTATAGTCAACAAAATCATCAATATAACGCTCTAAGTTCATAAAGCTTCAGGAATGACTTTTTATGTTATTTTTTTGTTCCTGAAGCTTTATGAACTTGGAGGGTTGTATTGGTGATTTCGATGATAATAATTCTGTAACTACATACGTCTTACAAGCGCGATCAATATTTTAATCAACATACAACCTAGCACTGGCCTGCAAATTGCAAAAAACCCAAGAAATTTTGAATTTCGCGGGCTACCCTTGAGCATCAACCTTAAATTGTCTATTAACTGTTTAGCAGAACTTAAGAATATGAATGAAAGATATTCATGAAATTATGAGTAATACGCTGAACTTGACTTGCAAAGGCGTTTTGTGTTTGCATTAACAATACAAATAATGCTTGTTTTGTAATATTTTGATGTAAGGGTAAAATGAATATGATAATTGTTTTAAAAAGCCACATTTCCTGTTTTAAAGTGTGCATGGTTCCTTGAAACTTTATGTGTTTTCTAAGGTTCGCCAACTAGCCACAAGTGGTCGAGGTAACACGAACATTCAATGAAACTGGGTACTGGGTTCGGACCAATTTTTTTTTTGTTTTTATTAAAATAGCTTATTGTAGTTTTATTAATATTAGAAATGAACAGTTTTGATTGATGTAACTCAATCACGCAAAAACGACTGAACGGATTCTGATGAAACCTATTGAGAAATTGTCCCCAAAGCCAAATGTAAATATATTATATTGTTGAGTAAGTTATTTTGTTACATTGACATTTTTCGTTTTTGACTGCCTATCTCTATCATTGAAGAACCTTAAAAAAATACCGGACAACAGCATTTCTTTAAAACTTGTTTTTGAATTAGGGATGTCATTCCAAAACCAAATTTTAGACCATGCGTAGGTATTCATCGGCATATCGTCAGATATTCGCATTCGTATTCACAAAATTTTTGCGAATATTATGGGAATACCAATTAGTGGTACTTTTTCACTTGTTTGCAAAAACAAGTGAAAAAGTACCAATATTTGGAACTCCTTCTTCGACAACTCCATTCATTCTTTCTTTCGTGTTCTTCTCCATTCATCTTTTAAACAGTCTGCCTTTATCTTGCCATTCATCAATAATAATGTTCATCAAATCAATCACAAACATCAATCATAAAAAAGGCCATGTTAAGATAAACATGTTACTTTCTGCTTTTCTTTCAATATTCAAAATTTAAAATAAGTTATGAAGTTAGATCATATAAGTGTTTCTTTTTTTGTATGTACTAAATTATCAAACGTGATTCAGTCAAAACTGAATATTCACGTTCGCGAATATTGGAATTGAATATTCGCATCCACATTCGCGAATGTCGAAAATCAAACATTCGTAACATCACTAGTAGTATCTATATTTTTTTATAAAAAAAAAATCACTTTTCAAAAGAGCTAGTAAATAAGGTAAACTAACCTGTATCGGGCTCCTGCGTCTGCGGCGCGTCCTGCAGCGGGTCCGCGTACAGTCGCAGGTACACGTCGATGGCGACGCGTGCGCAGCGGAAGTAGAACGGATGCGCGCGCAGCACGTCCTCCAGCCGCAGCAGGCCCACGTACGAGCGGAGCGTCATCTTGCGCATGCAGTACGAGTGGAAGTCGAACTGGTCCTCCATTATCTCGGAGAAGTGCTGTGAAACAGTTTTATTTATTTATATTTAGTGCATGGAGTACTTACAGTTAAATCATAAACAAAAAAAACCGGCCAAGTGCGAGTTGGACTCGCCCATGAAGGGTTCCGTAGCAGCAAGCATAGATTAGAGATATAATTATATTGAGATTAGTAAGTAATATACACAAACAATAAAAATAACTTTGTTTTTCATAGTATTTGTATGAATGGCAAAGTTATATTTGCGGTTTTTGAAAATGTACTATATCTCAAAAACTGCTAACTGTATCTCATCCAAACCAATTTTCGTTGGTAGTTTTGGTTGAGGTCTACATTATATATTTTTTTTAGTTTTATCATTCTCTTATTTTAGAAGTTACGGGGGAGGGGACACACTTTTTACCACTTTGGAAGTGTCTCTCGCGCAAACTGTTCAGTTTAGAAAAAAATGATGTTAGTAACCTCAATATCATTTTTAAAGACCTATTCATAGATACCCCACACGTATGGGTTTGGTGAAAAAAAATTTTTTGAGTTTCAATTCTAAGTATGGGGGGCACCCCCAAAATTTGTTTTGTTTTGATTTTTGTGTGAAAATCCTAATGCGGTTCACATAATACATCTTTCTACCAAGTTTCAACAGGATAGCTCTTATACTTTCGACAAAAAGTGGCTGTGACATACACGGACAGACAGACAGACAGACAGACAGACAGACATGACGAATCTATAAGGGTTCCGTTTTTGCCATTTGGCTACGGAACCCTAAAAAGGAGGTAAGTCACCATTTTTTGATAAAAACAACAATGTCCGAGAAAAAGCATCGTTAAAATTCTGATAAAATTTATCACTTCTTTCACAGGGCCTCAAACAGCCAAGACATAACGTCTATTCATCACAAGGCAAATAAATAACACCCTGAAACTCTCAGTATGCCAAAAGTTTCGTTAAGTTAGTAAGTTTCTTTACAGCTAAAACACTAGGATGTGGAAAAGCGTGAGCACTGAGGAAGTGCCATATTATGTAACATTGAAGTTTAAAATGGGCTGATTCTCAGCATAATTAGATTTTTTAAAGTAATTTCTCTATAGCCATAGATACTGGTTATGAGCCCAGTTGATAGCAGCAATAGGCTATTTGACAGTATCAATAAATTATAAATCTAATAAATCCGTTATTTAGAGTTTTGAAAAATAACGGACACATATTTTTTCTTACGTAAAATCAATGAATATTTACCAAGATATAACACATCAAGACTCGAGAGTGGGGGCTCGTGACGTCAGAATTCAGTAAAAAAATGTACTAAATTGTGGCGTATTGGCAATTTTGAAAGCATCATATCTCCGTCAATTTGGGTTTGCGTAGAAAAAGAAAAAATACGGGTCAAATATTATTTGACAATCTAACTGACGGATAATTAGAATTTTTTAGTCAAATAGCCTATTATTATTACATGGGACCTAACCAAACTTGACGAAATATAGCGTACAATTAGGATCCTTCAGGATCTACAGGCGTGGTATTATTTTGATATTGAATATTATACTAACGCAATACTAAATGATACATACCCTGTCAACTTCGTGCGCCTTTTTGAGTGCTTCGCCCCACTGTTGCAGCCGTTTATACGACGCGGCCGCCTCAGTTTGGAACCACATGCACTGCATCTCATTCAGATTCTCTGTCGCCGGTACACCTGTAATAATATCAACTTAATAAATTCGATTTTCTTATATTTTCCTGACGATTTTATGATGTGAAATTTGCAAGAAACTGGATATAGGGTTTTCTAATATCATCATCATCATCTCAGCCATAGGACGTCCACTGCTGAACATAGGCCTCCCCTTTAGATCTCCACATATACCGGTTGGAAGCGACCTGCATCCAGCGTCTTCCGGCGACCTTTATAAGGTCGTCTGTCCACCTCGTTGGTGGACGTCCTACGCTGCGCTTGCTAGTCCGCGGTCTCCACTTCTAATATGTGTAATTGTAAATTTATTAATAACCAAATTCAGGGCCGTTTTTTCGAATGAATTTTTGCCCAGGGCCCCTTTATCCTAGGGGCCCTTAGTTCTTACGAGCATTCTAGCAGTATACAGATAGATAAGTTTGCCGTATATCATTACTTCCCAGAAATTGATCCTTATTAGCAACACTATCGAATGGTATAATAATACAGGATGTGATTTTTTTTCCATTCCTTCCATTCCATTTTTGTGATTTTAGTCGGATATATCCGACTCTGGCGAAATGGGCCCGAAAATATTTGTCCGATATATCCGACGTTAGCGGTTAAAAGGTTAAGCAGACAGTGATCAGTCCATGCTCTATGTCTATGGGGAGGACCCATTATCCATAAATGCTGAGACAGCCCTGCCTCAGTCCCGTACCTTCTCTGGTGAACTTGGCACACATCTCCTCTGCCCGCTTGACGTGTCCAGCTCGCAGCATGTACCGCGCACACTTGCTGTTCACGTAGCGGTCAGCCGTGTCCATTGCTTGCGCCTCCTCTAACCATTGGTACGCAGACACAGGGTCACCCGCATGCTGTAATGAAATATTTCTTGATTTAGTTCGTGTGGCATTTATTTAGCTTATGAAAACGTTGATTTTTGTCTTAGAACTTTGTCATGTGAAGCAAATAGAAAGGATTTGTTTATCAATGGTCATGGAACTTGCAATAGCGTCAACTTATCGGTAACTCAAAACAAATATTCCATTTTAAATTCCGATGACAGTGTGAGTGACCATGTCAGTTTAAAACTTCTAAAAAGACAAAGTTCAAAAGTGAACAAGGTTTTCAATTGCATTTTATTTTCTTTTCGGTTCCATACATGCCCAGTTTTAGTTATTCTTCTTTCATGGTGATAGTGAGAAGGTGTGTACTGCAAGTACCTTTTTGAAGAACACACAATGTTAGTATTGTTTTAGGAAGTGTGAAAAGTATAGCGTTTTAATTTTCTAAGAGCTTGTCATATAAGGCTGGACATCTTGTAACTGGCTTTACTGAAAATACAGGATAGTATCTTCTGTGGTCCACCTGAAAAACCCTGAACCATATCCGGATCCAGGTCGAAAGATGTAACTTCAACCTTTTTAAGTGAGGCATCTTATTGGAAAAGTAGCGTGGTGTGAATGTGGAGCTATGTTGCAGACCATGCTCCTCATCCTATTCTGTTGTATTAGCCAAAACACATGCAGCAAAGTAAAGGTGGTGAAGTTTTGCGCTAATCTACACTAATATTACAAAGCTGAAGAGTTTGTTTGCTCAAACATGTTTATCTCAGAAACTACTGGTCCAAATTGAAAAATATATTTTTGTGTTGGATAGGTAGTCTATTTATCGAGAAAAGCTATAGGCTACATAACATCATGAAATATAAATACCGTCATAACAGGGATGAAAATAGGCTGCGTAGACGCGACCAGCGCTTACGCAGAACCATCACCACAAATCCACTCAATAAAACTACTATACCAACCTTATAAATCCTTCCTTTAACAATAAACAATTCTATAAGTGTAGGAGTATGTTCAATGGCGGCATCAATATAATGCAGCGCCTTATCAGTCTGCTGCTTATGATCAAAGTGTTGCGCAGCGTAGTAATATGCCCATAGTAACGCGCTGGCCGGCTGCTTCGTTTCACTGGGGTCCGGGCCAAATGTGCCGTTTACAGATAGGTTGTCCAAATATTGGAGTATTAGTTTCTCTATTGTTTCCGCTTTGCTCTTGTCCTGGTATAACGACCTGGAATTATTGAAGAAATATTTCAGTACACAAGACACAAGTATGTGCGCTGGTTACGGCGCTGGCTAGTTTCAAGATCCGTTTAATGCTAGTAAACGCACTTTTCTTTCTTTCACTATCAGTTCCTTTACTCTCATAGTTGATGGGTTTGTAATCTGACAGGACCAGAGAGAGTTCAGGCGCAAAATCAACTACTTAACATGATTTCCGTGACATGGAGGCATCTCACAAAATCCAAACTCCGGGCAAACACTGAGAAATTTCTCATGGAAAAACTCAATAATTGTACTTGTTGCTCGACCCAGCTTAACAGACCAGTAGTACTTCCGTGAAAGGTCGTACCTAAGATCAACAAATAGTGGAGGTATTCCTTTATGCAGTCCGTGTCTCAGGTACTCGTCGACTAGTTTCTCGAAGACGGGTTGCGCCAGCGCTTCCGTCAGCTGCAAGCGACGCGGCGCTATCGCCCGCGGGAATTCTTTCCTGGAAATCACAAAAAAAATATATAGGTTTTAATAACACGTTTATGTCTATAATAATTATTATAACATCACGCCATCACGCAAGTGTACTTAATAATAACCTTCCAATTCGGCAGTCATGAAAAAGGTGTCCATTTTTTTTTATACCTAACAGATTATTTATATTTGTTGATGCTGTCATCACGGCTATTTTCAACATCAACGAAGGAAGAACCCCGAGCATAAAGCTTCATTTCTCCGAATTTTTTTCGAAAGATATCGTGCTAATCTTATACATGAATACGAATGCAAGGCCTTGTACTACATATACACAAACAAAACACTTCCATTAGATCTATTAACACGATCATTATCGATCCGTCACACATTATGTAAGTAGGCCACTAAATATATAACATTATGTATTACTGCAGATAATGCACTCGACACATACATAATACATAGGCATGTAAATAGATGGTTTATATTGGTGTTTGATCAACATATTTATGTATTGTGGCTGTTAGAAATTTTGTCTCCAGCTAACAGTTGAAGGACAAGCATTTGTGGGGAACTGGGTAATATAATCTCATATTACGATGTTTGTGGTTGCACTCCTACGAAACGGCTTGACGGTTTTTTTTTGTACGTATATTTGGTAGGTACGTAATAATGAGTCGTAAAGTATTTTTGACGCTACTACGCTCAGCGAAGCACGGCGAATGTTTTTTAAATTATTGTAAAATGTTTTTCTACACTATCGAATTGGGAAACTGTACTGTATGTGTATAAATAAATAAAAAAAATGTTGCATTTTTCGTGACTGTCAGGAAATAGTTATTCATTATGCAAGGCTGCAAAGGTTCAAATATAGAAAGAATCCTGAGCGTAGCGAAGTTTTCAAAGATACGAGACGCAGAATAACTTTGCTGCCAAGCGCAATACACAACTTTTCACATCACTAAGTGAGGAAATGCAGTGGGGTTGGCTTGCCTGTCAGTGCAGGAAATAGAGTTAGATTTTGAATAGCTCTAGTGATATGTGCGCGCAGTGTCACGTCTCGGTCTGAGCTGACCGTAAAGAGCGGATTTAAAGCCAGGGCCATATATGAATCACGAGCAAGCGAAGGATCAAGTATTTAAATTCTGAGCGACGCGAGTGATTCAGGGGCTCGATATAAATCCGTTTTATTCAAGAGTTGCAAACGATACTTTATACCATGACTACGAGAAATTTATTTAGTCTGCTCCACACACATGTGGTTGCGTTTACAAACATCTAAATTCACATACACAAACACCCAGACCCGAAACAAATAATTGTACTTAGATCATACGAGTATTTGCTCCGTGCGGGAATCGAACCCACTTCACGCAACGAAAAATAATTTTATATCTTTTATCACTCAAATCTTTCTTTTTTTCGTGGTCATGGTAATTAGTATTATATGCAACTCTTGAATAAAACGAATTTATTTCGAGGGCTATGAATTACTCGCGTCGCTCAGGATTTAAATATTTGAATCACTTGCTTCGCTCGTGATTCAATCATCATGAGTCACTCCCTACCGTCGTGATTCAGTCATTAAAATCCTTCGCTTGCTCGTGATTCATATATGGCCCTCGCATTAAATCCGATCTTTATTCACTAGTTGCAAAATATACTATTATTGGATAGCCCTAGTCTTTGAGGAAGGCTTTTAACACGCTATGACCAGTAGGAGCCCAGAAGCAGGTGAAACCATGCGGAGCAGCTAGTTACACATAAAAATGTGTTTACTCACTTATATACATCAAAGAAGGCCACTTTTTCTTCAGGATTAGTAAGTTGTTTAGCTTCTATAAGTTTTTCATAATACATCACATTCTCAGGATTTCTTTTTAACAAGTCTTCGTAAACAGCTTCTGCTTCCTTAAACCTGAAAGATAAAAAAGAAGAATGTAAGCTTTCTTTTTTTGGCGGGAAAGCCACGCGACGTCTGACGATCTGGCCTGGCCGGTTGCCGTGGCTACTGGGACGTGACGTGGAGGATTGCCTCTCCTTCCTCCTCCTTCCTTTGCTAGCATTACTGCTTCGCAGGATGTGACTGCTTCTCATTCCCTCTCGCTCGGTAGCATAGCCAGAACCAGGGCTGGACAAGAAAGGTCACCGCAGCCCATCAAGAATGTGAACCTCCTATATTTCGTTAGTTACTTCCATAGCTTTTGTTTACCTAAGCCCAATTAGTATTTATTCATGATAGAGATTATAGCTGGATCTTGACTTTGAAATATTATAGCATGAGCTGGAAGATCTTGAAAGAACTGTAAAAAATGGCAAGGAGCACTTATACTTTTACAGAAAGCAACTGCAACCTACAACTAACTTGTTGGTTTGAACAAAGTGTATTATTTACAAGAAGGGTCTAAGTGGAGTATTCTACTTTTATCACAGATATACGAGAATGTTTATAATAATGTCAAGCACAGCAAATATTCAACTGTTTTTTCTTCATTTTAAGCTTAATTATCAAACGCTGAGCAACTGTCTTCAACGGCGCATAGCGTGAGCGTCGTACCTCGTGATATAAAGCCGTGTGAGATATAAAGCCAGCTTAGTATAATGATGATATCAAACTAACCTTTTCAATTTCAAATAATATTCCCCAGAGGTTTCCTTAATGGATAGCTTATCAAGTATTTGGGCAGAGAATTTGTGTAGATGCTGCAATGCCCTCTCATACTGTCCCGACTCTGCCAGCACCATATTCTGGTACAGAAGCAGTTCTGAATGCTCGTAATCATAAGGCCCCTTCATCTGGTTGGTGCGGAAAGCGTCGAGGATGCTGTTGGCCATCTCATAGTCACCAAGGAGATGGTAACTCATGGCGAAACCAATCCAGGATGCCCTCTGTGTCGGTCTGAGCATGAACAGCTGATAACGGGTATCCTGAAAAATAATTTTAGAGTTTGTGAGTTATATTCTACATTAAATTTCATGGTATGCCTAGTTTCGTCTCTAAGTAGATCACACGCCGTTTTTGTTTATGGCCCAAACATATAAACTTGACAATTAACTGTTGGTCATCATCATAGATCAGAATAGGTAGATTGATTTTTGGTACTTGTATCATAAATGCACACAGAAAGAATAACATGGATAAGCCATTTATCCAGAAAGTAATTCCAGTATTTCAGGATTCAATTAAAATATTGTTAATTAAAGCACGGTTTAAAATTACACGCATACAATATTAATTCCACGGACGACCGCTCGCTACACTGGACACGTCCGCTCGCATCAAAATTCAGAATTTATATGCATCGCGCGGCGCGGAACGCGGCTCCTTATATAGGAGTCGGGGAGGCGTGGCCCGCGTGTGCCGCAAACGGTTCAAGCCAAATCCGACTTTCGGCGCTACAGGTTACGGCGCTGAATCCACTGCAGGTAACGCAACGTGTGTTCGCGGCTCTACAGAACAACGTCTATGAATAAAACTGAAAAATAAGATTTTTTTTTTCTTCGTATTTTTCCAGGATAAAAAGTATCCCATTTTATGCCCAGGATAATAAGGTATAATTATACCAAGTTTCATCGAAATCGAACCATTAGTTTTCACGTGATGCCTGCATATACAGACAGACAGACAAACATTTTTTTAATCACATATTCCAGATCCAGCAACACCCCCCGCTATTTATTTTTTCAATATTTTCAATGTACAGAATTGACCCTTCTACAGATTTATTATATGTATAATAGATGTTGGTAGTGCTATTATTACTATTCAATTAAAAATTGAAAGGAAGGTATCAAAACTAAATTAATTCATTATTTATCTGTTGAATATCAAAAACAATTGAATATTAATAGCTTTAATATTTAAGGTCTTTGCGTTCCAGGGTCGCGGTAACTCTTTCGAACAAACTCCGCTAGCCTGGCATAATACAATTCCTACCTAAATTCGGGTTTTTTATAATAATCAAATCAATTCTGGTGGAATGTCGATATTAATGTAAACGTTTCGGATCAATGACCCCCATTTGATCTACCTATTCTGATCACTGGTCATCATACAATTACAAATATTATTCTGTGCTATGCAGGAATTGAAACTGCAACTGACACTGTAGCAGCTCATCATTCAGCCACTATGCCAACCGTGCTTTTGTTGTTTCCTTTAGATAGTTTCAGGAGACAAGGAAAAATAAAAACACACAAATTCTACTTCCATTAGTTGATTTCCATCTGGGTCAGCCACTGCCATAATGTATTTAAAAGTCATTGTTTGCCATATTTATGTGGACATCCTATGCTGATCAGAAAGGAAGCTTCTGTGCTCTAACATTTTTGCAAATTTAGCAGTGGTGGTGTTCAGTCTTTTCATGACAGCCTGACAGGTATCTAAATATTTTGTCACTGTTTTTGAATTTGTCAAGTCTTAGATTTTTAATTAGATTTAAATCTCCAGACAGTGAAGCAAGACAAATGACTCTCTCTCACAAGAGAGCCACAAGAAGCACCACAAGTAGATATGTTTAGTGAACAGTCTCTGTTGTCTAATAAATACTCTGTATCTAAAACAATAACAGTTAAAAATGACAGTGATGTCTGCAACTGTGACATCAGAACTCTAACCATTTTGAATAGCACATAAAGTTTTGCCATTTTAGGATGGATAGATAGTTGGATCGATGTTTAAATTATTACCAAGGATATTTTATAATTTTTATTTGTAAGCCTTAGTTGAAGCAAAGAATATTTAACAAAATCTCAACTATTACAACTCCTCAATTCATTCTGGCATAAAATAGATTAACTAATCATAAAATAATAGTAAGAATTAAAATAATACAGCACTTATAACTTACTTTGTAGCCTTCCAAGTCACGCATCTGAATTTGTAACAGGGACAAATCCCGAAGAATCTGAATGTTTTCCTTCTCCCACTTGAGGGCATTACGGTAACATTTGATGGCCTCATCATACTTCTTGTCTGAACGTTGGAGCAGACCGTACACATGCCAACAGACTGGGGACTTGAGGTCATTGCGGAGGCCCCGGCGCACATACTCATAAGCTTCATCTTTGCGACCCAGACAATTGAGAGTCAATCCTTTCATAGCCAATGTTTCTAAAAAGATAAAAAATTATAAGGATTAAAAATAATTAATCCAAGTATTTGTAGAATCTAGCAAAAGCTCTTAATCAGTTTAAATAGTTATTATTAGCATAAATGAATGCATTCTATCGAGAATATTTCTAACAATTCCAGAGAAGGTAAACACTGACACAGACTGATGTTATGAAAACAATTTCACAACTTCATATCTTCAGTAGAGAGTATTTATGTGATTTTACCAAAGATAATAATGCTTAACTTCAGTGGGAATTGTACATAAATGCAGCACTGATCAAGCTGGACATAACTTTAAAATACAAATGTAATATTTTTACAACAATTTAATGTTTTGTGACATTTTTTGCAAAGATATTATTAATGATATTTAAACTTACCTCCATGCTCCTGAAATTTAGGGTTAGAGAGTATCTGCTTGGCAAATTTCAACCCATTTTTGTATTGTTTATGTTCGTAACAGCGCTGCAAGATAAAAATGCATTTATCATTGAGTGTTTAACCTCTATTATTAGATGCACCCAAAAGGATTCTAGCCTAGGAGTTAGTACTAAAGTGTATTGATGCTAATATGATTCACAGCCATAAAAAACCACTGTAAATATTTTCATACGGGTTTCGATGTCAGAAAAGAGCTTAAAAATACTATAATTTTGATTTGCATTATTTTAAAAATTGAAGATAATCGCTAAGAATGACAAGCAGTACCAAACCGAATTGTATGTTTACAATGGTACTTACCAAAATTCTTTTGAAAAGCGCATTTTCTTTAGGTGGCAAAGGATTACTGGGTGGCATTTTGTTCGAATAAAATGAAGTATCTTTTTATTATTTCACTAATAAATTGAAATAATTCTAAAAACCTCGTGGCTATAAACCAAAGAAGTCGATGAAGGATTGCTGTCTATGGGCAACAAGAGCTGGTCACGTGACTAAATTGCCAGTACACAGATAAGATTATTAAACTCTTTGAATTTTCTTATAATAATTCATTAGTTACATAATATTCAATAATAATACAATATTTTAATGACTACAAAATTAATCAATAATTTCACCCAATTTCACCAAAGAAATGTGTGAAATGGGTGGAAATGGTTTGTGTCTCTGTAAAACCATAGACATCATGTTTCATAGACAAATGCCAAAGCTATCAAAAAACTGTCATTGTCAAAGTCAAAAGTCAACAGACGGGTAATGCTGTCAAACTCAAAACTGTCAAAGTCAAATTATTTTTAATTTGTTGGAGAAAGAAAAGGTCATAAAATTGTTAATTTAACCGTAAAGCTTTTAATTTAGTTACATTCACTTAAGCTCTATTTCATAGTGTAGTAACATGGGCATAGAAAACATGCGTCGCTGGCCTATGTATATCGTATTTGCTGTCTGCATTTTATTGTTACTTTCACTAATCAATAGTTGGAGTGCGGAAACTGAGTTGCGAAACAGAGTTTCGGAGATAAGTACACAACTACAAGAATGTTCCAAGCAGCATACATCGTGTATGGAAGAATCTTTAAATTTACTTGAACAGCGCGACGGGTATGTGCTCAAGGTGAACGAATTGGATAAACAAAAATCTAGATTGGTAGACGATGTAGATGAGTATAAGAGTAAACTATTAAAATCTGAAGGGCAAGTGAACCATACGAAAGTTGACGTAGAGCTTTGCAAGACAGAGTTACAATCACTGAAGAACTTGCAAGTGAGTAAAACTGCCATAGTGGAGACCTTGAGGTTAGAAAAGGATACTCTTACAACTCAGTTGGCGGAGAGGAAGCAGAAGATTGAGGATTTGGAGAAAGAGATTGAGAAGCTGAAGTTGGCACTGACAACAAAACCATCCAATCCATCTGCAGTTCCTAAAGTGACTCCGGCAGGGGCAGCTCAGCCTCCAAAGATGAGCCCAGCCTTAAGTGCCCACAACCCTATAACTGAACCAGTCTTAGAAAATAATGATGCTAAGGAAGAGATAGAGGACACCAATGCCATGAATGATGGCAATGACTTTGATCCTCAGTTACAATAGGTATAAGTACTAGCTCATAATTTGGTGGCCTGCTGGTGTGATATTATTACCATGTAAAGGACAAAGTATGAGGCTGAGAGTAGAAAGGCTGTAAGCTAAATAGTGTACATAACAACTTTACTAAAATTGGACTTTTTATGATATTTAGCTGTTGTTTTCTAATTATTGCTATCCAACTACACTTATTATGAAGCAGTATGTTGCTCTATTTGATGAAAAAATACTTTCCGGTTTTGAAATTTTTGACTTCTTTTTTTTTTGAGTTATTGAAGATTGGTGGCCAGTTC
Organism: Agrotis exclamationis; assembly: GCA_950005045.1. NCBI lineage: Eukaryota > Metazoa > Arthropoda > Insecta > Lepidoptera > Noctuidae > Agrotis > Agrotis exclamationis. The sequence continues at coordinate 14,259,035 of OX465429.1, read as the reverse complement.
TGAGAGAACTAGCAGAACTCTCCAACCATTGTATATTAAAAATGTACTGAATAGATCAAAAGCAACAGATAGATTTGTATTCTATTGTTGTTATCATTGTCAATCATTCCAGTAGGCAGTTAAAGAAATAAAATGATATTGAACAATTAAGCTTAAGTTAACAATAAATTTATGATGAATTAACTGTTAACATAAAATACTGAATTATTCTGATATGGTAAAATTGTCATTTAGTATTTAAATCATCTCTCTGTGCAATGTTTTATCTAAATGTGTCTACATATTGTACATGCACTATTCCACATTAGGTTTATTTATGTCGCAATTTTTTGTAGTTGTATAGATGCCATATTGACTATTTCAGACTTGTAAATTTAAACTTTATGGCATTCCACCTTAAAATTTCTTTTGAATTGCTTACACCTGCCTCTATTACAGGGTCATTATTTATGTCACACATAATCTCTCTTACGAGTCTTGACTCATCATGTTTCTCAGTTAGGTCTTCATCAATCTAAACTGAGAAGCACCTCCCAGCAGCTTTACTGCACGCGTAGCATGGAGATTCTATCTCTATTCTACCAAGAAAAGACAAAGTTATTTCATCGTTATTTCTATACAAATCGACCGTTTCTTTGCACAAGTATGACACGATTCTTACAGCATTAAAGAATAAAAACATATATTTTCTATATTTTAAACATTACTATGCTTATATTATATCGATAAAAAACTGACGTTCTGTAATTTTGTCTTTTCTCCCGTCGACAAAACCCGTTTCTTCGGCGCAATGCTACGCGTGCTGCTCTTCTTGAAGTTGAATTCTGATTGTTGTTTCAATTGCAAATTATTTTCTAAAATGCTTATTCCTACTTTACTACTTATGTTATGTATATTTCTGTTGTAAGATGTTGTCTATACTTTTTTTTTATCGTGGTAAAATCATCGAATAGTCCTCGCACCCCGGGCAGGGCGGGAGGGACTGTTAGACTTGTACTGACTAAAATCCACGGTGCAATAGCCCTTTATGTTCCGGGGTCACGGTAATGAGATAAGTCCCGCGACCCCGGCAGGCTTTGGCCCTCTAGAGGTGGGCCCCGTCATCGTGCTGACGCTCTTTGAGGCGCGCGTGGTTCACAACGCGCCGTCGACCCGGGCATGGTCCATGATCGGACATGCATGCCCGCGTCTACGGTGGCCGGAGATCGTCTGCCGTTGTCCGACGCCGTGGGCGTCTACCACTGCGGCTGGGGTGGAGGGAGGACACTATCCTCTCCCTCACGCGGCCAGCCTCCTCTTCGCGAGCATGACTGCTTCGCAGAAGGAGGCGACCGCTTCCCACTCCGTCTCGCCCCGCAGCATGGCCGCGACCAATGCCGGGCGCGAGATGTTGTCTATACTTCCCCCATAATTATGGTTTGTCTCGAGGTCGCCAACGGCGCCGACGCCGACTTTTGGTGTTTTAGATCAAATTATCTTCTGTAAGTGCATTTACGAAAACTACTGGTGTTATTGTAATTATTATGCCTTTCTACTGTGAAAGTTCCAAGCATGCATTTTTTTATGAAATACTATTAATCTCGTATTATATATGGAAGGGCTTGATGGAACTTCATAACTTACGTGCAATTTCAGGTGAAGCCATTAGCCATAATTTATAATTGGTTAGCAATAATTTTAGATAATATTTCATGAATCACAAGTATTGTTAATATGGATATTGGTACCTATTTAGCTAGTTAGTAAACGCCATGATGGTGCCAGAAATGAGTAAGTATAATAGATCTGACGAGTAATTTACATATTTGTTTTGCTCAATTTTCGAATTTGAATCCCATTTTCTTGACATTTTAAAGTTATTATTCGAAATGTTTGATATTTTTATCCATCCTCATAAAATAAAAAATGTAATATTATAATAGGTAAGAAATACCGGAATGATAATGTAAAATGTTTTGAATTACGTCGTCCTGTTATGTACGTATGATAAATAATTATTATGAGTAATGTTAGAACAGCTGTATTAATTCTTAATTGTCTTTTATATAGTTGAGGAATAAATTGGATAGATTTTTCCTTTTTTATTCGTTCTCTTTTATTGCGTTATGATATGTATAACTTGATAACCCACTCCAAAATTTCATGAAATGTTTATCGCCTAAGATAGGAAAACGATTTTCGAATCGCCTCAACATGTCTAATAACATACTTACCTATACCTACTTGCCGCCTAAAGCTTCATTTTTCAATCGTCCACTCTTGTGGCAGCATGGTCAGATCCATCTTTTCCATTGCGCACTCTGGGCTTCGATACAACGAACATAAAGCTACCCTGAAGTTTAAAGTCCGACGGCTCAACTCGCTACGTAGCCGTCGCCACATGACACTGGCAGAGTAGTCAAGCAACTCGTTGCCAAAGAAGAAAGAATAATAAATAAATAATAATAGTACTATTATTGATCGAAGATTCTGGGCATGTACCCAGGGCTCCTACATTTCTATGATTGTCTTTTTTGTTCGTAATTCAAACGAACCAACGTACTTGAGGCGGAGGACCTACCTAGTTCCCGGCCTTAGAGATCTAACATATTTTCGCTTCTATTGGCTCGGTTTAGCATCCTACATAAGCCCCGTAGTGCCCAGGGACCTCCAATAGGTTAAAGACGACCTTGGGCACGGCTTTCGCAAAAGTAGTGATTAACTACTGCAGAACATGTTGCGGGTTCGATTCCTGCGCAATAAAATATGTCTGATAGTGGACGCCAGGCCAAGAGCCCCCACTTGGAGTTCCACAACAGGTGTTCCAGATCTTCGATTTTTATAAGTTAACAGAGAGTGCACATCAGATTGAAAAACTTTTGATGAAACTTTGAACTTTTTTTTTATAGTGTAGCTGGGCGCTTGGAATTCCACAACAGGTGTTCCAGATCTTCAATTTTTATACGTCAACAGGGAGTACTCATCAGGCTGAACAACTCGTGCTAAGACGTCATTCCTTTATATGTTATAGTTAAGCTGGGCTCTTGTAGTTCCACACCAGGTGTTCCAGATCTTCAATTTTTATACTTCGACAGAGAGTGTATCAGGCTGAATTACTCTTGCTACGACGTCATTCCTATAAATGTTATAGTTTAGCTGGGCTCTTGGAGTTCCACATCAGGTGTTCCAGATCTTCAATTTTTATAATGTCAACAGAGAGTGCTCATCAGGCTGAAAAACTCTTGCTAAGACGTCATTCCTTCGGTCCATGGCCCTCTACGGGGCCCCAGTGTGGGCCCTGAGCATCCGGACGCGACCACTAAAGTTGGTCGCATGCCAGAGGGTCATGGCTATCCGAATGATCCGGGGATACCGCACGATCGCCGGCGAATCGGCCAACCTGCTTGCCGGATTACTGCCCTGGGATCTGGAGGCGACTGCCCTCCAGCGCGTCTATGAGTGGCGCGTGGAGGCGCAGCGCCGGGGAGAATTCCCGCTGCCCCGACAAGTCGAGGCGCGGCGGGAAGAGGTCCGGCGCGATCTCAGGGCAGTATGGAGGGGACGATTGTCGCAACCGACGGCCGGGCACGCCGCAATCGCGGCGGTAAGACCCCTCTTTGAGGAGTGGCTGGATAGGAGTCACGGCGTCCTGACCTACCGCATGACGCAGGTCCTCACCGGACACGGAAGTTTCGGGAGGTACCTGTGTCTAAGGAGAAAGGAGGAAACGCCTGGGTGTCACCACTGCGAAGATCGCCCGGAGGACACAGTAGAGCATACGGTGCAAGACTGCCCAGCTTGGGCAGAGCACCGACGTGTCCTCACGGCGGCGATAGGCGGAGACCTCTCGCGCCCGGCATTGGTTGCGGCCATGCTGCGGGGCGAGACGGAGTGGGAAGCGGTCGCCTCCTTCTGCGAAGCAGTCATGCTCGCGAAGGAGGAGGCGGGCCGCGTGAGAGAGAGGACAGTGTCCTCCCTCCGCCCCAACCGCAGTGGTGGACGCCCACGGCGACAGACGTCGCAAGACGATCTCCGGCCACCGTAGGCGCGGGCATGCGGGCGGCGAGTAAAGGGCAACTCGCTGCCCGACCATGGACCATGCCCGGGTCGACGGCGCGTTGTGTTCCACGCGCGCCTCAAAGAGCGTCAGCAAGATGACGGGGCCCCCTCTCTAGAGGGCCAAAGCCTGCCGGGGTCGCGGGACTTATCTCATTACCGTGACCCCGGAACATAAAGGGCTATCGAAGGACACCGTGGATTTTAGTCAGTACAAGTCTGGCAGTCCCTCCCGCCCTGCCCGGGGTGGGAGGACTCATTTGATGATTTTACCACGATAAAAAAAAAAAAAGACGTCATTCCTTTATATGTTATAATATAGCTGGGCTCTTGGTGTTCCACATCAGGTGTTCCAGATCTTCAATTTTTATACGTCAACAGGGAGTGCTCATCAGGCTGAACAACTCGTGCTAAGACGTCATTCCTTTATATTTTATAGTTAAGCTGGGCTCTTGTAGTTCCACATCAGGTGTTCCAGATCTTCAATTTTTATACGTCGACAGAGAGTGCTCATCAGGCTGAACAACTTTTGCTAAGACGTCATTCCTTTATATGTTATAGTTAAGCTGGGCTCTTGTAGTTCCACATCAGGTGTTCCAGATCTTCAATTTTTATACGTCAACAGAGAGAGCTCATCAGGCTGAACAAGTCTTGCTAAGACGTCATTCCTGTATATGTTATAGTGTAGCTGGGCTCTTGAAGTTTCACATCAGGTGTTCCAGATCTTCAAATTTATTCTCTCAGCAGAAAATGCTCATCACGTGGAACAATTTTTGCTATGGCACCATTTTTTTGTATCCCTTATAGTTTACCTGGTCTGTTGCGGTTTTGCATCAGGTGTTCAAGATTCCAAGATAAGTTATAGCCTACCTATATGTATACAACAAAAAATCATTCAAATCCGTCCAGTAGTTCCGAAGATTAGCGTGTACAGACAAACAGACAGACTTTTTTTAGATTCGTGCTCTATTACTGTTTCTAAACCCCCTAAATTTTTTTTATTATATTCAATGTACAGACATAGTTTTTTTACTGTTTTATTATATGTATAGAACAGGAGCCAGCCAACAAAAACAGACCTTATACTGTTTTATGGCTTTATGGCACTGACAGAGTCCAACTGACTTTGGTTTCAAAAACGTGATTATAAAAAAAAAGAGACAAATATTTCTAAACAAGTTTTATTTACCTTAAACATCTCTAGCATAATCAAAACAAAAATATTCCCACCGCCATTACTTCACAAGTAATGAGTTAACAACATAAAACTTAAAGTAGGTAGTTAAAACTAACAACGCAGAGTTGGCAATCTCATTTACAATACATTTGCCGAATTCCTTAAGTCAAAATAATATTAAAATAAAGTAAATAACCGGACTGTTTACAGTTAGGGCTCATTATAGGCTATTGTTACACCAAACAACTCGACACAAAGTCAAGTAAAATATTAGCATTGAAATGTAAGCTTTATTCCTTTGAAATAGTCCTAGCCACCGAAAAACGGTCGGTACATAATTATAGTCAGTGGCCAAAAAGTTCGATAATTATGGCGCTTTCCTGGTGATCGCCACTGTTGGTCGCAGTGGTTTGCTTTGGCGGTATTGTCCAAAAAAGGAAGATGATAAGTTGGTACTGTATTGTCACGGGAATAAATCTGCTCGCATTTCAATGCTGTGATCGAGTATAGTGTCAAGGTTCATGAGTAGCTAAGGCGTGCGAGTGGTAAAGGGGCCACATAAAGCTAGTACCTAATTAGACACCATGACTCGTTGTTAATTAATTGGATTTATGAGATTATTTGACGCTGCTACTGTCAATACAGTGCATTTCATATAGCTGGCATTTTAATGCAAAATCTTTGTGGTTTGGTGAACAAAAAATTGACTATAACAAATTATTTTGTTATTTACCAAATAACGCGACCGGTTTTCCGTTTTTATTAGTAGGTTTTATAATCCTGAGTCAGCCAGAGAAAAATTAAAATAATTACTACTAACATATTTTACGTGTCATGCCTCAAAATAAACTACTAAATCAAGCTAATAAAAATATGACTTTCATAACATGAACAAGATTGAGTCACAATTTTATTTTTATGTTCTAAAACTAAGCTAACATTCGTAATTATAATTAAAACTATCCCTAATGAATACAAGCTACAAGTCGGTGGTAAAGAGAATAGTGGAATTGACAGAGATCGCATTTAAGGCAGAGGAAATGTCAATTTAGATACGAATATTGATAAAGTTGATAAAGACCATTTTGCAATAGCACTTGCGACGAGGGTCATATAAAGTGCGACACATACATACATCGATGGTATCGCTATTCACGCAATAGGTAACGGTAATTTGTATGAATTACGTAATTCTTCATAAAAATGGTGTTAATCAAATCTATCATCTGTAAATCAGATATTGTGATCAAAACTGACGTTTTCCTATTTTACAATAAACATTAAAGGAAAAATAGCTATATTCATAAATTCAGTATTATGTAACTTCAATACTGAATAAGTAATAAAAATAACGACTGTAATGGTCTCCAAATATTAGGCGCATTTTTATCATTTACAAACTTTTCGAAATTACAGAATAAACATATCATTTATAAAAATATTGGGGCATTGTTTTATAGATTTAAAATTACAGGATTCTTAAGATTGTATCAACCTAAGAAATAAAGTCATTACATAGCATTGTTGACTACTGTCTTACAAAAAGAGTATTGTAAAAGTGTCATAAATGTGTAATGACTTCCCTTACAAAGAAAACAGGGTTAAAAACTTTGGTCAAGTCCAAGGAGTAAGTACAGTAATAAAATATTTGTTATAAAATTATTACTATAGCAAACAAATTCATAATGTTAAGAGGTACAATTGGTCACATTGTAAACAGTCAGTATCATACATAAAAATAAAATAAATGCTATAACATAGAAAAATACAATATCTTCTTATCACATGGTTATCAAGTTTTATAAAAATTGCTTCCATTGAATGGGTATTTAATTAATTTTACTGTCAAAAAAATTCATTTAACTTTATTTTAGTTTTAAAAGAGGACTTAGTAAACAAGTTAAAAAATACATCCGTTTTAAAACACTTTGATTTGAATAAAAAAAAACCTACAGTTATTAGTAAACTGAAAAAAAATACCAGAAAATCTAGGTTTTAGCAAGGTTGGCAACATTGATGGTCAACGTAATCAATTTGACAGTAAAATTAATTCATTCTAATTTTAAACTTTCTTTAATTCCTCTTCCTTAGCTACTTCCTCAAATGCAGCCAACAGATTCCTTCGACACTTACTCTCATCTGTGTACCGTAATGCCCAAATAATGTACTCTCCAACATTCAGAGGGTCTTCAGAATAACTAATTTGTACTTTACACTTTCTTTCCCACTTCATAGCATCAGTGCTTCGACTGTTCCGAGTCCTAGTAAATTCTATGTAACCGTTACATTCTACAGCTAATTTTGGCAACTGAGCATTTAGTGCATCATGTGATCTATCAGAGTCTGTACCACTGGTTGAGGGGAGACAATCACCTTGCCCCAATTCAGGGTTGGGAGGTGTGACCGGCACACACTTCCTCTTCACCTTATGTAGCCCATCACCTTTACTATTTATCTCTGAATCATCATCTGGAAATGATCTCTTCAATGGATTATGATCTGTAACAATATTTTTTTCTTCATCAGGGCTGTTGTCAGTCTTTTGTTGTTTGTCTATGCTAATTTCGTCTTGAGGCTGGCATCCCTCAGCCCACTCTGGACTGTTGCAAGTAGATCTGAGCTGTCTCCTTTTGTGACATCTGTCTTTTGTTCTTATAATTTCTGGGGAATGCAGTGGACTGGCAAGTATGGAATCATCTTTTCTGAAAATGATAAAAATTTATGAGAAAATATTCTCACTAGCTAAAAGAATTCTTACTGGAAGCAAAAAGCAATTCTTGCAGGAAGCAAAAAGAAAATATTTGAACAGAAACTTATTTTTAGTAATATTGCAATATTATGTAATTCCAATTAGTATTATTTCAGGGTTCCCAAATTTAAAATACAAAATTAAGTAAAAATATTTCTGTATTATGTTTCTTTAAATTAACTTCCAGCAGTTCCCTTTTTTACTGGTAAATTAATCATCAATTAATGTGAGTAGGATGTGGGTAGGTAGAAAGCAGGGTAAAAAAGAAACAAAAATTAAAAATCACCTATTTTAATCAAAACTAAATCAATACAAACCTTTGAAGACTTTCATGTCTACTCTGAATCTTATCTATACTTTCAACTGTAGTAAAATCATGACGAGAACACTGCATGTCAAATTTTAAGAATGCAGAGACTTTTTTTCTGGTTTTAATTGTTCTTCCAAACCATTCCAGCATGGCATCATCAGAGAGATACAGAGCTAAGTTGGAACGCTCATGGTCTACCATGCGTTTGTACCATGCCGTGAATGTCCGTGCCTGTTGACGTTCTGAGAATTTGTTGCTGGTATTATTATTGTTTTCTCGTGATGTTTTGAATCTTGATTGGGCATTACGTTTACGAGGCGTGGTCGGTGAGGACATTTTCTGTAAAATTTAAGTGGTGTTGAATTACATAATGGTTATAAGTACATGCATTTGGTAATGTCACTTAATAGGAATAATGAAAGAAAAACATTCCGCCCCTAAGACGACCCACTGACCCAAACCATTGAAGTGTCCAATCTGCCCTTATCATAGACACAGGCCTCATTTATGAGTTATTCATAATGTAAACAAATAAAAAATACTCACACTTTTCAGATAATATTTCAACAACTTGCTGAGAACTCTTTGCGTCGTGCGCTGCTTCCAGGCGAAGCCCTGCAAGTCGCTTCTTGCTCTCTTCAACGTACGCAGTTATTGACAAGTTTATTTCTAATAATTCTTTGTGAAGTGACGTTATGTTTTGGCTGTTTATAGATATATATTCTGCAAAACACCAAAAATACACAAAATTGCAAATAATCATCCAAAATAAAACAATTGAAACATGACAATTTCGATATTTAAAACATAACCTACTTAAACACTTTGCGGCTTCAAATGCTAAATGTTCACGGGTTAAATCATCTGATACCGTCGAATTATTCATCTTACGTGTTACAACAACGTCTGTACGATCAATTTCCGTAGGTTTATTCACAAAAATCACTCAATCACTGTTAAAATTATCAAATTCTCATTCAGAAACAAAAGCAAGCATCGTTTTCGCCAAACAAAATGGCAACCATAAACTATTCCGTTTTGACATGATCTTGAGAACTTTGTGGTGCATTAATGAATACTATCATCTCACGTTTCATACCGACCGACGTAAGCACGAAAAAGATAACTTAGATGAACATGCTAAAGATTACTGTTTTTCTGGGACTCTGGAACCGTTTCGAGTTCAAAATAGAATTGTATCCATAGATAAATGCTTGTTTTTTTTAACGTTCTAATTTTATTTTCCCGACTTCAGAAAAGGAGGAATTTCTTAATTCGACTAGGGTTTTTGTATGTTAGTTAGGCGATCTTCCTGACAAAATATGAATTGATTTTGATGATTATTTCTTGTTTAGTAAGTCATGCTTCAGAGGTAATTCCAAGTTTTAATTAATACAAATGGGGATGGCAACTCAAAGCTATTCGTAGATGACGCTGCGATCGTTTGTCCCATAAGTCAGATTACTGTATAGCTTGTACAAAAAACAAACACGTATTTTGTTATAAAAATTGAGTTTATTCTAAAAAAAACTTTAAAAAAAAATTAACCGCCTTCAAAAACAACCACAAAAAAGGGTAAAATAACCTACAAAATAACTTTTCTTTCGGAAGTCTGTGGCTTTGTTTCTTTTATTTCGTTGTCTTTTATGCCACCGACTTCCGAAAGAAAAGTTATTTTGGAGGTTATTTTACCCTTTTTTGTGGTTGTTTTTGAAGGCGGTTAATTTTTTTTTTAAGTTTTTTATTTTACTCTTTTTAGTTTAAATATTCAACCCAAATTCTTGTCAAATACATCATTTTCTTACATGTGTACTAGAATTTGGTAATCCTTAGCACCGGTATTAACATCGCTCATGTACACAATAAGCTAATAAAATTCCCTATCAAAAACTGCTGTACCGATTTTGATGAAACTTGCAGTCTTCCCTAAAGTGAACTAATCCTCGTACAACAAAAAAAGAATTTTGAAAATCGGTCCACAATTGGCGGAGTAATCGCGTAACAAACACTCAACAAAGTAAAGATCATCACATCATCCATCAATAAAAATGCTCACAAAATAAAAAGGTCTGAACCAAATTGGATGAAATTTTTATGGGACCAATGGGAAAGTATACTGCATCGAACAAAAAAAGAATTACACTAATCGGACTAGAAACCTCGGAGTAATCGGTGTACATACATAAAAAAAAAACATACCGACCGAATTAAGAACACCCTCCTCCTTTTATAAGTCGGTTAAAAACAAATTTTTGAAATAATTCGTCAATGCAAGTGCATATACTTAAAGCAGAACTAAGACGCCGCGGTGCATCTACAAGAGGAAAAAAAAGTCATCATGATGATGATGATGAAACACACATTTACTTGTAGTTGGGATTTAAAATTGTAATTTTTAAGTAGGTATTACATGTGCTAGCCTCTACAAAGAATATAGTACTGCTTCTGACATTCTATATTGAGAAAAATGTCATCAAGTTTTGTGTTTGTCTTTTTCATCTAATTTTACATCTATTTTATACATTGGAGCAATAAGAAAAGAATTTTAACTTTCTAACACCACAACTATCACAAATCTCGGTCCCGGTGATAATTCTTCCACCAGAAGAACCATTTCATGATATAAAGAGCGATGCAATACTTAACCTCCAATAGAAAAGTAGATATTATATTCAAAGGTGTATTCGATTGTTTAGTTATGGTATAATCATAGAATTTCATTAATAAAATCAACTAACGGCCTGTCCCGGCTTCGCAAGGGTAGATTTTTGTTTATTGTATAGCTTTTGAAGAGCAGTGGTGGCCCAGTGGTATCGGCCTCGACTTACGAGTTGTAGGTCGTAGGTTCGAACCCCGTCAGGCGCATTACTTTGTGTAATTTATTTCAATACCACTGCTCTTAAAACGGTGAAGGAAAACATCGTGAGGAAACCGGCATGTCCTAGAACTAAAAATTCGAAGACATGTGACATCTACCAATCCGCACTGGGCCCGCGTGGTAGATTACGGCCCACTCCCTCTCACAGAGAGGAGGCATGTGTCCCAGCAGTGGGAACATTTATAGGCTGATGATGATGTATAGCTTTTCCTTAGTGATAGATAATACAATTTTTGTTCTCACAGCAGTCTCAGCAGCTACCCATTATTTCTTGATAGTGTGAATTGTCGGAAATTTGTATGTTCCATCATTTTTACAGCCTATTACACAACATCTAGTTATTTTACATCAATAAAAGCGTTGTTTTTTTCAGAAAATTCCTTTGATTTGACAGTTCTTTTGGGACACTAATGTCACTTGTCACTTTGACACTTGCCTTCCCCATTAACTCAGGGCTTTTCAATAATTCTAAAGCCATATGCTTTAGAAAATTTTAAACGACAAGGATTTTCTTGACAATATAATAAATGGAGGATGTCCAAAAAATCCAGAGTCGATTAAAATAATTTATGAACAGCAAAATAGACTTTAAGTCAGAGGTAATAAATACGCTATTCGTTTCGCATAAAATCCTAACCAAACAGGCCAGTAGCATAAAATAAAAATAAAAAATAAAAAAGCCTTATATTTCTTACTAAAACTAAAAAAACATAAATGTAAACAAAAAAAATAATATTTTTATGTAAAAAAACTTATCCACTATGTTAAAAAAATATTAATGTAACTATGGCGGAAGTAAGAACCCCTCGTTCTCGAGGGTGAAGGCCTCCTCTAGAGATTTCCATTTGTCCCTATCTTTCGCTGTCTCCATCCAGTTTTCGCCAGCCACTTTAATAATGTCGTCAGCCCACCGAGCAGCCGGTCTGCCTCTCATCCTGACGCCTGGTGGTCCCTTCCAAGATGTTATTTTGTGAGTCCATCGACTGTCTGTTAGTCTGGCTATATGACCAGCCCAGCGCCATTTCAGTTTTTTGATGTGATAAAGGGCATCCGTAACCTTTGTTTTTTTTCTTATATTTGTGTGTGCAATCTTTTGAATTTTTTTAATTTTTAATATGCTTCTCTCCATACCTCTTTGACATGTTCTGATTTTCGATTTAGTTCGGTATGTTAGCTTCCAAGTTTGGCTGGCATAGGTTAATGAAGGCAGTATACAGGTATCCATAACTTTTTGCTTAACGCTGATTGCCATGTCGCTTTTCATAATTTCTTTTAGGCTCCAAAATTTTTTCCAAGCATTCGAAATTCTCCTGTCTATTTCATGTTCATTTCTATCTTTATGGAAAGAAATCTGTTTACCTAGATATATATAGCTGTCGACATATTCTAGCGCTTCATTTTCTAGATATACAGGGTGTTTTATAAAGTTTGACATAATATTGGTTTTACTGCGGTTGATTTCTAAACCTACCAGTTGACTTGCGGTGTGAAGGGTGTTTATCATTGACTGCAGCTCGGTTGTATTTTCTGAAAGCAAAACAATGTCGTCGGCGAATCTTAGGTGACTTATGTAGTGGCTATTTATATTTAGACCGACCCTTTCCCAATTCAATCGTCCAATTACTTGTTGTAGTACAGCTATAAATATTGTTGGGGAGATGACATCTCCCTGTCTCACTCCTCTTCTGATAGGAATGGAGGATCCAGTTTTCTCCAGTCTAATCCTACTGTTGCAGTTTTGATACAAATTTTTTAGAACTTTCAGATATGCTGAATCAATATTTTGTGATTGTAGAGCCTCCCATATTGAGTGATGAAACAGAGAATCGAATGCTTTTTGGTAGTCGATAAATACTAGGTAGAGCGGCCTGTGAAATTCTTGATATTTATCTATGAGCATTTCAATAGAGTGGATATGGTCTACAGTAGAAAATCCTCTTCTGAACCCTGCCTGCTCTACAGGTTGGTGCATTTCTATAGTGTTTCTGATTCTCTGTTCCAGAATTGATGAGAATAATTTGTATATTGATGACAGCAGGCTTATTGGTCGGTAGTTACCGATATTGTTTGGGTCTCCTTTTTTATACAGTAGGATAATGTCAGAGTCCGTCCATTGTTTCGGTACACTTGCTGATTTTATGACCAAATTAAAAAGCTGTGTTAGTGGACCCACTAAGTGGAAACTTCCTAGTTTTAGTGCTTCGTTGGTTATTTTATCAGGTCCTGGGCTTTTTTCAAGTTTCAGTTTTGCAATTCCCTTCATTACTTCAGCTTCATCAATGTCCTGTATGTCTGAAGATGGCATTTTTGGAGTACTAGTCATTGGCTGTTTGTTATCACATTGGTATAAATTTCGGTAGAAGTTTGTTGCGATTTGAAGTATTTCGTTTCTCTTGCAAGTTGATTTATTGGAAGATTTTAACCCTTCTATCCAAGTTTTATGTGAACTCAATTCCTTGTAGGCTCTCTTTAAGCTGCCAGACTTCAATACATGTGTTTCAATAGTTTTCATACGATGGGTGTTGTAATCACGTTGTATGTATTTGCTGGTAAGTTTGTAGAGAGCTTTAAGCTCGTTTTTCATGCTTCGTGTTTTTGGTTTAATTTTTTGAAGATATTGCCGTCTTGACATTAACTTTCTCGTACTTTCAGAAAGAATACTATAATGTTTTGCAGGGTTATGAGCTATTTTGAGACTGCTATCAATTGCAGACACAATGGTATCGTTAAGTTCTTGCACTGTACAGCATTTTTTCCAAGTAGTATGTTCTAAACAGTCTTTAAGTGCTTCCTTGTATGTTTGTATTTCTTCTTCATTTTTCAATGTATTTTTACAATTAATTCCGTAGCTTTTTCTATTTTTCTTCAAGGGCTGCAGCTTAAAAGTCGCTCTTACCAGTCTATGATCACTAGGATAGTTGACAGTAATCACTTGCACATCGTGAGCGTGTTTTTGGAGATTTGTTAGTATGTAGTCCAATTCGTTTTTTATCATGCCATTCGGTGATCTCCAGGTCCATCTCTTACTGGTTTTCTTTTTAAAAAAGGTATTTAAAATTACCATTTCGTTTTCACGTGCAAATTGAATAAGTCTATTGCCTCTACTATTTCTACTGCCATACCCAAAGTTTTTCATGACCAGGTTTTCTTCTCGTTTAGGTTGTCCAATTTTGGCGTTAAAATCGCCCATAACGATTACATTATTATGTGACATTTTCAACGCTTTGTCGACAGTGGTGTAAAAAAGTTCAATTGTTTTATCGCTCGCTGATTCTGTTGGGGCATAGCATTGTATTACACTTATTTCAATGTTTTCGATTTTTATCAAAAGTAGAGCGACACGTTCTGACAGTCCTTTGAAACATATAATGTTCTTCTTATGGCGTTTGTTTACTATAAATCCTACTCCGTATAAGCCTGGCGTTTGTCCCATATAGTAGAGAATAAAGTCTTCGTATTCTTCTATGCAATTACCAGATCTTCTAATTTCACAAAGACCGATGACGTCGTACTTAATATTTTTAAGGGCTTCGCTGAGTTCCAAAAGCCGATAATAGGATGATAGCGTTCTAACATTATATGTTGCCACATAGAATTCGTTTCGCTCACGGGTTGCACCTGCATAAGTTTTCTCTAGAGGGTTGTGGTCTACATCTCCCACGGGGACCGGCCGGGTTGGGAGAGGTGGTGAAGGAGGGGCGCAGCTTAGTTTTTTGGAGGTTCTTGGTACTCACGGTTTGCAGAGGGCTTAGAGGCGGTACTCAGTTGTGAAGGTCGCAGGAAGCTCGTTATATTCTGAGGTTTATTTTTCTTCGGGACTTGTTTAACCTGTTCTTCAATGTGTGCTGTGTTTCTATTAGTATCGATTTCAGGAGATAATGATAAATATCTTTTATTAGAAGAGCTTTTAGATGTAAAGGTTTGTTGCTCTTTAGATTTTACCTGGATTATTTTGTCTTGACGGAGGATAACATTTTCCCCAGCTGAACGTCGTCTGTGGAACTCTCCCTGAAGTTCTTTGCGTTTTTGAAGGACAGCAGGTGTGTAGTCCTCTTTTATGTACATACCCGTGTTTTCCAGTTTTTTCATATTTTTTAGTAGTTGTAGCTTTCTACTTGTCGTTGAGATTGTGATTAAGACTGGCCTTAATTTATTATTTTTCTTTCCTAGTCTGACTACCGTTTCAATTTCCCATTTGAGACAATCAATATCCATTTTTTTATTTATGATTTCCAGGATTGTTTCGAGCAAATCTTCGTAGTTTTTTTCTGATTCTGGAACGCCAAAGAAAATTATATTTTTCTTTCTCATTTGTCTATCTAAAAAATCTAACGTTTTCTGTTGGTCTTCTATTTTTTGCTCAAGTTGGCTTGTTTTCATTTCAATATGATTGATGGCCAGTAGCATATACAGGTGAAAATCAACAGGGCGTGGATGGCTATATCCGAATCTATGAGGGATATCAAAAAACGTTGAAAAGAATATCGGGGCCGATTTTGACGAAAACTAAAACTGCATCATTGGATTTTAGAAAAATTAATAATCCTGGCCAGGAATCGAACCCACTGATTATGGAAAAGAAATCACATCCTGTATTATTACACTATTCGATAGTGTTGCTTAATAAGGAGCAAAGCTGATTTGAAACATTGTTTAGTTGATTTGAAACATTATAAAAAAATGTAACGTATTAGTTCTGTTTTTATTTATTTGGTGAATTATTGGATTTGCCTTGCCACCAAGAAGTTTATAACTTGCCACACATAAATCGTTTTAATCGATTCTGGGTTTTTGCTCCATACATTTTTGGGCATTATTCTTTCTTTTTGATTTTTTGGTTTTCTCAGAAGTAAGTAGAGACCCGCGAACAGCCCTGTGTAACTTAGAACATTCAGGTCAATGTATGGAATTTATTCCCAATCCATTGCCAACATTCAAAAACACGTCAGAAAATCATATTGACCAACATCACAGTACTAAATAATGATACCACGTGACTAAATTATGGAGACCGAAACAAATATGTCTGCCTTCGTGTTGTGGTGGTGTTGTGTTTTTCAGTTTGTTTTTCCTTTTTCTGTATGATTTGGGAATATAACTTACAAGTATAATTTCTGTGATTGTGTTAACGTTACGTTGAGTGGAGTGTCTAGTCAGTGCGTCGTCTTAGAAGTGGTTTGCTTTTCAATTTCATCCTCACATATTTTTAACGAGAAAATGAATAATTTAGAACTGTTGAACATAAAACTAGACATCGACTCGAAGTTTGTGGGATTAGGGTCATAAAGGAGTCCTGGCATACTGGAAATAACTTTTTTCCAAGGTTTCCCTGTATCCAAACCGGTGAGTACATCTGCTGATGTGATTTTGTTCTCATACTCTCACAGCACTAATTTGAAATTAAAAGCATCATCAACATCTGTAATACAACCCTCACCAATCAAAATTAGCTGAAACTAGTGAAGAAAAGTTTTAAATATTTTTCTACATACAAAATTATAATTTTGGTTCATGTTGGTCGAGTCTAAAGACATTATCTACCTGTGACACCATTATACTGCGAATCTATAATTAATCTTAGAATTTCATGTTCCAAGCATAATAATTTATACATTCATTTAGTTATTCTGATAGTGTAAAGAGTGCTTTCTTTAAATCACACTTTATAAATTTGCAGTGAAACAGCCAGTGAGAAGTAATGTTTTATATTTTTTATTCCAGCTATTAGGAGAGGCTAAATGCTGTTGGTATTGAAGAATCGGTGAATCTACCAATAGTAAAACAACATGTGCAGCGCAATCTCTAACTCTTCGGAAAAAAGGATTTCAATAAATATGGAAACCGTTGGAAGGTATGCAATCCCAACTTTGAATTTGATCGCTTTACCTCTCACTGACAGACAATTATCAAAATTTCCACATCATTACACCTATTCAGAGTCAAAAAGTAAATAATTATAAAAAGAAAAACGTGAGTTTTATTAATATGTAAAAAATAACAAACAGACTTTCAAAGATATTTTAATAATAAATATGTTTAAAAAGCTGAGTTTCTGTAGCACATTCATAACACTTGTGAAGCCTTACCCGACACCACATAAAAATAAACAACTGTTGAAGGGTTTTCTAAAAAAAGAGTTGAGTTCCAAAACAACCCGTAGATATCAACATGAAATGTTTTGATGTTGACAATTATTTTAGGCTTTAGTTTTCAAGAGATATTTATCTTTTTTTAAGACGGTTTGTTTTTATTTTGTTGTAAGTCTTTTATGATACTTTTCGTTTTCCCGAAATATTATTAACAAATTCTTATGTTTCATTTCAGATACTTTCTACAAGCCAGCTATTGAGGTGTTTGCTGCAAAGTTGTGCCTTCACTCTGAAGGCTTAGGAGCGGTTTGGTAACGATCGGTTTACCCTTGTGAAGCAAAGGCGGGTCGCTAATAATTTATATAAATTAATAAATGTTGAATTTATATAAATCAGTGTTTTATTTCACCAAGTTTTATTTTAAAATCAATAAATTTTGGAACCTACCTACTACCTGCGCAGTATGCATTTTATCGATATCGATAAACTAAATATCGATAAGGTATGACAACTCTATGATGCGTTGGGCATCCCTATTTCTGTGTATGTGAAACTTTTATGTTGGTAGCCATGTTTTTTTGTTGTGATTGGTACCACTTCCGTTATAAACTCGTTATGACCTAAATGTTCTAAGTTCCGACTCTTAAAATTACATGCTCTGTGCCCGCGAAGATCGCCAAAACTGCTACCTAATATATAATGCGTGATGGTTTCAAAGACATGTCATGAGCACAATGGTTTTTTTTATTTTTAAAGTATGTCTGTCATTCATATTAGAAAGTTAGTGTTATTAATATTATCAAAGTAATTCAACTTTATATCATTCGATAATTTACCTTCCCGAGATAGGCTAATTTCTACCATAGACAACGTATTAATTACGTGAACGATTGGATAGCTGAGGGAGCGCGCTTCTTTGGGAGTGGTAATGCGCCGAACCAATCTACTGCGTTCTTGCGATCATTGACTTCGGCCATTGGTCTATCTTTTGTCAACCAATCATCGAAAAACCAGTGAGGACCCAATGTAAGTTTACAATTTATTTTCGCCGAATATTCTGTCGTGATGGCTGTACCGGCAAATGTTTGGAAATACGCGAAAAATAAAGGTTTTCCAGTTATTGGTACGACAATTTCTGATGAAATTACGTGAAAAGCAGCAGCCATTTTGATTACGTTGCATTCCTTGTCCTCGTAGCAGTGACGTGTTGATTTTTCCTTGTAAGTGAGACTTCACGAAAGTTTTTCTATTTGAATTTTCTTTCACCCTTCACCTAACGAAGACAGATGAGTAACAAACTCTTTTATTTGACAAGTTTCGACATAAATTATTGTTTCACGATGATGGGCTGATTCGGCAGGATCAAAATCTTCTGGAGCACTATCGCGCAACCTTCACGCTTATCTTCATCTTCAAGCCATCGGTTTATATGAGACGTAAATAAAATTTAAAAAACAAGAACATTCATACTCGCATTATTATAAGGAATTACAGTTAATTCGAGTTTCAATATCTCTTGATAAAGTTCAAGAATTGTTGATACTAGATCCTATTTCTAAAACATTGGTCAATGGGATTCATATCAGCTGATCCCCTAAGATGACCTACTGACCGGTTTTTCCAAACTGTAATATTTCTAAGAAGAATAAAATGCCATCAAAGTCACAAGAACTTTTTAAGTACATAATTCTAAAACAACAATAATGAAATTAGTAAACAGATAAATCCTTTCTGTTACAGTGTGATTCACAATGGAACACGCACAAATACAGAGTTCCGATGGGACTCAGGTTATGACGATAAACGGGCAACAGCTGCAAGTTCTGCAAATGAATAACTCCCCACACATGATACAAGGTCCTAATGGACAACAGATTGTGGTGCATGCAGTGCCAGCCAGTGCACCGGCTATACAGGTATTAATAAAAAAAATTGCCACAGCATGTTCTCAACTCATCCGTCACTCATCAATCATCTTGATGTTTGCATGCATTTTGGTACTTACACCAAAATTGATTTTCTTAAAAATCAATTTGTAAAGAAAAAAAGTATATCAAATTAAATGTTACTTATCAAATTTTCCTCTTCCTATGATTTCTTTAACAGGTTTTATTTATTTATTTATTTTATTTTCTTTATTGGCCAACCAACAATTGTTTATACTACAAATAGTCAAAGTTAAATCTACTATAATCTAGGGTTAGTATAACAATTTTTTACAGGTTAGCACCGCATGCCCCTTAAACTTACAAGCACTAGACTAATATAAGACTTAAAATTAACAAAACATTATTATTATAATTAAGTGATAAAATTATGAAATAAATTTAAATTAAAGAGGAAAGAAAAAAAAAAAAATAACAATCAAACAAAATCAAATATTATATTGGGTACAGGTAACTATTCTATGAAACTTGGCGTATGAGTCAAAATGCACGTCAACAAGATCACTGGAGCCATTTAATAATTTGCAAAGACGAGGGACGATAGAATTTGCACCGAGTACTGTTCTGCGGAGTGGAGGGTGTAAGGGAGTAATTGGAGCACGAGGGATTCTAGCAGGGGCCCGAAACTGAAATTTGGATAATAATAGGGGGCAATCAATCTTGCATCTGAAGAGCTTGTATAGGAATACGGAATCAATAATTATTCGTCGTTTCTCCAATGAAATCATCTTGAAATAAGACAACCGGGCTTCGTATGATCGTATCCTTTTTGTATTTCCGATAGCAAATGCCAGATGCCAGAGGAATCTCTTTTGTATACGCTCCAGTCGAAGGATATGCGTAGAGTAATGAGGTCTCCATATTGTACTGCAATATTCTAAGATACTGCGAACGAGACAGTTGTACATTATGATTTTTGTACGACTATGCTTAAAACCAGCAACATTGCGCACAACAAAACCCAGCATTCTAGAAGCCCTTTTGATGACGCCGTCAACATGGGGTACAAATGTCAATGCGTTATCGAATACAACTCCTAAGTCCCTTATTTGGTTCACCTCTTGGATAGCGTTATTGCCCACGTAATATAAACTAGCAATATTATTTTTTTTTCGGGTGTATTTCACGTAGAAGCACTTTTTTACGTTTAAGCTCATTTCGTTGTCGTTACACCATTTAACTAACGAGTCTAAGTCCCGCTGAAGCAATATTTTATCGTTTTCAGAATCGATTATCCTAGAGAATTTCAGGTCGTCAGCATACATATAGCAATCCGAGAATTTCAGGCAGTGTGGAATGTCGTTAACAAAAACATTAAATAGAATTGGTCCAATATGTGCGCCCTGGGGAACCCCTGAGGACGTCTTGTAGGTTCCAGATACAAAACCATTAACTGCAACAAAGAAGAAACGATTTTCGAGATAAGACTTTAGCCAGTTATAGAGTGTACCAGTGATACCATACGCAGATAACTTCGACAGAAGTAAATGGTGAGGTACACGGTCAAAGGCTTTGCTAAAGTCGGTATAAATCACGTCAATCTGTTTGCCACAGTCAATGGCATCCGATAGCATTTCTGTGAAAGTAGCTAGATTAGTGCAAGTAGACCTGGAACTCACGAAGCCATGCTGAGAAAAGCTCAAATAGAGTTTGAAGTGTGCCTGAATGTGTGGGCAAACTAAGGATTCGAATACCTTGCCAAAGGTAGACAAGATAGAGATGGGTCTATAATTTTTTACATTGTCCTTTTCACCACTCTTATGGATAGGAATAATCTTAGCTTTTTTCCACAATTCGGGAAAGATACCTGAGCTGAGGGATTTATTAAAAATCAGTGATAAAGGGGATACCAGAGCGGGGGCACATTTATAAATAAATATTGGAGGGATGCCATCAGGGCCAGCGCCTTTACGCAGATCCAGTGATTTAAGCTTGGTCAGCAGGCTTTCGCGATCAATCACAGGTACCGTTAGTGGTAGACTGTTATTTTTCATATTATGAAGATAATCAGACTCTGGCTCAGTGTTGGTCGCTTTTGCATCGCTGAATGCGGAGGAAAAATTTAACGCGAACATTTCACATAATTGAGGACCATCAGATGTAGATACGGTTCCGTCAGTCATTGTAGCCGGGAAAGAGCTTGAGCCACCTTTTTTATCCTTAATGTATGCCCAGAAGCGTTTAGGATTTTTGGCGATGTCATTTTCTATGTCTTTTATGTAATTGTTGTAACTGTCAGTTGCCAATTTGGAACACCGTTTGCCCAACAATTTGAGTTCGATTTCATCTCTAGGATTCTTATAGATTTTGTATCGAGATCTTAATTTCTCCTTCTCTTTTAAAGCTCTTATTAAACTTTTGTTGAACCAAGGGGGGTATTTTTTACGTTTGCAGGTAGTCCCGGTATGCCCTTGCTTATTTATAATGTTTAGAAGCCTGTCGTAAAACACACGAAGCATTGCATTAACATCAGGCAAAGGTTCGAAAATTTTATCCCAGTCTATTTCATTTAAATTCGCGCAGATTTTAGAGTAATCTAGTTTATAATAATTAGTTCTTGCAATCTGAGGGTTATAAGGAAGTCGAGTTTCTTCACTCGATTGTAGCAGGATTTCAATAGGAGGGTGGTGGTCATCAATATTACTAAGGGGATTAAGGGCCTCAGTAACGCTACCGGAAGGTAAATTAGTTAATACAAGGTCTAATATTCGTCCTGACACATTCATGACGCCATTGATTTGTGACAATTTATGCATGTGAGTAAAATCTATTAGCGTGTTACAAATGCCAGAAGATGCATAATTATTCTCTGAGTCATTAACCAAGTTCCATTTTATGTTACCCAAATTAAAATCGCCGATAATACAGACATGCAAGTCTGCCTGTTCAAATATCACATTACAAGATTCCAAAAAATTGTCTAAGTCACTGCGCAACACGGGGGGTGGCAAGTAGACTGCGCACAGAGCTAATCGACGAAAACGTTTCATAAACGGAACTTCAATAGTTAACCAAAGATCCTCGCATTGGCTTTCCCAGTGACGCATACGTTTAGAATGAATTTTCTTTAATACGGCGATTAATACTCCGTTTACATTTTAACTATTTAAAATGTGTGTGAGACCCGTATGTTCTTAAATTTTAACTCATTTTTAACTGTACATGCATCCAGATTGGGACACAACAGATCCAGGTAGTTGTATCATTTATAATTTCTATTAGTTTGAAAGCATGAGTCATCAAACCCATTGTATAATCTGTCTTTTTAATTTATACTATCAAATTCAACCTTGGGGGAAAAAAAAGAGATCATTTTACTCAAGGTTCTGAAAAACATTTAATAAGGGATGAGATATTGCAAAAAAGTGTAACTTTTTTCCCATGGTATGATGATTTTTATAACTACCAAGGATCAGAATAGGTACTTAAACAAAGTTAGTAATGTGGGACTTAAAAATGATTTGATTTTTTTTATTAATTGTTTGTACACCATGGATGCAGAAGGATCTCTAGTGAAATCAAATATATGTCACCGTAAAAGAGGTTTAGGGTAACCAAACATGGTTGTAGACTTAGTTTAACATCAACTTACTAACTATCCTGATTACAGTATATAGTTTATTCATGGTTCTCATTGTATTTCCAGGTAGCCACTCCAGGTGGACAGCAACTTCAACAGTTGCAGGTTGTGCCTATTTCTAGCATTCAAGGTTAGTCTTAATTCTATCTATTTTTAAAAAAAGTATAGCTGATAGTAAAAAGGTTTTCTGGTAGCTCAGTGCTTAGAAAAGAAAACCATAGCTATGGGCGAGTGTCAGCTACAATGATTTTCTAAAGGATTATCTAGGAAGTCTTTAATTCATACTCTGCTGATGGCAACAAGCTGACCCACTTACAAGGGACTTAAAATATAACTGATGACATTTGTTCCCCAATTTCAGGAGATTACAGTTGTGATGTAATATATTTTAATACCTATAACATTAATTGTTCTCATTGACAGCTGGAGGAAACATTCAACCAATGCAGTTGGTACAGACCGCAGATGGACAGACATTCATATACCAGCCGGTAGCAACTAATGCCCAACCAACTATAGATCAACATCAGATTATTCACCAACCCACCAGTAAGTTTATTACTTGTTAATATGTATAGGGTTAAATATCTATGTAGGGTAAATATCTCAGAAACTATTGAATTTGGGCCTTACACATGGGGGTTAGAATTGTTGCATTTTAACTCCCCTATCAGCCCCTAACGGATAATGTTGAATTACAAGTTACCCTGTATAATGAAACTCGTGGCAGTTCTGGGCCAACTCAATTTAAATTTTCACTGACATGCGAAGAAAAAGAATGCGAAAAAGCTACAAAAGAAAAATTCGTTCACATTTATGCCAACATTTCACCACTTAATTAAATAGTTTTTATTTCAATAAAAATTGGGATTCAAAAGAGATTTAAAGGGTGACAGCTTTGTAATGAGATGTTTTCACAATTAGTGTGGTAATATATTTCTATACCACAACCAAGAGTAGTAACTGATTTACAAGGCCAGTCCACATTCTAGAAATCAAAATTCAGTCTACTACTATGTACATATTTTATGTTTGTTCTTGTATTATTTCAGTGATCAATCTGAACGGTAATTTGGTGCAAGTGGCCGGCGTCGGCAATGCAGTACAGGCGCAGCAAATTGTCAACCAGCCTAACATTGTTATGGTAAGTTATTTTCTGAACAGATAAGATAACTAAGGTGCAGGAACTATAAGACCAATAAAATTGTAACGATAGTTTCTCATATCAAATGGGAGACCTTTGTCCAGCTAAGATAGTTTTTCAACAATCAACCAAATAAGCTAGTTAGCTAGGCTATTTAACTTAGTTTCACATATTTATATTATCTGTTTTCTCTACTACTAAATGATATTATAAATAATTAAAACCAACTTTTTACTAACTTTCGGCTTTGTGCTTAAGGTACAAGTTCAAAAGTGCTGTAATATTTAGCCATTCAAATTGCTTAGTGTTTGTAAAAATGGATTTTAATTTTTTATTTGCAGTCAAAATTTAAATAACATATTCATAAATCTTGGTTTGATACCTTTATAATAAATATCTATCTATTTCAGATGGTGAACAGTAACAACAACACAGCAGGCACTAGCGCATCAATGTCTGAAGGCGCTAGTTCATCCGCAGCGGGATCTGATGAAGAACCTCTTCTATACGTGAACGCGCGGCAGTACAAACGTATACTCAAGCGACGCGCCGCTAGAGCTAAGCTACATGAACAGGGGAAGATACCAAAGGAAAGGCCTGTAAGTGAAAACAAACTAGCATGCCCTAGAACCAAAACTAAGTCTAAGGGTCAGTTCAGACCGAGACGCGAAGCGACGCGACGATGCGTGAAGAGGCCTGTCATTTCACGCTGCGTCGCGCTACGCCTCGCTGCGCCGCGAGACGCATCGCAACGTCGCGAGGCGCATCCAGACGCCGCGCGGTGCAGCAGAACGTGTCTAGATTTTCCACGTGTTGCCGCCCCGCCCCGCGTCCTCCCGCAGTCCCATTTGCAAATGGCGGCCTCAGCTACATAGTCCAGGGGCTAGAGGTAGTTAGTATGTAAAATCCGAGTGACGGCAACTATGACCGAATTCATAAACATAATATTATTATGCGCTTTATCTGACCCGCAAAAAGCTGTGATCTGATTTTTCTATAAATTATTACGGAAGTAATCATTAAAATGATTTTAAATCATGTACTCAATACATTTCGTTTACGATTAAGAGAAAAGGGCGAAAAAAAATGAAACAAATTATTGACCGGCAAGTTCTACATTGTTATTCTTTGACCTTTCTTTACTTAAACCGGTTGGCGAAATTCGTTACTCACAATTATGCATACTTAGTCACCTCTAGCTCCCGGTCTTCACCTCGCATCGTGGAGCGGCCCCGAGCGGCGTCAAGCGGCGCCGCGCTGCGCCGCGCTACGTCGTGAGGACTTGAGAGGCGCAGCGCAGCACCGCTGCTTTGAGATGCGTCGCGCTGCGCCGCGAGGCGTCGCGCGGCGCATCGCGGCGCATCGCTGCGCATCTCAACGTATTCTAAATTCTCACAACGAAATGTGTATCTTTTGTTGTAGAAAATAAAGTCGTATTTTGAATGGCTCTTAAAAGTGTGCGCGCATCGTCGCGTCGCTTCGCGTCTCGGTCTGAACTGACCCTAAGTAATTATGTGTCATGTGGATTCTCTGAATGATAAAAGACATGTGTCCTGACAGTAAAGGATCCAATATAGGGTGGATAATACTGGATATGTTAAGATTTTTCGAACGAATATCTGCATCACTTTGTGACCAAAATGGTGCTTGTAAGTTTCCTCAGTGAAGTGCCCAACATATCATACTTTTGAGGTTATTCTGTTCAGCTGTCATCTTATAATGAAAACTGCTTTTCATTTCTTTGTAAATATCTAATTAATTGTTAATTTTTCCAGAAATATCTTCACGAGTCGCGACACAGACACGCAATGAACAGAATACGCGGTGAAGGCGGTAGATTCCATTCGGGCAGCAGAAAGTAAGTTTATAATGCTGCCTACCTTCTGTATTTCTAAATGTAATACTTTGTTAGTGCATATGAATCATAAGAACTTTATATTTATTTGTTTGGAATGTGCTGACATTACAGGAACATGGAGAATATGGAACATATGACAGAGGACCAGAAGCTAGGACTAGAAGACATCAAACCTGACACGGTTTCAATAACAATTATTCAGGTAATTGCTTTTTTTGTACTATTAAATGAAAAACAACTCACTTTGACCATTATACAAATAAGATTAGGTTGTGTGTAGAACTCGTCAAGTGAACTAAAAATACTATGTTCCATAACCAATGGGTAATAATGGGTGTGATTATTTTAGTGATGTATTACAGTGACATCAGATGTTTTAGTTGGCTCTACAGACTTATTGATCCGAAGGCGGCAATGACTTACGACTCACCATCTAGATACTCGTTCGCCTCTGAATAAAATGACAAATATCTATTTTAATTTATGAAATTCGTAAATACTTACAAAGCCTCTTTTTCCAGGATGACGAAGGTCAAGAACAGCAGCCGACACAGTGGAGAAGACTGGCGCCACAGACTATGCAATCCACGTAGCACTCACAAGATGAAGATTATTAAGGAGACTATCATATCAGTGATCTAGTGACCAACTGGCACTATGTCCTGTGGGACTTGATTGAAGACTATAACACGTGAAGTTCAGTGTTTGTGAAAAAAAAAAAAATGGCCAAGTGCGAGTCAAAGTCGCGAATGAAGGGTTCCATACTATTTATTTTTATTATTTGTTGCTAAAGCGCCAATAGAAATACATATTCTGTGAATTTTAACAGCCCGCTGACAAACAGACAGACCACAGTAACATGAAAGGTCCTGTTGGTTGGTCTTTCAAGTATGGAACTCTAAAAAAATGTGTGAATATGATCAAGAAATCTTGGAATGTCATTATATTGTAATTGTCCTGGAGATACAACTTCCTACAGGATAAAAGTTAATTGAATCAACATTTTGAAGCTATGGCTCCATCAATGAATGTTTAATTAGACCAATGTCCGATTAAAAGGTGGAAGGCAAAAGGAGTGCCAAAGCACCATAGCATTTGACATTCCATTGCTTTTTGCCTTTCTTTGCCATGGTTGTCCAAAGGAAAAGTCGTGATTTAATCCAGATTGCATGGAAAGTGAATTGTCATCTATTCTATGGCAACTACTTACTGCCATTTTGATCACAACTGTAATTTCATCAGAGAATCAATTATTTTCAAGGACTTCATCATCATCATCAAGGCTGATGTGAATAAACTTTGTATAGTAGAGGCTAGGTTTAATTATGTTGATATATTGGATTACTATAGTGTCGTGATTTCGTGGAATTTGTTAACCGTTTTGATTCCAAAATTATAGTGTGATCTGTTTATTATTTGTTAATTTTTTACCAATGTTAAATTATGTGAAAGAAACTCTTCACTTTATTTGATTCCTTCATCACTAATATTTACTTTTTCTGCATTCATTTAACACATATATTTCATTGTTTAAATATTAGGAAGCCAAAGAGAATTCTGAATATTTGAAAAAAAAGTGTTCAAACGACTTCTTGTATGTATGTAAATATTTATGTTTTAGATAACAGAATTTTTATAACGCAATTTGAGTACAAAATAAATATGCACTTATATTTAAAACTGTCTTTTATTTAGGAAGAATTTTAATTGATTTACAAAATACAATATGAGTTCTAAGGTTTTATTATAAAGAGATTCAAAAACAGGTCAGGTAGATAAGTTGAATAAACTACAGTAATTGGCATCAAACATTATTTTGTACCTATAATAATTTAACCATAAATACACTTAGGTGAATAATGTACGATTGTATATTTTACTAATACTGATTTTTTTATTAAATCTAAGTCTTAACGTAACTGAAATAATAATTTACAGAAAACAACAGCTTGATTAAAAAAATCTGTCAAGAACACGAATTAAAAGTAACATTTGAAAATAGTAATACGAATGTTAACAATGATCAAAATTAAATCATAAAAATATCAAAAAACAATGTATAACCATTTCAACAATTTAAAAACTATAAGGGTCAGCTCAGACCGAAACGTGACGCTGCGCGCACATTTCAATAGAGCTATTCAAAATCGAACTCTATTTCCTACACGAAAAGATATCACCTGTCAAAACCCAGCGCGGAGCTGCGCGCCGCCGCGCTGCATTTTAATATAATAATAGCGACTCAAAATCTAACCTTATTATTGACAAGAAAAGATACACATTTGAAGTATCGTTGCGTCGCGTCTCGGTGTGAACTGACGAAGACAGAGATTCATGATAAAAATATCATTAATTGCACGTAGACATATCTCTTCAATGGTGAGATTTATTCCCAACTTAATTAAAACAATACCTATTTAAATCAAAATGTATTTTTACACTAAGTTTCTTAAACAATAACAAACTCGCCCATATTTTATTTAGCACTGACCCCACGGAATCGATTTGAGCTTGATTTCCTTAATAATAATTATCGAAAAAGACTTCGGTCGCTTTTGACGTGACTTGAAACGAAATAAACGCGG
Source organism: Agrotis exclamationis (assembly GCA_950005045.1). Lineage (NCBI taxonomy): Eukaryota > Metazoa > Arthropoda > Insecta > Lepidoptera > Noctuidae > Agrotis > Agrotis exclamationis. The sequence continues at coordinate 14,230,684 of OX465429.1, read as the reverse complement.
TTGAATTTTATTTTATTTATGAAAACTGGAATTTCTCCTATATTGTGGGTGCGTTCACATAATCAAACACCCAGACTCGGAACAACTACTCTTGTAGAACATACAAATATAATTTTGTTCTGTGCGAGACTCGAACCCGCGACACTCAGCATAGCATTCAATCTAAAGGACAACGATACGTGAAATTTTAACTGCCCGTTGTCCCCGTTGCCCTTAAGTACGTAACGGGGACAACGGTAAGGGCTTGTATGACGTGTCGTTGTCATACATCAATAGGTGCGCATTTGCTGCAGCTGCACGAGGAAACTGACAAGCGAGGCTGCTCACTCTGTGGACGCGTCTATTGTTTTTCGACAGAGGCACGAAACAATATACGCGAGCAAAACAAAAGCCGACACTGGATGGCTCGGTCGCTCGAGCGCGGCAGCGCTGTCACTTGCCTCGGCCGAGCGAGACACGTCCACACCAACCGAGCTGCTTCGCTCGGAAAATACCTCGCGAGGCTGCGCGCTCTGTCGACGCATCTAATGATCAATATTCATCAATCGCTCAACCACTGCAGCAAACCGTGTTGTCAAGTTGATCGGCTCAAACGGATTCCGATTTGATTAGTGTTACTCTCATATAGTACTTTTCTGACTCGTCTTCAAACATAATATTTACTACTTAATTCTAAAAACCAAGGTTCGAAATTATCCAGATAATTTTCTTTGATAGATAACTTATCCACAATGATACCGAATTTTTTGACTCCGCTTTTTTTTTCAAAACACGTCTATCAAAACTCTGATCCAAAAAAAAAATGGGAGCAAAAATGCACAAACTAGAATTCTGTCTGTGACCGTTATTAACCGACGTCAAAAAAAAGTAGGTTCCGCGATTATCTCTCGTTTGGCTGAACCGATTTTGATACGGATTTAATTTTTTTAACTGACTTCGAGCAGAAGTGACAATAATCGCATTCGAATACACGAAGTACCTAACGTTCATACTGGATTTAAAAACAATCTTGATAATTACCCTGATATAAACTAAAAATTCACACATATTTGGCTAGGTGTTAGGCTTGCTGGCAGTTTCTTTGATGCGTTGTATCTCCGTCTTAATGGCTGATATAAGAGGTATGGCCGGGTCCTCACCCGGCAACCTGCCCTCAGTGGTGATCAGCGCTGGGTTGACGACCGGCCGAGCACCTAGGGACTACCACCGTTAAATTATCATGGAGTTGCCGTCCCATTGCTGTGTGGAAGTAAGGTCTGGTGATTCAGGAGTTGACATTTAGAGCCTGATACTTTCCTTGGTTAACCCCGACACCAGCTGTTTATAACTTCTTGGATTAGTCACAAAAAAAATTACAAGGTAAAGTACTTATTTACTTTGTTTTCCACACTAACACATTAGGTACATTATTATTTGTTATACAACAGAGGAAATTTTGACTCGGTTTTTCAAGTTGACTGTTACTCATAGTCATAGAGAATGGAGTGAACAATGAAATAACTACAAATGAAAACCAATCTCAAGACGAACAGAAAGCGATCGTGTAGTCAACTCTCTTTTCTTCTGAAGAGAAAAAATACATCGTCATCATTTTGTCTCTCTTACACTTTTCTGCTAAATAGTCCCCTATGGTGGCCTACCATGACATCTTAGTTCCAAGTGAGGGAACGAAGTGGCGCTAGACGACTTAAATAGTTCTGTCTCTTTCCCTCACTTTAACTACTCTGGCTCTAAGACGTCATGGTACACAACATGCTCCTCGTTAGGTTGATCTGCGATGTGACACTCACAAAAAAGCAACACTCACTCCATTCTCTTTTTGGGGTTGAAAACCTTTAACTTCATGTGTGAAACTTACTGATCACTATATGTTACCTGTGGCGGTGTATGTCCCCAGGCCCTCGCGGGCGGCGGCATTCTCCTCTCGGCGGCAGTCCTCGTGAACGACGTGCGAGGACGACCACCTTCTTGCTGGACTGGTGTTGATGTACTGGGGCCAGGTCTACCAGAAGTGCTGTGTTTTAAGAATATGCACATATTTCATCATCATCATCATCAGCCGGAAGACGTCCACTGCTGAACATAGGAGAGACCTCCACGACCTTAGACCGCCACGTGAAACAATTCGCCACTTGCATCCATTGGTTTTCCGCGACTCTCACGATGTCTGTGGTCCACCTAGTGAGAGGCCTATATACGCTGCGTCTTTCGGTCCGTGGTCGCCATGAGAGAACTTTTCTTCCCCATCGGTTGACGGTTCTACGAGCGATGTGGCCTGCATGCCCCATTGCCACGTCAACTTGCAAATTTTACGAGCTATTATAAAAGTTCATAATAAGTCTTAAATGTCTGGAAGGTAAGTCCTCGATCTCGAAGCCGGAGTTGTTGCTTTTTCAGTTTTTTTTTGTATATGGGGATAAACTCATACCCGTCACAGTATTTCCAAACCACTGCAACTGATATGCGCCAGAATCAACAGTGGCGACCATCAGAAAACCGCCTAGGCAATGAAGCTTGGCGAAGTCCGGGAGAATGAATTTATCCCGCAGCAAAATTAATCAGCGGGTCTAATACATTCTGCTTGTGCCATTTCATGAGTATTAGAAGAATTGCTAACAACACGTTTCTGGTAATTCACTTAGTGTATCGTAAGTGACCGTTTCAGATCCGCAGAAAATCATTATAAAACGGTTTTCAATTATTCCAAAACCGCCTACAAAAACTATTTGGCGAATGAGGTACCTAGTCATTGGTATAAAAAGGTTGATTAGAATGTTACCTAGGACCTGCTGATCTTCCTCTCAACGTATCCATGGCAGTGTAGGGCGAGCCGGGCAGACGTACGTTGTCGTTACGAGCCTGTGCCAACCCAGCTTGCTCGTCTGAACCTGAAACAATGTATTAAGTTTACTTTGCCAACATAGTACATTCATTAGGGTTGACGGCACGTTTTGGGCTGCCGTGTCGTGGATTAGATTCTCGCAGGGAACAAATATTTGTATGATCTAGAAGTACTTAGTTGTTCCGGGGCTGGCTGTCTGTATGTGTGAGCACCCACGATATGCCATACAGGAGAAATTCCAAGAGTGGGAGCAACATTTCAAAAAAGTCAAAATGCGTTAGGAAATGAAATGATGCGTTAAGAAAAGACTAGCAGGATGTTCAGACCCTATCCGTTTGCTGTTCGGCTGCTGCCACATTTATATAGTCTGTGTAATCTTTGCTGTTACTGAAGAATTGTGGAAGGACTGTATTTTAAGAGAGCTTAAATAATATCGAAGTAAGACCCCCTACCTATTGTGGCATTCTCTAAGTGTCTTTAGTGGATTTGCATTGCTGTACCTTGTGCCTGACACATTTCTTTTTATCTATCTAATCTAGAATCTTGTTCGTCCACATCAGTGTACATGTCTTATGAGATAAAGAAGAATGAAGTCCTGTTGTCTGCAAGTTTCAGGAGCTGTTGAATCTTACGGAGGCCATGGGCTCCAATTTAGCGAGTCCGAAGTCATAAAGTGATATTCTAACTGCCAAATTCTGAACCTCTCTAATTTACATTGCCATTGACACCCTAGAAATAAGGAGACGCTAGTTCTGCCACATACCTGTACCTCGTTCCTGACTTTGTTTCTTATCTTTCTCCTTAGAATCCCGTTCTTCTACAGTGTAAGTGTCATGTGAGTTGGGGCTGGAGTTGACGCTGCCGAATAACGTGAATGCATCGTCCATTAGCTCGTTGAATCGCTGCCTCATGCGTGAAGGTCCAGGGTCTTTACGGGCTGAGGCTGTTGAGCGGGCAGGACTGGAGGGCTTTGAAGCTGGAAAACGTAGCTCAATGATTGATCATTATCATACCACCAGTATATATTATTGTCCATTCAGTGTAATTATCTCCTCTTCAGAGTGGGTAGGAAGGAAATTTACATCTGCATTTGAGCATAGATTTGTGTACTAGAATATCTCTCGTGTCGATGGCTAGACTAGGCTAATTTCAAGTAGGTCAGGAGGACTAGCAGAACAGTCCACTTCTGGACGGAACTCTTTTGTTGGCTCGCGATCACGAAAATCTCAAGTAACAACAAGTTTATTACAAAAAGTGTTTAAAAAAAATGTAACCGACTACAAAAACAACCACGAAATAGGGTAAAATAACCTACCAAATAACTTTGTTTTCGGAAGTTGGTGGCTTTGTTTTTTTGTTTCATTCCCTTTTTTGCAACCTATCATGAGACCATCTTCTTACCAACAAAAAAAAAAGAATCATCAAAATTGGTTCATAAACGATGAAGTTATCCGCGAAAAAACATAAAAAACCTCCTATTTTTGAAGTCGGTTAAAAAATTATAAAGAGTAGCGGCAGTAGCTGAGCGATCGTTTACTGCACTGTGTGTTGCGATATCGATTCCCGCTCGGAACAGATATGTGTAATTGTGTATGGTCTACTACAAGTACAATTATAAATAGGTCTCTCTGATTGTGTATATGAATGCAGGATACATTCCTGGTGTGTGGGGCAAAGTTTATAAACTTACCATCCTTAATCCTTTGGCAATGTAGATCCCAGACCAGTGGCCCTATAACCCCAGGATCCTTGTCGATACTCCCGAGCCTGACCAGCTGCGATGCCATCTGTCTCCGAGGCACCACGTCCTTGCTCTTCGCAGGGTCTGGCTTGCTTTTCTTTGGCGTTGTTGGTGGCGAGTCGATGTCTAGGTGGCGAACTGATACGGGTTCTAGGATCCGGGACAAGGGTTCTACAACGTTGCCTCTGTAAAAATGTTAATGCTATCTTACTTATCCGAAAAATTGATATTTGTCGTGCCCGTCCAATGAAAAACTTGGATTAACGAAGTTATTTTGCATGTAACCATTTGAGCGAGATTCGGGAAAGTTACAATTAGGTATCTACAATTTGCAAGTCTCCTCTCCACACTTTTCTTCATGAAAGTGGAATTTTGTAGCGCTCCTAGAAAAAGTCTGCTTTTAATGTTAAGCTAATACTTCTGGCCATGGTCCTAAGTATTACATACCTTGGGAACGCGTTGACTGAAGGCATGGAGAGATACGACGTGGGCGTTGGTGGTGCCGACGGTTGTCCACTGTCGGAGCTGTCCAACCCAGCAGCTTCTAGTAAGCTGTCAGTTGTGCCCACTGAGAAAAAAATCGCATATAACGTGAAATAACGTGACCCCATGACCAAACGAAAACAAGAGCACTCAAAAATCAGAATGAAGAGTCATAAACACTAAATGGCCTGTCTGAAACCGCTTCGTCTTGACATGTATGACTACATAATAATTATCATTTGGCAAAACATTTGAATTTTTGAACATCGATATTTTATTGATCGAAGATCGATACGGTAAGAAGGCGCACGGGTCTAGATGATTTCTCGCTGCGCAAATCACAAATTATTTAATTTTCATTAGAATGGATCTGGACCCACGAAGACTGTCTACTGAATACAGGTTAATATTATAGAAGAATTACGTACCTCTCTTTTTCTGTGGCATTCTAAGAGCATGCGGTTTCTTTTGCCTGCGACGAAAAGCTGTGGCCACCTCTGATACCCCGGATGATGTTGTGGAAGAACTATAACAATTTATGATGAATTTCACAGATTTGATCTCCTTCTTATAAGGAACAAAAAGGCAAAGGGTGATCATTTTATGTAAGGGTATGTGGTCGTAGATCAATAGGTGTATGCGTCCACACAGAGCGCGCAGCCTCGCGAGGCATTTACCGCGAGAAGCAGCTCGGTTAGTGTGGACGTGTCTCGGCCGAGGAAAGCACGCGCGCTGCTGCGGGCGATCGACCGAGCGCCTGAGCCATCCAGTGTCGACTTTTGTTTTGCTCGCGTATATTGATTCGTGGCTCGGTCGAGAAACAATTGCACGTCCAAACAGAGCAAGCAGCTTCGCCACAGGCATTAGCCGCGCGAAGCAAATGCCTAGCGAGGCTGCTCGCTCTGTGTGGACGCACCTAATCACTATCATTCTCTCAGAAATACCAATTTTACAATGTAGAGGTCGGAACTTAACTTCTTTTTCCATGCTTCTTTTCTTTCAGTCGTCATCTCTTCAGTCAACCACTTTCTTACCTAGTAGCTAAGGGGACGATTAACAACAAATTCAGAGCCGAAATTAATAATATTTATGCTAATTTATTAACTAAATAATGAGTCTTAGAATTTGGGAAAGAGATCGTTTTGCGAGAAAACATTTTTGCTTTAGGAATATTTATCGCAGACAAACTTATTCTTGTTTACTTAGCAAGTAATTTCCAAATGGACCGTTCCTAGACTCTTGAATATTTAATTTCTAATTCTTTGCAAATCGCCTGGTAACGTAGAGAGCAGAATTTTGAGCATCTCTGAAATACAGTTTCTTGAATTTAGGAGACTACGAATAAATTGAAGTTTTGTTTTACATCTTAGAATTTGAGAATACAATACAATACAAATACGTTTATTGGTTCAAAAATTAGTAAGGTACAACAATAATACTCAGTCACTTAAAATAGGATTCCCTGTGCTAGAATATTAGAAAAGCTCGTAAGATTATCTTTTGAGACTGAAAGTTGGTATTTTTAGAATGGTATAATATTAATGTTTCTAGATAATATTTTTTTAATATGACATCAAAAGAAAGAGAGCTAATAAATCACTCGATTTTTACTGACCTGCTAGCAGCACTAGCTGCTCTGTAAATTGGTAGAAGGGTGCTGCTTGGTCTCGTTCTACTTGGAGACACGACGCTGATGAGCTGATAAAACAAAGAAAAGACGGTAAAATAAAATATGTGACAATTCCTTTAGTTATATACATACACACATACTCGTACAGATGTTGATAATAGTTCAACTGCACGAATTCGATTTTCTGCGAATGAGGCCACAGTTCCGCTCTCCTATTTCTAGCTTTGCGATAGCTATACTTACCCTTCCATCTTTTTCTTCGTGAACTTGCTTCAGCTGGTTCCTCTCCGCCTCTCTCATGAGCTCATTTCTATACGCACGAATCGATGCTGCAGATTTCATTGCCTTTTTCCTGGAACAGAAATTTTTCGAAGCTGTCAGTCAGTTGCTATCATACATTATTAATAACGAAAACGATTACGAATCTAACTTCTCACCTGTGAGCAAAACATAACAATGCTAATAAGACGAGTAGCAGTAATATCGCCACGGTAGCTCCTACTGCTAATGCCCACAGTTCTGTGCCGTGGACCCCACCTCCTGCTTCGCCCTCCAATCCCTCCGCTGTTTTCAGGTACGCTGCTAAAGAGAACGGATTTATACTTGATGACTTCAAATTGTTATGATTGACACTTCCAACTCGGTGCCAGTGTAGAGCCAGACATGCTTCATATTCTTTCAAATGCTAGGACTTCAAACGGGATAGTAGAGGTGTCCATGTCCAAGTAGCAACGTACTGGTCGAACGAATGAGTGGGAGTTAATTGACGAGAAAAGTTTGAAAGTGACTGGCATTTTCAAACAATCATCATCTTCAATACCATCATTATCATACTCACGCTCAGCTTTTGTAGTGACAACAGCTCCTAATTCTCTTGCGACCTCAGCATCCCTAACCAGCCTCATGTCTCTGGCAGCCACTGCTGCAGGAACTGCTCTTCCACCAACCAGCACCACGTATACAATCTGAATACTACCAGTTTCTGGGGACTGATGGACAAGCGGTTAATAAAATGTTGTGTTGGATTCGTATTAGGGGTTTTATCAAATGGCTATGTTAAGGTTAAGGTTGTAGAATACTATTGAATGTTATAACAGCAGTTTTATTTTGATACTAAATTATTTTGTGACATGAAATGACCCCGTTTGTTTGCTTTGATACATTTTGTAGTTAATATCATTAATTTATTCTTGAAATTGGTGATATGCGTACATAGATGATAAATTGGGTGACTAAGATGAAGTTAACACCACCTAATAAACTACTCACCTCTGTAATATTTTGAATGTGTACTTGCACTGGTGGCTGCTGCTCTGGTTTCAATATTTCACGTTTAAACAACATTGTTTCATTGCTATCTGACTCTAAAGGTATATCAATCGAGTCTTCTTTCATTTCTTCTAATTGTTCTTTATCAGCCACTTCTCTTTTACGAATAACAACAGTTGGTGTGGCCAATATCCATGACTCGACTTCATTCAACTTTGTTGCTTTAATCTCAGCATTTAAGGAGATCGTATTAGTATCTACTGAGAACATTTCTATATTTACGGGATAAACGAAATCACTAGAAGTATCCGGAACATGTTTACTTGAATTTTCAACCTTTCTATCTAACGAGTTAGGAACTGTTTCGCCAGGAGCAACCATAGAACTGGCAATATCAAGATATTTGAAAGGTGTGTTGTTACTTTGTGGACCTACTGGGCTATTATTATTGTCTTTGTTAACTACGAAAGAATGAACATCATGTTTCTTGCGGGCTGGTGGCGCGTCGAGAGACTTGATGATGCCCAGGTGACGCTCTTGTTGCCTGGAATGAAAAGGAATAAGAAATATGAAAATGATAAAAATAATGTTGTAATCAGCAATAGAGCCAAATAAGCTAGCAGTTATTACTATTTTCTAAAGTGAACTAAATGATGAAATGGTTTCGAATACATGAAATGAAAAGAATAATGATGACAATGAGTTTGATGAAAAACCCCATGGGATGGTAGAGCGAAAGAAGCTTGAAAAGGAACTACTAAAAACATGATTAAAGGGGAACATTGGTTACCTCAAGAAAGCTTTCTGGTACAACCTAGCGAGTCTCAATTGCAGGCTATCTGGAGTGGATCCTTGAATGACAGTGAGGAGCCAGTACCTTCGATCATCGGGGATCTCTGGTTCCAAGCTACCTGGCACGCCAGGCTCTCCACAATTGAGCATGCATTCGCCAGTCGATCTGTCCGTCACCGCCTGTGATGAACTTTAAACTTTTAGCGAAATTATAATGAGAAAAATTTAATTCATGTTAAATATTGCATTACTGTCTGGGCCACATTAGCATAGGTACTCGCAGCTCTGTGGATAGACCAACCACAAAGAGGGCAAGCTAAACGAGAATTAATAACTCTATTATGACAACCTACCCCAAAAGTTAGGGGAAGTTATGTAGTTAAACATTCCTACTACCCTAATGTATTTTAAAGTTGGTAATTGTTCCAATTCGGCTACTACAAGAGAATGAGGGGCTCATTAAATTATAACGTAAGTTTATAATAGAATTAACAATGTAGAACCAGTAATAGATCAGTATGGATAAATTAAAACCTGAATATCTGCCAGATGATATTACGGGTCTGACAAAAGTGCGAGGTATTCCACAGTGGGCACCCGCTGAAATGGCACCTGAGTGAGCTAATGGCACCTTAACTATTCCATATACGGCTCCTATCAAAATCTTTCGCATATGCCAGCGGTGCCCAATATGGAATACCTCGGAGCATGACACCGTAGTAATGGGTTTTTTCAACTGAAGAATAGACGAAATGACAGAAAGATGAAAGATTTCTATCATCCTAAGCATGGCGATGTGTATAAGACGGGGCCCCCCTCTAGAGGGCCAAAGCCTGCCGAATTGAATTACAGTGACCCTGGAACGTAATGGACTATTGAAGGACACCGTGGATTTTAGTCAGTACGAGTCTGACACAACGACTGAACGTAGCACAAGCGCCAACAGGACGCCATTTGCGTCTGGCCGCTTGCAAATGATGTCCTGATGGCGCTTGCTCTACGTTAGTGTTGTGTTAAGTATGCCTAAAGAGTGTATGTCCCCATTATACCTCGCAATTATTAACGTCCCCGTCTTATACACTTTTCCCCTACCACGATAAAAAAAAAGCATGGCTATGTGTAAATGTGGAAAAAGAAAGTTTCTATCTACTACAGTCATCACAACTATCGAGTCATGCCACAGTCGGGAAAAAAATGGTGAATTCTATAATTATAGAAACATAATTTTGTCTATTCTTGATAGAGTAGAGATAAACGATTATTATTATACACACTAGTCTTATCGTATCTTAATCATGACTTACTTGTGGTGGATACGAATCCAGATACACAGTAGCAAGGACAGTGGTAGTCCGTACCACGGGAGTGGAAGGCTGAACAGGTGCTGGTGGAGGTACATCTGGTGGTGGAGGTGGCCCGTCGCCTGAGCCCGTCCAGAAGAAGTCTTCCAGGCGAGGAGTGCGCTGATGTTGGTCTTGAGAGACCAGCATGTATACTGCGGAGACAGAGGAAAGTATTTGTATAACAAAAGCAAATGCCAATATTTTTTTTACTTTGCCCCTTACTAGTAATTTCTCCTGTACCGTGGGTGCATTTACAAACATTTAAGTTCACAAATACTAACGCCCAGACCCGGAAACAACCACTAGAAGAAGATCATATTAATAATATTTGCTCCGTGCGGGGATCTAACCCACCACGCAGCGCAGCAGACCAATCGCTATGCCACTACGCCAACTGACGAGTTCCATGATGTAACACAGGATCAAGGTAGATATGGCCATGGAGAATTTAGACTTCTACTGTAGAAGTTTCATAATTTGTGTTTAATCTGTAAAAATCCAGTTCAATAAGTTCGTTCCATTTTCAGAAATGAAGGAAACAAATAGAGCTATCGTTTATTTGACTGCCAAAGAGAAATTATGTAGGTTAAATTTCAGCGACGTAAACTAAATTATGTTAAGTAACGTAGGTTGTAGGTACCTTATATAATCTACTTACTTTTAATCTCAGATTAATTATGGTAAAAGTTAAGTAATCGTCGTAAAAATAGTGAGTGGAAAAATTTATATATCTATTACCGATTAAAATGCTGTGTCATGCTTTATTGTTAACTCTGCAAGGCTTTAACTTTCGACCTTGCAGCAAAGTTAATTGCAGGTAAGTAACTGGTGGAAATTTACTTTTGACAATAATTAGTTTTTATAAATTCTTCATTCATTCATTTTTTTCAATAATATCGTGGCATCAGCATATTCCTGCCATTGTCCCAAATTACTTGACAACGGCGCAATATGTCCTTTTTTTAATTTACTAATTTTGCTTAATTAATTATTCATCCATCTTTCTTTCCTCTCCCTCTACATCTATCGTATTCGTGGGCAACAGTCAAGAAAAACTGCTAAAGTTAAAAAAGCGTGCTTCACCGTCGGCCACACCCATGCTTACCTTCAGGCTAGATGGACTCCAGAAAACATGTGGATGTGCACCAAGATTGCATAAATCAAGAATTTTCGCTCAAATTGGAATATCCAAAAGGGCGAAGTCAGTGATTGTAGTAAATAAGTCGATGTAAACATGTCTGACTTCTGTAACATCGCGTGATCTCCCGAATAAATGAGGTTTACAGTTTATTGGCCCTCCCTGTAACTTTCAGTTGCTGGGAGTTTTTACATTAAGTTCAAGTTATAAGAGGTAGCGAGTTAACCAAGAAAAAAAGATTAGTCTTTTTTACAATAAAAAAGAAGCCTTCCAGTCCTTATTTTAATTATATGAACGGCACAACACATGTTTTTATTATCCTCAGTACAAGCCGCCTGATTGAAGTTTCCCATCGACAAAAATGTCAAACTGTCTACCCCTTTTAAAGCAGTTCGGGGGGAGGATTTTCAAAAATCCTTTCATTATGTTCACTTTCGGTCGACCCGTTAGTGAAAGAGTGTCTGTGTTTAGAGTATAACTGAATGCAAAAATGTATGGACGGACGGTTGACACATCCACCTATTTGAACGAATTTAATGGCAGATTTTTGTTTTAGTACACATCTAGACATCAAAATAATGCCGATGAAGAGTAATCGCCAATCTTACTAATACCATTATGAGCTAGACCTCAGACCTCCACATGTCGCTCGTCAGTCCTTGAAATCGCTAATCGCTTAAGACTTGCAGAACCCCACGACACCACACCAGGAGTAGCGCCAACCCGTACCATGCTCCAGAGTTCAAACGATACGGAACGCATTTCCTCAATATTATATCTGTGTATTAAGTTTATAGAGTACGGATGTTTACTTTTCGTTCATACAGTCGCGGTGAGTGTGCAGGTATGGTAATTATAGTTGCTGCGTTCGACTGCTCATCGATTTTGTAATTAGGTACACTTAAATTGTAATTTGTTGTAGGTACAATTTATGTAAATTACGTTGCATCAACTTGAAGTTCCGGAATAGTCGACATTAAACTGTATATAAGGACTAATTTTTCTACGCTCGTATGGCTTAGGCCAGCATTCTTCATAAACAACACCAAAAGAAATATGATAGTAACCCATTTTGTAAGATCTGTGGTGGTACCACCAATTTTTCACCATAATGTACTCTACCTATGTACATTAGCAAAAATTACACAACCAACCAGAAATGAGTGAAATATTAGGGCAAATGGCGGAAAATGCGAAAAAGGTTCAGTGCACCGAATGGCACCGGAATTATCGGAGCGGTCACGACACGGATACTGAACAGAGCCAAACAAGTTATATAAAGAATTATATTCTAATTCCTGTTTTTGATAAACTGGCTTTTTTTTTTTTTTTAGCGTGGTAAAATCATCAAATGAGTCCTCCCACCCCGGGCAGGGCGGGAGGGACTGTCAGACTTGTACTGACTAAAATCCACGGTGTCCTTCAATAGCCCTTTGCGTTCCGGGGTCACGGTAATGAGATAAGTCCCGCGACCCCGACAGGCTTTGGCCCTCTTGGGCGGGGCCCCGTCATCGTGCTGACGCTCTTTGAGGCGCGCGTGGAACACAACGCGCCGTCGACCCGGGCATGGTCCATGGGCGGGCGGCGAGTTGCCCTTTACTCGCCCACGCATGCCCGCGCCTACGGTGGCCGGAGATCGTCTTGCGACGTCCGACGCCGTGGGCGTCTACCATTGCGGGTGGGGCGGAGGGAGGACGCTGTCCTCTCTCTCTCACGGCCCGCCTCCTCCTTAACGAGCATTACTGCTTCGCAGAAGGAGGCGACCGCTTCCCACTCCGTCTCGCCCCGCAGCATGGCCTCGACCAATGCCGGGCGCGAGAGGTCTCCGCCTATCGCTGCCGTGAGGACACGGCGGTCCTCTGCCCAAGCGGGGCAGTCTTGCACCGTATGCTCTACTGTGTCCTCCGGGCGATCTTCGCAATGGTGACACCCCGGCGTTTCTTCCTTCCCCATCCGACACAGGTACCTCCCGAAACATCCGTGTCCGGTGAGGACCTGCGTCATCCGATAGGTCAGGACGCCGTGACGCCTTTCCAGCCACTCCTCAAAGAGGGGTCTTACCGCCGCGATTGCGGCGTGCCCGTTGATAAACTGGCTTGCCAAATATAGCTACAGTTCTCAGAGCTATAATGCAAGTCTTCCATAATAATTATGGAAGGCTTGTTGAGCACTACAAATTCCAAACAGGCAAAAGCTTTACCTACTTTATCAAAAAGTAACATTATAAGTAGAGAAGGTTTACTTTATCAAAAAGTAACATTTGACGGCGACGCCGACGGTGGCTAAGCGATCGCTGCGCAGCGGTGTCGTGGGTTCGATCCCCGCATGAAACAAATATGTGCATAATCTACAAGTAGTTGATCCGGGTCTGGGTGTTTATGTATGTGAGTTTATATGTTTAAACGCACCTTACGACACATAAGATATTCTAATATGATAATTCAGTAAGACACAAACAGTTTGTATCTTGTGGCTCAGGAATGCGACTTTTTCAAGATAAATGGCAACATTATAAGGCTAGGCAAGCAGGATCTACATCGGATACGTCTTTTGAAACATTGTAGCAGAATAATCTATGAGAAACTTCGTATCACCTGAGAAGCTTGGTGTCCTGATTCCAATCAAAATTATACTATGGAATCGTGGTCTAAGGGTGCTCCCACATTTGTCGACGCGGAATCGGCTTAAGCCGGTCGAAAAAACCATTCGCGTCGTCCGAGCCGAGCCGATGCGAATGGTATTAGTAACACCCTTATTACATTGACATAAAGGTTTTTTCGACCGGCTTAAGCCGATTCCGCGTCGAAAAATGTGGGAGCACCCTTAGTTCTGTTAAACGTAACTTGCTACAGTGAATTAGGTTATTTGGTAGAATCGTTCACGTTTCACGATTGACTATTTATGTAATGAATCGTCATTCATAGCATTGCAAAGCCATATTTTTGTACCAACTAGCTGTAGAATTAGGCGGAGACCTCTCGCGCCCGGCATTGGTCGCGGCCATGCTGCGGGGCGGGACGGAGTGGGAAGCGGTCGCCTCCTTCTGCGAAGCAGTCATGCTCGCGAAGGAGGAGGCGGGCCGCGTGAGAGAGAGGACAGTGTCCTCCCTCCGCCCCACCCGCAGTGGTGGACGCCCACGGCGACGGACGTCGCAAGACGATCTCCGGCCACCGTAGGCGCGGGCATGCGGGCGGCGAGTAAAGGGCAACTCGCTGCCCGACCATGGACCATGCCCGGGTCGACGGCGCGTTGTGTTCCACGCGCGCCTCAAAGAGCGTCAGCATAATGACGGGGCCCCCTCTGTAGAGGGCCAAAGCCTGCCGGGGTCGCGGGACTTATCTCATTACCGTGACCCCGGAACATAAAGGGCTATTGAAGGACACCGTGGATTTTAGTCAGTACAAGTCTGACAGTCCCTCCCGCCCTGCCCGGGGTGGGAGGACTCATTTGATGATTTTACCACGCAAAAAAAAAAAAAAAAAACTAGCTGTAGAATGAGTGAAGTCGAATAGCCAACTTGGCTACAATTTGGCCATCTACAACCATTCAGTTTCATTATGGGCCGACGCACAGTACTTCATTCACCGCCCCGAGTCATGTAGGTCTGTGGAATTCGAGAGCACGCATCCTGTCCGTAACCAGAATTCATTTCCAACAAAAACCTAACAAAAAGGCATATAATAGCATCGTAATGGCGGCGGTTACGCGGGTACTGCGCGCACGCACCTTTTGTGTTCCATGTGACAGCGGAAACGCGGGACGCGGTCGGCTGACTATGATGTTGCCTGTGCCTTGATTGATTATTATAATTGTCTATGTCATTGTACGAGTACCTACGTGCGTTATGGGAACTGTAGTGCCTGAATCGCAATTATGAGCGAATACGAGGACGTATTACATGATAATACCAGGGTTAATGGATGGTGACGTTAATCAGTTTTCAGACAGGTTAATTGTAAATGAGATTGAATGAGTTTTGTTATCAAGGACAATCGTATTCAAAATTCTGTTCGAATAGATTGGCTATTGCTATGGGTCTCGATCCATGGTGTGTCCCATATAGGTGTGTCCACAATCCACAACAAGGGTTTTATAAAGGCTTGATTTAGAGACCTATACCTACTAGTAGGGTGTTAGAAGCTGTATTAATATGGTATAGCCAAAATTTGATAATTTCCCGATAATTCGCGTTTAATCCAAATTTTTAAAGTTGCCTGTTTTTTTTTATACGCATTAAAGCCTGCGTGGCGAATCGTAAAGATTTTTGTGGAAATTCGAATGCGGACAGGGCTTGCACCTGCGATCTTCCGATTCAGCCTGTTTCCACAGATCCATTAAATTCTAATTGACAGCAATATAATATCCTGTTCAATCTTTGAATACCATCTAAAGTCAAGTCAAAAAAAAGGTGGTGATATAAGCCCAAGGTTTCGCAACCTTGTTTTTGGGATGCAAAGAGCAAAAACAATTTCGGGGGGAAAATGGCCCGAAATTTGCTAGAAGTAGAGAACCTTGGATAAGAAAGGGTACGTCTCTGCCCAGCAGTGCGACACATTTACGCTACACAAAAAAAAACCATAAACTGTAGACTGTTTACTTAGGTAGTAAATATAAAAACCCACGGATACGTATTTAAACGCTATTATTATTTTATATTTTTTTTATATTATTTTGTATGATACTTATCCAAGAGTATAAATCTCCTTTTTGATAATTGTTATTTTATTTTGTATAATGGTTTTAATTAAAGTACCAGTAGTATAGTAATAATTCTCTTAACTCTATTGGCTACGTCCGCTACCTCCAAGAGACTGAAGTGGAGATGGACGGGACACACAATGCGAAACAGGACAGAAAAGTGGACGAGAAGCGTGATTGAGAGGTACCCACGCGACGGGAAAAGGCGTAGAGGCAGGCAACACAAGAGGTGGGAGGAGATTATCAGGACATCGCAAAAAGTGGCACGACCTGGAGGAGACCTATGTCAAAGGATAACCTGCCTAAAAAAAGAACAACAGGATAAATTAAGTCAGATAGAGATAAAAATGTAAATGTCACTGAATAAAGGCTATTTTATTATTTATTTATTTAGTATAGTAATTAGGTACTAAAAGTTGTTTTTTATATCATTTCTTTTATCAGTGCAGTTTCATGTGATCTAGGAATCATCACGAATTAAAATTCATACGACCGTGTTTTACAGAACAAGTGTTTTAATTTTAACACAAAAATTAATAATTTAAGTAAATAAAACTAAAAATCCGAAGGGATTGATTGTTACACTATAAAAACATAATTATAATTTGCTACTTACGTTTATCGTCACTCTCATAATCTTCAGCAAACGCGAAAACAATATAAGTAAAAAAGAAAAACTGAATATTAATTTTAACCATGCTGTTTGATAGATATAGTTTTAAAAGCCACATTAATTTAACAACAAATGCATTAGGTATTTTAACACCACAACTACAATATTCACGTCCGTAAAATATTAAAAATTATTAAAGTCATTTTTTGTAATAAATTTTTAATTAAAAATGGATTGGTTCGTCTACCTCCACACCTACACCCGGAAATTATTTATAATTCATCAGGACATGAACTCACTACGAAAATCGGCCAAATACAACTGTGCTTTTAGGATTATTATCGCGTTGCCTAGCAACTAAATTGAATAACGCGCGTATAGCCATAGACAACTCTTTAAAGAGTTTCTTTATTGTGTAAACTGGATATTATTTCAGAATAAAACAATGTGAATTTGCCTGATATAAAGTAGTCACTAATTTTCTAACTACTATTTAAAACATTATGACTACTATATTACAAAATTAATTATGTAAGTACGTTAGATAGACTATTTGAAAAATAACATTAATAACTTCGGATGGTCGCACAGATAGTCAACATCAAAAGAACTCATTGCATGTCTATGGCTAAAAGTAATACCAAGAAATAAGATGTCTACCTTTTTAGTAGAAATTGCCTCTTGATCTTAAGGATACTTCTTAACATTTGAAAATTGAATTTGATATTATAGCTCCATGACCAGATTCATCAAACTGATCTTGAAACTCTCTTAATATTTTGTCTGTAAATCAGCCGCTATAATCTACAAAAGCCGCAATTTGAACACGATAAGGTACACCTTTGCAATTGATCAACCACTCAAATACGGGTATGAGTGATTAAAAAGGTGACAAAAATAATGGTGTACTCGAAACTTGCACCACGAATTTAAATGGAAAATCATGTTCATTTTATAGTAGTATTTTTTATTATTTAGTCTGGCAACCACTTCATTTGCCGTGGCACGCATTCGCAGCTCCATTCGTGTGAGTTCGTCGCTTTCGTCCGTCAGGGACTTTGTGCGACGTAAACGGGTGTGTGCGAAAGTATGAAGTGAAATCGTACATATAAGTGTGTGAGATGTTATGTGTTAGTTTTAATTGTGCGTAAAAAACAAAAATGAGTGCGAACGGATAAGTTAGTTTTCTTTTTTGATCCCCAAAACATTGTACGCATCGGTACACGTAACATTTCGTATGGACGGTTTCAAAATGGCTGTGTTTTGAAGGACCCTTTGTCCGCTTTCGTGTGCTTCTTTCAGCATGATAGTGGGATCGTACTGTCAGAAAATTATCTTAGAGAGGTGAGGAAAGCTCTTGCTAAGTTCTAGTGGTTCCTGTGTAGAAACACGGAGTGGAAAATTACTGGTTCCCGCCGCTGAGCGGTGTCGGTTGATTGCTTTCTAGACGAGCGATACCCACGAAACGATCGCTAGCAACGTGTGAGTTTCTAATAACCTTTTTATTTTCTCGTTTGTGTGCTGATAAAGCTGGTGGAGGTATGCGGGCTGGCTTCAACGCAAGTTTATTATTAGTTTGGTGTTGATTTTCGTGCCGTGAAACTCGAGGTTTGTCGGTACGAGGTAAACATATGACACGACTAAAAATAAACTGTTTCCATTTAGACACGTCTTATTGGAATACTTTTCGCGCCAGTCACGTGTTGTTGAATGAGGAACTTATCATGGTGTTATCACATTGGAAGTATTTGATAACTTTTTGTGCATGACTATCGGTTGAAAAATACTTGATACAGTCAGCATCGTCGGTTCTTGTACAAAATAACTACCCTATAGAAACAATTTGTTTTTTAAAGTTTGTCATCAAAGCTGGTTTATTCTTAACTATATGTGTTGCTGACTGTATTATTGCTTTTCTTCATTTCACAATTTCTTTTTTAATATTAACTTAATCTATTTAAAATAGCAGTTTTATTAGTATTCAAAATGTACATTCATTTAGTAATAATTGGTTGGTATTTAGTTCATATTTTTGGTTTTTACAGATATGGGTTTCTAATTATTATTTTTATCAAGGTAACAAAATGAGTTGCAACCATCTAATTTGTATTTTTACCAAGACATTTGTATTATATTTTAACAAATACGGTATTTTCTTAATTTAAATAGCTAATTTCACGCATTCTAAATAGCTCGCTTATTTAATTAAAAATATCAAAACTGATATAAAAAAAAAATATTTTAAATCACCTTTTTTATTCTTTTTTTGAAGTCATAAAATTATCAAGTGAGTCCTTTCACTCTGAGTGGAGTGGAAGCTCTGTCAGATGCTTCTTGACTAAAACTCGTCAGTGTTCCTTTGGTTGCACTAAAATGTTCTAGGGACACGGTGCCTATTTCAGATAGTCTTGTGGCTCTAATTAAAACATACTTGCATCACTATGTGGTAAATGTGTACACAAAGCCAATTGTATATTGCAAAACATAGTTACGACCCTGATGTCTTCAAACAATTGACAAATAACGAAAAAAATAATAATTGGTTTAGAAATAAAGATTTAGTGATTTGTGGTGCTATCAGTAGGTAATTAAAATCACATTTTCAATAAAGATAAAGTCAGTTCTAACGCGGGTGAAATGGCAACTCATGTAGTCCCAGAATGTGAGGGTGTTGCTGAACAACGGGCACAAAACCTCAGCACCCCGAGGTCGGTCTAAGAAGCCAGTAAACGTCCCAGAAGACATCTGAGCGTCTGGAAGGAGCTGTGTTGGCTCATATAGCCAACTGTCCCACCTCATGCATAATGGACCACCTTAGAATCCAAATGTAGAAAAGGGAGACCCTAAGGCCGGAAACGCACAGGCCGGTGGCTTGCTTAGCACCTACAGCCTAGCGAGTCACGAACAATCGAAAATGTTCGTGAACGGCCGCATTGCGCGCTTGACACCTAGCTAGTCGTCAACAGTACAATACAGGTTATAATACATTAAAAGTAGGTAGGTACTATGTTATAAACTTTAATTTCCTGTTTCCTCCAGTAACTTGTTGATTCTGCAAACTTAGGCTCTTATGCTAATATTAGCTATTTTTAGTTTTTCAATTTTATCTTAGCATAATACTAGGAAGTCGTATAAAAATTGTAGATACATACATAATAATGTAGTTTTTGAGTAGGTATTTAATCTATTAAAAGGCACTGGTTATATAGCATTCTCTTTAGTAAACAGCAAAAATAAGTATGTAATTAATTTAATTTTAAAAGAAGTTATTTTGTTGGACCTCCTGAATTCTTACCACAAGTAGACATTGAAAGTTCCTTTCAAGAAAAAGAAGATTGGATTTCATTATTTATTCTAAGTTGTTTTGTGCCATGTCCATTTCAGTCTCTCAAAACTCTCTGTACTATTGGTTTTTCACCTGCCAGCATTTCCCTTGGATCGGGAATCCCAAATTCCTTATGATAAATCACAGAATAATTAAAAACTTTCTGGTATCTTAAGAAGATGTTCAAGAACGGAGTTTTTTTTTGAAAAAAACAAACAACTTCTCATTCTATATTCTTACCTAGAATCGGAATGTATTATGCATTGCAAAAAATAAAACAAAGTGTTAAAAAATACTTGTATTCTTTCAGCCGATAATAATCGGCAGATTTAGACTAATTTTTACGTCGCTCACTGATTCTAGTGCATAACAAGTAACACTTAGCAACTTGTAACCAAAGGTCAGCCGCTCAAATCCTCGTCGTGTATCGTGATATGTCGCAGAACCGTTACTCGGCTATTGTCGGCAGAAAACCGAAACGCATAACGGCAACCAGTCATTGTTTGTGGCGCACACGCACGCACCACCGCTGAGGATGAAAAGATATTATTTTCGTACTAGATAAATAATTATTTTTTTTGAACTTGTCAAGGAACTGGTATAAAAATATGTTCCCTTTATGCTTTTCTCCTGTAAGATTTGTAATATTAAATAATCACCATTATAGCTAAAAATATAGATTTGTGATTTTAAAGCCAGTTCTGATGGAAACGACTTGCATAATAATTAATGTCATAATAATCTCAATTTTTTAAAATTGTATTATTGATAGTTGACCTTTGTGGTTTTTCGTTTTATAATGATAATCTGATTACGTAATCACAAACTATAAGACAGTGCAATTTTTATCAGCTTTAATCTGAGCCGAAAGACTCATTTTTTAATCTCATTTTGATAATCCATTGCCAACTTTGACCTATTTCTTTAATCAAGTATGGTAGGTAGAACTAGCACTTACCTACAAAACAAAAATGGTAACACTGACGGCAGAAACTTGTGACCTCAGACTTCGCGGACTTTTTGTGTCGGTAGTTTTTTTTTTCGATATAACATCATTGTAATTGTAAAACACCACACACTCAAAATACATTGGCGACGTGAAACAAAGTATTCGATATTCAATTTTACTCTTCAATATCCTGTTTTTGTCTTGGCCACGTTGTCAAAACGTGAACAACGAATGATACTGAAACCTTACGCTGCTCAACATATTGAAAAGATGTAATAATCTTCCCATTACGAAATAAAACTGATTATTGAGATAAGGATAATTTCATTTCACTGTTCAAAGACCAATACCAACTCTATTCCCATTACATTAAGATAAAATAGTCGTTCTTCGCGAGTGTGTTGAACTGGTGTCAGATGAGGTGAATGCCTGACAAAGTGGCAACTTGCATATCGAGTTGCATCAATAGTTCATGTTCCAAGCGATATATTGGCTTTCTTAGGATTTGCATATATGGGAACTGTTACAGATCTTTTGCTTGCTTTCATAACAGCATCATCATCAGCCTATAAATGTTCCCACTGCTGGGACACAGGCCTCCTCTCTGTGAGAGGGTGTGGACCGTAGTCTACCACGTAGGCCCAGTGCGGATTGGTAGATGTCACATGTCTTCGAATTTTTGGTTCTAGGACATGCCGGTTTCCTCACGATGTTTTCCTTCACCGTTTTGAGAGCAGTTGTGTTGAAATAAATTACACAAAGTAATGCGCCTGTCAGGGTTCGAACCCACGACCTACTCGTAAGTCGAGGCCGATACCACTGGGCCACCACTGCTCTCATACATAACAATATGCATAACAGCATGATTTGAGTTTATTATGCATTTTTGGGGTTAATGGGGTTTCTGTGTGTCATCATTATTAGATTCTGTCGATTTGACAGATTCTCTTGATTATTCGACTTTGACAGTCGTTACAAGTCTGACAACCAGTCTTACCATGAGGTATCGTATTTACCCAGTTTCTGGGTTGTGGAGGTCCGATAGGCAGGCGCTCCATGTAAAATAGTGATATTCAGCTCCATCTGGTATGTCTGGAAGCCGACCCCAATACAGTTGGGAAAAGGCTAGGCAGATGATGAAAGGGACTGTCAAACTCTTACTGATTAAAAACCGACTCTGTTTTTCGGTTGACCGGAGAAGTGGTGCCCTGTTTAATCATAATTCTTCTTAGCTTATTCATGGCCCCAAATTCAACTACAAGAACCTGGCTTACTAATGCGTAAAAGTAAATTTATAAGGTGAGGTTCTGCTTGTAAACTAAGTCATTATCATATGGTACTTTTGAAATCGGTTCCAATGATGTGTTTATTGAAAATTTCATGCTATTTTCGTCTTACCTTATCAACGAAACTAACACATTTTTGTATCCTAAACAATGTATGGCGTATCATCTGTACAATATATAGGATCTTTTATCTCTTGGCAACATCACCAATGGTGAAGCAACGAAGTTCCAATATGGCTAAGAAAGAACTTCGTTACTCCACAGCAATTTATTTCACAAAAACATTTATTACGTAACTGGCTGTCGTAAACATAGATATTATTTGGCAGTTCTCAGCAAATATGTTCAGGTGTTTTTCGTCCATTTTTCAAATTGACGTAATGTTTAAGACTGAACTAACCTGTAAACATGAAACAATATTTATTTTTATTTTAATGATGGAGTTATACATAACAAACCGATTCTACAAATAAACCAATGAAATAATCAGCATTGTCAATTTGTATCAAAGGAATACAAAATTACAAACCTTGATATTATGTACTAGGTAGATTATGATGCATTCAATAGGCGACCAAAGCAAACTAGGAATCTGGACAATAATCTAAGCTTTAAAATTACAATCAAACATACGACTAGAATCTAAATAACCCAAAATATCAACTTTATGCTATGGTTTCAGAGCGACTGCGTAAATTGTAATATAGACGTTACTCACGTGCAAAGATAAATCGCGAATATGCTATGTAATACAAACATAGTATAAGCTAATTTATAAAATATTACTTTTTGTTTATTATGAAACCGTTTTATATCTGCTCTGAACAGATAGTGAAAGGAAAATAACTTGGTTCATATCTAAGTAGAGGAAAATATAGCCAGTCTTGTTAAAGTGTTCCCACTGCTGGGACACAGGCCTCTCCTCTGTTCGTAAGTCCAGTGCGAGTGGATGATAGATGTCACTTGTCTTCAGATTATTTGGTTGGCCAGTCAGTTTCCTCAATGTTTTATTTAATTTTTTTTTAGAGGAATAGTGATAAAATTGTTGTACAGTCTGCTTTATATGTAAAGATCTTTCTAATAGGAATGTTTCCAACATCAATAAATTGTAAATTTAATCCGCAAGTTCGATTTTTGAAAAATAATGGACACGTTTTTTTTGTTAAATCTGTGACAAAGATAAGATTTTTTTTTCTTCACCACTGCTCTCAAAACGCTGAAGGAAAACATCGTGAGGAAACCGGCATGTCCTAGACCCAAAAATTCGAAGATATGTGACATCTACCAACCCGCACTTGGCCTGCCGCTTGGATTATGGCCCACTCCCTCTCACAGAGAGGAGGGCTGTGTCCCAGCAGTGGGAACATTATAGGCTGATGATGCTAATGTCATGATGATGATTGAACAAGACAATTTCCATATAGACATTTTTCGTCTGACTGAACTGTTCTGGTTCGATTTGTGGATCGGTCCCAGTCGATGGAATACAAATATTAAAATTAAATGCATCCGGCAACTGGGACCGCGGTGTCAGTTTATTGCGGTCCCAGTCGCCGGAAGCCTCAAAGATAAAACGCATCAAAATTCGAGAGTAGAAGCTTGTGACGTCAGGACGCTCTAAAAATGACACCACGGCATGACGTATAGTGAATTTTAAAAGCGTCCTATCTTCGTCAATTTTACGTAACAAACGAAAAAATACGCGTCAAGTGTTTGATGATCTGATCTGGACTAATAATTAATTAGATTTTTTTGGTACACAAGCCTTTTCACCTAATTTTCACGTTTATTCATGGCATCATTGCCATTCTTTCGTATTAGAAACATAAAATCCCTTA
This sequence comes from Agrotis exclamationis, assembly GCA_950005045.1. Classification (NCBI taxonomy): domain Eukaryota; kingdom Metazoa; phylum Arthropoda; class Insecta; order Lepidoptera; family Noctuidae; genus Agrotis; species Agrotis exclamationis. The sequence continues at coordinate 14,206,737 of OX465429.1, read as the reverse complement.
GTTTATACTCACAAAGATCGTGAAAGCACGAACAAACATAAATAAGCAAGAAGTTGATAATAATCCCTCATTATTCTTAATGTCGTAGGAGTACATGTCATTTGAAGATCACGTTTTCGACATAAAACTCTTGATTGTACTTTATAGGTATAGTAATAATTACTAAAATCACTTAGCAATTTGGGTGAGCTCATTTTCTACAGCCTTGTTTTAGATGTCGGTAAATTACAGGTTTTATTCGTACTTGGTGTATTGTCTTGTAATTTATTTTTAACATCTCCAAATAGGCGTAAGAAAAAAAAAAGAAAGATTCCGACGAATTGAGAACCTCCTCCTTTTTTTGAAGTCGGTTAAAAAATAAGTTTAATCGCTAGGTCTTCGGTACCAGTTCTGGATCTCCTAACAAACAATGAGCTATAAAAGCATGAGAATGACGGATTAAATTAATTCTTAATGATATAAATTTGCAAAAATAACTCTGTCATTTGACGCTTTAACGGCTGACTCAGGGTTAGATCGCGGGATAATTTTGATCCCGGTAGTGCGATTTAATTAAATTATTTCTGACTATCTCATGGTCGAAATCGCGGGTAATAAGATAGTCTAGTCTAATATTTTAAAACATTAATCATGTCAGAATAAAATACAATACTTTTACAGGTTATTATGCCGTGTGACTGGGACTGAAGCTGGCTTCTTTCTGTTTTTTGACAATTCAAAAGTTCCTTTTAAACCTCGTTTAGACATTGAAGAAATTGCATGCATATTCCGTTAAATTGCGGACTATTTGGACAATAAATTCAGTTGATCAATCAAATATCGCAATGTACTCAAACTTGCATACAATTTCTTGCAGTATTTAAGTTTGGGTTAATAGTTAAAATGAAATAAATGTTTTGAGTTTGAAACAAATGTTAAACAGCCAGTTCTATAACTTTCTGTTCACTGCATCTAAGCGCAAACCTATGGGATCATTATCTAAATGCGTCCTACGTGGACATACGTAAAAACGTAGTAACTGCTCTGTTCATTCGAATTTAAGAGCCCAATTTACCATTTGTAACATGTCCAGCAGTTTCACCCACGCGGCCACGCTTGCCTTTAGATTTAGAAAGTCGATTGGAGCCGCGATAAATACTTAGGTTTCGGCGCCGGCGGTTCTCGCATTGTTCTCCAACCACAATAGGATTATAGGATACGGCCATAATGCTATTTTCACTTCCGCACGACGAGGATTTGGTGTGGCGATTATGGATGTACGGCTTAACCGGTTTTAGCTCGCCAAGAACCGGTTTAACCCCCCAAAATGTTTTTCCTATTGTGATGTTGTACTTTGCCATGCAATTTAAAAGGAAAACATCACGTTTGTAAACAACTCACTGTTTCAATTGGCAATAGGGAATAGATTTCGTTACTGAATTTTATACTCCTTTCCTTATTTAATAAAGTTGTTTCTCGTTTGAGTGTTAATTGTGAAAGGATGCCCTTAGAATCGAGGACGGCAGAAATCCTCGCCTATGGAAGTAGCGAGTAATTAGTATGGAAATTTCGACCCGCCTGGTAATAGGTTAACAGTAGAAGTGTTAAACCTCGTATTTTCGTCACGCTATCTGTATGTACAGTTTTTGTCAGGAATCCGAAATAGTTACTCTTATCATTTCAGTTTCAACAGATAAAAACTTCCTTTTGTCTATAAATAATAAAAGAACAGGTTGGTTGAGTATATTCTTTGTGTGAAAACAATCTCAAAAATTAAATGATTCCATAAATTTTACTCGATTATTAAATACCGGAATTCTGTTCGGATGGAAAGATATTTGAATTTTTAAAATTCTATTTTATTCCTCTTCGATTAGAATATCGTTTGTTTCCCTGAGCAGGCCTGTCTCACTCCGCGGTGTAGGCATAAAACTGCAAGTAGTTGCGGGCCATTATGTCGTGGCCCATTCACTACGGCTGCCACGCGCCACCCGTTTCGCACGCGCTCGGTCTCCTTAATATTTTTGTTTTTGTTACGTGTAGTTACGCACAAGTTTCTTGCTTTAGGTGCTTTTGGTAAATTAATAACACAATATTATTATGAAGAAAAAAAAAATTGTACATATTTAGTAATGATCAACAAAATTATCTTCCTGCTTGTGAAGTATGGGCTTAACTGATCATGATTAGGTAGGTTACAAGTTTGGAAATGAGGCGAGATACTAAGTGGGGGGGGGTGAGCCTACTGGACGACCAAGATAAAAAGACGACACTCTCACTCACCTTAAGCTGAGTACTAAGAATTAAGATCGGTAGAAAGTAGAAAGATGTTTGCGTTGTTGTTTAAAAGTTCTAACTCAGAAAATGGCCACACTACGCATTCAAGGTCAGCGGTCGTAATTCGCGCGCCACTTTTTTACCTACCTACAAAGACACGCAACGCGGGGCCTGTGACAGTATGCGATAGTAATTGGTCGGTTACTAGGTTGAGTGCAAAATAATAAGGACTGGCTATTTTGCAATGCACGATAAAAATCTTTTAAATATTATATTTTTTTTTTAAGATAAATTTTCAAAAATATAACAATAATAGGTAGAAAAGAGAATATTATTATAAATATTATTCCTCACGTAAGGTGCCGTAGGTAGGCTATTAACATTCTGTGCTAACAATCAATAATGTATGTAGTAATCGATGACGAAACCAAAAAGATATAGGCTGATGATAAAAACAAAATTCCTTGAGGAATATAGGTATTTATGGTAATAATGTAATTTAACAAATGCATGAAATACGCATAGGTACCTACCTATTTGTGCCTAAACTCGCAAGTCGCAACCCTATTGAGCTTGACCCATAGTAACCTTTTAATGTCGTTGGCGTCAGATAAACCAACATAAACTCTCGCGCGTAATCATACAGTACATTTTTGCTTGCGCACGGGAAGTTTAGGCTATTATAAAAGTAGGTGGGCGGTACGGCTGCCAGTTAAAATGTACTTTATTCTCTCGTTTATAGATTTTACATTTGTTTGATTTTTTTTTTGGAGTAGTCCTTCTGTAGTATTATTAAGTATTCTGTGCCCTGAGTTAGCAACTAAATTGAAATCCGAATAATTTGCAAGTCGCAAACATAGTCACAGAAATACATTTTATTCCTTAGCAATTTTCTCCACAATATCAAACTTTAAACGCTCTCGTAACGAGTTTCTAACTAACAAGTTTAATTAACAGACGCTAAATCAGTTTTGCTTCGTGTCCGCTTATAGCTCGACCGGCTAGCTAGCCAACACCCGTGTGAACTTAGACTAGATCACAATCTAGCATCTCCTAGAATCTTGAATACGTGAAGCAAATAAATGCAATTTGATAAAATATTTTTTTTTCTGAAACTAACCATAGTTCAATGCTCGAAACTGTTCACATGTCATTGTCTTTAAAACTAGTGTTCAGAAATAATACGGAAACACCTCATTCTAAGAGATAATACCAGACATTGCTGCATACTTAGGGAAACCTTGTAGCCTCAGATTTTATTATAATAAGCGGATTTCGCGCTCAGTCCGCCCGGCTCAACTCTGTCGCGACTGTTCAAGGAGAATCGGGTTTCATTGTAAATCTAGATTGTTTTGCTCCACTCGTATTTCTTTCGCCTTTCCGTTAGCGCAAATTAATACCATAATAGAAGTTATAGTCAACTAGGTTAATGGCCATCCAAGGAGAGATTGTTATCATCGTTACATGTAATGTCGCCATCTTAAGTATCATGTTTAGGAAAGTCTCCTCAATTTGTTAATGAATGTGCCTCCTTCGTGTTGGCGACGTCAGTTTCCATGCCGAGGCCTTTACGAGTCGGCTTCACGGAACGGAGACATGCTTCACGGTAATGGTGGCTCTTAGCAAATGAAAACTCGATTTTTACGACGCTTTCTGCAAAATTACTTGGCTGTAAAAGCCGAAAAATATTAAAATTGCGCCGTTGCCGGTGTCTCACGCGGCTTCTTTAATTTCTGGTCGCTTGACTTTTAATATTGAGGTTTCATTATCAGAATTTAATAAATGCCTTTGTGGAAATACTTCGACCCTATTTGTAATTTATGTCGTGTCTCGGGTAACAATGATGTCAAAGTGTCAATCTTCTTTGTTTTATCGTTCCTATGTATAACGTGTGTTATCATTGTTGGTAGGGAATGCATGTCATGTACCCGGAGCCGGCGTCGCAATACCACAGCAGTCAGCCCCAGTGCCCGCAGCCAGAATACCGCCCGGCAGCATCGCCGGCCTTCCAACAGCCTGCCAAGAAGCGCCGCGTACTGAGCCCCACGCAAACGCAACAACATAACGGAATACCACACGCACAGCTTGACAACAGCGGCTACAAGGTAAGAACTGATATAAACGAGACAATAAATTAACTGTATGTGATGGATGACTGAGCAGAAGACGTGTAATAAGACTAGTTAGTAATTTATCGCGTTTGTATTACTGCTAGGGTGGTATTGTTTGCGTTGCCAGCGAATACCGCATTCGTAAACCTTCATACGTAAGTTATGAATAACTCACAACCCATGAAAGTTATGAGAAATGATCGAATTGCGACACTCGATCAGGTGATTGATTACTCATTGAATACTCTTGATAATATCTTTATTTTCTTCAACTTTCGTTTTTCCTTAGCTCCATTATCCTGTTTTCATCACCTCCGAAGCTATCAACAATTAAAGTCGTTAAAATTGTTCATCCTTAATTGAACAAACTACACAAAATAAATTGAATCCAACCCGTCGACTGGAATACTTGTCTTTTAAGATAGCATCTTTATTAATTAGAAAAAAACGTCATCGTTAGTTGGTTTCGTGTTTATTTCATAGTTTGACATATGCGGAGTAATATATTGTTGCTGTATTTGCATTGTACCTGAAGTTTTCGTCGCACACAATATATCTCTTTGTCTCGGGGAAAATGTGAGAACATAACGTGACGGGAAAGCAAAGAATTAACACTTTCTACACTACTTCGACGATTTCGATTCACGGAAAATTCCACTATATTGTAATACACGACTCATATTGTTGCGTAGAAAAGGTTACTTGGTGTATTTCAACATTTAATATCCATGTAAAAACATCAAACCAGTGCTCAGTCACCTCTACTAGTTGATAAACAACTGGTTTTATCGATAGAGGATAACATAGCTTTACTTAAATTTATATTCTAAATTTCATTCGGAATAAGACTTGCAGCTTGTTAGAACATGGTCAGGCTTGACATTTAGTAACTGGCTTTTCCTAACGGAATCACGGTGAGTTTAGACACAGATAAAAAAAAAATCGGGAACATGCTCCATGGCGCCCGAACAGGGACCAAACAGAATTTGAAAATTTAGAAGTCGGTATTGATCTAATTCGTGACCATGATAAAAGAAACAACAACAGTCAGAGCACTCCGTGAAGTAACCAGAAGTTGATGAAGATGAAGAAGAGGAGTACCAAGACAACAAAAATAAACACAGAATAGCATTCTTTGAAATCTAAATAAAATAGGAAAAATCCTTTCTGTTCGTATTCAGATTCATTATTGTTCTACTTACCGAGTGACGTATCGACCAACGATTGAGTTCATAGCACGAATTCATGAATTTTATGTAGATAGCATATCTTATATTCTACTTGCCTTTGTAGAATACGAGTATAATATCAAAGTTGATACAAGACGGTATAATAACGCGAATGTCACATCAAGGAGTCATCTGTACTTAATTCTGCGTGACGCAGAAACCGACCATCTGATGAATATGTAACCGCATCAACACTCGCTCCAGTTGCTCTACAAAGGAGGGTGTGGAGCTGAACCATACGAATGTTCATGTAAATTGATGGCTATGGTATATACTGCTATCACTGCATTTTTTACTTTATTATCGCTCATTATAAAGCGCATATTCGCTCCCCTCTTATGATGATCAAACTGCTGCACCTTATGTCCCTTCAGTCGAAATACATACCTTGAACTTTTATTGTTTGTATTATTCTCAGTTTCAGAACAGTTTCAATCTTTGAAGAAGTACTTCATTTCGTGTCTCAAAATGATTTCCCGAGAGAAATTTGCCATTATTTGCTCCAACAACTAGCTGGACTTTATTAAATGTGTAAGACGCCTTATTCTTCTTGTACACCCATAAGTTTTCGACGACAAGTAACCTTATAGAAGTGTGGCTATTTATTTAATAAACGACGAGTCTAATGATGATATGCCCAAAGAAGAAGGCTGTGTTTTCAGTTTCGTCATATTCCTTTCAGAAGGGACTTTAATGGACCCATTCTTAGAAAAAACAATTCAATGGCATAATGATTTTCCAAAACAGTCGTCGGTTATTTTAAAACAGCCCCCCTTTGTGAACTCCACAATATGCAGTGGCGCATCTGTCGCGAGATGGTCTTTTTACCGTTAATCAACATCTGGGGCACTTTTGAAAGTATCGCTCGGCATGCCGCTTGCTACACGACGCAACCAAAATTGGTTTGCAGTCCTTTATTGTGTATTTAAACTAAATATTGGCTTACGTCCTACGTTCAGAATTTTTCATTTCAATTTGCAACTTCTTTTGTTGTTCCAAATTTTAAATAACCCCCTAGAGGTACGTGAAAGTTTAAAGAATATGCATTACGAAAACTTCAGCGCTGTTGTTAAGTTGATAGGTACATAAAATCGCGCAGACTTACGAAACTCTGTGCAAATTGCCGTTCTCAATTTGCTGAAAGCCAAATAGCTTTTGTTTAGCCAATGCATCTTTGTTTGCGACCCGAATCTCATTTCATTCGGTCATGTGATCAAGTCAGTAGCGTTGCTAAACAATGCGTTCCCAACCGCGCTTATTACCATCCAAAGTTCACTGAAGATGCTCGAATGACAACTTTGTTACCGATCTACGACCTTATTACTTTACTTTATACTTACCTCATTTTTTCTAAGATTACAATGAAAATGCTATTGTGTTATTTGCTGATACAATTTCGGCGATATTCTGATGTGAAAAGTAATATAAATGTTTGCGTAAGCGGGCGGCACGTGGCCGAGGGGCAGGCCTCGTGATGGCTCAACGTGAGCCCTGTCGCGGGAATACACCACTGGACTGGGAGTTACTGGAGAGGAAATGTCACATTGGAACTCGTAATTTCCAAGAATTTCTTTATCAACCTACGGAAGTGTAGGGCGGCTTCTACTATAAGGAAAAAGTTTAAGAATTACATTGTTTTTACCAAATTGTTACAAAATAAGACGTATAATTACATTTATAGTCTTAATTTGTAATCTATACATAGACAAAATTTACTAACATAGATTATAAACCATAATTTAAATCGATGTTAGTAAAACGAGTTCAGTTTTCAAATTCAACTGCGCAGTATTCCTAACAACTTCAGTTCAAAGCAGTCACAGTTCGACAAAAACACTTAAATGAAGGAAAATCCAGTTCTAAATTATTTTACATATCAAAAATTTCGTGAACGACAATTTAATCAGAACCGAAGTTATCGATCCATTTGAAACAAGACTTTCTGTAGCCGTTGTTTAGGTGTAATATCGTGTGTATCAACGAGTGACGCAATAGTGTTTGTTTACGTGGAGCAAAGTGGGTACGTGCATTTAGCGAGCGGTTTGTACGACGTTGCCAAGTCGTGCTTGTGCCAAATTTGGCATCGCGATGATGGTTGCTTACTGAACCTCACAACGGCAAGACTACTTTTTGTCAAGAATTGAGACACTGCACCAAATCTTGTTTTTGATTTTGTCAACTCAACTGAACAGCCGCATGGAGAGACTGCCAACATTAACTGTTGTTGATAGATCTCTTGATACTTTGGCCAGTTGTTCTATTGACGCTAAGATCTTATGCCCATAACATCTCGATGCTATTTTAGTTCTTTATCAATGCAAGTATTTGCTTTCGCACTGCCTCCTGCGTTCGTCAACATGAATAAATAAATGGGTCCGACAATTGAATGTCACGATTATCTTATTGTCGGAGCGACGTTGCCACTTCGCAGACCTCTAGTGGCGATTTTGCGGATGGCTGCGTTTAAAAAAAACGCGTCTCTTGCTCTTGCGCATTGGATTTTGCGCAGGTGGGAAAACGACAGAGCAAGTCAATAGCAAGTCCCGGATGTTGCGACAGACTCCGACAGTCTTGTATTATTATGCTCTTGTTTCCTGTTGTATACTGTTTTAATTGGCAAAGCCAAGGTTCTTTTAGCGGACAAGTTGATTTTGTTGTCTTATAGAAATTAATCATTATGACTGAAAATATTTCCCCACAAGCAAATACCATTCGTTAATGAATATTATTGTTTTCTTCTTTTAAGAATTCTGTAATCTGGTACATCTTCATCCGATGACATTCGTTCACAGAAAATCTTATCGATGGATGTATTACCTACAGCTGTTAACATTTATACCTACTGTACACAAACCGAGGGTACATTATATTCCTTGACATCATTTGTAAATCCAGCGCGAAGGATCGCTTGTTTTTGTTCAAAAGTCGCTTGCATCGTGTTTGTGCAATGAAGATTTCGTGATGTGATGTGATGGGCGAATTGGCACCGACCGACCATACAGGTCAGTAACCCGGCAATGCCGCTCTCCCCGCGCCCCTCACGTTACGTAACACCCGCGCTGTTGCCACACTGACGACGACATTGCCAAAGTCGATAGCTCCATGCCGATCATTCGCGCCTGGTAATCTTGCCTTATCAAAGTCACTCTGTCCGTTTCGGTCGTCCGGACCGGTTTATCTAAAATTACTTTGCATAAAACAAACTGTTCTGATATAATTTGAAGTAAAACTGGGAGGCTGCAAACTTTTCGTGTTTTGTCATGCGATAAAACCACGAAAAAAAAACGGCCGAACTCTATGTCACATCGATTAGTCAGTGTCACAAACTTTCACCTCCGTGCACCGTAGGATATTGTATCTCCGGGTCACAAACGTTAACTTTCACGGTCGTTACTGATATAGCTTTTGTGCTTGTTCGTGCGACCCCGTCAAATGAAAACCATCAATTTGCCTGGTGCACTATAACAGCCTCTTATAGCTAATGTTCGCATGTTAGGGCTCATTCCCAAGGTAGATGTGTCAACATCGACCCGGCTCAGTTTCCATCGATGTCAGTCGATACATTCACGTCTGACTTCGAAGTATGTCGTTAGCTTGCGAATGGCCTACCTGTCGACTAATATGACTGAGCCGTGGTACACCGAGTGCCCGCGATCGTTACTTGTTTGCCATTGATTTATAGTCCCACTCATTGCCTCCATATACATAGATGATCCAAGCTACATGAAGGCGGTAGATTGGTAGATATCATATCGCACAAGCCGTCAGAAGCGTGATATGACATGAAGCCCTTGAGAAACAGTTTGTTTTATACGTAGTTACCTTTCTGGTAACTATATTCCGGATAAAATGGTTGTTGTTGAACAAAAAACTTTTCGTTGTCAAATTATCATTCATGATTAACATGAACAATAAAAGAAATTAGAACAGTAATTATAATTAATACAATAACAAACAAGACGAATACTTCTCAGAACTCGAGCGACCTTCAGTAACGATTATAGCTAATTGAAAAAAAAAAGTTAAAACGTCCGTTTTCACAAATTAAGTCTTAATTATAATGAAAATTCAAGCAACATTCCACAAGAGTACGCCTAATTAAATATGGCGTTTAAAATTATCTTTCATTATAATCTTGTTGCGTTTGTTCTCATGAAAACTTAATAATCTACTGCGCAGTGTTCAGAGTCGTATGCGCAGAGTTGCGGTTTGAAATCCACAGAGTAAATCTCATAAAGTACAGAGAGATTAACTTAAGACAATGAACATTGTTGTGAGGGGCACATAAACTGATGTCACCCACAATATAAAAGATCTTAGGCCAGAGGCAGACTAAACTGCAGTGTTGAAGGTCAAATTTTGTCTTTGTAAAATGATAATACTCTAAAATTAAAAATGTCGTCCTATCTAGACTGACAGAACATTAAAATTTCCTGACTACTATCTTAGCGTTTCTATTTTACATTGTAAATGACAATGACAAACGAGATAACATGAAGACAGCCGTATCCGTCAGCACTAGCTCTAGGTACTCTCACAATCACAAGGTTTTAGAAACCGTTGCAGTTTTCTAAATAGGTACTTTTACGAGCCATTATTGCGCTTAAGTGCAGTATTGAATCGTAAAGTATTTGCATTTGAATACGACGCTAAGATGAACACGTCCAATTCAAATCTGATCAGTTCAAGACGAAGTGATAAAATTTAAATAGTGAAGCACTTGGAAATTATCTTATACTCGTTGGTTCATCAGAGAGACAGCTTGGCTCAGACATGAATATATTATATGGTTAAGTGACGTTTTTCATTAATTCCACTACATCGGATAGTGTCATTTTATCTGGCATATTGTTTACTCCCTTCATCTAGTATATCATTAAGGCAGTTCCACTTACTTCATTACATTTTCTTGAATTATCAACTTCTCTTTAACGATTTTCTTGTCCAATCGGCAACCATTTTGGTCTAAGTCTGTTTGTAAATGGTTTTATTAAGAACGAAGTACTTGCAACACTTTTATGTGCACAGCATCCGATGTTTGTTTAGAGTTTAGGCGATAACCGCAGTTTCGAGCTGCTTCTATTTCAAACACATTACATGTGCTACATATTTAGAGGTGACCAGTGTTTTTTACGACCGTGTGCAATGGTCTTTTGTTGCAGTCAAATTAGATTTGATCGAGATTTGTTCGATTCAATATCCTCCAAGCGTTTTCAGCAACGCATATTAAAGCCTCCTGCAGACACACGCGATTAATCGCGCGGGGCGACATGTCGCGGTCCATTCGCAGTATTTTTAGAGTGGAAATAAGCTTGGCTCGTTGTCACAGCAGCGCGATTACTCGCGTGTATCTGCAGGAGGCTTAAAGGTCGAGGAAAATGGTGTGACCTCTGAGCGTTCGTCTAGTAGAAAATGACCCTGAATACTGTCACTAAGATCCAAAGTACTTAGAACACACGAACGAAGTATATATATTACGTTCACATTGCCGATACAAGATATATAGACAAGTGCAAGTACTGCTGTACGGGATGTTATGATGTCCATGTACTCAAGCATCGTGAGATAATGTTTAAACATCCAGCAACGCCGTTATCCTGTTATGTTATTAATTAATTGATGTATGAAATGTTTATCAAGCATCTGTTGAGTGTTCATTAAATTTGTTTCAGTAAAATGTCTTCTGAAGCATGATTTTGAAAAAGCGACGGATAGTTTTTCTTAATGTTTTTTTTTTATGGTACAAGTAAAAGTTTAAAGTGTTCTAGGAATTAAAGAAGTAATGAGGCGAAAATTAAACCAACATAAATTCCTACTAAATTCTAAGATTTAAACTGGTGTCACAAGGAGCCAACGTAACGTAAAATTACAGTAGAAATCAACAAGCAGATTTGTATCGCAGTAGTTCCCATTGTATTTACATTTATTTTAGTCGCTGATATCAGCATAATAAATTCCGTCAATCATGCCTATCTGTATCTATCTGATATAATACTCACAATCCGATAAAAAATGTTCGACAAGAAATAAATTAAGCGTATGTCACAAATACAGCTGCGGTTGTGGTTTCAGAAACTTCATTTTGATTGCGTTATGAACTGTTTTCACCTAGAATAATCAACTAGGCGGTCTCTGTTATGCTTTTACTTATTAACCATCTTTTGAATTTAACAGCATTTGAGTTGACCACAGCAGCTGCTGACGTTGAATTACAATAAAACACTTACAAATCCCTTTCAAGAATAGACTCAAACTACCAAAATGGTACGGTGGCAATCCTAAAGATGACTGCACACTCTAGCCGAAACACACCGAGACAGGGCGAGCACAAGAGTAAGAGAGAGTAAAGCCAAGCGAGGAACACTGATGCTAGACAAGCGCTCCTATGAGAGTACAATCTCGCACTGGCTGTGTCCCGGATTATATCGGCTAGAATATAGTCATCATAACTGAATGTGGTATAGTCACTGTATACACAAACATCTTAACAAGATATAACATAGCATAGGGCATAAATTATAGCGGTTATACTATCATCTTTATGCGTTTCCTTAGGGTGTTGATGGGAGAAATTGCAGCCAGTTACACACGGTCGTTGGTTATAAATTGACGTTGTGCGCTCTTTCCGATGATGGCTTCGTATGTCACATGGCTACAATGACGCTATTCGTTGTGTACATTGTAACTAGGGCTGGCAATAAATGATCGTGACCAAGTTTATAATTTCTTGGATCATCAAAGGACCTTGTAATGAAGAAAAAGTTTTGCGCCTACCCCAAGTAAGGCCAGGGAAATGATGATGATGATTAAAGGAAAATGAACACCAATAGAATGGACCTTTTTAAATTGCTTCATCTTCAACCATAATACTAAAGACGTCCGTCCTAAACCTCTATTAAGGAAATGTTCAAATCCTGCGTTATAAAAATGCGAAATCTGTTAGTTTCGCTTTCACACTTAAACCGCTAGACCGATTTTAATTACTTTTGGCACAGAGATAATATATCGAACCTTGGAGACAATAATAATTATAGGCGGGATATAGAGGGAGTGGGGTGGGCTAAGATGCGAGTAAAAGCTCGTAAGGAACAATTTGGTGCAAGGGACGGAGAACCAAGTATTTTTTATTTTTAATACTTGGCAGAGAATTGGCACTGTCATCGTTGAATATTTCAGATACAGTGTTGCGTTGCAGTCTTCAGCAATACCCCTTGTTTTCGCTGCCGTTATATTTTTAGCATGACAGCCCTGTCCTAGCACAGCATTGTGCCGATGTATGTCGGCCGTCACATCTGTATGGGACCGTTTGTCGTTCATTTGTATGCTGTTGGTAGACAACGCTGTGTTATCTATTGTGTAAATGTGGACCGTAATGTCAATAAACAATATACTACATGTTCCATGTGTGAGTGGCCACAGTTGTTGTATGTAGAAAGTTTTTTTTTACACTAATTTGGTTCACGCAGTTGTAGTGTTTTCTACTAAACTGACTAAACTAGCACGGTTTTGTAATATTGCAGGAGCATCATGCCTTTAATCCCCGAAGAGTTAGGCAGCAGTGTACTGCCAGTTACGTTTTAGTTAACGATGCATTAGGGGGCGAGCCTATTACCATCAACTGGGCCCAAATCCAAACTCTGTGGCTAACTAAAAAAAGAAATAGTATTGGACCCAAACCCACCTTGTTATAGTCCTCCTCTGGGTGAAGCCTAAGATACTGTTCTTTCAGTTGCTCTTTTTTTTTTCCTGCGAACAAAATCAAAAGTATAAAATACCACAATTATTGAACGCCTTCAATGTAAGGCCGCTAGTACGAAGTAGAAATGTGATATTATGATACGATGGATATTCCTACGAAACTTCATTATGGCAACATTCGCTAACTGTTAGCTAACGTAGTCCTTAGAATCGAAGATCCACGAAACCATATCTGTGCACTAGAATGTACCTATTTGTAATTCCTTAGCGATAACAGTTGCCATCATCAGTGGCTTCAACAACTGCTAAGAATGCTTAATCCTTCATGTCATTGACAATCTAACATGAGTCAACCCAGGACTGAGCCACGAGTTTGACACCATCAGAACCATCCATCAGTTCTCGCAATTAACAAACGACTGGACACGATATTAAGCATGCCATGGTTTGTGGAGTAGTACCATATTTTCACTCCACGGCACCTCAGTAGGTTTTCTTTGCTTCGGCAAACTTGAACTATGATATCTCTGTATCTATCTTGGTGGGGATGCACTGTTCGTTACCAGCTTTAGTCCCCACGTTGTATTCTGTGTCGGGTCAATTAACTCAACCTATTATAGTCCACTGCTAGATATGTTCAACGGCTTTTCTACGCTGCGTCACATCACCGTATCCTTCGCCTTCTAAATCCAATTTATCCTTGCCACCTTTTTCGTCAGTCTTTGCTTCATAAATCTGATCACCAACCACGTCTAGTGTTTGTTCACGTATAAAACAGATGATCTGGAATTTCAACTAGTGCTCCTAGTCGTTCTGCTTTTGATCATCGTGTTCCTGCTCTTCTAACTACAATCAGTTGTCCTAATTCTTCTGATGTTTGGTTATGGTCTTCTCATCTTCGTCTTTCTGCTCTTATTTCATATTATTGGAATTCTTATTCTTCCATTCTCTCCTGTTATCCTAGCAAGCATTGCTTTGACTAGAATTCTATTGAATCTTTGGCTGTACCCGTGACAAAAAGTTATTGTTGGTCACCTCCCTGCAGCTTTGGCCTCCCACAGCCTAATTACGTCGCTTTATTTGACATTTATTGTTAGCCCTCATAAAAACTTAATTAATTCGACGGCTCTTAAGTTTTACTGCTCGTAAAAAGCGATTTCTCTAGGTTGCTCTTGCTACATAGAGTCATTTTCGTTCATAAATGTTACGAGGATTCTATTTAAATTATTCTTAATTTCATTCTTTTTAAGTAATTGATTGTATAGCCTCTAAATTGTTTTATTTTTTGTTATTCTTAGCTTTGATATTGTTTCCACTGTTCTTCATAGTAACCATAATGTTTATAGTGTATACTTGTAATTTTTGCCTCCAAGTTGCTACTGTAATGTAAGCAGTGGGTACTTAATATAAAGTCTCATCATTTATTTAAATGACGTATTAATATTCATGACAACATTTAACAAACAGAACAGAATCAAAGTGAGATTTACATCTCCATAGTAGATCCCGGCCTTACCATCAATAACGTCGCACATCGCTTCGAATTCAAACAAGGTGCTTATTAAAGACAATTTCTATCAGTTTTGCTGCGATAGTTAGTACTTAGATGACGCATGTCGACGTCGGCTTGCATTGACGGAGTGCATTGCACTCTAGTCGCGGCTAGTTGCCTATTTGCACACTCCTAAGATAACAATTGATGCCGCACTCAACCATTGTTCCTCAAACGTTCGCCTGTTTAACTCGACTGCCACGAAATTTAAACGAAATTACACAACACCTTTGTTCCGTACTCGGCTTACTTTCACCTAACACATTTGCTCTAAAAACTTTTTTACAAATGCACCGATTAAATAGTGTAGAACATCGCTACAATTTAACAATTCATAAAGTTTCTTGTTAACCCAACAATAAAGTTGAAATTCGTTTGTTAATGACTATGTTGGAGTAAAAGTCAGTGATCGATGTTTCCTATATACTGTCACATCGTGGTGGCGATAACATCGATACGTACCAGTTTAGATCTCGGTCGCAACTAGTTCATTGTAACCAGTTGCGCGGGCGCAGAATTAACATCCATGAATTACAAGAGGCATAAGGAAAAATCAGATTCTGACTGGTTTTCCTTACGCTAACTTGGCCAGGACAAAACTGAGCTAAAATCCTTGATTTCAAATTACTAGTTCACTGGGATTCAATGACTTGAATAAAGATGACGCTTCACTGAGTTTGTGGAATTATTTATCATTCAAGACAAGACCCATTCGAAGCCTCCTCTGTTATTGCAGCATAGCATTATCCTCCAGAGTCCTGAAATATTAATGCCAAGAAAGAAAGCGACCAAGAACAACTCTTAAAATAATATTGCGATAAAGCTTAACTTGAAATCGTTGAACTAGAGGTCAGCTAATTACAGTAAGTAATGTGAGGTCATACGTGATTGGATTTTAACGGCCTTAGTTTTTAACAAGTATTTGTAGAAGTAACATTGAATGAACAATGCTATGAATCATAATGGGGAGAGGCCTTCCTTTGCCCAGTTTGAAGACGCAGTCTGTGTGTAAAAAGATTTCATTAGAGCGGTTCCCACATATGAACATCATTTTCCATACTAGTTCAATTCCACTACGCCGAATCAATTTTCTAAGCATAAAATTTCAATTTTCCCTTCAAATATTCAAGACGTGGACACTCGAATTCTCGTCCGTACCACATTATTATGCATTGGCCGAATTTCGCACAGAGCCAATGTTGCTAAATACTAGTCGAAAGAATTGATTGTATTAGCATACCAAGTAGATTGAGTTAGCCACGTTAGGCTATAAATGCTAAGTGTTTATTTTACTGATAATAAAGCGAAATGAATTCTCACCGTCTGTTCACAAGGTCGAATACTTGAATTTTCATAAAGTTAGACGCCCGACCTTGGAGGAAAACTTCTCCTCATTACTTAGTTTAGCATACTACTACAATAGCTCCAAAGAAATTGGTAATTTGATCATTTATATAGGCGTTTTGCCATTAACCTCAATAGCTATCTTTTAATATTATAAACAGTTTTAGCCCAACTGTTTTTGGTGACAGAAGCCCAAAAGTCTGATAACTGGACTTACCAATTGTTTGCCAAGTTTTAATGGGATGTGATGGTAATCCATATGAAGTACTGGAATTCAGTTGCACTAAGCTGACTCAACATATTCGGGAAAAAGACTAGGCATATGATATTGAGAGTAAACAGTTTTTTTTCTGCTAGTTTACAATTCAGCACTGCCAATAACTTGCGCAAAGGCGTCTATGGTTTCAATGCTACATCACACTTTGTAATCGAGTTGCGTTCGAGTTCCAACAGTGATGGCCGGTGACCATTCCTATTCTCAGAGTTCGTCGCCCGACTCAAGGCTCACGAATGTATTATTTCATACCAAAACTTATATATGCTATGTTTTAAACGCACCATTGGGAAAATGTTGGCGTTATTCCATAGGAAACACGCTTAAACGATCTTGTAATAATTAAAATTATCAATGAAACTGTTTTGACGAAAATAATTTCGTTGTTGGATCTTTAAGCACACATACGTTGTTTTGTTTTTAGTCTAGTCGTCACTTTCATCTCCCTAGCTTTAAAGGGCCTACCACACGCACAAGATTCATCACAGTTTTGCCTGCGCAAGCTTCTCGCATGAAGAAACTGTACACGGACGGCAACACTGAACGCCCATCGTCACACACAGGCAAGTACGCGCAGGCCGGGCTTGCGCAGGCAAAACTGTGGTGAAGCTTGCGCGTGTGATAGACCCATAACACAGTCATGTTCTTTGTTGGTTCGAGTTTCTTTCACAATGTTCTTTACAAAATTCATCCATCTTTTCTTTCGCCTTCTCCCTATTCATTCAAATTATGTTGAGAATTGCCTCCTTAGACTCCTTACCTACCTTAAACATGGAACTTAAAAATAATAGGTGATGTATTATAAGTACCTAATTACCTGCCTCACCCGTTGAGGTACTAAAGTGGAGCTATGTATGATTATTCTACTCAATATAAGGGAACAGTGTATAAGACGGGGACGCGGGGCATGATAGGAAATCACACAGGGAAACTTAACACAATACTAACGTAGCGCAAGCGCCAACAGGACGCCATTTGTTAATGGCCGCTTGCAAATGACCTGATGGCGCTTGCGCTACGTTAGTGTTGTGTTAAGTATGCCTTAAGTGTGTATGTCCCCATTATACCTCGCGTCCCCGTCTTAGGCTGCTTTTCCACCAGAGATGCGCTATGCTACGTTGCTGCGGATGCGTTTGATATCCACCAATCATATTCACTGGTTTACATAGCACAGCACTGGTGGAAACGGTTTCAACTAAGATGTGTTTTTTATATGTAAGGATGCGTGCTATGGCTGCGTGCTGTGGCTGCGTGCTAAGGCTGCGTGCTGTGGATGCGTGTTATGGGTCGTTTTCCCTAGTATCGATACATCGCATAGCTCGAGCTGCGCATCTTCATAGCGCAGCTACCTTGTGACAGCACATCTTCGTAGCGCAGCTACGAATCTTCATAGCGCAGCTACCTTGTGACAGCGCATCTTCGTAGCGCAGCTACGAATCTTCATAGCGCAGCTACCTTGTGACCGCACATCTTCGTAGCGCAGCTACCCATCTTCATAGCGCAGCTACCTTGTGACAGCACATCTTCGTAGCGCAGCTACGAATCTTCATAGCGCAGCTACCTTGTGACAGCGCATCTTCGTAGCGCAGCTACGAATCTTCATAGCGCAGCTACCTTGTGACAGCACATCTTCGTAGCGCAGCTACCCATCTTCATAGCGCAGCTACCTTGTGACAGCACATCTTCGTAGCGCAGCTATGTATCTTCATAGCGCAGCTATCTTGTGGCGGCGCATCTTCATAGCGCAGCTACCTTGTGACAGCGCATCTTCGTAGCGCAGCTACCCATCTTCACAGCACAGCTACATAGCGTAGCATCAGTGGAAACGGTCACACAGTTTCGTAGCTCAGCTTTTACATCCTCGCAGCACAGCTACATAGCGCATCTCTGGTGGAAAAGCAGCCTTATACTGTTCCCCTAGGTACATATCTCTTCAAAGTAAGAGTGAACAGGCTTCTAGGTAAGATCACTCCATTGTAGGCTTTGTCCTTGCCACCTCTGATTTAGACTGGAGTCAAGAGTAAACCTATATCAAATAATAAAAAAATATAGTTCTACGACTACCATACATATACACATTAATGTGTTTCTAAGAATAGTTTATATGAAACACATTATAATCAAATTAGTTTTGGTGTTATTTGGGTTCCCTTTATTATTTAGTTACGACACTACGCCACACGCAATCGAGGGCAACGTCCAACTTAAAGTACTATGTAACATTATTATCTATCAAAAGTATTGTTGTATTCGTATATTGACAAACAAAAACCGTACCATTTATCTTGAAAAACGGCAACTTCTGTCTGTTGAATGGGAGCTTAATTATTTTTTTTTATTTAGCGCTGCCGGCGCCGCCGTGTGTATCTTTTTGTCACACAGTTTCTGGAAATAAACTATTTCACAGGCCACGTGTATCCAAATGTCACACGGATGAAAATCCAGGAAAAACAAGGGAAAAAGGGGGGGTGGAAAACAAAATATGATTATTATGTAGTTTTAAACACGTCCGAACAAAAAAAAATTGGCGCTTAGAGTGTTAAGTATTTGTTGTTATAGCGGCAACATAAATACATCATCATCTGTGAAAATTTCAACTGTCTTAACTATCACGGTTCATGAGAGATAGCCTGGTGAAGTGGTGACAGACGGATAGACAGACCGGTAGACAGACGGACGGACTGCGGAGTCTTAGTAATAAAGTCCCGTTGTACCCTTTAGGTACAGATTTACAGAACCTTAAAAAGATCTAGCATTTTTTTTAAACAGCTATTAAACTTTTTGCAACATTGTTATGTTACGAAATGATGATAATCAGCGACTTCTAATGTTCTTGAACGCAGTTTTAAGTGTTACCAGTCTATTCAGTGCAAGGACGTGCCACACAGCAATTATGGCAGATGTATATACGAATTACGATGCAATTTGTTAATGCATCAAGTGTCATTAGCTAGATAGAATCTCACGTTGGAAAGTTAATCGTTTACTTCAGCGGTTGTCGCAGTGACTGAGGAATCGACTGCTACGCTGCGTATCGCGTATTCGATTCCCGCACGTAACAAGTATTTGTATGATTTACAAGTAGTTATTTTGGGTCTGGGAGTTTGAGAATGTGAGTTGAAATGTTTTTAAACGCACACACTATACAGGGCCAAGTTCCAGTCAGGTCAGGGGCAACGTTTTGTAAGAAAAAAAATACTTCAGTTACTGTTATTATGACTTTCATAAGATACGAGTAGCATCACGCTTGTTATACCAGAAGGGTTATTCAGAAAAGTAATACATCCACATTTCGCCAGCTACGTTCAAGTCTTATGTGATAGGGACGAACCTATTAACATAAACTGGACACCAATCCAGGCTCCGTAGCTGTTACTCAGAAATTGTTTTTGTAAAAACCCAATAACACTTCCGAATTGAACCCGAGACTTCATGCTTGACTAGACAAACGAGTCTACTTTATTCACTGATTAAAAAATAAATAAATGTTCATTTCATTCAAACATTCAAGTTCTTAAATTAAGGTTATTCATTGTGTACTGGTATTTAATATTTAATGTGTTTCCACCATATTGTCCCCAAAAAGGGCACATTACAAAAGCGTCCACCATTATTTATTCACATCTAAATCGACATGTTTATTTTGTTACAGGTAAACAAACCATCGTTTATGAGCATTCTTAACTTTGAATAAGGTCAGTAAACAATAACAGAATGTTACGTATTTTTAACCGACTTCAAAAAGAAGGAGGTTCTCAATTACTACTGGGTTTTTTAGGGTTCCGTAGCCAAATGGCAAAAACGGAACCCTTATAGATTCGTCATGTCTGTCTGTCTGTCTGTCTGTCTGTCTGTCTGTCTGTCTGTCTGTCCGTGTATGTCACAGCCACTTTTTGTCGAAAGTATAAGAGCTATCCTGTTGAAACTTGGTAGAAAGATGTATTATGTGAACCGCATTAGGATTTTCACACGAAAATCAAAACAAAACAAATTTTGGGGGTGCCCCCCATACTTAGAATTGAAACTCAAAAAAAAATTTTTCACCAAACTTATACGTGTGGGGTATCTATGAATAGGTCTTTAAAAATGATATTGAGGTTACTAACATCATTTTTTTCTAAACTGAACAGTTTGCGCGAGAGACACTTCCAAAGTGGTAAAAAGTGTCCCCCCCCCCGTAACTTCTAAAATAAGAGAATGATAAAACTAAAAAAAATATATAATGTAGACCTCAACCAAAACTACCAACGAAAATTGGTTTGGATGAGATACAGTTAGCAGTTTTTGAGATATAGTACATTTTCAAAAACCGCAAATATAACTTTGCCATTCATACAAATACTATGAAAAACAAAGTTATTTTTATTGTTTGTGTATATTACTTACTAATCTCAATATAATTATAACTCTAATCTATGCTTGCTGCTACGGAACCCTTCATGGGCGAGTCCAACTCGCGCTTGGCCGGTTTTTTTTATGTTATGTATGTTCACTGATTACTCAGAGATAATCGGTGAACATACATACATTATTAGATTTCTGTTTCTAGTTCTTTTTTTGTTCGATGCAGTATAAAATGTCATCTAATATGGTTCAGTAGTTTTTATTGTGAGTTTGCGTGGAATATCTGAATTAAAAGGATAAAAGAAAAAAAAAATGAAGTCGGTTACCTTTTTTTAGTTTTTTAACGTAATTAAACTTGTATTATGATCATTATTATAAGGCCTCGCCACTCTATGTAACACGAGGTCACCACTCTGCCAGACTCTTTGGAAAGTTACGCAAGCATATTTGGTTTCGTTCTTGTTACGGTCTACATAAAACAAAATCTAGTCTGTACTACATCTAGATCTACACTACCGAGCAAAATTATGGAATCACTTACTTGGAATTGATCCGGGATAGCTTCTTAAATAATAGCGTGATTTGGATGAATTTGGTATTAATTTAAAGTTGACAGTTAAACCTTTAAAAAGGTACCATTTTTACTCTGTACTTTGACTGGCCTGTTGGTTTAGTGGTTAGTGGCCCTGACTGCTATGCCCAGCTATGCCGGAGGTCGTGGGTTCGATTCCCACCCAGGACAAATGTTTGTGTGATGAGCACGATCATTTCGCTCCTCCCACCGAATAATATCGTAATGTGATAAAACGATACTTTGCGTTTTATTGCATATTCATCATGTAGGTACTCTCTTACACTTTGTCAATTTTTTTCACATTTTTCCTATGAGTACATTACAAATTAGTGTTTTTATAATAACCATAGCCCTAATATTCCGTTATAGATTTATTGTACTTATTTACCTGAATAACATCGCTTCTAGTGATTACGAATAACACTGCTAATAAGAATTTCAATATGTTACGATAACGATATTATTCGAGTAAGAACAGCAAACTCGTTTTATAGTAAAGTTTTTTAACAATACTATTCCTGTAGAGATTTTATTTCAAAAATATGGTAATGCTGGTTACTATTTAATTAAATATTAAAAAAAAATAGCAATTACTTTTGCAATAGTTTACCGAGGTGATATCTACACTCAATCTACGATTGCTGTATTATCTATTAATGAGAAGATTATCGATCTGGAGGAAGAATTGCGCAAAATGCGCTGGGATATCTTGGGATTATCTGAAATCTGAAGAGACGGTCAGGATACGATAGTTCTAGATTCCGGCCAATATGCTCTTCTACCGGGAAGGAGACCGTTAATCCCAGGGTGGTGTTGGATTTCTCGTCTGCAGGTCCCTCATCAACAATGTTATGAAAGTCGACAGTGTGTCGAGTAGGGTAGCATACCTTATACTCAGAATAACCAACCGGTATTCGTTGAAGGTCATACAGGTATATGCGCCGACCTCGACACATTCTGATGATGAAGTAGAGGCATTGTATGAGGAGATATTTGAGGCCATACATACCTCCGAAACATACTCCCCGTTGTTATGGGGGACTTCAACGCGAAGGTGGGCGCACGGAATGGCGATGAGTTGAGAGTGGGGCCATTTGGGTATGGGCAGCGAAACCATAGGGGCCAGCGACTGGTCGACTTCATGGAAAAGGAAGAAATTCATTCAGCGGCTATCTAGGAGGTGGACGTGGATGAGCCCTGGTACTACCAGAAACGAGATTGACTTCATCATGACGACCAAGAAGCGAATATTCAGTGATGTCTCTGTGATCGCCAAGGTAAAAACCGGTAGCGATCACCGGATCGTCAGAGGCACATTGAACATCAATGTGAAGCTTGAAAGGTCTCTTCTGGTGAAGTCCACGCTCCGACCTGGTCCTGCCCACATCCAGAACCCCGAAGACTTTCAACTCGAACTGCACAATCGCTTCCAGTGCCTAACCGAATGCGAAACTGTGGACGAGATTAACAATGGGTTGGTGGAAACTGTCCAAGTTCTTTAAGACCCCGCGCCGCAATAAGCCTCAAAAGCTCTCGAACGGAACCATCAAGTTGCAAAACCGGACAAGAGACGAGGCTGCAATCTTCAGCTGATATGTCGGAATATGACAAACTCAATAAACGAATCTCTAAATCAATGCGACGTGACCTGCGTGCCTATAGTGCGGCACGGATCAAAGAGGCAATCGACCGGAACCAGGGCTCTAAAGTCTTCGCAAAGAATTCGTCTATTGGGCAAAGCCAAATGAAAAAGCTGAAGATTAACGACGGCAGCATCATTTCGACGAAACCGCAGATTCTGAGAGAGCTTGAGAGGTTTTGGATTACATTAGGATTAGAATGGCTTTTAAACAGCGCAAGAATAACAAGGCGCCGGGTAAAGACGGAATCACAACAGAACTTCTGAGAGCGGGTGGAAATCGGTACTTTTATTCCTGCAGAAGTTATTTAATTCCATCATACTCGAAGGTACTACGCCAAAAGCATGGCACGGGAGTGTGGTTGTTCTTTTCTTCAAAAAGGGTGACAACACCTTGTTGAAGAACTACAGGCCAATCTCACTTCTCAGCCATGTATACAAGCTGTTCTCAAGAGTCATTACGGAACGTCTCAAACGCAGGTTTGATGAATCCTAGCCTCCCGAACAAGCCGGTTTCCGAAAATGTTTTAGTACCATAGACCACATACACACGCTCCGCCAGATTATACAGAAGACAGAGGAGTATAATCGGCCATTATTTTTAGCATTTGTGGACTATGAAAAAGCCTTCGATTCAATCGAAACCTGGGCAGTATTGCAGTCCCTCCAACGATGTCATATCGACTATAGGTATATCGAAGTGTTGAAGTGTTTGTATAGAAACGCCACCATGCACATCCGACTTCAGAAATAGAACACGAAACCAATCCAATTGCAGAAAGGCATGAGAAAAGGACACGTTATTACTCCAAAACTTTTCACGAACGCGTTGGAGGACGTTTTCAAGCTCTTGGAATGGAACGGACTCGGCATCAACATCAATTGCAAATACATCACTCACCTTCGTTTTTCCGATGATATAGTCATCATGGCAGAATCGTTGGAGCACCTTAATGCTATGCACAGTGACCTCAGTATCGTTTCCCAACGGGTCGGCCTTAAAATGAACATGGACAAGACGAAAATCATGTCGAATGTCCATGTCGCACCCGTACCGGTTGTTGTTGGGAATGATACTCTCTAAGTTGTAGACCTCGTTGTTACCTTGGACAGATTGTTCAGTTACGTAGGTCCAACTTCGACAAAGAGGTCGCCCGAAGAATCCAACTCGGATGGGCAGCGTTTGGGAAGCTACGTGATATCTTCTTATCGAGAACCCCACAGTGTCTCAAAACAAGGGTGTTTAACCAGTGTGTGTTGCCAGTAATGACATATGGCTCTGAAACGTGATCTTTGACTGCTGGCCTTTTAGAGAGACTAAGAGTCACTCAACGAGCAATGGAAAGAGCTATGCTCGGAGTTTCTTTGCGGGATAAAATCGTCAACATGGATATTCGGCGAAGAACCAGAGTCACCGACGTAGCTTATACAAATTGCAAGTTGAACTGGCAATGGGCAGGCCACATCGCTCGTAGAACTGACGACCCATGGGGAAGAAAAGTTCTCGAGTGGCGACCACGGACCGCAAGACGCAGCGTAGGCAGGCCCCTCATTAGGTGGTCCGACGACATCTTGAGAGTCGCGGGCAACCGATGGATGCAAGTGGCGAATTGTCGTTCGGCGTGGCGGTCTAAGGGCCTATGTTCAACAGTTGACGTCTTCCGGCTGATGATGATGATGATGAGTTTTCTTTTATCAGAAACCCATAGATTTATTGAAAGTTATATTTCTAATAATGGATATTACTTAACAGGCAATTGAAGAATAAAATAGTATTAAAACAATAACTTAACATATAATATATATTATACAGGCGAAAATCCCAGTTACAGTCTATTACCGTTTATGTTTGGATGTCTTTGTTTAACGAATAACATTGTAGTACACTATTATTGTGCACGCTGTCTTTTTGTTTCTACGCGAATAATATCGTTATGTTTTGTTGCGAAATAATGTTTTTCTAACGTATCCAGTAAAATATGTTTTCTTTAATAACTTGGTCCTAATATAATAAAAATTAAATACGTTTATTTAGAATGATTCTATAAAAAATTAACTTTCATTTGATATATAAATCATTCTCTTAGGTTGAACAATTTTTGCAATAATCGTAAAAAAACACTGTTTTATTTTTCCTGTAAAATTTGAATTTATCGATTACGATATTATTCGGTGGGAGGAGCGATTTGTTCTGTGTCTGGGTGTAATTTATCTATAATATGTATGTATTTAGAAATATATAAGTATGTTTATCAGTTGTCTAGTACCCATAACACAAGCTCTGCTTAGCTTGGGACTAGATGGCGTTGTGTGATAGATGTGGAAAAAAAAAAAAATCTTAACTAGTTATTAAGTAAGTACTCAAGATCGTGCGGAATCGGAGTGATACCATAATTTTGCCCGCGAGTGTTTCTTGAACAAATATGTGGAATTGAAGGTAGATTTTTAATTTTATAGAACAGTTACAACAATTTATAGCTATAGCTAATAAATTATAAGGATCTCTAAGGCTACATGATTCAATCTTCAAATAACGTTATTCTAATCAAAACTTTGTTTTCGTCTCTATATTGAAATAGTTATGTTAATGTCATGGCGATTATACATATATTTTGTTATATGCCATAGTTGTTTGTCCGAAACAAAGGTATGTTTTGTTAGTCCAGACAGGTCCATTACTGATGTAATATTTGTTTTGTGTGGAGTACTTGTAATATTCTTTACTGATTTAATAATGTTCATATTCGTAGAAATCATAATTTCCCTATCCCATTTCTTTATTCTCCGCTAGCGTCCCTCCCCGACTTCGATGTGAGTCGGTGCAATTCACTAGTGTCTTTTTGCCATTCTTACCCGACTGCGGCAGAAGGAGGGTTATGGTTTTTAAATTTTCTTTCACACAAACCTTATCCAGAAAAAAAGAAACTCAAAAAAAAAAACAATTTGGTTCAGTCGATCGGCGGCGGTAATGTGCGTGCATACATTTCAGTGATTTATTTTGGCTTACGTTTAACTTACATTAACAAGTAACATTCAACAGACAAAAATAGTAAATGATCACCAAAATTAAACCCGCATTTTAATGTTTTACAACCAAAGTTTTAACATTCCTTTTTAAGCAAACTGAAGCCTCCTGCAGACACAGGCGATTAATCGCGCTGCGACAACGAGCCAAGCTAATTTCCACTCTAAATGTACTGCGAATGGACCGCGACATGTCGCCCCGCGCGATTAATCGCGTTTGTCTGCAGGAGGCTTGACTCAAAAAAATCATTATTAACTCAAAAATAGTAAATGAACACTAAATTATTGAGTACGTATCAATATCCCGAATTTTAAAATTCCGATGGACGAAAACCGAAAATTGAAACGCCGAATGGTTGTCTGTTAAGTGTATATTTTTGATAAAAGAGCTAAGGGTATCAAAGCATTTTATGGTGGTCATTATATTTAATCCCATTTATTTTTATTTAAACAGATAAGATGCTCATCAAATCTAGGCGTAATGTCTACGTCAATTCCTTCGTTTTTAAACCATGCCGTTGGTTTCTCAACGCAGTCTTTGTGAGCCGTGGGAGAATACGCCATGTGGTATGAACGCTTTTTAGTTTTTTTAAGCGAACATGAAACAGCGATGAGATTATAACACAAATGCTGATTCAGTAACAAACCTGGCTAACCTATTGAATACAAATTAAGAATATGAAACCAAAAATACACACATTATTTCACACTCACACCCACGAAAAGAAAGCTTCGAAAAATAGGT
Source organism: Agrotis exclamationis (assembly GCA_950005045.1). Lineage (NCBI taxonomy): Eukaryota > Metazoa > Arthropoda > Insecta > Lepidoptera > Noctuidae > Agrotis > Agrotis exclamationis. The sequence goes on along the minus strand of OX465429.1, from coordinate 14,179,947 downwards.
AGGTACCTATCATTATTTAGGAAAGCAGTTTTTTTTTCTGCAATCATAACCACAATAATCAAACTTTTCCTTTGCCAAGCCTGACTTTCATATCCATCGTCAAGTAGGTATTTCTAGTTATTATGAATATGTAAAGATCTATCTAAGAAACATATTGATCTTCAAAGATGTTATTTTCTCACAGACCAATTTAAAATACTGCCAAGTGCAGCGAGAATTTCGCTCGTCTTTAATCAGTTTACTTTGTATACTTACTTCTTGGCTTTCATTGTGCATTGACGTCAAACTTTAATTGTTGAGTTGAAATCTCTATCTACCATCAAACACTACGTCGCGGAGTATTGCACTTTGTCTTTATTATTAAAATTCTTTGTTCTCTTCAATTCGCTACCCGGGTAATGACGTGGACCACCTTGGTTCTGATGCCAATGTTCCGCATTCTAACACTTTCATACATACATGTTTTAGATCCACAATATTTAGTAGTTTCTGTCTTTATTGAAGCTCTATTCGGGCGTTGACACCCAAATGGCTAGGAGACGACGTAAGTTACTTTGTATTTTGTTCCAGCACTACAGTCAATACCCTTTCTGTATTAAAACTGGCTTCTTCATCCCAGACTATGATTCTATTTCTCAGCTCAGTCTGTCGCCCACGTCTTGTTTTTACTACGTTCAATGTTTTTGGTAGTCTGCTTTAAAACATCTCTGATTTTTACAATGTGGGTACTCATTTCATGTTTGTTATTTAGTTAGTCTAATTATAGTACGGCCTGTTTGAATATCAGTAAATTATGATTACATTCATTATTGCCGTCCTAAATTGCTTCTCGTCAGTCCGTGTACATATATGTATGGCCGCTATTACAGTAATTATCTACCAATACAACGTATCTGGCCATTACAAGCAAGATAAACAAACGAAACGACACCAATTACGAAGTTAGACAAAATTATCCATGCCAGAGAAAATATACTCCTCACAAATATGTTTTACCGTCAGCATTTCACTGAAAATTGCGTTCATTCCCAAGTCTTGGTTGTGTGGAGGGCAGGGGTGGCGCGTGACGTCAGACCCCCTGCCGGGGCCACCCCTGGCCCCTAAAAATAGATCCCTGAGCCCGGGAGTCGTTCAATGGAGGCTCGTGGGAGAGGCCTCGCGCCCTCAACACCCGTAGAATGAGCACCACACATAGATACCCTCCTATTACTTTATCACGTAATATACGCTTTTTCTGTCTCACCATTTTAGTTTTATTATTTCTGAAAACTTTCTCTATTCAATATGGCAACAAAAACATACAGCGAGTTTTCTCAGACATGTTCGAACAAAGCATTTGGCGCTTTTCTATTTTATTTATAGTCCTGAGATGTGCTCTGAGTTTTGCATGCGAACTTGTGTGGAACGATGGACCAAGAGTACATTGGGAAAAATATATGATAAGATCTCCACTTACATCAATGCCTCCTTAATTTATCATAAACGTGGTTGATCTATTACTAAACATACCAGAGCAACCCGGGAGACATTTCGCCGACTCTAGCTGTATTGTGATTCGTCATATTTGGCTATTTCGTTTGCTGAAAATAGATTCCATCTAAGTGGGATGATTTTATTCATATCGCGCAATGCTTTCGTCACTGAGCTAGATAAAAATAGAACTTCAGGAAACCGTGTCCATGGGCAGAAACCTATAGGATCGTTAGTACTTATACGTTTTAAAATTTTCTCGATGATATTGTGTTCTACGTTTTGTTGCCAGCCAGAATACAATTTCATTAACTAAAAGTAACTAATTTGATTTTCCCTCATGAATCAAGGACGATTCTTGGAAGCAATGCCTGCGAGGAGAATTATTTTAATTAATATTTAGTAAAACTCCTTGGGTAGTTACAGTTACCTCCGTTAGTCCTTTGCAAATTGAATTTAAACCAAAATACGTTTGGTTGAAACAAAGAATTAAAACCACTTTCTCATCAGGCGAAGTCTCAGAATCTGAAAGGGGATCATCGTATTAAGGGTTTACATCAGCATATTTCGGAGCCCGAACCCCGGGGAACCGCAACCCCTGCGACTCATTATAGCCGCTAGTTTCTAGGAACAATGAAAAAGTCCGGACGACTTGCATGTGCTACCCCTGGAATATTACAGTTGCTTTGCATTTGAAAATATTCACAGAAATTAAGCTGCAGAACAAAAATATGGACTGGACTTATTTTGTTTTGCCTCGTAGCTGTAGCGTGTGGGGGATTTTTTCGTTATTCCGTGTCTGTATAAAAGCTTCGACAAATACATCAACAATTGCAAACGCATTCGGTTGTTTTTTGTAACTTGATTGTATTCGATTTAATGATCATAGAACTGCTTCATAATTCTTTCAAAGCAAAAATATTGCCGCACTCCATTCAGCCCTAGACAGTACAGACGCCGACGACGGACGACGGTACATAGTCATAAATCAAGGAATTTCCATATGTCATGCTTGGTGCCAATCCGAACACCTGTCCACGTCTTGTGTTATATCCTTTTTCAAACGTTCTCGCCTTTTGTATGAGCACATTGTCCGACGTTTTATGAATGTATCGAAGAGCATCGTATCGATTTTGCAATTTGGAGGTATTGAAACCAATGTACATTTTGTAAAGTTAAGGCATTGAGGCAAAGGTGAAACCTGATTGTACGGCCTCGTCTAGATGTTTATTGGGCAACATTTCGTGCTTCCGTTTCCAATAAAACGTCGCCTACTTTTCCGATGTAGGACGCCGGTGGCTTGTCTTACGGTCTTGCCACAGGTCAATAAATTGTACATTACTTGTGGCCTTTAAACCTTCAATTCTGTTTTTCATTAGAACAGAACTTTGTATTTCACCATTATCTCATGTAAATCCAGGAGCATATTGTTTATGTAAATCGTTAAGTTTTCGTTTTTTGTCCTGGCTCGCGTCCAAACACATTTTAATTAAAGTCGCAAAAAAGACGAGTAATTCCAATGTCATATTCATTGTGTTGCGTTGATTTGTGTTATGAGTTGTTCTTTTTGCTGATTCACTTCGTTTTGACAACTACCTGCAGGTATTATTCTGTTTGGAGCACTTTGTAAGTGAATCATTACCATATTTAAATTAATTAGGTACGAAATGGAACACCTCTGTTCAAATGTTTTCTCATTACTATGTATAGTATGTATTCTTGCGAATGCATTCGTATACCCCACATAAACAAATAGTCTTATCATTTAGGTATTTGTGGTCTGATACGCTTGACTGATAATACTAACTTGATAACATTATGCTACCGCGAGTGCCGTGTGTTAGTTATAACACCACCCTCAGTATATGTTGTATAAACTATGGTAAATTTTCCAGTTCAATGGAGACTTGAAGACCGAACTAAATATAGAGTTGCTCAATCGATCACCACGGCGAGATTACAGGGCTGTTTATTTCTCAAACCATAAAGGCCGGGCCAGTCGAGTCGATACTGCTGCCTAAACATTAGAGATCTACGTGTAAATTTCTTTATGTACTAAAAGATATTGGTGTGAGTGCGTGCTCAATGAGCGGCGTGGTATCGACGCAGTCGCTCGTTAGCGGGATGGGGGGCTTGGGAGCAGGCCCCGACAGCGAGGGGGGGCAGTTCGCGACCGACCTTGGCCGTGACTCTCCCGGCTCACCCCGGGAACAACCCGCACCAGCCCAAATTGATTTTCGAATTTTGGTATTCTCTGAAATATGTACGAACTGCTTCTACGGTTATATCGATACGATTTCGGTTCACATGAAGACGGAACCATTGGTTTATAAGCCTTCATTCGTCATGCGTAGGTGTGAAACTTGGAGTAGATAATCTATCAAACTGTGACTAAGCATGTTCGTTTTGGTCTGCTGTTCAACAATTCTATGACTTTTAAAGACTAAGCGATTCGCGTGGATAGTGGGTTGAAGTTGAATCATTCAGAAGTTGAGCACTATTTGTTGTACTCATAAAACATTTATAATTACTAACCGAGTTACTTTTGTTAGTGCCTATTTCACGACAATTTATGTGTTGTGCTCAGCAGTAAAACCTTCTTTGTAGGTTGAATGTGTTTCTTCGTCTTAAACATCTAACGGAAATTACTGTCTGAGAATATCATAAGCATAATCAGCCTATAAACATAACCCACTGCTGGGATACAGATAAAACATTTTTTTTTCTACACCTGGAATTTCTCCTGTATCGTGTGGGTGCAGTTACAGATATATAACGTCTCACGTAACGAACACAAACATCCAGATTCCAGACCCGGAACAACTACTTGTAGGTAGACCATAAAATAAATGTTTCGTGCGAAAATCGAACCCTCAACATTATCCAAGTTATTAATTATTATCTACCAGTCAATCTTTATTATAACAAAATAAAATATCTACAGTTTCCATATTTATAAAGCAATTTTATTGCTCGTAATATTTCGGCGGAATTTAGTATGACATAATTAAATTAAAGATGGCTGAACATTAATGTAAGACGAATTGTTATTTTTTCTCAGTAATGATTGCTTTACGTTTTTGCTGTTCCTATTTATTAAATTAAGTTTATGATTTTGCGTGTATTCGGGCACAACCGTTATTGCTAAGCAGAATATTTAAAACGCTATAGGATGATAAATATTGTATGCCATTCATCAAGAATCGGATAATTCATTGACTACTTATTATCATCATCGACGCTTTACACAGCCACAGACCGTATTTAACAAACACAGACTACCTATCTGACTTCCACATCCTAAATAACTATTACTGGGTAATTCATGCATCGCGGATTTTTAAGATTTTTTTGGAAAGAAAAATTCGAACCGCGAGCAGGATTTGGACCTTCGGATTCAGTACATCCGACGCTCTTACCGTACGAGCCACCGAGGTCCTGCCTACAAATGTTGAATTTTTCAATACATTTCTAACGTCTTAGAGTGTGGCCAAACGAGCGTAATTTCAGAATTTCGGTCGCTTTCATAGAGAAAATTTGCGTCGTGAGAGAGTCGTCTTTTGTTTTTTATGAAAGCGACCGAAATTCTGCGACTCACAACTCAAAAATTACGCTCGTTTGGCCTCCCTAACCCTTAAGGTGACATTTTTGCGACATCTATTTAATCATAACTATCTATATATATAAAAGCGAAAGGTCACTCACTCATAGGACACGAAATCTCAGAAACTACCAGGGCTAGGGGTTTAAAATTTTGCATAGGGGTTCTTTTTATGACGTAGGCGCTCGCTAAGACGGGATTTTGCGAAATTCCACCCCTAAGGGGTTGTTTTTGGGGTTGATAGTTTGTATGAAACTTTGTTGCTACAAGTACTAGTAATTTCAAATTTTGCATGCGGGTTCTTTTTAAGAAGTAAGTACTACTTACGAAAGGGGTTTCTTGAAATTCGACCCCTAAGGGGTTGTTTTTGGGGTTGATAGTTTGTATGAAACTTTGTTACTACAAGTACTAGGAATTTCAAATTTTGCATGCGGGTTCTTTTTAAGAAGTAAGTACTACTTACGAAAGGGGTTTCTTGAAATTCGACCCCTAAGGGGTTGTTTTTGGGGTTGATAGTTTGTATGAAACTTTGTTACTACAAGTACTAGGAATTTAAAATTTTGCATGTGGGTTCTTTTTAGGAAGTAAGTACTACTTACGAAAGGGGTTTCTTGAAATTCGACCCCTAAGGGGTTGTTTTTGGTGTTGATAGTTTGTTTGAAACTTCGTTATTGTAAGTGCTAGGAGTCTCAAATTTTGCATGGGGAATATTTTTAAGAGGTAGATGCTCACTTTCACGGGATGTTGCGAAATTTGACCCCTAAGGGGTTGTTTTTGGTGTTGATAGATAGAGGTCTCAAATTACGCATGGGGATTCTTTTAAGGACAAATTAGGGTGCTCACTAAGACGGGATGTTGTGAAATTCGACCCCTAAGGGGTTGTTTTTCGGCATGGATAATTTGTATGAAACTTTTTTACTACAAGTACCTACTAAGATTTTCAAATGTTACATGAGGGTTCTTTTTAGGACGTAGGTGATACTTACGACGGGATGTTTGGAAATTCAACACCTAAGGGGTTGTTTTAGGGTTGATAGGAGTGTTAAAATTTGCATAATGGTTTCTTTTTAGGAAGTAATTACCTACTCACTAAGGCGGGATTTGCGAAATTGGACCCCTAAGGGGTTGTATTTGGGCTTGGAGTTTGTATGAAACTTTGTTACTACAAGCACTAGGAGTTTCAAATTTTGCATGGAGGTTGTTTAGGACTTTAATGCTCACTAAGATGGGATTTTACGAAATCCAACCCCAAAGGGTTGTTTTGGGGTTGAAAGGTAGAAGTTTCAAATTTTGCATAGGGATTCTTTTTAGGACGTAGATGCTGCCTATGACGCGATTTTCTGAAATTCTATCCATAAGAGGATGTTTTTGGGGTTGATAGTTTGCATGAAACTTCGTTAAGTATTACAAATGCTGGGAGTCTCAAAATATGCATAGAGATTTTTAGGACGCGGCCATCGCACACTTTCGGGTATGCCGCAATCACGGCGGGCATGCTAGCGAAGGAGGAGGCGGGACGCGTGAGGGAGAGGACAGCGTCCACCTTACAGCCCAGCCGCAGTGGTAGACGCACACTGCGACAGACGTCGCAAGACAATCTCCGGCCACCGTAGGCGCGGGCATGTGGACGGCGAGTAATTGGCGACTCACTGTCTGACCATGGACCATGCCCGGGTCGACGGCGCGTTATGTTCCACGCGCGCCTCACAGAGTGTCAGCACAATGACGGGGCCTCCCCTTAGAGGGCTAAAGCCTGCCGGGGTCGCGGGACTAACGAATACCGTGATCCTGGAACGTAAAGGGCTATTGAAGGACACCGTGGCTTTTAGTCAGTACAAGTCTGACAGTCCCTCCTACCTTGCCCTGGGTGAGAGGACTCATTTGATGAATTTAACACGCTAAAAATAAAGATACTCACTAAGACGCGACTTTGTTCTTGATAGTTAGGAGTCTCAAATTTTGCTTATGGGTTTGTTTTAGGACGTAGGTGCTACCTCAGGTGGGATTTTGCGAAATTTGAACCCCTGAGGGGTTGTTTTTGGGTTGATAGAATTTTTGTTGGATATTGATTTAGTTTTTCCAAAAGTATCCCATAAGGAGGGTGGCCGGGAGTAGAAATTCACAGATAAAAAGTTCGAAATACGCGCAGACGAAGTCGCGGGCGAACTGCTAGTCATGTTATAAAATAATACGATGTCGTCTCGTTAAAATAAAACAACTCTGGCCAAGACATAACTTGTAATATCGAATGCATATATGTGATGTTAAAATGTCTGCTGAGTCTGACCCAGATATTTGTAATTGAATTGTTTATGTCGTAATTATATTACATATGATGCCAATTTGGTAATGAATATATTCGAGTATCGACTCATTTATAAATTGATCACGTATGTGTACTTACATAAATTCAATCTGTGTCCTAATTCTTTAATAACCTAGGTTTTCTGGGAATTTTAAGACTTTGATATTATACAGTAGCTCCGTGACATGTTGTCGCTTAATGAGGCAAAATAAAAAGATGGTAAAAAGAGTTGGTTGAAAATAATTGAAAGACTGATATGATGACTTTGTTTTTTTTTTTAAGCGTTGCCTCACACTAGGAATTTCTCCTGTGTCATGGGTGTGTTTACCTACATATAAACTCACATACACAATTAGCAGTGGTGGCCCAGTGGTATCGGCCTCGACTTACGAGTTGTAGGTCGTGGGTTCGAACCCCGTCAGGCGCATTACTTTGTGTAATTTATTTCAACAAAACTGCTCTCAAAACGGTGAAGGAAAACATCGTGAGGAAACCGGCATGTCCTAGAACCAAAAATTCGAAGACATGTGACATCTACCAATCCGCACTGGGCCCGCGTGGTAGATTACGGCCCGTTCCCTCTCTCAGAGAGGAGGCCTGTGTCCCAGCAGTGGGATCATTTATAGGCTGATGATGACACAAACGCCCAGACCCGGAACAACTACTTGTAGAACTGGTCTCATTCTCCTGAAAAGGTGAAGATAGATTCCAGAACCTTTATGATGTAAATGTTTTGTTAATCGGAAACTCGTGAACGATAAGTCCTTATTCGTCTAATTTTTTTTTGTGTGCTCTTCATTATTGTCATAAACTTTATTTGCATGAGAGATTTCTGTTTCTTCATAAGTAAATTCAACCCGTTCTAAACGAGGGAAGATCTCTAGTTCCTTATTTATTTACTCTACATATTATCATGCCCCTTTAAGAGAGTAAGGACCAAGATGATTGACATTCGTTTAAATATCTCAATTTGGTGTCAATCACAACGATGGATGATTGACGTGTTATTTGTATAACCTATTATTATAGATCCAATTAAAATTCTTTGACTTTAGTAGAATCTCTTCATACTTAAAATCTATGTTGATAATTTTGTCTCTATAGAGCGTGACACAAAGGAAGGACCACGACCCGCAGAGTCGTGGTATAACATTATTAAAATGCATTTTGATAAAATCACTTAGACACCATCGCCACGTCAACAGGACTTCAACAGTCGTGGCGCGGACTCTAGAGGCCGATTGTCATTGTTTTGCCCTATAATATAAATTTTTGTTATTGTTTTAGTTGCGTCTTTTGCAGGCCAAAACTTTTTGTCTTCATCATCAATTGTTATCCTCATTCTAGCCATACCCTCGTACAGTCCACCTATTACAACTTTAGTCTTACCATTTACAACTAAAAAATGTTCTCCCCTTTGATCCATCAAATCATCAAATTACAACATATGATTTCCACACAACTTTTCACTTGTTTTCAAACTTGTAATAAGGAACACAAAACAGTTCTGCGCACTAACGCGTTTATTCTGTGTGTTCATAGTCCTTACATATTTCTATGTATCTCTTCTCTTCAATCACTCTTCTTTACGACGACAATTGTCTAAGGACGTTAGTTTTAAATCATGCTCATAATCTTAAGTTGTCGACCCCAGGCTAGTACGACCGCCAAGTCATTTGTCAACGTTTCTGCATGGTAGCGTCTTCCTTGCTTAAGCAATTTATTTATATGTTACTGCTAAAGCTAAAGTTTACTTGTTTATGATGTAAAGTAAGCAGGAAGGAGCAGTAGAGTAATTTACTAATTGCGTTGGTTAGACAGGAAAATGTAAGCGTATTGCAATTTTACTTTCATCTGGGCTAGTAATACAATGGGTGTAAAAAGATAACAGAAAATAGAAAAATGATCAATATTATGATGATGCACTGTATGAACTGTATCGTCGGTATAGTATCAACTTTGACAAAGATAAATTTATGATCAAAGTTGAAACACTAAAGAACATTTTTATGTTTATAGTTTTATCGCTTACATCATTGTGCAAACTCATTTATTTAAATGAACTCACTCATGTCGCCATAATAATATCTAAAACGCGACATTTTCTCATACATATCGCCATAAAAATTTCACGGAACCCTTCTACATTATCTAAATTGCTTGTGTTTCGAGCGTATCACGCAACGTGGCCAAAACTAAAATAGAAAGAGCCGTATCTTAGTTGGAGGCCGACAAAAATAAATTCTGATACTATTATTAGGACGCTGTGTTCTGCTGTGAAGAGCCACTCGCCACTACTTGGTGCTGGAGCACACTTATCATGTGCCACCATCCCCGTGCCGTCTGAAAAGTTTAAATTTAGGACTCTTTTCGTTACGGTCCCTGGTTGGAACTTTCGAAGTTTGGCACGTTTGTAGCATTCCCTGTAAATTCGATTTCGTTTTTTTCTTTATAATAAAAAACTAGCGGCCCATCCCGGCTTCGGATGCGTGGACATAATATAATTATAGCCTGATTTTACTCACTTTCTAATGGTGAAAAAATTTTGAAATCGGCACAGTAGTTTTTGAGTTAATTCATTACAAACAAAAATAAAAATCTTTCCTCTTTTTATTAAAAGTATACTAGTTACTCGTTTCACAGGGCTTTTACACGGTAATATTTTTACGCGTTCCGAAATCATCGAATTCTAGATTATTTAAAAATGATGGGGAAATCGGTTTATAATGCGTTACTCCAGATGCGATAAACGACTTTACAATAACTATGTAACGATTGTTTAGATGTAAAATTCCAAATTGATTTTCTTTTTGTAATTTTCTGTTTGCTTGGACCAACATTATCATTTAGTAGTGTTGTGGGAGTATGTTAAATGTTTATGTTATGATACTGAAAAATATCTCCAAATTCTATCACGCTGTTATTGATTCATGAATACCATAATAAAAAACTTTATTTATTACTCATATGGCTTCGTATGCCAACTGATATTGTCTCGCCATACCTCGTGTTTCATTGATGCAATGTTGGAGATAATTCTCAGTAAATAACTCGACACGAATACTTGGCTTCAAGTTATTAGCTGCATTCTCGGGTGTTAAAATGTTTGAGCAAATTGTGGTGTGAATTTTTATAACGTCGGGCTGTGCGAATTTTGACGGGATTAGATACTTCACTGTACAAGGATGGTACAAGATATAGAAGTGTTAATGGCTATATTATTATATACATACAGCTATCATTACTTACAGTTTCTCAATTCGATAATGCAGAAAAACTAGCCAAGTTAATAGACATACGTCAAATAAATAATATAAATACAAATGCTAAACGATATAAAAAAGTGCATTTTTATAAAAGTCGACGGAAATTGTACCTATATTTACAAGAAAAATAACAAACGACTTGTTTTCACGACTTGTCCTCATTGACTTAATAACAGCTCCTTTTAATTCCCTAATGAATATGGAGTGCGATATACTAGAAAATTAATAGATAGCGATAATATTCATAGAGGTATGATCACGCACGTCCACAACACAGCGATGTACTTCCACAAATTCAATTTATTGAAGGCGATGCGTGACCTGAACTGTTTCATACAAACTTACCTACGATGCGATATCTCTATTACAAACACGTTTCCCACTTAATTATATCTCACACGCCAATTTCTATTAGAAAAATACGAAAACAATCTACTTGCTCAGACCTTAATTAATCAATACTGCTCTTGATAGTTCGAATGGCATCAAACTAATGGTTCCACCTCATTAACACCGTTCGTAAATTAAATATTGACTTTCTAAGTGGCAAAAAACAGTTGGTGAGCTTCCGTTGGTCTTCACCAATGTTTGGCCTCCCCCCCCCCCTCAAATACAAAATGTTATTATCACGCATTTATCGCAGCCTTGTTCGGCTGGGCCGATTCGGAACCGGTTGCAGCGAGGTTGATCGACACAACACTAGCATAAACTGGCCCGCCACGCCTCCTTCAGCGGTATATTTGAAAAGGTAATCAGAAGAAAGGTGGTGTAAACTGACGGGTCTACGTAAAATGGTCATTTCTTCACATAACAGCTCGCCAGCCAACACGCACTTGCGTGTATGCGGGCGACCCAGACCGCTTGAGGAACGAAACTCCAGTTTTTAAACATTTAACGAATGAATTTCGAAATTGTCCGGGAAGGATCCGAAGGTTGTCTGTTGGGTTTTGAGGCATATTTCAATGATACAATACAAATGACGGTTGAATAACGTTGGGCAATCTTAATCTTCTTGTGCTCTTTTAGACGATTTCTCAGTTTTTGTTCACATTTCGGTATCTAGATTAAAACTATTTGTACAATTTACGAGTAAGCCGGAATGCTCAAAAAACATTTAGTTTTTCTTCAAACCTCGCTTGAATATTCAATAACATTCGATAAAGGTCGGTACGGACAAGACAGTGGAATCGAAAATTTGACCGAATAGCGTCTGCGTGAGGATAATATTTATTGTTGACCTTAACGCTTTATTTGACTCAAAGATAAAGTTTTAATTTAAACCTTGAACCAAAAATATCAATAGAATTCAGTCAGGCAAATCGCTCATTAGGAACTTTCAAATTGTACAAAAAGGTAGCTTACGTAGGTAATGGAATTGGATTGTATGGTATCACAATCTTGACCGTTATAACCAAATGAAGCAATTCATGAAGCCTATATAAGTATTTCAGCTTAAATGATGGATTTTCGGACACTTCCTGATTGCTTAATTAAAATTTTCTCAAGTCAGATTACTTGTAAGTAATTTTTATTGCGTTGACCTTTAAAATGATAACAAATCGTCGAAAGTCGGACATTCAGTTAGCCCTTTTAATTAAGGGCCTTTAAGTTATCGTGTTAATTTGCTCCATGGTCTACTTCACTGACCCTTTCAATTTTAAACGCTCGAAGAATTAGTTGAGCACTGAACTGTAACTGATATCCAACCAGCAACCTTCGTTGCCTATCATGGCCTGACCGCCAATGACGCAGACAGGCGTTATGCCAAGATTTTACCAAAGAATGACGAGTTACAAGCATCGTCTAGCCGACTAACCTACCCAGATTGAGCCATCAGTGCAATTGTACAGAATTGCAGCCAATCATCATCATCTGTGTCAATTGGTGACACTGATACTTGAATTTATTGTTGCAGTCGTCTTTCAATCTTCATTGGTGTTATGTAACTTGTTAACAATCCGGTTATTTTCCTCTCTGAATATTTCTAAATGAAGAATTGGATGATGCAGATCCTCATATTCAAAGCATTGCGGTAAAAAATTTAGAGGAAACTGGGCATGTCCTAGAAATAAAGGTAACGTGTGAATTATAACAAACTTTGTCCGCATGGTGTGTTAGGGCATGCATCATCTCAGAAAGAAATAAATTCTCATATTTACACGTAGCAGACATCATCATCATCATCAGCCTATAATGTTCCCACTGCTGGGGCACAGGCCTCCTCTCTGTGAGAGGGAGTGGGTCATAATCCACCACGCGGGCCCAGTGCGGGTTGGCAGATGTCACATGTCTTTTTTAATTTGATAGTTCTAGGACATGCCCCGGTTTCCTCACGATGTTTTCCTTCACCGTTTTGAGAGCAGTGGTGATGAAATAAAGTACACAAAGTAACACGCCAGCCAAAAAAAGAACTCTAGCGAATACTACGGAGTAAAATGAAGAACTGAAAGACTAAATCCTGATCAGACACATCATCTGTCTGTACGAGGGATTCTACCTTTCCAAAAGGACTACCTTCTCCTCTTACTCCTAAATACAACAACATTTTATTCAAAGAATAATTAAGTGCTTTATCAATTAACGGCAGTTCTACATAGTCTCGTTCGGTATGCAGACTTCCACCGGGTCTAATATGAGATCATGCAATATGACACGTGCGCGTATAGGTATTCGCGTCTGCATTCTAGTGCTCAGTTATAGTCGCTTATTTGGCTTCCCGGTCTATTTTCGATAGGTCGGCTCCCTGACGCCGTGCACGTATTAACGGAATTACTAATGGAATTATCTGCTGGATATCAGAATTATGAAGGTAGGTAGAAAAAGTAATATTTATCTAAGCGAGAACGTCCAGTTTCAAGCTCTTATGTCGGACAATGCATGATGATGAGAAACATGCGAATTTGCATGTATGTTAATATCTGCAATATCTTTTTAAAATTCATCTATTCAAAATATAATTTTGTAACGCGAAATTAATTCGAAGGCAGGCAACACTGACCAATATGCATGTGAGCTAGAAACATGATATTATTATGGCTGCATGCAATGCGCGTGCACAGCACACATGCCCACAATCGCAGTAGAACCAACTGGTTTCACTAGATTGTTGTGATTCCACATTTATTATGTATGCATCTATGATGTATTGCGCAACACTACGTGATTCAGGTCGAGCTGTATACCCAGTATACCTAGGACATAAGTAACAGTCTCTAAATACTTTTTATTTTATGACCTTCTACTTTGGTAACACAGAAAAGGCGTGGCTTGAAACGTAACAATTGATGGAACTGGCGACACCTGTTTAACGTTTCAAACGAGAATATCTGAAAATCATTTCAGATAGTCTCGTATACGAATAGGAGACGATAATTGCTTCCACATGTCATCAATATCTAACTTCGCTTCGGCCCTCAGTTCGCAGTTAACACTGTGTCTCTACCAAAATAACGCGGCCATCTTCGGAGGACAAATGCCGTAAGTGGCCAGTGCGGAATTGACACGGGAAACTTGGAACATGATGACTCAGTTGACCACTACGACAGACGTCCTCGAGGTAAAGACCTACCTCAATCTACGTGCTGGTGATTATGTAAATGAAACATTTTATATGGCTTGAACATCGATCGAGTTCACCTACTAAACCGTTTTAGAACCTAAAGCTGCTTCCGTGCCAAGTAATATTGCATTACTACATCATTTGTCAAAAATCTTGCTCGCCTTTTTCCACAATATTCGCCTGAAAATAAGCACCAATATGATTGATACTATATTCATGAACGTAACTACTTCTTAACGCAAGTCTAAAATTATTTTCGCCTCCCGTAAACAGTATGAAACGTAGTTTACGACTCAATTTGTGGCGGTTTATATTTGGTCTTTGGACTGACCTCCCAATGTCGGCCATAAAGTTCTCCGTAGAAAAGGCGTAGTTCAATAAAGGCAATTCTTGAAGGCCACTTAAGAATTTATACTGAGCCAGCCGGTAAGTAGAAAGTACTTACCTAAGTAAATGTTATTGTAAAAAGAAATTTAGTGAAGTTTTCTTCGAATTATCATAACTGTTCGAAATACCTTTGTAATATGTTTTTCCAGCTTTTCGCAACTAGACTGGAGTGAGTTCTTGACGTTAAGGTGTGTCCAAATAAAACGCGGCATTCGAGCGCGGCAGCCGCGCGCGGCTAGCCGCGCTATGATTGGATGACAGCCGCGCGCGGCAGCCGCGAGCTACCTGCCGCGTACGGCGATCGTCGCGAACGGTTTAGTGTCGGTTCACACAATGGTGTTTTTAGATTTAATTAATTGATTAGTTAGTTAGTTGAAGATATTATAATAACGTTGCCCTTTATAACTTAAACAAAACTGACCTGGCGTAGAGATACCGATGTATTATCTCACTCGTAGAATCATCATCAACATCTATACAGACTATAACAAACATATCAGCCGACCAGCCGTAGGACGTCCACAACTGGACATAGGCCTCCCCTGTAAGTGTCCACTAGGATTGGTTGAAAGACGTTTAAAATAATTTTAAAATATGACGATCTCTTGTTACAAAAGAAAATCGTTAATTAAATAAATACTACTGAGTATCTGATACAATGTGGCACAGTGTACCGCCCGCAGTGATATGTCTGGCAAGCAAAAGTGTTCACTCAAATTAGAATCGAGTTTACAATATCGTCCGACTTCCTTGGCAACTAATGTGGTTTCCGTTTGACATTCTTTACTGAGGTTACTTGTTAGGATATTTTATTGTATGTGTCTTTTAAACGAAGTATTTATTTATTAGTAACCTACTGGTTCAGGACAGAAGAGTACTCTTACTTATACTATATTCAGAAAGAATAAAAGAAAATATTATTTTCTTTGCATTGTTTTTTTTTCCAATTACGTTTTCTATAATTCTATGGTTTGTCGCATCCAACTGATATGAAAAGAATATCCACAATATACCACAGTTTAAATAAGAAATAAAGTGCGCGGCGTGTCTCGGAAATGCCGCGCAACACTGCCGCGCAGAAGGTCTAAACAAGTTGCGCGGCAAATTTGTGTCCCACGAATGCCGCGCGTAGCTGCCGCGCACCTTGCACGCCGTGTTTGGACACACCTTAAGGAGTTGTTTTCTGTTCTAAGTTTAGATCATGCTAAGCTCCATTTTCAATAAAATAAATCATGATTTAGTTAGAAGCCAATTTTAGAACAGTCGCTTACTGATAAAGCTGATTTTTTAAATTAAAAACATGGAATTTAAAAGCTATGATGGTAATTGTGGGGTTATTCTTATAAATGTCATACAATACCACTAAAATGTTTGTGTCTCTTTGACCTATTTGCGACATGCCACCTTTAAAAAGTGGTACACCATGTGACGTTTGATTTGATCGATAGGCCCCGTTGTGGCGTAGTAGCCTTGGGCGACCACTAATGTACATGACATGATAAGTTCAAGGTTCAGTGACGGACGCATTTTACTAAGGCCCTTGTTTGTAAGGGCAAGTCACGTTTTCTGGTAAATTGTTAACGATAGTTTGAGGGCACGAGCTGGTACCGTTACTGAGAATCGGTTCTTTAAAGTTTTGACGAACCTTGATAGAATTCATTCCTTCGCCATTTTGTAGGCAGCCATTTTCGAACCTAAAGAAATGACGTCTAAAGGCGACACCATTTATACTCAGCCTCAACCTCGCACCCCAGACATATAAATTCTAATCTCAATAGTTGTAACTTAAACTGTATTTTGTCTGAACCCTTTACATAAACAACAAAGGCAAATTACCATAGTGTAGTACAAATATAATGTCGCAATGCTTGCGTGCCGCCCTGATACTAAGCTGAGCCATCATTTGGCACTCCTTCCGTAGGCATAGTGCCAACAATATCATAAATGGAGTCGGTGTTTTCCAATGCTTTGCCTTAAATTTTACATATCACGACATGGTATTACTGTGTGGACTGTATTGACTGGCCTCGCCGTATGTTGAGGTAAACTAATGTACTGTGCTGTTAGTTTATATGTTTTCGTGATATGGATGAAGGCAAAAGGTTCAAAAATATTTTATGTCTCCTTCAACTCCTTCAATTCAACTCAGTTAATCAAACAATTCTAATTTACAATATCACGGGCACAAATTAAAATACTTTTTACAGAATTTAATTTGCAATAAAAAAGTCTTATCTACTTTTCTGTGCGACCAATTAGTTTGTCAGATCGACCCCACAAACTTCGATTTAACTTTACACTAACACCTCTTTCACATCTAAAAAATAAAATTGAGTCAAATGCACGTGAAGCCAAAGAATATATTTCATTTCAATAAACTAACATAATTTAGAAGAATGGGCGAGAAAGTCCACAGTTAGTATACATACAGATTCGTATTACTTTACGTTGTATAAGTCTTCAGATTCTAAACGTGTACCTACCTATTCAAATATTACAGTCGAGTCTGTTGGTTATCAATTGGCTATCAATTAAAAAACTTACCAACGTAGTAATTACACCAGTTTGCAAATGAACGACTACACCAATCACTGTGCTTCTTTCAAATAAGTAGTAAATTAATTAGATAGAATCACGAACCGTTTTATTATAATGTTATGTCTGTTTATCCAGGACAACTGGCAAAGATTAGCATTGCAATGTCCATTTAGATGGCTAGGCTGTGGACTTTGTGATAATTACTGCTATAGTAATTACATTCGACAATTAAAAGGCTGTATTGGAGAGAGGTCTTCTTTTTAGGTAGATGACTTGTTAAGCAAGTATTGTCTGATTGGTCAAATTCTTTGTTGACTGATTTGTTTAATCTATACGTGTGATAAAATTGTTAAAGGTCGATGTCTGTAAATTAATTTGAAAAAAAAAAGGAATATCCGTCTGTATGTTTGTACTTTCGAACACTCATCACGCAAAATCTAAACTATATTACTTCATGGAATCGAATGCAATTTTCACCGATGTATTGCTAGAGCTCTAACTTAAAATATAGGCTTCATTTTACCGCAGGGAAATTATATACTTAAAAATGTTATAAAATTTACATTTTAGATTATATGTAACGATTGAAAGGTCTATAAAAGATACACTTTATTTTTTTATGTCACAACTAAACCTGCGACTGAACAAAATAAATATCACTTCATCATTATTATCAAAATAAATACACATTGAGAATCAATTACGAAATTAAATGTATAATAGGTAATACTTATTTGACATAATGACACAAACAGCGTTGCTAATTTCTTGATTGAGGGTTATGTAATATGGTAATGTTCACTTGACATTATATTATTATTGTGTCGTTTAATAAATGTTACGTAATTTATTTAATGATGCCAAGCAATTCAGAATTTATTTTTAATTAAGTAACCTGCATTTTCCCACTGCTGGACAAAAGCGTTACTCTATTTATTTGACTGCGTGTGGGCTGGCTACTGTTCCGTTTTTCAGAAGTTGCAGTGGAATAGAGTGGCGGGTCAATCCATTAAAAAAAAACCCAAACAAACACAATAAAAATTTCAATATTTTAAACAACACAGTATTTGTATGTTTTATATAAAACATATAATATTAAAATCCCTTGCAATTTGCATCATACGAGGTCAAACATAAATAAATGTCAAATCTAAAAATAATGACACAAACAAAAAATACAAAGGCTGTTTGAGTTTAACATACGACCTGCAATACGGGTGCCTTTACCACTAGACTACCACGGCTCTATTATAATCATAGTGGTTTAGTCTAGGAATGACTAATTCGCGAAATGACTACATGGTCTATAATTGACCAATTCTTGAAATGTACAATTCTTTAAATGACTGATTCTACAAATGACTGATTCTATAAAATACCGATTCTTTTAAAGACCGATTCTATAAATGACCGATTCTTCAAATGACTGATTTTTCAATTCTATGAATGTGTGTGAATATCGTAAATAAAATGCTGTGTAAGGGTTGGCAAATCATATATTTCAACTAGTTTCAAAAAATAACTTCTATCATGTCCCAAAAATAACTTGTATAATGTCACGTACTACATTTTGTAGCGCAAAAGTAAACATTTATTCGGTTTCTTTTCAAAAAATCAACAGTTATCAAAAAGTCATAAAATCAATTATCAAAAAATGAACAATTATAGAAAATTAAGAAATAAATCACTTAGGAATATGTAGTTGAATATTAATCATTTTTTTAAAAAAAAAGACTATCCATATCAAAAATAAGAAAAAAAATCACTGAGGAATAATAATATGTGGTTATAGTGTCACGTACTACATTTTGTAGCCCAAAAAAAACATTTACTCTTTTTCTTTTTAAAAAATCAACAGTTATCAAAAAGTCATAAAATCAAATTATCAAAAAAATCAAAAATTATAGAAAATTAAGAAATAAATCACTTAGGAATATGTAGTTGAATATTAATCATTTTTTAAAAAAAAGACTATCCATATCAAAAACTAAGAAAAAAAATCACTGAGGAATATGTGGTTATAGTGTCACGTACTACATTTTGTAGCCCAAAAGTAAACATTTACTCTTTTTCTTTTTTAAAAATCAACAGTTATCAAAAAGTCATAATAAAATCAATTATCAAAAAATCAACAATTATAAAAATTAAGAAATAAATCACTTAGGAATATGTAGTTGAACATAAATCATTTTTTTTTTAATACTACTGATATTTCCCATTTTTAATTTTTTTAAATACTTTTTTGTACTTTTTATCAAATAAAATATAACGGTTTCGGCGATTTTTTCGTGAAACCTGGAAAAGAGTATCCCTTAACCTTATATCACAGTGTTTGTATAAAGTAGAAGAGACTTGGTTTTTTCGGTATCAATACATTTAATCTGTGATGATAGCCCTCTAATGTGTTAGTGGTGCGATGACGCTGGTCTGCACAACTCAAGATGGACGGACTTATTCTGTGCCATTGTTTCTCAAAATAATTTCCAAACTGATGCATTGAAGGGACCCCTTCTATTTTTGACAATATTATTTGGCGACCCTCTGGAATATTAGCATCTGGTAACAAAGGTAAAAGGTTGGCCATACGTACAATTTGCCTTTCTTCACTTGTTGTTGTAACATTCAAGTCTTTTGTATTTGTGTTGTGATATTCACACACATTCATAGAATTGAAAAATCAGTCATTTGAAGAATCGGTCATTTAAAGAATCGGTCTTTAAAAGAATCGGTCTTTTATAGAATCAGTCATTTGTAGAATCAGTCATTTAAAGAATTGTACATTTCAAGAATTGGTCAATTATAGACCATGTAGTCATTTCGCGAATTAGTCATTCCTAGACTAAACCTCATAGTGACCATCAATAAAAACAGCTACGGAGTTAACTTACGCTTGTTTCTTGGACTTATGAGACTTAGGGCTGATTTTTCAATAGTCAGATAACTTTTATCTGAGGAATAAAAATGGCGGTTTGGCAGCTTATAATATAGAAAATATGTCAAATAGCTATTTTTATTCCTCAGATAAAAGTTATCTGACTATTGAAAAATCAGCCCTTAAACGTAACAGGCGAAATGGGTGTACCTTGAGGTATACCTTAGCCTAATGCTTCGGAGACAACAGGCATAATGTGACGTTGTTTTGTCCAGCAATAAGGCTAAGTGGTCGTGCAGTCAAGTCAAACAATTTCCATTAGCTTAATAGGAATTATAAACCCGCATACAGTTTATAATCAATATTCGGTTGAAGTTATTATCGTTTGATAGTCTTTTACAGTAATGTACTGGACATTAATTTGATAGATGTGTATGGAACAGTAAATTATGGAGTTCAATTGATTTATTTATGTAATCAGACGGTATTAAATTCTATTTTATAGCAGCAATAATTGATAAAAGGTTGTGTTCTTTTACTTTGTCGACTGTATCATGTCTGTCCGTACAGTTATTTGAAGAGCTATTTTTCTTATCAGAAACCATAAATTTAATTCTGGACAATACACAAACTAAGCTCTTATATTCAAAATTATGGTGACAGATTATACGTATATATTTTTTGGAAATTAAAAGCATAAGGAATGAAACTTAAAAAAATGAAAGTTTGTTTAATTATTAGCTACAGCTCTATATTCCTATGATCAACATTATTAAAACTTTTGTCATGTAATTTCTCAAATGATTTTTAATATTTCTTTTGTGTATTATCAATTTATCGACGCAGAAGGGGATCGGGAGAGCAGGAGCGTGTGTGGGCGTGTTGATGAAAGTGGTGATCATCATCGTTTCTTCATGCAGGTTCCATCAGTTCCATAGAATCAGTCAGTGGGTACTCGGGCAAGCCAGTAAAACGTAGGTTTAGTTACAAATCACAGACACGTATATTCGTTAAGTTCACAGGATATTCACAATGCGATTTACTTGAGATAATTTAACAATTAGGTTTGTACGGTGAACGTGACAGTTTCGATCGTCCGCTCGCAACCAAGTCTGTGGCGGGAATCCTCGCGTCATCCCGGCATCCAAATTCAAAAATCGACTCTGTCCACGTGTTTAGGCGGGAGAACAATAGCGCCATCACACGGCGTTCACAGTACAACTCGATCAACCAATCAGAATTAAGTGACAGGTTTACCAATATTAAGAAATTAAAGGATAGAATTCTTATTTTGATAATGTTGTCATCTGGAATTTCAAATTTTGAATTGCTCGCGACTGCTCGCGACGACACGGCCAGACTGACGATTCACACGTCCTCGTGTGTATCTGTAACAAATGTCTCATTTGTAGCAAATATCTTGCTCGGCCTAACCTGACAAGAAGGTACACATAACACAGTCAAAAGATACCTCAGTAGTAAACGTGAACAGAATAAACTTCGATCAATTTTACAGTGCTCAATATACAAGCACACAACTGACACCACACTAATATGATCTGGCTGCTCGGCAGCGTAGTCTCACAGAGACCCAAGCAATAGTCTCATAGAGACCCATAGTCTTCTACAGACCCAGTCAATAGTCTTATAGACCCAAACAATAGTCTCACAGAGACCTATAGTCTTATTCAGACCCAATTAATAGTCTTACAGACCCAAATCATAGTCTCACAGAGACCCATAGTCTTATTCAGACCCAATCAATAGTCACACAGACCCATAGTCTTATAGACCCAAACAATAGTCTCACAGAGACCCATAGTCTTATTCAGACCCAATCAATAGTCACACAGACCCAATCAATAGTCTCACAGAGACCCATAGTCTTATAGACCCAAATAATAGTCTCTCAGAGACCCATAGTCTTATTCAGACCCAATCAATAGTCACACAGACCCAATCAATAGTCTCTCAGAGACCCAGCCACCATACATCTAGCCGCACATTGCGCCCTGAACGACTCATATAGAATCGCAGTTACAACTACGACCAGACTGTACAGTTTGATTAAAAAGGTAGTCACTTAGTCATTTTAGTGTGCATCATATTCAAACAACTGCGGAAGTGATTTCACTATTTCAATCTCCATTGGATTCTATATCAACAACCAGTTATGTACTGGTACTTCACATTGAGGCATCTTTCTAAGACGATCGAATACTTAAAGTTTCTGATATTGTCAATCATTTCGAGGCATAACAATCGCCTTCATGTTATTCAAAATGGAACTTTATATCCTTTCGAAACTAATTTTCTTTTATTTCGTAACCATGTCAACTAGATTTTAATATGGCTTATTTAGCCCATTCATTGTCAAAATGGAATATAAACTTTGTTCGATATTGTGGGCCGCGTGCTCTCTCGTTTTAGAAAATAATACCACGCCTGTAATCACTGATGGGCTGAGCAAAGGTTTACTTTCATTATGCCAATTATGTTTTAAAGTCTCATGTCATAAGAGTCGCGCCTATTGCCATGAACTTGGCAGAAATCCAGCCTACATGGCTGCCACTGAAAAATGTCTAATAGAAAAACCCAATAACACAACTCGACCTGGGAACCGAACCCCGGACTTCACGTTCAGCAGTCGCGCTACGACCACTGGACCAACATGGTAGTCGTTTTACAAATACTACGTCAACTAATGTCAACAGCTAAAGGATAAACAATGCGTGCTGCATCTTTTAAACGAAATTTCATATTGTCTGTAGTTGTTTAATTAATGGTAAACTATCAATAAACCCAAACGAAAACTCAAGTGATATACGCACAAGACTATTTAAAAGTGGGCGAAATTTTGTTTTTAATTACCCTCAAATTATTTCTGTCATTGTGGTAGAAAAACGTTTCTACCCATTATCACTACAAACATTTAAACTCACAAACAACCAAACCCGGTACAACTGGCATTCATACAAAAATCTGTTACATACGGGAACCAAACCCGCCGTGAGACGCACCGCAGCCACCAATTGCTGCGTTAAGCCACTGCGTCAACAGTGGCGCTTGAAACGGTATCACTCAAATCATAATTTAAAATGTTAGAGCCTATCATTATGTTATGTGCCATCAACTCATCTGGAACTATGAGCACTAATAATTGTAAACATTGCCCATGAATATCAACATCAGATTTATTCTCTACAATAACATAAGCGTTACCAACTTTCTTTATCGTATTTCAACATTGAATCGCTCTGCTAAGAACTCATTCGCCTTACTTTGTTTTACGAGAGAACACTCAGCACCACTATCGAAATAAAATGTCTACGACTCACCGGATCGTATCAGCCTACGTCCACCTTGGACTTGGCAGTAGTTGTCACGTCGCTCCCGTGCCGCGCCGCGCCGCCTCAGTGCCAGCGGGTCGCGCGCCGCCGCCGACTCCGTGTCGCTGCTGCCGGGCCGCGCACAGCCACCCGCGCCGTGCCTCCGCACGGCCGCCGCTGCACCGCCGCACCGTTGCACCGCCACACCACCATCGCCACTGCCGCGCCGCGCGCCGCCCACGCTGACGCCGCCGTGACTCCGCACAGCCGCCACCGTGCCGGCCCGCCGTTGCTGCTGGTCGCTGCCTACTGCGTTGCTCCTCTCCTGATAGCTCGTTGCGATGTGGCTCCGTATTTCGAAGTAAATGCTAGTACTCCTTCTTTCATTTGTAATTCTGTGAGGCTGTCCGTTGTTCACCGTCAAGCTCCAAGAATGTGGATCAATGTCTGGTAGGTCTGGGTTGAACTCTGGTAGATTGATAGAGACTGGCTTCGTTGATCTTCGTATGGTTTTCAATCGGTCTTGCAGGCGTACTTATTCTGGTTTTGCTACTTGAAGCTGCCGCCAATACATATCGTTGCTAGGCGCCCGAGCTGATCCCACTTCTGATATCGACGCAGAAGGGGATCGGGAGAGCAGGAGCGTGTGTGGGCGTGTTGATGAAAGTGGTGATCATCATCGTTTCTTCATGCAGGTTCCATCAGTTCCATAGAATCAGTCAGTGGGTACTCGGGCAAGCCAGTAAAACGTAGGTTTAGTTACAAATCACAGACACGTATATTCGTTAAGTTCACAGGATATTCACAATGCGATTTACTTGAGATAATTTAACAATTAGGTTTGTACGGTGAACGTGACAGTTTCGATCGTCCGCTCGCAACCAAGTCTGTGGCGGGAATCCTCGCGTCATCCCGGCATCCAAATTCAAAAATCGACTCTGTCCACGTGTTTAGGCGGGAGAACAATAGCGCCATCACACGGCGTTCACAGTACAACTCGATCAACCAATCAGAATTAAGTGACAGGTTTACCAATATTAAGAAATTAAAGGATAGAATTCTTATTTTGATAATGTTGTCATCTGGAATTTCAAATTTTGAATTGCTCGCGACTGCTCGCGACGACAAATTTATAATATTTATAATGAAGACAACACAAGGAAAATATTTATTAAACATAGTTACCATTGAACAAAGAAACAGAAACGAATTAACATTAGTAAGACAACCGCTCACAGCAAAGAACAACTTCATTCATTGAAACAGTTAACAATAAATTGTTAACAGAAGTCAACAGTTTATTGTTAACTTGTACAATATTAAT
The DNA here is from genome assembly GCA_950005045.1 of Agrotis exclamationis. Lineage (NCBI taxonomy): Eukaryota > Metazoa > Arthropoda > Insecta > Lepidoptera > Noctuidae > Agrotis > Agrotis exclamationis. The sequence continues at coordinate 14,155,296 of OX465429.1, read as the reverse complement.
TTTCTCATACAAAACCCATATTGTATTCTCCTTCCAAATACCGCCGCTTAGTTATATTTTGACCTTTTTGTCTGCATAAATAATTTTCCGTTTCATTGCGATCAATCAAATTATCTACAAAAACGATTCCTGAAGGAGTTTTTACTGAAAGCCTTGACCGTTTTAGATTAATTTTGAACCTCTATACAATAAAACCTTTATTGCTGTTCGGGTCTTGTCGGTCCTAATTGTTGCCAACGAAAACTTCAGGGCTAGAAAGTCTGGTCTGAATTCTAAACTTAGCTGCCTTTCACTGAAAGTCACGTATAAATTCAGCCGGAGTAACATAAAGAAAAAAACAAGTTCCATTATCCTTCTTTATTTGGCAACCGAATGTCCTTGTCTGACCCCAAAAACAAAGTAAACAATTTGGAAGACTGCAAATATTTTAAAAGTAACATCAAATAGACAATTTATTCGATATTTCGTTTTTTCCAGGTAATGAAGACTCTACAACGTGTATTTTGAAAAGAAACTGGGAATTTTATGAGAGGTAAATCACTGAAAATAAATATACTAGTACTTACAATGCTAACTATTGTTTTAAGCTTAACAACACGCTAGTATTTAATGCTATCATACACCACATAATTAACGAAACTCACGTGTACGATACTTGTAATTCATTCAGTGGCTAACTTTCTTAGTATTTCAGTTCGCATTTTGCTCTTACGAATTTATTAATTGCTGAGATTTTATTTTTTCTAACGGGACTTGCATTAAAATGGACTTACTTCTCTTTAATTCCTCAAAGACATCAAATTAATAACTTTTCCTTTTTAGAAACGGTTGCGCTACTAATTAAACCAGATATAGTGGTTTTGCTATCAGGTTCTACTTCCGCACCTACAAAGTTACGGTATCGTGCAAAACTGTATTCAATTGAGACAATTTTACTGCGTCTATCATGTTAACTTTAGTATTTCCTGGCGCCTAACTTCATTGTTAATAAACATCGGTGTGGCAACACTGACAAAATTCTGCCTAGAAATTGTATCTCGCTGGTGTTGAGTCACCTACTTTATTGTTATTTCAATTAAAGCTGCGTTTCCTTTTTTAGTCATCACCGTTCTACTCTCTGTTACGTTGAATTTGCTTCCATTGTCTTTGTCTGGGTATTGTTTTAGTTTTATCTATCTTGGCGTCCCCTCATTTGTCTACATCTTTATTCCCTAGTTGTTACTAAGTCGTCCTGAACTCAATGAAACGTTTCTTCGATTTTATTACATTGATTTGCTTTCTGATCAATGTAGGTTTTTGTACATTGATTTTTGCGTCTCAATCAACATATTGTTCTGAAACTGGATGTCACTGATTATTGATTGTTGCAATAAATTCTCATAAACTGTTCTATTTGAATTCCCAGCACAAGTTTGTCTTTGTCGCGTTCACTTGGCTCTTGTTTGGTTTCACAAACACCGCCTCTGTTGCTTTTCTTTCTCACATCCTTAAGGCCATTGTATGCTTTTTTATAATTAAGTACCTGTTGGTACGTTAACAATTGTTTGTTTTTTTCTAGCATTCTGACCATGTTCTTAATTACTTTGGTTAATGTATTCCTACCGTTCATCATTTAAATTAGGTTTTGGATTCTGACTTTTGACGAAAATGTTCAACGAATTTCATTAGCATAGATTCTTAATTATATTTACTGTTAAATTTTAATATGACTAAGTTTTGTGAGATTTGGTCGATCGCAAGGTTTGCGGTTCTACTTAAATTTTCCAGGGTACCTTACTAAACATTACAGATAAGTGATTGAAATTTGTTATCGGTGCACCAATTCAACCTTGATTTGCAGAATTTCCATAATTTCCATATTAGGCATGTTATTGTATAAAACATAAAAAAATATTTGATGTTCCTTATTGCGTGTGTGTAGGTGGTGGCCTTTGCCTATTTTAACTTTTATATTTTTTTGAACTTAATGTTCATTTTATGTACTGTTTAACTTACATATTATACATCGTTAGGATTATTATTCCTCCATTATATTTAGCGACCAATAGGTGATATCGTGTATTCGCGTCTCATGGTATATGTACATTGTTATTTTCCACATCGGTACATATTGATAGCGCCCTATACAATGTACCTCACAATTATTGCCTGACTACTGGTTATTATGATCCTTATCCAGGAACAATAAGGTTGATATTCGTATGAATATTACATACGAATGGTGTAACTGTCTATTGGCATTCGTTCAAAGAGTTGTGAAAACAATACTTGCCGCTATTCAGGTGGTCATTATAAGTTTATCGGTCTCATTTTGCCCGGGACGATAATATAGTTCTTAAAACCGGCCAAGTGCGAGTTGGACTCGCCCATGAAGGGTTCCGTAGCAGCAAGCATAGATTAGAGATATAATTATATTGAGATTAGTAAGTAATATACACAAACAATAAAAATAACTTTGTTTTTCATAGTATTTGTATGAATGGCAAAGTTATATTTGCGGTTTTTGAAAATGTACTATATCTCAAAAACTGCTAACTGTATCCCATCCAAACCAATTTTCGTTGGTAGTTTTGGTTGAGGTCTACATTATATATTTATTTTAGTTTTATCATTCTCTTATTTTAGAAGTTACGGGGGGGGGGACACACTTTTTACCACTTTGGAAGTGTCTCTCGCGCAAACTGTTCAGTTTAGAAAAAAATGATGTTAGTAACCTCAATATCATTTTTAAATACCTATTCATAGATACCCCACACGTATGGGTTTGGTGAAAAAAAATTTTTTGAGTTTCAATTCTAAGTATGGGGGGCACCCCCAAAATTTGTTTTGTTTTGATTTTTGTGTGAAAATCCTAATGCGGTTCACATAATACATCTTTCTACCAAGTTTCAACAGGATAGCTCTTATACTTTCGACAAAAAGTGGCTGTGACATACACGGACAGACAGACAGACAGACAGACAGACAGACAGACAGACAGACAGACATGACGAATCTATAAGGGTTCCGTTTTTGCCATTTGGCTACGGAACCCTAATAACCATTGTCCTTTAACGTCCAATTATTGCAGTCCAGTTGATGATAGAAATTGGTAACTGATAGATTTATCTGTCTGCACGGAAATTGTTTATCAGTCCACGAAGAGAAACTTCCCAGATCGTTTCGATATTCAGCATGTTGCAATCAATCAAGCAGAAATCCTTTTAGTTTAAACAAAACATGAACTGCTCGAAACTGAAATACATAAAAATTGAGATTAATTACAGATATTTCTTGGCAAGTAAAAACATCACGACTGGATTCGCGCTAAGGGCTTATCCGTCCGTAAAACTAACGTTGATAAATCGATAGACGCCTTCGCAGTAATGAATGGTAGGCGATTAAATTCACAAGCGTACTCTCAACACAGACCAGAGATGCTGATTAATTACACAGTACCAGTAACAAATTGCTGGCCACTTTATAATTACTCTTTTGTTGTCTTGCCCAAGTTAATACACAAGTCCACAAACCCACGATGATTGATGCGTATCAGAATCTAATTTAACTTCTGCTAAGGCTTATTTTTCGTAACCATCAACTTTCTCTATCTGTTCATCCGCTGCTGAGATAACTTCGTTTTATCTGACGAGGTAAAAACCTTGCTGATTAGTTTTACTCTAGAAATAGTCATAGATGGAAATAACGTTTTCCAGTTAAATTTCATTTTCTGTCTCTACTTTATCGGGTAAAACCTTAAGGAAAGGAAAAAGTCCTTTTATAGAGAGCTTAATAAATATAGTTCGCTTCGTTTATAGACGTATTAGATTATACCTATTAGCTGCTTCCTTATATGAAATACAAGAATATTACGTATCATATTCCTTCATCCGTTTAAGTAACCTTAATGTATTTAATGCTAGTACTAAATTGTTCTATGATTGAAAGTGGCTTTTGTGAGCTCTGTCATAATTCTGGTTATTAAGACTTCGAATAATTGGTATGGGACTTTCGACCTTCGAGTCCACTGGCCTATACTTAATGTGATCGATAAAGATAAAGTATCCAAGGTTTTCAGCTTGAAAGAAGTAGTGAATTAAAGTTTCATGGCAGTAGAAAATAAGTTAGTCAGAAACCCAGACTGAATGCCTCATTCTAAATTATTAATCATTTTTTTACGGCATCCTGTGCTAATTTTAAACATACTTTATGTCATTCAACACACATGTATTTATTGTAGCAAGTATGTACACGCAAAGTGAACGTTGTTGCCTTTACTCAGCAACTCGCCCAAATATTATGATAGTTGAAGGCCGATAATTAATCAAAATAGATGGCCTCTTGAAACCTACCCGTGGGCGTATAACACACGTGTCTGAAATCCTTGTGTACCGTATGTTTAATGGCACAAAAACGTTCGTTGACACAATAGTACGTAAAGCTAGAGTTGGAATAATACATTCGAAAGTTCAATGGAATCATAACTACGTATTTGCGTGATTGTTAACCTAAAATCGGAAATATACATGCTCTTATAAAAGTTTTTTTACCGAAAGGCGATACACCTGTATGAACAATACAGGTATTATTTTCAAGAATTCCGCCCACACTGCCCTTAGCAGTAACGTTTCTTGAACTTTTCCCAATAATATTACTTTACTAGTAACATTTTAATATTAAACAACACCCACGCTACGTGTCTTTGACGAAACTGTGGTCATCAAATCAGTATTCACAGTCAAAGTTCATCTAAAGGCAATCATTTAAATAATGTTGCCGAAGCCGATGCAGATGTTTCTACAATTAATCACGCCTACTCTACAAATAATTATATTATAGGTCTTTCCTGCTTTATTTCTGGATATTTTTTAACCTTGAAACTAACCAGTTTTGCGTAAATTCCCTTGCAACATGTTTTCCCATTTGATAGTTCGATTAGGTTATTTCCATTGATGCATTTGTTACTGTATAACATACCTTTTCAACTAAAGCTGCTTTATTAGGTCTTACCTTATTAATTAGATCTTATTTTGGTATAATGATGACTAATAAGGTAACTGTATCATCATACTTGAAACAAAACCAATTTGGACACATCCCGGTCGTCATAACATTATTTTACATTTAGAAGCCCCGCCGGCCATGTTTCCTTTACTGCCCATATCTCCTAAACTAGCAGCTGGTCTGAACCCCTGAGCGATAGCAATGCCCGCCCTCTATTACCCTCTCACAGATAACACGAAGCACTCACAATGTATTATGTGGGTAATGTATGTGACCCGAGCACTATGGCCTCAAGTATTTTGGGAGACCCTCCAAACTAACACAAATTGGTTTCGGAAACTGAGGCCTCCTGTTCTAAGTTTTAGAGACTTTCATTCAGATGAATGGACAGTTCTATTAAATTAATATCCTATCTGACCGTCTTATCTTGGTGAGGCTAAGCTCAACCCATCTAGCAAGTTTTCTAATTAGTGCTTTAACTTTTGAGGATTAAAGTTTAAATTTTAAAATAGCTTGATGGTTTATTTCGGTGTAACGTTGGTCTAAAATTCGTTATGGTTGACGTTTTTGGTATTAGTTTTTTTCTGCAAGTTTCTTTTTTTTTTTTCAATTATCCTGTAAGAGCTTATGTTCCTTGTTTCTTCTGATCAATACTACCAAGAAGTATTTTATGGGCTTACTCTTAACATGTGGGAATGTTTTTGTTAAGATCTTATTCTTAGTACCGTGGGTGCTGGAAAAACAGCTCTTGTACAAAAACAAAGCATTCTTTCACGGTGAGAGGTAACACTAGTAGCGAAAACAGTATCAGATATTCAACTAGGCACTCGAGTAGCAATCGAGACAGATTGATGGAATCCATTACGATAAACGTAAGAACTGCTCATAACTCATTTCATAACAGACTACTCTTACAGAGTTTGTTTTGGGACTAATACAGAAATGATTAATCTTATATGATTTCTCCTTTTCGTCTACTTTGCCTTAACTTTCTTCTTTGTTTACGAAAGCTACTATAATGTTTTGTTTTGTTAGACTTACGACCATTGTGCCATTATTCTTTATTATTTTCTTAAGTGGTGTTTGAAAACTTTTCTTTCATAAGTTTGGAGATTGTTACTTTGTAAATATTTCACGAGAGTTACGATGCAAGTTTAGGTTTTGTGTAGGCTTTATTAGTGTAATTTAAATAAAATGTTCAGTTTAGAATAATGTCAATTTGATAAATTAAACGTGCCCGTAGTATGTTTTCTGATTTGGAAGAACATTAAACTTTTACCGCAGCGCTGTGCATATAAATTAGATGAATTATATCCAGAATTATAAATTTATCGGTTTTCGTTGGTAGCATGTGCATATTAAATCTGTATGAGGTTTATTTATATTTGACCCTAAAAGGGATCAAGATAAATATTTAAAATAAATTATTGTTTTGCACTGAATTAATTTTATTTACAATTCTAAAACCGGCCAAGTGCGAGTTGGACTCGCGTGAAGAGGGTTCCGTACGATGTTACCTATCACGTTTTTTTTTAATCTGACCCAAATTGCTACGCACAATATTGAGTGATTTACCATGTTATTTTAATATCATGGACTACTTATAGGTTTTCCTATAATCTATAAGTAGAAAACTAAATTCTGTATTTTAAAAAAAAAATTAGGTTCAGTAGTTTCGGAGATAAGGGGGGGGGGGAATGGTCAAATTTTGTCTATTTTCTTAAATAACTTGGAAACTATTTATTTTAAAATTACAAAAAAAATATATTTAAGATTGTCTCAACAAGACCTTTCATTTGATATGTCACACGATGCAGTTTTCAAATATATTTTTTTTAATTTTCCCCTTCCCCCCCAAAAATTACCTCCCATATACAGATATGGACTTCTTATAGATTTTCCTATAATCTATAAGTAGAAAACTAATTACTGTATTTTTTTCAAAATTTTAGGTTCAGTAGTTTCGGAGATAAGGGGGGGGGATGGTCAAGCTTCGTCTATTTTTTTTTGAATAACTTGGAAACCATTTATTTTAAAATTACAAAAAAAAATACATTTAAGTTTGTCTCAACAATACCTTTCATTTGGTATGTCACACGATGCAGATTTCAAATTTTTTTTTTTAGTTTTCCCCTTCCCCCCCAAAAATTACCTCCCATATACAGATATGGACTTCTTATAGATTTTCCTATAATCTATAAGTAGAAAACTAATTACTGTATTTTTTTCAAAATTTTAGGTTCAGTAATTTCGGAGATAAGAGGGGAGGGGGAATGGTCTTTCGTCTATTTTCTTGAATTACTTGGAAACTAATTATTTTAAAATTACAAAAAAAAATACATTTAAGATTGTCTCAACAAGACATTTCATTTGATATGTCACACGATACAGTTTTCAAAACTTTTTTTTTTTCATTTTCCCCTTCCCCCCAAAAATTACCTCCCACATATAGATTTCATCTATTCACGTCACACCTCTGTGCTTGGGTCACAGGAATTGATATGTGTACCAAATTTCAACCCAATCGGTCTAGTACATTCGGAGATAATTGACTGTAAGCGACAGACAGACGGACACACGAGTGATCCTATAAGGGTTCCGTTTTTGTATTCGGACGTACGGAACCCTAAAAACAAGTCGGATCATAGAAACCTGTCTCTTTGTCATATTTCAAGTTAATTTTTTTAACTTGGTTATACCTAAAATAAATTTTAACTTTTTAAGTAGCAGCTCGTCTCTAAACTTTAACGATAAATGCAAAGTAAACAGGGGAAATGTCTCCGTTAAAAATTTTCTTTTCTCATCTTTTCAAATTCAAATCTTATAGTTCAGTTTTAGCTTTCATTTCGTAAAAAAACTGGTAAGAAATTCCACGTTTTACGGTTCTCAGAGGACTGTTTGACTACTGTTTTGTTAGCCTCTGTCTTACCTCGGAACACTTTGAAACCACCATTAACTCAATAGTTGCTTACGACTATCTGTTTCTCAAGTGTATTGTGTAAACTTTTCCTATTTCGTGAAGAAGTAGGTGACGGTTCGCGCGCGAGACCGCGACAGGAGACAGCAACCGGAGATTGCTACCGTATCTGTCTCCTGTCGTTGTCTCGCCCGCGAACTGCCGCTCATACATTGCCTAATGTTAAGCAGTGTCGCGGTCTCCTGTCGCGGTCTCGCGCGCGAACGCACCTTTGTCCTTTAGGTTCTTGTAAGTATCCATTAATTGCTTACATTCGGGGAACTCGCAAGTTTGCCTACACCTTTTCAATTGTGGCGAACATAAGGATTTGCCTATCATACTGCTCGCATAAACTTACTACTTTTTTCATGGAAAGGGGAACAAGAACTGGGTCGCGGTCTAAACAGGTAACCGTGACCCTGAAATGTAAAGGACTATTGAAGGAACACCAGGGATTTTAGTCAGTAGGAGTCTAACAGGCTCTTCCGCTCCATCCAGGGAGGACTCATTTGAAGACTTAAAAAAAGTGAGACAAGAGCTATAGAACTACGTCCCTTTTGCTGGTCATTATGACAATGTAGGGTTGCCATCCGACCGGGTTTCTCCGGATTTGTAGTTTAGAGGGCATCCGGGGGGTTTCTTTTGCAGTCCGGGTTTAAAAATTAAGTCTTGACCCGCCCACGACATACGCGCATTTCACCGTCCCCCGACGCATGCCACGGTGCGCACTTCTACTCATGTCCGGGTTCTGGACTCTAAAATCCGGGGTTTTCACGCGTCTTGTCCTGGTTTCCAAATTATAGAGATGGCAACCCTAAGAAAATGGAAGACATTATTAATTACGGTATTACATTAATAGGAAACCTACACTGCGAAAACAATTGACGTAAAACCCTAGTCACAGTATGACTCAGTGAGGTTAAACCCAGAGACAGCACTACATGTTAAGCATAACCCAATGTACTACATACATAGATATAACATCAAATCATGTGATCCCTCATTTAATTGAGTAGCTACTCCACCATATGGAGGTGGGGTCGGGGGGCTGTAAAAAGGTAACCGTGACCCTGGCACGTAAAGGGCTAAACATGGTACCGGTAACCCGTGGATTTTAGTCAGTATATGTCTGACAGTCCCTTCCACTTCACCTACATACTTATAGTATGGGAGGTCTCATTTGATGATTTTACCATAATTTAGGTATTATTATATCCTCACGCTTGTAGGTAATTCCTGAAGAGTTAGGCAAAGGTTGTATCAAATAGTAAATGTCGTTGTTTTAGTGATATAAAGCACGACTGCCAAGCATGAAGTTTTGATTTCGATTGCCAAGTTAGGTCTCATCAGGATTGTCTGACAAGAAATCCAGATACAGAAATTCCAAGTCTGGCTGCTGCTTCAATAGTAGCAGCTGGATTCTAGATTTCTACTAAGTTGATTTCAATAGGCTCGCTACCTTTTACTCTTCGATCAATAATAGTACTAGATTCCCGATGAACGCTTCAAAAACGGCCCGAAAAATACCGCCACAAACGGTTTTGTGACGGTGTTTCGAATCCTTATTGTTTAGAATTTAAGTATCATTTTAGAATGACTACTTTTGTACTGATGACATTTTATCTTCAAGAAACATTTTTAAATTGTGAACGTTAAACGAATGAGTCCTCCCACCCAGGGCGGGACGGGACGGACTGTAAGACTCGTACTGATTAAAATCCACGGTGTTCCTTCAATAGCCCTTTAAATTCCAGGGTCATGGTTACCTGATAAGACAGTCCCGCGATCCCAGCAGGCTTTGGCCCTCTAAGGGCTCCTGTACACGGTGTCGGCGCGGCGACGGCATCGTGTACAGGAGCCCTTAGTCTCCGTCAAAATATAGCAGTTCTAAGGTTATTATCGTATAATTTTATATAGCTTCAAGCGGAGAAAAGCGCTTTTATCCCCCAACTCAATGACCCTACAAACAGACGTGGCTCATTAATTAAATGGAAGTTTTTACTTGTGTCAAATTTCTCTGCTTATTTCGGTGTTACTGAGTTTTGTTCAAAACTTATACATTTATGGAATAAATAACTTTTGGTCGCTCATGTGTCCCTTGGTAATATACAGACAGAAATGAGATTGTTACTTGTATTAGTAACTTTCTCGAGACATAGCTGCAAAGTAAAATGATTGTTCTGAAGGGGAACTAGCAAGAATCGGATTGCTTAGGTGCCTTCTGACCTGCTCATTGAGACAAATCCATCTAATTGTATGATAACTAGAAGGCAAGAAGAAATTGGACGATTTTTGAATAGGTGCGTCCACACAGAGCGCGCAGCCTCGCGAGGCATTTGCCACGCGAAGCAGCTCGGTTGGTGTGGACGTGTCTCGGGCGAGGCAAGTGACAGCGCTGACGCGGTCGAGCGACCGAGCGCCGAGCCATCCAGTGTCGGCTTTTGTTTTGCTCGCGTATATTGTTTCGTGTCTCGTTCGAAAAACAATAGACGCGTCCACACAGAGTGAGCAGCCTCGCTTGTCAGTTTCCTCGCGCAGCAAATGCCTCGCGAGGCTGCGCGCTCTGTGTTGACGCACCTATTGATTAAGATATTTTCTAGCTCTAATAGGAGTGTACATTTCTGCCTTATCCTGCGGAGATCACAAGTGTGATGTTCTATAATAATGATCATGTTATCGTAGGTCAGTAATATTATCTATATATATAAAAGAACAGGGTTTTTTATTAAGACTCGACTACAGCCGAAACCGCTAAACGCAGTAACTTGAATTTTGGACAGCAGTTGCAGTCTACCATGTAGGGAAGCAATAAGACGGGATTTTGCGAAAATCCTCCTCTAAGGGGGTGAAAAGGGGTGAAAACGTTTGTATGGAAAATCTTATTCCGTGGGTTTATAAATTTGAAACTTGCCACGAATAAGAACAATAATAAATAAAAAAGATTGGCGATATTATTTTTTTAAAACTACCCTCCATTGGTAATCTAGGCGTTGTTAAAGTTTGTATAGGAAAATCATAACGCGTGAGTTGATTAATGTGAAAATCAGTATTTATATACTAGATCAAAAATAATTAAACACGTGTTTTTGGATTTTTCGAAAATCACCCCCCAAGTTAGTGAAAAGGGGTATTCAAGTTTAAAGGGGAGATTCTTTAACCGCTAAACGTATAACCTGAATTTTGATCGGTAGTTGCAATTTATTATGTAGGTGAACATAAGAAGGGATTTTGCGAAAAAAATCCTCCTCTAAGGGGGTGAAAAGGGGTGAAAACGTTTGTATGAAAAATCTTATTCCTTGGGTTTATAAATTTGAAACTTGCCACGAATAAGAACACAACTAAATAAAAAAGATTGGCACTATCGTTTTTTTAAAACTACCCTCCATTGGTAATCTAGATGATGTTAAAGTTTGTATGGGAAAATCATAATGCGTGAGTTGATTAATGTGAAAATCAGTATTTATATACTAAATCAAAAATAATTAAATAAGTGTTTTTGGATTTTTCGAAAATCACCCCCCAAGTTAGTTAAAAGGGCTGATTATTTTTTAAGGGAGGCATTTTACTGCTTGCTTCGATAAACTCAAAACTGGTCATAAATAATCTCTCTAAGGATGCGTATTTATTTATATTTCAAAAATCAACCCCTAGCGGGGTGAACATCGGACTACTAGACCATTTTTAGATTTCCATTACCGGCGGGCATTAATTTCACTGAGTTCGAAGTTAGAAACACGCGCAGACGAAGTCGCGGGCGGAGTGCTAGTTCTTAAATAGACGTCATTGGTTGACGTCAGTTTCAAGCAAATGTCATCAAGACTGATTGTTATACCAATTATAAATCTTCTAGACTCGTCTTTTTCCGTTCCACGTAAATCAATTAATGAATTAAAATCATAATTTAAAAAATATATAATATTGTTCATTGTGTCTCAAACGGCTACATTTACCTACAACTGTACGTTGTTTTGGGGTTGCCTCGCTTCTTCCCTAAATTTATAGTAAAATCACAGCCAAAATCAAGGCATTGTCCTGAATATATAATTCAGGACACTTCAGCACTAAAACATATTAGTACTAGAAGTTAGCCTTGGTTTCACCTCAGCTGCTCGGCTCCTTTTGGCCGTAGCGTGATATTATATAGCCTCTAAGCCTTCAACAATAAATGAACTATCAAGCACAAATAGAATTTTCGGAATCGAACTAGTAGTTCCTGAGATTAGCGCATTCAACCAAGCAAACTCTATGAGCTTCATATTATTAGTACAGATTGATTCTGCTAACAGTTAATAGCAGATCAATATTATAAACAAAATTACAAATGGGTGGCTCTCCCTAATGACCACTCAAGTCCTCCTACCATTAGCCACTTCCTGACTTAAAGAAAGAAGTAAAGACACAAAATTAATTATTCAAATACCACCAGTCCTAACATCAAAGAAGTTCCTAGTAAAACTTTGCGAATCCTCAGTAGGAGAGCGAGTCTAATTCTGTTTGTACCACTTTCATCTTAACTCAGTTTATAATAATAACTGAGATGATGTACGCCATTAATCATCATCAATTTCGCTCGGGAGTCAGATCTGGCGTTAATGTTACAACTGTACGCTCGAAATTACATTTAAATGTTGGAGTTACGTTTAGTTTTATTGTTAGCTGGTTTTTGTTTTGAGAGTTTGCTAATGGGCACTTGGATACAGCAATTTATTTTGACCATAGTAATGGTTTCGTAGAAGTGGAATGTCACCAGTTCATCACCAAAATGAAATGTGTTTGTTCATCTAATTAGTCCTCCTGAGGAGAGCTAAAGGGACTGTAAAACTCTTTGTCTAAAATCACCTTGTTGTTGCTTCACATTTGCATTCAAGGGCCGCGATCCTTATGAACAAGGCCAGTCCCGTGACCTCACAAGGCGTTTGTCCCTATAGGGATCCTGACATTTGGGCTGGATTTTAGCCTACTTTAATAGACGCGAGTCCTGTCTTGCATACAAGGGCTGTCTTTAACCACAAAAGATTTAAGCCTCCTGCAGACACACGCGATTAATCGCGCTGCGACAACGAGCCAAGCTAATTTCCACTCTAAAAATACTGCGAATGGACCGCGACATGTCGCCCCGCGCGATTAATCGCGTGTGTCTGCAGGAGACTTTAAGAGTGAACGAAGTAGGATCCGTAAACAGTTCTGAAAGATCAGATTCATAAAACATCTATTTATCACATATCATGTGCTTCAAGGGATACAAAACTTTCCTACATCCATTGAAAATACATTACAAATGATTACTATTTATATTTACTGCCGACTTGTACATAATAAAGGTTTTGATTGATATGTGATAATTGCAGCTGTAATAAGTTTGCTTATTACTTTGTATTTTGTATGTACTGCAATCAAAGAAACCATTATGGTATAAATTATCATTGTAACTACGGACTGGTAGCATTGTAAATAGGTGTGACTTGAACATGTAGTATGTAAGTATGGGAAACTGATTTACATACAGGAAAATTATACTATAACTAGTTAGATTTGTCCCAGACGTGGGCCAGAACAAAGTAGAAAATAAAAACTTGATAGTTTGATACAGTCACGAACATTAATGTAAATTCAACGACCATTTATAACTAGACGCCTCATGCACGATCTGACTAACGAAAATTATTCTGTCAAGTCGCTGAGGTACGACGTAAGCGAGGGAGACGGGGTACTGCGTTCTGATTGGCTAATACTGCGTTCTGATTGGCTAACTCAAGGTCAGTGCGACACGGGGACTCACACAGGAGTGGTCGAGTCACGACGGTTATAAGATTTTTTTACCTAATGTGTTGACAGACATCGGTCGCCTGTGATTAGGAGTCTAGTTACCTATACATATATGGTCGTTGTGTAAATTATACGGCACACGTCGAGCTTCATTGTCTCGGCGCTTTTCTGGTGGTTGCCACTGTTGAATCTGGTTTTCAGGAGTTGCAGTGGTTTGGGAATAGTGTGCGGTGGGTTTGTGCCAAAAAAAAAAAACCGGCCAAGTGCGAGTTGGACTCGCCCATGAAGGGTTCCGTAGCAGCAAGCATAGATTAGAGATATAATTATATTGAGATTAGTAAGTAATATACACAAACAATAAAAATAACTTTGTTTTTCATAGTATTTGTATGAATGGCAAAGTTATATTTGCGGTTTTTGAAAATGTACTATATCTCAAAAACTGCTAACTGTGTCTCATCCAAACCAATTTTCGTTGGTAGTTTTGGTTGAGGTCTACATTATATATTTTTTTTAGTTTTATCATTCTCTTATTTTAGAAGTTACGGGGGGGGGGGACACACTTTTTACCACTTTGGAAGTGTCTCTCGCGCAAACTGTTCAGTTTAGAAAAACCGGCCAAGTGCGAGTTGGACTCGCCCATGAAGGGTTCCGTAGCAGCAAGCATAGATTAGAGATATAATTATATTGAGATTAGTAAGTAATATACACAAACAATAAAAATAACTTTGTTTTTCATAGTATTTGTATGAATGGCAAAGTTATATTTGCGGTTTTTGAAAATGTACTATATCTCAAAAACTGCTAACTGTATCTCATCCAAACCAATTTTCGTTGGTTGTTTTGGTTGAGATCTACATTATATATTTTTTTTAGTTTTATCATTCTCTTATTTTAGAAGTTACGGGGGGGGGGGACACACTTTTTACCACTTTGGAAGTGTCTCTCGCGCAAACTGTTCAGTTTAGAAAAAAATGATGTTAGTAACCTCAATATCATTTTTAGAGACCTATTCATAGATACCCCACACGTATGGGTTTGGTGAAAAATTTTTTTTTGAGTTTCAATTCTAAGTATGGGGGGCACCCCCAAAATTTGTTTTATTTTGATTTTTGTGTGAAAATCCTAATGCGGTTCACATAATACATCTTTCTACCAAGTTTCAACAGGATAGCTCTTATACTTTCGACAAAAAGTGGCTGTGACATACACGGACAGACAGACAGACAGACATGACGAATCTATAAGGGTTCCGTTTTTGCCATTTGGCTACGGAACCCTAAAAAATGATGTTAGTAACTTCAATATCATTTTTAAAGACCTATTCATAGATACCCCACACGTATGGGTTTGGTGAAAAAATTTTTTTTGAGTTTCAATTCTAAGTATGGGGGGCACCCCCAAAATTTGTTTTGTATTGATTTTTTTGTGAAAATCCTAATGCGGTTCACATAATACATCTTTCTACCAAGTTTCAACAGGATAGCTCTTATACTTTCGACAAAAAGTGGCTGTGACATACTCGGACAGACAGACAGACATGACGAATCTATAAGGGTTCCGTTTTTGCCATTTGGCTACGGAACCCTAAAAATGATGTGCGAAAATCTGTTGTTAGAGGAACACAGCATTTTTAACTCAGTACCTCTATGAAAAAGGCTTACCTCTATGAACTTATGAAACACAAAATAGTTGTTCAATCAGCCTTTAAATGTTTACACACTAGTGCTCAAAACTGTAACACACTAGTTTCTGACACACAACAAATTGTCAATTGTGGTAACAATTAACAAGTCGCTATCTGGTTACGCGAAGTTTATCAAGCTTTTTGTGGTAATTACGGTCGGGTTGGTTGTGTGGCGAACTGGCGGTGTTTGGGCTGACACAAATAAACATGTTTGCCTGTCCCCATTGCCGTCCGCACAGCTTACTCTATACCCACTCATACAGGGCTGCCAGGTTTAAAACTGCATTTTTGTAAACTGTGCTTTTAAAGATAAGGGCAGCCTTGCTAGAATTTGTAAGTCGTTTTTATGGCCGTTTTCCTTAGTATTTTTTTTTTGGGATTTTTGAGTGGATCTATCTGAAACTGCGTCTTGTTATTAGGCTCACCCTCTATTATTACATTACATGGAATTGAAATAAAACTGGCAAAATGCGGGTGTGTTAGGTACGCCTCTGTAATTCTTCGGGGATTGCAAGTGTGGTGGTCAGATTTGTTAATAAGAATAACTTTATAAATTATTCTCAATTTTTTCTATCATTCCAGAACAATTTACAAAAAGGGACACACACAATAATCTCTCCTCGTCTATTGTGTAGCCAGCCCTAATCTAAACAACATAAATACAGTACATATTATAAATGTATATCAATGTGTTAATGGATATACAGACTCCCACTGTCAACTGATTACTGCTGCATTATGTCGTTATCATACCGAGAGGTTAACGCATGTAGGTCACGAGTTACTTGCCCTATAATTAACTGTTAATATTGTTTTTTAAATAAAACCTACACACGGCTACACATGATGCTATGCAAACTAATATAACTATAAACTGACTGTTGAATGTAAGGAAAGATCATACAAATAGGGACCACAATAAACTGGTTTTAAATACATAGTCTGACGGTGTGTACTAGCTTCTGCCTGTGAAAACGCTCGCGTGAAATTCTGGACACGCGATCCACCGCGTCGCTCTTGCGACTGATTTAAATCTGACAATGCAAGTTCAACATTCGGTCCTGAGCAGAAAGTTGGAAATCCTGCAGCAAAATCAACGTCCTTTATTTCCACTAAAACACGATCAGACTCCAAGCATGAAGCAACATTAATTCATAGTTATGTACTAATGGAGTACTACATAAAGCAGACATGTTTATACACCATTGTAACTTCCGGCAACATAGCGACGCGTCTCTCTGAACATACATACAAACATACATACATCTCCATATATTTGCTCTACATACTCTTAAGGGCTATTCATTAGAAGATCCAGACTTTGGATGCCATTAATTAGTCTTTATAGACCCATACAATTTGTGTTCGCCTTTGATCGTAGCGCCTTGTAAAATGTGTTTGGTACTAACTTTTGCTCGTCCCCGTTTTGCTTTCAAGTTGTATGCAAAAAGAAATAACGTAATTGTAGCCATGTTCATCCAAAATTTCCATAGATTTAAGCGTGAAATTGTAACAAAGTTAAAGAAAAACGCATCGTGCAGTCTTTTTTTAACGTGATAAAATCAACAAATGAGTCTCTCCTGCCTTGGGTAGAGCGAAAGGTACTGTAAAACACAAAATCCACAGTGTCCCTCCGATAGCCCTTTACGTTCCGGGATCACGGTTAACTGTTTGGTCAGTCCCGCGACCACCGCAGTGGTGGAGGCCCCGTCAGACATGTAAACTATTCTCACGTGATACTTGTTTGCTACAGTTCGGACGTATGTACGTCCGTATCTTTATTTTTGCCAGACGCCCGCTATTAAGATAAGATTTATGTAGTGAATAATGAGACTCTATGTATAATGTATAGATTTTTTAGGTATTGAAAGTAGTTTGCTGGCTACTACTGATTTATATTCAAGAAAATTCAAAACTGCTTAAGGTGGTTGAAACAATTTCAGGCCCAGGTTTTGTGATAATGCAAAAAGTTTTCCATCACTCACTAACGTTGGTTTATGTTTCTTTCATAACACACGTTTCTAAAAAAATTAAATTGTAAAAGTTATTTTTTTTTTAAGAAATGTTTTTGAATACCTGAGACAACACTTTTACACCAAAACAAAATTGATTTAGTTAGACAAAACAGTCCCGCAAAGCATTTTTGGTCATAGCAGTTATCACATGTCACCGAATTTTTGGTTCCGGTTCCGTCACGCTGTTTTCATTCACCGTTTTGAATGCAGTACTGGTTAAATAAATAACACAAAGTAATTCGCCCGACCTACAGCTTGTAAATAGGGGCTGCTACGACTGGGCCACCACTGCTCACAGGTTCTTAGCTCATCATATTAGATTTGTAAATTCAATAGACCGGTCAACACAACATAAAATAATTCTTCTAATTACTCAAGACTCCAGTATGCTCTCCCCAGTACCAATTAGTCCAACACCTCTTAACCGAACACGTATTGATGCAAACCCATCAGTACTTGGATATCGATTGGCGTCCATGCGGAGCCCGACGGTCGCCATATAACTCAATTGCCAGGCAATCTGGTGGAGGCGTCGCTCCCCTCGCTCTAATTACACCGCATCAACTGGTGGACGCAGATAAAAATGCGTTTTTAGCTGCTGGTTGGTATTTGTGAAATTGCTGGGGGATGCAGATTTTGTGCTATTTACAATAAGGAATAAACTCCTTTGGCCAATTTTAGGATACCAGTGACCAAGGACTTGTCAGCAGTTGTGTTGAGCAACTAAAGTGTAGGATCAATAATGTCAATAATGCATTTTATGAAGGTATGGGATAAAAATAATACAAAGATATTGTTTTTCAGGAGTTGAATTATGATGATTCATACCACTATGCACATTTTATAGATACCTCTAAAAATAAGCATCCGTAAATAGAATTAGTTATAAGTATGTGTACTACGATCAGGCTAAACGGCTTGAAATCAGACAAATCCGTGTTTAATATGAATCTATTAATTTAAAATGAAAATCTGAGCGTGTTTTTCTAATTTGGCTACAAAACTGTCATGCATGCTTATGACTTTCTATATTCACCACAACACATAATCTCAAGCACAATGCTTTTGTTGATCGCTAGTCACAATCTACAAAGTTCGATGATATTCTCAAACCACAATGACAACAAAAACGAGCATCACGCATCGATAATGTAATTACTCATTGTGTTTCAAAGTAAATTTAGTTTTCTCTAATGGTAATAATACCTATTGTTTCAACACCAATCTGTCTTTATATTTAGAGATAATCAAACAAGCCAACCAAACAATATAATTCCAAGAAAAAGGATAAGGATTTTCCATCGTTGAAAACGGTTGGAATAAGCCACAGCTGATGCAAATCCAATCTTTCAAGCTATTTAGTATTAATGTATTCAATTTACTTCAGGGTTTGCATAATTGCGTGGACACAGATACAAACAGATTGAATGTATACCAAATCAAATTGCAATTATACGCTTCACACATACATCTACTGGCAAATGTTGCTAGCTCGCAATCCCGCAATCCCGCAGTATCCCGCTGTAATGTAAAATGTTCCCGTAATTCTGTTGCCGGGGTTGCGATTCATTAAGCTTTAATAATTTATCGCCACAGGGTTCGAATAGCACGCTAGGTTTCATTACAGGGTCTGATAAAAAATTGCCCGTGCATGCACCCATCTGATTTCATTTGTCTGGCTAGGGTGTGTCTCATTGCCATGGCGCGGTTGTCATGCAAATTTCCTGGCCTTACGATAGTATTTATAATTGAGTAAAGGCCTCCAATAACTCCTCGTTGGTGTTGATTTTGGGTTATTCGAATAAATTACATTGAGATCCCGTCTTTAACTCCATATCTATACGTTCGTAACTATACCCAAAGACGCCTTCAGATAGCTCAATTGAATCAACAGATAATTTGGCCCAATAGATATCCCGGTCCAAAAATAAACTTGTAATAATTCCAATACTTCTCTGCATGAGTCAACCATGCGCTAGACGGGTTTAACTTTGTACCAGCAATGTGGGACGTTTCGAAAGTCGCTGGCGCCTGCCAAACTTTGATATGCGTTGCCAACATCGTAATGCAGACGTACGGCACGACCGCCCGACCACTTTCACAACATGTTCCGTTTTAGTTCATCATTGCTAGTTCTAGAACTAGTACAATCACGAACTAATTACTACGTTACAGAGGAGTCGGCGCATCGCTAGAAAATGTCTCTAGGGCTTTAATGCCAAGCCAATAGCGCTGGTAACATTACCGTGACTTTACACGGAAAAAAAGGAATTGTCAAATTAAAGCAAATTGCTTTAATTCAACGCAAAACGTGTCTTCCATACGAGGAAGACAATATTTACTTAAATATACAATATAATATTGATAATAATATTGTATTCACCCAATAGAACCATATTGTTTATTCAAAAATAAATGTTTTGTTGTTGTAACAATAAAAGTTTACTTGTGCCATGCATCCTTATTGATTTGATTTAATACTTTAGATAATTTAGACAAACAAATAAAAAATTTTGTTTCAACACACTATATTCTCTTGATTTAACAATATGTATATTGTCTTTAAAATAATATACATTAGATTGTTTGGACAATATAGCTTTTTGTACAATAACAAAATATTGTTTCGACTTGATACCAGTGGTTCACTTATTCTAACAATATCGATATTGTTTTTCTAACAATACTAATTACATTAGCTTGAAACTAATACTTTAGTTAGTTTGAGAGTAAACATATTATTCGTCTAACAGATGTTAACTTGCTTCAACAATATACATATTTTGTTGCGACGGCTATTTGAGAATACCTGATTATTGTTTCAACACTAAGATTTAATTGGTTCTACAAAACAGATTATTGTTATCATACGCATGGTTTACTAGTTTCAAGGATATTTATTCTCTTTATGAGAATACACTAGCTTGTTTTAAAACTATTAATTATTTGAACCAACAAAACAGATAATTCCGTTCAATACTTTTGGTTTTACTTGTTTCAGAATTTTTGTATTGTCTGTATAAGAATATACGACATGTTGTTTGAACAATATAGTTCAATTAGACCTACAATAATAATATATTTCGTTTTGAAACTCATGGTTGTGTTAATCTAACAATATATTTACTTCTATTAAAACTCCGGTTGTTTCATTTAAAAATATATTTATTCCTTTAAAAATTAAATGATTACTTCAAAACAGTATTATTGTCCTGTAAATGAAACATAGCTTGAAATAACAATATTGAATTGTCAGTAATTTAAGAATAATTTATTTGAACCGACAATATGTTATTCTTAACAAATAAAAATGCTCATTGCGCCATAAATGCCCACTCTTGCTGTGGGCATTTTATCGCTCAGTAAGTTTTTCGTCGTAAAGCGCACACGAGAGGCGGGAAATCCTTTCGATTTTTAGTCATTGTAGCCAAACCGGGTAATTATTGTAAAAGTTTGTGATAATAGCGGAGGTCAATGATTATAATTATAGTCTTCTTCATAATGTGATGAATTAAATTATGATTATAATCATACGCCCCACCATTATTGCGATCATTCACAATTAGTTACCCGGCTTAGCTATAATGACGAAAAAACTGTTTGAACTGAAATTAGAATTTCAGTTCAAACAGTTTGAAGCGCTTCCCGTAATAAGATAAGTAAGATCGAAAAAGCTAACTGAGCACAAACGGTCGGTTTAAATAAATTCTTAATATCTGACTATTCATTACATAAATAGACGCCTAGACTAACAAGGCGAATGGTCCGACCCTTGGCATTATTGGAAAATAGATTGGCCTGTGAATGGAATAATGAGACTTAAATAGAGCGATCATTTACAATAGTTACCCGGCCTAGCTGGTCAAAAACAATGCTTGCAAGAATTTGGCGCCATGAGTCAGACCATCCGCATTAACAAAAACATTACTTACAAAGTAATCAGGTATACTTAGTAAAGTCAATTATAAAAATACTAGAGTAATATTTAGATAAGATGGCGCTAGGTTCGTAGGTAGGTACACACGGCTACACATCAAGCTATACAAAACCAGTATAATCTGATCGTTCATTGTGCGAAAAGATCTAGTAAAGTGAGGCCAAGATTAACTGGTTTTTTATAGCTTGATGTGTAGCCGTGTGTACGTGGTAATTGGACAATCATATTCATAAAGAAATAAAGTTACCCATTATACCAGACACTTCACGAATCATCAAAGGCGTAAGAGAGAAACAATCATTTTTTTCAATAAATGCAAAGTCAGTAGTATTTTCTACTTTAAAAGATTGCAAATGAGAACAATAACTTATAGTTCTTAAAATGCAACAGAAAAAGTAGATGTTTGCCGATTGAAGTTCGGGTATAATTATTTTGTCAATTTTATAAAATAAAGGAGTATCATTCTCATATTTGTAAACTAATGAACATTGACTATTGTACTTAACGCCATTTATTTCGTACCAAGTATAGCAATAGCATTTGTAGTTTTTTAAATGCTCAGGTATAATATTAGAATCGAATGCCTCAATCTTGCCATATTTTACTCTATCTTTGAGACCAGATTCAGACAAAATCCTGTAGGAGTGCTGATATTGACATCTAACACCTAAGGAATACGGCAAATTCTTTCGACTACTAATAGACTGTGCCACTCTTTTCAGATCTCTATGTTTCGCTTCAAATTTAAAAGCACTTATTAGTACAGGTGGTCCAATTTTCTCTATAATTGTGCAATAATGAGTTAAAAAATGATATTTGGGTTTTAAAGATTTTCCATACAACGTTAGATATAATGAATGATGTTCTTCAATCAGTGTTCGCAAGTACTCTAACATGTCTCGGCTAATAACTTGTGCCATAAGAATGTCTGTTATTTCACGTAATTGCAAATAATTTTCCCAAATCAAGTTATGGACGGGTATAAGATCCCCGACCATATATACAAAATTTCTCACCAAACACAACATTTCACTCGCAGATATAATTATGCAACCATTGTTCAAATGGTTTCGTGTTATTTCAGCCGGAACGTTTTTCTCAAAGCTTTGATAAGTAAAATATTTAATACGGGAATTGAGAGTTGCCAAAGAAAAATATTGGTCCTTAATTAGTGTATCGATAATGAACGCCATGCTATATCTGTGTACTCCCTCACACAAGTCATGCATGACGTCACAAGTTAGATTTTTATATACGTGAAAATCATGCAAATCATGCCACACGCATTCTTCTTTTAAGCCGAGCTGGGATTCTAAGTGATTATGATAATCATTTTCTTTACGTAATGATGATTGTTTTTCTTCACAAAGGTTTATGCATTCATTTTTCGGTATTGTGCAAAATCTGCAATAATTATGAGCAGAGAAACTTCCACTAAGTCCAAATATAGAATGAATACCAAGGTTATCACCCGAAAAAGCAATAACCTGAAATTTAACTATTTCGGTGTTGTTGTCAACATGGATTTGAAGGCCATTTTCATTCAACAAATTCAGATCAGAAATGAATTTTGAAAAAACTGCTCCGTTGCCAAATTCTTCTCTGTCATTGCTATTAAAAATTAATGCTACAAATACATTTTCTAGTCTACTAGAAACATCTGGAGGTAATGTGGCAATTGAAATGTAAATTACACCAACTTTATGGACACCGGCGTGGCTCCCTAAAGGATTCCCAGATTCAAAATCATCAAAGTAAATAATCAGAGGAAGTAATGTATCGGTAACAGTTACTAATTTGGATTTCCATAGAGTCCCATTTACAATATTTCTTAAAACGTTACCATTGGAATCATCAGACTCTCGCAATAGTAATAACTGGTGATCAGTGATTGTTTTCAATACATTAGGAAGTTCCAAAAAAGTTTTTAAGTTATTTTGCCAAGGCATACTACAAATTGTTCTATTTTTTAACACCATTTTGACTTGGTCTTTTTGTTTAGATACCTCTTGAGATACGCCTACTTCCACCTGCGTGGGTTCTACGAAAGTTTTAGACTCCGTGAATATTTTATGCCTTTTGTATTCCGTATCAAAGTTTTTAAATGAATTCATAAACAAACCAAGAACTTTTATAAAAAGTTCATTTGAACTCGATTCATTCGTATTACTAAGATATTGCATAATTGTATCTACTGTTGCTGCTAAAAACGAATCTAGACTAACGATTATGTTTTGTATGGAATCGCGACTTAAATTTAATATGTTATACAATTTTGCTATTAAAAGTTGAACAGAACGATTAAGCGTGTTTTTGAAGTCGTCTATGAAAATTTCAGGCCTTTTTTGTTGTTTTTCTTGCTGGTCAACAACATGGACAGCTGCAGCTTTGTTTGAATTTGTATCAGAAAATTCTGTACTAATACAAGTAAATGTACTTTTAGGTTTTTTGGGTTTTTGTTCCCCTAAAGTATGCTGTGAGCGTAAATGATATTTTAAGGAATGAGCAGTATGATACATTCTACTACACCCTTGAATGGGACATGAAAACAAATTAGAGATATTATGAAGAACTCCCATATGGAATACATATTGTTTGAATTCAGAAAAATTTTTACCACATTCAGTACAATTAAGTTCCATCTTATCAATTTTATAATATTTAACTATAGTTAAAGATTCATCACATCGACAATGTATGGAATCACTTTATCGTGCTGTGTTGTGATTCCATAAACTGAATGTTGAATTAACAAATATAAGTGTTCAGAAGGCGCTGGGTACCTACAATTAAACGTGTGATACAATTTAAACAAAGTGTCAAAAGCTTTGCCTGTAGATGTGAAAGAATATCTAAGTTTATCCACAACTATGAAAGTGCTTTGTATATTGTCTAATGTTGCACCCTGTACCAGAACATATGGTTGTACTGTTTGTTTTTTCGCAAGTGCCTTTTTTTGCTGTGAGGTAATCGCGTCTTCTATTTCGGTTGGCTTCTGTGAACAAATAATAATAGAAATATGAGAACTTTAGAGTAAGTTTTATTAAAACTATGTGTCTTTAATAACTTGATAATGTGTTACCTTGACATGTATCAGTAAGCCTTCAATGGCTTCAGCTGTTGAAAACTTCCATTTTTTTCCAATACGTCCTTTTGGCGGGATTAAGTGCCCCAATAGTGTCATTTGCATGGGCAACTTGCAGTCTGAAAAAAAAATTAAAGGATAGAAAATATGTTGACTGATACCAAAATCTTACAATATAAATAGGTTTTGTCCCGGTTGCCACTACAATTCTCACCACCATCAACCAGTAACAATATATAGGAGTAAAAATCCCAATCGCTACCACTGGTGGTAACTGGAACGTTTACACTACATTAACTTGCGGCAACCTTTATAGTCTTGGTTGCGACCAGTTCCGCCGCCACTAGTGGCAACCGAGACAAAGTGCCAGTCACCGTCAGTAGCAGAAACCGTGTTTTTTTATGCATCATCATTGTTAGAAACATGGTGGTAGCAAATGGGAATAAACCTTGAACTTCAAAGTACTGGCTTAAGCTGAAAGAAGATCATTCTACTTTTTACACCATTTTTTAGAAACACCTAAAACATTGTTATAACTCTGTAACTATCATGATTGTATTCCTTGGCGCAGGGCATTGGCAGTACTAGTAAAAGTATGGTACAGCCGTGCCGGACGCGATTCGCGCTCGACTTGAGGGGGACACGGCCAGATCAGCTCAGATAATAAACCACATTCACAAAGTTGATACTTATTTAAAAAATATATATATTAGTGATCCCTTTCAGCTTCGCTTTCCCTATTTTTGTGTTCTCTTTATGGGTTAGGTTCAGAACATTCACTTCCCAAAATCAAAATAATAATATAATAAACAAACACCATGCACCAAGACCTCTGTAATGTTAATCAATAGAACATGCAATAAAATAGGATCATACACCACCCCACCCATTTCAGTTCGGATTATACCTATAAGAGCACACACCATCTCACTTACTCAGTAAAGTTTCTGTCTAAACCACCAAAACAGATGATTTTTGACACTCTGGATACTGCTGTAAACCAATTTAAGTCAAAACTAAGACTTCTTTATCTTCATAATATTGTGTATCTACAAATCTATACCTTTATCTATCTGCCTGATCAGTAGTTAAAAATAATATACACATACCTAGCTCTGAGTCGTTTGAGTCTGTTCCTAAAGCCTCATCAAGCAATTTGCCAACTCCGTCTGACAATGAATCTCTTTTGTATGCACGAATCTTGTCAAAAAATAGAACCCACTTAGTGTAGAAAGCTGTGCCTCTTTCAGGATACATACGGTCAAAATCTAGATTAATCTGTAACAAAAACAGCTAGTATTAAGTCAATGAGGTTATTTGTGTACCAAAAATTTTTTTAAATATCTCACTCAGTAATATTATATTGAAATTAAAAATGTGGATTATGCTAGTGAAAGGGAAACACTAATGTAACGGCTCTTTACTCAATTTGTTATGGGGTAGGTCTTAATTATATAGTGACAGACTAATGGAAACCAAAGTGGTTGGATATTTCTAAATTCTAAAAATTGCCACTATCTATTGCAGTCCATGTTGGTCCATGGGATTTCACTAGTATCCCAAACAGGGCTAATATAAAGTAAAAAAAATATAATAATCTCGAAACTTAAAATATTGGTGTTTCAAAATTAGTTAAGTAATCAATTACTTTAATCTTTACAGCACTAGCCTCATATAAGTGGAGGGCAACAATCATATTTTTTTTAATATTCTATGGTAGACAGGTATAATCCAGAGAAACTTACCAATGCTTCACTCCTTAAGTCATTTAGTACTGGCCATTTTGCTAGAAACTCTCTCAGGTTGTCTTGCACGCAAAGTATTCTTTCATCGTATGTGTTCATCCATTTCTGCATTACAACATCCCATGGTTCATGATTATTTTTCAACCAAACAATATCTTCATTAATACCTGGAATTTACATAAATATATAATTAATATATTTATAATATATAAAAGAAATAATAGGCTACATTTAGGTATACTTACACTTATCAGCATGACTGCTTTTAGATATTTTAGAGCAATGTCCAGACTCAATCGGTGTAGAAACTCTCCTTTTTTCACCAGATTTGTAAAGCAGATTTCGAATCTTGTCTAACAGCTTTCCTTTAGCAAATACTGACTTGCCAGTTTTTGATTGTGATTTAGGTACAGGTCGCACAAAATATGTCCCAATATTTTCAGTTGGAAAAAGAGTAATTATTTTTCCAGCCAAAGAATTGTACTCATCATAGGTCAGCTTTCTAAAATTTGAATTAGAAAATGATATAATTTGAGAAACACTATTTCATACATTTTTTATGTAAGTAATGAGCAAAATAATGTAACTATAGTTGAAATAAATGCCAGTTCACTTACTGATTCACAGCATGTGTGTACATATGACGTGCAATTACATCAGTCAGTCTATTTCTTCGGGTTGAATCTAACTTCCCATATGTACTGTAGTAGTTGAGAACAGACTTGCCTAGAGGTGAAGTCAAAAGAAGAGTCTTTAGGTCAAAATCAATCACTTTTCCTGAGTCTAGGATTTGAAAGTCTGATGAATTCAGAATATAGTTGATACTGTCCAATGAAACAGTTTCATTTTGATCTTCAACAGCGACTAATGTTGCAGTGGATTGTTCAGTGCTAGATGCAGTTGTTAGAGTGTCTGCAACACTTTCTAGAAATGTGTCAATATGTTCTTTTAATTCCAGCCGAACACCTAATATTGGGCAAAGTTCTTTTAACTCTGGTTGTGTTAGTTTAGAAAAGTGTTCTACACTTATTTTGTTTCCTGAAAAAAAAAAAACGTATCAGGTACCTAACACTATTATAACATAGGTACTTACTTTATAATTTTGTGTGTTTGTTATATATTTACACTGAACGAGATAGGTGAGAGGATTTGTCACACTGCATGCGTTCTGCATCCTGTGGTCCAGCCAAATCAAATGCAAGCCTAAGCCTACATGTGGACATCATCTGCTCTTTATAATACCTAAGTACCTATATATTTTGTGCAAATATAGTCTGACCGTGCGAGCACAATTAATAAACATAGGGAACATCATGTATACCTACTCCCTAAGGCCCTTCGTACACAAGGCGACTCCAGTATCCGATACTCCAGTCGAATACTTAAGTCGCGCGACTCTAGTCGCGCATGATCCGTACACATGGCGATTTGAGTCGTAAGACTCAAATCGTCTATTCGCCCACCATTCTATATTCAACCTTAATAGTACATTGTACCAAAACACAAAATGTACCTACATTAATAATAATCTCATAAATTAGAATGCTTTTTATTTTAAATGAGGAGTGCATTCCTATTTAAAATTTTGGAATTAAAACTTGGCGCGAACCCAACCAAATCGATGTCAAACGATAGCGCGATCTAACTCGACGACAATGCCATCTATCGAGCATGGTATCAAACTTTTTGCACTTTAGTAAATTATTATTAGGGTTTCGTTACCAACAACCACTGCTAATTTAAGTTGAACTATGGATGAATTGAATGATAATACTAAATGACGTCGTATTCAGCCCCCATAATGATCCATTAGATATTCGAAAACCATTTTTAATATGATTTTTAGCCCTCCCGCCCCACCCTGGGCGGGAGGACTCATTTGATGATTTTACCACGCTAAAAAAAATAGGGGTCAACTACTACCTATCTTATCAAATTACACCAATCTGTCAAATTTCTTTAAGATTTTTTTATTACGGCACGGTTGGCTCAGTGGCTGAGTGATCGACTGCTGAGCAGCGTGTCGCGGGTTCGATTCCCGCACGGAACAAATATTTGTATGACTTACAAGTAGTTGTTTCGGGTCTGGGTGTTTACCCAGAAGAAACAACTACTTGTAAGTCATAAACTTGTCAGTCTTATAAACATATCTATATATACACCGTGTTCTTCACGTTATCCATAAACTTTAGCAAATACTTCTATGGCTTTTACAAATCAAATCCAGCAAAGGAAGTAGTACTTAAAAAGGCTTCGTTACAAAGATATTTGTAATTTCATTTAATGAAATTTAATTGAGCTATGCAGTGAGAAAGTATCTTAATTTGAAATCTATCAAATACTATTTGCATTTCATTTGTTTCAGCCCGCCAAATGTTATGAATGAAAATACGACGTTGCCAATTCGGATAAAGAGGCATGCATATCGGGTTATTTACGTCTAGGTATTTAGTTTGTATGAAAATTAACAAAAAATAAAAAATAAGAATTTATTAATGTGTCCATAATGAAAAATGCTTACTTCCGTGGTTTGAACATCTGGTCGAAGTTTATGTATATCGTCCGGAACACGGTGTATAAAAGCGAAAGGTCACTCACTCATAGGACACGAAATCTCAGAAACGACCAGGGCTAGGGGTTTAAAATTTTGCATAGGGGTTCTTTTTAGGACGTAGGCGCTCGCTAAGACGGGATTTTGCGAAATTCCACCCTTAAGGGGTTGTTTTTGGGGTTGATAGTTTGTATGAAACTTTGTTACTACAAGTACTAGGAATTTCAAATTTTGCATGCGGGTTCTTTTTAGGAAGTAGGTACTACTTACGGAAGGGGTTTCTTGAAATTCGACCCCTAAGGGGTTGTTTTTGGTGTTGATAGTTTGTTTGAAACTTCGTTATTATAAGTACTAGGAGTCTCCAATTTTGCATGGGGGTACATTTAGGAGGTAGATGCTCACTTAGACGGGATGTTGCGAAATTCGACCCCTAAGGGGTTATTTTTGGTGTTGATAGATAGAGGTCTCAAATTTTGCATGGGGATTCTTTTAAGGACGTAGGTGCTCACTAAAACGGGATTTTGCGAAATTTCACGTCTAAAGGGTTGTTTTTGGGGTTGATAGTTTGAATGAAACTTTGTTACTACAAGTACTAGGAGTTTCAAATTTAGCATGGGGTTTCTTTTTAAGACGTACGTACTGCTTAAGTCGGGATTTGTGAAATACGACCCCTAAGGGGTTGTTTTGGTGTTGATAGTTAGGTGTCTCAAATTTTGCATAATGGTTTCTTTTTAGGAAGTAATTACTCACTAAAGCGGGATTTTGCGAAATTCGACCCCTAAAGGGTTGTTTTAGGGTTGAGAGGTAGACATAGGGATTCTTTTTAGGACGTAGATGCTGCCTATGACGGGTTATTATGAAATCCCTAAGGGAGGTTTTTGGGGTTGATAGTTTGCATGAAACTTCGTTATTACAAATGCTGGGAGTCACAAAATATGCATAGAGATTTTAGGACGCGGCCATCGCACACTTTCGGGCACACCGCAATCGCGACAGGCATGCTAGCAAAGGAGGAGGCGGGACGCGTGAGGGAGAGGACAGCGTCCACCTTACAGCCCAGCCGCAGTGGTAGACGCCCACTGCGACGGACGTCGCAAGACGATCTCCGGCCACCGTAGGCGCGGGCATGTGGACGGCGAGTAATGGGCGACTCACTGTCCGACCATGGACCATGCCCGGGTCGACGGCGCGTTATGTTTCACGCGCGCCTCACAGAGTGTCAGCACAATGACGGGGCCTCCCCTTAGAGGGCCAAAGCCTGCTGGGGTCGCGGGACTAACAAATACCCTGACCCTGGAACGTAAAGGGCTATTGAAGGACACCGTGGCTTTTAGTCAGTACAAGTCTGACAGTCCCTCCTACCCTGCCCTGGGTGAGAGGACACATTTGATGAAATCAACACGCTAAAAAAAAGATGCTCACTAAGATTCGACTTTGTTCTTGATAGTTAATAGGAGTCTCAAATTTTGCTTATGAACCCATATGTTTTAGGACGTAGGTGCTACCTCAGGCGGGATTTTGCGAAATTTGAACCCCTGAAGGGTTGTTTTTGGGTTAATAGAAATTTTGTTGGATATTGATTTAGATTTACCAAAAGTATTCCATAAAGCGGGTGACCGGGAGTAAAAATTCACAGATAAAAAGTTCGAAATACGCGCAGACGAAGTCGCGGGCGAACTGCTAGTAAATATATATAAATAACATACACAAACGTGTATGTGAGTTTATATGTTTATAAACGCATCCACGATACAGGAGAAATTCCTAGTGTGGAGCAACGTTTTCTTAGTTATTATGTTACTACATTAGTTCATATATTACATTATATTAATCATTACAAAACTGCCGCCCAAACTTTTTCCGTACCTATCTAGTATCTTTTTTAGAATATTCTTTTCATAAAGCAAGGATATTTTTCTACCTCAGATACAAATTTGATGTCTAATAATAATTGTTCCGCCATTCTCCTCTTTTTTTTTCGTCGGTTAAAAATCGCGCAGTCTTGGGTATCGGCGATCTTGTCAGATGAGTAGCGCGCGACTAGAGTCGGCGACGCATCACCAAAATGTCGGCGACGCCGGCCTGTGTACGAGCCTCTATGGATTTGTATTGCGATAGTCGCCTGGAGACCAAAATCGTAAGGTATCGGAAACTTGCATCGCCTTGTGTACGAACCTTCATACACAACGCGACGCAAGTTTCCGATACTAGAGTTTCGTCCACTACTCTTGACCTGCGGAAAATTTGAGGTACTACATTTTTATAATGCAATTTGATGTAACGTC
The DNA here is from genome assembly GCA_950005045.1 of Agrotis exclamationis. Classification (NCBI taxonomy): domain Eukaryota; kingdom Metazoa; phylum Arthropoda; class Insecta; order Lepidoptera; family Noctuidae; genus Agrotis; species Agrotis exclamationis. Next base: position 14,124,286 of record OX465429.1, on the reverse strand, counting down.
ATAGACACTAGCGCAGCGTCAAAAGGTCATGATGGGTTGCGATATATAATTTTTTTTAAATGTCTGACACATGACTGTGACGATCAAAGTATATTTTTTAGGGTTCCATAGGTTCGAAAGAAAAAACGGAATCTTTATAAGATCACTCGTGTGACCGTCCGCCCTTCACATTTAATTGTAAACATTTATCTATTTACACATGGCCGATTAAGTTGTAAACATTTATCTATTGAATACATTTAGAACAGTAAAATATGCCATTTCCAAACATATCAGTTTCTATTGCTCAAGTGTGTTTTCTGTAATATCCCTTATCTGAAAAAGATACAAATAATAGTCCTTTCCATATAGATTACAAGAAAATTCCACAGTAGTGTATGATCTTAAAACAACATAGACATCGGAGGGGCAACAAGAAAAAAAAAGTTAACTGCATGTGACATCAAAATTAAATGAAAATGCTTATTGTGAGGATTGTAAATAATATTTTATTCGTATTAAGTATATTTTAAAGTGTTATTCAATAAAATAGAAAAAAAAAACATCTCTCCCAACTTGTTGATAAAACTGCATACCAAATTAAAAGATTTGTTACGAGGATTGTAAATACTTTTTTATCATTTTAAAATAATTTCTTTCCAAATGACTCAAGAATATACTACGGAACCCTTTATAGTGTGAATATAATTAATAATGGTAAATAAATTGTTCCGCCATCTTGAAAGTCGCTGAAACTCGAGTAGCGGCGATGTCAACAGATAGGTAGCGCGCGATTGGCGTCGCGCGTCGCGTGCATGTGTACGAACGTATATGGATTTCTATTGCGATAGTCGCCTGGATACTGAAGTCGTAAGGTATCGGATACTGGAGTCGCATTGTGGACGAAGGGCCTTACACTTCCCAGTGGCAGGTGCCTGTTTACAACTAAAGTTAGTTGTCTGGGCGCGTGAGTGGATAAATAAACACTAAGTAATATTTTACTTACTTCTAAAACTTTCCACAACTTCAAACGGCATTTGCCATTTAGAAAGCAACTCCAGAATGGCTTTCTGACCAACATATTCTTCTTCGACAGCGGCGCCGGCGTCCATATTTATGTTTTAATAAAATTAGCCCAGCCTACATGAGAAAAAAAGAGGTCCTACTTACAGAAAATAAACTTCCATGTAACATTTATCTAGATCTAGTTTAATAAAATCAATAACTCACCAATATGCTTGCAAAAACAAAAATTAATTGCTCTTGTAACCACTTGATGACCCAAACACCGCGGGAAAAATAACTGTCAAGTCAAGACAGAACAAAGACACACGTGTTCGTCGATGGTTCGTCGTGTGGCAGTGTTGCCGGCAGTCAAACATGAAAAAGTCCAAAAACGAATCACAAATTACCAGAAATTACCCGTCTAATAAAAGTATTTTTTTCTTTATATTTATTAATATAAAGAGGTTAGAATAGTGCTTGTTGGGACTCATGTGAAAAACCATTTTTTAATTTTCTGTACCTATTGTTATTATAATTGTTTATGTTTGTTCGCGCTTAGCTCCGTCATTTTCCAACCGATTTGATTTTTTTTTTGTTTGAAAGGGTATACTTCCCAAATGGTCTTATTGTCATCAGGTCCTGGATATGATGATAGAATCCCAGGGAAATCGAGGGCACCCCTCAAATTTTAAAGGCACATACACTGTGTTTCATACACTTTCTAAGGGAATTCAGATATTTGGGCCTGGTAATCATCATCTCATGTTGCTGAGCTGATGATGGAAGGTATAATAAAACAAGTTTTGATAAGATCTCAGGAAAAATGTTTGTTCAGCGATATTTTCGCCAATTGCCAACCGATTTGGATGATCCTTTTTTCGTTTGAAAGAGTATTTTTTTGGACTGGTCCCATTTCATTTGATAAAAAACTTCGGAGGTAGGCAACGGAACTCTTCAATAAATGATAGCAAATCTCCAGGGATTGCTGAAATTGCATGTCTGTTTATTGTTTACACCAGTTCGGGCATAACTCCTTTCGCTATTAATAAATTACATAACAAGCAGTGGTACACGAATTTGTGTGGGGTACCTACCACAACTAAAAAGTGAAAAAAAAAATCTGAAGATGGTGGCAAAAACGTAAATACAAAACCAAAGACGCCGACTTCCGAAATTAAAGTTATTTTTCACTGTTTTTGTCGGAAGTTGGTTGTTTTTTTTTCTTGCTTTAAACTCCCCAACTCCGGCATCGTGAGCGCGGAGACATGCAATGACATTTTTGTTAATATCGTTGTGCTGTTCTTGAACCGATATTGTTGAAACAAAGCCTTTATAAGAATAGTGTAGTGTTAATTCCGCTAAGGTTTATCGGGCTATTTGCAGAACCACCAAAGAAGCATTTAAGTAATGATAGATTGCCGCAAAATAACACCTAATTCCATTAATTTTCTTATCTTCGATGTGCAGACGCGGCCTCGTTACAGTTTCATTTTATGTACATAAAGATAATAAATTTAATTGATACTTAAAAAGATTCCCAGAATTATGGGAGAATACCCGAAAATGCAAACACTGAATGGTCTCGGGAGATTCCTGTGACAATATGAATTATTTATTTAAGGACGTGTTGGTCAAATCAACATTATTATTTATTGAATCAACAAAAATCATGTTTTCTTATGAATCAACTTTCTCTCTCTTCGTTGAAAATAAAATATTGTTAATACTCGAAATTTTAGCGGAAGAACTACAGTATTGTCGCGAATTATAATAATACCTAAGTACCTGTGCTAACCGTACATTACATGTTTGAACTTGTCGAGTTCAGGCACAGATAACTACTTAGATGGCTCAGGCGTCAGGCAACTTTCGGGCGCGGCTGAGCCGTCCGAATTTGCAGAACATTTTTCACAACAGGACCCTATTTACTGAGACTTCGCTGTCCGTCTGTATGTCCGTCCGATATTACGGAATTAAATAGCTCGTAAACGAAATAAGCATCAAACTTGTGTGAAATTTAGGCATACGGTCTACAGACTGTACCTAATCTATGTAATATAGGTAGACCTACATAAATGCATAACTATTACTTACACGTGGATAAAATGTCTTTCATACACGAAAATGTACCTACCTACCCTCGCATGTTGGAACCTAAATGTTGTAGGTAACGATTTAGCTAGTGTAATTAACTGGGCAATTGGCAATGTGACACTGGTGACCTGTCATGCAGAATGACCAGCGCAGTGCAGCGTCACGCAGGATAGTTTAGTTAGATCCTGAAGTAGCTACATAAATGATACTTATACGGGATCCTTTACTGTTTACGTTTTATCCCAGAAAATCCTAGAATATTGGGTCCACGCGGGTGAAACCGCGGGGCACAGCTATCTATATAATAATAATAATATAATTATATAAGTAGGTACCTAATATGTAGGTAGGTATGTGTGAAAACTTATTACAAAATTAAAAACATTTTGGCAGAACAATTACTTGATATTGTTGCTCTAAGAAATAATCGATCTTCTACCAAAACCACTTGATAATCCTAATAACAATTTAACAGATTCTCGCATTGAAAATGTTTAATCTTCGTCTGAGAAGTTGTCAGGCTTCAAGGAAAAGTCCATGTTTTAAAATGAGTACTTAATTGTGAAATCTTGATCGATTCATTTGAAGTGTTACAGAAGAACAACGACATTGTTACTTTGATAATTAATTTATCTTAATGTTACAAAGTTCATTAGGTATATTCTCGATAGGACAACGTAAATCGTCGATTTAACAATATAATAGTGTCCGGTTAACAAATCTAGCATTATTAATACAAGATTAAACGTTATCTTAAACTTAAAGTTTCAAAATGTTTATCTACCTGACAATATTTACTTGATTTGATACAACAAATCAACAATATTTTTTTGTATTTTGAAGGAAATGGAAATTGTCAGTGACTATAATATATTGGTAAATTAAGTAGGTAAATATTGTCTTGGAATTGCTAACAATATTTTTTTTGTTGATGGGACAATTCGTTTTTTACCGATTATTACAAAATTATAAACATTTTGGCAGAACAATTGTTATTGTTGCTCTAAGAAATAATCGATCTTCTACCAAAAACACTTGTTATTCCTAATAACAATTTAACAGATTCTCCATTGAAAATATTTAATCTTCGTCTGAGAAGTTTTCAGGCTTCAATTGTGAAATCTTGATCGAATCATTTGAAGTGTTTCAGAAGAACAACGACATTGTTACTTTGACAATTAATTTATCTTAATGTTACAAAGTTCACTAATTCTTGATAGGAAAATGTAAATCGTCGATTTAACAATATAATAGTGTCCGGTTAACAAATCTAGCATTATTAATACAAGATTAATCGTTATCTTATACTAAAAGTTTCAAAATGTTTACCTGACAATATTTACTTGATTTGAGACAACAAGTCAACAATATTTTTTTGTATTTTGAAGGAAATGGAAATTGTCCAAGTGACTATATATTGGTGAATTAAGTCAATATTGTCTTGGAGTTGCTAACAATATTTTTTTTGTTGATGGGACAATTCCTTTTTTACCGTGTACTAACTTGTCCCGTTTGACTATGCTAGTCTGCGACACAATCTAACCAAGTTTTGGTCACAAATTGCGTGCTGACGTTCGAAATGGTTTCTTTGGTCTTATCAAACGGTCAGGTTTCTCAATCCGTTGAATTCCACTAAAGACACATTTTATTTGGACAGTCGTGATCGTGACTTTTCTTATGACCCGTTAAATTCGAGACTTAACCTTCAAAAAATATTCCGTAAAAAATAAATGTCGTTCAATAAAGTAATATTTAACACCGCAGTTTCCTACTTCGATAGCTAAAGGCTGCGGTCACAACCGCGTCAAAGCGGTCACGTTTCGCTTTGTACCGATCACGACTGAAGACCGAACTACTGACGACCACCGCTCTTGAGCCATCCACGCCATTAGCATTCCTTCACTTCTATGAATTCCTCAAACACCCACTCCCATAATACAAACGACATTTTAAAACTAAAACTTCCAATAAAATACTTCGGTAACATTAAAATATGTTTTCTTAACCAGCCCATGTTTACACTAACTAAGTTAACTTACCGAATCAAGGACAAAATGCTGATAATATTGTACAAATATTTTCCAGTTCTTAAAACTACGGCCGTGACTAACACCGACGATATTGTTCGAATACTAAAAAGTATGTTAAACTGTGTAGGCTGTATGGGGGAGCATTTGGGGGAGCTAAACAAGACATTTTATGATACTTCTGAGAGTACTAAGACATTCAATGTGCCTGTTTGGCCACCAACTTGGCTGTTGGCCTGCAAAACAAGATCAAATGTTTTGTCTGCCCTCTAACTTTAAGGACGACATTCAACAGTACTGTAACCTTCATGAAATTTTCAGATTACTACAACTCATGCACTGCTAGGTTTTATTAAAGGAAAATTCCGTTACGTAGTTGATATGTTTGGTAAATAAAGACTATTTTTGCATGTTTTGCTAGGTTCGTCGGCAAGTTTTTAAAAACCTTGATAAGACATGCAAAATTACATAAATGAGTATGTTTTATCAGAAGTATAGTCACATGAATGACTGATAGGCCACGATAAATATTGTAGTCGTAGTCCAAACCGCAATACCAGTTGGACGGACGAATTTATCAATAATTGTGACACTAGCATTCTGGCATGTCTGTGGTTTGTCTGGTCTTTTCAGTCGAATCGTTGATTGTCATGTCGCCAACAGGAATAATAATAATATTTGGGTCGAAAACCTAGAATAAACGTTCTTCTGACACAAACCAAAGCTGTTATCGTTAATGTTATGTTATATTACGTACTACATTTAATAACAAAGATAACAGTGATATAATTATCCTGAGCATTAAATTGTATATATTATTATCTATCAAATCACTACCTACTACTACTCCTGTTGAGTAAGAACGCAATTAAATCCCACAAAAAAAAACACAACAGTTAACAGAATCGTACAATAGCCAAACAAAATACCCTTCCCAATGAAATTATCGCAACTTCAGATAAAGAATAATATAAAAAGAATCTTTAATTAAAAGAACAAATAGCGCAGCTGATATCTAGATGGCGATTAAGCTCGTTAAAACAATAGATTTGAGTGCACCAACAACTGGAACGGTAGAAACGCGACGTCAGCCGAGTTTTGCCGAGGTCGGGCCAAGCGGCGCAGGCGACGATAATGGACGCCTTTCTCACACAGAAAAAAACTTGTTAGTGGTTGCAGTGAATGTCGCAAGGGAACAGCCGCTATTGGAATTGGAAAACAAACTGACAATAACGGCAATCACGAGAATTGTGACTCTTGCTTTACAAGGCATTTTAACGGTCTTGAAACACTCAATTGGTTGGAGTTTTTAGCCTCAAAAAGTTATTCGTGCATAGAATTGATGCTTACTTAACTGCTTGGACAATTTCAGTTTGTTACTTCTGTATAAGTAATTGCTTTTCGTCGTCAGTTGTCAATAGATCGCAATATTTTTTGTAGTTCTGTGCTGCAAGTATCAAAATTACACTGTATAAGTATATCGAAACTACCCGTAGTACCCGCATCACACATTATTTATCACACTCGTCCACCCTCAGTATCGTTTCAAAGCAATTTGTTTAAACGACCACAAGGTCACGCAGGTGACTTCATAAACACAAATCTAAAACCCACTGCTTGGCTTCAACAATACGAGTACTTCAATTGTTGCAATTTTAAACTAGGAGCATATATGTATGACTTCTATTCTTCAGGTAAGTTGGTAACTGAGCTCGTTCTAATAAATTTTCGTTCATAGAATCTAATATAGCCACGTCTTCAAAGTCATAATCAGATTTAGGATTCATAGAATCAGTACTTTTGATTACCCAGTCACCATCTGCTAGGAACGACACTTTGCATATAAAAGAGAATATGCGTGACTCAAAGAAGCCCTCTAATTTGAACTCCAGCCAGCTTTCTGTACCAAAAGATTGGATTTCTAAATTCGATAACTTTGTAAAGAGAATTTCGTTCTCACAAAGATATGATAGGTACTATGGCGTCTAGAATGGCTTCTGGAAATAATCTCGACAAAATATAGGACATTGCGTAAGAGGGGTTAGTAAAGGTGAATAAATTGGATGTTCAAATAATTGCTTATTGTCTCCACTTACATAGTTTGAGTGCGTCACACGCTCCGATAGACGAGCCGGCGACGCTCGGCTCACATTCTCGTAACGGTGTTAGCAACAAGGACGGGGACAAATAAAGCAATATAGACAGCTGTAGTTGGAGATTCAAGTATCTCGCCTGCGAATTATACGAGCGACTCGAGCGACCCATAAACCTACCGCCATAACGAGCAAGACCGCTTTGAGGATGTATGTTCGTATCGCACAGTTTGGGCCTTTGATTTATAGTTGTCACTGGCCCATTTCCAGAAATAGTAAAACTTATGTTTCTCTTATTTGCTCTTACGCACAAAGTGTGTCTCTGTTTATGACTTCTTTCTTCTGTAGCTTAGCCAAAACATTATTTTGTTAGGGCGAACAGAAATAAATCATGCCAAAACTAAATAATTCCGAACATTGTTTTCTGCAAACGTCATTCCGAATCTGCCACAAACACCCCATTTGGGGCCCGTCAGGCATGAAGTCCAAACAACGGCTTTGTCACGTTGTCGTCTACCCACAAATGCTGTCTAAAATTCAATTAGCGTCATGGTAATTAAACCCGGTATCGCTAATCTCGAGGCGAGCGTACATTCGAAAGGTATTCGGCGTGAAGCAAATGCTTTGCGGAAATTTGCGATGGTTCGCAAGCGACCCGTCCGTCTGATGTATTTACGATGTTTTGCTGCGTGCAGCGAGGGTAGTAACGCAAATAGTCGTTTAATTTTGAATCAAGAAATAAAGACGGCTTCTAAAAACGTTACCGAGACTCATTTGACGTGGGAATGGGAAGAAAGAGAGAAATATAAGGAAAAGATTATTAAATTACGTCTTCCTACGCAAGATGGAACTGACTTGGTAATAAGTGTAGGAGTTAAGTGGGCCTGCCGCCTGGTAGACTTATTAAATCTAACTTATTTTACTGTAATTCAAATACTGCTTGAGTTACTGGACGTGAACTCCTGAAAACTATTCATGAGAGTTATGAGATACTGGTATTCATAGATAAACAACATGAATACTATGCATAATGTACGATGGTTACGAAAACTGTTGGATATTGACACAACTACTGTGATCCATCTTGAAGATATCTCGGATTTATGATCAGTCTTATAACTCTTCTTATTAAAACCTTATCGTATACACTGTTGATAAAATAAAGGAAAATGTTCCTTTTCAGAGTAGAGCTAGCCAGATATAAACCATGGCTGTTAGTTCTGCTTAAAACTTAAAAGTTGCGCCATATTAACTCATATTTTTTTGGGATTATGAAATAGACTGCAAAAAAATATTTCGCAAGTGTTACGTCACTTTTCCAAATGTGTCCAGAGCCATTGAAACATCTTCCAAGAACATTTCAAGCCTCCTACACACGTAGATTGTCAAAACCAACTCCAGTTCCGGGCAGGAAGCAATCGTGATACTGTTAAACCAGATTTCCTACAAAAAACAGCAATTCGAATCGAAAAAACAACTTGAGACGAGGAAATTGGCTGCGATGAACAGTCTCCTTGAGAAATTCATTCGTCCAGAGCTCCAGACGGATATGAGAATCAAACGGAGGGGGAAAACCAATCATTGGTTGGTTTACATGAAAATTGACGTAAAAATATTTGGTGTATAATGGGCACTTGGGCAGTGGTGGCCCAGTAATATCGGGCCCGACTAATGAGTTGTAGGTCTTGTGTTCGAACCCAGTCAGTCATAACTTTGTGTAAATTATGTCATCACCACTGCTCCCAAAACGGTGATGGGAAACATCATGAGGAAACCGGCATATCCTTGAATCAAAACGGTGGTGGATGTGGAGTGGTGGATTATGTATGGCCCACTCCCTCTCACAGAGAGGAAGCCTGTGTCCCAGCAGTGGGCCCATTTTAGACAGCTACCAAGGCCACGTTCGCATCGTAGTTATTGTACAATATTCTTAGTCTTACATAATAAATAAGTTCAAAGCGCTTAAATAGCTGTTAGGTACGATGACGTCAGCTTTGTGGGCTTTCCTCGCGTAGTGATTCATAGAGGGGCGTCTGTCGCGTTCGCGTGGCACGGCATCTATGACGTCATAAGTCTTCATACTAATTTTAATGAAGACCGTACAAGAGACGTCGACTCACAAACTTTTAGATTGAATTCGACACAATATGGCTATAGACTAAATGGAAAGAAAAAGTGTGAGTTCTTGTAACGTTACGCCACTGTATATAAAACAAGCTATTTTGACTGCAGTAGGTGTAAGGTGTTTCCTAGTCTTAATAATAGTTTATTACATGACAAGCGATGGCAATAAAATGACACTAATTATACACACTACGCAATAAGAGCGAACAAACAAGCTTACAATTTTGATGTTCTACAATAATAGATATTTTTGAAGACAGAGAAACATACTGGCTTCCGACAGTTCTCGAGAAATATCATCTTTTTATAATGGAGTGAATCTATACGATTCTGAATATTCATCAGAAGTAATAGATTCCAAGGTCCGAAGATTTTCTTGCCGTCTTCGCCTAGTGTTTCTCAAACGATTTCAATTTGCAATCAACGCGCAATAAACTTATTGATATTGAAAATTATTGTCTCAAGGTTTTAATATATTGATGTTGTGAGTAACAAATCAAATCGGCCTTGCACAACAGCGGCGTCTAGTAATGAGTACTAACAACCCACAGGTCTTGCCAAAGTGCATCACTTACGCTCAGGCTTGGCTGCCTACATACAATCATTTGTATCAAGTTTCAGTCAATACTGACGTAATAAACTGACAAGATTATTTTAGTATCCGTGTAAGTGAGTCAGAGCAACCACGAATGGTACAAAATGATTCCTGGTTTAAATATAAACTGTTCGTTTTGGATCGGCTCAGCCGCCCTTATACGCGTGACTAAGACACGGCATATGATACTCTGGTGGCGCCTTAAGTAGCCTTTTCGTAAATTTAGTATACGTTGGGTAATTGAGAACGTAATGTATTCTTAAGTACTTCGAAAGGTGAGAGGCGTCGGGGAATTCAAAAGGAATGAGGTATAAATACAGTTTATGTGGAAGCGTAAGCTGGATTTGTTTTGACAGATTTATTACTTTCGGTTCGCGTTTTAACCTCATCTTCCTTATTTTAACTGCGGGTTTTAGCCGAATAACAAATTGATTAGGTTACATGTTTATTTGTTACAACATTACCAACCGAAGTAAAAAAAAAACAATTGAAAATGCAAAGTCATATAAAAATTCAATTGATACCAGACACAATTCTTTGTGCTATTCAATTTCAGAAACTAATTATTTGAACACAAGGATTTCAACGTTTCTCACAACATAGTATTGTATTGCCACAGTCCACGATTCGTAAGAAACAATACAAAAGTATAGTATCTTATGTGCTGCAATATGCCCTTGACATGCAATTTTAATGCTGATGATAAAAAATATTCATCAAAACTAATAAAATACTTTTCGATTTAACACCTTGACTCAATTGTAAAAGTTTTGATTGGAATTGACACGGTTCTGTGATATTTGCTTTATTTATTTTTATTCTAAAATCAACTTAGTTTACTTCTTCTTAAAGTTGACACTTGCGCAGTTGTATTTCTATTATCACAGTGGCGTTAGCTTGGACTTCTCCGAGGTTCTTCGCCTGTTATATTACGCCGCTGTTTTCTATATTTACATTGTAGTTTTATGTGTTTTTCTATGCACTTGCACTTTTCATGTTATTATAATTTTAACTAACAAATGTTTATTCTTGTTTCTAGGTAAGCAGACCTTCGAATTTGACCAAATCTGAGTAAGTTATTAAATATCAAATAAAGTATTTGGCTGGCATTGAACTATCACTATCATGAGCCGTCCTTATACATCATCAGTGTTACTATAGTACTTAATCATTTCGTCATTGCCAAATTAAAGAAAATTTATATCTTAACTTTGAAATTAAATTCTCTCCAGGTAAAGGTTACCTAAGTAAATGAAGTCGATACCTAGTCCAACAATATTAGCAATAATATGTACTGGACCTCAATCACTGTCATATAAATGGGTCGTGTCCCAAGTGCGGACAATGCACACAGGAGCCGTGCCGCGGACAGATACGGGACTGTCCGTGTCTCTGGCAACATGACAGGGTGTCACAGGACCTGCTTTTATTCCAATATTGTTCTCTTTGAATAATAAATAGTTGTTTTGCTAATGTTTCATAGTATTTTCTAGTTGGGTTTTATGAACTGCTGGTAGGTTATGTTTAGTTTGAAAGTTATCATCCTCTTCTTCAGTTCTCATGCTCTTGTCCTTTGTTAAAAGTTATTTGAGGTTCGCGTTCCACATTTTCTTTTGAATTTCTCTAAGTCATCTCGGTATTAACCGCCTCTGGATTTCATTAACCACGGTTAGTGTCAGTTATCAGTAAAAAGTCACTAGTATCGCTTGCTGTGGGTCGTTAACTTTTTGATGAAGAACAAAAGGCGCCTAACAAGTTGTTAGTAAGTAAAGTCTTTGTTGTTTTTGTCTCTACGTATAGGTACATATATTATTTTCGTACCAATTAGCTAGTCTAGACTCATAGTGCATCCCACACGAGATGAAAGGGAGTAATAATACATAACTCAACTAAAATAAAGTCATAATTTCATTTTCGCCAGTCATAGTCGTGGGCGCTCGGTTACAGTTGGCTTAACTTTGATCGATTCAATAACAAACTCATTGGATGAATTCAAACGAATGATATCTGTCAATATACTCATATTTACTCACAGCTATTTCGAGTATCTGACTTTGTCAGCTTCGTCACTTTGAGTAGGATGGCCAGCCTTACTGAATGAGTTTGAATTTAAATTACCTTGCTCATACATACATAGTAGGGGCGAATGCCCTGTCTTTTGCAGTACCTACCTACCGCCCACCCCTCCGTAGTTTTAGAATTAATATACATACTCTTCTACAATTCATATTACCCTGGTCATTCTCCTGAATTTGAAGTCAAATTTAATTCAAGAGTGAATAAATTACTTCTAGGCAAGCATGCTTCCCATATCCTCGCTTACTAACAGGCGAGATAGTGGTTACACGTGAGCCTACAGCTAAATAATGAAAAATTAAATTGATTCGGGACTGCGAAGCATCTTTAAGCTGCCATCTCCCCCTTCGCAGACATATCTAGCGCAAAGACGAATGTTCCAATTAAAGTTACGTTTGTTGACACCTCTTTAGATAAAATTGGATACCCTGTAGATGTTTATAAATCGAGTTATGCTCACATATTGATAACGTATGTTATGCTTATGTATGTACAAGTGGTATATTTATGATGTACATGGTTAATATACGAGTATACTCATATATTAACCGTGGAAAACATTACACTGTATTTCAATATCAAGATATCAAATATAGAACAGTATTTACATCAGTATTAACATTTTAGTAAAGCCCTGTCTATCCACTCCAGCTACATATCCGTTTCAACATAGACCGTATACTAATATCATGTTGGAATTACCTCACTATTTCAGTATTTTCTCCTACAAATCCATGAGAAATTGTTACAAAAACGAGCATCAGTTTACTGGAAACCAAATCTATTTCCAACCAATAAGGTATGAAATCGTATGGCGTGTATCGTATATGCGAAGGCGGTTGTTCAATACTGTGAGGGTTCTTATTTCCGTCAGGCAGTTGGCATCGCGCTATCTGCAAGGATTTGTCGGCGCCCCGGTACCTTCGCATCCGGCCCTTGGTGCGTAGAAAATGAGCGAAATAAACAAAACGTTGTGCACACACTACCTCTTGATCTCGACTCCTTTCAATATAAGTGTGTGACAATTGATTCCTTGAAAACATTTTTCCTTCAGAATTTTATATAAAATCAATTCGTCATACCTGCTTTTTTGTTCTACCATGTTTATTTCTTAGTACTGTTTAGAGTTCACTTCTGATTATAACCAAATATTTTTCCGCTTCCATCAGACTTTACTGTGCTTATCGCACAGCATTACTCAGAATTGCGTTACTGATAGGTGTAGCCTTAGCAACGTTATACTAAACATGCTATTTTATCATATCTCTTCCACAATACTGATAGCAACAAGCAAGCCCAAGCACTAGACATAAACACTAACAGCACCGGAGTAAAAACACACTTTAAAGGTTTTACTGATATTGCAAAAGAAACTATCTCCATATAAGAAGCTAAATATGCCAGTTTCGTCGGAGAAAACGTAGATCGCGTCGCATCTAAAGCAGTTATGAGGTCAGGTGGCGGAGCGAGGAGTCAAGTCTTTCTAAACACGGATTGTCGAGGTGGATGCACTGCAGCGTATAGGGATCCTTGACATGGTTCGCCAAAGCCTGCATAGTTGACACACTAGGTATGGAAAAACCTAGTGCAATTTTTTCGTCTGATTGCGCGATAGCAAAGACAGGGTTTTGTTTTTTAGAAGTAGAACTATAATAATGGCAAAAAGACTTTTATCTTGTGAAATCCTGTACAGGTAAGCTTTGCTAGTAAAAGATAAGGTTTGAAAACTTAAGTTGCTTTTGTTAAACCAGATCTTACTTTATCTACGTTTTCTCTCAGTGAATCTAGATAGATACTTGGCTTGTTTTTGCTCATTTACTTTTTGTTTTTATTGTTTTAGCTTTTAGATCAGAATTCTCCAACCGCAAAACAGTAAATTGCATGAAATAGTATCAATTTTGTCTTGGAAGCAACAAAATTAATTTAACCTCTCAAACGTGGCAAATTGGAAATACTGTTGCTGAGAAAATGATTGAGAACTAACTCATATCCATTTCATCAGTAAAGATCTTCGATCTAAAATTGGAATGTCTGTAGACCGTTAAGGGTCTGCTTGAAGCAATCAGTCGTCTTGTGCTTTAAGCTGCGACTGCATAGCAAATCTGTCTACGTACACATTCCCTCGAGCAGACCAACTCCTTCAGAACTCGTAGATATCGACTGCTGGAGCAGTTAACAATAGTAGCTTCAAGCACTTTGAATTTGGCTGAGCGAGCAGTCCGTGTATTTTGATCACTGGCTAACTGCTCGAGCATCCGTGCATGGGCGGTCTTACAAAGGCCAGAGTTACAAATGTTCAGATATTTTCAATCCAAAGCAGTGTTTCCAGGTGTATTTACTTCATGTCTATTGAAATGATCCATTTTATTAAAAGCATGATGATTGCATTAGATTCGGCACCGATCCATTATGGAATGACTGTCAGTGAGTCACTTTTTATTGGATCACTTCAAACTTCATTATAGGCAAATGATATAACTGTATCACAATTTACGTCATTATGTCAATCGAAGTTTATTCCACTTTTGTTCTAATTACTGATTGCGAATGAATCGATTTTTTTATTGGTTTTAACTTTTACTTGATGATTTTTGTTAAATGTTCCTATTGAACAATCTATCTAGATTATCGAAACGTTTTTATCTATTGGAGCTTTTTTCATTACAAGCCAATTTCGAAAGTTTGAAACCAAAATTCTACCAGTAAAAAAACCATAATGGTGTCCAAATAAGGGAGTACATGTAATCAATACAATACTTAACAATACACTTGAATCGATCACACATAGGTACGCCTATACACCTCAACCTCAATTCTCAAAGCTTCTTTTATGACTAAGGAAATGAATTTTCATATCTCTTAAACCGGTTTACCAAGTTCTGAGGTACCCAATTATCATCCCGGTCTATTCATTAATATGTGCCGTAGCTGTGGGCGACACTAGACGACCATCGGACGGATCTGACCCACGTACTGCCGTAAGTACGAAGACTTAGTGCACCCATCCAACCGTCCGGATTCCCAACGGATGTGTCCCAGATTTCGAGCGAGATGAAGGACGTGCAAAATTTTCTGAGCTCCTAGACTTAGACGTTGATGAAACTTTGAATGGTGCACGTTCTTTTGGTAAGGTTGGACGAGTGATGAAACGTTTTTAGCTCTTCGTGTAGGATCTTGTCTAAAATTGCTTGATTTTGACTTGAATATTAAACAGTGTCTCCCACAATATCTTAGCTGTTGAACATCTCGCATGTTATATTATGTATATGATCATACATGTTTGATGCTCTTTCATACAAAAACTACCGAACCTATTTGGATGAAATAGTGAAAACTGGTAATCCAGGTTTATATACATACGATACCATGGTAGTATAATCCCGTGCGCTAGTCCAATATATTTTAAGTCCACATCCAGCTGCTTCTAGTTTAACGATTTCATTACTGAGTTTTATATGTTCCATCCTAGTATAAAATGTTAGAAAGTTTAACTCCATTCAAATTCAACATGATATAATTTTCTTTTGCAACATCACAGAATAATTAATAGTACTATACGTACAGAAGGACTACTCCAAAAAAAAATCAAACAAATGTAAAATCTATATACGAGAGAATAAAGTACATTTTAACTGGCAGCCGTACCGCCCACCTACTTTTATAATAGCCTAAACTTTCCGTGCGCAAACAAAAATGTACTGAATGGTTACGCCCGAGAGTTTATTTTGGTTTATCTGACGCCAACGACATTAAAAGGTTACTATGGATCAAGCTCAATAGGGTTGCGACTTGCGAGTTCAGGCACAAATAGGTAGGTACCTATGCGTATTTTATGCATTTGCTAAATTACATTATTACCATAAATACCTATGTTCCTCAAGGAATTTTGTTTTTATCATCAGCCTATATCTTTTTGGTTTCGTCATCGATTACTACATACATTATTGATTGTTAGCACAGAATGATAGGTAATAGTAGGTACCTACGGCACCTTACGTGAGGAATAATATTTATAATAATATTATCTTTTCTACCTATTATTGTTATATTTTTGAACATTTATCTTACAAAAAAAAAGAATAATATTTAAAAGATTTTTATCGTCTATGGCAAAATAGCCAGTCCTTATTATTTTGCACTCAACCTAGTAACCGACCAATTACTATCGCATACTGTCACAAGCCCCGCGTTGCGTGTCTTTGTAGGTAGGTAAAAAAGTGGCGCAGCGAATTACGACCGCTGACCTTGAATGCGTAGTGTGGCCATTTTCTGAGTTAGAACTTTTAAACAACAACGCAAACATCTTTCTACTTTCTACCGATCTTAATTCTTAGTACTCAGCTTAAGGTGAGTGAGAGTGTCGTCTTTTTATCTTGGTCGTCCAGTAGGCTCACCCCCCCCCCCCCA
This sequence comes from Agrotis exclamationis, assembly GCA_950005045.1. Classification (NCBI taxonomy): domain Eukaryota; kingdom Metazoa; phylum Arthropoda; class Insecta; order Lepidoptera; family Noctuidae; genus Agrotis; species Agrotis exclamationis. The sequence goes on along the minus strand of OX465429.1, from coordinate 14,107,886 downwards.
ATTAGTATCTCGCCTCATTTCCAAACTTGTAACCTCATGATTAGGTATCATGATCAGTTAAGCCCATACTTCACAAGCAGGGAAATAATTTTGTTGATCATTACTAAATATGTACTATATACACCGTGACTTTTTAGTCGTCTTACAAAAGCAGCCCAGTTCATGTATCCAATGACTAGTAAACGTTCATGATAAAAAAATAGGTATTTATGAGATTTGAATAAATAAAAATTAAAAATATTATTCATTATTATGACGCAAGGCGCAGTTTTAGAAACACCCTATAGCGAGCGCGGCGCGAGCCTTGTATCACTGCGCACTGTCGAGCGGCAGCGGCGCGGCGCGGCGGCGCGGCGTATTATCACAGTTCATTCACCCTAGCCATGTGCCCTAGCGCAAAATAGGTTTCTTACTATTGCCTATTGCAGTCTTAATATTCTCAGTAAGTATGTAGCAGTTTGTTCATTAAAAGCCACTTAATTCCAATTCTTCCTTCATTCTTTTACGGGCTTAGGACCGTCAAACACATTTTTCATAATACTCGTAAAACTGAAACAAAGTGATGTACGGTACGTAAGTACCTAATAAGTGGAGATTAGGTCAGTGGGTCGTCTTAGCGTTAACAATGTTCGATATCAGTAACAAACAACACTGATCAAAATTTGATAAAAAGAAGAAAAGATACCTAAAATTCGACTGTTTCTACACATCCTACTTACGAGTACATTTAAAATAAATCCAGAATTACCTACTATTAATAACGTGATAAATACCTAGCTAGCAATCAAAAAGATGGTTATTGAAATAAGTAGTATGTAAGTTGTTTGCGGTGTATTGAGAGAATGGGAATCAACTGATATTTTACACTAATTACTAATTTCGTATTTACAATTAATGATCACTTTTTATTTGTCATAAGTAGACCTAAGCGGCTTTACCTGTATTGTAGCAACTGTTCAAATTGTCTACCACCTTGTTCGATGCACAAACGAGCACGTTTTTGGATGTTGTCTTTTAATTATTTATTTAAAGTCACTCTTACACTCTCACGCTTACGTAGTAACATTTCGAGTAAATTGTCACCACTTATTGCGTACAGGCGCAACATTTGTAGATACTCGATATTCGAGTACCGATAGTTACTATCACTTATTATTATGTAGGTTTACCTACTCGTCGTTTCACTAAGTACCGATCGCGGACAACAACGCTTGACTCCCGGTAGCGCGCGCGCACACTTCCACTTCCGGGGTTTCGGACGCAACTAAAGTAAGCAAGACTGACCTTCACCTACTTTTAAGTGAAAGGGGCGGGGCGTCGCACGCGCTGCACTTGTAGGGATAGCGTTGGACAATCTGATTGGACGACAGTCCACGTGGACTATGTTAGATTGGCTTGCGATATTTTGTCTCATTGAAAATGGAGATGGAATGATCTGCTCGAATCGTGCAGGGTAGGTATACTCTACGTACAGTTTGATACGTAAACATTTTTAACAGGGTGTTTCATATTTCTAATGTATTATTTATTTTTTTCGTACCTATTATCTTAATTAATGATAAAAAAATAATAATCGCGCCTAGAGGTATTTTATGTCGGATACATTAAGTGGACCACTTTTGTAAGACGACTAAAAAGTCACGGTGTATTTTTTTTCTTCATAATAATATTGTGTTATTAATTTACTAAAAGCACCTAAAGCAAGAAACTTGTGCGTAACTACACGTAATGTAACAAAAATATTAAGGAGACGGAGCGCGTGCGTAACGGGTGGCGCGTGGCAGCCGTAGTGAATGGGCCACGACATAATGGCCCCGCAACTACTTGCAGTTTTATGCCTACACCGCGGAGTGAGACAGGCCTGGCAACATCTTGTTTGCTAAATCACGTATTGTCCTAACTACCATGTTCATCTCTTTATCTCTTTAACGTAACATGTATAGAAAAAGTTCTGAAGTTACATCAGCGTTGTACTATCGCAATTTTATTGTACGGCAACGAGTTCGTTTAGTAACGTGTAGCTCCAGTTAGATTTCTTCGATAGTATCGCCAAGATGTGTTCTAATAATCTCTAATTAGGTGTTGCAAGAAGTATTGGATGATGGGATATCAGCACTAGTTAGTTTATCTGATTGCTACTTTAGTTTGTAAGACACGTTTTTGACTTTATCATTTTGAGCATGATTGTGTATCTGCATGGTAACCTTTAAATAGCAAAACATACGGTCGCTTATAGAGAGACCAAACTTTCGATGGACAATTGGCTTTACTGAAGTCGATAAGCCTGATCACTCCCATATGGCACATCGGGTTGTAAGAAAGTTCGCGAGGGTTATCTCAATCACTCTGGTGTGACCGTCTCTTTCTATACTGGATCCACCATATAAATGCACGATGCAGTAAAGAATCGCTCATACGACGCTGTCCTGCAGTTCCTGCACGATATTTTACGGTGAAAACTTGGCTCACATGTCAACAACATTATATTCTACGGTAGAAAATGTCACGTGTTCCCAAAATTCTAATGCAAAATATCACATAGGACAACATCGTGTGAGCATGACTTGAAGTAGTATTTTGTGTGATTTTCATTGGAATGCTTTTTGACCCCTGTATATTTATAGCTTGGCTTTGTATACAGTTTGCGTCAATACTAGCTGTTACGGTGTCAATCGCTGTGTTCAGATTCCAAAGGCGCTACAGTAAAACTGAAAGTCATTGTCTTGCATCAGTGCGTATTGTATGCATTTATGATTTTCAGGACAAACGTAGTTGCATGCTCATTATAGCAGTACTTTTTTTTGCTTTGAGCACGTTTCGAAGAAAGTGCGATGTATGAGTAATTAATTAGTGTTGATTTTTATCGGTTCTCTGTGTGTACATGCTTTGGTATTAACAAGTAAAGCTAGAGTTTTCTTTTTGTGTGTTTTAATGACTAATGTCCGTTTCACTAACACTAAGCGACACCTAAATATATTGCTTTAGCACCGCCATAGGATAATAATATACGATAAAAATCGTAAAATTGACATGGATTGACAATTCTAACTTACTGATTCTGCGATCTTTTTACGAATTTTATCGCAATTATGTTACCTTATTACGATTCTGCTAAAAGTGGCCTTCTTAAGCCCCTAGCTAGAACATCATCGACTCGATGGAAATCCATCAGCTGACTTGTATTTAGTCATTTATTTAAGTGTCGTTTACCTAGAACTTAGTTTATGCACGTTTGTAGCATAATTTTATTTAGAAACATTCTGGCTAGACGTAGTAACTTTATTGTATTACATACATATTTGATAAGAAAACAAGTCAATCCAATGATATTTCAACAACTTGCGATGACAACCTATTACGAATAAATAATGGCTGGTCCTACAAGAAATAATCACAAACCGTAGCATGTGACTCATTGGAACACCTAACATATTAATAATAATTGTTAGGAAACAGTCAATGAAACTTTAATGAAGCCATGTCTACCGTCGAGGCTTTAAGAAATCGATCGACGGCCAGGTGGTCACGACTTGACCGGTATAACTTTAAGGTGGGAACTAACTTGTGCTACGGGCCGTAATGTACCATTCGCAGCGAGTAATGAGCGTCTTGTTGATCGCGAGCGCCTTGTTTCTCCCCGTACTGACTGCACAAATGCTCGCTGTGTAACACGTTACATTACGTCTTGTTACGGTTCACCACTTTAGTCTAAGCAATGAGCGGCGAATAAGACATCTACTTTGTAAGTACGCGAATTCGCTACTAGCGGCGCCTCGTGGCGAGCTTCTAACTTTTCTGTACATTTGATCTTACTGCTCTCTGCCCCGCGTTAAGCCACCGCTCAAGGGCCTCGCTGTCTGACCATGGACCATGCCCGGGTCGATGACGCGTTGTGTTCCATGCGCGCCTCAAAGAGTGTCAGCATTATGACGGGGCCCCTCTCTAGAGGGCCAAAGCCTGCCGGGGTCGCGGGACTTATCTCATTACCGTGACCCTAGAACATAAATAGGGCTATTGGAGGACACCGTGGATTTTAGTCAGTACAAGTCTGGCAGACCCTCCCGACCTGCCTTGGGTGGGGAGGACTCAGTTGATGATTTTACCAAAAAAAAAACAACGCTCATCGCGGCGTCCTGTCTTTATAAGACTACGAATTTCTCGGAAATCCATTACGTTTGTAGTAGAACTAGCTAAGGGCCAACAGTTCAGGTAAAAAGCAATGGACTAGCTACAAACAGCTGTTCTCACCCTTGTAGTACGAAGTCTAGTTTGCGTGCTTCGTCACTTGATTTATAATTCAAATGCAATCCTTTCGATCGTCGAGAGTTGTTAGCTAGAACGTTTGAACAAGAAATTCTTTGAATTTTCTTCACCATTTCATGAAAAATGTTTTCTCTTGCTAGTCAATGTAAAATGCAACTGTGATAAATTAAAATGGTGTCACAGTTTGTTATAATAAGTAAAATACTAACTAAAGCCTCCTGCAGACACACGCGATTAATCGCGCGGGGCGACATGTCGCGGTCCATTCGCAGTATTTTTAGAGTGGAAATTAGCTTGGCTCGTTGTCGCAGCGCGATTAATCGCGTGTGTCTGCAGGAGGCTTTAAGCTTCCTGGCACACCGTATTGGCCCATCGAATATCATCATCATCATCAGCATCATCGGGAACCTTGTTTCGCACACTGCTGGTTATAGACCTCCTACGTTTAATGCCATATCTCCTTGACTAGGATTCGCAACGCAATCTTCCGAATATCGTCCACCCATCTGTTCGATGTTCAAAATTTCTACCGCCTCTCGGTAACCATTCAGTGAGGGCTTTCCACCTGCCATCACAACTTCTTGCCAAGTGTATATGAGACTTATACATGACAACGAAAAAGATAAAAAGGCGATGAATACTACATTTTAACATTCATTTTCTGCGTGGACAGAATCAAGCCTTTAAGAAACCCTATAGCAGCTACCAAGTTCCAATACACGATCTCATTTCACACTAGGCCTGTGCCACGCAGATAGCGAAGCGAGGCCACGTCAAGGGCAATGGCGTGAGAACAGAGGCGGCGTAAGGCGTGGGCGACGTGGGCCACCGCCTACGGCCTCGCGGTACAAGGGGCCTCGCGCCTCAAAATTTTTTAAAGCGAGAATAAAACAAACTCACTTCACTCGAGTTGACAAAAAATTCAATTATGGAATCGATTAGAATACTCGCTTTCACACATCATTACGATTAAAAAAAATATGATTGTCGATTACGAATACAAATTGAGTAGTGGTAATGAAAAATTCGTGTTTTTGGCCCTGTATTAGAGAATTAAGCTAAGATCTGGGCTTTTTTACGTTATTTATAAAATTTGGCATGATATTTATCGTAATTGTTATTGAGTATAAGCGTGTGTGTGTGATCCAAGTGAAAAATAAAAATGTAAACAAACACAAGTGGCGCGAAACTTCGAGTTCAGATATCAAATTCTTCATTACCACTGCTAATTTATGTTGAACTAGCTTCCGCCCGCGACTCCGTCCGCGCAGATGTCGGTCTTCGCGTGGATGGTTTATTTCTCCATTTTGAGTAACTCTGACAATGACATCTTATAAATATCTATTGGACCCAAATACGGCTAAGCCTATAATAATTAAGGAGATCTATTGAGCTACTGCTGTTGCTCGCGTTCTGTAGTAAGTATTTTTTTCATAGTAATTCCGACCTTGTATTTACAAATAACTGATCGGAAAAGTAATCAAAAAGGTCGCACTGAAAAGCACGGGTTTTTGGTCCTCTAAACCAAAAATAACAGAATTGAATTACTGTTTAACTTTATAATAAAACATAGGCACAACGCCATCTAGTGGTGAGTGGTGGAACCTTTTTAGAAATCAATGGAGGCAGGCGTGGCGTAATGTTCTACTTGCTTGATAATAGGTGTCGCCAGTGGTTCCATAATAGGGTTTGTTATAGATTTTTTTTTTCTACTTATTTTTCCAGCATAAAAAGTATCCTATTTTATGCCCAGGATAATAAGGTATAATTATACCAAGTTTCATCAAAATCGAACAGTTAGTTTTCACGTGATGCCTGCACATACAGACAGACAGACAGACAGACAGACAGACAGACAGACAAAAATTTTTTTAATCACATATTTGGGTTTGGTATCGATCCAGCAACACCTCCCGCTATTTATTTTTTCAATATTTTCAATGTACAGAATTGACCCTTCTACAGATTTATTATAAGTATAGATTACGTATGATTTCGTTAGAATACTAAATGACGAGTTATTCATCCCTTCTTTAGTGATACCTTGGATATCCGGAAACCACATTTTTTATGATTTTTAGCCCAACCCAGCACTGCCATCAAAATGGCGTAAATCGTATTTACACTTTTGGATTTTGTAATGGTAAATTAAGAAAATGCGTTGTAAATGTAGAAGTTTTAATGGCGTGAACAAATCAGATTTTTATTTAACATTCTTAATTAATGCGCACTCATAGGATTTAACGCAGAGAATATTATATTTTTTAATTATTTAATGAGGATGTCGTATGACTACAACGTCTGCCCATTTCGGACCCACTACTGGAGCCAGCGTAGGTTTACTTGTCGCGGCCGGCGGCCGTTTCGGACCCGGTACCGAACTATACGGTTAATCTAATTTGTATTTTTATGAATAAAAACTTGGCAGTGTTAATTGTTTTGTTTGTTTTTATTATTTTATAAAATCCGTCTTCAGGTCGCCATAGAACAGGGCCTCGCGAAATCAGTCTTGCCCACATCAAATTTAGGTCTTGCCCCGCCACTGCGTGAGAATATGATTGATTCCCTTCCAGATGCTGGGCAACCCTCATACATCATACTAGCTCGCTTCGTAGGCGAAATTGTTTTGAAATATTATGTAGCTAGATTGCTTTATACTCGGCTAGGTTTAAGTGCCTTGCTCTGGAGAGATATTGTGTATTTTATCGTGGCTGAAAAGTTATGGCGTAATAGAAAATAACGTTACGCTTGTAGTATGAATTAAATACAGATTTTTATGAAATTACTTTTGTAGACAAATCACTCGGTTGGCGTAGAGGATGAGCTATCGACTGCTGCGCAGCGTGGCGTGAGTTCGATCCCCGGCACGAAACAAATATTCGTATGACCTACAAGTAGTTGTTCCCATGTGTTGGGTGTTTGTGTATGTGAGTCTAAATGTTTGTAAACACACCCACGATACAGGAGAATTCCAAGTGGGACAAGATTTGTCAAAAAAAAAAGACAAATTGCCAGTCTTCAATAAATCTTGCTGAATACAGTTACATACAGAAAATAGATTATCCAGGTATATAGAACTTTGAAAATCACAAGCTAAGTTACTGAGTAGTAATTGCCAGTGAGCCATTAGACAGTAGCAATCTTGTCTCGACAATAAAATGAATCTAAATAAGTTGTGTGGTTTTCTACTTCAAATCCAATCTAACAGGAAAATAGATCAGAAAACCAACAAACCGATACATATGTAAATACCTGGAGACAACGAAATTGTCAATATGTTATTCAGTCTGTCTGTCGCTACGAAAACATATTTGGTAACAACTATGTTTAATACGATTTCCATAATCTTATGGTAATTGGTTTGTCTCGCTAGTCGCCATGAACTCGGTTCCCACGTGTAACAGTGTTTGTTCAAGGATGACGTCAAACCTTCCTGTCTGGGTTTACAATAGTCTAGGTATAAACTACAAATACCTTATGGCACATTCTGGACTCTATTGAATATGCACCGTGAAGCTCAGAGCGGAAAGTTTAAAATTCAGGAGCATGTCTGTCTATGTCCTGTACCCACGACATTTTTTAAACGGATTATGCGATATGGTCATAACGTTATTTGTGGCTGAAAATTGGGTTATTAAGTGCCATATCAGTCTATTGTTGACGCAGATTTGGGCTTTAATGGAATTCCCAAATACGTCACAAGTTTGTGGAAAAATTCAATTGCTTGTTGTTGCATTTGAGTTTTTAAAGTTTCCGATCATTGATCAAGTTGGTTCATACTACTACATATACTTGGAACGCACACGCTTAGGGCATCAGCTGATTGAACTAAGTAACCCAGACTCAGGAATGTTCGATCAACTTAGGGCCTACAAAACTACTCGTTTCTAAGATTACAACATTGCGTAAGTCGCGGTGACAGGTTGCACGTCTGCAATCATCATAGCATTCAAATGACACTTTTACATAACAAGGAAAATGCGTACAAAGTAACAACTTCCTCGTACAAAAGAATTTTAACGAAAGAAGCTAGTGACTTCTCCCATTTTTCACAAAGAGGAATGGTAAGTGCGTAGTAAGTTAATTGGTTTGGCTACGTAACTGTCATTAACATAGGTCAGTTGTTTGCGTCCAGTGATAATTTCATCATAGTTCTACATTTTACGTCCATTCACGAACTTTGGAAATTGTGTACGTCCCTACATGAAATAATGTGTACATTTCTTGCCATTTGTTATTTCAATGTTCTCTTACTGGATACTTGTTTTAGCCAAGGTATTTAAATATTCTTAAGATACTCGGAAAATGCGAAAAAAATCATAATTTACTTGCTTTTACCAACTGAATGCTGTGATGCAAGTGTTAAATATCACTTTACACTAACATTTTTGCTGTGACATTTCTTCCCGTAGTCTTTATAGGTACATTATTATCATTTTTTTTTTTTTTTTTTTTTTCGTGGTAAAATCATCAAATGAGTCCTCCCACCCCGGGCAGGGCGGGAGGGACTGTCAGACTTGTACTGACTAAAATCCACGGTGTCCTTCAATAGCCCTTTGTGTTCCGGGGTCACGGTAATGAGATAAGTCCCGCGACCCCGGCAGGCTTTGGCCCTCTTGGGCGGGGCCCCGTCATCGTGCTGACGCTCTTTGAGGCGCGCGTGGAACACAACGCGCCGTCGACCCGGGCATGGTCCATGGTCGGGCGGCGAGTTGCCCTTTACTCGCCGCCCGCATGCCCGCGCCTACGGTGGCCGGATATCGTCTTGCGACGTCCGACGCCGTGGGCGCCAACCACCGCGGGTGGGGCGGAGGGAGGACTCTGTCCTCTCTCTCTCGTGGCGCGCCTCCTCCTTCGCGAGCATTACTGCTTCGCAGAAGGAGGCGACCGCTTCCCACTCCGTCTCGCCCCGCAGCATGGCCGCAACCAATGCTGGGCGCGAGAGGTCTCCGCCTATCGCCGCCGTGAGGACACGTCGGTGCTCTGCCCAAGCGGGGCAGTCTTGCACCGTATGCTCTACTGTGTCCTCCGGGCGATCTTCGCAGTGGTGACACCCAGGCGTTTCCTCCTTTTTCCTTAGACACAGGTACCTCCCGAAACATCCGTGTCCGGTGAGGACCTGCGTCATGCGGAAGGTCAGGACGCCGTGACTCCTATCCAGCCACTCCTCAAAGAGGGGTCTTACCGCCGCGATTGCGGCGTGCCCGGCCGTCGGTAGCGACAGTCGTCCCCTCCATACTGCCCTGAGATCGCGCCGGAGCTCTTCCCGCCGCGCCTCGACTTCTCGAGGCAGCGGCGATACACCCCGGCGCTGCGCCTCCACGCGCCACTCATAGACGCGCTGGAGGGCAGTCGCCTCCAGATCCCAGGGCAGGTACATTATTATCATATGAATATTTGTATAACCTACGATTAGTTGTTCCGGATCAGGCTGTTTGTGTATAAATATGAGTTTAAATGTTTGTAAACGAATCCACAAAAGAAATTATTCCTACCAAAAAAAAATCTAATAAAAAAAACGTACCTTTTAAAGCTCTTTGTTCGTTAGTAAAATTCTTAAATTGTCTTATTGTACCCAAAAGATTTTTAGCACTAGTCTCCAGGCGGCTTATTAGGCAGGCCTTTATTTTTAAAACTGGCTACAGAATTCTGTTCATGTTTTTCAGTAGGTATACGCTTTTTGTTATAAAGTGAAAGTTGTAATTAATTTGAACCCCAAAGGGATCCTTGTCATTCGCCTATCTGACGCTTTTTGTGGTTATGTTAGCAACTTTAAATTGGTATGGAGTTCATAATTACTTGGGGTTTTCATTAATTTACTCTGGATATATGCCGTTGTCATTTCAAATAGCTATTGTGCTATTCTAAATAGAAAAATCCAACATCCAACCTTCTTGTGTTTGTTCGTCTCCAAACTAGAATTCTGCTGACACTCTTCTGTCTTCAAAAGTACTTTCAGGGTCTCCTGATCAGTTCTTTCAATCTCTACATCCTCTATATTAGTGCTATTTTTCTAAGCCAAGTAATAACAGATGCACAGCTCGATCTTCAAGGTTAAGGCACTCCTGCCGAAGATCGTCTATGAATGACGGACCATTTATCATAGCGATAAGCGAGATGATGCCTAGGAAAGCACGTAAAGCCGTTGATCCCAATTGTCATTTGTAGATCTTTGACAGTTAGAAGCTGTAGTCTGACAAGCAATCTTACCAATGTTTATAATGTTATCCAGTTACTGGGTTGTGGAGGTCAGATAGGAAGTCGCTCCATGTAAAATACCGATATTCAGCTGCATGTGGTTCCACTGGAAGCCGACCCCAACATAGTTGGGAAAAAGCTAGGCAGATTATGATGTCTTTTGGATATTTCCAGACTTGCAACCCAAATAAAACCATTATTATCCAATTCCTGATCATAGGAATATAGAACAGACGTACAACAATTGACAATACTGTGAACTGAACTGTCCTTCACGGGTCATTTACACCCAATGTTGTATCTACCGTTTGTGTGAGCGTGTATCATCTTTGTATTGACGTGTTTGATAACAACACATACACACACATACATACAAATGTGGTTATTTACTTTTGACGTTGTTATTAAACATGATAAAATTTAGTCTGTAGGTAGAAAAATTGTCGTTGTCTTTTTAAAAGGCGATTGCTTCTTGCCAGATCTTTTTTATAGTCAACGTTTAGTCTTGACTATCAGGCTGTGTATTCACAGCATCTTCACCATCACCATTGAACGGTCTTGTTTCATCCAGTATTTTTCTTTTCTTTAAAAAAAACTTCCAGTGTTGAGTAGAGACTTCAATCTCTTTTTTGCTGTTTTCCCTGTTTTCATTTCCAGCTTTTCCAGGAGTTTCATCAAATCAACTCCTACTTTTGTGATAAAGTTGAAAATCTATTGAAAAACATTTGACAGGTTGTAGTAGGTTGATGTGGTTAGCGTCTGTACATTTGTTTCTTGTTTTCCGCCTTCTGACGCAACAAGTATCTAGAAAGATTTCTCTATCACATTGTTAACTTCAAATCAAGCTAAATGCAAACCGCGCGTGGTAATCGTAATCATATCCGCCTCTCGTTTATGAACAACGTGACTAGTTTGCGTGCGCAAGAGTCGCCCAACTGCTATTGATTGATGGTGAGTGCGTCTCAACAATTACTGAAGAATTTATTACTAGCTACGTATTCGTCAGTGCGACAGTAACTGGAATTTCTTTAATGAGACTATTAGCAACGTTGTATTAAACGGTTGTCTGAGTAACAAAACATCTTTGAAAAGTTATAAATTCCACAATACAAAGTGTCTGAGTGGTCAGTTTAAATAATTTTAATGTTTGTGAGTTTATTGCAGTTTTGACGCCAACCAATGTGCTATTAATAATAATATGGCCATTAATAATATTTTATTGCTAACTATAAAGTTTTGTTTCAGATTTATCACAATAATATGTAGTTAAATTATAACACTTCACTATTGAACAAAACTACGAATTATTTTCTTCAAAAATACTATCTGAAACGTCTCGTGCGCATACCACATTACACTCGGTAGTCTTCGGCTACAGTCGTTCATCTTCGGCAGAGATTATTCGATCATCGAAACTTCCACATTCGAATGACTTCCTTTTAGTCGACATTGGTTCTAAGAAACAGTGATATACCAAGCCAGGGGGGACTGAGAAGGGGGAGTAGAAATAATATCATGATAAGTACGAGTACTTATCTTTCCACGCAACAATAGTCAGCAGTGTCTTGAAAGTTATCAACCTGTCACTATTACTGGCATTGTTTTATTCCAAACAATCCTGTGCGTTCAAAAACTACTCGAAACACCTACTTACTTGTCTTTGTCAGCTTTGCTTACAAAGGCTAATGGGGTAATTCTGACCTACCAAGTCTGTCTAGGTGCTTTATAATGCGCTAATTATGTTCCCTGACCATATTAAATAGTGATTTGCATGCGTAAATTGATTTGTATGTAGACTGTGTACTTCTAAACGGCTTGATTAGCAGGTTGAAAGGAGAAAGTTTGGATTGATTAGTGACGTATTTTGTTGCATGTGTGGCCTGTTAGGTGATTCTCACACGATACCGATATCGCCCACGAAGAAACAGATCTCACTTGCAATGTAGGTTGTATAACTTGTATGAAACCCGTGTCATACACATTTATACCGCTAGTCCACGCGGACTTGCGACGCCAACCGCCTGTCCGCGCGGAACACCGCCAATACACGTTTTGTTTCGCCTCCGCCCGACCACGCGGCCGAGCCGTGTGGTGTGAGAACTAGAACGGTTTTGATACTATCTGTGTTTTGAGTTCATACTCCTTTTAGAGCAAATAACAGTGGTACAATTTGTAAATCTGTACATTATAGTAACATTTCAACTATGTACTCTCAATCAAGTTGTCAAGCTTTAGTTTCCCGAAAACGTACTACAACAATTTATGTTGTAGTAATTTTCCAGTTCTCGAAGAAGACTTTAGAACAGTAATTTTAAAGTTAAATCTTGTCTGTATTCATGCTTGACTGAGAATACTGACATCTTTAAAACTTCTTAGTTATCTTGCGTTAAAGTTTTCCATGGAAACTTTTGAGTGAACGTGATACGCCTGTTTTTAACTCCCAAACACTAGATTTGATCACTATAAGAAGTAATAACTATTCAGGGGCTAGTTTAGAACAAATTCTAGTAGAAAATGTTGGTCGGCAGTCAGATAAGGCCAGTTATCTAGCTCGATGTCGCCCGGACTGGTTCACAACCGGACTACACTTGCTTGCATTATTGCAAGGTTCACTAGATCTTTGAGATATGATTCATTAGCTTTTCCCAGCGGTTTCGCCCGCATGGTAGTCGAAAATTGTCACACGAGACAGTAATACCGGCCTAAAATTTATTCTAGCTTTAGTGTTCTTCCAAATTCTATTAATCTGTCTGTGCCAATTTTCGTCCAGATTCGTTCTAATGTAATTGAGTAATAAACTGACTCTCCCATTTGTTGATGTTTTAAGAGCTACGAATAAGTGAAGAATATTTAAAATTATCCAGCCAAGGTTGCCTAATAAACGTAACCGCTTAAAGGAGTTTTTTGCCGTAATAAGTTGTTTATATTCAAGATCTTCTACTTAATAAAATCCTTAAATTCATTAATTCACCGTATTTCTTAACTAATGTACTTGAAACATGAAAATTTTGTACAGAATTTTCCTTAAAAAACAAAAGTTCCATGGTAGGATTTTTTTCCTTTTTTTATTATTTAGCGGCAGGCTCGCGTGTGACCACTATCTCATTCTCGCCTGATGGTAACCTACTCACTCGTGATCGTGACGTAGCCCCTTCGCACGATAGGCGACGCCAGTTTCCAATACCTTACGACTTTGGTATCCAGGTGACTATCGCAATTCAAATCCATAGAGGATCGTACGCAAGCACGCGTCAATGGATACCAAAGTCGTAAGGTATCGGATACTTGCGTCGCCAGTTGCGAAGGGGCTTAAAGACCCCAAGGTTGCAGCTATCAGAAAATACAGACTCCGGCAGAGAATTCCACTCCTTAGCTGTGCACACAATAAAAAGTATTGGTAAATTGGAAAAAATCCATGTTACCACTCGGCCTAAGTTAGAATATTTAAATTAATAAAAATGTAGTACCTACTCCTCAAGTACTAATTACTAATCCGATCTTATACAACCAACCTTCGAAATATGCCTATAAAGTTATAAACAGCAGAAAGTAATTAACGATACCCAACAAATTCGGATAATTAACTCCGTAGCGCGGATTTACGCGTTAGTGATATTACGCAACGTTACCCAATATTCGAAGATTAGGCGTGTAAACAGATGTCGTAAGTGGAATTATAACAAAACACACATGCGAATGTTTCCACTGTTTACAATACTTGGATTTGCTGGAATAACCACGTAACATACATATACACTTATTGGTTGATTATGGTTAGGAAAAATACAGGTCGTAACATCGACACAACCTTGTCGCCATTATTGGCAGAATTAATTATTTATATTAGGGATAACAACAGCTTCCAACGCTTAACTAATCACTTAACAAAATCACTAGAGTAGCCCTAGCCAGTAATGGTTATCCACGATGGATTATAGCATGGTTGGCGCAGTGGATAAGCGATCGACTGCTGCGCAACGTGTCGCGGGTTCGATTCCCGCACGGAACAAATATTTGTATGACATAAAAGCAGTTGTTCTGGGTCTGGGTATTTGTGTGTTTCTATGTTTGTAAATGACCCCACTATCATCATCTGCCTAGCCTTTTGCCAACTATATTGGAGTCGGCGGAGTAAATGACCCCACTACAGGCAAGGCTGTAAGGGCAAACAAACACCGTTGTCACTTAAACCATAGGTAGTTATTTAATTATAAAAAATATTTATCTGAATTTAAAAATAAATAAACGAATTTTTCATTCAAAAAATAAAAAAGTTTCTGTCCGACACCGTCCGTAAATTCATGGATACTAACAACACCCCTGTATACAGGAGAAATTCCTAGTGTGGGACAACGTTTTTGCTAAAGCAATAGAGTACAATATTCCATTTTACTAATTCTATTCAATTCAAATTATAATTCTTCCAAAGTGATATTTTTGGACCATCTCATACCACATTTTCTGCACATATTCTTGAGCTCCTCCAACGTAGATATTTGAATCAGTTTGAAAAAATATCTAGAGCCAAATACATAATGTGACATTAAAAATACTTTCACATTTAAACACTGTTTGTTATCAGTACTTTTGCCAAAGTTCCAACTATCGTTGAGGTGCCGATTATTTCTAGGAAAATACCTGAGGTTGTGAACAGCTGCCTTTTTTTTTTTTTTTTTTTAGGGTTGCAAAATCATCAAATGAGTCCTCCCGCCCTGGGTGGGGCGAGAGGGACTGTCAGACTCTTACTGACTAAAATCCACCCGTGTTCCGTCGGATGCCCTTTACGTTCCGGGGCCACGGTATCCTGGATTAAGAAAAATCCGCGACCCCGGCAGGCATTTGGCCCCATAAGGGGCCCCGTCGGTGACGCGTGAAACACGACGCGCCACCGACCCGGGCTTGGTCCTTGGTCGGACGGCGAGCATACCCATTACTCACCGTCCGCAAGCCCGCTCCGCCGCTGTGCCCTCTGCTGTTCAGAGGGACACGCGTTGGAGCGTCCACCTGACAGGCTATTTGCATACGGGCAAAGAAACCCCTTAGGCACACAGTGCCTAAGGAGAGTTTTTGCCCGCATCCCAGGGCGCACCGGCCCGAAAAACTGGTCTTCCCCCCGGACGTATCCGAGAGGGAACTCCAGTCCACGGACGCACGTGGAGGTTTCCTGTCGTAGCACCCCGTGAACAGCTGCCTTACTTTTGTTCTTGTAATGACGTATTTAGCAAGAAATATTATCAACCTATTGATTAGAATATTGCTATGTGTACTGAGTATTTTTCACACAGACTACACAGAGAAAACTTCTTATTTATATTCAAAGAATTATACTTTCCTTCTGTTCGATATATTTTTTACTTTTAGCATTGTATCAAATAAGTCATCAAAGTCTTTAAAAAATTTGATATGTACTTAATTATTAGTATGTGGTAGGTTCTTGAGAAGTTTAATAAGGAGTGGGATAAAAAAATATAATATCAATTAAAAGTTTTGACACAAGTTTATGTATATGTTATAGGCAATGTGTATAATCCGGCATTGTATAGAATGCCTAGGCTTTATATATATTGCCTAAAACGTTCAGGCAATGTATATAATACGATTCATTTCATACATTGCCTAGGTATTGTATAAAATGCCCAAAGCGCATCAGGCAATTTGTATAATGAACGACCACGAGAAGGAGACACGTGTGTGCGGGACTAGCCCGTACAGCCCGCGCCAAACTTTGTGACCGCCTTGAGTATAGTCGCGAGTCCGAACTTGCGCATGATACAGTCGAGTGGGCAATACGTAATCAAATGAAATGTGAATGTTTCTTTTCGAATCTAACCTGTCCGTGTCGGGGAGCTCCAAGTCCCGAGCTCGCTCTTGCATCCTAGGTCAACTAAGTCACTGATTACTACCTACCAAGGTGCCTCGACGGAGCCCCGCTTCGCTTCGCGGGGCTCCTACTTCTGGGTGGTTTAAAAAAAAATAACCACGAAGCCGCCACCGCCATCCCCTTCTAACCTAACCTGTCCGTGTCGGGGTGCCCCAAAGTCCCGAACTCGCTTCGCTCTCTCGTGCATCCTAGGTCGAAAAACTGATTACTACTTATCAAGGTGGCTCGACGGAGCCACCGCTTCTCAGATGAGAAGAGATAAAATGTAAATGTTTATCCGAAGGCAACTACTATGTGAGAAACGCTCTCTACGCAAAAACTCGTATGTATTTAGGCATACAAACCAATAGAACACATGTCTTATCACTGTCTGCTAAAGGAAGTTGAAATTAGGATTAGCTCTCAAAAGATCAGTACCTATCTAACTAAATCATAGAGAAGAAAAATCGATTACATACATTGCCTGTACTTCAACTGGCATTCTATACAATGCCTAGGTATTTTATACATTTCCTAGGTAAAGTGTAAAATAGTTTAAACATTGAACATCATTTCATACATTGCCTGAACGACCCCGGCATTCTATACATTTCCTAGGTATTGTATAGAATGCCTGCATGGTACACATTGCCTATAACATATATATTCCAAAAAATATATCGTACGCGGAATTAGTGTACTAGGAAAAACTAAACGTCAAAACTTTATATTATCTAATATTATCTTTATTCAACTTCTACAGTGTATATCAGAGTATTATAAAAAAAAACAGGTATTTAGAATACAATACCATAAAAACGAGCAACAATTCATACAAAGTGATTTACACGACTGGAGTTAAATAAAACCTAATAGCTGGCTGGGTGCCATTTTCTGATAACTTGAAAAATAAACCCCATATTTACGATGTAACATATAACCGAAAATGGGGCATTAATAAATAGAAACCGAACACATTTTACACTGTAATTCCTTCAGTTTTCATAATCCTAAACTGAAAAGCAAGTTATTTCACATTAATTATTCAGCATTGGCAAAACATTTATTAAAAGTCACGTTTTCAACACTTTACTGAACATAGATTAATATTGAAGCATTAATTTGACGTTCATGTTTGAATATTAACACCGCCCAACATAATTATAGGCGTCGTATAATACATAAGCTTAAGCGATTTGCTAATTTGCACTCTAAGTAATTAAGAAGTGAGGCCATTAGTGAAATTCTGTGAGCTTAATGACAATAATTTAGTCTCGGCAAATTAAGACTTTTTATTCACAAGCTGATGTTTTTTGAAATGTATAGTTAATCCGTTCATTTTACTGCAAGCCTTTTATTAGAGTAGACAAAGGTGGTAATTACATTGGTAAAAATTTAATTACTATTTTGGTCGAACTGCAAAATTCCAATGACTGCGATAAGCAAATTGCTTATTGCCATTGTTATTTGTACATATTTAAGTTCACTAAACTTAGAAACAACTGGTAGAACCACCCGTGTCATCACCAAGGAAAGGCTTGTTCTAACAACACTTCTTTACAAGTTCCGGTTTACCTAATACATATACATACTATGCATTCATTTTTAAAAAAATGTTAGAATATAACTATCTCATAATCGTCATCTGAAAAACATAAGTGTATTTATTAAACGAAAAATACTGCTTCATCAATTCATGAAGAGTTGGATTAAGGTAATTACAGCAGCCGTGACTAGTGATAAAAGTGGAATTGTAGGTTTTGCTCAGAAGATGATGCACCCATATTATTGTGTTGCGTAAAATACCAAAAATGTTTGACTTAAGAAGCTTGTTGTACTTGCAGAACAAGTGGTGGTCAGGCGTCGGGCCGGGCTGCTGCACCGCGCCCGCCGTGCCGAGTCGCGCGTGCGATGCGGAGCGGTCCCCGCCGCCCGCGCCTCCTCCCGCTCCGCCTGTGCTTTGCGCCAGACCCTGCTGTCGCGACGCCACGTTAGTATACTTTATTTTCTTATAGCTTTCTGGTTTCCCCCATTTCTCCTACTTCAAGTTTAAGCTTTGTGTCTCCAAAATTTTATCGATCTTTGTATCAACATCGGTTGATTAGGTATAATTATTAGAAATCCGAAGATGCCTAAAACACGTACACCGCCCGGCCGCGCGGTCGGTACGTGTGTTAGGCATCTACGGATTTAGTAGAGACCAATGTGACATGAGGTCCGCTTCACTGCCTACCGCGGCGGTGCGCGGTGCCGTGTATAAATCGCCTTGGGCGTCAAAGCGTTGCAAGTTGCAAAAGAGGTGACGTGTGTCGTGCATTACTTTGGTTAAAATCCCTCCAAGGATGTATCGAATCTTGTCTCTCCTCTTTTCCGTTCGTCTCTACTATAGAACCCGGGCTTTAGCTACCCATAAACTATCTCCCGCTCCACTTCTGCTTTATTTCAAACTTTTCTGTTGATTGTCGTGGTGCAGCGGCTGCGTCCTGTACAAGTCTTAATTCCTGTACTATTATACCGTAGGTAGCGGTTTCCCGCTCCGCTTATGCCTTGCGCCAAGCCCTGCTGTCGCGATGACACGTCAATACATTTTTTGTAGCAGCTTTAGATTATAATAATACATTTTATAATAATTTGAGAACATTCAAAGTATAATAGTTTTTAAGAAATACGATTACCACTAGTTTTAGACAGTTTCTTGAAAACAACATTCTAGGCTTATCAGCTTTCTAGGTAAAGGGCGGCACTAATGATGTAACATACAAAACTATAGGGCACTAATTACAATTTGCTTTGACAATACAAAACAAGACAACGATATTGTAATGGTATTCTCCGAATGACCGAAATGATTGCATGTGAAATTATTTTTATCGAGGCTTCCGGTGACTGGGACCGCAATAAACTGACACCGCGGTCCCAGTTGCCGGATGTATTTAATTTTAATATTTGTATTCCGTCGACTGGGACCGATTCATAAATGAATAAAAAATCTATTGTTCATGCCAGAACGGTACAGTCAGACGAAAAAGTCTATGGAAATTGTCTTGTTCAATATAAACCAGGAAAAGTAATAGGCTAGCATAGATTCAAAGTGGTATGTATTAAAATAATTCTCGGTAAGAATAGTTTACGTGAAATTGTCTTGTATCGACCCAGAAATATTAAAATAAATACCACTTTCAACTTATGCTAGCCTAGTACTTTTACTGGTAAGTCAATGAAAAAGACAGTTTCAGGAAACTTTCTACTTAGAATTATTAAAATATAGACCCATCTTGAACTCATGCTAGCTTCTTATTGTCTCACTGGTGACAAAAGGGAATATTTTTCCCGTTTGTCGCCAGTGGGGAGTTTTTAGGAGAAAAAAATCCCAATTGTCCAAAAAGAAGGCTAGCATGAGTTCAGGATAGGTCTGTATTTAAATAATTTTAAATTGCCTTTTTTCATTGACTAACCAGCAAAAGCAAAAGTACTAGGCTAGCATAAGTTCAAAGTGGTATTTGTTTAAATATTTCTGAGTCGATACAAGACAATTTCAGGTAACTTATTTCTGCCGAGAATAATTTTAATACAGACCACTTTGAACCTATGCTAGACTATTACTTTCCTGGTTTGTATTGAACAAGACAATTTTCATAGAAATTTTTCGTCTGACTGTACCGTTCTGGATCAATTTATGGATCGGTCCCAGTCGACGGAATACAAATATTAAAATTAACAGCATCCGGCAACTGGGACCGCGGTGTCAGTTTATTGCGGTCCCAGTCGCCGGAAGCCTCTTTTTATAATAATTATTTTTATAAATCATACTAAAAAAATATGGACTTATTAGGCTCACAATGCGAATGTCGGGGGAACTTTATTTCACTCGTAATTTTGAATGCGCCCCTATGAGCGGTCTTTTTTTAAATCCGGCTTTTAACTTCGGCTAGGGATAGCCAAATGGGTACGCTAGCAAATCATTTGTCACGAAGCACACCAGGGGAACTTTTCTAGGATTTATTTTTGCAAAATAAATCTAGAAAGTAATTGCCTGCGCTGTAACATAATTTTGAGAGGAACTGCAGTTGCAGTTGCAAAATGAATTACGTCAAGTTATATTTTGCTCGTGATTTTACAACTCTCTCATTTTGGAATGTTCATAGAGATCTGTTTTGTCTAACACAACGCTAGTTTACTTCCAATAGACTGGAACAACGACATTATCTATGTCGCTGTTAGAAAACAACTAAACAATTCATAGCATCAACATCTAATTTAAAAACAAGCAAACATTTTCATACAATCGTTGCGTTCCCACCGCGTGCGTACGCTGCGCCGGCGCAGGTTACCCTTATTATTGAATGGGGCGCACAATACGGGGAATTTGGGTGTCGAGTCCCCTCGCTACCTGGGCCCCCCGCTACCCTCAGCTAGCATCGTCCCTTCGTCCCTTCACGTCATTCGGGCCCTCAACCCCTACGATGCGCACACGGATACTTCCGCGACACGACAGTTTAACACCATTTTTAAAACTAGCGTTTTTACTGGACTGGTTATGATATTAGTGAAGTTTTGTACAGTGTAATATAGTGATTTTGTAGATATTTTAGTTATAATGGATCTGTCGATACCTAGATTGAAATTTGAGTGTGCGGACGATGGATACGAGGATTTTGATCTCGGAGAAGCGTAAGTTGAAGATCTTATTGTAAACTTTAAATTGTTGTAATTTTTACTGTGATAAGCTGATCATAATTACAATAATGTACGTAACGTACTAAGAGATCCCAATCTCTCCTTGTATGTGCATGCGCATTGATTCATCGTTTTATAGATAAATTGCAGTTTTTAAAGTGTTAATTAACAAATATCAAGTATGTTAATTACGTCCCCGTTTCACTTAACATAAGTGCATACTATAACTCGATAATAACGATATTTTCTGTATGCAATAACTAATATTGCACACGCAGGTTTCTTATGAGCATTTTCACTAAAAGGATACAACCACAAAAACATGCATCAAAATCCTGAAACAGTTCCAAATGGAGGGTAGTTTTCGATACTTTTTTTATTTTTCATAGTTTTATGTAATCAGATTTTTCACATAAACAGAAACTTTGGTACGTGGTGACATGCATCATAGCACATACCTGATTATTTAAAAATCAGGGTACAGTTTTAACAAGAATGCTCTTTTGAATAATTTTTAAATCTCTAAAGTAAATAAGTGCTTTAGAAATATAATCCCATTGGGTGTTGTTAATTGTTTTATACAGTTCTCAGAAGCTTTTCTCTATTCTGCTTGTAGTAATACCTACCGACTTACGTGGTTTTAACTTAGCTCATTGTTTTAAAGCAAATAATTATTCTAAAAACGTCCTCGGAATTTAAACAGTTTACCTGTGAATTGCACTTTCTCTATTTCAAAAAGTGTTTCACTTACATCTGTATTCGTAAATAATAATAAAATTCGTCCCTTACTTTCGAGGTTATTTCCAATGTTATTTTAATCCGTTAGGCTATTTTAAACTCTATTATGAATAGAAATAGAGTCGAAAATTCTATGAAATGAATTTCTGAATTACCAGAATTGCCCCTAAGTTGGGCCCGATTGCAGACATGCGCGTACGTCGAAGGGATTTTTTCTAACGGGAATTTGTGAGTGGGTCCCTTTATTTTTTGTAGCAAAATTATTTTTGGGCTTAGCAAAAAGTTGTGAGCTCCGAGTAAAGTGAAATGTAGGTGTATTCAGATAAAAACATATTGAGGAATTCTGGTGGAAACTTCCACCTGCATATTGGGTATTAGGGACTACCAAACTATGTTTGCTATAGGTTGTTGTAAAAGTGTTTTGTGATTGTGACTAATAATATTTTATTGAGACTTTGCAGTTAATTTAAGTTTACTTACCATGTTATTTGGTCTCAGATAGATCTTTTAAAAGCTAATGGACTGCCTGATCATCAGTATCACAACTATCTTATTTTTCATAAAAGTGGCTGTAGTCTTTCTAAACATGCAGTTTAGAGGACATAAATACACCTATCAATAAGAAAGTCAAAAAAGAATTGTCTTGAATTCATTGATCTTCCAGATAACACCTAACTCTTATATCTCACTTTAGAAATACCTGCTTTTATTTCTAGTTCTCGTTAGTCTCATTAGCCTAGTTGTCACAAAAGCGACTATTCAGCTTGAGGGCCCTGCTCTGCTTCAATTTCCAGATCGGACAAAGTGGTATTGAGTTTTTCCAGTAGGAATTTCTCAGTAGTAGCCAACCCTGGCATAGATTTGTGCCCAGTAGATATCAGTAGGTTCGCTCCAAACAACTTGTGGGTGTAATCAGGTCCATTTCTGTCTACATAAGAGTACATGCGTGATGTTATGTCTGTCTAACCTTTTGTTTCTTCTCAACAGTGTCGCAGATAGCATCGAACAACGTCGCGTCGTTGAACAAGTCGGCAGCGGGGGCGGCGCGGGCGCGGGCGGCGCGCGGCACAAGACGGCTCCACAGGCCGCTACGACGACGGCTCACAGCAAGCAGCTGGCGGCGGGCGGGGCCAACCACCCGCCCCAGCCGCAAGGTAACCACAAACGTAATGTCTTTGTTGTTATACCACTTTTTACACACTCACACCCACACTAACTTAGGTACAAAGAATTTTGGAGACAGGTCAGAGTAGTGATATTCATACAAACATAACCTTCTTCTTTTTTAGGGTTCCGTAGCCAAATGGCAAAAACGGAACCCTTATAGATTCGTCATGTCTATCTGTCTGTCTGTCTGTCTGTCCGTGTATGTCACAGCCACTTTTTGTCGAAAGTATAAGAGCTATCCTGTTGAAACTTGGTAGAAAGATGTATTAAGTGAACCGCATTAGGATTTTCACACAAAAATCAAAACAAAACAAATTTTGGGGGTGCCCCCCATACTTAGAATTGAAACTCAAAAAAAATTTTTTCACCAAACCCATACGTGTCTATGAATAGGTCTTTAAAAATGATATTGAGGTTACTAACATCATTTTTTTCTAAACTGAACAGTTTGCGCGAGAGACACTTCCAAAGTGGTAAAAAGTGTGTGTCCCCCCCCCGTAACTTCTAAAATAAGAGAATGATAAAACTAAAAAAAATATATAATGTAGACCTCAACCAAAACTACCAACGAAAATTGGTTTGGATGAGATACAGTTAGCAGTTTTTGAGATATAGTACATTTTCAAAAACCGCAAATATAACTTTGCCATTCATACAAATACTATGAAAAACAAAGTTATTTTTATTGTTTGTGTATATTACTTACTAATCTCAATATAATTATATCTCTAATCTATGCTTGCTGCTACGGAACCCTTCATGGGCGAGTCCAACTCGCACTTGGCCGGTTTTTTTGTATGATTATGTGGTTACTTTCTGTTCTCAGCATTGATTAGGCCATCTTCTAGAACTGTCTGACCTCTGACATGGCTTTAGCCTTATATTGATTAGTCCATGTTTCCTCACATTATGTAAACGATTTTTTTATGTATTTGTTGTTATACCCCTTTTAAACTACTCTTACTTTTGTCAACTCACAAAGTCTGAAGAATGACCGGTCGTAGTTGTACGTGGTAATGTATTTGCTATTACACTATGCACAATAAAGTACAAAGAGTTTTGGACAGTTCACGAAAGGTTAATTCTAGTGAATAACGTTTAACAACCACAAAACTGAAACAGTAGCTAAATGGAAATATAAGTATTAAAACAATATTAAATAAAATCATAAAGAATATTTATGTAAGTATGTATATTAATAATTTACAATATCTTTCCGTCTCAATGATCACTTGAATTCGGATTTGAGTCAACTCGAAATTCGCTGAATCGTTAAAGTTCAATAACGCGTTATAGCAATTTCTAGGGTTTCAAATACATTAGGGGTTTTGTTAAATTGGGCGAACCTTTTAACTGAGGCTGATCATACGATTTAGCATTATCTACTCGTCCGTTTCAAAAGATCATTTCAGTCCAGAGATTTTTATTTTAGAATACTAATTATTTTTGTCAAAGGACAAAATACGTTGGCAAATAAATACTAGATTCGTTGAATTCATAAAATATGTATTCTGAAATTATACGTATTTAACCTATTTGGACGGTGTTAGCTCTGAATTAAACACTGTTTGATGCGATACAGAATTAAATATATAATTTAAAAATAAATAAAATATATGGAGGTTTTTTCTTCACTAAAACACATATTAAAATTATGCTCGAGACAGTGCATCACCCAATAAGAATTCGCTTGACATTTTAAATATCTCAATCAGATTATCCAACGCAAGATTTTATTACTTGCACTTTTGCCCAACCTTGGCATTATAACTTGTAATACAACTGTTGTTTACCACATCGCCTAGTTTATGTTGTCCTACAAAATAAATTTAAATAATAAAATAAAACAAGTAGACTTAATACATATACAAAACTACATGTCGACTACAGCACCATTTACCTGGTCCTTATAGGTGCTTATACATTCAGGTGTACTGCAAAAAAAAACACATCAATATCGGCCAAGCCGTTTAAAAGATTTTTGAACACACGCACACCGAAATGTTATAAGTAAAAATTAGGTACTTACATAGTTATCATGTAAATATTTAAAATCTATGTACATAGGCGTTCCACTAAGGAAACGGAGTATACTTAGGATGTTTAGTTCAAGGTCCAAGCGTCCCGTGGGAACCAATCTGTAGAATGTTTGAACTTTCCTGCACTATCCTTTGACAACCGCACACAGTTGACACAGCAAACAGTACCTCTGTACACACTGAGTAGGTTCAAGCTGAGAATTTCATAAATTCTCTAACTTATCCATACATTATTGTATGTTAACATGAGTAAAGGATTGCTTGAGCGCATTCTAATGTGTGTACCATTCTACCATTCTTTTTTCACTATACATCATTTCTCTCGTGTCTTTCTTTATTTTCTTAGATTCCATGTCATTTCTTTTAGAATCCTCCACAATTCTTTGGACTTCTAAAAGGTTTTTAATTAACACTGTATGCAGTCGGAATACTAAAACCTCACAGCAAAATGTAATGGTCACTGGAATTAATGTGTTTCGAAGTGTTAATAGATCTGCAATTTATTAGACAGTAGACGTTGTAATCACAGTCATTATGTCTCTAATACCAAGTCTGCTTATATTAAACCACAGTTGTCTGCAAGTGTCCGGACCCTATACATTTTAATGAGTCTATTTCTATCGCCACTCCGTCAACGAAGGCCATTTTGAATAAATCATAATTATGAAGCCTTTCAAAGGTGGCTATTAAGTTGTTGCTTTGAATTTGAATAGAAAATTTCTCAATTTTGCAATGCTTTTAAAGTGACTCGTTCATAGTAAGTAGTTTCGAGTCGCAGGCTTTTCGCTTCAAAAATAACTTCTAAAATAACCCCATTTTCCTCAGTTGACTTGCACAACTGGGGGAAATGACATTCAATTGACAAAACCCTGTCTTTCTTTTCTTCCCCAGATCAACAAGGCAACAAAAAAAATGATAATTCTAGAAGACCTACAGCTCGAACAAAACGTGAGATATAGACACACATATTTTATACTATAACCTTTTAGAAGTCCAAACAAACCTATCATAAGTATCATTATTTTATCATTAATCCACGTCACTGTGGAGATATTCACCGAAACTGTTCCATAAAAATGCTTTTACAAAAATAACGAATAGAACAGTTTCGACAAATATCTCCTTGGTGGTCTGGCAACAAAATGTATTTAGTACAATAGACGCATGATGCTAATATGTCGTTTTCCAATATCTGTGCATGCGGATGCGGCTTCGTGCGATTGATGCTGCGACTGCGACACGACACGACACGACTGCTACTACAGGCTCCGGCTGCGGTGGCGATGGCGACTACCAGCTGGTGCAGCATGAGGTGCTCTACTCCTCGTCCAATAGGTGAGTTTTAGCAACTTTATGAATTCAAGTCTGCAATAATCCATTTGCTTTCTCTTCTCGTAGAAGGTATCTATGAGGGTTTCAGGGTGTATTTGACTCCCGTATCATGCCTAGTTACAAGGTATCGATTTTGGGGCTCCGGAAAGGTTGCAGAAGTGAGTTAATTATCCTCGGGGAGTCAGGAATGTATGAAGATTCTTCCCCGTTACATATTTTATTAAGGCACATGCATGCATGAGTGAACATTCGGATGTAAAAGACTATCTGTCCATCGTCTGAAAGTGACTTTCTCGTCGGTTACTGTCGTGGATTAATGGATTATCAACTTTGTACGCTAGATCATATAGTTGAAAATGTATATATAAAGACAAAGCCGACTTTTAGAGAATAGCATAGCTGATACGATTGTCAGTTCTCACACTGAAGATCTGTTCCATAATACAGCATTTAACATATGGACCCAAACTAAGTACATCACATCGTGAGATCGTCTGAGTAATTGGCCGTAGGTACCACATCGTTAGATATGATCGCACGACGAACAAGGCGGGACTGTTGATTATACAGATTGATCTTGATTAACAAGAAGTACTGCAGCCTTCCACGCAATGGAGTATTATGAATACGTTACAATAGCTAAGTAAATGTTATTGTAAAACATTGGCTCTAACCTTATTTTATTTCAACATTGATTTTGCAATGGATTCTTTTGCTAAACATTACTAAACGGTTCTATGGTAGGTTTAGTAGTTGAGCCCTTTCGTTATTCAGTTTGGGTTATGTTGTAGGGACATCTAACTAATATTGTTGGCTGGATGGATGTTATTCAGTCACGTCGGAACGGCCGAACAGATCTTGATGTTTGGCTCATCATCAACATTGGCCTATAAATGTTTCCACTACACTACGGGAGGCAGGCCAGAGAAATTTGACTCAAATATAGATTATACTCGTAGTCTGAAATATGCTGCTCATTCTACTTGAGCTATTGTCCGAAATATCTTAGTATTACCTAAAAAATATTTTACGCGTCGGCAATCATTGTGTAAACGCGCACAGTCCCGATTAGAAATCCTTGCGCTCGTTTTTTATCAAGAGTCCTTGCATTCTTTCTACTTCTGCAAATACATTATTCATTTTTCCTACAACACGCTCATACATTTCATTTTAGATATGGTTTTTGGGTCGCGGGATTGTCTAAACTGGGTACCGCGGTCCTATAACGTCAAGGGACGAAGAAATAAGGTGGTTTTTAGTTAGTACCAGTCTGACAGTACCTCTCGCCTCCAGCCAAGAAATACTCACTTGATGATCTTTCGCCCCAAAAAAGATACGCTTTTTATTTACGACTATTGGCAAAGATTCAGACCGGTAATTAGGTTTGAATGTACCGAAATGTCAAGAATTTTGCACCTATAAATTACGGAACTCTATTTCCTTATTACACCGAGATTTACCGGCAAAATTCATCTAAATAAACAGTTTTAACAGGAACACGTTTTATTCGTTTTGTAAACCAGGTGTAAACAAGGTGCCAGGGTCACGGCCTGGTTTAAAGAGGTTACAGAGGTCCAGGAACTCTCGGGGCAACTGATGGACACTAAAGCTAGTAGTGGTACTTTCATACAAACTAAAAAGCTTAAAATCTGCTACTCCTGAATTTGAAGGTTGACATTTAGACAATGTATCCAGTTATACAATTATGTATCTCTTTCTTGAACTGACTAGGGACCGACAGTATTGTTCTAGTTCGAGAAAATATTTATTTATTCCCTTTAAATATACAAATATCCTTTCAGACTAGACCCAATGTGACATTGTTGCATACTTAAAATTACAGGTTTTTTATAAACTTAGTTCAGGCAGGTCGCTACATATAATTTAAATGCCAATATTTTGTACATGTGATTAATGTAATTTAGCTATACTCTAGTTTTTATAGGCACTATTTTTATTATAGTTATTTTAAATTTCTGTGTCGTTCTATACACATATTTTGTATAATGTTTTATGTATAAAATTTTTATTATTATTATTTAACCATAGAAAATTGTATAGGTAGTTGTTCTTGTATATTAATGTTATATTCATATTAATTTTTTATTCTCGTATTTCAGGTACGAGGTGTTGGAGTTCCTCGGGCGAGGTACGTTCGGGCAGGTGGTGAAGTGCTGGAAGAAGGGCACCAACGAGATAGTCGCCATCAAGATCCTCAAGAACCACCCCAGCTATGCTCGCCAAGGACAGATTGAGGTAAACTATGTTTGTTTTTTATGAAGACCACAAGACCACGCTGGATGCAAGCCGTTTTCAACCGGTCCTATTGGAAATCTGTAGGGGAGGCCTATGTTCAACGGTGGACGTCATATGGCTGATATTATGAACTATGTTTATTTCAGAAAATGTTTTACTATCAGCCTCTATCATTTATTCCTCTCAATGATTTTTAATCAAGGGCTAATGTAGATCTCTAGTTTTGACCAGCTCACCTCACCATATTCTTTATTGGTTTCACCTTCTAGCCGTCTCAGGGCTGCTTATATTTTGGTCCTCATTTCAGCCCTTATAGCAAACGAAGACACCTCAGTCCCATTTTAGCATAATATTTATCATAATTATAGTGTTAAAGCCTCGTTCATCCATAGAAAAGGAAAGGTGATATTCGTAGTATAGCTAGCTCTTCTCCCACACAAATAGTCATTTTACAGTAGGTAACAGATCAACAGACTCTGATTCGATGTTGTTATTTTGGTCGACCAATCACATCACGTTACTTTTGGCTCGTTTGTCATGTCAGACATTTTGATTAGGCTGTCAGAAATTCAGAATTCGGAGTATGATTTGTAAGTATGTAATCACATGTTTGAGTTGATGTGTTCGGGAAAAATGCCGGCCGACTGAGCTTTATCTATAACGACCCGAGCCCGCTAAACTGTTCATTCAATGGTGGATGGCAGATCGGCCCTAACCAAAATAAAACTTGTATAGTTGTATTTATACTAATATTATAAAGTTGAAGAGTTTGTTTCGATGAATGCGGTAATTTCAGGATCTACTTGTTCGAATAGAAAAATTGTTTTTGTGTTGGGCTGTTGGACGGTATATTTATCGAGGAAGGCTATATATAACAACACGCTATGTATGACCATAAAAAGGCAAGCAGCAGGTGAAATCACGGGGAACAGCTAGTAATATATAATAGCTTCTGGTTGGCTTTGATACAAATACTGTCGATTCCAATGTGCGAAATGAAAGTCTTTTATGAACAGATTGTTTCATAGTATTGTTTCTAAGATATGTATCTCGTTTAATAGTGTTAGTATATTCGCAGTCATAAAGACTTGTTGCATTTAACAGACAATGGATATGTTTCTGTTGTGTTCGAATATAATGGTCGAATGGCCGTGACTACTCAGATTGTGAACCAAAGATGACTAAAATGTCTGCAGCCACGCACGCAACGCAGTAGTTAAGGAAAGTTAAAAATATAATCTTGAATCGTTTCCAATTTCTACGGGTCGCCAGCTAGTCTGTTATAAACATAGCAATAAGTCATTTTTGCACTAAAATATCTATTGTTACAACAATGAGAAAGAGTAATAAAACTATAAATAAATTCACGCCTGTTTTAGGGTAGGCAGAACGTCGCATGCGTAGATCGCTTAAGCCTCATACAAGAACTTGCATACAACTTTGATTACATTGCGGTATTTGTTTGATCCACTAAATTCAGTGTCCATAAATTGTCCGCAATGTAATGCAACTCGAATACCATTTCTTGCATCGTCTAAAAGAGGATTTAAATAAATAATCCTTTCGCACACGTTAATACATCTGCAATGCTATGCTGGTATTCTCTACGACCTATAATCTTATGTGCAACACTGGCCCAAAGTCGAAACTAAAGTTTGGTATTCACTAAGCTATTGATAGTTACGTGACGCGACGCTATCTCAAGGCTCTGTCTCAGCGACCAACTCGCCGTAGCGTACAGCCTAGAAGTCATATTTTAGAGAATAGCATAGCTATGCACTCAACCTAGTAACTAGTAGGTAAATGCTCGAGTAGTAAATACACAAGTATCCCGACTTTTACGCCAATATCAGGTAGTTTTTAGATTCAATGCATTTCAAACGTAACAATCTAAAAGCGTCTTTATAACATAGTGTTTAAAGTCGGTTCTTTTTCTGTAACATATGGTTGACACAACACAATTTTCACATTTTTGACGTCGTACTACAAAATGCAGTTCTTGAATAGTTGCCAAGTTCTCTATAAATATTATTTTGTTTGAAAACCCTTTATGTAGGTCAGAGATTTATATATACAGAATAGTCTTTGTTTGTTTCAATCTTTATTAAGATAAACAGAAAACAAAGAAAACATAATTACGTTGGTTGTCGTCCAAGTTTAGGAACAAAACGTTTTAAATCAAATTAGTCCTAAAACAGAGGTGAAAGGTATTTTCGGACTCTCAAAGCAAAACCACCAATTGTTAAATAGATAATATTAGATAAAAGCGCAAGATTGCGGGCCTATTAACAAGTTACCGCGGCCCTTGAACGTAAGGCCAACTAAAGAAACACATTGTTTTTTTAGTAAGTCTACTCTGACAGCCCCATCTGAAATCAAAATTCAATCAAAATTTGAAGATTGTCCAACCTTAAGAAATGGGGCTTGTTAGGAAGGAGCTGGTTACAAAAATTGATGAACTTGTCAAAATTATTGTTAATTAATACCGATGACATTATTTGTGTTTGATAGTAGAAAGCTAGCAAGTCTCTATTATAGTGAGTTTGGCCGAGCTCCAGCGGTTGTTTGTGTTTGTACACCGGAGTGGTTTCCACCTTCTATACAGGGTGAGGTTTGACGAAATTTGAAACTTAGAAGTAGAACGAAGTTCTATTTTTAAGAAATTATTATTACACTACCTGTTTCCCGTGGTTTCAGCCCCGTTGCCTATTAAACTAAATGGACTACCCAACACTAAAATATTTTTTTTAATTCGAATCAGTAGTTCCTGAGATTAGCCCGTTCAACCAAACAAAAAAACTCTTCAGTTTTATAATAATTAGTACAGAAGTGATTTGGATATCAAAAGTGAATATAAGTTTTTGTATTTAATAAAAATAACTACCTAGATTACTAATATGTAAGATTAGTGGAGCTGACATCAAATACCTACGATATTTTTCTTTTTAAAAAACTAATTGTAACATTATTTTTCTTTCCAGGTTTCAATACTCTCCCGCCTCTCCCAGGAGTCGGCGGACGAGTTCAACTTCGTGCGAGCATACGAGTGCTTCCAGCACCGCTCGCACACCTGCCTGGTGTTCGAGATGCTGGAGCAGAACCTCTACGACTTCCTCAAGCAGAACAAGTTCTCGCCACTCCCTCTCAAGTACATCAGACCTATACTGCAGCAGGTTCTTACGGCGCTGCTCAAACTAAAAGTGAGTTGGTTTTGTTGACTTAGATAACTGTTAAGCCAGCCAGTCTGACGCTACGACCAGAAAAACTTACCATCCCGCAGCAGACGCACCGTGCGTTATCAGAGACAGCAGCTCTTATCCGAGCTTGACATGAAGGGAAGTGGAAACGTATTTTTTCCTACTCCTCGACTATTCTTTTCTGATTAAATTCATTGCAAGATCCAAGACAGGTAAATTCATTCTCCGGAAAACGTCGAGCTTTATTGCCTCGGCGCTTTTCTGGTGGTCGCCACTGTTGTTTCTGGCTTTCAAGAGTTGCAGTGGTTTAGGAAAAGTGTGGTGGGTTTGTCCCAAAAAAAAATGCCCTGTGCCCCTTGAAACGGGTTTATGGGCAAAACATTCAGGGACGTTTGTCATCCTTCCGCTATTATTCGTCCAGTATTACGCACACGTCTCCCACAGTCGCAATGGTGGAAGTTCTACACCTCCCCCTCCTGTAGACGATGTGAACCTGTAGTTCAGTAGGTTAAGTGGACCAGTCCGTGGTTGCAAGTCGGATAAGATCCCGTTGCCCTCCGACGCAAGTTTGCGAGGGAACACCAGGGTGGCAACATGTTCTATTCTTACTGTAGGGAGGAAATAATTATAATCTATACTAATTCAACATCAATTTTATTACAGCAACTGGGTCTGATACACGCGGATCTGAAGCCTGAGAACATAATGCTGGTGGAACCGGCGCGGCAGCCGTACCGCGTCAAGGTGATCGACTTCGGCAGCGCCTCACACGTCAGCAAGGCTGTCTGCAATACCTACCTGCAGAGCAGATACTACAGGTAATAACAAGACTAGCAATACCACAGGAACACACATAATATCATAGTATAGTTTCTGCCAGATATGTCTGGAATAACGGTCATTGATCCGACTTGTGCCAAAGTAATGCATCGTTCGAATCATCGTTCGAATTTCAAAATAAAATAAAAGGTCAAGGTCGCCTCTTACCACGATACGTTTTTTTTATCGTGTTACGACACTACATTTTTTCGTATCGTTTAGAAATATTGGAATACATTGGTGCACGGGGGTCAACGAATTTTATTCCAGACTTATCTGGCGGAGACTATAGTATTCTCTGAAGGGTTACGTAAAGCTGTACCTTCTACCTTACTTCCATGTGTTAGGGGACGAGCATTTTGCTATGAACCGGACTCAAAAGCAGATTGCTACTGAGAAATTCCTAATAGAATAAACTCAAGGAATATACGTACAATAGACAAAGTTATTTCATGGTTATTTCTATACAATTCGACAGCTTTGTTTGCACGAGTATGGCACGATCCATGCACCATTGAAGAATAGAAACGTTTCTTTTCTATATTTCCATATATTAATCGGTTAAATCTTGCTATGTTTTGTCATTTTGTATTTTCTTCTGTCGATAAAATTCGTATCTGTGGTGATGAGAATCTAATTCAGTACTAATAGAATCCGGGGTCGCGGGACGATAAAGGGCTATTGAAGGACACCGTGGGATTTTAGTCAGTAATAAGTCTGACAGTCCCTCCCGTTCTGTCCTGGGTGGGAACACTCATTTGATAATTTAACAAAGTAAAAAAAAATACTAGTAGAACTTACTCATGTAACCCTTTCTTTCAACAGAGCACCAGAAATAATCCTGGGCCTGGCGTTCTGTGAGGCCATCGACATGTGGTCGTTGGGCTGCGTGGTGGCAGAGTTGTTCCTGGGCTGGCCGCTGTACCCTGGCTCGTCGGAGTACGACCAGATCCGGTACATCTCGCAGACGCAGGGCCTGCCTACTGAACACATGCTTAACAGGTCTGTACTGTTAGAATATTGCAACTTGTCTGTAGCAGAGAATTAATTTAATGAAAGACTGATGAGTTAGCTAAAAATGAAAATAGTCTTGGTACTACGATATAATGATGCAATTCGACTCACTTTCGTCGTCGTGACGAGCGTGTTTTGAAATCGATCTACCCGTAGATAACCGCACGTTTTATGTCATATTTATGTCGTAGTGATAAGGTTTTTTTCTAAATCAGTCGCATCGCATCATCACTCGTGTTTCATTTTTAATACCATTTACCAAAATATTTAATTGCATTGTATCTTCTGATAGTATATAAGAAAAGTCAACCGTTGCCATGTTTCCAAATCGGCTGGAAGAAATGTTTTTAAAGAGATAAGCTCATCATCTTTGTGAACAAAATAATGAGTTATTTTTTATTATAAAATTGTACACAGTGAAGAAAATATAATTAGAAAAACTGCTTGCTACGGTAGATAGCTTTTTTTTTTGTTGGAAATTACTACATTCTCCCCATGCAGCCTTAGAAACTTGCTTCCTTTTAGCTGCATAAAATCATGATTTACAATATTAATTTTCTTTAAACAGCGCAAGTAAAACAGCGAAGTTCTTCTACCGCGACGTGGACAGTACGTACCCGTTCTGGCGTCTCAAGACCCCCGAGGAGCACGAGCTGGAGACCGGCATCAAGAGCAAGGAGGCGAGGAAGTATATCTTCAATTGCCTCGACGACATTGGACAGGTAACCTTTTGTATGAACTCCACTATGAATATTTAAGTATTTGTTCAGTACTCTGCTGTATAATTGATGTATCGGGCTTTAGAAAAAAAATGTTTCATGACTTTATTCCTTTTAAGGTCAACACAGCATGTCTTATTAATTTTATTCATTACTTCATTATGTAATGAAATTTAAGCAGAAAGACACATAGACATGCTTCATCGCGGGCACCAAACTGGCAGATATTATTCTGAAGCACTTGATTGACCAAACCATTTGCATCGGCTTTAGAAAACTCTAAAAATAAAGTAAGGCCGTCCATACACGGACTGCTCGAACAGTTTGCCATTGATCAACATACATGAACTGCTCAAGCCGTCAAATTGCTTCTTGAGCTGCGGTTGCTAACTGCTCCAGCAGTCAGTATCAACTGTTCCTTAAGCTGTTCAACTACTCCAGCCGTTCTGTGTATGTACAGTCATGAGCAATAACATTATACACTTGACAAAATTCAAACGCTATTTACTCTTGAAATACTGGTTGGTTTCCACTTTGAAATAAGACTTATTTCGTAATAGTATGGCTTCCAAAATAGAAGTCTAATGAAAAGGCAAAAGTATTATCAATATGGTAGCAGAAAATCGCTTTTTAATACTGCTAAGTGTATACATACTATTGCTCGTGTCTGTACAAGACTAACAAGATAAAGTATATACATACAGTCTATATTGATTGCTTGAAGTAGTCTATCCATGGCTGGCCTAAAAGACCATCTAGGTATCCGTGATAAACACGTCACACTATGAACTTTTACTAAAGCCTGATTTGTCATATTACTGAGTACTGTAAGTTACACCCATTTATACTGAAAGCCGACTACTCTCATGTTTTGTATCCATGGGGAAAAGTTAAAAACTAGATTATGGGTAGCTTTCAAGTTCTGTACCCATACCATGAGTTGTCATTACGATACTCGATCATCGATATCGACCGCGTTTGGCGCTCTCACTGGCCCGCTCCAAGGTTGTATAAACTCTCAACCAATGAGAGCGACAAATGCGGTCGATGCGTATGATCGAGTATCATAATGACAACTCATGGTATGGGTACTTGTGAGCAATTCCACATCGTCAATGGACATTTCCTCTCTCTTATCTATAAAGAGCTGGCTTACTCAGTGTGGGTTCTATTATTCAAATTAGTATTATAACAAAAGTATTAATTGATTCACAGGTGAATGTACCAACGGATCTTGAAGGAGGCCAACTGTTGGCCGAGAAAGCAGACAGAAGGGAGTTCATCGATCTACTCAAGAGGATGCTCACTATGGACCAGGTTAGTTATTGCCTATGTTTCCACCGCTGGGAAACAGTAATTCACCATGCGTGCCCAGTGAGTGCTGGTAGATGTCAGAAGGCTTCGAATTTTTGGTTCTAAGACAAATGCTGGTTTCCTCCCGATGTTTTCTTTCAACGTTTTGAGAGCAGTGGTGATAAAAAAAAAATAACCAACCAAAGTAAATGTGTTTAAGTGTGGCTGGGTTCAACCCACGACCTACTACACGTAAGTCCGTTACCACTGGGTCACCACTTCTCTTTTAGTTATTATTAGATCCGGTTAGCTATTGAGACAGGTCGTAACAAAATTACTGTAAAACAACCAATTTGTTTATAAATTTCTGAAATCTGAAAAGATTTCTACCTTGACGTCTGAAACCCTGCAAGTTCCTCTGACATTTTTCCCGATTTTTCAAAGATGTATTTTACTGAATTACATAACCAATGTTTATATTGTTTCCTCAGGAGAGACGAATAACGCCAGGTGAAGCTCTGAACCACGCGTTCGTGACGCTCGCTCACCTCGTCGACTACGCGCACTGTAACAACGTCAAGGCCTCCGTTCAAATGATGGAGGTAAATATCGTATCTGTACTTTTATTTAGCGTGCTAAAATCATCAAATGAGTCATCCCACCCAAGGCAGGGCAGGAGGGACTTTCAGACTGACTTGTTCTGACTAAAATCCACGGTGTCCTTCTACAACCCTGTACGTTCCAGGGTCACAGTAATACATTAGTCTCGCGACCCCGGCAGGATCATATCTGTACTTAGAATATTAGTAAGGGACCAGATGTATGAATGTGTATGGATGGATGATGATGATGATGATGATGTATGGATTGATTGTCTAAAAGATGTATAAGAAAAAGGAGTAAAATAAATGATACTGTGACGTCTGATAGGGGAGAATGTAAGAAAAAAACGTGTTGCGCCGACCCCAAATAAAATGGGATCAGGGCAGGAAGATGATGGTTCCTATCTTGATCCCGATCTCTTGTCTTTAACCAATCGAGGACCGTATTTCCTACCTATGTTTTAAAAGAGGTCCAATCAAAAGCAGCCGTCAGAAACAAAGGAGTATCTTGTTGAATATGTTCATAAATTGCTCTTATTTGTAAATTCAGTGTACTGTTTGAGGAGTATTACATAATATTTATTTCCCAGGTTTGCCGTCGCTCAGGCAGCGGCGTCGGCGGCGTAGGCGGCGTGGGAGGCGTGGGCGGCGTGGCGGGCGGCGCGGCCGAGTACGGCGGCGTGGTGGCCAGCGCCGCGCCCGCACACCACCTGGCGCTCACCATCAACCAGCAGCGGCTCAGGGCCGCGCCTTATGACAACCTGGTGAGGAAGCAACTTACTGAACACAAGTCTCAACTAGTTCTTTCAACTAACGTTA
Source organism: Agrotis exclamationis (assembly GCA_950005045.1). NCBI lineage: Eukaryota > Metazoa > Arthropoda > Insecta > Lepidoptera > Noctuidae > Agrotis > Agrotis exclamationis. The sequence goes on along the minus strand of OX465429.1, from coordinate 14,070,893 downwards.
TATCACACATATAATTCACACATGCACACATTTTGCTAGTTCCATGTAATGGGGACGAGTCTAATGCAACTCAACCCGGCCCAAATCCAGAATCCGTGGCTTCCACTGTGAAATCCCTTATTTAAAATCCCAATACCATTGATGCTCAACCTGGAAATCAAACCTATCATCATCTCTCGGCCAACGAGGCAGAGAATATACCAAACATGCGATCTGAATCTATGGAGACGGCTACCCATAGATTCAAATAGGGATATGCATGTAATTCAAATCTTTTTCCTTTTTTAAAATATTTGATTCTCTTCTGATTGTATGGTAATTATCTGGTAATAAAATTTAATTACAATATTTTTGAAAAAAAAAATAACACAGTGTAAAAATTATCGGAATCTAATCAGTTACTGATTCTGAACAAACTAAATTCAGGTTTCGCATATACTAAAAACAATGTTGTAGAAGCAATGTGGTGCACTTTTTGATTATTTAATTCATTACTTATTTTACAATTAATTATTTTATGTTACATGTTTTTGGTGAAACTAAACTCAATGTCCAAACTAAAACATATACCTAACTAAAAAATACTATTAATATAAATTAAGAAAAAAATACATACACATTCCCTATTTTCGACCTATCCGGTGGTACTTATTCCCATGGATTTCTTACGTGCAAACCTTGTCCTTGAAAAACTCCTGCAAAATAACTAATCAATTTTATATTAATGTTTTATATTTGTATCCCCAGTACCAACTGTACCAGGGCGGACGCGTGGCAGTGGGCGGTGCGAGACAGTACGCGACTCGCGCGGCTGAACCATTCCCGCATCAGTTTGTGTCTTCAATACTGTGCCAGCCAGCCTATCAGGTAAATATCTTTATTAGTAAAGTTTTTTTATTTTAGTTATACTGGGTGGAAGGCAAAGTATCTGGGAAATTGAATTGATAAATTTAAAGCAATAAATAACTGAAATTGTGATTGTTTTCAATCGTGACATTAAACTTGTATCAAATAAATGATCGTACTCTGACGATCTGAAAAATCTTATGTATTTATCATAATTATTGGCATAAAAAAAGTTGAACATGATTGAATTTAAAATTTTCATGAATATGATGAAAACAATATGTTTTTACTTTCGCTACTGATGAGAATAACAACTCATAATTAAAAATGAAGCATTTATTTCAAGCTAGCTAGTCGTAGGTACTTTTGAATTGTCAAAAGATAAAAAAATGCTAAAATGTGGCTCATACCTGTCACAAGACATGATAACTATAAAAGTGATTAAGATTGCGTGTGCCAATAAATCTTTCTTTCTTTCTTTCTTACTGTAGATATCTAACTTCTAAGTAGTTAACAGTACTTCCACCCAGTATAAACAAAACTAACAAAATACTACAATCACCCCACAAAACCGACCCTAATAACATTACATAAAGTATGACATCCACCAGGTACAACAACTGGCAGCCGCCGCAGCCGCAGCCGCCGCCGCGCATCACCAGCACGCCGGCGTGGCGGGCGTGGCCGGCGTGGCTGGCGTGGCCGACGTGAGTGGCGTGGGCGAGTGGCGTGCGCCGTTGATCGTGGAGCCAGCGCCCATGCCGGAGCCTGACGTGTGGGATGCCTTCCATCCGCATCACCCACAACATCATCATCCGCATAAGAGGTCAGTTTTATATACAGTTGTGGTGAAGATAATATAATTGGCATATTCTATTGGGTTATTGATGAAATATGGAGTTTAGAAGTTTAAACAGAATATCATTTTCATTTAAAGGCATAAAATATAAACAAAACTAAAACTAAAAAATTACAAATATTATTAAACAGTATCTTGATGATAATGTGGTTAGGTATAAGTACTTGTAATAAGTAAAATCCCATCCGTTGTTATGGGTTTCATTAGGAAACAGTAGGATGTAGGATCAATTTTGTTTTTCTTGTACTTCCATAGTTGTCCGAAGTAAAATTTGTAGAGAAAATCTTTTTAAAAGATGCGAATTGCCCAAAATATTGGTATATTTCATTGGACTGGGCATCTATATTTTGGTTCACTACATATTCTGAAGTTATACATTTGTAACTTATTAAAAAATATACCTATCACAAAAACATAGAAAATATTAATTAAATAAAAACCAAAAAAGAAAACTCATTATTAATGGAAAAGTATAAGTTTAAATAGGTTAGTTATTTACATAATAAAGTATGAATAAAATGGGTGTAGTACTAAAAGCCGGGGTTGTCGACAGATCAACAAAGCAGCAGACGACGGTGCCGCACTATCAACCGCACCACCAAACGCATCAATACAGGTGCCTATAACTTGTAGTACACTTGTAGATGTCCCCACACTATGTTGCTTGTAGTACACGTGTAGATGTCCCATCACTACGTAAATGAAAACTTTTCAAGTAATCAAGACTTTAATGAGATAGGTCTACGTTCTGGTCACTACTTTTATTTTTAAGTGTATAAATCATTAAATTAAATCTTATGTGATTATTTTTTGAACCTCTCAACCTCCAACCAAGACTCTTATTGACCGCAAAACCACCCTGTTCCATTACACGCTAGTATGAAAGTCCCGCGATTCCTTTGTGGACACCACTCGAGAGGAATCAGCTTTGTCATTTTAGTATTAGGGAAAGAACCACCACGAAATCACCAGCTTGTATTTCCGCGGTACTTAATAACTGTAACGCAGTGGTTGAGCAATTGGCTGTTGCGCTGCGTGTGGCGGGCTCAATTTCCGCACGAAACAAATATTTGTATGACAAACCTCTTGTTATTCCGGGTCTGGTTTATTGTGTAAGAAAAAGAAAGTATGGGATTCTAGTGTGGGGCAAAGCTGCTGTTGTAAAAAATAATCTGTATAACTAACATATTTACCTGATATCCAGTATGGCAAGCAGCGGCGGTAAGAAGGAGCCGACTCAGCTGTCTCCGGTCAAGAAGCGGGTGAAGGAAGGCACTCCACCTTCGAGGCATAGGCATCACCACCATGATCACACGTAAGTTAACATGTTCTATGGTTTCTAAGACACAAAAAAAAATTGTTTGATTTATTATTTAATTTGAGAGTGGCAAACGCCTTCCGTTGCTAAGATGAAACAAACAAAGGATACAGAAACCTTGAAAAAAGCTTTAATAATACTAACGTAGAGTTCGATCTCTCTTTCTGTATTTAGTTATTTGGGTGACTAGTTGCGATAAAAGAAACTGTTGGCTTTTAAAAGATCTAACTTTATTGAAAGATCAATTAATGATGATATAGTGATATGTGAAAGAGTGTCCAAAGATCCTTGTATGACTGGGTGTTTTAACAATTTTACTAACTTGTATTTGTACTCTAATTGACTAAGATGTGTATCGAAATATCAAGGGTTTCAAACCCTCAACCAACTAACCGTCCCCCACTACTAACCGACAGCGTCATCGACTTCGCCTCACACTCGGTTCTCCCTCACAGCGCGCGGGGCGGCGCGGGGGGCGGGGCCGGGGCCGGCGCGTGGGACGGGCCCGCCCACACCATCACCATCCGCGACACGCCCTCGCCCGCCGTCTCCGTCATCACCATCTCTGACTCCGACGACGACACCGACCAGCCGCGGCGGCAGAGAGCGCCCGCCGCCAACACGCACAACACGCATAACACGCATGCCGCGCACTCGCAGAACAATCAAGGTAACTATTTCGTTTAGTGCTTAGTACATCAATGAATGTCATCAAAATTCAATTTAAATTGTCATTTTTAAAAGAAAGGTGTTAAAGTCCCCGCCAGATAAGTCTGGAATAAAGGTCATTGATCCTGCATCGTTCGAATTTCGTACTACCATCGTTCGAATTTCAAAATAAAGGTCGAGGTCGACTACCACAATACGTTTGTTTTGACCGTGTTATGACAACTTTCTTTACATTTTTTCTTATCGTTTTGAAATGTTGGAATACATCAGTACACAGAGGTCAACGAATTTTATTCCAGACTCATCTGGCGGAGACTATAGTCGATGTCGAAGTTGATCGGACTTTGTTAAACTTCATTACATCGGCACTTGATCGCGAGTGTTGATTTTGGACTCAGCAACTGCAGTGGTTTAGGAACAGAACTGTCCCAAAAAGTTGATCTAGATTATGAAATATAATATAATCTCAATTAATTTGTATCCTAGGCGGCAGTGGCGAGTGCGTTGGGTCGGGCGGCGCGACCAGCGGCGGCGTCATCTGCAGCGCGCGCTCGCCCAAGGACGACAAGCACGTCAAGCACGAGCCGCACCAGAACTGTCACCACCACCATCAGGTAACTAACTACATATAGTAGGGGAGCCCAAGAGGGGATTTTTGAAGTGACTCGAGCGTATCAGATAATTATATAGGGAGAATCCTTGCACTCTTTAATGTACCTCTACCAAGTATGAACACTTCATATGGCGGGGTGTGTTGGGGGTACATTTTCAAAAATATTTACACGCTTCCCCCCCCCCCCCCTAAAATAGAAAACTTGCAATTAACTTTTTTATAACATAATCTTTCAAATCCAATAGGTCGCCATGACGTTCGAGTAACTGCAAATTTTGCATACTGGCCGCCCCTACCAATAGTCGAGTGCGTCATTCAATGATTAATTAAAAATTAACCGTCGTACCACAATAAGTTAAAAATGTGTGTGTGACGTTTTCAGTGCGTCTTGTCTGTCTGTCTGTCGTGTTGTCAGGGTCAGTAGCTAAAATTATAGCTATATTGCTTTATTTTATATCTTTTTTAACCCCACACTTCCTCACAGCAACAGCAACAACAACAGCAGCAGCAGCAGCAACAACAACAGCAGCAGCAACAACAACAGCAATCAGCTCCTCAACAAGCCGTACCGCAGCAGCCGACCAACCAATCCTCTCGCTCCAACGTCAGCACGGCAGTAGCTACTCCTCAGAGTCAGAAGAAGCGTCTCCTAGCGCTGGCGCAACAAGAGGCGCAGGCCAAGAGGGAACACGACCATCACCTGCCGCCTGTTAGTATTGTCTCACTGATAAAACAGATTTATAAGAGAGCCTTCTTGTAAGTGTTCAGATTAACAACTAATCCTCATCAACATTATCATCATCGACTGTAACATGAGGTGTTAGCCATCAACACCATTTCACTGCTTATGAGGGAGAAAATTAATTTGCAAATTTTAAAGCTACAATTTAAATGCTCATCAATAATTCTTTTTGTACACCAAAATGAATAAATGCTCACCAAATCTAAAACTTGCTTTAGCAGGATTTTAGGGACACCCCGAAGTTCGGTTTGGTTAGGTTCCTTCTTCCTTTAAACCTTGCAAACAGAAATAGAAGCCCCGCGAAGCGGAGCTTCGTCGACCCTGCTTAGGTCGATTTTTTTTTATTATTACATATAATAGGTTAATTTCTACAATACTTTATAATACACAATTTGGTGAACATTAATCCATTCTGTCAGGTACATATTTCGTTTTTTGGTTTTAAAACGGTTACTTTTTGGTAGGCGTTTAAACCCACGCCAAATTATAAGTATGTAATAATGTTTCCGTAGAACACTAGGGTCACACTAACGGTAAATGCCTTAAATTATCGCGTTATGGACGTTTACACGAACATTTAAAGACTATAATCCCGAAAATCCACGGTAAATACCGTTAGTGTGACCCGGCTATTACAGCTTATACAATTTTGAAGCTAATTTCTCATATACATATCAGTCATAATAATGTTTACGCATAATGATATGGATGCATATTTTTTATAGGCATTACGGACAATAATTGACCCAGCTCGTTTCCTCAAGCCCCCAATATAAATAATATTACAGATATTTTTCTTTTCGCTCTCGATCCCTCATTTTCCCCCCTTCATATTGTATACAAAAACCCTCTATAGAGATAGGACCAATTGACGGACAATCCGCTCGAATGCAAAATGGTAATATATTACCATTGAATATTACCGTTGAGTGCAACATGGTAATATATTACCATTCTGGAAATGGCGCGATCTTTAAAAATGAATGGGACCATTCATAGCTATTCATAAAAACAACACTTGAATGCTCTTTTGTACGCCGAGCGACCGGCAAAACGTGTTTATCATAGAGGACCACGTGGCGCGCGGCTCCCGCCATTTTTTTTTCGATGAGTAAGCACTTTCCGTGATCTACGTGAATTTTCGAGGCTTCAAAGCGGCTAATCAAATAGCTGCTGGAGACGCGGGTCTGTCCAAACAGGGTACCGCGGCTCTAGTACACAAAGGGCAACTGAAAGAACAGAGTGGTCTTTGATCAGTACGAGTCTGATAGTCCGTTCCACTCCACCCAAAAATAAAGAATGGTCCTATCCATATTTAGATTATAGAATCAGGCGTTACTTTGCGGAAATCCATGACATTAAATGTTATGAAAAATATCTAGTTTTAATTCCGCTACAAAAATCCAGGCTTCATGCAGGATGCAGTCCCACCCTCCCGGGAGGACAATTACCTATCCATATTTGTCCATATCCACGTATGAATCAAAATCGATTTAGGGATTTGATGTGAACGCTTTATAAATACTCATTTTCATGTTTATAATTATATAATATTACAGTTACATTTCACATTCGCAACAATCAACATAGTATTACGGAATAGTTTCTCTAAATGTTTGTATAATTTTATGTTATAGAGTGGGTCCACGGTACGCCAAACGAACGACTATCAATGCAATCAGTATGTGCCGGCACAACATAATAAGAGAGATAGCGTGAGTACTTATTTTATTACCGTTCATAATTATTTTCGATCGATGTCAAGAATTAATAATATTGTGAAACAGTTGCATTTATTCTCATAGTAAATTCCAAAATCTTTGAACGATTTAAAATTAATTAAGCTTTGTTCTAAAAGCAAGTTGCATCCATACCCGCTAGAAAACTGCTAAATATTTTTTAAAAAACAGTATCCACAGTCAGTTGTAAAATAAACATCTTCCATAGAAATAAAATTTTATTAATGTAAGCTCAAATGGTCAAAACAAGAATAATTCAAAACTAACCTTTCATAAATTCCAGAGCGGCGGTTGTCGCGAGTACCTAACGAACGCCGGTGGCGTGGGCGGCGTGGCGGGCGTGGGCGGCGTGAGCGGCGTGAGTGTGAGCGTGAGCGGCCCGCCCGCCGCACACAAGCACGCCGCGCCTCACGCCTGGCACCACCACCCACATCCACATTACAAGTTAGTAAAACTATCTGAAAATAATTAAGTCTTCTATGACAAGTAACATCTTCCTAAAGTTTCGAACACTCACAGCCGACTAATCGCTGTGAACGACTTCTCTACACGAGTATTCGTATGTGACAGGCTTTAATAGCCTGTCACATACGAATACTCATATCAAATCAAAATATGCAATTTGAAGTGGCAATGGGCAGGCCACATCGCTCGTAGAACTGATAACAGATAGGGAAGAAATGTTCTCTCATGACGACCACGGACCGGAAGACGTAGCGTAGACCTCCCACTAGGTGGACCGACGACATCATGGGAGTCGTGGGCAAACGATGGATGCAACTGATGCAAGTGACGAATTCTCGTTCGGCGTGGCGGTCTAAGGGTGCTCTCATATTTATCGACGCGGAATCGGCTTAAGCCGGTCAAGAAAACCTTTATCGGCTCGGCTCGGACGACGCGATCCGATGCGAATGGCATTAGTAACACCCTTATTACGTTGACATAAAGATTTTCTTGACCGGCTTAAGCCGATTCCGCGTCGATAAATCGCACCCTAAGGGGGAGGCCTATGTTCAGCAGTGGACGTCTTCAGGCTGATGATGATGTCAGGATGGATGACACGCTATTTGCAGCCAATAGTCGTCGCAGTTGGAATTGAGCATGTTCCATTTTACTCGCACCGATTAGTCGCTGTGTGTGACCAAAGCTCAATGGTCTATGTGGATAACTACGGTACAAACCAAACTCAGGAAAGAGTGTCAAAACTTATTCTTGAAATGAGTGAATTTCAACATGATAAATATAACTGGCAATATTTACTCTGAAATATAAATTTGTAGATCTTTGACAGTCGTTACTGGTAGTCAGAAAATCGAAATTCTGACAACCTGTCTTACCATGGGGTATTGTATTACCCAGTTACTGATTGTGAAGATCAGATAGACAGTCGCTCCATGAAAAATACTGATATTCAGCTGAATTCGGTTCGACTGGAATCCGACTCCAACATAATTGGGAAAAGGCTACCCAGATGATGAAAGACAGTTGAAAAATCGACACTTTTTAGAGTAGCGAATTTTTGTTAACACAGTTACACAATTTTAAATCGCACCATTACCGTGATAATTTCAAAATCCAACAACTATAAACTTCCACGTTCTATACAGACCACCGGAAGTTGCACACAATGCGTCCCTCGACGGCATACAAACCATAATGATGGAACAATTGATTGCCAATATACCCATGAATGCTGAAAGGACGAACATCGTGGATTACAGGAACCATACACTGTAAGCTTATAACTCTCAGAAACATGAGTCAGTTTTTTGTTTATTAGTATTTAGATTTTCACTGCCTCGTTGCTCGAAAGATGCGATTTCACCGGTGCCTTGGAAAGCAAATGGGGTATCGTATTGCCCAGTTACTGGGTTGTGGAGGTCCGAAAGGCAGTCGCTCCACTGATGTGATGTCACTGGTGTGGCATGGCAGGTGCGGAATAAAAAAATATTCGCTTTAGTGGACACACTCAAGCAAACACGAAGAAACAGCCTGGATAATTTTGTGCCCGCACATGTGCGAAGTGGACTCGTTATTTGTACGCGCACAATTTATTTCACTGCACTGTGCGCTAAAAAAAGTTACAGCCTTGCCGGTGGACACGGAGGCTAAACGACATTCCAGTTTCGTACGCGCACTGCTGAAGTGCGCGAACAAAATTATGACACTATTTTGGTGAAATCGTGCCATAACGTTCAAGAGCGCGACTGGGTCCTAGGTTTCGATGCCAGGTTGGGCGTCACTGTTATAAGGTTTTTCCATAAGGAATTTCTCATCTACTACAGAGTCTGGATTTGTACCTAGTTTGATGGCATTAGACCCGCCCTCTTTTACTTGGGACTTAAACATATCTGGTGAAAGCGATTACACATGTAATTAATTTTATGATTGAAGTCCCCTTACAGTGAAAATTTAGGTGATTTTAATTATTGATCAGATCTATATTTTCTCTAGCCCGTTGGAGCAATTATTATCCAACATAAAGAGAAGGCGATACTCAAACAAACACGAGATTGCGTAAAGCAAAATCGTGATGAAAGAAGTATGACATGTATGTATGTAATAGGCATAGACATAGAGCATAGACTGAGCATAATCCCTAAATTATTAACCAATAAGAGTGATCAATTTCAGAAAGAAAGAAAACTATTTATTGGTCTATCTGTCTCTTTTCTGTAAAGAGTCATAAATACGATACGATCCGTCGGATCTGTAATGTAATGATGTAACCATCGTTAGCGATTTACTTGATCGCAAACGACTTCGGAAGTCGCTATAAAAATCCAAGCAAAATTGAATATCGTAACTATAAATTGATTTCTGTTTGTGATAGCCCGTCTTTGTCATTCCGTTTCAAGCAAGTAAATGATCGATAGTAACGATCAATCCTTTCGTGACTGAGAGCTAAGCTTTCAGCACACTAAAGACGTTGATTTTGACGATACCTTCCATGAGGTCCTTAAGATATTGTGAATGACAGAAAAAGTTAATGCGACCATTTCTGTCCGCTTTAATTTGACATTTGGAAGGCTCAGTCCATTCTCTAAGTCTATGATAATAGGGCATCGTTCAAAACATATTTTAAATAGATCATCGACATTCATCATTAATTTCACCAAACATGCCATGTTTTCATCTGAACCCATTACAATTCTATAAAGAGGTGTTTGTGTTTGTTCCAGGACCGGTAGCGGCGGTGTATTGTCCCCGGGCGGCGGTGTGTCACCCGGCTACCTGCCGCCTCCGCTCTACGTGCCCACCTACCACTATCACACGTGAGTTTATTGACTTACTTGGGAAGTTTGGACGAAAGTACTTATTTTATTTTAGCTGGGTTGAAGTGGCGTAACAAACTCTCCAGCAATATATCTATGAAAGCTTGATAGTATTACATTCGTATTCGTAATACGTTCTTCTGGCTTTAGTACTCTTTCGAGGGCTTAAGGGCCAGTACACACCGAGAAGCGACGAAATGTGTATCTTTTTGTGTAGTAAATAAAAATAGATTTTGAGTCGCTATTAAAAGTTGCGTACAGGCCCTATAGCCAAACACCAGACGAAAGCAGTCACTAATACATTTTTAACTTTATACCCTAGCGCATAAAGTTGAAAATCTATTAAATACTGCTAAGCGATAACGAACGAAACAAACGAAAACGATCTGTAAACTCGAATAGATTTTCAACTTTACACGCTGGAGTATAAAGTTGAAAATGTATTAGTAATGTTGATGTCGTCGTTTTGTTCAACGATACTTAAACGGACACAAGTCTAGGCAGAAGATGTAACAGTCGCATTCTGTATTCCAGTGGCGCGGCTCACGGCGTGTCCGGCGTGGCGGGTCCCCCTCCCGCACACCACGCCAGTGGCGCGCGTCTGCCGGGCTACCTGCAGCCCTACTCGCCCACCTACCTGGTCCCGCAGCATCACCAGCAGCATCTGTGGTACACCGACTGAGGAGTTGCAGCCGCCTGCAGGTGTCCCGGCTGATGGACTGACCGCGGTAGTGCCCCCCACCTCTAAAAGACATTAACCTTACCTACCACTCGACCAGCACAACTTGAGACGGTGACATTTGGAACTAAAGTCCGGTCGCAGAGCAGGAGGAATTTCGTACATTGACCTTTTATTACCTGTCTCTGTCACTCGCTCGTAAATATAATGAGTCTCGTTTACACAGATGCAATGACTGCCGTACTCAAGGATTGTAAACCTTTTGTGATCACTGTCAGTAGGTAAAGAGGTCAATGTACGAAGTTCCTCTTGCTCTGCGACCGGACTATTGTAACAGTTTTATACGCGAGCAATGCCACGCCTCGTGTCAAGTGGTGTTGGTCGGTGGTAGCCGTGAGTCGCTCCGCGTGCCTACGGGCGGCTTCGGTTGGCTGTCTCCTCCCGTAAGCACGCACGAGCGACGAAGGAACACAACTCGACTCTCACACTGCAATTTTTAAATAAATCCATGACTAGTGTGAACTAAACGCGTTCCTTTATAAACAAACTCTCGTTCAACGCTATAATACGATTGTTGAAACGATAACTTTCTTGTACAAATTGTGATTTTTATTTCTTATTATTATTAATTATAAAGATGGGTTTTATATTTTTCAGCGACCTACGCCGGTAGTCGCTCTATTCGAGTTATACTTATTCGAGTATAAAGTGTTTAATCATTATTTGTTTAGATATAAATGTGTAATTTATTACATGATAGCGTTATGTAAGCGCTTATAAATGTATGTATAATAGGTTAGTGTCGCATTATTTTGTATCGTTTGATGTCTGTACGGTCACGTATGTAGACGATTTATTCACATGTATTATATGGATTGTAAATTTCGCGTTATATTTTGCTGATAAAGCGAGTAGGTTGCATTTACTAATATTTTATCATAGTTTAGTGTTTGTACCAAATCATTTTAATGGGGAATTTATTGATGTAGTGAATATAATATTTGTAACGAGTATGTGTTTGTCTGTGCGGAGGCAAGCGTCGTGTCCCTGACGCGCGGCGCATGTGTCGACCACTTTTAGTTTTACGGCACACTTTTTGTCAATTATAATCGTTTGATTTTACTTGTACGTCGTAGTGAGTACGCTTTAGATATATCGAGTTCATACGTTTGTTACGTTCCATATCAAGTAACACAACCGTAACACCACAAACATTTATTGCTGTGTTTACTATCGTATATTAAAAATTAAAGGGTTTTATATTACGTAGATATAATTAAATGTGTAGGGCGCGGTGATGGACTACTTGTATAGATGTAGATTCGAGTATATTAAACGAAATTAAAAAAAAAACTATCTAAGATATTTTATAAACATTTAGTACACACTAATGATTAACTAAGATTGTAATAATGCATGTATAATCACTTTAGATAGAACGAAATTGTTTAAAAAAATATAATAATGTCCTTTATAGAAGATGAAAAAAAAAATGTTATGCAATTATTTTTACGACTGCAATTGATTTTTAGTTTAATATTTTGATAAGTGTTTAGTGACACTAGAGCTAATATTATTTGCTGACTTGATACGCGTCGATGAACGACTGGGTATTTCAGTTTTGCAGTGTTTTGAACATAATTGTAACATTATCGCCCGGTGTGACAGGCCCGAGTATATCCCCCTCGTCCACTCCTCGCCGCGTTATGTACGCCCCCCGCGTTGTACATAAGTATTAAATAAATAAGTCATATCGTACAACTTTCGTAGTCATATAAAGAATAGATCGATAGATGCCGGTTCTGTTTCGTGGGCGGCGTACGGCGCGCGGCCTACATACTTAGCATACGCTACGGAATACGACATTATATACATCGGTTGCTAAATATATTCCTCAAATCGTATTATAAGATTCATCACTTTTAATAATATATTATAGCAGTAAATAAATTACAGCGATCTTTATTAGAAGTTTAAATTAAATGTTCTGCTTTTTTGGACAAACGACGAACTCTCTTTAGAAATGCCTAATATTATATGATCTTATTAGTATAACTTTCAGTCTTTCATGTAGCGTGTTTTTATAGAGCTTTTGGTGTCATGCAAAGGTAAATATCGACGGGTGTGCTTATGTGTCTATATCCTATTAATTATTACGAAATTGTCCAACTCAGGACGTTAACCTCTTTAACAATTCTAGTATCATATGAATATAGCTGCCTCGTATGCTTCCCGTAGCGTATACTAAGTAAGTCCTTTTGATTGAATTATATTTGGTTTTATTATCATTTAGTATTAAGTGTTTAATTTATAAATATCCACCATTTAATCGCAAGATTTCTATAAACCACTGCATTATTTTAAATTCATATTAAAAATGTTTTATATGACAAGACTACTATGTAATATTATTAGTTTCTATCATAAACTTAGTACATTAATTTTGCTGCCCGACAATAATTATTATGTTTAGTTTTGTATTTCTAACGGTTGTAGTTATAACTATATGTATGTTACTTTATTTTGTTTTATTCTTAACTGCTTAGTTGATTTCGAGCGTCGTGATGATTACGATATTTATGTATTACTACATAATTATGCAATTGCATCTTCAATATAAGATTCACAATTTTCTAAATTGTCGAAATCATTTTGTATCTAGTGTCCTTTTCAAAACTTTAATCTTCCATTCTGTACTTTTCAAATGCAGTAATTCATAAATATACTAATATTATAAAACGAATGTGTCTCACAGAATGTTTTCACAATAGACGAGGAAATTGTGTCTTTTTCATGTCCTTTGTATGGGACATTCTGTACCTGAAAACTTGGTCGTTACGACGCCCGACGTGACGCGGACTGGCGAATGACCGGGCCTTTGTCTTCAAACGAGTACATAATAAAATGTACGTGTTTATGTGTGTGATCCATCTAGTTTTCTATACTCAACAACTTATTTTGATATCAGTTCTAATTGAATCGATTAATCAATTTTTATTGGTTGAAATATCAATTGACTTTATTAAATAGGAATGTAATATAATTTATTTCAATTTTTGTATGAGAACCATATTTTTTTAATTTCTTATTGCATCTTGGTACAAAGTATGATTTATGATGAATTAATACAATGCGCGACCGTAATTATAATTAATCGAGGATTGGAAATACTTCGGCTTTGTAATATGTCGTCTGTCATTCATTGTGGCAGTCTTTTATTCCATAACTCGAGGTGTTGTAAGAATGGTTGTGTGGTGTTGGCATATCGTCCAAAGGCCCGACCACTCGCTGCGCCCGCGCAGTAGAAAGCGAGATTGCCCTCACGCGAGGCTTTAGTCAATGATCTCTGTTGAAACGTGCACATATTATAACTATTACCCCTACGTATTGATGTAGCACGGCGTTAGTTCGTCTCAATCTTTTGTTTTAGTGATTTTATTATTTCGTAAGCTTATATTGGAGTTTTGGGGTTTATTTTTAAGAGTATTAACATAATGGAATGTTAACACATTTTCTATAATAATTTTGTCCTAGTTCATTATACGTCTGCTTACGGTATCGTTTGAAATTGCCTTATTATGTTTTAGTGTGTATATGGGGCATGTTGTCGCGGCGCATTCGGCCCATTATATCGCATACAATTTATTTGTATCGACTCACGGTCCACTCCACCCTCATGAAGCGGTGGACTGTACCGCTCAGTCGATACATCTACTTACTACACAAGATAACTGACTGTTTGTCGACGTGATTCTGTGATTATTACTCATTATATTATTAGTTCGAAAACTGTAAATGTTGGGTTGTTGCAATAAGTAAATTCTTTTGTGTATAAAATTGCATTTTGCGAAGCAGCTGTATGAAATGCCCCGTGTATGTATATTTAGTTTAGTTGTGTATGGTTTCACCAAAACACGATACCGATTATATTTATAGAGGAATTATACGAAAAAAGTCGCGATTAGCTAATTCGAGTGTCGACAATAATTTATTGTTCTATATGGTAACAATTAAATGTACAAAATACTCCTTGTAAGATGGAAATAGTGCACCAGCAACCGCTATCGATATCTTATGTTGTTTCGTTATAAGTTCGGACATATTATATTCCACTGTGATTATGTTACGTTCAGTGAACTGTATCGGTGAAACTGTTATGGTAGGCTTACGTTTGGTTTAATTCATGTAACTTTTAACTACGTACCTGTCGGTACCAGCTGAGAACTAACTCTACAATAATGGGTATTTTTATGTTTTAATTTAGCTTATAGGGGCTTGTGTAAACAAGTTGATACTATTAACATGTTTTAAATTCGATATGTGGGTGATCAGGGGATATAGCACTGATGTTGCTAAGTTTATCTTCAATAATAATCAAATAGTTTATTATTAGATGAAAAATTGTAAATAAACATCCAAATATCCCTTTTTATTTTATTTTTATTTTTTCCCGTACCTTTATTTTCCTTTACTGTTTTTTTCGCGTATTAGTGGGCCTGTCTTCGTGCATCGCAACTAGTATACTCGTGCGCCGCCGTTGTCTCACGCCTCAACGCTTTGTAACGTATAAAACATAATTTTAATAATAATATATAAATTATATTAGTGGCAGCGAGCATTGCTATAATATTTGTCGTCGGTGTAGTAGTGAGCGCTGTGCGTGAGGCGACAGTGGCGCGCTCTATAGTCAATAGCGTGGCGAAAGACGCCTGAGCTGCTGTCTCGACAATAACCCAGTGTCAGACAATAATCATTCTTATTATTTGCCAATTAGTAGACATTTTTGGTTTGGCCCCTTATTAGTGACCATAGTATCTACGTGTGTACGATTGAATAAGCCTTTAGAATGTAGCGTGTGACATGTTCTAGCACAATTCGCGTCAACAGATAGTAGTGAATATATTTCACAGTACGAATTCTTTTCCATAGCATATCTTATAAATAATTACGTATACTTGATGTGCATTAGAAATCCATTTTAATATTGTATTGGAGGCGTGAGTGTCACCTGTCGATATTATAATAGCATTTTATCGCAGGTTTTATAAAGTGACGAGAACTTTACATTACAAATATAAAAGCATAGAATACTCTTTTTATATGAAGTGATCTTATCACCCATTTTCTACAGCTAGCACTTATCTTAATATATTTTAATTACATATTATAAAAAAGATTCAACGTCGTCTTTGAAGAATGTATTCCTTATTATTATGACATTTTAAATATAATATTCCTTATAAGGCCCAAAAGAGGCCAGTATAAAATTTTAAAAGAAAGTTTTAAGTTCAAATAATAATTAACAAACTTAAAATTTTAAACAATTAACACGAATCTAGAGTGTATTATTATTACAAACTTTCTTGTTCATGAACTACAACATAACATTAATTTTTCAAATAATTCGTTATTAATTTTTACACATTAATCTAATTGTATAAATAATAGATTTTCCAAATCGACTGACTGTTAACCATTTAGATTATAATAAATCGTTATTCGTGCTTAGTCCGCATCTTGTATCCGATGGAAATAGTGCACAATGCTACGTAACTAACTTCTATGGAGTCATACTGTTGTTGCGATTTTAATGTTTCGATGTTGAGCACCGCGTTATTTAAGATACCTATACTATACTAGCTATCAAGTTGGCGACTCGCGGCGCCTGCGCCGGCGCTGCGGCAATCCTCATAGGGTGGAAAGGGAACAAGTCGCTATTTGTATTTGGCATAACTTAAGATTATAAACTCTGATTTTACAAGTCTGATGTCACAAGTTTGTTGTTACTAGATTAGTTAATGCTGCTGGTTAGGCTCTACTCTATAGTATTAACTTTTGTATATTCATTCTATATCTACCTAATAGGTAAACTATATGTGTGATAATAACAATAAGCTTTTCAACTAGATGGAGTACAATGAATTCTAATGACTAACTCATAGGCCAATGTTTATAAACATTATTTTTACACTGTCTATTAAAAATGAATGTGATTTTGTCTGTAGTGAGTAAAGTTTTAGATATTGCAGTCCAGTGTCATGTCGCTTAGTTACATAACTCCTTCGCAAGACCCGCAATGTTCGGAGAATAAATTTATCGTATGCTTAGGTGTGTCGTGTATATCGTGTAAGTCAATTGTACAAGATATATAATGATCAGCTTCAGAAACAGTAGTTGATCAGGTAGTGCACCGTTCACCAAAATGTTTTGCCGTCCAATGATACAGTACCTTCGCGAGTACATTATGGCAGCTGGACTGCTCTTTGATGTATTTCGTTAACTATAATCGCATATTTCGACACCAAACCGACTATATTATAGATGTCTAAAATATTTTATATTTATCTAGAGCTTATAGAGTGATTAGGGCAGTAGTAGTATTAAGTGGCAGCGCGCTGCGTGGCGCGTGAATCCATTTCATTAGAGGGTGACATGCGCACACGCAGCCGCTGCATACAAAAGAATATCAGGGATGTATAGCGGTAGAGACAGCTTTTTAACTTAGAAAAACTTTATCAAAGATTTATACAAGCTATGGGTGTAGTATCTGCGTAGGGTTAGGTATATGTCTGCATTTTATCTGTGATTGACTCGATGACAACGAAGGCTGACCAAGAAGATTTTATGTGTTTTACTGGAGCAAACAAATAATTATAGGAATTACCTCGGCTAAATGTACCTGAATGTAACGCAATTCTGTTATAGCTCATAAACTTTCATGTTGTTCTGCAGTCGTTGAGAAACCTCTCAAATACTCACATGCATGCATTCATGTTAATTGATGACTGATTCACAATTGCGCTAATAACGCATAATTTCATGGGACTAGCCAGTTATATTACTAGGTAATTTATAATCTTGTATCGAAGTCACAATGCTGCTACGATCTTTATAATATTTAATAGGTAATAGATATTAGGATTCACTTTATTGTATTAAAATAATTCCGCGACGGTTAGACAATCCCACGTCGGAATCCGTTGTCGTCGAGCTGACACAAATTAATAACTTAGATGAGCGCCATTTTCTAGATTTAACGTTATTGTTTTGATGTCCAAATTTATTCGAGATTTACTGTCTTCTTATACTACATTTCACTACGATTTAATGTTTAATGTATGTCCAGCAAATACATATTTGAGTGTGTCGATGTGACGCGTTAGAGCGTGTTATTGTTACGACCTAACACCTATTTTATGCTAGAATAGAGTTTCAGTAACGTAGGATTACGACCAAATTAGAAACGTAACTTTAATATATCCTAAAACACAAATATAGGTACCTTATATAAATAATGCTACTGATAAATCCGTGGCGGGGGACAAATAAAGTACAAATTTATCACTAAGCCCCCGGCCGTCGAGATGGCTTTAAACTCTTTTCTTGTATAGTTAGCATTTACGAGAGAAAGATGTTGCATTTATTGGTTAAAATTAATATTTCAAAAATTAAATGAATGTTGTCGTAGTTTACTCGTATTCTCAATTATTTCAATTTTTAATTATTCTAAAATCCTTGTAAGTACGTTTTTTTCTTATGATAATCTAAATCCGACGTAATTTATAATCACATTACGTGTACTAGTTTGTGGTAGTTTAGCTAAATATCGACGACAGGATCACATTTTCGAATTAACAAAATATTGTATTTTATAACAATTGATGTGCCTAAGTGTAATACTCTATTATTGTAATTGTATATATTAATGGATAGTTATCGTACTACAAGTCTCAGGACCGCGGCGCACGCACCGTGCAGGTATTGTTCTAAATTAACCAACCATTGTATTTCGTGTTTATGGAAACGCTGCATAACTCCAAAAAATCGTATTTTGAGACAATAATTGTTTTGCATAATGTCATTTTAAAGCACTTTTTAATTAAATTCAAAGTACCTAAATTGAAGTGAAACTTAAACTTTGCCATATTTGATTATCGCTTGAATTTAATATTGTAATTCCACTAAAGTGGAATCTCCCGTAATATTTGTCACAAATTCAAAATAGTTTGTATTGTACTGACTAGCGAGTAATTTTCTATCGGTAGAATTTTCTTTTCTCGTCACTAACAAAATATTGTGAACACTTTAGTATGAACTGTCGTGGTACACTAGGACATAGTCGTTAAAGATTTTATAGCACGCCAAAAGGACCTTTTTGCATTTAATCCAGGTTTAATCACTGTTTCATTGGGTATTACAAAATTGTATAATAGATTTATAACATTTTATGGTAGCGACGTCGGCTTTGTAACGGCGTATGAATGTACTAATTGGTAAAGTGTATCTCTGTGTATTTCATCCATACTCGCCGTACACGAATATGATGGGTAATTAATTGGGTAGTGTTGTAGACTTGATTGTGATATCAATAAACATTTTCATACGAGCATCAAGCCAGTTGTTTTATTTCAGCGAGTGTTATTATCTAACTTTACATTTTACACTCGATTTATCTATTGAAAACAATCACACCAACTCGTTAATCTGTTGACTTAATTTTTAACGAAAGTATTCGTTTGAAGAAATAAGCTCCGTAAAATCCTTACAATTTTTTCCAAACTTTTCATTTTTGTGTTCAACTTTGAATATTTAATTACATGCTAATAGTGTGCATTTTAAACAGGAGTGGGTAGGTCACAAAGATGCAAAAAAAAAGTGTCAATGACACTCTCGAGGGTTATTTTTTATTTAATTTGAAGGTATCCAAACTACCCTCAAAATAAAATAAAAAAAATTACCGTGGAAAAATGTAATCTGCTGATTTCCACAAACCTAAGTACCTACCAAGCGAAAAATTTCAAATAAAGTGTCAGTTATATTTTAAGTAAATAAGTTATTCTTACTACCCACCATTTTTGGTTTTGTATTGTTTTGTTGCTATTTATCACAATCTAATTTAATTTAAACGTTAGGTACTATGCAAATTACGGGTATTTTTAACATTTGTGAAAAGTACCGCGCTGGACAAAAATTTAATTAGTTGGATAATCTTGTATTATTTGACGGTACTTCCTGTCTAGTCGTTGTTCTTGGCCATTTTACATAATACTTTTTTAATGCTGCCCCATACCTACAAGGAATTTCTTCTGAATCGTGTATGAGTATACAAGCCAAGCATTTATTTATAGTCAAATACACAGTCAGACCAGCGGCAGCTTCAATGTCGCGGTTGGCTTGCACCAAGGGTCGGCTCTCAGCCCGTACCTGTTCCTGATGATAATGGATGCTTTGACGTCGGACATCCAGGAAGATGCCCCCTGGTGCATGCTGTTTGCCGATGACATTGTGCTGATTGCCGAGAGTGGCCTAGAGGTCCAGAGCAGATTGGAGGTGTGGTGGCAAAGACTGGAGAACGTTGGCCTGAAATTGAGCAGAACCAAAACAGAGTATTTGTTTTGCGATTTTGGCGGTCTCTCCAGTCCTGTGCCCATTACTCTTGCCGGAACGCCCATACCAGTTTGTTCCGACTTTCGGTACCTCGGCTCGCTTGTCCGAGGAGATGACGATGTAGACCGGGACATAACACACCGGATCAACTCGGGATGGGTGAAATGGCGGCAGGTCACCGGAACAACTTGCGACCCACGGATGCCCCTCAAGTTAAAGGGGAAAATATACAATTCCGTGATTAGACCTGTCGTATTGTATGGACCGGAATGCTGCGCTGTGAAAAAGATGGATGAGAAACGATTGCATGTAGCGGAGACGAGGATGTTGAGATGGATGTGTGGAGTGACAAGAATGGATAAAGTAAGGAATGAGTTTATAAGGGGAAGTTTGAAAGTTACGCCTGTTACAGAAAAAATTAAAGGGAATCGTCTGTCTTGGTATGGACATGTGATGAGGAGGGATGAGACTCACGTGACTAAGAGAGTGATGAGTATGAATGTTGATGGTTGGAGAGGAAGAGGAAGGCCAAAGAAAAGATGGATGGATTGTCTAAGGAATGATATGAATGAAAAAGGAGTAAATGATACTGTGACGTCTGATAGGGGAGAATGGAAGAAAAAAACGTGTTGCGCCGACCCCAAGTAGAATGGGATAAGGGCAGGAAGATGATGATACACAGTCAGACCACTTCAGATCAGGATAGACTATTTGTAGGTCATCCTTTTTGTTCCCTGCGGGACTCGAACCCGCGACGTGAAGTGCAGCAGTTAAAGCTGCCACTGCGCGCAATACCAGTAAGGTTCTATGTTTTGATGCTGAACTATTTTCATTTTTACCAGGAATGGGTGCAGTGAATAAAAAACACAGATATCGAGCGAAAGAAGCTTTTTTTCAACTAAATTTATACAATACACAATGTCTAAGAGTTCACATAGTATAAAAATTATCAATTGTTTTCTGTTTGATATTTACATTTGTTTCAAGAAATGCTTGCATTGTGTTGTGATCAACAATGTGTCATTGAGAACGATAAATATATTTATGTCTGAAAATAATCTGCAAGTAGTAAGATATTGCTTTTATTTTTAAACTAGATGTTTTTGTTAACTTCGAATAGGAGCAAAGGAACGAAAAAAGTTCGGTTGCTGCTAGTCAATGTTAAATAAAGTGTAGAGTGTGTCAAATAATAGCAGGATTGTTTACTACAAACATAAATATAAATCGACCACCACGTAACATATAAGCTCACAAACCAACTATACACAGTGGAATATTTGGCACATAATTAATAATTTGCCTCTCAACTTTCCAATAAAATAATTAATCGTAGTAATATATTACGTTAAATATTTGTAGTATCCCTATAATTTCCTTTTAAACCTACGAATACGTTCCGCCGTTAATAAATACATACTAAAGTGCACTCTATTTACAGTGCAGCAAGAACGTAGCACATTTTTACATGAACCAACTCCTTTTCCACCGTCCCATACATAAATATTATGTCACTCTAATCGTTAATCAGCTGATGTATTAAATTATCTCTCAATTCAAACACTCCAGGGATACAAGGTTGTTTCTTTCCACCTCCGACTCCGGAACTAACTCTATTAAAATAATTAAATATGAAGGTAGTAAAATTATGTTTCGAGATCATATTTAATACATCACAGGTGTTAAAGAGAAAAAAATATTAAAATTATTTGCGCAAGTGTCCTCCGAATGTTTTGTTTTTTGCCAAGCGATTGGTGCGAACTACATAAATTATTATGAGAATTCTAAAATACAGTGTTATTTTATTGTTTGTTTTGAATTCATTGATTATTTAAAAGATTTGCTGAGCAAACAAAAGCTGACAATAGCAGAAAATATCGTGTTATTGCTAATTTATGCAAAGTGATTATGAATAGGAAACAGTTTTTATCGAAAGTAAAACTGACCAGAAAGTTCATTTTCTTATGAACTATTTGGTTTTCGTAGCCGCAGAAACATCAAGAGGACACTTAACTTCTATATTGCAGACAGTCGTGGCCTAGCATGGCTTACGATCTCGTCCGAATCGAACAACATAATTATACCATATCTGATGTGATCTCACAAACTGAGGAGGCTTTGACAAAATATAAGCTATTGAAGGTATTGAGTGTTTATTTGGGAGAAAATTCTTGATAAAACATTACGGTAGTGGCTATGCAGTAGTAAAAATATTGCAGTAGATGCTGTGAATTTGAAGTTCTTGAGGACAAAAAAAAATGGTATTCTGTTTTTCAAAGATACATATCGGTTCTAGAGACCACAAGCAAACACAAAAATTCATAAATTACGAACGTCAATTTGAAACAGGCAATAAACTACATCTGTAGTCACAATATACCTTTACAACAATATAAAATTATACATTATTTCTCTGTCAAGTCATAAAAAGTTCATTTACTTAATTTCATTCGTGTGAATCGTCGATAATGTACACCGGGCTTTGGTTAGCTTCAAAAATGCTCTACAACAGTCGTTGTATAGAAAAAATAAACATACACGATGTATGGTATATCCGAAACTTATCATAGTGTTAGAAAATTAAACATAGGATGAGTAATGATAATGATACAATGGTATGTCTTTTCTTGCCACCGTGAGCCCTCGACCTAAACCTGATGAGAAAATTTGTACTTTCACAAAGGGCCACGGCTAGATAAATCCAATTGACTGTTACTAACTGTGAACAAAATTTAGAATACCAATTTTTCGAAAAAAAAAAACAATCTTCAATATAATTATATTATAAACCATTAAAATACAACAACAAAACAAATATCCTAAACTTGCAATACGAGTAGATATTACTGGAACACAAATACTCAAAGTGAACTGTATTGAACTACTTAAACTTTAAAATTGCAAAAACTGTTACGTTGAAGGTAACAATGTCTTTTATTATTGAGTATTTGTGTTGTTTTATACTATAACGTCTATCTGTGATGACTTTCGCAAATTCCACGCTAAAGGCGATGGAAGATTAGAAAGTGATCTTTGGGAAGAAGAATGCGTCAAAAGTGCTCAGACGCTTGCGATGAAAATTTGATTTCCATCACTGCGTCTTAGCATTCGTGAGACATTGAATTGTGACTGCGTAACCTTAGCTTTCGACGTAAAGTGTAAATATTCTTATAATTAAACCGAAGCTATATCTAACAATAACTTAATTCAAAGAGATCATAATTCATATAATATAATCTTATTTCAAATTGTCACGCTGTGTTCAAGTTTTGTGAATGTCTGTTGTAGTGGGGTCTTGGAGCCGTTGCAACGTCACATTTGTGTTAGATTTCACTTTCTTGACGACCATTAATAAAGCAATTTTACCATAGTTTGTAATTAAAAACAACTTTCTTAGATTTCGCTACAGCTTGAAAGAAAAGAGTAACATTCACCAAATTCTTGTTTATTTGAAAGATGCTCTATTGGATTTTCGAGTATTTTGGGGCTGTGCAAGTGCCCAGAATCAGAACATAAGTTTCTACAATAGTGATTATACTAACACAAATGTGATGCCAACGAAACCTTACAAAGATCTGCATACGGAAGCATTGAACAAAACTTGAGCTGTGATGTTCAGTGACATATTGTATGATAATTATATTAATTGTTGAACTAAAGATATTCCTAAAGCTAACTTACTCATTACTTAACATTATTAGTAATTTGGAAACGGTATTACAATAAATTAATAAAACAAAAATATGCACAATATGACAACGAGCGTGGCAAAATTGAACTTTGAAGACGGTTCGGTAGGCGTGTAGGTCAGTCAAGTCCTTGGTACCAGATTAACACTTGGGAATCTCGAGTAAAAGAGCCCCATTTGTCGGGAACTTTCAAATCTAAGGTCCCCCAGGGATCCAGTACCATTGAATCTGTTTCTAGCTGCCGAAGCTATTGTGTGTTCAATTCTGTGTTGTCACGTGTGTGGACGTGGCCTAGCTGGTGCGCTTGAGGTGCGCAGGCGCAAGTCGCGCCACTTTCGGCGGGCGGATATGCGCGCCGTGCCCGCACTCGTGCTTATGCGCGTGCGAGGGGGACTTCTTGCCGTTCGTCGATAACCGCTTGCGCGGCTTCAGGAAATCTGGAAAGATAGAAAAATGGAAATTAGGCTTTGTTCCGAACAACGTTTTATGTGGCGTGAAAGAATGAAGTCATGTTTAAACTGCAGCTTTATAACAATGGTGATTGAATGCTGAGAAAAAAACGCCCCAGACGGTCTCGAATTCAGCAATAAAATTCAATTCAAATTAATTTCGTTTCTGTTGTGTTCATACATCGGTTATTGACTTACAGTGACGACTACGCCGTGATAAAACGCAAGGTGAAAGCGGTTTACGACTCTTGTTAACATTTCTCTGAGAAGGGTGACGTACGCAGCCGCTACGATGCATAAAATCAGTCGTAAAACATTATTACGGAGGGCGTGGCCAGCACCATTGTGAATTGGGAAAAATTTTACGACTCTCTAACTGAAAGGTTCGTTAAGACGCCCGGAGCCCCGAGCCCAAGCCCCGGATGCATTGCCTGCGTCCTACGGGACCTCGCCATATTTTACGACTTCATCCATAAGGATCGGATTGTAAAAAAGTAGTTTTAGAGTACTTAAAGCGACGGAATCCTTTTTTCTAAACAAATCCTTGGGCGGCGACGTCCTTTGTGACCATTTCTAATTTTGAAAAAATATGGCCTTAATAACTATAAAATTTTACGATCCTTTTTACTACTGTTTAATCTGCGTCATAATAGTTGGTTGGTGAGTTACTGGTGCGAAGGTTGCCTTGGAACCAGTAGACTTTTTTATCATCACACCTATAACTCTCGTTGAAAATAAAATTATAACTTGTGAACAAAATGTTAGGGATTTGGAGCGTGAAGATGATAAAAAAGATACTCTATGATGCAAATACTGTTGAATCTGAAGATATCATTAAAAGATAAGTTAAGTATCCGTTGCATTTTAATAAGGAAACGCTAGTTCGGGGAGCGAACATGAAAATAGTTTGGCATCGTTAAAACAATACAGAGAGCCTTAGCGTGGAACCACAACACAATAGAAAAACAAAAGGTAATTATAATAATTTAACAAGAAAATCCCCCGGATATGATTCCAAGAATCAAACAGATAATAATTGCAAAACGCTTATAATAATGATTGGATTCCAAGAGTAAACGGGAGCAAACAGTAGTCGGGAACAATCGTACGCTATGATCATCTAAATTATCGGAACGGACAAAAAATGGCATCGTCGTGACCGTTGGCATCAAGGTCAAATGAAACTTGCTGTGTTTATCCTTCTGATGCTAAAGTCTCCTAAACCAAGTAGGTACAATTTGTTGCAAGTTCCGACAGGTTTTCGGATCTTAGTGGATATCGTGGTCTTATTTGGGTTCGGCCAATATTAGATGTTTGGTCTCAATGTGAATCACTGTTTAAATATTTCAAGAATGTTCTTCTTTTCCTGCTTCTTTGTTTTAAGTCTCCATCTATATCTAGTCTATATTTATTTAAGTGTGCGTATTTGGTTGAAAAAGATTATATTTGTCGGTAATGGCCTTAGCACCATCAGAGTTAACTCTTTGAATTTAAATGAGTTCAAAAGTATTATTTGGAGTAAGTACTAAAACATTAAGTTGAAGACCTTTAAAAATATTAATTAGCAAAAATGTCATAGGTTATCAGTACAATTTACGAGGCATAAATATAGACAGACAAAAACAGTATTTATCACTAACTCGTAATTAATGTTTAAATTGAAAATTTAACTGCGGCAAACAATTTCCTCGTAAGAAAGTCCAGAGATTAGGGTTGTAACGTAAGTCACGTGCTCGATAATTGTATGTAAAATCGATTCCTAATAAGAAGCCTTTTATTAAAATCAAGGTGAAATGTCAAGGTGAAGCGAGCTTAGCAACAAGTGAAGACGCTATTAAAATGTTCGACGTAAAAGCCTCGTCGGTAATAATAAAATTGTCTGAATCATGGTAAAAAACGAGGTTCGGTGTGCAGGCGGGAACTATGTCAGTGACGTCATGGAGCCAAGGTCGACTGGTGCTCGCCCGAAGGTTCCCGCCAAATTCCACAACACGTGCGTTTTAGGTTATGCTCCTCACAATAATATAATACGTTGTTTATGTAACTGCTTATCAGAAACGTTAGAAGCAGTAGTTACGTAAAAAGCTGCCCATATTCATTACGATATAAAAGGCTGATAGTGATGATAACACGCGGTAGGAAATAGATTCTAAGAATAAAAATAAATCTTCTTGAATTGAATTTAGGTGACAACAAATCACAATACGTTAAAAATAGGAAAAATAAAATACATGGAAACGCGCACACGATGCAAGCGCAAGAAAATACTTTCACGTGGTTACGCAACGGTTTCCCGCCAAACGTTCAATGGAGCGTTTCGCGCCATTTTATTCTTGATATAACCTGACTAATTCGCGGAGTGATTTGTGTAGTATTAGTGTGTTTACTAGTGTGGGCCTATGTGTGGCCGGCGTGTTATTGAGCACGCGTAAACATGTGGGTGTATGAGTAAACAAAATGGCCTTGGAAGTTGGGAGGCGTGAGCCCGCGCTCAGGCAAGGCACAAACAACTCACACACGCTTATCGTGTCCATTATCAATCTTTTATCGTATACTATACTAGCTAACTGTGGTATACAAGTTAATTTTGATAATTCATTAAAATAATGCGTGTAGTCAACGTAATTCTTGAAGTTATGTTTAACCTTGATAGATAGCGTCGCCATTGCGATTGATAGTGCGTTGCGCGTGATTCTAAGATTGCTTTGAAGCTTTGAACTAAATAAATATATTTAATGATAATTGGATGCTTAATCAATTATTACACTGCGTTTAAACAGCATTTGAGCTGTATTTTGAACTGGCGTACGAGTGCTGAGGTTATTTTCGTCGACCTAAATATCGGCGCGGGCGCACGAACTCTACCTCTTTTGATGCGGCTATAATTCTCATGTTTACCGCGCAAAAACGAATCATAACACGAAACCAGTATACAAGAATAATTTGACGCAATTCCAAGGAACCGGCAATCACTGCCATTAAGTATTCAGCGTGTTAGTAGAACTAGCAATTTGCATATTTACAAATCCGTTGAAGGTATCGCGATTTGAATGTTTTAAATATTGTTTATGTTACTGAAATCGATACTTTGTCGTTGCTAGGGAGATGTCATACTTATTTCTTCTGATATTGTAAGTGTGCCAAGTTTTCTGGCTAGCAACAGCGCTGTAATGCAGTCCACGTGCATCGAAGGCCGCGGGCTTGCATCCGTCTGCCAACACCACTAGAATCTCTGATCGCATGGGAATAAAAAACAAAAAGACACACCTAATGGGAAAGTGAGAAAAAATGTGATCCTTCCTGAGATGCGTCAAATTAACTTTTTACTGAGGGAGCTCCTCGGGGGTTGTCGCAGCTCTTTGATCCTGCCGCCTGCGCAAGAGTGCAGGAAACACGTAGCGCAATGGGAATAAGTAATTGAGGAACGTCGCTTTGTGATGCATACAATTATTATAATATAAAAATATGTTCACATTGTACTGTCTCCTCACCGCCATTACCGAAAATTCCCAAAAATTACATCTGACGAAAATGCAAATTGCGTTATTATGTGTATTGTTGGAGAACGTGCCACAATGGAGTCCCTGCTTCACAACTGCTGTCCAAATGTTCCTCTCGTGGGAATGACACGAGGGGCCCGGTCACGATCCTGCACCGAGAAAACGCTTCAGCCATTACAGTCAGAGAAAGGACCGGAGAACCTGCTTTTGTCCGCGATCTCGTAATTACAGGGACGTGGCTTGTTGCGAGTTCCTCTCGTCTTTTTGTTAAAGAGTAAACATTATAGTGAGCGTGGTATTACGTGATCCAGAGATCCAGACGCAACGATAGACGGTGCCTACGCATCTCTACGACACATAAACCATGCTGAAATAGCTTTTGAGTAATCCAGGAAAAAGTTGATTGCAGTTTTTGTTGCAGGTTGCAGGTGGGCGTTCCATGAAAATGAAATAATGTAACGACAGAGTTGGAATGAAATACAATAAAGTTTCCGCGTCGAAAGCGATATCAAAGTCCACGTATGCTACTTTTTGTGCAGATCAAATTTTCGGAATCGCCCGAAACTGCCGAATCAATTTTCCTCTTACTGTAGGGACAGATCTGGGCGTACATTGCGATGGTAACTGTCGCATCAATTTCCCAGAAAACAGCTCATAAGGCCTTGGTTTTCCTCTTTTATTGTATTGGGGGCTCGGGCAACAAGTCCGGACTTGATCGGACACGTTCGTGCTGTAATCGGTGTGTGGAGCGCGCGCGCCGATTTGTCAGATGTGGGCGGCGCGTCCCGCTCAAAACAGGTTGCGCGCTAGCACGCTCCCGCCATCTTATTTTATTCATTTACACTTTAGGGTTGGTGATTAGTTTTCTTGTTGTGTTGGTAGAGTATCTAAATATTTTCAAGATGTGTTGTTAAATTGATGTGATCAGAAAAAGGCAGTGATTTGATTTTCAAGGGTGTCATTTATGCTTTATTCGTTTTCTGTTGCATTAATCATTATTAGAACCTGTTTTATGTTAGATGACCACTAACACACGACTCGCACAGGATTTTCAAACAAAAACAAATGTAGGGCTGTTGAACTCAAAAACTGGAATCTTTTTATTAGATTTTTCACAGCTGCACACAGCACAGGAAATACATTGTTACAGCAATAGTGAGTCGTTTGTTGGTAGCCAGCGAGTTTGCATTGTGATTACGAACCAGTTCCGAAATATCTAGGCCAAGTGAAAGGCGATTCGATGTCAAAATGGCGTAGCTCGTTGCGCATACGACGACTTTTTGTAATTATACAAATGAGAGATGTTAAATAAAAGTAATATTTTTGACTTGCAGATGGATTCTTGTCTTCCAAAGTGGGATTTACAAGTATAGCCACAATAGTATCAATACAAATGTATACGAACGAAAAGAAAAAATGATTTAAGGGTTCCAAAAACCAAACAAGATAACTTTATAAATCATTTTTTTGTTCACATCGATATCGAAGATTGGAAATCAAAACGCACAGCCCTAAGCAAAGTTCTATTACAACTGGACGTAGCATAAAAAAGGCAACAAAAAGTAACCCTCAGAGCGTATATCTGTATATTTGTATAGGGTGATTGCGCCGGTTAGCGACCAGTTAGCTGGGTTGCCCACTTCAGATGAGGAAATAAAAATGTTGTTTACACGCAAAATAGTATATGTTAATGTGAATTTGTCCCAAATATAATGTAGTTTGGATACAAAAACATAAAATGAAATACATTCATACAAAAATATTTATAAAATGCTGAAAAAGTGAAAATATAGCGAAAACGTCGGTTTACGACCATTTTTATCAGTTAGTGACCACCAGTGAGCTGGTTTGCGACCGCTATTATAATATGAAAAGTATGCCAATAAAACAATTATAATCGCTTTAAAAATAGTTTAATTTTTGCTTTTTAATAAAAACAAAAATGGTAATCATTTGGTGTAATGTTTTCTTATAATTAAAAAATAACAATCTTACATTTTGTAGAGACTTAGTCATAGTTGTAATAAAATCAACAGTCATCGGTCAAACAGTATCATTAATATGTAGTATCCTTGGGATCTGATACAGTCTACATGTTTCTCTTATTCCCTTCCCTTGTTTTCGGATATCATCGAGAGATTTTTTCAGTGCTTCTTCTGTGTACTGGACAGTCTTTTTCTTATTTTTGTTGACTCCAAATTATTTGGAAGCTCCATCTTAAAAAAAATATAAGTATGTAGTTTGCTTTTTATGACTAAATTTTGTTTTAAACTGAAAAATAGTAGGTATTTCTGTTAGCGGCCGTTATTTCTCTCATACCAAATCATAGTGGCCGGAAACCAATGTCTTTATTTCGCTTACTTTGGTTTACGACCACCTGTTTTGGAGGTAAATTAAACAAACTTCTTCCAAAGAAACTGGTGGTCGCTTACTAAGGAACTACAAAGAAAAACTTTTACAATATTAAATTCAAAATTGTAACAGTCCTGTATGAAGCATTAGGATCAAATTAATCAAAACAAAATAATGCTGATTTCGTCGGTTTGCGACCATGTGGTCGCTATCTAACGTTTTTGATAAATAAGCATTTCGGTTACCGACCACTTGATTTTATCTTAATAATAAGTTTAAAAAAAGCAAAATACAACTTAATTATAATCCATACTTATCGATTGTACAATTTAACATGTAACTGGTGTGTAAAACATGAAATAAAGTAATAAAACTTACCTTTGAGTGCCGCGCGCCGTGTTAGTTTTTTTTCAACTCGCGGTACGTCCACTCACCACGGAATCAAGACGCGCATTTATCAATATTTTTTTGGCTCTGGGTTAACCCATTTATTTCAAACTTTGCAAATTCTTATTTCATAATTATGTATAAAGCACGTTAGATTTATTTTTTATGTATGTTATCTCTACAAATACTATTTTCTTGATTTAAAGAAACTTAGTCCGTCAAATGGTCGCCTACTGAAGGTGGTCGCGAAACCGGCGAAACGACCCTACGTTTGGTCGCTACTGGTTTTGAGCCGTCTCCTAAACAAATAAGTGACAACCTGGTAGCATTGTATCCTCCTCTTAACACTTGTTCTATATTATCTGATATATACTTTATTATTGTTTTGTTAGCTTTTTTAGCTCTCCTTATCGGCTTAAGAGTTGAGAAATTGGCTGCAGTTTATTTCGGGCATTTAATAGAAGACCTTTTTTTAAT
Organism: Agrotis exclamationis; assembly: GCA_950005045.1. Classification (NCBI taxonomy): domain Eukaryota; kingdom Metazoa; phylum Arthropoda; class Insecta; order Lepidoptera; family Noctuidae; genus Agrotis; species Agrotis exclamationis. Next base: position 14,039,915 of record OX465429.1, on the reverse strand, counting down.
ATGTCAAATATACACATCAGCGTGAATTGGTTTCTAACTTTGATTCACAGTACGCTTAAACTGTTTTCCTTGTAAATTGATAAGATTTTAGTATCAGATTAGAATGGAAATAAGAAAATAATACAGCACGACCACGTATAAGTGGCGTATAAAATTAATAGCCTGGCTTTTAAAGCGCTAATGAAGTACCTTCTGAATAAATACTAAGACCTAAAGTACATTTTAATGTGCGAATTAATATAACATTCATGGTATCCGATAGGTAGTATTAATGGTTTAATTATTCAAGATTTAAGCCTCCTGCAGACACACGCGATTAATCGCGCGGGGCGACATGTCGCGGTCCATTCGCAGTATTTTTAGAGTGGAAATTAGCTTGGCTCGTTGTCGCAGCGCGATTAATCGCGTGTGTCTGCAGGAGGCTTTAGTGGGATATATTAATTTTATTTAAATTAATACAGGGAACATTAACTAATTATCATTTAGCAAATAACATTTAACTAGTGGTATTTATGTCTAATTGCAAAGTAGGATATTAGGCTATCGAAAATGGTCATCAAATATGTCACGCAAGCTTATTTGCAATGCGATGTCGCCATGTCTAAACAGGAAACCACTTTGTCGGTTACTCAGTACTATTAGTCATTGCTGTTTACAGGTTAATTGGATACCCTACTTTTTATATGATGACTGAAAAAGATCCAAGTCTTTTATGGGGTACCTACCTACTTAAATGGTTAATGGTAGTATAGACTATAGAGTGAATTTTGACTATTTTTGTCACAATTTAAATAAGTTTTTTGCGATCTATTTAAATATCAATGTCGGCACACCCTTAAGCCTCCTGCAGACACACGCGATTAATCGCGCGGGGCGACATGTCGCGGTCCATTCGCAGTATTTTTAGAGTGGAAATTAGCTTGGCTCGTTTCGCAGCGCGATTAATCGCGTGTGTCTGCAGGAGGCTTTATCCTTTTTTTTTGTGGTGGTATATTTGAAAGAAAATTAAAAATTATTCTGTTTTGTGATTTCGCAACATAAGAACGAATTGCAGCTAAAACTGACTCATAAAATGGTATCATTTCAACAAAATTTTATTACACCTAACATGATTGCAGTTAAATTGTCTGTAATTCTAAGGTAAACCAGTCTGTGTTATTTCTTGTCTTCAGTTTGCAATTACTCAGATTCGATCTACAAAGCAGGATGTCGTAAATACACGGTCAGATTGCAAACAGAATTACGCAGACATTTTTTGAAGATTTCCATGTGAAAATGCACAATTTGTAAAACAATCGGGTTATTTTCCAGTTACCGGGACATTGCCTCAAAGGTAATTGACCAAAAGTCATCTGAGTCAATTGTAAGTAATTTAACTAGGGATGCATCGATACGCCTTTTCACCGATACGATACCGATACCGATACTCTTAAAAAAATATCGGCGATACCGATACCGATACGCTTATTGTGAATTAAAAAATTAAGATAAGTAAATAAATCACAAGTCAAATTATTTTTTATTTAAAATAGAAAGTAATGCCATAGGTTGATATTAGATAATTATACATTTTAGTAATACATTTTTTTTTTGTTTAAAAAACAAAGTAATCTTAAATTTTTCGGAGAAAGGCGATTTCGCAAGTCTGTTTGGCAAAGGTTTACATAGTTCGTGCCTCGTTTGCAACGAAATAGACGAGACAACACGCTCGTTTACACTACATTTTTTTATTAGAAATGTATCGGTGAATCGGTCGTAAAAATATCGTCGATACCGATATATCGGCTAACCCGATGTATCGCCGATATATCGGTATCGGTATCGGATGCATCGCTAAATTTAACAATTAAAATGAACAGCACATACACATGTATCTTTTGTTTGCTAAACAATTTACTTTCATGCATGTTTTGAAAATATGTATTGCTAACATCAACATGCAGCTGAAATATTATGTTAACAGAAGTGTTTTTAGCACTCTCTAGCTAAATTATTTCTTCACCGTTATGTCTTAAGAGTCAGAATTCATTTTCCTGTGTTTTCATGAAGCAATATTCCGTAATTGGTTGTCGTGTGAAACTTAGCAGTGAAATGACAACGCGTTTACATAGAAAATAGCGGTGTTAGAGTATGCATGTATGTATGAGGTAGAAGATGATTGATGGAGGCAATAATAACGTTAGATTGATAAACTGATGGCGAGTACGCGAGTGAATGACTTTTCAATCTGTTTGGAGTGCTATCTATTAGGATTTTGTTTGCTAGCAAAATTGCACTTGTTTTAATCAGCAGAATCTTTTTTTTAGGTGTTTTAAATACTTTTCATTACGTATAGTAAGGTAAACATTTCCGTCTGCAGAAAATAAAGAACATTTGTCACAAATCACGATCTTTCAAAATTTTCATTTTATTTAAATACTACGCACAGTTTTATTCTGTTAAATATACTCTACCAAAATGAATGTCAGCCTCAAAAACCAGTCTAAAAACCCGATCAACCCAGGACATGTCCAAGTAACATTAGAAAACGTCAGTGGGCGAGCTACGCGTGCTTGTGAAAGTAAAGACAACTAGCGAAATGCCATTGTTGCGTTGCGTGTCCAATAGCTCCGCAGTACCAGAAGATAATAGCACAGGCAGATCTATTCACAAGGAAAATTGCAGGCGTTGCGTCAGTTCCACCATAAACATAGGTTTTACACCATGTATTATTTATGTAGTAAATTGTAGAAAAGATTGTGGTGTTAAAGTGGGATGAACTGGCTGAGATTGTTCGTTTTCCTTCTAAGAGAATTGTAATATTTTATAATGATAAAGAGACGCTAAAGGAGGATATAAAGTCTTATTGCCTTGACATAATGAATTAATTGCGAAATTTTGACAAATTAGACCTTAATGAGCGAGCAACGGTTCTTGCAAGTAGATTTTTTTAACCATGTTCAAAAATGACGAGGTTCTCAGTTCTAGTTGATATTTTTTTTGTGTTTTTTAATGTAATGTGTGTGTGTGTGTGTATTTTTTTTGGAAAATGTCTTTATTTCCCAATTGTATCCTTAAAGAGAAGTGTCCACATCATAAATTCAACACAGCGTTCACACCTTTCTTATTCTTTTTTATTCAAAAAACAACAAAGAATCCTTGATTAAAATTAACAGACAATAAAAAATTCTTTGTACGTCCGTTTATTTATTTGTCAAACAATCGCGTATGAATACGGAATGACGGACCGCCCTCAAACACGAATGTTGACGCAGTTTTGACGGGTTGTTTGTCATATTTGTTTGATAGTGTGCCGCGTTCCCAGTTCCCAGATAATTTGACAAAATTATTTGATTATTTATTTAGGGATTGTGTTAGACTATGATATGATTGTCCTTTGAAAAAGTAGAACGATATAGATGTAGGTGTGAGTTGATAGATTTGTCTTGAGAATCGCATTCGTCATTAGGGTCAAGTGCATTTATTACCTACCTACCTACCAACGGTTGCAAAAAAAAATATCATCATTAAAAATCCTAACGACCACACTGGATATGCAATTATGTTAGACGAGTTTTCGCAGTGCTCTCGAACCGTAAAATGATGAGATAAATCATGACAAAAATTGCAAACACTTGTGGCATTGCGGTGCACGGGCGAAGGTCATCGCACCGCCATTTTGAATATATTCATATGAGCCCCAGTGTGATGCATTGTGCAAAAGTGGCAACGGCCTGTGATTTCAGGCATTGTTTAAAAAAAATCTGTAAAAAGTTTTCGGATTCGAATAAAAAATACGGAAAATACCTATAAAAGATTGTTTCTTAAGTACCATGTTGTTGCTAGTTGTCGATGAGGCATTCCGGTAGCTAAGCCATAATTATTTATGATGCATTCTATAATTAACAACCATTTAAAATTACGGCCTGTCAACGTTATACGTGTGTTGTCTGTAATGTCGAACAAAGCCATAAAAAGTTACGTTTTCATAAAGGTTTCTCATAAATAACTAGATTTTCTATCCGAAGAAACTCTTTCTAAGAAACATTTCAAATTAAAAATACACACACTATCACTAATATGTTTATAATCGCACTGGCACTTTCTAAACAATTTTATTGCACTTGCATTGCAATCCCGAGATTAAAAAGCGAACAAAATAAAACCAATTCATTGACGTTTCTCTTGGCGGCCATTACGTTTTTTGCAACATATTCTATCGGGAGCGGGTGGATAACCCGGGTGCGTTGACTTATGCCCAGACGTGCCCAGCCTGTGCCCAGTGCCCAGGTGTCGGTAGGTAAGCCCACGGACGGACGAGTAAATTGCAGGGAGCCGCGACTTACTGAAGATATTGCCTCACTATGTGTCATTACATCGTGTTTTCTTTTTTTTTTCTATCGATCGTTGGTATTGATTATTGAGAAATGTATAGGATTATAGTGAGTTTTATGATTGATGGGATGGGAAGGGATGTGCTTGAGCTACTTAAAGTGCATCTGGGAACTTAGGTTGTTAAGAGGATGCTGTAATGGCAATTACTTTGAAATGTGGAGTAAATCTGGGAACCTCATCAAAGAAATATTTATTGACTTATTTGTAAGTGCTTTATCATTATTATCAAACTGGTGACGCAGTTTTTTTTTTCTTATGCTGTTTTCGCGTGACTGATAAAAAATGAGTGCAATCAAATGTAAACAAGTGAAAGTTGCATCACCTTCAAAGAAAATCGAATTATCTTTATTGCAATATGCTGTGTGCAACTGATTAAATAAGGTTTATCATATTTTTTTATTTATAATGCGTAGATTGAGTAGCACAAAAGATTGGAAAATAATCTTACAATTCAAGTCAATGACCGACTCATCGCTTTTAAAGACTGCAGGTCCTATTCAATATTCTTAAGGTGCAATACGAATCGACCCTCAAAACTAAATAAAGGGATCGTAATCAAAATCTTTACAGCGTCATTGGGAACTGGGAACTTGAAAAAATATTTTATTTATTTGTCGATTCCAAAGATGTAACTTCATCCCGACTACTGTGCAGGTATGAGCTAAACGATGGGTCCTAATGAATGTTTAATAAAGCGCGCCCCGCGGGGGCGGCGAGTTCAAAAGATGCGCGGGCGCGCACGTCGACGATCAAAGCCGCCGTTATCGAGCACTCGAGCTATCGACAGATACCGCTCATTTACAGAACATTGCTACTGGGATACGCTTCTCGATTATCTCAGGATTATCTTTGCATGACACCGTTTTGAGAGCTTGAAATGCATTTAAAATTTGTCAAAAGGCGCAACTTGGCCCTAAAGCACCTTAAGTGTAATTTTAATGGGCCAGAGCAAAAAGCGTTTAATTTTTCAGATGTGAAGCGTTTCTCTCAGAGATCGTAAACAAAGCAGAGGTATGTTTCAACAATGTTTGCCAATATCTTCAAAGTAACACAAATAAAAGTTTCGACGTTCCCGAGACTATTTTTGCTGCAGCCGCTGGAATGGATGCACAAACCGCATTCTCAGATTTTATGCGAACATAAACGTAAATCATACTGGGTCGCAGTCCCTGCTACCGAAACACGCGCCGTAAGACAAAAGCTCTGAATAAAGAACAGGATTTATTATCCTGAAATGCAGTTTGGCTTCCTGAATTGTAATTGAGAAATGCTTCTGGTTTTACGCGTTGTTGCCTATAACTAGTAATATTATCGGACGGATTGGAATTCCGTAATCTGACAGTTATTATCTCCAAAATGGTTCCCATGAACGTTAATATTCAAATGTTCACATAACAGGAGCCGCTCTATAAATCGGCAACACAATGAGATCGATAATACCTCCAATAAAGACACGTAACGGCCTAAAACGGTAGCTAAGTATCGTAAAAGAACAATGATGCCATTGTCCGACCTCATTGTCCCAAGATGAGTCCTATTGTGGACAACAATCTGAGACAAGTACACGATTCCACGAGCAGCCTAAACATCGGTCGCACAAAGGTAAACACGATACCTCGCATTGTCAGATATGACCTAAGGTCTGAGATGTGTGACCTCTGGACCAACCTCGGTATCTCACATTGTGTGGGACAATGCAATAGAAAGGATGAGATTACGAGGGGTGATGCTGCTAAGTATTACTACAACAATGGACACAAAGACTGGTGTGTGTTTACCCATGAATATGTGGACTATAATGCACAATAGCCGGTGCTATAATAAGATGCACACAACAGGTTAACAGCGTATTTTCTCAAGATAAGCATACATGTATAACGAATTCGCGTTTCATGTTAAATCGTGCATATTTGGGGAGCAGCCGGTGTAATCCCGTTTTTTAAACGCACTATTTAGATGTTTCTGCTAACTGTAATAGCTGTATTGTTAAGTAAATTAATGTAATTAACATTTTGGTCGTGATTCAGAAAGTTTATCGTGTACCACGTTACGGTCGTTCGGCCAGACACAATAAACAAAAGGTAATTTGTCGGCTAATTATTAAAACAAAGGTACACAAACGTTTTCGTGAGTTCAGTGGAGTAGGAATGAATATTTTTGGTTTCCAAAAATGTTTTTGGGATCTGGGAACAAAGAGACTCAAAGAGTTGTATTGTTCATCTGTTTGAGTTTTCGGCGCGTCATTTGGCAGATGAGAGACTATTTGGGCAGTCATAATCGGTGTAATGGTTTAGAAGTCCGGGGCAGGCTGGCGGGCGGCGAGCGCCACATCTGGCCTGGATTAGCTGTGCTGTGGCTCTCACTCGACCTATTGGGTTGCGGTCTCGCGTTACGCACTCGAATTACTAGTTTCCTTGAACTGCAAGTTTCTAACTAGAATGGAAAGTCGTACCTTTCTGTTGAGAGGTCCGCTAGACATTGCTTTTAACGTTACATAGAGTTGATTAGCTATCGTTCGATTGTATGTGAGGGTGGGAGTGAAGGTTGAAGTTTAATGTTTCTATTAGTATTTGGGCACGTTGCAGGCGGGACGTAACAAAAAAATAATGTGAGCTGATACAATCGTGTGTCGGGGCGCGGCGGACCACCCAGGACGACCCAATGATCTATTACACCAAAATGATTCCAAAAAACTTGGTAATCTAATCAAACACGAGCTTTTAAACGTCACGTCACGAAGTTCTAATTACCATGAGTCATTAATACGAGCGATTTGTTACGCTTTTAACGATACTATTATATGAGCGCGTAAGTGGAGAATGGGGCTCATAAATATTCTTTAAAGTCGTCGATAAAAATTAAAAATGGAAGAAAATAAAAGCACTGCCACGAAATATACTTTTTACATAAAATATAATTTTTACGACATTATTATACGAAGCTTGGGTGCGTAAATATATTTTTTTTTACTTAACGAGCTTTTACGAGCTGACCGGTCGTTCAAAATCGACAAATTCCACGTTTTAAAACGTGTGAAAGTAAAACATTGAGGGGTGGCTTGACACTGGCTATAAAGGTGTTTGATAATGGCGGGGTTATGTCGTAAAAACGATTGGTCAAGCATTGACGGATCAAACGTAATAATTATGTCCTAAGAAAACTTTGAATATGGGTCACTGGCAGCCTTGGGAAAGGAAATGCAAACTGGACAACGACGGTTGAATTTTATAGCTTTTACTTTATGCAATTTGATGCTTAAAAAAGTACATTAAAGTAGATAGCTAGTAATAAAATGGAAGTAATAATATACAATGGGTTGGTTTTTGTTGTGTACAAATTGAGCAAAACGTGGTTACTTAGTCACGAACAGTTAACAGTAGGCCAATAAGCAATAAAAACGTGGGTTGCACAGTAATCCATAACGGTGCAGGCAGTTGACACAATATGCTATGCATCTCAATGATGCTTGCTGCCAAAATATTATGATTTGAGTCTGGACTCTATTAAATAGAAATAAGGTACACCAAATGTTTGAGGAGCTAAGACAGGATCCACCAGAATTCATCAAAAATAATTTTCCTGTTATCTTAATCGGAGATTAAATCCGGTCGTTGTGAAACCCGCCCAAAAGTATTGACCACAAACAATAATAGAGACAGAGATGTCATATTGAAACTTTTATTTTTTTTAATTTCCTTTATTAATTGCAAGTACCCAATATAATTGACGTGCTGATATTTAAAATATAATGCATATTCTCCGTGGGAATGGGCAGTGCATGTGAACCAAACTGACCAGTTTATCGAACAAACATCTATGCAAATTTTTGTGGATTTGTATCGCACTGCACCGATAAAACTGGATTTTTAATAAATTATGTGTAGTCTATGGTGTGGAGATTTTTGTTATTTTTAGAACGAGGGATGTTGGAGGGCCTTTGCTTATCATTATTTTTTGCTATCATTAATTTTAATTTCCCACACAAGGGAGCTGTGGAAAACTGATTTTTTTCGTCTTATCGTAATAGTGGCTGTAAAAATATTTTTTTCTTCATATTTTGTTTTGCAAACAGCTCAATGATGATAGCGTTTTGTTTATTGCGATAAATATTTAAATTACGTGAGTTTTATTTTTTAAAACCTTATCTAATAGATTGTAATACCTAGCTATTTCTGTTTTGACCGATAAAGTCATGCATTTTCTTTGTTTTTTTTACCTCAATTATAAAAGCCTTGGTAAGTATTTATTATTCCCGTTTACTCTTTTTAGCAACCAAATAGCGTTCCCACAAGTAACCACATGCAGTTGCAACGTAACGGGTGTTTCGTTTAGATTTGCATACATTAACGTGCATTCATACAAAACAACGCTGCACTTGTAACAATCAAAACAATGTAAAGCGAATAAAGAGGAGAATAATCATTAACGCCTCGATAGATGTCAACAATTTAAGATAATTAAAGGGTTTCTAAACTTACTATTGTTTTTCACAATTTGCATAAGATATGTGCACGTTTTGTAACGATTTTTCTACCCTTTAGTTGAGACAAAAGGGTCAATTTAAACGGAGGGTTATTTTAAACGACAGATTAAAATAAACGTCTTAAAAAAAAGATCGTGAAAATTACAAAATTTATGCAAAAAATGGCGAGTAATTTCTAGTTTATCGAGTAAAATAGCTAGTTCACTTAGTAACAATAATATACAATGCAATTATGTATTAGGTACAATGCGTGGAATCCAAGGCTACGTTTATCGCTACTGCGTGTAGAACCGTATTAATCATGTTATCGCTTTTAGATAGCTTTATGAACATTTAAAGTGGCTACATAGTTGTTGAATTATTTATGGGATATTACACAATTTGTAACTTATGAACGCAAGACGGTAATTAGCTGATTTTGGACCTGGTAATCATTTTTTGAATATAAATTCGTAATTTTCTCGAGCATTTTTTAATCACTAGTTATAAAGAAACTAGTATGCTCTGTTTCACTTCACGTTATATATTGGAACAATATGGCAGTTCCATTTTGATACGCTCCAGCAAAATAAAACAATACAAACGTAATCAAACAAAGACAAAATCGAGAATCACCGGTGCGTAACTTGTAGTGGTTCACACGAAACAAAATCACCGAAAAATCTCTCAACCCCGAATTGGGGGGAGGAACGTTTAATTAGAATAGGCAAGTGAATACAAAATGTGTATGGGAAACGAATTTACTCTCGATGACAGTGTTTTGTTTATTCAAATTGCCGGTTACTAAACCGTTCGTTAAATTTTTGGGGGAGTAGGGCCGTTTTAGATTTTGTCAATTGTGTGGAACTGGAACAGGGAGTTTTTTCTCACATTATCGTAAGTCCATCTTCAACTCATTGGGTTTTTTAAGAAAAACAAATATCACGAATGAAATAAACAATGTGTTAAATAAACAATGTGTTTATCGAAGTAATATTTTTGGCACATGAGAACATGTGCCAAAAATATTACTTCGATAAACAACCAAACACACAGTTTGTTTATATTATAACATTGGACACGTTTAGAGAAGCTCGTTAAAAACTGTCACTACAATTTTCCTTTAGGGAAACGCATGGCTCTCTACTAGACAAAGAGACAAACAAAACATTATTAGCATATGTTCGCATGCGCGTACGCACAGGCATGATCCGTGTAAATCAGGGCTGCCATTGAGAATTATGTTTTTGTTTTGTGACAATTCCCACGGTTTTTTGTTGAAATTATGCTTATAAATTGATACTGTGAAACTTGTGTTTACTTTGCCAAGTTATGTTTCTTTCTTTTTACCGACTTCAAAAAAAAAAGGAGGTTATCAATTCGACCCGTATGTATGTAATATTATCAGAACTGCCCAGTTTTCATATATGTTAGTCTATATCAGCGTCTGAACAAATGTGCCAAATTTCATAAGTGTATGTATGTATGTATGTAATATTCTCAGAACTGCCCAGTTTTCATATATGTTAGTCTATATCAGCGTCTGAACAAATGTGCCAAATTTCATAAGTGTATGTATGTATGTATGTTTTTATGTTTGTGCACGCATATCTCCGGAACTATAAGTTCGATTTAAGTAATTCTTTTTTTGTTGTACTAGGTATTGTTCAACTTAGGGTACACTGCAAGTTTCATCAAAATCGGTTCAGTAGTTTTAGAGATATGGATTTTTTTATGTTGTGACGGATTACAAGATTAGTGCATATGTAAGAAAAATTTTGTATTTTACAAGAATTTGGGTTGAATATGTAATAAATAAACTAAAAAGGGTAAAATAAAAACTTTTTAAAAAAAAGTACCGACTTCAAAACAAATACAAAAAAGTTTAAAATAACTTTTCTTTCGGAAGTCGGTGGCTTTGTTTTGTTGTGTCATTGACTATTGCCACCGACTTCCGAAAGAAAAGTTATTTTAAACTTTTTTGTATTTGTTTTGAAGTCGGTACTTTTTTTAAAAAAGTTTTTTCAATTTTTATTCAAATTTGCTCTTGAAATGGGTAATAATATAAATTGCGACAAAATTCGTAAAAAAGTCATGGGGTGTCAATTCATATTTTTAAGTGTGGTCGCGACCATTTGCGGTTTTTTTTTTCGTAAGTTTTTTGGTACTATGATTCTGCTAAACTGGCCTTTTTCGGCCCCGGTTGTAAAATTGAGTTTACACAACATAACAACGCTTCTTTGTGCAATTCAAACGTTCCGTTAACAGATAACCGATGCATATTTACATTTTCAGTTAACAAAAGTGAACGCAAGCTTATTAGATTAGGTGCACCTGTATCAATATTTTAAAGATGTCAAAACGTTTATCCTTATTTACTTAAAAAACGAATAAAATGCTGCATTTCGAAAATCGTTACGTGTCCCACTTTATTTTTTGTTGACTTTAAAACTAGGTTTAGTAATTATTTGTTAACCAGTGTTAGATAGTGTCATCGGACTTTCCGCACGTGGTTTTGGTATTTTAGTTGGCAAACCATTTTTGATTATAATTAAAAATGAAACTTCATAATCTAAATTCGAACAAAGTGTTTCGCTAATTCTAATTAGGACAAAGTTTCTTTTGTATACTTTTCAAGTCGTATTACAATATAAGACATGGTCTTTGTGCATTGTTTGCTATTGTGCGAGGGGTCTTCACTTCACAAAGGGCTGGTCTTTGACCCCTTGCCCCAATTACGTGCGCGACTCTTGCGCAAGTTGATAATGTATCAGTTGATAGCGTAGTAGTAAATAATGCGTAAGGACCAGACTGTATGGCTGCGTGAGTATTTATTTCGCAAATTATCTACAAATGTTTATGGTAATTGATTACTTGGCCAAGTTTATTATCAGAATTTTGTAAGTTTTTGAGTATATTATAATTGTTTTTGGTTTTTTGGTGTGGCCTTGCTAGGGCGAATCTAAGCTATAATCCCTGATAAAAATAAGCATTGTACTTTGTTTACATTTGATATAATTTGAATCACTAATCTCCGATTCATTATATCGGGCATTCGATACTTTACCAGAGAAATAACCGATAACAAACCTTATTATTCTGAGTCTAGATTTTGTTCACACTTTGGTATGTAAAACTAATTATTTACATATATAACAGTCATATTGTAGGTACATTAATGTCATACGATACGTTTCAATTGTAATAAGAACCAAGGGCGTATGTGTCTTCCAAAGGTCGTATTCCACATGGCCGTAAGTCGTATCTGACGGACTTAGACAAAAGACGTGTAGGTACGTTATAAAAACACATCTTTGTCGGTAAATCGTAAAATACACATGGTGTTTACAATATTCCTGTGTATAGTCATAATTTTGACCTACCGCAAGACAGAATATTTTGAAAGCCGTTGTTTTGGTTCATTTACTTTCTGATATGCGGGATAGTGTATCATTGTTTTCTGTTTGTCAACTTATTAGCGCGGCTGTATAACTTGACGTGTTTGCTCGCTTTGATAGTGATTTTTGTTTTAAAAAAACAATCAAGTACGTGTCAAAGTTTTATTTTTAATTCTGTGCATCATTTGCGTCAGATAAACCTAGTAGGGTCTTCGAATTGTTAGATAGACACAACTCTATAATCATTTCCGAACGCTAGGAGCCAATTATATTCAGATTAACCTTTCTGTTCCCCAAAAAACATGTTACAGAAAAAGCTTAGTCATTGTAATTTTCGCGCCTTATTTCCAACCCTAATCTAGCCCAAAGCGATCCATCATTCTGCCTATTATAAACTCAATTAAATCTCATTTGCATAACCTTTGCCGGACTAGAGTCTCCCTATTCTCTCGTCTTAGAGATGTCACCACCTTTGTTCGACGGTAACCTACTCCTATTCAAAAGGGACAACTTAGCGACAAAGCAACGTTTGACCCTCAATGGACGAGAAAGGCATTATTTGTGTATTTTAAGCAATAAACAGTGCATTTTATGCGATTGTGAGCTGTTTTTTTTATTTAAATCAGAATGGCTGAATGCACATTGTCCGTTGCGTGAGCTCGTGGACTGCAGTGCGCAGGTACCGTTGATGCATAATCATTAGAAATTATCGAGTTGAGCGAGAGTAAGTCAGCTTTGCTCTCAACTATTGCATGGGAATTATGCGCCGATCGCGCTTGGCGGGAAAAGTGACATTTGCAAGTGACAGGTGACGGATAACAATGACAGTTGCAACTTTTTAATTTATGGTAGCAACGTATTAATTTATTCTGCCTCTTGTTATTTCTGTGCGAATAAAAATAGCTTTGCGTTTTTTGAACTCATTCATTTTCTTTTGTAGTTTTTTGACAAATAATAGGTCGGTCCATTTTTTAAGAGTCACAATGACGAACGTGTCGCGACGTTGGGAATCAGAATAAAAGAGCGAGTTTAATCCTCGAGTGATGCCTAATCCTTTTTAGGAACGCCTGAATGCATTGTGTGTCGTTTGTAAAGACGCGAGGCAAAAACGAGGACATAAAATTCGTTTAGAAGTTTGGTTGAATGACGACGTATATGTTGACGCACAGGTATGTATACTATACTTGTTATGGGTACAGCACGTCAAAGAAAAATAAACCTTTTTGATATTCCATATGCATCACTTCAAAGTATGTAGCGTATACTAAACAATAACAAACGCATCAAGATTCGGGATTAGACGCACACACCCACATGCATACACACAAAAAAAGGATAACAAACAGTAATATAATAATTTTCATTCCTTTTCTGTGCGTACGCGCATCCTATCTGTTGCACTCGCGCATGTGGTGCTATCCCACTCGCTCACCCCGGTCGTTGACCTCACATCTCCGACGAGATTGCATCTAGTGGCCATGCAGCTTCCCCCAGATAGACGCAGCACAATTTCTGGCCAATTAAAAGATAATTTTTTAATACGGCAGCTGTATTGGGCCAGATTTACTAAAATTTTTTATTGTTTAACAATGTTTTACTTCTAAAGCCACTTGCGAAACATTAGATTAAGTTTGACCTAGTTACTGTAGTGTATTTCAGATAAGAAAAAAATTGTACGCAATTTTTCCAGCGTCGCGTGCGCACCGATATTGATATCCTGGTCGCGGTAAAGTGTGGCACGCTGACCGTTGGCTCGTTCCAAACAAAATTTGAAACTCGCTCAAACAAAAACTACAAGCCGTGTAGTAGTTTATTTATGACATAGTACAAAATCTCCAACGAGCGTAGTTTTTAGGGTTCCGTAGCCAAATGGCAAAAACGAAACCCTTATAGATTCGTCATGTCTGTCTGTCTGTCTGTCTGTCCGTGTATGTCACAGCCACTTTTTGTCGAAAGTATAAGAGCTATCCTGTTGAAACTTGGTAGAAAGATGTATTATGTGAACCGCATTAGGATTTTCACACAAAAATCGAAACAAAACAAATTTTGGGGGTGCCCTCCATACTTAGAATTGAAACTCAAAAAAATTTTTTTCACCAAACCCATACGTGTGGGGTATCTATGAATAGGGCTTTAAAAATGATATTGAGGTTACTAACATCATTTTTTTCTAAACTGAACAGTTTGCGCGAGAGACACTTCCAAAGTGGTAAAAAGTGTGTCCCCCCCCCCGTAACTTCTAAAATAAGAGAATGATAAAACTAAAAAAAATAAATAATGTAGACCTCAACCAAAACTACCAACGAAAATTGGTTTGGATGAGATACAGTTAGCAGTTTTTGAGATATAGTACATTTTCAAAAACCGCAAATATAACTTTGCCATTCATACAAATACTATGAAAAACAAAGTTATTTTTATTGTTTGTGTATATTACTTACTAATCTCATGTGTATATTACTTACTAATCTCAATATAATTATATCTCTAATCTATGCTTGCTGCTACGGAACCCTTCATGGGCGAGTCCAACTCGCACTTGGCCGGTTTTTGTATCCCACTAAACCCGAAATGAAAAAACCAAAACAATTTTTTGTTGAATCCAAAATCGTTTTACGAGCGCCCTCGAATAGTAAGCAAGCGGGACAGGGATAGGGTCCATCTCTTTTCTTCTCTGGAGTGGAAAGAAACTGACACTTTGGTTAATAAGTCTTTTGTAAGGTTTCTAAGAACACGTTGCGTTGGCGTGATCGCTCCCCATCTAATAAGACACCTCGATAAAGACAGCCGTAATTGCGCTTCGTAGAAGTAAGACAAAGTAAGCGCAGTTGACTTTTGATCGTTAATTGCCTGTGGACGTACTAACGAAATGGAAAAGACAATAGCATCAGCTCCATTACTTAATTGCATCATCGATGGTTACTGTTCGCTCAACAGAGAGAGCAATGGAAACTGAATCATCAGATTCAACAGTGCATTCGTGCGCGCCGCGTTTCATGTAGTAATAGATTTATAATCATGGCAAATTAAATAATGAAATGTCTATTTGATTGTGTACAATGAATCCCAACGACACGTAATAGACAATGATATTGCAAGACTCCGTCTGCAATTAATGACTGCTATTCGATATTATTCCTGAATCATTCAATTTAAAATACATTACTGCAGCCATAAAAACAAAACAAATGAACAAACACTTAATAAAAACATTCGTTGAACAGAAATTGGCCCATTTGCTTTCACTTGTTCATAATTGAATCTTGCGCAAGTTTTTATAAAAGCCGTCTTATGGAAGACACAGTGTTGAGGAAGGTCGAATTCTGGACCAAATATTTTTTCTCTTTTATTTTAAAGAACAAAAATAATGCCTACAGGCAGAGTCATTAGAACATTTTTTCGTGCTCCTGGGCATTAATGTCTAAAAGATTACATAATGGCAGTACCACAAGGAGAAATTCTTATCGTGTCATGGGACTTTTAAATGAGGTTAGTGGAACAAAAAATAATCATAAATGCCCTTCATAGTTATGGTAACCCACTTGTCTGGGAATGCGATAGCCCTTGAACTAATTTATCAGGCTACTTTGAACAGAAATAGAACTGGGATGTGGAAATAAAAAACTTTAAGTGTCACTTTATCGCCTTAAAGATTGGCACTTAGGGTCTTTAGGGTCAAAAAAGTTCACGAATTATTTTGGGGTGTGTGTTGCCATTTAAGAGGTTCAAGACTAATCGAATCGAAACACATTTAAACACTTAAACCCAAAAATTACGCTTTACAAACAAGTCCTTTCTCGACTTTTCCTTTCACACATTCCTGTGTTTAAACAGCCGAAAGAAACAAAAACTCACTAAGTAAACCCATAGAAAAACGTGGTAGCCATAATGTGGATATTAAACATAGGTTACACGTTAAATTGGTTGTGCAAACCGAGAAATGCTTAGTAGCTGTTCAGTTATAGAAAGATGTTGATCAACAAATAACAAAAATGCTCTAAATGATCCATTTTTGACGCCTATTGGTATATACCGCTTTCGATGGAAGGTATAGTTCTCAGGATACGTCATGTTCGAAGAATTTTAGTTGGTTTTCATCCCAAACGCCTTTAAAATGGCCCACTGCGTCGGCCCAAATAATATAGAAGAAAATTCTTATAAGAGTACATGTTCTATACTTACCTTTGCATAAAATTGATTGTTTGGATCGACATTAACTTTCCATACAAATTACAAGATTTCTACGTCCTGAATTGAAATTATAGTGATATCCATGATTATTTTATTGCCCGTCATTTATTCAAATTGATCAAATTACGTTGGAATTTACGTTCAATGGAGATTGTAGTGGTTTTAGACCGATTTGAAGAAATTATAGAGGGGTTGGAATAGAATTAGAATATTATAGTCTACGTGGCTTTGCTGTACTGATGTTTCCTACAAAAACAGAGTGCAGCCAGGCATTTTTTTTTTTCGTAATATGTAGTTCCAAATGATCTAATTTAAGGATCGTTTCCCTCGGCCTCCTATTTTGTCGTTTATTACGACAAGCTCAGGTTTTCGGCCCTCCCGCGATGTCTCCCGCCGTAACTATTTTAATAGAATCTATCTCATAATAATAAGCTAATAATATACATACCAATCTGGTCTGGAATAGTATCATTACCATAAATTCGAGACGCTTACCTGAAAACAAAACGTATCATTTATTAAAAACTTATAAATTGTGACCATATCATAAATTGTAACGATCGTAAAGGCAATTATTGTCTATGCTTTTATTTGAATCGTTGGCTTTTGAGCAATTATCCTTAGGACAGAATGACCGCTTATTAAAATAATAGTCCAGCGGTTGTAGGACGAACTCGACGCAATCAAGTCCAGCTTGATTTCTAATCCAGTTCGTGTGGGCGCGCAGTGGGGACAGAATAGTTAAATGGCGTAATGTTTCTCAGAGTTGGACCATTCATTTCCACTGTTTTATAGGCAAAGTAGAATTTGTTGCTGGCTTAATAATTAGTTTTGCTTCCGACAACGATTTATGAGCGGTTGAGGTGTTTGCAGAATGCAGATTCGAGACGGTGAATAAATTCCTGAGGCCTTTAATTCAAAAACAAATGAACTGCGAATTCTACCGAGCAAAGAATTACTATGTATAAAAACAAGTGGCGTTAATCGCTTTATATGAGACAGAAAAAATCGTTCTAGGCTATGCAATTCGTAGTCAATACAATTTTATTACATTGCACTTGGTTAGTCATACTTCTAAAGTATTTCGAGATCAATTTGTAGGGCAAAACAAAAGAGATTTTATGATGCATCGCTAGTAGAGTAGTAAGGGCGCCGTAATAATTTATATTGACGTTTTTACAGTTTCGGCACGGGTTGTTTATTACGGCAAAAAGGCTGTTAAGACAATGTCGGAACCCGGCTTAAGGCGGAGAAAAACATAATCTTGTCTTTGGTTTTTAATGCGTGTCCTCATCTATCAAATGTCAAGTGTTTAATGACTAGTTTTTGAATAAGGTTTACGGATATTTTTTCAGTTTTTTTTTTATGTTGAACATAACTGGATTTATAAAATGTTGCATGTGCATTACAAAATAGCATGATATTTAAGCATAGTAAAAACCATCTATCGTAGTGATAAAATCTAATTGACGTAAAATTATGTAATTTTCCTATTACAGAGATTAGTAACACGCTAGACATAAACCTCACGTTTATACGACTTTAGGCAATTATATTCAGGAAGGTTTCATGCAATCGTTACTAATATTATCATTTGTCTAATTATTTCAGTGCACTAAATTCAATTGGTTGGTTATATTTAGTGGAATTAAAAAAAAATACTTATACCTTTTTTGGCCTGGGATTGCTAATACCACTACCACTGTGCAGTAATTAGTCTGAATTCCGAATAGTGAAATAATTGAACATGGCAACACAATTGTACCAGCAGTCATAATATTCATCTTCTAATGCTTTCGTATTTTATAAACTAGCGGGAGAAAACACAATATTTGAATATTTCTTATAAATATTTAAATCAGCATAATATTTTAATGGGAATTCCTTGCAAATATTATCTACAGTAAAAATACTTGTTTCATAGTTATTTTGTTCACTTAGCATGCGCCGACAGTTACTTAAAAACAGAAAACTTAATTTAGCGATAAATTACCTTGGCGGACACATAAGTGATAATAAATTGCTAGTCGATTCCTAGGCACTGAATTTATTAACCAACTATACGGTATACTGTTAGTCATACTATCATTAACCTCTACGGCGGCGTAAACAATTACTTATTCTCTATCGAGAGTTTTGTGTTTAAACAAAAGACTGATAGGTTTAACGTAAATACGTAATGTTTTCGAGTAAATTATCACAGTTTTTGGATAATTATTACGTTGACAACGACCGCGTAACAGGTTCAATATTTACTCAATGACGCGAGCCAAAATAAATCTCGGTGTACCAAAAAAATACAAAACATTTTTTTTCACGACACCAATAAATTCTTTTAACACCTCATTCCGTTATCTTTTTAAATAGACGCGTGTTATTTTAGTAACTTTGAAAAAAACAAGAGCATTAATTTTGTCCACGCTATCTTGACGCAATGACCACTGGGTATATTTTGGTTAGTAGCAATTTTGCGCGAAATTATCTAAGAAAATTGCAGTGCCGTATTTTTTCACGGCGAATTAACAAAGAAGTTGAATAACCTTTTCTGGTCGCGTCCTCAAAAGCTTTGGTTTTATTTCTATCTCCTTCACACTTACTACGCCTGAGTGTGATGAACTCTGTTTGTAAACTCATCTATTGTACACATTTCCATAAAGTTTAGGATGATTTAGCGTTATGTAGTTTGTATCAGTTCGAGAAACTTACAAGATTCTATTTTTGGTCATATTTTTTTTTCCTCTAATTTTTTGGATCTCATTAAATTAAAATGACTAAATACGAACTTAGTATTTGTATATAAAATGATTATTTTAATAAAATATTCAAATATGATATTTATATTCAAAATTATGAACCAAAACGTGAACAACAAAATTTTTATATTTCTTGCATTCATTTATGTAACCGTTTTTCAGCCACAAAAAACGTGAGAATCGCTTCATAAAAATGATAGCTATAAAAATAATATCTCTCTATTAACTACATATCACTAAATATTTCAACAATATTGAAAAGTAGCACTTTCCGATATCGTTATCAGAATTCGACAAACACACGTGCGTATGAGTGGTATTTTCACAGCAGAATAAATTGAAAATACGACACAGTACGAGTATTAGATACTAGAGTAATTACGAACAAGCCAAATTAAATGATAATTATTGTGAACTGTTGCAATACGCGTATACTGTGAAAAACTTAGTTCATTCAACTCACGCCTACAGTTTTAGGGTGTAACTAGCGTTCCAAATTGTTTTAGTGAGGTTACGGTCTTGTAGAGCTGCGTTTGCGCATATTTTAGTAGGTAAGTACATTTCTGTCTATGAATATTGTTTTGTTTTATTTTCTTGTAATGAACTAATGACAGTCATCAAGCAATAAATAAAAGAGAATTTTTATTTTTGTCAATAAATCGTTTTTTTTTTACAAAACCAACCCGTAAAAAACAGATTTAAAATAATGATGCCTGCTTTTTAGTCACACAAGCGTTGTAATTTATTCAAAACGACACAACAAGACAATTGAACGAGCGAGCGTCAAAATAAAATCGTAACAAATTGTTGTTCAGAACACTTTTGTTTGTTGACAGTGTGCGTACGCGCATCACTATTTGAATTTAGAATGAGGCTTCGCGAAAGGAGTTACTGCTGTCATAGTACCGTTAATTTGAGCTACCGCGGTCGTGAGCTTTAGGCAGTGGACACACAATGCGTTTGTACGCAATCCGGAGAAATGTCGTCATGTAACAGAGACTCGAGTGCCAGTTTCGTAACTAAATATTTACACACGGAATTTATTTCGTTCGTATTGTGGTTGATATCTATTGTCCCTATCAATGAGTTGTTTGTTAACTTTCTCTCTATTGTTTATTCATTAAACGGAAATGAATGTACGAATTATGAATGCTGTGGGTTTGCGCTGGAGTTGGAATCTCACCAGTTATTTTTATCTTTATTACGTTATTATCAGAGAAAGTTGTGTTTTAATTTTACAGATGTTGTGTGATATAGTTATTTTTAAAGCGAAGTGTTTGTATAATAAAAAATTCGGAATCTCGACTATTTTTCTGCGATTTTTTATTGGAGTCGTCCAGTGAAACCGAGGCTTTGTCTAAGCAAGTTCAGTAGTCACTTAATAACTATTCAACACACCCAAATGTGTTAGTACATACATACTAGGATGTGTATGTGTGCGTGTTGTTATGGTACGTTCAATAACACCGTGGCGTCGGGTCACCGACCTCAATGCGCCGGCGCCGCCTCAGACACGGGGATGCGGAAAGCTGGCGATTCGCGAATCTAACGCAGCCTTTATTGTTTGCATAAAATTGTATTTTGTTTAATTACAATTGATGTCAATGCCCCCAATTTGGACCGCGATAAGTTCTACTAGATAGCTCTATTTTGGTGAATTTTTATTTGTCTGTTTTTCGCTAGTTGATGACATTGTATGCAAATTAATTTTACCTGTGGTGTCTAAAGGAACATTACTTTTGGTAAGTTCCCTAAACTAAGAGCCTTTTTAATTTATGCAATTGACGTGCGACTTTAAGAATATGAAAACGAGTTGCTGAAGCTTACAGTTATTGATTTAAGCACCTACATGACACGAAAATTTATGATTGGCTGATAAATCTCTGGTTTTAACGACAACGCAATAAAGTGCTACCCTTGTCTCTTGGTAAGGTCTTGACAAAGACAGAATAAATCAACCATGATACGAACAAATTAACTAGTAATATTTACGAAGGTTTTTTTTTTCACGAAATGCAATAACAACTTTTGAACTTGGAATCAATACGTTTAGAAATCACTCGTGCTTACAATCGCTGCTTCGTTTGTCATGGTCAATAGTAGCACCGTTATTAATGCTGTAAGGTCGAAGCGAGAACCCTTTATGGCCCCTCTAACGGCACCTTGCCTCGACTCGCGTAATCTAGTTTGTAAGTACACTATGTAGGTAAGTACTTAGTTCGTTTTTTTTTTGTCGCACTGTGCGATTTTGGCCAGTTTTACGGTGTCTTCGCTACAGGGGTCAAAGAAGAAGGGGGAAAAGAAAATGATCTTTGGTCGTTTTTTGGGTAGGTAACCTAATAGTTTTATTTTTTCATTTTGTAAAAATCTACTTCAAGGAAGGATTGTAAAGTCATCGTTCTATGTCTGTACAGTTAAATAATTATTTAAGGTGTGACACGCCAAACAAAAACAAAAAAATGTTTTCTTTTTCACCTTCTGATTACTGGCAGCTGCCAGTAATCGTGACAGTAGGTGAAACAATGAATGTCGTGACGAATCTAAACGAGGCCTAATCTTACTTGCGATTATGCTAAGTCAATATTTGCAATGTAAATTAATTAATACAAGCTCTTGTTGTAATCAGCCAATATGATTATCATTAATATGTTTATTGCAAACTTTGTAACATTCATAATAGATTTGACTACCGTAACCATTGTTTTAGGTTCATTTCAAAATCAGTATTACTCAGAAAATCGTGATTTAATACTTGAATGGCGTAATTTAATATCTAACATAACAATTTAATTTCCAAAGTTTAATTTTCAAGCTGTCACCAGGAATTCAACGGTCACTGGTGTTGTATCATCACTAATTAGTAATATAGTAAGCATCCACCTCACTATTAATTATCTATGATATATAATCTGTGGTCCGGGTTCAGTCCGTCACTGCACTGCCTTAGCCCCGTCTGTGAAGACTGTACTGTATATATTGTATGTCTGATTACAATTAAACCCTGTACATCAAGAAGTATCTTTCATTCCCAAAACAACCACATAACATGGTGTCAGAAGTCCATTAAAAGAAATCGAAGAAGGTCTGGTATCAAAAGTCTGAAGATCGTCGAAAAAATGCAAAGTCAAGCCGGTGGCGTCGTCCGTAGTCAAGATGGCGATGGAGAAAAAAGCCTAAATTCTCAACTAAAACAACTGAATATTTCGTCGGATCCAGCTAATAACAATGCTGAGTCGTGGAAACGCTGGTGGCAGCAGCTGGAGCTGTATCTCCTGGCTACAGGACTGGACAAATCTAGCGAGAAACGAAAAATCGCAATTTTACTCCATTTAATTGGTGAACGTGGATTGAATATATTTAATACGTTCGATTTTAAACTCGATAGCAGCACGCTCAACGAAGTCAAATCCAAATTCGACAATTACTTCGAGCCACGAAGAAATGTGACCATGTGCAGGTATTTATTCTTCACACGTAGGCAAGAAAAATCCGAAAGCATCGAGGAATTCCTTACAGATTTGGAAATTAAAAGCAAAGATTGTGAATTTGGCACGCTGAGGGAATCGCTAATTAAAGATATTTTCATAGCAAATTTAAATAATGAATTGTCACATGTTCGTCAAAGACTACTTCAAGAACCTGATCTGACGTATCAGAGGATGCAAGAGCTAACAAGAACGCTCATAGTCGCACAGCAGGATGCTGAAAGGATCGTCAAAGACAGTAGTGTTCCTGATGAAAATATCAATCAACTTAGTCGGAAGAGCCGTGGTCGAAGAGACAGTCGACAGCGAGCGTCCAGTCGCAGGCCACCTTCAAGCACTCGCCGGTCAGTGTCGAGCAGTCGCAAGGAAGCTTCAGCGTCGAACAGCGAACACAGCAGCTCGAGGACGTGTGGTCGCTGTGGGCAGTCTCATCGCTTCAAGTGTCCCGCTAAAGCAGTCCAATGCAGGTCATGTAAATCTTTTGGTCATTTTGCTAAATATTGTCTCAAGAATAAAAAAGTCAGTCAGTTACAATCGTTTAATTCAGATAAAAGTCAAGATTATTTTGTTGGTATGTTAAACAGTCAATTAAAGTCGAGTCAAAGTCATAAAAGTCATTCATATCAGTATGATCTGTTGGGTACTAGGTCTAGTAGTCAGTCACACAATATTTACAGGGCACACAGTCACAGTGGTTCACAGATGGGGACAAGGCAGTCACAGTCATATCCCAATGATGAAAGAAGTGACAATTATTCTGAGAGACATGATAGTCAATTTCCCCATTCATATTATCTCTGTGATGAAACCAGTGACAAATCTGAGAGATCCAAAAGTCATTGTGTAGATCTCAGTGATGAAAACAGTCACATGTCTGAGAGATCAGTCAGTCAAAATCCCCATTCATATTATCTCTGTGATGAGAATAGTGACAGTCAGTCTGAGAGATATGTAGATCTCGGTGATGAGATTAGTCACATATCTGAGAGATGTAGTCAAAATAAAAAATTTCAAAGTCAAATACTCCAGTCAAATAGTCTAAATAAAAAATGTCAACATCTCAATGAAGAATATTATAGTCACAAGTCTGAGGGATTACAACACACACAGGGTCATCATCACAGAAATAGCAGTCAGACATACAACAGTCAGTTTATACAGTCACCCAACAAATCTTTAGTCAATCACTCAGAAGTAAAATATTATGTCAACACTTTGAAAAATAGTTTTTCAAAGAAGTCATGGGAAATTAACTTGTCACTAGGAAATAAACAAATTACATGCATCATAGACTCTGGTGCAGATGTCAATATCATGTCGAAACCTTAGACTATGGAAAAGAGTAGACATGAAATACCTACGAAAAAAACGTGCATACCTACTAATGTGTCTGGCACAAAGATGGCGGCTTACCGTAGAGCTGCGCGCATTTTATTATCGATAGAATTAAATAAAAAAAAGTTGAATTGCACGGTGTTTTTCGAAAATGAGCTTCTATTAGCTTTCTTCAGTTTTATTTACGTGGTAATGCGGGCTATAATAAAAACGCACTCGCTCAGAGTGTCATTTTATATGGCAGGGCACGTGGATAATAAATAGATTCTATCGCAATTAAATTATCATCCTCTTTATTTTTACTTGTACAATGACATGTAGGTACATAAGTTCATAATAAAACTAATTTTACTATGGTATGTTTATCTCATTTATTCCCAATTGCCACCGCCGCGATCACGAATAAAAACTGTGTGCGTTGCTGGCTTTTTCCTGTGGGCGTAGTATGCAACCGAAATTGCGGCCAAAGACACCGTGGCACAGTGTTTTATGAAGACCATTTTTCAGACATGGCTTTTTTATGTAAAAATCTGATAGTTTAAGTTATTTAGATGCATTATTTTGTATCCCCATTTCACTAGCATGTTTAGTTATTGAGATAGAATTTTTTGAAAATCGTCTTTTTTGCAACCAGCTATTTAGAAAAAAAAACATTTCTCTGAAACTAAATATGATACGCAATTATGACCTTAGAAACATCGACGGCGTTTTTTATGCTGCATATTTTAGAGTACAAATAAACTTAAGAACTTCCATAGATCCGGACTTATACGAGGTTTTTCTTTTTTAGATTTTATTTTTTCTCTCAGTAATTTTGTCGAATTTGGAAAAGTTATTTATACTGAAATTATGCGCTTTATCTTCCCTACGCACCACAAAAATACCACATCCCAATTGCGTGGAATGTAGAAGTTCTTCTAAATAAACTGTTTTTGCTTGGGTTTTCACTTTCGAATCGGAATCACAATGAATAAATTTTAATTTGATGAGATGTATTGGTCATTAGTATTTCGACTATTAAACTTAGGCTTCTTTGAAAGTCATTATCAGATCATAACAATATTTTTATGGGACCAAATCGAAAGTATAACCGTTCAAACAAAAAAATGTTTAAAATCGGTCCATAATTGACCAAGGAATCGATGAAAATACAGAAAAAATAAAAAACACATCCAACCGAACATAATTAAA
The DNA here is from genome assembly GCA_950005045.1 of Agrotis exclamationis. NCBI lineage: Eukaryota > Metazoa > Arthropoda > Insecta > Lepidoptera > Noctuidae > Agrotis > Agrotis exclamationis. The sequence continues at coordinate 14,014,726 of OX465429.1, read as the reverse complement.
ACCTTCTTCTCTTTGAAGTCGGTTAAAAAAGAAACCATTTGCAAAATTTCATGTTCCTAGGCCTGTATTTTTGTTTGATTTGGTATAACTTCTACATTCCACGCAATTGGGATGTGGTATTTTTGTGGTGAGTAGGGAAGATAAAGGGCATAATTTCAGTATAAATAACTTTTCCAAATTCGACAAAATTACTGAGAAAAAAAATAAAATCTAAAAAAGAGAAACCTCGTATAAGTCCGGATCTGTGGAAGTTCTTAAGTTTATTTGTACTCTAAAATATGCAACATAAAAAACGCCGTCGATGTTTCTAAGGTCATAATTGCGTATCATATTTAGTTTCAGAGAAATGATTTTTTTTCTAAATAGCTGGTTGTAAAAAAGACGATTTTCGAAAAGTTCTATCTCAATAACTAAACATGCTAGTGAAATGGGGATACAAAATAATGCATCTAAATAACTTAAACTATCAGATTCTAACATAAAAAAGCCATGTCTGAAAAATGGTCTTCATAAAACACTGTGCGTGGAGACCACTGTTGGCAATCTAAAATCACAAAAAGAAATCGAGTTTAAATAATATTCACCTGTCGATATAATTATTATCGATAAATTGAAAATGTCAAACCGAAACTCTATTTATTAGGACCACAGATTAAAAAGCCGTGACAAAACATGGCGACCGGCCACAGCGAGATATTTTGTGACGTCACCAAGATAATGTTGCTAATTTTGGTAATGATAAAACTACTGTTGTCCTTTTCTATATATGATTACCATCGTAAGTTAAAAAGAGATGCCGATATGTCAGTAACTATGCCGTCGAAATACATCACATTCCTATAACTACTGTTTGTATAGATTGTATAGGCCGAGTCCATTCTTTTTTCCATAGTCTAAAGTCGAAACAAACATTCAATTCTGTCAAACGTCAAAATAAACTGTCACTCTCACTTGTCAAATGTCATGTCAATGTCACAGGATTTGGTGGAAAATCCATTCCGATTTTAGGCAAAGTCAATATAAATTGCAATTTGTGCATAAATAATCGTAAAGTCGTCGAATCAATAATGTTTATAGTAGCTAATTTAGATTGTCCAAATGTTCTTGGTCTACCAACTTGTGAAAAGTTAGGTATAATAAATCGTGTCTTTTCAGTATCTAAACAAAACTTTTGTAAACAAATTCTTACACAATATAATGATGTTTTTCAGGGTCTTGGGTGTCTACCTCCAGTCTGTCATCTTAAACTCAAGCCTGATGCAGTACCATGCGTGGATCCGCCAAGGAAAGTTCCATTTGCTTTACTAAAGAAGCTACGTGAGGAGTTGGATCGCATGGAGGCTATGAAAGTCATTGTCAAGGTTACAAAACCTACAGAGTGGGTCAACTCAGTCGTCGTAACTGTAAAAAGTTCAGGTCAGTTAAGAATTTGTCTAGATCCTAGAAATTTAAACAAGAACATTATGAGAGAATTTTATCCATTAAAGTCAATTGATGAGATTAGGTCTCAGCTTGAAGGAGCTGTATGTTTTTCTCATTTGGATGCATTCTCTGGATTTTGGATGCTACGTCTGGATGAATATAGTTCTGAATTATGTACTTTTCAAACACCATTTGGTAGATATAAGTATTTAAGATTACCTTACGGCATAAATGCCTCATCTGAAATATTTCAAAGAGTTATGATGAATTTATTTGGTGATATAGAAGGAGTCTTAATTTTCATAGACGATATTTTAGTTTATGGACCAAATGAGTCGGTACATAATGAAAGATTACATAAAGTTATGCAAAGAGCACGTCAAGTTAACTTAAAGTTTAACAAGTCAAAATGTAAATTTTTAGTCTCAGAAGTCTGTTTTTTGGGTTATGTCTTCAGTAAAGATGGTGCAAGGGCAGACGAAGAGAAAGTCAAAGCCATTGTCAATATGCCCACACCAAAAAATGTCAAAGAGTTACAGAGAATACTAGGTATGATTAATTATTTAGGACCTTTTATAAGTAACTTGTCAGAAAAAACTCAAATATTAAGAAATCTTTTGAAAAAAGATTCAGTCTGGACTTGGGATGAGAATCATAGTCAATGTCTTAAAAAACTGAAAGATGAGATTACTAACTCACCAGTTTTAGCTCATTATAATCCCAAGATTCCATTAGTCTTGTCAGTCGATTCATCAAAGTCAGCTTTAGGTGCAGTCATTTTACAGAAAAACAAACCTATTGCATACAGTTCAAAAACTTTAACTGAAACTCAGGAAAGATATGCTCAAATCGAAAAGGAGCTACTAGCTATTCAATTTGGTTGTGAAAAATTTCACCAATATGTATATGGTAATAGAGTCACAGTACATACTGATCATAAACCATTAGTCTATTTATTTAAAAAACCATTACATGATGTACCAGCTAGATTACAGCGTATGATGTTAACTTTACAGAAATATGATTTAGAAGTCATACATGTCCCAGGTAAAGAAATGTATATATCAGATACATTGTCAAGAGCAGCTTTAAAAGACCATTATATACCTGAAAATGAATCACAAATGTCTTGTCATGTCAATTTAATGTATTCTAATTTAGCAATCACAAAAGAATACAGCACAAAATTAGCAAAGGAAACCAAAGTTGATGAATCCTTGCAATTATTGAAAAAATATCATAATGAAGGTTGGCCAAAAAGCAAAAACCATGTCAGTCCATTGGTAAAACCATTTTGGAATATTCAAGGAGAAATCCATGTAATTAAAGATTTAGTTTTCAAAGGTTCAAAATTAATAGTACCTCAGTCTATGCATAAAGAAATGTTAGACAAGATTCACAAGGGTCACCAAGGTATAAATAAATGTTTAAAATTGGCAAAAGAATCTTTGTATTGGCCAAATATGTCAAGTGATATAAAGAATTTAGTAGAACAATGTCTTGTATGTGCAAAATTCAAACCATGTAATCAAAAGGAACCACTACAAAATTTTGAAATATGTAAATATCCATGGCAACAAGTCGGTATTGATTTAATGCATTTTGATAACTTAGTTTATTTAATTGTCACAGATTATTACTCAAAGTACATAGAAATTGCTTTATTAAATAAAAACAGTACATCTCAAAATGTTATCACTCATTTAAAGTCTATTTTTGCTCGTCATGGAATACCATTGTCATTAGTGTCAGATGGTGGACCTCCTTTTCAGTCAATTGAATTTAAAAGGTTTATGTTAGAATGGGACATAGAACATATTATTACTAGTCCATATCATTCACAGTCGAATGGTCAAGCAGAAAGCTCAGTTAAAATCATAAAAAATATGTTAAAGAAATGTAAAGAAAACAAATCAGATCCATACATAGCTTTATTACAATATAGAAATACACCTAAAAATAATTTGTCATCACCAGCACAATTGCTAATGTCTAGAAACTTAAGAGATAACATCCCAGTGTCATACAAAAGATTAAAACCAAAAGTAGTAACTTTTAAGGATTATAAAGAGTCAGTTAAGAAAAACAATGAAAATAAAACAAAGTATTATGATAGAAATACAAAGCCTTTGTCAATATTATATTATAATGATCATGTCTATTTTAAAAGAAATCCTAAAAGTGACTGGGAACAAGCTATTGTTAAACAAAGATTGTTAAATAATAGGTCTTATGTTGTTGAGGATGTTCATGGTGTTAGGTATAGGAGGAATAGAATTCACTTAAGACATAAGTATTCTCATAATTTTTCAAACCCTCCTATGCAATCCAACTCGTCACAGGGGAGAGAGGAAGGTGACAGACAGGAGTCGTCTAGACAACAAGATTCCTCATCTCAAAAATCCTCAAGTATAACAACAAAGTCAGGTCGCATTGTAAAACCTACTAGAAGGTTAATAGATGAAATAGATTAACTAAGTTGCTATGTCATAAATAATATATACTGTCATAAATGAGAATGTTAAATAAGTGTAACTATAAGTATCTTTAAGTATCTTGTCATTGTATAGTTGCATAGCATAATATATCTTTTAATTGTTTGTCAGGGGTCCAATTAGAACTCAACAGGGGGGATGTTGTATCATCACTAATTAGTAATATAGTAAGCATCCACCTCACTATTAATTATCTATGATATATAATCTGTGGTCCGGGTTCAGTCCGTCACTGCACTGCCTTAGCCCCGTCTGTGAAGACTGTACTGTATATATTGTATGTCTGATTACAATTAAACCCTGTACATCAAGAAGTATCTTTCATTCCCAAAACAACCACATAACAACTGGCAACATTGTACGTCAATCAAACTTCCTTTATGCACTCCAATCATATCGCCTAATTAACATAAATATTCATAAATTTATTACAAAGAAGGGTTCACACACAATTAGCTACATTATTCCTTTCAATACACGCTAGCCATGAAAATACAAACATATCTAAAATTCAAATTGTAACTCTATATCTCTAATAAAAACTTTTACAAAAGCGTGAAATATGAAATATCTCATTGCAACAATACATTTTGTAGTGGCTTCTGAGATGAAGACTTTTTTTTCAAAGATTTGGAGATATGACTTAAGAAATGGTCGTTATCAATCAAGTGTCAGTGTTATTATAAAAAAAATTGTGTCACGGACAGATGGACAGCTCAAAGAGTTAGTTATGTGACCTATTGTATGGAAGAATAGATATATTTCTGTATGGAAGATATTCCAAGTTCGTGTTTACATAACGTTTAAAATTAGAATATTTTTATAACAGTAGTACGTTACATTATCGTAACAAGTATATTATTTTCCTTTAGAAGCATATTTTTTTAATTCGTTTACCGTGTTTTTATAACTAATTTTTTTGTTTTTTTTGTGCGACTGTTAATGCGCAGTAAAAATGATTGTTCTGTCAATAACACGTTTGGTCAAAGAAGAAAAAACGGCCTCGATTTCCAAATGTAATCGTCAAAAGGTGTGAACACTCGAAAATCATTACTATTTATTCAGATGTACTCTCGAAGAAATAATTATGACGAATTAACATTTCAATTTAAAATTAACATAGGTCCTTTTCATGGGACATCCATCATTCAAGGGGCATCTGATGGATGTCCTCTTTAAAGGACATTTGTGACACTTGAATTGTTGAAAAGAATAAAGTCTTGTATTTTGTAAAGAATTAATGGAATCGAATTGTGTGTGGAGTTGAAAGTTCACACGTGTTTCTTTACCTTTGGTGTCAACAGTGAGGGGCTATGAACTTATGACCCAAAGGTTCGTATTTGAATTTGGAAGTATGGAACGTAGAAAAAAAAACTCTCCTACGCTTAGTGAAATCGTTTCCTATTCACAGACACGTCCCCTTAAGTTCTTATACAAATAGGAAAGAGCAAACATTTTGAAAATTCAAGAGCTTGTCGATATTCAAGAGCAGTTTGTTTGGTCTGTTGGAATTAGTCGTGTGGACCCGGCTTAGGGATGGCAGTGCATCTCATTTGCTTGTTTGTACGACAAATATGATGACGAAATTGTCACCGTACTCGGTATACGAGGTCGATAACCGATGAGTAATCGTTGTTTGTGTTATACTATGCAATTGAGAAAGCTAGAATATTAAACATACCAAAATAAAAATCCATCTTTTTCCCCTAGCAGTTTTGAATTTCCATTTTTAATTTCAAAGAACTACAGTTGGAATTCATTACGGGTCAATGTTAACCCCAATACTTCAAATCTTCATTATTAAAGAGATCACGCCTCACAACAATACTTCCCCTTAAAAAACATTAAAATGTAAGACGAATGGAGCTGTCTAATCCGACCACGTCTCGAGTGCCCTTTAGAAATAACAGAAAATAAATGTGTTGATGTCCGTTGATTTATTTCCCTTGGGTCATCGTCATTGTCATCAAGGCGTGATTATACCCCTGTGTATACTTCGACAATCGGCCATATTTGATTTGCATAATGATTTGTACCACCTAGCACCTGGACGACATCGAAGATCGATGTTCTGATTTTGAATTTGTTTTGATTAGGATCTAAACACGGTTCAGAGGTGACGATTCTATTTTTGAATTCTTTTTTTTTATGTGTACCAGTTATTTTTTAATGACCATAGATAGAGTTTCTTTACCAAATAGGTATGCAACCTTTTTAAAAAATTGTTCGCGTTTCTATAAATAGGTCAATTGTGAATCATGGTCTATTTCTGCCAAGTAACTATTGAATATGGGGCAACAAGTCATTGTTCTAATAAAATAAGGCCTTATCCAGTAATCTACGTTCACATTCCATGATTTCAAGGTAAAGTTCCCATACATTTTCCCACATAAACAAAGTTATGATGCCGGCTCGTCTAGCCGTGAGTGTGAATGTTATCGAATTGGTCCAAGGCCACATCGCTTATCTGCCCACTTATGCCGTATAATGTTTCCTGATTTGATGCCCTGATAACAAACTAATTTCATAATTCAGTACAGGAATTTGTATGAATGTGGAGCGTGTGTGTGTGCGAGATTATAATCGCTAAGTACCAAACTGTCTTGATTTAGATAGCTGTCAGAACCATGAAATAATTAAGCATTAAGCATGAATGATGTTTATTTTTATCATTAAAAAACTCTCAAATGCTACTCCCTCATCTTTGAAATATATTTTTTATCTTACTCCCCATAATTTTAACCACTATGCGTCCTCATCAGTCATCTGTTACTACAACACCATTCATAGAGAAAAAAAAAAAACAAACCAAAAACAAAGGAAAGTGACACTTGTTTATGGGAGAACAGTTCAGTCGATGTCATTATGACATCCCTTAATGTGTTTCACTCATGTTTTCGTCCTTGGATAGTTGCTTTCCCACGGTTGGTCGTTTACTATACTTCCGTAAGTTGCATGTAGCCACAAGTGTCCTTAAGTTTACACAACGTGTTACTTAACCGTCTACGATATTTGTATAGTCAATAGTAGGACATTCGGTTGTTACTACGCTATGCTAACGACAAACCGTTTTACAACGACAATCATAATTTTACGTTTTCATAATTAGTTTACTATTGAACCGTAACATATGGGCTTGGAAGTAACAAAAACCGTTAAATTTAATCAAAATATGCATTGGAAACCCTGCAGCTGTTATCTGCGCGGGCGCACAGTCCGGAACATTACTGTTTTTATTTAAATTCGGATTGCACAACGACCTTTCAGTGTCCAAAACAAAAGAAGACTATAAACAAAATAAGAAACAAAAGAGTTCAATTCAAAAAGTACGAATATGTTCGTGTTCGCGACTTTTTAAATAAAAAAAAGTCAGGAGTATTTTTAATCGCTTTGCATTTTTCTCCCGAGACAGCTGTCAGACGAAAAAAAGAAATGAACATTCCTAAATTGAAATTGACGCGTTCCATTTAAAACAATAATGGAACGCGGCACCAAATTGAAAATAATGAAATCAATTGAGAAACTTTGTTCGATAGTAAAATTGCAATTTGTTACCGGTTCTCTTCTTTTTCTACTCTTAAGTGCGGCAGATATAAATTTTATAGAATAAAACTAGGTGGATTTTAAATTACAATTGTTCCTATAAAAGGACTAAAATAAAAAATAGTTCGCAGTACACGCTTTTTTTTTTTTTTTTTTTTTTTTTTTTTAGCGTGGTAAAATCATCAAATGAGTCCTCCCACCCCGGGCAGGGCGGGAGGGACTGTCAGACTTGTACTGACTAAAATCCACGGTGTCCTTCAATAGCCTTTTATGTTCCGGGGTCACGGTAATGAGATAAGTCCCGCGACCCCGGCAGGCTTTGGCCCTCTTGGGCGGGGCCCCGTCATCGTGCTGACGCTCTTTGAGGCGCGCGTGGAACACAACGCGCCGTCGACCCGGGCATGGTCCATGTCCGGGCGGCGAGTTGCCCTTTACTCGCCGCCCGCATGCCCGCGCCTACGGTGGCCGGAGATCGTCTTGCGACGTCCGACGCCGTGGGCGTCTACCATTGCGGGTGGGGCGGAGGGAGGACGCTGTCCTCTCTCTCTCACGGCCCGCCTCCTCCTTAACGAGCATTACTGCCTCGCAGAAGGAGGCGACCGCTTCCCACTCCGTCTCGCCCCGCAGCATGGCCGCAACCAATGCCGGGCGCGAGAGGTCTCCGCCTATCGCTGCCGTGAGGACACGGCGGTGCTCTGCCCAAGCGGGGCAGTCTTGCACCGTATGCTCTACTGTGTCCTCCGGGCGATCTTCGCAATGGTGACACCCCGGCGTTTCTTCCTTCCCCATCCGACACAGGTACCTCCCGAAACATCCGTGTCCGGTGAGGACCTGCGTCATCCGATAGGTCAGGACGCCGTGACGCCTTTCCAGCCACTCCTCAAAGAGGGGTCTTACCGCCGCGATTGCGGCGTGCCCGAACCTCGGTTGCGACAGTCGTTCCCTCCATACTGCCCTGAGATCGCGCCGGACCTCTTCCCGCCGCGCCTCGACTTGTCGGGGCAGCGGGAATTCTCCCCGGCGCCGCGCCTCCACGCGCCACTCATAGACGCGCTGGAGGGCGGTCGCCTCCAGATCCCAGGGCAATAATCCGGCAAGGAGGTTGGCCGATTCGCCGGCGATCGTGCGGTATCCTCGGATCATCCGGATAGCCATGACCCTCTGACATGCGACCAGCCTCGCTGGTCGCGTCCGCATGCTCAGGGCCCACACGGGGGCCCCGTAGAGGGCCATGGACCGCACGATACCGGCGTACAGCCTCCGGCAGGACGCAGTACACGCTAAGGTCATATTCACACGGGGTTAAAAAGCTGTAATTATTTATTGATCCGGTGCAAAATAGAAACTCGTGTGATCAAAAAAATCCCCCCTCATTCATTTGTTTCAACGGATACGTATTCCTGTGCATCTGTGAGGGGTAGTGTGTTCACATGCATTGCTTAAAATTAATAAAAATAGTGATAAATAATTAATAATATACATAGGAAAGTATTATTGAAAATAAATAATTAAAATATCAAAATAAATCTTGAACAAAATAAAAACGGCTGCCACGCGAAATAATTGAATGTGATTCACACAATAATAAATATTGTATTTTAGTCTACAAACGCAATGATTGTTCTCATCTTAATCATTGTTTAACAATTAGAACATATTTATGATATTTTACATAATTCACGGACTTTATGGTCAATGATAACTGCCAGTCAATTGTAACTGGCCATCGATTTGTTTCCCATAACAGCATGGGAAAACGTTTAACAAGGGTGATATATCGATAGGTATCAATTTTATCTACCCCGTAGTATTGGCGCCCTTTCCGATAGAGGCTATATATATGGCTCATGGGAACCAAGGTTGAGTGACCGTTTAGAGACACAAGGCCTTTTTATCAGGTCTGTTTTCACTTCAAATTAATTGACTATATCTTTAGTCGTAGAATTGATGGACTGTGTTGAACTCTGTAAAGAACATTACTGCTGCGATGTCGAGTAACTATGACGTGCTGTCTTGTCTACTTCAAATTCGTTGGATTCCAGAGTGTAATGATCTTAGTAATTATCATTAGAAGCTGGTTATTACGATCAAATACATTCACACGATTTTTCATCAAAATAACAGTTGAAAAGTCACAAAAGTCTGCAAAAATGTAAATTTGTTGCATCACAATAGAAAATCATAGTGATATTGCATAATCCATTGCATACTCGTACAAGCTAGTTGTTGCGAGATACTAAGAATACTAACTTAAATACACAGGTTTCACACGTTCAACTAAACCTAGGCTTTATGCATTCTGTGCAAGGTTCTCGCATAAAACAAGGTGTCTCGTTTTCATTAATCTTACGATGTTTCTATTTTCTAGCAAGAAAGAGTTGTTTTGAATGGATTTGTGTGATATTGTAGCAGATTGATAGATGATCTATTGTTTTACGTGATCTCAATTTTGTAGGTTTTTTCTGTCATCTATCTATATTTACAAAAATCAATTGCCGTTCGTTAGTCTTGCTAAAAACTCGAGAACGGCTGAACCGATTGGGCTAATGCATGGTTGATTTTGAATTATTTATGGAAGCCCACGGATTCCATAAATAATTCAATTGATTTTTATAATTATAAGAGATGACAGAAAAAACCTACAAAATTGAGATCAGGTTTAAAAGGTGAGTAAATATGATTTAAAAAAAAAATGATTCTGTGGCGGTACGAAGTTTGCCGGGTTAGCTAGTTACAAATACATAAATCAAAAATACAGACGAAAAACGGAGTTGGCAATATCTTTCATGCCATCCTCCTCTCTCATTATAGAAAGCAAAAGTCTATGCCACTTTCACTTTTAGGGACAAGGAATGATTCTTACATTTTACGGTCAAGCGAGATTCCCATGGAGGAGTCCTCGAACTCCGTAGAGCGGAACAGGGCAGATTTATCAGCTGTTTTTGTAAGGCGGCCATTTTTTAATCACGTAATTGCCAAGGGGTGTAAATGACCAAACGTGAGAAGGTGATTTTTCGAAAAAGGAATGACATCGTTTTGTTACAGTTAAAGTTTATTTTCAGAATTTCGTAAAGTTACCAGAAAATAAATATAACTGGTATTCTATTATTAAGAATTTTGCGGATAAAACTATTTAATGCGTTTAGTATAATGTAGATTATGAGGAAAATACAAAATGTATTTTATATGGGACATACCAGTTTAAATTAAACCTCTGATTTACGGAAATAAATCGCAATAATTAAATGCGGTTTGAACAAAAGGACTTGACAGCTACATAATAAATTATTGTTTTCCTTCCTATGTCTGTTCAATTGTAATGTAACTGGTAATAATGCAAATAACAAAAATAATTTGGGATTTATATATTTATGTTGTACATTAAATACTTCTATTAATATTTTATTACCGTCCCAATAATTTATAAATGTTACCACACAATAAAATGCTTATATTTTACAGATATCCTAATAAGAGGTGTCTATTTAAAAATCATAACGCGTGCGTATACTGTGTATTTTTTTGCACATGCAATAAATCTTATCTCATAATGAGATGAGTCCACATCTCAAGTGTTGCCATGTGTAAAAATTTTACGTTTTCGACTGTACTGTAAAAATGGAGTATAGCTGTTGTAATGCTTTCGTTGCTCACTGCAATTAGAAAGTATGCCGAGAAGTTATTTCGTTTAACTGTACTTTTTTTCGCTTGAAGACCTTTCACAGTCACTCACTTGACGTTTGAAAATTTTTGTGTCGCGGTATTCATTTCTGAAGAATAGATTGACGTGAGTAGTTTTGTTCTTCTAAAAAGAATTACTTGTTTGCAATGATCTCCATCTGTGTTAAGAATTAACGGTTCTAACTTTTAGTATCAAATCGCTATGTTCACTTCATATATTAAATATTCAGCAGGCTTAAAACTGCCATTATAACGGAACCAAGCCAAATTTGGCTGACACAAAAACAATTCATATTGATTCATACCACCAAAATAGCTACAAAACTAATTAAGATTGTAACAGTAAATAGAAAACCACAGAATTACGAGTAGAGTAACATGTCGCAATCATAATATTTTTTGTCCTTGATCTAAATTCTCTATTTGCTTAATTAGCCATCTACGCGTACAACAAAGGAACGTCTTATGGTCTTATGAAACAGAAGGCCAGACATGCTGCTTTGAATGAGGCCAAATAGAGCTGAGTAGATTTAATTGATGGAGATAGGTGCTTTTTATAATTCAATATTGCAAGATTGTAAAGCCACTTAACCCAGGGTGGTAAGAGCAAAAAATCAGAGGTCGTGACCGCCAGTTCTAGGGTTTCAGGATGACTGACACCAACAGAAAAAAAAAAAACGTTTTTTTATCTCCTGTGCAGAATAGTCGTTACGCGCGTTGAACCATATCTTACATGGCGTTTCCTTAGGGTCGGTGGGCACAAGCAACGTGAGAACTATAACGTACTCTTGCGCATTAGTCTCGTGTCGCTGACTTGACCAATTACATTTCTGCATTAACAAGTGCAAGGAATGGGCGCGACCCACTCGTATGGTCAAGTGTACAAGTTATTTAATTGCAGGCCAGAGGTGATTAACAGTGTTGCCAGTTTGCCACGTTATTAAGACATCGAATGGTTGTACAATTTTATTAAATAAGAAAATGCTGTTTGTTGTTTAAAATTTAATTTTCATCTATCATGCCAGACATTTGATCGCGTGATCGAATAATGCATGTCCTCAATTAATCGATTGCTCCCAATAAAGGTAATAACGATCTCCCTAACATATATGTTAATTGGTAACAAAGTTACTCAATTTACAAAAACAAAATTGCATGCTGTAACGTTATCCTGTAACGATCTGTTTCACCAGATGATGCCGCCGGTCATTTGACGGGCGATATGCGTTTGCGCAGAGGGTGCGAACGCGGGGGTAGCGCGCAGATGCCGTGAACTATCCGCGACCGTTATTCCCCCTATCTGTTGAAATTTTGAAATTCGAACACGTGTGTTGACAACTTTTTTTTATCACCCGCATGGTAGTACGGTTTTCGCAATCGCTTTTAATTCCGAAATTTAGTTTTTTTTAGGTGCTGCTTGTGATGTAGGACAATTTTGATAGTGTAGGTAATTTAATAGCTTAGTAGTACGTTTATTACTTTAATTATACGCAATGAGTACGGTTTTTACCATAAGCTGGGGAATAGACGATTAAACACTGCAAATCGCCATGTTTCTCTATCAAACTATTATTACTCCGAATTAATAGTAATAATATCAAACAACAAGAGAAAGTGTCAGTTAAAAAATCAATATAACCGTTACGGAGTCAGTGTCCGCGAGGGTGCGACACAAAGGGCGGTGCGCAGCGCACGCGCCGACGTTATTGCACCGCCATTATGACAATCACAACACAATGCAGATTTATTCTTTGCCGTTTGCAGGGGTGACACTGCGATTTGTTAAAACTCATTAATTGAATTTCTAGTGCAGTTTATCAATGATTGTTTGGTAAGGAGAAATGAAGCGTAGGGCGTCCTTTATTTTTCTAGCTGTGTTTGATTCTGATTTGATTACGAACGCATTGGCGAGTCAAGCATGAGAAGTATGTATATATTTTTATTACAGAACGTAATGAAGAAAAAAAAACTCATGTTGCAGTCAAAGAAAGAAAAAATACAGTTTAAATAATATCAATTAATTTAAAATTGAACAAATAATTGCAAAGGGTTAAAAAATAACGGAAATAAAATAATTCTCTTATGAAAAGAACGTCTTGACCGGATGCAACATTTGAAGAGACCCTTTACAGTTGCAACTATTTCTAACGTTGCATGGTGAAGTATGCAATTATTATGGGATCCCTGTAGCTACGTCCACTTACTTTCCCATAAACCAAAACATATCGGAGTTCAACGACTCTAAGTTGTAATTATGAAAGGGAAGTAAGAAATTGGGTGACCCGGTCCCCTAGGCCCCCTACGAGGTATGTACGGTTGGTCAGTTTCAGACAATAAAAATTCATAACGTTTGAACGTTAGAGAACTCTTAGAAAATTCTTAGACGCACATCTGGTGCAATCTAATAGTGTACTACAAATCAGGTCACGAGTGTTTTGAGCAAGTTGTCAAATATTCAATGCGGGAAACCGGGATGCGATCCTAAGCTAGCGAAATATTTATCACAAACACATAATTTTTCAATTTGTAGACCAATTTCTTTTTACATCTATTATGCCAAGGGATGAGAATAAGAGTTTTTATGATACACCATTTGAGTGAGCTACCGATTACCGAGTTAACAGGTACACATTGTTAAGCTGTGCGGCAACTAGACGAGCAAAAAATATAAGCGATTGCCTATTCAGGTTCTTTTGTGTATGAGGTTTAAGTTTGTATTGTTGTCTAAGAAAAAACAGCACAAGACTCGAATCAAACAATGAATGGGTAACAGGCACGGCTTACGCATAAATAAAAAATAAACAGTTTAGCAATATGATGGGTCATAATTTCAAACGCTTTGCCTTACGATTGGACTAAGCGAATGGAAAGGATTTATTTTTATTGCGGCCACCTCGACGTCTTATCCACTGGTAAGCCTAAACATCCAATATTATCAGACCTGTCAAATGTCTGTCTTGTCAAAGTGACAGTTCTTAACTGTCACTGGGAAGAAAACTTCCCGTTGGCTTTTCCGAAATTTGACACTAATGACAGGTTGTGGGAAGAAAACTTCCCAGTGGCGTACAAGGGGTTATTTTGTATAAAACCTGCCGTAAATTAAATTTAAAGTTTATGTTATAAACAGACTATAAAATGTAAATTGACATTTGAGAATAATTATTACAGGCTGACTGAGTATTTAAATTAAGTGATGACAAAATAAGATGCTCATTTCGATGGAATATAAAGGCCGCCATTTTGCAATCAGTGAGTGAGTGAGCGTGTGTGCGCATGCGTGGATGGATAGTGAGGTGACGCGCCGCGCGCGCGCACCACGCGTGGGTGCGACAAGGATACCGTTTACTATACTTACAAACGTAAGCTGTGGATTATGTGTATTGCATGTCGCTACGCTCGCTCGGTATGAACGAGAAAATCTTGAACGTCAGTTCAGGAGACTTTCCCTTCATAGATGGTGAAAGAAAATCTAGGCAAGATTTTTATTGAACAAATTCCTACTTTCACCGTAACATTTTCGAGTTTGTTATTGTAAAGTATCTACCTACTAGCATTAGTGGCATACTTTTAAGTGTCTTGTGTTTTGTATGATAGTAAAAGTAACAGCGTTGTTTTAAAAGTAGGTACTTAACATTATAGATGTAACATCATACATAATGTATTTGTGTGACCCGATTGATAATTTGATATAAATTATGTAAGCACTACTTATGAGAGTTACTCGTCGGTAGCTCTGTAGATCAGGGTATGTTGGACTAGTCCTATAGGTAGGTATTTATGGATGAATTGATTAGTGTTAGTTAAAACTATTCGTGTGTTGTGTGCCACTTTCATGCTGTCAACAAACTAATTTAGGTTGGTATTTAGATGACTTATTTTGGGGATTTTCACTGAAGGTTATATTATAAGCTATTTGTAGCCGAGAATGACGTAACCAGGTACTGTTAACATGACGTCAACAATGGTTTGACTCATAATTACTCGCACACAACAAAATTGGTGATGTGGTTAATGGAACTACATATTTCCTAAAAAATATATTGATATTGCAAGATTTGTATTGGTTGCTTGAATTTTTTTTTAAGTTATCGGTAAAAAATAGCCACGACGTTATCCAAGCTCTGATAAAATGGTATTTATGATCGTGGCATCAAACTATTGTTTACAATTAGTATCCACACATGTGTAATCTAAAATGGGACAAGTGTGGGAGGCTCGCCATACTACGTACGTATTAACACTGAGCACTGTATCAAAACAAACGAATCTAGGTCAGTATTCGAGCTTGCCTGATAATTTGATCATACCATTATAGCTTTGTTTTTTTTTACTCTGTTGTTCGTCACACGAAACCCAACCGTGGTCTCGGATAGCATGAGAAGAAAAACAATTTAATAACTACTCAAACAGATTTTTTATCAAACGTCCCCTTCAATTAGTAAAAAAGTCCATTAGAAATCCACTAAGGCGTCTTAATTTTTAATTATGAGGCTGTAAATTATTTAATGAAAGCTTAGCCGGTCCCTTTATGAAGCTTTTCGCACCTTCGACGAAGTTTTTGCACGTCTCCTTACAATTCTTTTCACGTCCAATTATAAGGGTGCAAACACAAAAGGGTTCTGAGATATCGTATTAAGATTGAGGAAAGGCGTAAATGTTAATTTTAGTTTTATTGTAACGTTAGTGGGTTACACGTTTTATTCATCTCCCGCTTAGAAGTCGTAAAATTTCGGCGTAGTGACTGACAACACCACACAACTCGCAATTGAAGGATCTAAAACACCAATTTATAATATCTTGAGTCAAAGATCGATTCTGGCATCGTTGGGGTTATCAATAAAATAATAATACCTAATAGCAAAGCATTAAGTAGGTGGTATTAAAGTGGACGATTTTAATAAGAGTAAAACGATACAGTGTATTTTGTTCCAGGTGTTTATGAGCGCTCAATTAGTGTCCTATTGCAAATTGTGATCCATATTCAGTTACAAAACGAACACGATGCCATACGGAGTGGCGTCATTATTCAGCAGTTGTTATTATAGCATAATATAAACTAGACATTTTTAAAACTTCTGTTGTAAGGACATGGCAACTGCAACTTTACAAGTGTAGTTTTGCTGATAGAATTTGTGAAGGCGTTTTTTCTTTCTATTTATCGTCATGTTTTATACATTTATAGACACAAGAGACGTGAGCATATGACAACATGTTGGGTGTTTTGCTAAAATGTAATCTTTTTACAACTTTTGTTCATTATTTAAACATCGATTGAATTTTTTAAATCAAAAGTCTTATTGGAACTGCGAATGGCAATAAATTTGATAGAATTATAAGTATGTACTTACGTGTTTCGTAACATCCTACATGTTATTTAAACATTAGTTGTTTACTTTGCTAATTTTTATTAGCAAAGTAAACAACTAGGGCCTTACTTATAAAAAATTGTGTTGCTTAGCTACCGATTAAATATCACCTGTCCTTGTCATTTCTATTTCAATGAATAGAGATGGCAAGTGACTTAAGAGCTATTTAAGATAAGTAACGTCTAATCAATGTTTATAAGTAAGGGGGATAATGTTTAAAATAAATAAAATAAAAGAATCATAAAAATATGTACTATGTACAAAGCATACGAGTTAAAAAAAAACAAACTGTTTGCACACGAGTTTTACATACGTAGGTATACCATCATCCTATGGTATACCTATAACTATGTTTGAACTAGGTATGTAGTAGTACCTACCTACGTACAAGGTTGGAAATGCAGTTTGCATAGTAATGTTGTATTTTACAAACATAATTATTTTAACCATACCCAAGTATAAATGCAAACACCACCTTTCAGGTAGTAACTATTATTGAAAGTAATATATGTATTATTTAGTAATGTTGTATTAAAAAAAAAACTTTTTAGTTTACGCTATTTATCACGAAGTTAATTTATACTTGTTTGGATAAACTAAAAAAAAAACATAAAACTAATAAAAAAGTACTAATACTTAGACATTTTTGAAAACGTCGTAAATATAACAAATGCCCGCAACATGATAAACATTTCTTCAAACTGCACTTGGAAACAAGCGAACATCATCCAAAAATAAAATAACAGTGTCAAATCAAAGTGACTTATGTTTGTTATCGCTTCGTCATTAACTCATGCATGAGATAAGAAACATTAGGCATACGAATAATTTATTCTCCGCGAACCGCATCCAAATGCATCGCACTGATAATAGCGTGTTTACTTCGTAATTACTTTACTAACAAACGATTAATTACCCAGTTCAAGAAGGTCTTTTGATGTTTGAGACATTAGATTTAAATAAAATAGAGCTTCGAGTTTCGAATAAGCACGAAGTCAATTCAGTTTACGACGCATTTGCAATACGAGATCTATGAATGCACACGCAACTAGTCTTGAATGAGGAGGCCCGTACTAGCGTTTCATAGATAAAAACACTCAAAATTACGCATTGTTTATGCCTCGTTTATGCTCGTTTACGCAACGTGAACTAGAACGCAACTTAACCTTCTGTCAAAATGTCAACACAGGAAAGATTTGTTAAAATTAATAATTATTGATTAAAACTTACCTGTTATTCTTTTCTGAGTCTTGCTGTTCTCAGGACTGTTAACTTGGACTTTAGCCTCCTTAGCTGGCGTGCTCGTTGCAGGAGTTGTGATCGTGATCGGTGACCTTCTCAAAGCAGCGGGAATCGTAGACGCGGGAACAAGTTGCCAGGCGAATCTTTGCGATGTAGGCAGTGGTTTCTCATTGGCAAAGTCGAAACCCCATCGCTGGCTGTCCAATTCCAATTGGCGAGCCAACTCTCTCTCAACAAATCTTCTGTTTTCCTCTCGGTCTGTAGAACCGAACAAGTTTCTTCTGACGCCTTCTAGTGCGGTGACACCTCGAACGCGCAGCGTTCTGGTGTCTAACACCGTGGTGGTCTGCAGGCCCGGCGCCCTCATACTCAACGTCGACATCTCTTCAACAGAGTCCGAACAGCGAAACACAGCGCACTTCACAGATAGCATCCGCGCCGTATCCACCTAGCGCAAACAAGGTCAGTATTCAGTAACAGCACGTTGTACAATTGAATTGATTTAACAAGCGTTTAAGTGTTTGGTTCATCACGCACCAATAAGAATTCGTATTGTTAGTTTACTGTGTGTAAACAAGTCGTGAGTGACGCGACGAGACACGTGACGTAATACGTCCGCACGGTAAAAGTACGTACGCCGACTGGCGGCACGCGGCGGCGGGAGGCGACGGCGTTCTATGTGGCGCAACGCGACGGCGAGCACGAGAAACCCAGCGCAAGCGACTCATTTTAGTTCAACTTTTCACCGCCGCGTGGCGCTAGGGTCGCGTTTGGTCAAGTGATGTGAATAGGTGGTGCGCGGCTCCCTACTTCACTTACCCATAGTAAAAAAAATGTCTAACCACTATTTTTTTTGTTTTACTTTTAAATTATTGTTTTATTAAGTCAGTATTTAAATCAAACCTGATAGGTAATATCTTTGTTTTTTTGATAGGTACATTTTATGTTTCTAAAATTATGGTTCCAACACAGGTTCTAATTTAAATGTGCATTGGTAGGTATTACTTATACAATGTTGTGCACTTGTTCGATCTTTAAATTCATAATTTTTTTACTCGTGTTTTCTGTTTTTAATTATTGACAAATTGATAATGCCGGTATTGGGAAACAATTAATGTAGGTATCAAGAAAACACTTAAATTCGTAAAAGACACTAACATTTCAAAAATATATATTGTAATTACAATTATAATTTCTAAATTACAAGAAAATTAGATGCTGGTAAACTATTTAACACAAAGTTCGATTTGGTTTTATGATATTTAATTTAATAACTTTCTGTAGTATTAAATTAAATTACACGAATGTATTATTTACTGTTACAAATAATTAAATGTTTACTTTATTAATTCATATTTATTAATAAAATAAAATAATTTAATAAAACTTTTTAATTACCTCTTCGTGAAATGTTAATATTCATAATACAAATTGGCGAGGGTACTACCCGTGTTCCCAGATTGTCTATACAGCTCCCTGAACTATGGGTATTAAAACATTTTTGTGGCAACACTGCAAACCGACTTGTTTACGAAGAACGAAGACGTGTCTAGTTACCTACGTGTGCAGCATAAATTCATACTGCTTATCAAAAGTATAGCCGTCTCTGTCGCACGCGCATTACTGCGCCTCATCATAAAAAGGACAGAAAATGTATTAATAGCACAGAGCATCGTCGCCGCCATTTTGCCGAAACACGACTGACTAGATTTTTGTGTTGGACTGTTGGTACGATTTATCTAGACGCACAAACTAAAACAAGGTTACTATTGTTAGTAATAAAAAGTATTAAAATAAATACAGGTTAAGTATTAATATATGTAAGTATGAATGAATCGGAATGTTACTGATTAGTAATATTCGCTTTCACAATTAAATAATGGCAATAAATTGCGAAATTATTTTGACGTCTATTGAAAAACTAAGTGACATATCGAATAATTTTGAGAAATTCACATGTGTGAACCAAAATTATGATAAAGTACTCACCTATGAGTATTTTATTTATTGTTTCACGGAAAATTCTTCGATTTGCGGACGGGATTCATTCACTGCACTGCCGCCGTACTAATTTTCGAGATATGACAATGACGCGATGGCGAGAGCGCGGGCTCGACGCTGATTGGTTGAAAATGGCGGCCATTTGTTTCATTGGCTTGGAGGATTTTAGGCGCCAAATTTCGGTTGGTCGAGACGACGGATGGCGGGAAATAAATGAAGCACTTTCCGGTGCGCGTGAGTTTTGTTACGGAAAATTGTGTTTGCCGCGTTTAGCTTCCGTCTGTTTCACGCGAACAATTAAAAGAGCGACAGATTTTCTTCGATTAGGAGTTTTGTTTACATAAATGAAGCTTTATTATGATAGGATAATGCTTTTGGAAAGGTTCTGTTGTTTTTCGAAGACATTACTTATAGAAGTGTCTAAATTATTATTTTATTTATCTTTTGTACAACCAAGTACATCATCTCTGTTATTACATTAATTTTATTATGTTGTTTGATAATAATGATTCAGTAGTAAAGTATTGAATATTTTCGTTCAAAATTCGATGTGATTTGCTGCCTATCAATTTGTCTCTGCGAATACGCTACCTAATATATTACGTTGTTTGATAATTATGATTTAGTAGTAAAATATAATACCTATATAAAATTAATAGTTAGATGTGTAAAAGTGGGCCATAATCATATTAGATGAAGTTCCAAGTTCGTGATGTTTTTGATGAAGAATTTATACAAGTATAAAGTCCTTTTTATTTCAGTATTTATTGTAGGTACAAAAATACTCTCCTGAGAAACGTTAGTGACTTATTGACCTATTTATAACGGAAATCAGTGGCGTTCGTTTGCGGTGAACACAAAAACTGTTTCCGTTCGAAACAGATGTTCTGTTAATGTTTTTCTAATAAACACAAAATGTCTACTTTCCCTGCAGGTGCATTTTATAAATAGAATACAAGGGAGCTGTTAAAATCTTTGAGGGCCGTTATGGGGCTTATCTAATTTAATTTTCGAGTTACCTACGTACAGACTGTAATCCTATTGGAATTGAGAGGTAGGTATATTATTGCGAATTAAAACTTATAACATAAGAGTTTTTTTTAAGGTAATATATTTTATGGAACTATTTATTACCATTTGAAAGGTAAATTATGTTTGTCCTACTGTATACATATAAAAAAAAAATAAGAATCATGAAAAAAAGATTGCGTGATTGTGTTTTTCTTGCATATTAAAATCATTTTTTTTTGTAGCTACTATTCAGAAAATATGTCTTGGTTTATGGGGGTTAGGGGCTACTGGCCTCTGATCCACGGTCCGATCAAGATCCACCTAAATTACATGGAGAAGGACCAGTAGGTAGTGGAAAAGTTGGTCGCATGCGTGGCTTAGAATAATACCATGCAAATTTTACATGTTTTTGCATCAGTACAAGTACTTAATTAGACCGAAATCGGACCCGAAATTAATTCAAAAGGCTAAGCAAATGATCATACGGTTGATGATATTTTATTTGATTATTGCGTAAAGGAGATTCATTTATTCGTTGAAATTTAAGAACATTTTCTATGAATTATACCGCCATTACAGCATACGAGAGTAAATAAAAGGTACGAATGCTTGTATTTATTATAACCCATTATAACCTTAACCTTCAGACTAATAGGTACCTATCGCCAACTGCGCATGCGCTCTGTGCAAATCGGCGGCCATTTTCACCAAGTGGGTATTTGTTTGTTTGATTAGTTGTAGTAAAATGCAATGTTACATGTTTTTGTTTGAGAGGACGGAATAATATTGCAGTGTAAGTATCTGTTGTAATTTTAGTTTTCATTTAGAATAATTAAGATTTATAAATTGGATAGGTAATAATTTGTAAATAAACTGAAGTAGGTAAATTGATAATAATTAAATTGACATTAATTAAATAATAATTGTATTTGTAATTGGTATACCGGTGCAAGCGCATCTGATTGTCAAAACTCACGAGACATAACACATAAATGGAAGATTTTGTCCATATAATAAATATGTCGTTACTTTACTTTGAAAACCGGTCTTTTTTCCGAGTGTCGGTGGCAAAATGCTTTAAATATTTTTGACCCAATTCAGCAACGCGAATTCAACTCACTGATGCAATCATAAGATCACCAAGTGTGCAGGAGCAGGTGACAGGGCAGGGCGAGATGCGGTGCAAGATAGACGAGGGTTTTTTCAGGTTCAGTTCTGCTGCAGGTGGATTTCTCCGTGTGTATTTAGCGCCCTAGTTAATCGACGAACAAGGTGAAAATGAAAGCTGGTTGAAAACTCCACGAAATTCTAAGACGAAGAGTTCAATGAGACTTCCTCCTTCTTTCTGTTGGATCTTTTGCATAGAAAGAATCTTGAATCCACGCAAATTCGATCCAAAGAATAGTCATCAGTTTGGGAACTAACTTTCATTTAAATAAACCTCTTAACGTCAATATACTGCCATTGAGCGAGACTGCGTGTGCGCAACAGTATTGTTTACGGCCTCAAAGCGATCGAACAAATCAGAGCACAACGCTGTAATTTCTTCCTATAACTTTGTCTTCAGTTAACCGCAGTTAGATAACTATCCACATAATCAGCCCGACTGTCTCTTTGGTATTGAAGTTGCAAAGGCTACTGTTGAGCATGATTTCAGAGGTTTGGTTCCCAGGTCTGGCAATGGGTTATTCTTTCAGGAATATCTCAGTAGCAGCCAGGGCCGCGCCGAGCCCTGGCAGCGCCTGTGTGCAAGATCTAAGAAGCGCCTCTTTTTGGTCGCGTTTTGACATTTTTTTTATTGAAAAATAATATTTTCTTCACTTTTATTTAATAGTACCTAGCTGTTGACAGCAGACACCCCCTCACCCCTAATATTTTAATTATTTTTCTTAATATTTGAACACCTGATTTTATAACAACTGTATAATTTTTTAACGTTTCCTCATACTGTATCATGGGTGCGTTTACAATTATTGAAATCACATACACAAACACCCTGCACGTAACGAATCGAACCCGTGACACACAGCGCAGCAGCCGATCTCTTTGCTCAGTCACTGCGCAACCGTGTCGGTTAAATATTGCTCGTATATTTTTTATAAAAAAGTACATACCTCTGCTTAAGGCGCGGACTGACTACGATTACTACGTCACCACTATGGAGCGTCAATAAGATTGAAAATTGATAATGACATTTGTGTTGAAATGTGACGTAAGCTGCCAATGGGCATTTATTTTACTGCTTTTCTTTAGATTATTTAAAATATAGACATAAAATTAAATAATGGTTTGGTTAAAGTTTTAAAAAAATGGAAAACCTACTAAATTCTTAAAAAAAAACTGTTTTTATCACTGGAAATACAGAGATCTTCGACGTCAAAGTTTATTTTTGTGCTACAACTTCCCAATTTTTTATTGGGAATATCAAACTATTATTTATTATTCTGTTCGGTTTAAATTCTTTTTTATACACTTCTCTGTTCACTGTATTTTTCGCGTTACTTATTTTTATTACATTACGTCATACTCAACGTTCTAAGAAACCAATTTTTGGGAATATTGAGATAACACCGCACCTTAAAGCATTTTCCAATGATTCCTTGGAAGTAGACGGTAGAGCCGTGAAATATTAACTTATTTTAGAAGTGTTTTTATCACATTTTTTCTCCCGTCTTTTCCTCAACAAATTCTGGTAACCAGATAATTTCTTCTTTTTCTTGTTCACTACCACTCATCTTGAAAACACTTCAAAAAATCCGTGACACACCAACTTAGTATTGTTTTTATAATATATTTAAATATAATATAAGGCACGGGACGTTCATTCAATGCGGACCTAGCACCCACTTTGGATAAAATGTTTCTAACTGTTTATAATATCGCTGGTTAAAATAGTGGACTCGCTGCCGCTGTCTCCGGGTCGCATCAGGTTGCGTTAATATAAACACATGATCCACGGCTCAGCTTTGTACTATAATAGTCAGCTATTGTATTGACTGCGGCGCTTCTTTTGATTTAACGCAGACGCAGCACTTGAAGTTCGTGTAAACTCAGACCCGAAATATAAACAATAGGTCAATTTAAATATGAGTAGTCCTTGTGTCTTGGGAGACTTGTATCTACTTACTTATCGATAATGAGGAATAATTATGTGAAAAAAATATTTCATTAATTTGGCTTTGACATTTCATCCGGCGCGGGTGCCCCTATTGCCCTGGCGCCTGTGTGCGCCGCACACATCGCACACAGGGGCGGCGCGGCCCTGGTAGCAGCCAGTGAGTACGATCGGTGGCATTGGCTCCTTTTATTACATGGGACTATAGGTATGGGCCTTAATCACAATCGGCGAAATGTGAGTGTACTAATAGCTAAGTAGGTACACCAACCATCTCCGGACTGTTTATCGATTACAGGAGTGATAAGAAAAAAAATGAGATGGCTGCGTAAGTTCAGACTTTGACCAATCGTCAAAAGATACAATATTGTATGCAAGATTGTCAATTAAATTTTTTCTTAAAAACATTAGTAATAAACACTGCTTTTTTTCTCAAGGGAAGTTATTAGTATTTATATCTTGTGTCTCGACCTAAGGGTACCCCCTTAGGTCATGAGTTCATGGAAGGAAACCCTTTTTGGCTTGGGAATGATTGATTTCACGTTGTTCATCAAATTACTCCTCTCGCTCCGCCACCCTGAACCTTCAGTTGCCATTGACCGCTACAATAATCTACACTAAGACATTACCGCAATCCTGGCATTGGAAGAAGCTTTAATTTGACCATCAGTGGGACATCACGCAGACCTAGAAAAAACAAAGTAATTAATTGTATGGCTGGTTCAAATCCTTTGTAAAGCTAGACCTACTCTCGTTTGAAACGTTTCTTTTATGCACCAAAAAACACTGCTATAATCATTAAAATGTACATTTACTGCACGTGGCTGTAACACTTGGGGATCCTTGTAAGGCATAGATAAGAAACCATAGTGTAGGATGTGGTGTAGGGTAGCTTCTGGCTGTCAAGAATCCTCTGTCACACCATATAAAAAAAAAAGTGAGGGTTGCCATATGGCCGGCATTCGACGCGACACGTAGGAAGCTGGCTTGTGCTAGTATATCCGTTGTTTCTCTTTTGTTTACTATGTCTGCTTTCTTTATTTAATTCATTTACTTAGGTTCGTATTTTTGGATAATTACGAATTAATTACCTAGTATCAGTAGGTATTTTTACTGCACATGTTGGCCTTGATAAACCATTCGAAGACAGTGACTAAGCTTTTTTTAGGGTTCCGTAGCCAAATGGCAAAAACGGAACCCTTATAGATTCGTCATGTCTGTCTGTCTGTCTGTCTGTCTGTCTGTCTGTCTGTCTGTCTGTCCGTGTATGTCACAGCCATTTTTTGTCGAAAGTATAAGAGCTATCCTGTTGAAACTTGGTAGAAAGATGTATTATGTGAACCGCATTAGGATTTTCACACAAAAATCAAAACAAAACAAATTTTGGGGGTGCCCCCCATACTTAGAATTGAAACTAAAAAAAAAATTTTTCACCGAATCCATACGTGTGGGGTATCTATGAATAGGTCTTTAAAAATGATATTAAGGTTACTAACATCATTTTTTTCTAAACTGAACAGTTTGCGCGAGAGACACTTCCAAAGTGGTAAAAAGTGTGTCCCCCCCCCGTAACTTCTAAAATAAGAGTATGATAAAACTAAAAAAATATATAATGTAGACCTCAACCAAAACTACCAACGAAAATTGGTTTGGATGAGATACAGTTAGCAGTTTTTGAGATATAGTACATTTTCAAAAACCGCAAATATAACTTTGCCACTCATACAAATACTATGAAAAACAATGTTATTTTTATTGTTTGTGTATATTACTTACTAATCTCAATATAATTATATCTCTAATCTATGCTTGCTGCTACGGAACCCTTCATGGGCGAGTCCAACTCGCACTTGGCCGGTTTTTTTTTTTGTATTTGGAACACTGTTGCGGAATTGTGAACAAATATTTTAATTCCAAATAAAGGTGTGTTTTTTTTGTACACAAATAGTATCCGTCCAACCAGACTTTCATATTGATATTATTCAGTTTTCTTTACATTTTGAGGTGACATAGTAAAAACAAAACTGGCAATAATGAACATTTGAAATTGCAAGGGGGTTATTTCCCATAGAAATGGAGCATAATCTGTCTAAAATTGCCATAATCATCATGTATCTCTTTTCTGTAAAATAGTTACTGCCCTTAATTGTTTTCTCTCTTTCTAATTAATAGATTTAAAAAAGTCGTTTTTAAATGTCCTAAAAATAAGAAAATAACCCTACGGGGCTGAGAGAGGGGCCACTCAAAACGTGGGGGCGTATATTATTTAAGGGATTATTTATGGGATATATTTACATGACGTGTATAGATCGTGGGTGTAACGGTGCATCCACACCGCCGGCAACATTTGTGGAGCAACAAAAGGCAACACGGTAACATGCGGCAACATTCGGTAACTTTTGTGGCTCCTTGTTACTGTTTGTTGATTGTTACTCATCCACACCGCAGTAACATCCGACAACAAATGTTGCCGTATGTCGAGTAACGTTGCTCGACAATCGGCAACATTGTTAGATAATGGGGGTAACATTGTTACCGAATGTTGAGCAACGTTACTCGACCACGTCAACACTTAGTAACATGTTGACAGATGTTACCGAATGTTGAGCAACGTTACTCGACTTACAGTAACACGTCAACACTTAGTAACATTTTGTTGGCGGATGTTACCGAGCAACATTTGGAAACGTTGAGCTACAAATGTTACCGGCGGTGTGGATGCACCGTAACTTGCAAAGATACGTCCCCACATTTTGAGTGGCCCCTCTCTCAGCCCCGTAGGGTTATTTTCTTATTTTTAGGACATTTATTACTTAAGTAATTATTTTATTATTTTTATCTTTGTTCATCGGGTTTGAAGCTACCCTTAAAATTTCAGCCTGCTAGCTTATCGGGAAGTGCCTCAAAGCCTGTCCGCCATCTTGGACGTCCGTCATATTGGATTTAAGCCACATGACAATTTTTTTCGTATTCCTGACAGCCAACCTTTTCAATTGATATCCATATCATAGGGGTGCATTTCAAATAGCCTGTCTGCCATTTTGGACGTCCGCCATATTAGATTTAAGTCACGTGACTATTTTTTCGTATTCCTGACAGCAAACCCTTTCATTTGATACCCATATCATGGGGGTGGATTTCAAACAGCCAGTCCGCCATCTTGGGGAGGCCGCCATATTGGATTTGTTATGACGGTTCTTAGCTAGTCATATATTGTCATCAGAACTCAAAGCGTGTACAAAATTTCAGCCTGCTAACTTATCGGGAAGTGCCTCAAAATTGAGTTGCAAAAGTCCAACCGGAACGACAAACAAACCAGAAAAGTGAGTGTATAAGAAAAAAAAAAAAAAAAAAAACAAACAAGAAAAGTGAGTGTATATATAAAAACGTGGGAATTATTAGTAATTTTTAGTTGACATTAAGCTAGCGAAGGCTCAGTACATGATGATGAAGTTTATGGTTATTGCTAACAGCAAAAGTAATTTTGAATGAACGATAGAAATAAATAAATATGTTGATAATTCGGTTTCACTTTTTAGTCGCAAGGTCATCTTCACGCTACGATGATCAAGCAATTAAATAATACAATAGGCAATAGGTATTGGATATAAAAATAGGATTTGTGTCATAGTTTTATTAACCTACATAAAATGGTGCTTTAGTGCGATGCTAGAAAAAAAGATAACGAGAATCGCGAGCCTGAAAGTCTCATAAAATAAGTTAGTTTGACGATTTTATCTTTCAGAACTTAACCAATAAAAACAAAATCAACCTGTTGTTTCAAGTTTAAGCCTCCTGCAGACACACGCGATTAATCGCGCGGGGCGACATGTCACGGTCCATTCGCAGTACATTTAGAGTGGAAATTAGCTTGGCTCGTTGTCGCAGCGCAATTAATCGCGTGTGTCTGCAGGAGGCTTAACACTATTTCATGTCCTAACACTGAGCTTTTATACCTCTCTTCTTTTATTGCTTGCCAAATTATTTCTTCTGTATTAGCTAAAAGACTTAGGTAAATAAGTTTCTGTTTTTTGTATCAAAGTGCTGATTTCCTTACTTATACCGTTTAAACCTCGTTTAAACAAAACCTTTACCTATTTGATTGAATCTATATTTTTCTAATGAATGATACAATACAGTGCCTCAATTAGTCTATTATTCGCCCAGTGCGAGCTTTTTAACTGCGCCCTGGTCTGGTCAATTGTGGTCCTGGTGGCCTAGCATGACAAGCGAGAGTAATTTCAGTGTAAAAAAGAGACAGAGCTATACAAGCCGTCTATTGCCACCTCGTTCTCACACTGGAATAACTCTCGAGACTCGAGACGTCATGGTAGGCCACCTTGGTCTGGTCACTCCTCCAGGGACCTGCGCCCAATGCCCTGGGCACCGTTGCCACACCCATATTTTCGGCATTCAAAAACATCGAACGTCCAGATGTATCAAAAGAAAGTCATCGATATAAAAGAGGTGTTAATTTTATGAAACGCTTTGAAGAGCGTAAGAGACTTTTAATCGATGTTTTGTAATCGAGAATGCGTATCGATATCGATATTCTCGATCGTTACGGTAATCTGTGTTTTGGGAACAACTGATGGTTCGAAAGTGTTAATTGATTGGTACTTAATTTAATTGTGTGAAGGAAGTGTTTGATTGAATAATAAAATAATAATGTCCGGATTCGTCGGGTTTTGTCGATATAACTTTAACTGATTGTTTATTTTTGAGATTGCAGTCCTTCAAGTCAGAAACAGATTCGTCAAAACAAATATACACACATCAAAAGTGTCTAGGGATCAACATATATTTTTGCAATAACTTTTCTCCTGATTGATATTAATTAAAATTTTCTTTAAGGATTCATCAAATAAAGTGTTTTCGTTTGTCACAGTAACGATAAACCAAGTCACCTTTGCATTAATAAAGAAATTTGCCATTTTCCTAATAAAGGGATTTTTGACATTTGAACCACTAACACAAAAGTTCGAAAAAAAGACTGAAATAACAGTTTTCTTTAAAATTTTATTGGGTAACTTAAGCAATTAATAATCCGTGTTTCTACCGCGAACACTAACAACACAAGAACATCGGTTTGGCATACTCAAAATGAGTTCATCCAAATCACGCTGTGGAATGGCCGCCCATGTTCGTTGCAACAACAAAAAAAGGTCTTCTTGCGACTGGATACCCTCCATATTCGGCAGAGCTCTTCTCTGTAGCATATCCCATGCATGCTCAATCGGATTCAAGTCTGGCGACTGAGCAGGCCAGGGCAGGACATTGATGTTAGCTGCGGCGAGAGTCTGTCTTACAACTCTTGCGGTGTGCGGTGTGCATTATCATGCATTAACTGAAATAAGGGACCGATTTGCACTTGTAGAGGAACGATGACGTCTGATACAATCGTCTCAGCACAAATTTGAGCCTTGAGGTTGCCTCTGATCCAAATCAACTCAGTTCTTCCGCCGATCCAAATACCCGCCCTTACCATGATGGTTCCACCACTATAAGGATGGGCTTCCTGGCAGGATTTTAATCGCTGTTGGCGTCCAGGGGTTCTGCAGTGTCGTATACGTCTTGTATCCGGTCTCATACCGAAACGAGACTCATCAGAAAAGCACACGAAACGCCATTGTTCTTCTGCCCAATTTCTGTGTTCAAGAGCCCATTGATATCGAATCCTACGATTGTGCATTGCTATAGGTGGTACCCGTAGCGGTCTTCGGGAATGAAGGTTCACTTCATGCAAGCGGTTTCTGACTGTTTGGTCGCTAATTAAGTTCCCTGAAGAGTGAACTTAATTAGATTATTGAAATGATAATTAAATGATTGGATAATTATATGTATTGGTCAAAATGACCAAAACCCAAACCAAATACAGTTTGAATTGCTAAAAGTGTTAAACTATTTGCGTAACAATAATGTAATAGTATTAAGTATTAATAAAAATTTACATCTTAATGAAAGTAAGTTAAACACTCTTTTAAAATTTACGTGTCATTCTTTTTATAATTGTCATTTTTTGGATCTGAGTTATTTACATGAATACTATTATAAATACCGTTACTTTCAGGATCATACTTGCAGAATGATTAACTTAACCATAGATGCAGACCATCATTCTATGACTAAATATATTTCTGAAGGGCACAAAAACGAAACGTCATGTCGGCTAAGTCAGAATGGTAAGACAAGTACCCCTAAAAAAGGTACCATCCCCTATTATTTCCAAACTTCACATCAAATTAAATCTAATACACTAGCTAAAACTAATATAGATTCTTTTTTATGCCGCAATTAAATGAATTTACTGATGAAATGACTAAAATCAGACTTCTTCACCAAAACATCGCAGGTTTATTAAATAAAATAGATTGTATTGAATTGTGTCTAAATGCACTTGCGAATGATAAGTCTCCAATTCTGATTTTATGCTTTAGTGAGACCTTTATCAAAGAAGGAGATGAAACAAATATTAATATTAAAGGATATAAATTAGGAAGTCATTATTCAAGAAAAAAACAGAAACGTGGCGGTACATGCATTTTAATTTATAATGGAATTGAGTGTAAAAAAATAGAAATTTGTAAGGAATATTCATGTGATAATATTTTTGAATGTTGTGGAATTGAAATTCCTAGTATGAACACCATTGTTATTTGTATATACCGAATACCATCATCAAGCTTAAATTCGTTTTTCAATAAATTAGAAATACTATTACATAAATTATTATACAAAATTTTAAATAAAAAAGTTATAATTACAGGTGATTTTAACATTAACATATTAGTAAACAACAACAATACGATAAACTTAAAAAATATTCTAGCTAACTATAACTTGTCACTACATATAACAGAACCAACGCGTCAAAACAACTGTATAGATCTCATAGCAAGCAACTATGACTCTGAAAATGTTACGGGTAAAATTCATCCTTTATATTTATCGGATCATAATACCGCTCAAATACTAGAATTTCCTGGAAAACTAAAGAGAACTGAACGATATTGGTATTGCCAAAAACAAGATCTTAGTAATGAAAACATAGAAAAATTTACATATTACCTATCACAACTATCTTGGCAAGAAGTTTACACAGAGCCTGATTTAAACAAAGCTTTTAATTACTTTCACCAAGAACTAATACTGTTCTACAAACTATGTTTTCCTTATTACAAAATTAAAATGACTTCTAATTTACAATCACCGAAATGGCTGACGAAAGGACTGAGAAAGTCTAGCGATAATAGAAGGAAATTGAGATTTTCATATTATAAATTAAAACGACAGTGATATAAATAAATCGAAAATACTTGATTTACACTTTTATTTGGGCAGAGTTTTCCCTTACAATTATTATTATAAACTGAACAACCAAAATCATCGCTCCTGGCTTTTATATAACTCACTGGCTGGCGGCTACCCCACCTCCCCGACTCAACATTTGGCGGGGATGGCTCACGTGGTAGGGAAGTGACGTAGCGGCTTGGCGTGGCGAGCTTGAGAGCCGGCTTGACATGTCGGGCTTGACAGCCGGCTTGGCTTGGCATGTCGGACTTGACAGTCGGCTTGGCTTGGCATGGCTTGGCTTGGCATGGCTTGGCTTGGCATGGCTTGGCTTGGCATGGCTTGGCATGGCTTGGCATGGCTTGGCATGGCTTGGCTTGGCATGGCTAGGCTTGGCTTAGCTTGGCTTGCTAGCGACATCTGGCGTTACAATCGGCCATCCTGTAACAATTGCTCCCGCAATGGGAACAATAAAACAGTGATTACAAGTCAGCTCAGAACAAATGGCATATCGAGGAAATGAACTATTATTTAGCTCTCAAGAAGATCTACGAGATCTTCGTTTTGATATTGTTTATCCACACTACTGGCGCTATCGGATATAGAAGCAACGCTACGATATGGTCATAATAAATCAGCGGATACTAGGCCTGTAAACTTCTTGTATCCTCTAAGACATTTTATACTTCTTAGTTTATGGCTATCCTAAATCATTAGGTAATGATAACATATGTGCCAGAATATAGATCATCTAACTTATAATTTAACCTTATTGCAGCAAGGAGTCTGAGCCTGGCAACAAAGCACGTAATCGCCCTTTTTGTAAATCGTACTATTTTTACGCCTTTTATCACAGTTACGTTTCATTTCTTGCTAGCTGTTCTAACTCGATTGGTAGCCCTATCGCGTCTAGATTGCACTGACCCCGAACCTGACCAGGGATGGAGACATCACATACAGATCTACCTACACGAGCCAATATTAACTCGTATAACTTATAGCCTGTTGTACAGTATTATTAATACCCCATATATGACATTTGATAAACTATTGTCTCAACTAAGAGAGGCCTCGCCAGGTTCCGTGACTCTCAACGCATCGAGAATTGTGCAATTAGTGCGTTATACCTGCCCATTAGACCTAGGCCACGCAATAGCTGTTAACATTTGTGTCTTACTATTTTCTGTTGAGAACTTTTTAAAGTATCTACTCGTAAAGCCCTTACCATGATCGGAAACTACGTGATCTGGCAAACTGAATAAATAGAAATGCGTTTTAAAACTCTAACGGTCTAATCACAAAAACTGAATAAATTTTAGTTTAAACCTGGACTATCGAGTTCACGCTTATCTGCAGAACCATGGTTTAAATTTCTCCGTATTACAAAACGATTAAAGGTGAACCTTAGTACCGTCATTTGAACCATTGTCTAAACAATGAAATCTACAATATTTAAATCCATTTTGGCTGAAATTAACATAAAAAAACAACAACACAATGAAAAAGTTACTATAAGAAACTTTACCTTTACCTGTACCTTTGACAGCTACGACTGTATACCATGGTTTATCACAAAACCACGATTTTTAATAACGTTTGTGTAAGCCGTAGTTTTACGAGATAATTTAACCTGGGTTTTTAGTTAAACCCTTTTTTCTCAGAAACAACGAATTTAGAGAAAGAATCTGTCAAAACTAACATTTATTGGTACCCTTTTTAATTTTGCTAAAAGGACCCAAATTATCGATGTCTACCATTTTCATCGGTTCAGATGGTTTAGAGATTCGATGCAGTTTGCCTTCTTTCCTACCGTATTCTCTTTTACCGTACGCACAATGTAAACACGACGTCACATATTTCCTTATGAATTGGGTCATTTTTGGAAACTAGAAATCATTTTTTTTATAGAAGTTCTGAGCATAATTTTAATCCTATAATGTAATGGCCAATATCGTCATGATGCATTTGTAATATTTTCTACGCGCGAAATTTCGCATAACTAATCGGGTATCGTAAAGCGTTTTACGAGACAGCCTACCGTCAATTATATAATTATTTACAATATCACTATCTGTGCACCCGCTTCACAATAAATCAATAATACTTTGCACTTCACGAAACCAATAGTTTACTTCTAAACGGAACACATTAACGGCATCTATCGGATTCCTGCTCAAGGCGTCGATATGCTTTATGCGCTCACCCGGTCTATAGTGTAACGCCAGATGTCGCTAGCAAGCCAAGCTAAGCCAAGCCATGTCAAGCCAAGCTATGCCAAGCTATGCCAAGCTATGCCAAGCTATGCCAAGCTATGCCAAGCTATGCCAAGCTATGCCAAGCTATGCCAAGCTATGCCAAGCCATGCCAAGCCATGCCAAGCCAAGCCAAGCCAAGCCATGCCAAGCCAAGCCAAGCCAAGCCAAGCCAAGCCATGCCAAGCCAAGCCAAGCCATGCTAAGCCAAGCAAAGCCGACTGTCAAGCCCGACATGTCAAGCCAAGCCGGCTGTCAAGCTCGCCACGCCAAGCCGCTACGTCACTTCCCTACCACGTGAGCCATCCCCGCCAAATGTTGAGTCGGGGGGGTGGGGTAGCCGCCAGCCAGTGAGTTATATAAAAGCCAGGAGCGATGATTTTGTTTGTTCAGTTTATAATAATAATTGTAAGGGAAAACTCTGCCCAAATAAAAGTGTAAATCAAGTATTTTCGATTTATTTATATCACTGTCGTTTTAATCAGAAGTGTGATAAAAAAAAACCTACGATGAAACGACGCTCTGCTACACAATAACCTCGACGGTCGTCTTGTCTGGAGGACGAAGATTCTGCTGTGGTAAGCCAGATATCTGAAAATAAAAACGAAGAAGGGCAATGCACACCACCCGCAAGGAAAATATTGAAAAGTCTCCTTTATTGCACAAGAAGTTGAAAAATCATTCAATGATCTGGAACACGAAGTCCCTACCCTCATCCATCGGAAAAAACACCATGCCGCATCGTTAATTCCGTTAATGATCGAGTTTCAAGAAGTATTCTTCTCGCTACCAGCAACGCTTCTCTGTGGAAATGAATGCTACCTCAAAGTCGTCATAGCGGATCCAAGGACATCACATAGAAGAAAGCTCGTCCTACTTTGCCGAGAGCTGCCAGGAATCATGCATAAATAGCCAGGTCAGTTATGCCAGCCAATATTTGCAAAATGCCATTAGCCAAATGTGTTTTATAATTGAGTGCCTCGTGTGTCGATAATCATAATATGCCATTGGTGGGGTATAGACCTTGACAAAACTAGGGTAGGCCCGATAAGCAAATCTGATTGTAATCAATTAATTAGTTTATTATCTCGGTATAAAACTGCTTTTCTAGCTATACTAAGGAGTTGGGAATGTACAGATTTAGTCCAAATTCGCATTAAGTACACGTAGGCCTTATAGATTAGCACATCACAAACAAGAGATTGTTAGAGTCAAAATTAGTGAGCCATTAGAAGCAGGTATTATAAAAGAACCCGAATCGTAGTATGCTTCTCCTATTGTTTAGTTATGAGGAAGAACGGAAATAGTTGCATATGTGTCGATTACAGAGCCCTAAATGCATTAATTATCCGCGATAGATGTCCATTAGCTATTATCGATAAGTAAACTAAACTGGTAAGAACTACTTCACCAGTCTTAATCTAGTCCAACGGTATCCATAAACTCAGCATCCATCCTAAAGATACATATAGCGCTCCCTCAGTTTTTATGCGCTTAAGTTCAAGTTCATAGATAGTTACGTAATTTTAAAGTAAATCATTAAATAAAAATAACTCCAATAATGTCGTCAAATGGTAGGGGTCAAACGCGGAATTTTAAATTAAATAGGTACATGTGGGCAAATGTTCATTTCTACAAAACAGGATTTCTTACTTAGTTTAACAATTATCATGTTCATGGCATTGAACCGGGCGAATTTAAGTTCGCAGCCGTGTCTCAATTTCCCGTTCCGATTAACATACACAAAGTGCGTCAGTTTATTGGACTATGTAGTGACTTTAGGAAGTTCTTCCATAATTTTGCAAAAATGGCTCATCCGCTTACCGAACTAGCAAAAACAAAAATTATAAAAATAAAAATAATATGTGGGTATGGTGAAGAAAAAAAAAGTGATAAACCGGTGATAGCGATATATGATCTTAGTTGGAAATTCACACGAATGCATGCAAGTTACCCATAGCAGGTATTCTTTTACAAATACGGATAGACGGTAGTTTGAGCCCTGTCTTGTATTTTAGTTGCGTTACGAGTCGGGAAGAAAGTGTTTTTCACAGCGTATTACGAAGTTTTCGTATATGTGTTGAGTAAAAATGTCCGTGTAATTACGGATTATAGTGCAGTTCGCTATACAATGACTAACGTGATCACGCATTGCCGTCCGGTGACTTTTAATTCAAGATTATGAAATTACTGTTGACTATAGACCGGGTGAGCGCATAAAGCATATCGACGCCTTGAGCAGGAATCCGATAGATGCCGTTAATGTGTTCCGTTTAGAAGTAAACTATTGGTTTCGTGAAGTGCAAAGTATTATTGATTTATTGTGAAGCGGGTGCACAGATAGTGATATTGTAAATAATTATATAATTGACGGTAGGCTGTCTCGTAAAACGCTTTACGATACCCGATTAGTTATGCCAAATTTCGCGCGTAGAAAATATTACAAATGCATCATGACGATATTGACCATTACATTATAGGATTAAAATTATGCTCAGAACTTCTATAAAAAAAATGATTTCTAGTTTCCAAAAATGACCCAATTCATAAGGAAATATGTGACGTCGTGTTTACATTGTGCGTACGGTAAAAGAGAATACGGTAGGAAAGAAGGCAAACTGCATCGAATCTCTAAACCATCTGAACCGATGAAAATGGTAGACATCGATAATTTGGGTCCTTTTAGCAAAATTAAAAAGGGTACCAATAAATGTTAGTTTTGACAGATTCTTTCTCTAAATTCGTTGTTTCTGAGCCTACACGTATTGTCAATTCTGTAGAGACAATTACCTTCTTATACAAAAAAAAAGGGTTTAACTAAAAACCCAGGTTAAATTATCTTGTAAAACTACGGTTTACACAAACGTTATTAAAAATCGTGGTTTTGTGATAAACCATGGTATACAGTCGTAGCTGTCAAAGGTACAGGTAAAGGTAAAGTTTCTTATAGTAACTTTTTCATTGTGTTGTTGTTTTTTTTTATGTTAATTTCAGCCAAAATGGATTTAAATATTGTAGATTTCATTGTTTAGACAATGGTTCAAATGACGGTACTAAGGTTCACCTTTAATCGTTTTGTAATACGGAGAAATTTAAACCATGGTTCTGCAGATAAGCGTGAACTCGATAGTCCAGGTTTAAACTAAAATTTATTCAGTTTTTGTGATTAGACCGTTAGAGTTTTAAAACGCATTTCTAGTTTATTCAGATTGCCAGATCACGTAGTTTCCGATCATGGTAAGGGCTTTACGAGTAGATACTTTAAAAAGTTCTCAACAGAAAATAGTTAGACACAAATGTTAACAGCTATTGCGTGGCCTAGGTCTAATGGGCAGGTATAACGCACTAATTGCACAATTCTCGATGCGTTGAGAGTCACGGAACCTGGCGAGGCCTCTCTTAGTTGGGACAATAGTTTATCAAATGTCATATATGGGGTATTAATAATACTGTTAATGATACAACAGGCTATAAGTTATACGAGTTAATATTTGCTCGTGTAGGTAGATCTGTATGTGATTTCTCCATCCCTGGTCAGGTTCGGGGTCAGTGCAATCTAGACGCGATAGGGCTACCAATGAAACGTAACTGTGATAAAAGGCGTAAAAATAGTACGATTTCCAAAAAGGGCGATTACGTGCTTTGTTGCCAGGCTCAGACTCCTTGCTGCAATAAGGTTAAATTATAAGTTAGATGATCTATATTCTGGCCCATATGTTATCATTACCTATTTACCTAATGATTTAGGATAGCCATAAACTAAGAAGTATAAAATGTCTTAGAGGATACAAGAAGTTTACAGGCCTAGTATCCGCTGATTTATTATGACCATATCGTAGCGTTGCTTCTATATCCGATAGCGCCAGTAGTGTGGATAAACAATATCAAAACGAAGATCTCGTAGATCTTCTTGAGAGCTAGATAATAGTTCATTTCCTCGATATGCCATTTGTTCTGAGCTGACTTGTAATCACTGTTTTGTTGTTCCCATTGCGGGAGCAATTGTTACAGGATGGCCGATTGTAACGCCAGATGTCGCTAGCAAGCCAAGCTAAGCCAAGCCATGTCAAGCCAAGCTATGCCAAGCTATGCCAAGCTATGCCAAGCTATGCCAAGCTATGCCAAGCTATGCCAAGCCATGCCAAGCTATGCCAAGCCATGCCAAGCCATGCCAAGCCAAGCCAAGCCAAGCCATGCCAAGCCAAGCCAAGCCAAGCCAAGCCAAGCCAAGCCATGCCAAGCCAAGCCAAGCCATGCTAAGCCAAGCAAAGCCGACTGTCAAGCCCGACATGTCAAGCCAAGCCGGCTGTCAAGCTCGCCACGCCAAGCCGCTACGTCACTTCCCTACCACGTGAGCCATCCCCGCCAAATGTTGAGTCGGGGGGGTGGGGTAGCCGCCAGCCAGTGAGTTATATAAAAGCCAGGAGCGATGATTTTGTTTGTTCAGTTTATAATAATAATTGTAAGGGAAAACTCTGCCCAAATAAAAGTGTAAATCAAGTATTTTCGATTTATTTATATCACTGTCGTTTTAATAGTCAAAAGTAATTTCATAATCTTGAATTAAAAGTCACCAGACGGCAATGCGTGATCACGTTAGTCATTGTATAGCGAACTGCACTATAATCCGTAATTACACGGACATTTTTACTCAACACATATACGAAAACTTCGTAATACGCTGTGAAAAACACTTTCTTCCCGACTCGTAACGCAACTAAAATACAAGACAGGGCTCAAACTACCGTCTATCCGTATTTGTAAAAGAATACCTGCTATGGGTAACTTGCATGCATTCGTGTGAATTTCCAACTAAGATCATATATCGCTATCACCGGTTTATCACTTTTTTTTTTTTTCTTCACCATACCCACATATTATTTTTATTTTTATAATTTTTGTTTTTGCTAGTTCGGTAAGCGGATGAGCCATTATTGCAAAATTATGGAAGAACTTCCTAAAGTCACTACATAGTCCAATAAACTGACGCACTTTGTGTATGTTAATCGGAACGGGAAATTGAGACACGGCTGCGAACTTAAATTCGCCCGGTTCAATGCCATGAACATGATAATTGTTAAACTAAGTAAGAAATCCTGTTTTGTAGAAATGAACATTTGCCCACATGTACCTATTTAATTTAAAATTCCGCGTTTGACCCCTACCATTTGACGACATTATTGGAGTTATTTTTATTTAATGATTTACTTTAAAATTACTTAACTATTTATGAACTTGAACTTAAGCGCATAAAAACTGAGGGAGCGCTATATGTATCTTTAGGATGGATGCTGAGTTTATGGATACCGTTGGACTAGATTAAGACTGGTGAAGTAGTTCTTACCAGTTTAGTTTACTTATCGATAATAGCTAATGGATATCTATCGCGGATAATTAATGCATTTAGGGCTCTGTAATCGACACATATGCAACTATTTCCGTTCTTCCTCATAACTAAACAATAGGAGAAGCATACTCCGATTCGGGTTCTTTTATAATACCTGCTTCTAATGGCTCACTAATTTTGACTCTAACAATCTCTTGTTTGTGATGTGCTAATCTATAAGGCCTACGTGTACTTAATGCGAATTTGGACTAAATCTGTACATTCCCAACTCCTTA
The DNA here is from genome assembly GCA_950005045.1 of Agrotis exclamationis. Classification (NCBI taxonomy): domain Eukaryota; kingdom Metazoa; phylum Arthropoda; class Insecta; order Lepidoptera; family Noctuidae; genus Agrotis; species Agrotis exclamationis. The sequence goes on along the minus strand of OX465429.1, from coordinate 13,975,686 downwards.
GTATAGCTAGAAAAGCAGTTTTATACCGAGATAATAAACTAATTAATTGATTACAATCAGATTTGCTTATCGGGCCTACCCTAGTTTTGTCAAGGTCTATACCCCACCAATGGCATATTATGATTATCGACACACGAGGCACTCAATTATAAAACACATTTGGCTAATGGCATTTTGCAAATATTGGCATGGCATAACTGACCTGGCTATTTATGCATGATTCCTGGCCGCTCTCGGCGCGAAGTAGGACGAATCCTTTCTTCTATGTGATGTCCTTGGATCCGCTATGACGACTTTGAGGTAGCATTCATTTCCACAGAGAAGCGTTGCTGGTAGCGAGAAGAATACTTCTTGAAACTCGATCAAACGAACGGAATTAACGATGCGGCACGGTGTTTTTTCCGATGGATGAGGGTAGAGACTTCGTGTTCCAGATCATTGAATGATTTTTCAACTTCTTGTGCAAGGAGACTTTTCAATATTTTCCTTGCGGGTGGTGTGCATTGCCTTTCTTCGTTTTTATTTTCAGATATCTGGCTTACCAAAGCAGAATCTTCGTCCTCCAGACAAGACGACCGTCGAGGTTATTGTGTAGCAGAGCGTCGTTTCATCGTAGGTTTCTTTATCACACTTCTGAGTAAAACGACAGTGATATAAATAAATCGAAAATACTTGATTTACACTTTTATTTGGGCAGAGTTTTCCCTTACAATTATTATTATAAACTGAACAACCAAAATCATCGCTCCTGGCTTTTATATAACTCACTGGCTGGCGGCTACCCCACCTCCCCGACTCAACATTTGGCGGGGATGGCTCACGTGGTAGGGAAGTGACGTAGCGGCTTGGCGTGGCGAGCTTGAGAGCCGGCTTGACATGTCGGGCTTGACAGCCGGCTTGGCTTGGCATGTCGGACTTGACAGTCGGCTTGGCTTGGCATGGCTTGGCATGGCTTGGCATGGCTTGGCTTGGCATGGCTTGGCTTGGCTTGGCATGGCTTGGCTTGGCATGGCTTGGCATGGCTTGGCATGGCTTGGCTTGGCATGGCTAGGCTTGGCTTAGCTTGGCTTGCTAGCGACATCTGGCGTTACAAAATATAAAACTAAAGAGACCCACGATAAATATAATAATTATGAAAAAATTCTTAAAAAATGCATAGTATGGTCAAAAAAAAACATTAATAAAAAATTAATCAATCAAGCTAGTAACAAAGGTAAAGCTACTTGGAACGTAATAAAAAATAGAAATGATAGTATTAGGACAATAAATAGTATAACTTCGCTGCAAAACAATGGGGTAATTATTCAAGACCCTTACAAAATTGCATCAACATTTAATAATTTTTTCATAAATATTGCCAATGATAAAAATGCAACTTTACCACGTACGCAATGCCAATTTCAAACACATAGTAACGATCAATCAATTTTTCTGACACCATCCACGGAACAAGAAATTATCAAGGTAATAAAATCTTTAAACGATACCAAAGCAGTAGGATACGACTCTATCTCCACACGTGTTATTAAGGCTAGTGCTGTCGTCATAGCCCCTGTTCTCAATCATTTAGTAAACAATTCACTAGAACAAGGAATATTTCCAGAGAATTTGAAGCAATCCATAGTTAAACCGTTATTCAAAAAAGGAGATCGAAAAGACCCAAATAATTATCGCCCCATTACCCTTGTTCCGGTACTATCTAAAATCTATGAAAAAATATTTCACAGTCGGTTAATAGGTTTTCTTAATAAGCATAACATTCTAAAACAAGAACAAAACGGATTTCAGCATAACAAGTCCACTTCTTTAGCAGCATTTAGTCTAGTTAAAAAGATAACGGAATACATAGACGAAAAGATTCCGGCAGCGGTTGTATTCTTCGATATGAGTAAAGCTTTTGATTTTGTGGATCATAGGATACTGCTAAATAAATGTGAAAAATATGGAATTCGAGGCATCGCATTAGATTGGATAAGAAGTTTTTTAACAGGCCGTCAACAATGTGTTGAAGTTACAAAATTAAGTGATAATCTAGAATCCACTAACTTTAGATCTTCTACTTCATTAAATAAGTATGGTGTACCACAAGGGAGCGTCTTGGGTCCCTTGTTATTCTTGCTGTATATTAATGATTTACCCGATTCGATAAACTATGATTGTATCTTATTCGCCGATGATATTTCCGTCATAGTACCCAATAAAATTAAAAATTCAACACATGAATTTAAAATAAGCGAAGCGGTACAGTCTGTCATAAATTGGCTTGAATCTAATAACCTATGTGTAAATATATCGAAAACAAAATTTACGAAATTTAGTACATACAAAAGTAAAAGCAGTGATTTTATTAACATTAAAATAAAAGATAATATTATAGAAGAAACGGATAGTATTAAGTTTTTAGGTATAACTTTAGACAATTTTTGTAATTGGAAGCCACATATTCACAACGTATGCAGTAAACTAAATAGATTTGTATATGCCTTAAGGAAACTTCGTATAGTGTCAGACGAAAAGACTGCTCGCATTGCTTATAGCGGATACGTTGAATCGATTTTAAGATATGGTTTAATAATGTGGGGCAACTCAACTGACTACGACAAAGCATTTGTTGTACAAAAAAAGTGTGTTCGGGCTATTTGCGGTGTAGGTCCACTTGAATCCTGCCGACCTTTATTCAAAAAACTTAAATTATTAACACTAACTGGTATGTATTTGTTTGAGGTATCGGTATTTGTAAGGAAACATAGTGAATTCTTTAGATTCAAAGGTGACAATTATACTAAGCAAAGGCCGAGAGATCCAACCAAGATTTTAGTATCATTTTGTAATACCACTTTAAGTAAAAAAAATGTATATCATATGTGCATTACAATTTTTAATAAGTTACCCAAAAACTTAAAGGAACTACCTTTTAAATATTTTAAAAATAAACTTCGCATCTGGTTGACAGAAAATTGTTTCTATAGTGTACAGGAATTTTTACAACACCGAATTTAACTAAGTATCATACTTTTATAAAAATTGTCAACATTAGCTTAAGAACGCTTTATAAATTGTATATTAAACTCACAAATTTTAAACATTATGTACCCTATAATGTAATGTAAAATATTTGCATGCCCTAAACAGGCAAAATATGGTTTGTGCCTAAACCACCACTTGTAACAACCGGTAGTACCTATATTTTACGCAAATAAATTATTCTTATTCTATTCTTATTCTTATTCTTATTCTTGATGAAGCCTCACGGCTAACATCATGGCGGTTATTGTTGGAGCTCTTCGAGTTAAGATTTGAATGTATCGGTCTTGTCTCCGTGTGGTGCAGCGATACCGTCCTCCATGGCGCTCAGCCACGGTACCAGTGCTTCGGTAACGTGTCCAAAGTCGACTGATAACACTCTGACTTGTATTCAGAGCTAAAGCCACAGTACGTTGCCGGGAACCAGCTTCTATCATTCCCACGGCTCTGAGCATTTCTTCCCTGCTTAAATGACGTCGCCGCTCCATAATAACGTTGGTTTTAATCAGTAGTAGGGAAACAGTAGCACTAATAATGTCTTCAATGCGTTGTATGTTTTTATAGGGAAAATATTGACAGCTGATTTTCATCTTTTACTCGAATTTGATTCACAGTTCCTGATTCAAATTATGAAATGCACCAAAAAGGATCCATATAAATTTATAAAATCATAAATTTATTACAAAGCCACATCTCAATCTCAAGAAATCCGCATAAAAATGCTTGATCCCTAGACACTCTTGATGTGTGTACTTACCTATATCAATTAGTTGGTTAGTGCTAAATTCTTAAATTAAAAATACTAAAATCAATACAGTTGGTACGAAAATAACAGTGGATAAATTATTGTCAAGGATTTTCCTTAAAATTCTAACTTCTCGGGAATTTAGGTGCTTTATCCTTTCTTTTAATTACAAATGCAAAAGTTTGGGTGGTTGAATTGATGGATGTTTGATACTCAACCACATCAGAACGGCTGAACAGATTCTGCTGAAGTTTGGTACCTACAGAGGTAAATTATTCATAGGACACTTTTTATCTGTTTGGTACAGTCTAGTTCAATAATATGTTGGCAATGTCAAGCGTTGAGCGTTGGTAAGCTCAACAAATTCTACAGAATCTATAGATCAAAAATATGTCATCAAGTGAAAACGATGTCTCTTTGGCTGTACATGTTACTGAGAAAAAGTTGTCACATATTAATGAATCTGAATCTTGATCACAATTTAATGATGCTTGTAGTTGTCACAATATTATGAACTTTTTTATGTTCATACGAGTATATTTTTGAAGTCTAGACGAGCCAACATGTTAATGAACATGACTGTACAGAGGAAGATTCAAAGGACTTTTAATCCCAGTGGTATAATACCCTGAGTCAATTAACGAACTCAACGCAGGCAAAGCCGTTGGCTTAAGCTAGTTCCTTCATAATTTTAACTACCCTCCCCAGATTTGAAGTCAAATTGAACCCATATTGCACAAATTCCAACATCCTTCCTTTCTGTCGGTAACCTCATATGTTTGGGTCCTGGGGTGTCACATGATTACTCAAAGTCCATGAACCTCACGGTTGATTGATGTCAACCACATGAACCACATCTGGGGCAGCACCACAAAAAACACAACGCCACCTGGCAACTTAAAACCACAGATTTTACGCATTTCCGATTTGTGGAATTTGTTGCTGTGTTTGTGCAATACGATTTTGTCTAGTTTTGTATATCATGGAGGACTTTGTTATCTACACTAATATTATAAAGAGGAAAGATTTGATTGTTTGTTTGTATTGAATCCGCAACTACTCCATATTCAAAAATTCTTTCACCAGTTGAAAGCTGCTTTAGTCCTGAGTGGCAATGGGGGGGCTCCGTCCAGGACGAGAGGACTCATTTGATGATTTTACCACGATAAAAAAATACTATTGTGTTCTCTGATTTGTACATTTGAAAGGCGGCCTACAGCTTCATATTCTGTAAAACTTGATTGTCTGAAGTGCTATTCGGAAAATCTGTATTTGATGCCCTTGCAGAAATTGAAATCGAACTCATTTTTTTTTTGTCAATTATTGCGCGTTCACATAATGACACCGTTTGAATTTCAATTAAGGCTTAAGGGTCTTTGTGCAATCTTTTTGTTTATGTAGTTTTCTGTGGTTTATGTTACCTACCGACATTCTGGGAAGTGGACATTATGGGAAGTGGACATTTTGGGAAATGGACGTTTTGCAACCGGTGGACATTTTGGGAAGTGGACATTCTGAGCCTGAGCGCTACTAGAAATACCATAGCATACCTAGTTTTTACCACAAAGTCTTTAAAACTTTGTATGATGAACTTTTCTGTTATACTTAGTTGTTGTATCATACAGAATAATGATTTATTCTAAATGTATGGAATGCTTGTCCTTTTCAACCTTCGCTCAATTGTTTCACGTCGCACTATATTATTCTTTTATTAAGTACTGGTCAATCTTGACATTCTTCTAATGAAACGTGATTTGTTTACTAATGACATCTATCTCAATAACGCTAACGTTTGTTTGCATAATAATTAAGTGTGCATAGACTTTAATGTTCATGATAGATAGAAGAGCCATAGATTGAGCAATAAAGTTGGTTTGACCGACCCGATAAGTCGAAGTTAGTGCCCACAGCCTTAAAGTGTAGATATGTATTAGTCGCTTAGTTTTAATTTAAAGCTTTAATAATAATAATATTCCACAACTATCAGACAACGCCATCTAGTCCCAAGCTAAGCAGAGCTTGTGTTATGGGTACTAGACAACTGATAAAAATACTTACCTATATATTTCTAAATACATACATATTTTAGATAAATTACACCCAGACACAGAACAAAGGATCGTGCTCATCACACAAACATTTGTCCTGGGTGGGAATCGAACCCACGACCTCCGGCATAGCAGTCAGGGTCACTAACCACTAGACCAACAGGCCTGTCAAAAGGCCTGCCAGGCCTTTTTTGACCTGGTTGCACTATATCACAGATAACTGTGCCTTTTAAACTCACCAAACCGGGCTAAGCAGTCGGGCCAACCACAACGGTTGGCCTGCGAAATCTATTACATTTAATCCAAACAACAAAAATGTTCTTTCGGTCCCCGAAAAAATAAGAAAAATGTTAAGGAGATTCATCCATGTACCAGGTTAACAGAATCTGTTGAAAATCGTCTTACCGGCATCACGACGTCTGCGTTCGTAAAAATAAAAGTACCCCTCCAGAAATTCATAATTCGATTTTTATTTTTTAACCCACAACCACCATGTTCGGTGAACCGGCAAAAATCCAGGTTTTGGAAGGGCAGTCAAGGCAAAAAGTGGTCCACTTACCCTGGGTTGATTACTTCGTGTTCGTATAACCACAGACAAAAAAAAAAACGATTGGTTATTGTTTAGTGGTGGAAGTAGTGAGGGGGGTTGCGTGGTCTCTGGACAATCAATTCGTCCTGTCGGGTCCTTTGGGAGGAGGGTTAGTGATGAGCGGCCACGCCAAATCACCGTGTAATTACCTCGTGACTTGGTCGCAGGGTAGATGCGGACAAAAGTGTTTCCTAGATTTTTGTTTGTGTTGTTTTGTAGATTTAGAAAATTAAATCAACTAAAAAAGAAGATTAAATTTTTAGGTACTGTTTCTTACCCTACCAATAGGTAGGGTAAGAAACAGTACCTAAAAAATAATAATTTTTGATTGTGATTACTACAATATCATCTAACATAGGTAGTCTTATATCATTTGCTCCAATTTCTTAATCATAAATTGAGTAACCACTCGTTATGTAAAGCACAGACAATAAAGTCGTAATTTGACGCATACCAAACGTTCATGTCAAATCAACGTTTGCCTTTATCGTGTAATTTCTAAATGTTACGAAAGTTATATCACAAGAAACAAAAATAAACATGATTGTTTATTATCAAACTAAAGTTGTTGAACTCAAACGACCTAATTACTAAGGAAATGTGTTTCAATTCAATCTTTGTTTCCGGTAGTAATGATAGTGTTCTATCTCTGTTAATTACTTTAATTAATTTTTATAGCTACCATGTTTTTGAACAGTTATGTTACGCATTTAGGTAGCGACTTGTAAGTAGTTATATCAAATGGTTTGTTTGGACAAGAACAGTTTTTTTGCAGGTTTTAGGACAGGAATAAAAGTAGCGTTATTCGCGTGGCCTTGGTCAATATCAAGGAGCGATAAGTAAATATTTTGCTCAAAATGTACCGAAAAAAAGAGACAGTGTAGGTATTACGACAACCAATACTTTTAATAAGTAGGTAATAGTTTGCTCATACTTCAAAGGAAATTAAAAAAAAAACTAAAAAATCAAAATTATTGAAGGGCTTCAAAATTACGGTTATTTAATATTGTACGTTCGAATCGAATAATTAAGTAAAAAAAATAAATCTTCAAATCACATTTCATCGTGGTTTATCACTACGTTCCAAATTCCTTTCCACTTCTGTCCCCGCCTGTACTCAAGGACTAGAGATGTGTTCACGCCAGATCGATTTGACCGGAAAGGGTACAGAATCACTCTGAATACTAAAAAATCCTTTAGTCCCGCACAAGTGCAACCCTAGTATAATGTGACCGCATTAGTATAAGATTTCGTGGTTACGAAACTATATGGTCATTCCCTTACGGATAAATGAGACGTTTCGTTCCGATAAGAAATTGGTGCGTGTGGTATTCTATGGCAGTGGTAATGTGAATAAATTGCCTAGTACATGGACAGAATTAAATAACTGAGTAGATGGGATCTCTTTGGTGCTATGATTAATAAATAAATTGTCAGGCTGTTTTGGCAAAAAAAAATGCGTTAATTTTTTTTTCGTCGGTTATTATTACGTAATATTTCCTTACAAAACCCTTTATTTAGGGGAGGAATTTTTCCTAAGTTTTCTAAGCGACAACCATTTTTATAAAATCTTTACTTGTCACAAACCCAATGCGGTTTAGGCTGTACCACAGATAATATAATACCTACTGGCTGTTCGATGCGTCACACGAAACCAAGATTATTTTAAACACTTAAAAAATATACCGGAAATAAGTGACAACATTTCGTCAATTTTCCTCTCTAAAAAAATACATAGGTCTACAAAATAAATATTCTTGGATACGTACTTAATAGTACATTATGGTACAAGTGTGTAATGTTGGTGATTACCGCTGAGGCGTCATTGAGACCCGAGCCGTCAGGTGAGGGTCTTAAGAGAGCCGAGGACGGTAATCATCAATACACACGTGTATCATACGACGTTTTTCAACACACTTGCGAGGAAAAAACAAACATGTATTGCATAAATCGTTTAATTATTAAAACAATTGGTGAATGTACAATTTTCAAAACGATATTGGATTGTTTTTGATGGCAATTTCACAGTTTGTGTTACATTGGTACTTGCCACTTCTTTAGTACCTTCATTTACTTCTTGTGTAAATGTCGGCGACAAAGGTAAATCATACAAATTACTGGAAGGAGAGGGCACCAAATAACTCACGCTAGTAGATGTACATGGTTGTGGTTCGGGGTAAAACTTTTTTGCCTTTGGCTCCAAATTAATGGCTTGCGTTATTTTGTCACTGATTTTTGCTTTGTTATGAATTGAGTCTTCTATGTACGATTCAGCGACTGCGTCAGAACGCCATCCACCATGTCGCTTCAAAGTTAGTATATCAGCCCCCGAATCAGCCAACATTGTAGCCGACGTTCTTCTGAAACTGTGTCCAGTGTAAAAATCGGCCTCAGGCAAACCTAAATACTTCGCTATTTCTCTTGGCATATTACCAAATTTGTTAATACCGATTGTTTGTGCAGTACATTTTCCTTTCTGAAAGTTTTGGAAAAAGCGGTCATTCTTTGTTTTTGTTGAACGGAGATCTTGGTATTTTTTCACTATTTCACGAAACGTTCCTTGGATTGTAAAAGATCGTGGAATCTTGGTTTTAGTCTGGGTAATTTTGACAAGAAGCATATCTCCGTGGATTTCTACATCTTTTGTTGTAATATTGTACAGCTCTTGTCGTCTACAAGCACCAGTAACACCGAATATTAAGGCAACCTGCAAAGAAATCAATTAATTAGTTCTAAGAAGTTATGCTAAAGTTACACACTTGTATATTGTAGATTCGTTTCGATTAAAAATATGAAACGTACCTTTGTTGCTAGATACTGACTATCCGGAGCCTCATTCAAAAACTTTTCAACGTCGGCTGGTGACAAAACTTTAGATTTCCGACCAATATATCCATCCGAGCGTCTCTTCAAAAATGCCATCAGGTTACAGTACGTTTTGATATCAACACCATGTTTGAGCTTAACCATGCTTCTTAACATGGAATAGATGCACCACAGGGAGCTAGGTTTGTATGTATTGGCGAGTTCAGAGAAATACGCCAAAAACACATTTTCAGAAAATGACTGGGTTTTTTTGTTGCTCTACCATTGCAGGAAACTATCGTAAGCAGCTAAATACTTTTCTCTAGATTTTGCAGGTATTAGGCTTTCGTTTGCATTTTGTGCTGCATTTAGTATTTCTGGCGGGGTTAAATCAATCAATTGTTCATCTTCTGTACTAAAACCTGACATTTTTACAATTATTTACCACACAGCAACAAATGCGATACAAACAAAATATGAAAAGTATGGGAAAATTGGGAAATGGCGCGCAATTTTTTTTTTTTACACGCCCCAAATGTAAGGTGATTGATTACAGCCATACAGCCTACTTCAAAATGATAATTTTTGTGATAAAATGCAAATATTTTATAAGAAATTATTGTGAATTATAAATAATTTGATAATAATAAATGTTTTTTCGTCTTAATTAGGGACACATTTATTTATTTCAAAAATGTAAATAGATTTTCGGTGGCATAAAACCTCTTTGTTGTTACAAAAAAAAAAGCTGTATTACCCGGTTAAATTGAAAATGCTCTGTCTACTCGCATATAATTTGCAGTTAGGCACTAACTTAACTTTGTAGGGATCATTCTATTATGCACTAGTGTGTAATATTATTATGCACGTGTATGTTATAGTTCGGTTTATGGCCCTAAGAACGATATAATAAGGCTCACTTTACGAGCAAGTGTGTTGAAAAAATATTTACGAACATATTTTCAAAGCAGTCTTTACGACGTTACAGTTCGAATTTCGAAATTACCACCATAAATGTTTTCTGGGACTGCTATCCGCTATCAGCTTAGATTCAAATCTAAGCTCAATAATAATTTTGCAAAGGTCTCTGCACTAAACACATGGGCATACTAATGAATATTGATTACATAGGTGCGTTATATATTTATGTACTGCGAGGCAATAATGTGGACCGTGGTCGGTGAGCGTGGCGAGGTTGACAGGTGCCAATCTTGGATGTGCGCGGGAGCATAAGCTGCGTGTGCGCACGGGGTGAAGATTTGCGAATTTCAATGTATGTTATGTGTGTTAACTTGAATTGCTCAGAGACATCAGAATAAAACTTTTAACAGTTGTTTTTTTAACGATTTTTTTCTGGATATTGTTTCATCTACTAAGTACGAGCTGGAACTGCATGGTACATTACTCACAGAGAGGATCGGTCGGTGTCCCAGCTGTGGATCAATTATACAGGTTGAATTTTCCAACTGGGCGTGGAACGTGAATGGTTTATACACTAAAGGTGCCGGTTCGCGCGCGAGACCGCGACAGGAGACTGCGACAGGAGACCGCGACAGGAGACCGCGACAGGAGACCGCGACAGGAGACCGCGACAGGAGACCGCGACAGGAGACCGCGACAGGAGACCGCGACAGGAGACCGCGACAAGAGACCGCGACAGGAGACCGCGATTTTAATTCGAGTCTAAAATAGATTCAAGTCATTTTATTAGTTAAAACTAGTTTTAAGTACTAACACTTGAGTTTTGAGGTGCGTCCTGTCAATACAGGCTACTGCAAGTCTCGAGCCCGATTTTGACGTAAACTAAAACAGCATCATTGGATTTTAGAAAAATCAATTATCATGGTCAAAAATCGATCCCGCTGATATCGATAGTGAATACGAATCAAATTCTGAGAATTAACAAGAAGGTTATAACAACTGTCTTTAACAGCACCACTAGAAAAGCCAATTCAAAGTGATCTTCCAAAGTAATTCAGTGACTGGGTAAATCTAAATAACCTTCTCGACGAACAATATACAGTCTCAGTAGTCTCAAATATGTATATGCCTAAGCCTCTAAACCTATTACCAATACACATATACATAATGATGGCATCAACTATCCCTAAATCGAACAATGTAGCCCGACCAAAAAAGATCAGCATAATAACGTGGCTGCCACAATCAAGGTCACCGGTCCTCCGCCAGTGTGCGGCGGCCCTAACAAATCAGTTCAGTCGACACAGTCGCCTGCGCAGTGATTGCGGGAGGATGGGGCCTATTACAGGACCCCTCACTACACCCTGTATGAGACAGGCAGTCAGTTGTAGCAGAAGTATCAGTTTGAGGAGTTTTTGAAAAATAGGTAGTTACTTTTTTAAACTGTGAAACCAATAGGCTTGTGTAGATTAGGGCGGGGCTAGTTGAGCAATTTTTCAGTTAAGCGGCTATAGGTTCTCAACCATAAACCTCAATGGGTTGTTATGCATCGTGATGGATTAGCAATTTATCCCTCTGTAAAAGTGACTATATTATTAATTCCTTTTAAGTTACGTTTAAGAGCTACAACTGTTTAAATGCAGAAAGTCAGTCATGCTCAACGTACCCCATAGGTGAGTTAAGTTGAGCAAGGGTATCGGGCAAGTTGAGCACTTAGAATTTTTAGCCAAGCCATGGGTTCCATGTTAACGTGAGAAGCAATCCCCTAGTTTCGGGAGAGATAGCTTATCATCTTCATGTACACTATGCACACGTTCATAAATCAATTTAGGATTACTTTTAAAACCAACTGGGTGTTATATTTTAGATCCTAGGTGATTCTTTTTTTTCCAGCATGCATCAAGTAAGCATGTTTATGATTTTGGCACCCCGCCCCCAGAAGCAGCGCCCAGGTCACGTCCCCGACTGCCTTTCCCCCTAGATTCGGAAATAGGTTTTTGAAACTAGATACAACAGGTGGCCTACCATGAACTCTTAACGCGATCCAGTTTAGGCTGTGGGAAAGAGATGGCGCTAGACGACTTGTATAGCTCTGTCTCTTTCCCAAAGCCTAAACTGGATCGCGTTAAATCATGAACTGTGGCCATTTTTTTAACAATTGAATGCCGACCAATTGGTCGCCTCCACATTACGCCGGTTAAGAGCTTGTGGTAAGGCCCCAGTAATGTATAGGCCTTCTGTTCTCTCCTATACTATGGCATAAACGTATCTCATTGCCATAATGCTATTGCCAAGCTATTGCTGTTCAACGAACGTTTCCTTTCGTCGTATTAAAACGACTTTTAATAAAAGTAACGATGTATGATGAAGTTTTAAAGTAGGCAGTTGAAACGTGGTGGTTTTGTATTTTAGCGGCGTTTTGAAGAATTTGAGTTTTTATATTGTGTGAATGGATGCGTAAAATGTGGCAGTTGGACTTTGATTTATTTGATACTTTTAATATTTATAACAGAACCATGCTCGAAGCATAACTAATCGAATCCGAAATGAGGAGATCCGTAGACGAACTAAAGTCACCGATATAGTCCACCGGATTAGCAAGCTGAAGTGGCAATGGGCAGGCCATATTGCTCGCAGAGCACATGGCCGATGGGGTCGAAAAGTGCTAGAGTGGAGACAGCGGACTAGCAAGCGCAGCGTAGGACGTCCACCAACGAGGTGGACAGACGACCTTATAAAGGTCGCCGGAAGACACCGGATGCAGGTCACTTCCAACCGGTATATGTGGAGATCTAAAGGGGAGGCCTATGTTCAGCAGTGGACGTCCTATGGCTGAGATGATGATGATGATGATGCTCGAAGCATAAAACATAGACAGGTGATAAACACCAATTGGATGATCTTCTTAAAATTGTGATTGTTTTGGCTGTTAACACTATCAAGTTAGCTACAGGTTAAGTAGGTACTGTTTAATTACTGGGGTAATATCTACCTAAGAACGAAACCCGTAGCGTCAGACGAAGCTTCTGGCGTTCCTAACTGTTCATCATTATGATTAGTTAGTGGTGTTGTCAGAACTAATGAATTCAGAACCAATAAGGAGTGAACTCTTCACTAGAATTATAGTACGGGACGGCAATAGGCCGAAAATGAATGAACGGTTCTTTTAGAACCTTAACATACCCATGTTTTTTAAAACTAGTACCGGCGATTAATATCACTCTTACCCGTATGTAACTAGGCTGAAACTAGATATTTTATCAACTAAATTAATATTGCTAATTATAACACTGAACCACAGATTACTATGTCAAGCTTCCTGTATGTTGCTCAAGGTCTCAAACAAAATAATCAGATGCCCTATTTGAACTATTATATTACGCATGGACAAGTAATGAAATAATTAATGAAAATCATTCTTTGTTCTATTGCTATCAAACGTAAAATAAAAATCATGAGTAAACCATAGTGTATCGATTTGTCTAGCAGCTACAATATAAACTCTAATTACGAGTAGGAATGGTGTCGATGATATTCTTATTCTGTTGTCTTTGGTTAAACATGGCGCAGGAAAGTGTGGTAGGGCGCGTGATGAGGTGTGAAACACAAAAATGTCAAAAGCAATGCATTTTAACAATAAAATATGATTGAATATTGCACAAACAATTTTTATGCTAAACATAAATTTTCAAATGACAATTTGGAGGTGATAGATATATCTTCTTCTTCTTCTTATAAATAAAAATCAATTGCTGTTCGTTAGTCTCGCTAAAACTCGAGAACGGCTGATTTGGCTAATTTTGGTCTTGAATTACTTCTGGAAGTCCAGGGAAGGTTTAAAAGGCGAGGCGGTACGAAGTTTGCCCGGTCAGCTAGTATATGATATTATGGTCAATAATGTTCTTATAGTAGTCGCCTAATCCTTAGGAGATTACAGGCGTGAATTTATAGATTCTTAAAATGCTTTCAGTAGGTACAATATCTTTACAGTAAGTACTTTGGTACATCTTTTATCTGAGAAAATAAAACACGATAGTGTAAAGAAAGGATAAATATCGCACAAAATTGATAAGATAACATGTAAGTACTTATTGCAACTGAAGAAAAGAAAGTAGCTGATAACAGCTGTATCAACAATATAGCGAAGAATAAAATTAATCGTGACAGACTGATTGACAGACTATTTCATATACTTATACTACTAAAGATAGAAAGAAATTCACGAGATAAAATTCATGTACCCAGTATATTTCGACTGTTTCGGATTACTCCATTAGCAATTGGACTAGCAGCTATGTATTTGAGCCGTTTGGTGTTGAAACACTAGGGCCAATGAGGTCCGAGTACCCACCAAGTTTTTAAAGAACTTGCTAAACGTATAATCGTCTCTTCGCGTGACCAGAGGGCTGGCATAATTTTTTGGTCATAGAATCAGCATTGCCATCCAACCTGGCGATGCTGCCAGCGTTCTGGGCACTTATGCCATTGACAGCGATGTTGATGAAGTTCTTGACACGCTCTTGACACGCGATTTGTTGGTTACATTAATTGGTGAGTTAATTAACTGTTTACATAAATGTAAATACGTAATCTGAGCAATTGGTTAGGGCATAACGTCTCAACGTAACGCCGGGGTCGCGGATTTTTCTTAATACAGGATACCGTGGCCCCGGAACGTAAAGGGCATCCGACGGAACACGGGTGGATTTTAGTCAGTAAGAGTCTGACAGTCCCTCCAGCCCACCCAGGGCGGGAGGACTCATTTGATGATTTTGCCACCCTAAAAAAAAAAAAAAAATACGGGACATAACGTCTCAGGGGTGTACCATAAACTGGACTGAAAACATATTTTTTAGAGACTGTGGATTGGGGATGGGGTTGACACCAATAAAAAACCAAATCTATTAGAGAAAAAATGCTTTTTCAAGCTCGCTTATAGCTCGTATCAAAGGCTTTGTTGGTTGTTCTTACCTAATCCCTTTTTGGTATGAATAAACGAAGACCAAGAGTCCCGAAGTAAAACTTGTGAATCGATAATTTCCCGAATTTTCCCGAAACTTCACATACAGAAACTCATAGTACCTTACTAAATCTTCCCCATAAAATGAATATTATATGCAACGGAAACATAACAAAGACACAAGTTAGTATAATTATAATGCATAATGATGTAATATGATAAGTTGACGAGTCATCATCAGACTGTCATCATTATGTGATATTATCGTATCACAGTGATTTGAATGCGGTATGCTGATGGGTCTGTGACATTAAAATTGGGTTTTATTTAGTTATTTTCGTTTGAAACCATATTGTACAATTACATTGTTGTAATTAGGTATGTGGTTTTTGTTGTATCGTTGACCCATTTTTTTGTTTCTTTACAAAATAGACCTGCTAGAGATATTTTTCTGATATTGTGTAATTGATAAAGAAGACCGTTTTTTTGGGATGATAAAATCAGCAAATGAGTCCCTCTGCCCTGAGAGGTTCTGTCAAACTCGTACTCACTAAAATGTCTGTTCCATCGGTTCCCATCGGTTGTTTCAATAGACGCTTTGACTGGACGGCAAGCTACCCATTACTCACCGTCCGTAAGCCCACGCTTACGGGTACGGTGGCAGCAAATACGCGGCCCGCGATACCCAACGCCCTGGGTGTCCTCTCCATCACGTATTCCACCTCCTCCTCGTAATTTATTCTCGTTTGAGGTGTCCCATGGTATACCTAACACCTCAGCTAACCCTTTGTGGCTTACAGTCCTAGACTCTTATGTATCCACTTATTTTATTCACAAGAAGAAAAACCTGCCAGAGACTTCCCAATCCCCTTTACATAACAAAATAAGTCTCCAAAAACCGACAATAAGAACTGTTGTTGCATTTCTTTTCAAGCTTTACAATGGCTTACCCTTTGTCTAATCCGGTCATCCTAAGCCCAAACGCGTACAATTCAGACGACTGATCAATGAGACCGACGAATGTTGCTGTCGTTCGGAACGAATGGCGGGGTCGCATTGTTGGGTATTGAACGTAAACAAGTGCACTGTTCGTTCATGGAGGGTCACGCGAGAATAGGGAACGAATGGAGACGCTTTTCATGAGAAAAGCATTAAAAAATTTCGTTTTCTAAAATTACGAAATAGGTTTTGATTTTATTCTTTGATGTCTTCCGAAATTCACACATTATCAATTCCGTTTAAAAACCATGTAGGTATTTTCCTTCTGAAATAAGAAGAAAACTGTGCTGTTTATAATAACTAGCTGTTCCAGCGGCTTTGCTCGCGTCTAAGTCGAAAATTATTCCACAAGAATCGCAATACCGGGATGAATGGTAAAGTATGTTTAATTGAGGAGCTCGTGGCTAAATATTAACAGCCGCCCAAGGTGATCTTTCGGGTTTAGCCGCGCTTGCTGAGGTTGTTCTGTGGATGGGTGATTAGCTGTCATAGCGAGTTTCCTCCGTGCCTCGGAAAGCACGTAAAGCCGTTGGTCCCGGCTGTTATTTGTAAATCTTTGACAGTCGTTACTATTAAGGTGCCGGTTCGCACGCGAGACCGCGACTGGAGACAGCGACAGGCGACCGCGACAGTACTTAACACTAGGCAATGTATGAGCGGCAGTTCGCGAGCGAGACAGCGACAGGAGACAGATACGGTAAACAATCTCCGGTCGCGGGCCGTGTCGCGGTCTCCTGTCTCGGTCTCCTGTCGCGGTCTCGCGTGCGAACCGGCACCTTAGTCAGAAGCTGTAAAGTCTGACAACCAGTCTTACCTTACTTAACAGTTAATGGGTTGTGGAGGTCCGATAGGCAGTCGCTCCATGTAAAATACTGATATTCAGCTGCATCTGGTTCGACTGGAAGCCGACCCCAATATATTATGTAGTTGGGAAAGGCTAGGCAGATGATCTCATCAAGATCCATTCAGCCATTCTGACGTGAATGAGTTATCACCATCCATCCACTATCGCATATACATATAAAATTGGTTATATATCACCAAGCAAGTTTATCTAAGTGTAGGATACTTGATATTATTCCTATCTTATCTGTATGGGTTCATTTGGCGTCCGAGGATGATCTAAAATCTATTCATATCATATGAGACTGTCTGATGATGTAATAATATTGAAATTCAGTGTGTTTTCAGATATGGCGGGTCGACATGGAGTCAGCAAACAAACAATGGCTTTTATGAATTTTGGGTACTAAAAGGAAGGAAGGGACTTCTGAAGGAGGCTCAGCTGTGGACGTCAAGGATGAAATAAGGCTGATGACTTGATGAGTCAGAGCAACGCGCATATAAAATGTTCGTAAAGTTTTGAATCCGTTTCTCGTCCGTGCCTGCTCTGAGCTCGGCTTAACCCCAACCCTGTCTTTGGGTCCAGTTGAAACTATCATTGGGTATCCTCGATTCAATCTATCGGGGTCACCTTGGATCTGCCCTTTTTTTTTTTTTTTTTTTTCGTGGTAAAATCATCAAATGAGTCCTCCCACCCCGGGCAGGGCGGGAGGGACTGTCAGACTTGTACTGACTAAAATCCACGGTGTCCTTCAATAGCCCGTTATGTCCCGGGGTCACGGTAATGAGATAAGTCCCGCAACCCCGGCAGGCTTTGGCCCTCTAGAGGGGGGCCCCGTCATCATGCTGACACTCCTTGAGGCGCGCGTGGAACACAACGCGCCGTCGACCCGGGCATGGTCCATGGTCGGGTGGCGAGTTGCCCTTTACTCGCCGCCCGCATGCCCGCGCCTACGGTGGCCGGAAATCGTCCCGCGACGTCCACTGCGGCTGGGGCGGAGGGAGGACGCTGTCCTCTCTCTCTCGCGGCTCGCCTCCTCCTTCACGAGCATAACTGCTTCGCAGAAGGAGGCGACCGCTTCCCACTCCGTCTCGCCCCGCAGCATGGCCTCGACCAATGCCGGGCGCGAGAGGTCTCCGCCTATCGCCGCCGAGAGGACACGGCGGTGCTCTGCCCAAGCGGGGCAGTCCTGCACCGTATGCTCCACCGTGTCCTCCGGGCGATCTTCGCAGTGGTGACACCCGGGCGTCTCTTCCCTCCTTATCAGACACAGGAACCTCCCGAAACTTCCGTGTCCGGTGAGGACCTGCGTCATGCGGTAAGTCAGGACGCCGTGACGTCTTTCCAGCCACTCCTCAAAGAGGGGTCATACCGCCGCGATTGCGGCGTGCCCGACGTTGGATCTGCCCTAGGATATTTCTCCCCTCCTTATTTATATCCTGCACAACCAACTGATTCTTTCAAGGACTTAAATGGAGCCAAATTGAGCTGTACAGCTTCTTACCTACTTGGTCATTTGATAATATTGGACATTTAAAAATAAGAAGACCAAAAGAAATGCGTTTATACACGACTCTACTCCATTCTCTAGTCCACAGATTTAGGAGCCCTCCTCACAAAATTTAAAGCTTAGAAACTTAAGAAAGGAGTAGATCGGACAAAGATTCGGACAAAGAAATTAACACGTGTGTCCACACGTGTTGCTAGCGGTCAGTGACCCCGATATAAACAATATGGACTCATTACCGAGGGAGATTCAAAGAAGTCTTTAAATTACGTTTGTTTTGTTTAACGCAGCTGTGCGGAAGTTGTAATGGTCAGGTTTAAGATTTTTTTTTGGTAAAATATCAAACTTATTAATCTTATTACTTAGTTGATCAATGACTGGCCTGTTGGTCTAGTGGTTAGTGACCCTGACTGCTATGCCGGAGGTCGTGGGTTCGATTCCCACCCAGGACAAATGTTTGTGTGATGAACACGATCATTTGTTCTGTGTCTGGGTGTAATTTATCTATAATATGTATGTATTTAGAAATATATAAGTATGTTTATCAGTTGTCTAGTACCCATAACACAAGCTCTGCTTAGCTTGGGACTAGATGGCGTTGTGTGATAGTTGTGGAATATTATTATTATTATGACGTCCTTGAATCCGTGATGGACAAGAGGTGAAGGGGAATTTAAATACGAAGATGCGGGTCTAAAATCATTTTGTATTTTACCAAGTCTATCTTGGAAGAAATTTGTTAAAGAACACTTCGTATTAAATACAGTTCTTAACACGCACAAATGCGAACCTAGTTTTAGGTGGTATAATCTTCGATCATTAATAAGGGTATAATCATTAAATGAGTGGCTAACCTGGTGGGAAGTAACAGGTCAGACTCTTACTGAATCAGTCGCCCTAGTTTGCTGTCCAGGATCACTGTTACCTTTACAGATGGTCCTCATCAGTTTCCTGGAGCCTTACCACGAGCTCTTAACGCGATGCATTTTAGGCTGTGGGAAAGAGACAGAGCTATACAAGTCGTTTAGCGCCATCTCTTTCCCACAGGCTAAACTGGATCGCGTTAAGAGTTCATGGTAGGGCTCCTGATTACGCGGCTTGGTTGTGATTGTGAGTATATATCTTCCCCTCTCCCTGACTCACCGTCTCCTTCTTTGCTGGTATTAGGTCTGTTTCGCATTTTCCCACAACCCATAGCAGGGCCTGAAGATAGTTCGCCGCTGCCTATCGCCTGAGTGAGGACACGATGGTGCTCCGCCCAAGCGGGGCAGACCTCCAACGCAGAGTATGCTCCACCGTGTCCTCCGGGTGGTCGACACTGTGGTTACAACCGGAATTTTCCTTCTGCGCAATCCGATGCAGGGGACTCCTGAAATAATTGTGTCCGGTTAGGACCTGTGATTTTCGGGAAAGCTTGATCACAATTGTTTTAATTTGTAATTCTGTTTTCGATTTGAAAAAATGATATCTATAGGAACCCGCTTACGAAGTACTAGTTGTTGCTGGTGATAGAAAGAGCCTCCTGCAGACACACGCGATTAAACGCGCTGCGACAACGAGCCAAGCTAATTTCCACTCTAAATGTACTGCGAATGGACCGCGACATGTCGCCCCGCGCGATTAAGCGCGTGTGTCTTAACACAAAACTCATCCAGACAATTATGTACCTACCAGCAATGGCAATAGTGTCGTTGTTCTCCTTGCATTGTTTATATTCTAAACAAGACAAAAACACGCATGTTTTCAAATAATCCCATTCTCTTTTAAAGCACAGAAATTATTTTCTAAAGCACAGTTTAAATCTGTGTGAGACAACAGAACGCTTAATGGTTTAATGTAATATTCATGCCCGCATCCGTGGCACGTCCTTGACCGTCTAACAAGGCCTAAATACCGTCTGGTGGCCCCTTAACATACTTGACGAAGGGAAATCTAATAAGAAAAGGATGTTGTCTAAGGACTTATTAAGAGGAGGCGAGTGGACTGTTGGAAATTAGGTATTTGTAGAATCCATCGCTGTCAACAATATTTCCATTAAATTTCCCATAATTCCCACGGAATCCTGCAACCAAACCGTTTAAATCCCATCATACAGCACGCCACACCATCAAAAAACATTTTGATAATGTATTACATCTTAAAATTCTCTCACGAGTCCTCTCCTATGATTCAAAACACGTTTGAAGTTGGGTCAGATGTTTCAAAAAGAGGGCCTGCCCTCAGGGCAATGCCCTTAAGATCCTCTTTTATTTTTTAAGTTTGGAGTCCTTTTGAAAAGAGAGATAAAAAACGGTGATGTGAGGTCTTATGTGTCTATCTATGTCTATGGATTGTTGAGGATCTCTATAAGCAGAGCGAGACGAAAGAGGCTGACTTGCTGGTCGATTTTTTTTTTTGTGAAGGGAACTAATGGTGGTTCTAGATTCTATCTACATGATGGTCGATGTAAAGGGGTAAATGATGCCGTGACGTCTGAGACGGGATAATGGTAGAATAAACCGTGATGCGCCGACTCCATGCAAAATAAGAACAGGAAGTTGTTGATGATGGTTCATCTAAGATTTTATGTCTTATTTCTAGACCGAAGGGCCCAGATTCAACCGATACATTGTTCGTACACGAACCAACAACTTTCATAGAATTAAAAAAGATAAGCTCAAGATGTTTAAGCGAACGAAATAACCGAAAAGATGCATAGATATTTCATGTCTAAGCAAATTGGTTTCTTACGCAGTTTGGGTTTTGGGGGGGCAGTGGGGTTGAACCGGCTAACCCCCCCCTGGCTATACTCTTATGTGATTAGTACAATTATATTCTCATTCAAGTTCACGGAATTGTTAAATGTCACGCAAAATGAATGAACATCTATAGCACATGTAAGCAGTTTAAACAGATAAGCTAGTTAGCAAATGCTGATTTATAGGAAATGAG
This sequence comes from Agrotis exclamationis, assembly GCA_950005045.1. Lineage (NCBI taxonomy): Eukaryota > Metazoa > Arthropoda > Insecta > Lepidoptera > Noctuidae > Agrotis > Agrotis exclamationis. The sequence continues at coordinate 13,954,313 of OX465429.1, read as the reverse complement.
TATGATACTCATTGAATGCATTACATTTATACATAAACAATATATTTAACACGTGCCATAATAATAATATTATCTTAGTGGCCTTGCATAGTTGCACATGTAGCCGTTTAAGAATAAATTGTTTTTATATGATACAGCCGATATAATTGCAATAATTTGTATTTCGATTCTATTTTTGGAAAATGGCAACTAAAGCCAATGTCAACTATTCTACTAATGACAAGACCGAAAAAGAATAAATAAATTTGAGTGATGCGGCTTACTGCTATCACATCTAAGAAGTCGCTAAACTATGTAAGTATGGGGTGCTAAGACAGGAAACCTCCACGTGCGCCCGTGGACTGGAGTTCTCTCTCGGATACGTCCGTGGGGAAGACCAGTTTTTCGGGCCGGTGCACCCTGGGATGCGGGCACTGTGTGCCTAAGGAAGAGTCTCTTTGCCCGTATGCGAATAGCCTGTCGGGTGGACGCTCCAACGCGTGTCCCTATGAACAGCAGAGGGCACAGCGGTGGAGCGGGCTTGCGGACGGTGAGTAATGGGTAAACTCGCCGTCCGACCAAGGACCAAGCCCGGGTCGGTGGCGCGTCGTGTTTCACGCGTCACCGACGGGGCCCCATATGGGGCCAAATGCCTGCTGGGGTCGCGGATTTTTCTTAATCTAGGATACCGTGGCCCCGGAACGTAAAGGGCATCCGAAGGAACACGGGTGGATTTTAGTCAGTAAGAGTCTGACAGTCCCTTCCGTCCCACCCAGGGCGGGAGGACTCATTTGATGATTTTGCCACCCATAAAAAAAAGACTATGTAAGTACCTACCTACGTAGGTACGCTTAACATCCGAACAACTGGACTTTTGAAAAAATATTTTATATTTGTGTTATTAAACTGTCAAGACAAGGTTTGTGTGTAATGGTGACTCCCTAATTATCAGAACATGTTTTATATGAATTTGAATTGAATAAAACAGCATTCTGAACCTATTTATTTAAATTGAAACATATTAAAGAAACCCTCCTGTTTCCTTCTCGAGAATAAAAAAAAAAATATAATTACATATTTTGAGAAATAATAATTAATTCAATAAAAAAGGTTTATTTGTATTACAAATGAGAACATTTTCAATTTACTTAATGTCATCTTAAAATATACAAGATATGATGGTCGTATCGTCTGGTTAAGCTTAATATTCCCATAATCATAAAGATTTTGACATCCTGTCATGGTGGTCTCATTAGGCCGACATTAGGCAATGGGGTGGATCCAATAAACATGATTTAAGTGTTCAAGTAATTTTGTTTGTCTTAATTGACTGGAGCGATTATATTTTTTTGTAACGCCCTTATTTTTAATGAATGATGATTTATATTATTATTAATTGAACATGGAAGAAGCCTTTAAAAAAAACTTGTTTTTCGAAAAATTTATACATAAGTATGTAGATTCTTTAAATACTCAATTAATCACTAAAAATAAAATGTGAAAAGTCGTATTTATTGTGCGAATCGATCTTTTTTTCCGCCTGTACTTTTATTTTTTTGTTTATTCTATAAAATAAAAAATGCACCAATTCTACACAGTAAAATTTCAAGGTGTCGATACGCACGCACATAAATTATTTCCTGCGATTCGCCTACAGAAACAAATGTCGATTCGCACATTTGGTGGCAGTTCGATTCGTGCGAATCATCCAATAACCCAAAAAAGTCACGAATTGTCTCGTTATTTCGAACATTTTTTATACTTTTTGTAAACAACTGGACATAACAAAAGAATACTTGCATTACTGCTTATTATGTCAATAAATTGTATTGAACTCGACCCTTGAACAAGTAAAGAGGCGATAGCGAGCCCTGTGAGTCGACCTGAGGGGTCAATGTGCTCTTATCTCATGCATTTCTCTCATGTGAAGAAGGTATACTTCGCAAGAATTTGTGAATCACCGCTGCACCATTGTTTTATGATTTTGTGTTTTTTTTTTACATTATGAAGATTAAAATAAATGTATTTTTGCTAGCGAAACGTAGACGTACTGATGTCTTAGTTTAAGGAAAATAATGATGATGGTATAAGGAGTTCCCAACAACAGTCAAGGAACACAAGCCTGCTCGTGGTTTTTTTTGTGGTAAAATCCTCCATTGAGTCCCAGAGCAGGACGGGAGGGACTGTCAGACTTGTACAGTCACGAGCAATAACATGTATACACTTAACAAAATTCAAACGCAAATATTACTTGTGAAATACTGGTTTCCACTTTGAAATAAGACCTATTTCGTAATATTATGGCTTCCAAAATAGAAGTCTAATGAAAAGGCAAAAGTTAAATCAATATTGTAGCAGAAAATCGCTTTTGAATACTGCTTAGTGTATATGTCGCAGTAAGATAGACAAAAACCGTAACATAGTTATATCCCTAGGGATATAATTATATACCGTAACATAGTTGTACCTGTGTCCTACTTCTGGGTGGTACACAACGCGCCGTCGACCTGGGCATGGTCTATGATCGGACGGCCAGTCGCCCATTACTCGCCATCCGCATGCCCGCGCCTACGGTGGCCGTAAAGAGGGGAGGACTCATTTGATGGTTTTACCACGATAAAAAAAGGGGCCAAATGACAGGTATAAAGAATCATCAAAATCGGTTCACACAGTCGCAAGTTACGAGGTAATAAACATAAAAAAACCGTCAAATTGAGAACCTCCTACTTTTTTGAAGTCGGTGTACAAAAGGGAACTTACTATAAGTAAATTGAACTGTAGCTAAGCCACAGTAAGCTTGCCTAAACCTATGTAATCGGTCGCACTATCTAAAGCTTTCACTGAAATATACAAAACACTACGATACTAAATTCGCAAAGCTGGAGTGGCCGACACAACAGTAGCAGACTCATTAAACGTTATCAAGATCGGGTGATAACATTCGTGCAATGAAAAGTATTCACTGCACTGCCTGCTAATATTATGGTAGTTTAGCAGGGAAATGCTTTACGTTGAGATTCACTTTCGCTGTAATACCTAGTCGTATTTGATTCGCGGGCATGCGGACGGCGAGTAATGGGCGACTCGCTGTCCAATGATGGACTATGCCCGGGTACGGCGCGCGTGGAACACGACGCGCCTCAAAGAGCAGACAGCATAATGACGGGGCTCCCAGAGGGCCAAAGCCATAGAGCAACACAGGCCACCGGCGGACCGGAGGCCAAAGCCTGCTGGGGTCGCGGGACTAACGAGCTGCCGTGACCCCGAAACGTAAAGGGCTATTGAAGGACACCGTGGATTTTAGTCAGTACAAGTCTGACAGTCCCTCCCGAAGACTAATTCGATGAATTTACCACGTAAAAAAAGGTCGTATTTGATTATAAATTATGAAAACTTAAATTAAAGACAACAAACAATCAGAACCCTTAGCACAAGATTTCCTTTATTGGCTTTGTATGGAACTTGAAAAAAAGCCTCTAGTGTACGAACGAGAATGTCGTGTGAGTCGCCTTAAAAATTGCTTGTTGTGTATGATATTCGTATCAACACATAATTATTGAGATAACAATCTCATTATCATTAGATAAAAATGTAAATTAAGATGGCGGGACGAGCTGCACAAAAATAAAGACCAGAGGTCCACTTTGGCCCTGGATCGTGAAAACTGGAAATCATGTGGCCTTTGTCCAGCTGTGGGATGAAGTAGGCTATCAGTATCAGTACTTCAAAATACCTGGACATACTACTACCGTATAGTTCCATTTTCGTCACTTAGCTACCAGCAAATTTCTTCAGGACGAATCATAAAATAAATCAGGTTAGCAACAAAAAAAAACATAACATTTTCACTAAAAAAACACTAACATTAGCATTTAAAACGTTTTTTTATATAAATAAAGGGAGGCGATAAAGTTACACAGACGTCACGGCGTGTGCGTAACAACAATGATCAGGGAATGTAGTCCTGGCTCCACTCCTGCGCATTGTACATGTAGGTAGGTCCTGTGTGGTATTGATATCATCTGGATGTAAGTATCGTCATTATAGACCTTATGATTACCCTTTTTTTAATAACTTTAATTATAAGATCGGAGATTGTAGGGGTTTTTGTTCACTCCTACACTTGGATGATAAATGATAGATGACTGCTGCCAATGATATAGGCAGAAAGATCGCGTAATAAATGATAAACGACACAACCTTCTGCGATAAGTATTTAATTGATACTTATTGATAGAAATTATAAGGTGCAGTGATACATAATGCTAAAATTACAGTATAAATACGATACAAAAGTGCTGACGCGCGCCGCAGCGCTAATTATGTATATAAAACAAAATTAAACCTGTACAGTTGTCTGTACATGCTGCCACAGGCGCAAAAGAAGGAATACATAACTAAAATAACTAAATTGATTACATAAATCGAACCTCTAACTTTCACATAAAGGTATATCAAACTTAATAGACTGCAAGTTAGGGGTTGATGTGCTCGCGGTGATCCTTGGGGCAGGCTGCGGCTTGGTCTGAAGTCCTGCTAATCCTAGACTCGTCTCCCGTGTCGGTTGCTGCCTCCTCTTCCGTCTGATCCACATGACGACTAAGGTAAAGCCCGTCAGGATCGCTCCGGCCACCAGCAAGTAGAGAACGCTGTATTGATGCACGTCGTGGACACTGATTGTCTCGGTCGACTGTTGCTTAAGATCATCTATTTCAGATCTCAATTGTTTCCATATTGTGTGATGATCCTCTGGTACAAAAGGCTCAACAGAAGAAATGCTTGTGTTGACCATTTCATTGACCACAGACATCTGTGGAAGCTGCATCTCTTCTGCATAGTAGTCAACGTGATTGATGAAGTTCTTATGAGAGTAAATCTGGAAAGACTCTCCTTTAAGTGTGCATCCTTGACAAAGGCTAATTATACCATTGCCCGATAAAGTTTTTACTTCCGTGCTGCGTGTGCTAAATATGCGGACAGTGCATTGCTGACAACATTGATACAGCCAGTCGTTCGGGCGTCGTAACTTGATCCACTTATTTTCGCACTTTGATCGTTTGTTTATACAGGCTGATGTTATTATATCATTAATTTTTACATCACAGATGGATTGTTTTTCTCGAATTTCATAGACTGGTTTATCAATGGAACACAGAATCTTCTCTGCATTCGCGTGGAGACATTGTTGCAGGTCGTTTTCTGTGAAGAATAAAACCAAGTCCTTTCTCAAATTAAATGCCAAATATGGGTAAGACGGGATCACTTGATAGTATTGTCCTGATTCTTCTCTTTGAAGGGAAATAACTTTGTCCAGTTCGTATTTTTCTGTAGTAACCAGAGGAATCTTGATTTCCATTATAAGATAGTTGTTATAAACTCGAGCGAACACCCGTAATAATTTATAAAGACTTCTGATACTTGAATTGTCCAGTGGCACATTGAGATCATCCTGTACCTCCCGTGTAATGATGTTAATCTGTGCTTCCAACTCTTCAGGCGGGAGGAGGTGAGTGTCTATGCGTCCATGATAGATATCAGTGACTACATCGATGAGGCCTTGCTGCATTCTTCGTAACGTTGATAAAACTGCATAAGCTGATAATGCTGATGACGTTAAATAAAGGCCTTGCGTTGTCTCTGATTGCACGTTGTTTACTTCCCTTATTAGAGCCTTCATTTGTTTATCCATAGAAGTAAATTGTTGATTCATAATAGCCTCATTTCGTCTAATAATGCTATATTCCGATTCAATGATTAGCGTTTGATTTTTGATAAGGCCTTGTAAGTGATTTTCATTCAGTGATATTTGTTCAATATCTCGTTCATACTGCTCTGCAAACTTGTCGTCTAGGACCCCAAACAAGTAACTAGCCAGGTTACCAACCCCATTAACTAGTCCTCTCTTGTATCTTTTGTTAGGGATTCGCAGTAATGAATTATAATGTTGAAGTTCATTCAGCTCATGTTGCAGTTGTAATATGATAGTTCCGTATGGCATTCTTGATTGAGGTAGGCACGTTTGCTGACACAATTGATTTAAGTGTCGAACATATGTTTGTAAGTCATTGAATCCAGACCAATATGTAGAGATGTTGTAGTAGACTATTAACTTCCACTCGTCCTTGATGTGTTGGAGTTCTGATACCTTGTCGAAAAGCATGTTCCTTTGACTGTCCAGTGACGTAATATTGTATGCGACCGTTGATTGCTGTACGCTAGGTGATATTATCATCATTAACAGAAGAAGTGTTGTTGTTAATAATGTTTTCATGCTAAATTTCGACCGCTTGCGATGCCCGGGGGATGTTCCTTGAGTCCCATTCAAGGGAGGTGTGGGCATGGTACTGCTTTCTTGAACAGGCAGCGGAATAAGTTTGTTGACCGGACGTTTGATAATATTGTTGGCAGTTTTCAATGTCACAACTCGTACACACCCATCTGGACCGGGATGCAGAGCTTGAACTCGCGCCATCGCCCACTTGCCTGGTGGTATGTGGTCTTCTTTGATGAGAACGACGTCATCTAGTTTAAGATTTTCCTTCGTAGTACGCCACTTTGTTCTTGACTGAAGCTGTTGAAGGTACTCCGTGGACCACTTCTTCCAAAACTGTTTGTTAATTGCCTGAATCAATTGCCAACGTATAGTCAGGCTCATATGATCGGGATCAGTCTGAGGTCGTGATATTATGGATCCACCGACAAGGAAATGCCCAGGAGTGAGGTATGTGTCGTCTGGGTTTTCAGTGAGTGCGCAGAGAGGCCTCGAATTGAGACAGGCTTCAATTTGACACAACAGTGTGGTGAATTCCTCATAAGTTAATTTTTGCTGGCCAAGCACACGCTTTAAATGATGTTTCAAACTCTTCACCGCCGCTTCCCAGAGACCTCCTGCATTTGGCCAGACGGGAGCATTGAAGTGCCAATGTATTTCCATGTTGTTTAGGTCACTCAAAGCATTAGGGTTGATTGAGGCCAAGATTTCTCGGTATTCTTGATTGAGAAGTCGTGAGGCACCCACAAAGTTCGTACCATTATCGCTGTAGATATTTTTGGGTACTCCACGCCTGGAGCACATTCTTCTTAATGCTGCCAGGAAGGATGCTGTGCTGAGATCGGATACCAATTCCAAATGTACGGCCTTGGTTGCTAGGCACACAAACACTGCAATGTATCCCTTGGTAGTCTTGATGCCTCTTCCCTTGTTGGATTTTATATCCACATGCCCTGTGAAGTCTATACCCACATTAGTGAAGGGTCGAGATGGTGTGACTCTAGGCTTTGGAAGGTCAGCCATGTGTTGTTGATATGATTCTTGGCTATATCTTCGGCACTTAACGCATGATCTGATATGCTTTTTTACCCGGCTGATGCCACTAATCAGCCAATATTTCTCTCGGATGAATGATAAGGTAAGTCGTGGCCCGCCGTGAAGCGTAGTGACATGAGCTTGATGAATGATTAACTCTGCCAAGCGACTTCCAGGTGATATTATAATAGGATGCTTTGCCGCATATGTGATATTTGCTTGTTCAAGGCGTCCACCGACTCTTAGTATCCCGTGATCGTCTAAGAATGGTCGCAAGCTTGACAATCTGCTGTTGCTTCGGACGACACCCTTTTGTTTTAATTGATGTATATCTTCTTTAAAATCTATACCTTGTACATGTTTGACAACAAGGTATAATGCGCTTTGTATTTCGACACCGGTCAGTGCACTTCGCTCCGCCCGTAAGTGTTTATTTTGCAGGCTATTGATGTAACGTGACACCCATGCCACTGTTCGCGCAACCTTAGATAGTGAATTGAATTTATTTAATAATTCAATTATAAAAGAGCTGCTAGTTTGACATAAGGCTGTTTGTACAATGGGTTTTTTCATTTCTTCTGTTGGAGTTTGATATTCAGTTGTGGAAATGTGATCGATCGGGTTAAAATTAAGAAGCCAATCTGGTCCTTCCCACCACAAACGATTTTTTGTTAGACTTTCAGAGCTCAATCCACGCGTTGCACAGTCTGCTGCATTGTCACAAGACCTGACGTGACGCCAATTCGATGCTGGGATGATCCCAGTTATTTTTTGTACACGGTTAGCCACAAACTGCTTCCATTTTGATAAATCTCCGTGTAGCCAGCCCAACACAACCATCGAATCAGTCCAGGCGAAGATCTGTATTTGTTCTGAAGTCAATGTCTGACGAAATTTCTCCATCAATTGTGATAATAATAATGCACCTAGCAACTCAAGCCTAGGTAACGTGATTAACTTGTTAATTGGCGCAACCTTTGTTTTCGCAATTACGAGCTTCGATGTGCGCTTGCCTTTATGATCGCTTGTTACAATGTAAATTGCGCATGCATAAGCTTTTTCCGAGGCGTCACAAAATGCATGTATTTGAATGTTATTTTCCATTTCACCTAGATATCTAGGTATTTGAATAATGTTGATATTTCTTAGGTCGTTTCGCAACCTTTTCCATTCTAGTGATATGTGGGCCGGTAATTCTTCATCCCATGTCAGGGACTCAGCCCAAGTTGTTTGGAATAATATTTTTGCTCTGATAGTGAGCGGTGATAACCAGCCAATGGGGTCAAATATTTTTGAAATATCTGCCAATAATTGCCGCTTCGTAAATGGCTTGTTGCTGTCTTGATGATCGATTCTAGTGTCGAATGTAAATATGTCAGTTGAGGGAATCCATCGCAGACCTAGTGTTTTCCGGGTTTCGCTATCCTTGAACTCAAATGGAGCGTTTATTTGTTCTGGCTGTAAGGTTTCGATTAGTCGAGGTTCATTACTGGACCATTTCCTTAGGTTCATGCCAGCACTCTTTAATGCGGATATTAATTCTTGCTGTAATTGTCTGGCATGCTCGATTGTATTACTTCCTCCCATGTAGTCGTCCATATAAAAGGATGATTCCAGGGCGACCGCTGCTAAAGGATATTGTTTAACATGATCGATGCCAATTTGCTTCAAGGTTCTCATCGCTAAGAACGGCGCTGCTCTTGTACCGTATGTAACAGTAGTAAGATTGTATTCTTGAAGTAATTCACGAGGATGACTTCTCCATAATATAGATTGAAGATGCTGATCTTGAGGTCTCACAAGGATAGCTCGAAACATTTTTTCTACATCCGCAGTGACTACGTACTTATATTGTCGCCACTTTAGGATGAGATTCTGAAGGTCTTGTTGAAGGTTCGGTCCATTGTACATTAAGTCGTTTAAACTGCGTCCAGATGACATTTTCGACGAAGCATTGAAAACAACACGTAGAGTTGTAGTTGTAGAATCTAATTTAAGCACGCCGTGATGAGGTAAGTAGCACGCTGTGTGATCTTGTTGTTCTACTTGACGCATGTGACCGAGTTCTTCGTACTCCTTCATGAATTCGCGATAACCTGCTGCTAATGATGGATTCTTGGTCATCTTCTTTTCTTGTTGAATAAATTGAGCGACAGCCTTTGACTTTGATGCACCCATTTCTTGTTCGAAGTTAGGTTTCATGGGTAATGCTACTTCATATAGGCCTGAGTCCAATCTCTTAGTAGTTGCTTGATAAAATTCTTCACAATACTGATCTGCAGATGATAATGACGATGTGGGCTCTTGTATGTCTTCGACCTCCCAGAATTTGGAGATGTTGTCGACGTCGTTGAGGACAACATGACATGCAAACGTCTTCACATTGCCTGATAATATCCACCCAAGTTTTGTTTGCTGCGCGATAGGAGCTTGGACTGGTCCTTTGATAAGCCCACTCATGATAATGTTTGAGTAGACACTGGCATCCAACAGCAAGTCAATTGGTTTAGAAATGTTGTACTCAGGATCTGCCAGTCGGGTGTGTGATAAATGAGGCCAAGTTTGTTTCTTAAACGAGGTATTAGGCAAGTTATTTATAACTCGACCTACGACTAGAGCCTCCGTTGTAAAATGATAGTCATCATAAATTGATATGCAGTCAAGCGACACTAAGCCTCTACTTTGTTTTTGTGTTGACCCAATTCCGGATACTGCTGCTTGATATGATTGCCTTTTCAACCCTAATAATTGGGCGGCATTTTCTGATATAAGTGATACTTGCGACCCTTGATCCAATAGGGCTCTGAATCGCATATTGCTGCCATCTGAGGCTTTGATATTCACTGCTACAGTAGTCAAAAGGACTTCTTCATTTTCGCTTGCAACGTGGTTGACATTGTGACTGCTACGCGATGTTGAAGCGGAGTCTGCTGATGATGAAGAGTGCTGAGTTTGAGGATTGTCTGTTTGTTCCAGTAAATCACCTCGCACGGTTGATATTGCGTCATGCATAATCGAGTTATGATAGCCGTTGCATTCCTTGCATCTTTTTGTAGAAATGCACTTTTTGTCATAATGCTTGTAGAGGCAGTTACGGCAAATATTATGTTGTGAAATTGTTTTCAATTTCGCATCCGCCGATTGCGCAAGGAAGCGCTTGCATTGATACAAGTTATGAGGCTCCTTACAAACTGGGCAAGATCTTTTATTGTTTGTTGCGTTTGATTGATATTTCTTGTACTGGGATGCATTCCTGGAGTTGTCGTTATGATTATAAGGTTTGGGATGACTTGAGCTTGACTTGTAGGAATTTGATGTAGTAGGCTTTTCTTTCTTGCCTACGGGCTCTCGCGCCATAAACTTATTTTCAAGAAAATGCAGGAACTCGGTATAAGAAGTGAGATCTCGAGGCGACGCACGTGACTCCATATAGTCAGTACGCGTTTCGTCGTCCAGCTTCTTTGATAAAAGATGAACCAAAATCGGGTCCCAGGTAGCGATGTCAATGCCTAGGTTCCGAATACTGTTGATACACTGTGTAGTCGTATCGTGTAGCTTCTTGAAAGCTTGATATGATGATTGCTTGGTGATCGGTGGTTGATTTAAGAAGATGTCCATCTGAGTTGAGAATAAAATCTGTGGATTGTTATAACGATGCGTAAGGATATCCCATGCCGTCTCGTAATTTTCTGCAGATATATTGAGATGCTGGATTAAACCTTCTGCTTCACCCTTGACCTTCCCCTTCAAGTGTTGCATTTTCTGCGCTTTAGAAATACCTTTGTTATTATGTATTGTTTCGACGAATAGATCGAAGAAGGTCGGCCACTGCGTATATTTTCCATAAAATGTAGGGACTTCTAATTTGGGTGTAGCCTGCTCAAGGTGAGTAGTAGAGTTTAATTTTCTGTTGAGCGCCCTTTTGATTGTAAGATAGCGCTCTTCAACCTGCAGAAATTTGGTTTCATATGCATCGTTGCTTCCGTTCAATTGGTTATCAAGACGTAGATGAGTAGTGTCAATAACCTTCCATAGATACTGAAGATTTTTTAGCTCATCTTGAAGTTCCCATTTTTCCTCTAAATCTTCAATGTTGATTCGATTCATTAGTCGTTCCAACGCTCTAAAGTTGGTGTCCTGCTGACCAAGCAGGTCATCCCCTTGATAAGGATATTCGTCAAAGGCGGGCAATGAAAAGGTCGGAAACTTAGGCTCCTTATATGATGACATCATTTCCTTTGTTTTGATATAATAATCCTTCATGTACCCATAAATACCTTTTGCGAAATATTCGTATTGATCATCTTCAAAATCCAGCAGCTTGCTGTGATTTTCTTCAAACTCCTTCCAGCACTTATCCAACGCAGCTAAACGACTGAGAAGGTATTCAGTTGTTTTTCGGCTCGAACTGTCCTTCCGGAAGTTGGTATGTATTCTCTCCATTTCCTTGGTGAGGAAGCTCTGGCGTTCGAACATTGCTTGTATGCCCTCCATGATAAATGATAAATACCTGAAGTTGCTGAGACTGGTATATGATATTCTTCTTTACTTCTGATAAATGATATTCTCTTGCTTAGTGTTTCCTTAATCTCCAGCACGATATGTGCGCCTTCTCAATCCTACTGGTGAGACCCGCTTGTGGGAGGCCAGCGGACCGATTCGCTATCGTACCGGAAATCTTCAAAACACTATCTTGATAATGAATGATACACTGATGGTTGGATCCGCAGGTCACTGGTTCAGATCCAACATCCGGCTCGAAGGACCAATAAATGTAGGGGTTTTTGTTCACTCCTACACTTGGATGATAAATGATAGATGACTGCTGCCAATGATATAGGCAGAAAGATCGCGTAATAAATGATAAACGACACAACCTTCTGCGATAAGTATTTAATTGATACTTATTGATAGAAATTATAAGGTGCAGTGATACATAATGCTAAAATTACAGTATAAATACGATACAAAAGTGCTGACGCGCGCCGCAGCGCTAATTATGTATATAAAACAAAATTAAACCTGTACAGTTGTCTGTACAGAGATCATGGCGCTCGAAGTGCCGAAATATTAGAGAAAATATTAATGATATGGTGACATCTTGTTTTAAAGTTCTGAATAAATCTTTTACACGATTTGATAAAAGAGCGTAAAAGTCACTTTTTGATGTTTTTCCTGTTTTTTATTACCTTTCCATGGACTTTAAGTTTTTTCTGATTCTTTTAACAGATCTGTGTTGCTTTGTAAATCGTAGCGAAATATTATTTGGAAAATGAATTTTACACTTTTCGCCGTTTCACGGTCTTTTCAGTACGCGGTGAAAATATTAAATGATTTGTTAAAATGGAAGCAGAAACGTGCTTCTTTAAAATAGAAAAATGGACCACTGGATGTTGGTTTTATCCAGCTTAATCCACCATTTTCTACGCCCTATTTATTTTATTGAATAAAAGAAATACATACCTTCTAATCAAGTAGTTTGCGAAGACAGTTTAATAAAATTGACATTTATAAGTCCGAAATCTGCCATTTTTAAATCATACAACTCAATACGGTGTATGCCCGTTGTCCCCGTGATTTTGTCCCCGTTAACGGGGACAACGCCACGTGAAATTTTAACGGGCCGTTGTCCCCGTTACGTACATATGGGCAACGGGAACAACGGGCAGCTAAAATTTCACGTGGCGTTGTCCCCTTTAATTTTTAGTTTTTATTTTTAACACATTATTATTACATGTAATTATAAAACATATTTCATATACAGCACATATTTCGTTAGTGTTAATTCATGTATAGAAGACTATATAATTAAAAAAAAATACTAAACTTCCCTGACGGCGTAGATGAAGTACCTGGGACTCGTCCCCGACCGCCGGTGGAACTTCAAGGAACATTTCCTTCGTTTGGCTCTAAAGCTGAATCGGGTGGCAGCCGCCTTCAAGCGGCTCCTGCCCAATCAAAGAGACTGTACGGCGGTGTCGTGCGGTCTATGGCTCTCTACGGGTCCCTGTGTAGGCCCTGTGCATACAGAGACGCTCAGACAAGCTAGTCGCGTGCCAGAGGGTCATGGCCATCCCGACGATCTGGGAATACGATCGCCGGTGAATAGGCCAATCTCCTTGCCGGGCTGCAGCCTTAGGATCTGGAGGCGAAAGCCCTCCAGCGCGTCTACAAGTGGCGCGTGTAGGCGAAACGCCAGTTTGAATCCCCGCTACTTCGGCAAGTCGTGGCGCAGTGGGAAGAGCTCCGGCGCAATCTCAGGGGTGGGGAGGGAACGACGTGTCGCAACCGAAGTTCGGGCACGTCGCGATCGCGGCTATAAAGACCACTCTTTGAGGAGTGACTTGAGAGGCGTCACGGCGTCATGCTTGACACAGATACTCACTAGACACGGAAGTTTCGGAAAATTCCTTTGTCTGATTGGGGAGAAGAAAACGCCTGGGTTTCACAACTGATAAAGCGGCGACGTCACGCGACCGGCAATGGTCGAGGCCATGCTGCGGGCGAGACGGAATGGGAAGCGATTGCCTCCTTCCGCGAAACAGTTGTCATGAGACTCGACGTCCGATCATGGACCATGCCGGGTCGATGGCGCGTCGTCGTGTTCCACACGCTCCTTATGGAGCTGCAATCTGACGGGGCCGCCTTAGAGCGCCCAAGCCTGCCGGGGTAGCAGGACTGTCTCATAAGGTAACCGTGACCCTAGAACGTAAAGGGTTGTTGAAGGATCACCGTGGATTTAAGGCAGTACGAGTCTGACAGTCCGTCCTCCTCGCCCTGGGTGCGGGAGGACTTATTTGATGATTTTAGCAATGTTAAAAAAGTGATAAAAATACTTGTGTCGTGTAACATGTGTAGCTATTATTAAGATATTATGTGTTTTTTTTATTTATTTGTAGTCATTAGTACCATTTCATTTGTATAGGTACAATATTCTCTCTAGGTATGAAGGCACTCTCACTTTTTAACTCAACGGGGACAACGGGCATAAATTGAAAAGCACAAATTACAAGAAATTAACGGGGACAGCGTACGGGGACAACGGGAAGTAATTTAATATAATTTTATTAAATTCCCTTTGTCCCCGTTAACGGGGACATGGCCTACGGGGACAACGGGCATACACCCTCAATACGTGCAGAAACCAAACGAGAAATGATTAAAACTCGTCTATTTCCTAAACACAACACCTCTTTGTCCAGTTGCTCATCTAGGTCTTAGTTCACATGCTCAAGACAGACCCTCTTTCATACGGACGCAGCCACAGGCAGTGGCGTAGTAAGACGGAATCTACGAGGGGGCAAGATATATCTGCGAGGCCCTTTTTTTCGGGACGAAAGATATTGCCTCTGCTGCTCGAGCTTATTGACTTGGTTCCCACTAATCATGTATACTAAATGTGATTGTCAACTACATTAGCTTTGCTAGACCTCTGTCAGTTCCCAATTATAAATAAAACGTAACCAAGTCATCTTACAACAAGGGGCCTCGCATGAGCAGTAAAGGCTCTAGACCTAAATGTGATCGTGGGCGACATCAGCTTTGCGTCTTCACTCATCGGACACCACAAGTAGGAATACATCTACGTAGTGTAGGTCATATTATTTGTTAGAAGTTGTCAAGAATGTTGTAACGAGCTGGGTAATGTGATTGTCAACTACATTAGCTTTGCTAGACCTCTGTCAGTTCCCAATTATAAATAAAACGTAACCAAGTCATCTTACAACAAGGGGCCTCGCATGAGCAGTAAAGGCTCTAGACCTAAATGTGATCGTGGGCGACATCAGCTTTGCGTCTTCACTCATCGGACACCACAAGTAGGAATACATCTACGTAGTGTAGGTCATATTATTTGTTAGAAGTTGTCAAGAATGTTGTAACGAGCTGGGTAATGTGATTGTCAACTACATTAGCTTTGCTAGACCTCTGTCAGTTCCCAATTATAAATAAAACGTAACCAAGTCATCTTACAACAAGGGGCCTCGCATCTGGAGTCATTTATTATACGGACCTTGTGGAAACTCGAACAAACTTCCGTGCGTTCAAGCGTTTTTGCCATACCTATTATTGGAATCAAATATAGCAGCTCACAATTTAGGACCCATTAATATTAGTAGTCATTTTTACCCGTGGTGCAAGGTAACTGGGCTTCTCCCAGTTGTAATGTCCCTTTGTGCCTATTGGCCTTGCTTTGTTCTGTCTCCTGCTTGCATGGAGGGAAGTGGAAACATATTTTTCCTACTCCTCCACTATTCTTTTCTGATTGATTTCGTGCAGGATCCAAGACAGGTAAATTCATTCTCCGGGACACGTCGAGCTTCATTGTCTTGGCGCTTTTCTGGTGGTTGCCACTGTTGATTCTGGCTTTCAGGAGTTGCAGTGGTTTGGGAATAGTGTGGTGGGTTTGTCCCAAAAAAAAAAAAAAAAAAAAAGGGGCCTCGCATGAGCAGTAAAGGCTCTAGACCTAAATGTGATCGTGGGCGACATCAGCTTTGCGTCTTCACTCATCGGACACCACAAGTAGGAATACATCTACGTAGTGTAGGTCATATTATTTGTTAGAAGTTGTCAAGAATGTTGTAACGAGCTGGGTAATGTGATTGTCAACTACATTAGCTTTGCTAGACCTCTGTCAGTTCCCAATTATAAATAAAACGTAACCAAGTCATCTTACAACAAGGGGCCTCGCATGAGCAGTAAAGGCTCTAGACCTAAATGTGATCGTGGGCGACATCAGCTTTGCGTCTTCACTCATCGGACACCACAAGTAGGAATACATCTACGTAGTGTAGGTCATATTATTTGTTAGAAGTTGTCAAGAATGTTGTAACGAGCTGGGTACTGGATTATTTGGTTTTAATTGATGTTAATTAATTTATTAACATCAATTAAAACCAAATAATCTTTATTGACACTCAAGTAACTAATTACAACAAGCACTAAACACCACTCAACACTTATACACACGCTTAATACGCCTCGATCTTAGTCGAAACCAGACTGATTCAGGTCGCCAAACGACGCCCTATTTATACCCCGGCCGTACCCATTACATTTTTCTAGAAGATGGTCAAATGTTCTGAAAACATTCATGGACTTCTACACAGTCCCAAACCTTCTGGAACATTCTAGAACAACAACATCTCAAACCATGTAGATCAGGGTAGAATTTTCTAGAAACTTCCAGACCAATCTTCAGTAGAATAGTCGAGAACCATGTGGAACTTTCGAGAAGCCTGTAGATTGGTCTCGCAATACGATCGACGTAACATTATTTTCCTTGAGCGCGAGGCCCCTTCAGATGCGAGGTCGGGGGTAGGGTCCGCTTCGCCCCCGCGGTGCCTAGCTACGCGACTGGCCACAGGACAGTACTATAGCACAGACACCCGTTGTTGGAAGCTGACACATGATCCGAGAGGTCATTGCATTGCTATTATACCGCTGCTTGAAAGTTGTTCCTAGCTTGAAGGGAATGTATTTACTTGTAATGTTGTTCTATGAATTTTGGTTTCAGGGGATATTCAGGATACCATAAAAGACATTTCAAAAAATATGTATA
This sequence comes from Agrotis exclamationis, assembly GCA_950005045.1. NCBI lineage: Eukaryota > Metazoa > Arthropoda > Insecta > Lepidoptera > Noctuidae > Agrotis > Agrotis exclamationis. Next base: position 13,937,469 of record OX465429.1, on the reverse strand, counting down.
GTTATAATTCTGTCCCTAACATCGTTAAAAGACATCTTGAAGTAGCGATGAATACAATTTCGATTAAAGTTAATTTTTAGTAGCATTATTGGGTAATCCCACAATCTGCTTAGAAAAGAATCCTATCTCAATATTATTATAAATGATTCAATCCAAATTTGATATCCGTGACAAAAGAAAAAAATACGTTTTATGAAAATCTAACTGATGGACTTATTAATTTTTTTCAGTCAAATGCCCCCCTCCAAAGTGTAGACCAGTTCTTAAAGTGTAACATCAAAAATAAGATTAATAAAACTGTCGTTATGTTGGTTACTTCTTTTGCTTCGTAATGAAACCGAAAGGATTTGATGATGACAAGCAGATTTTTTATCCCGGATTCAAATCTAGGCAGGATTGTATGCTGCGCTCTCAGTATAGTATTATTTTTATGTGAACAAAATTTCCTGTTCTTAATAAATATTTACTTAGTCAGCCATGTCAGTACTTACTTTATTTACAAACTTTAAATAGACTACAATATGTATGATATGCATGTATCCTACATAGATTTTTTTGTCTATTAATAATAATATTATACCTATGTATGGATTGACGTCTTCATGAAAGTGGCGGGCATCGGGTATTGTCGTTCACCGTGGCGGTTTTTTTTTTATTGGGAAAAACCCACCACACTCTTCCCAAACCAATGCAACACCTGAAAGCCAGAATCAACAGTGGCAGCCACCAGAAAAGCGCCGAGACAATGAAGCTCGACGTGTCCCGGAGAATGAATTTACCTGTCTTGTATCCTGCAACAAAATTAATAAAAAAATAATAGTGAAGAAGTCTGTAGGAAAAACACGTAGTTTCCACTTCCCTCTATGTATATCAAGCAGGATACATAACAAAACAAGGCCAATAGGCACAAAGACATTACAACTGGGAGAAGCCCAGTTGCCTTGCACCACGGATAAAAATTACTACTAATATTTATGGGTCCCAAATTGTGAGCTGCTATATTTGATTCCAATAATAGGTATGGCAAAAACGCTTGAACGCACGGAAGTTTGTTCGAGTTTCCACAAGTCCGTATAGAAAATGACTTTAGAAGTAGTCTGTACAGTATCCAACATAATATTGCGTTATTCCTGCCAAAGAATACACTCCCATAGAATATGATGTGCTAATTGTTCACATTCACAGTCAGATGTGGACATTGACAAAAAGGCGAGGGAGGGCACAAGCTTGAAGGAAAATAATTTACTTTTAAAATTACCATGTCCCGTGAGAAATTATCCCACCTGCTCTGCCATTCGGATAAAAGTTTTTCCCAGACGTCACTCTGTGGCGTGGTGGTGTAGCGTGGCGGTTTAAGGGGACGTCTTCTGGTTGATGATGATATGATTAATAAGATAGTATAAAAATGAAAAATAACTCCTTTTGTCCTAATCTATCTTCTCCGAATCCAAAAATGTCCTAATCCAAATCCATCCTGCAATTAAGACGTGAAAAGATAAAAGACACAGACCAAAACGATCATTATATTAGATTCCAATTAGAAATCAATACCTACTGTACCAGTACAAGAATGCACCCAATCTCACTTCATTCGTAAAATCACACGCATTCCTTCACATGGGAAAGTAACAATCAAACAAAAGTGCTAACCGGATCATTTCATAGAAGTACATAGTTACCGTAATACGTACTGCATTAAATAATTCCATTACATCAGTGCAATCATGTCCAAAGAGCGATGCTATTTGAAATTTCAATTTTAATGCATCGAAAACGAAGTGAAAATTCCAACAACATAAACATATCAAGCTAATTTCATTCATAGAACAATGCAGATAAGGTGCATTATGATTGTGACATCGTGCGTTTGTAATCAGCTGCTCGACTGCGCTGGAGCATCTGAGTCAGTATTGGCGCGAACGCAGCGCGCACTTGATGGCTGGCGCACTGATTTTCTGCCCTTTTCGTAGAACGCACGTAATCCTACACGAAAATCAAACAATATTATTTTGTACTAAGTTCAGTTACAATTCTGTTCAAGAAGATCCTTTTGGAAGTGCGCAGGAGTGGATTTATTGATCCGGTAAGTGGGAGATGCATTTTTAGTGCATTTTTTCAGTGTTGATAATTTTTTGGCGCGAAACCGGCGTGAGATTTGGCGCCAAATTGATGTGATTTTAGTTTACATTGTGTTTTATTTTACGAGGATGTTGAAAGCTAACTTATCAAGTTATTTTCAAAAGATTTTTTCTGAAAAATACTGAAACTTTCAGATATTTTTTGCGACATTTTGGTGACGTCAGGTTAGCCTTAAGTTGATTATAATTATAGGTCTTAATTGCTATTAAAATAATAAAACTAAAACTCTTATAGGTAGGTTCCTAATACGCTTTCAAGATAAACCGGAAAATTACTGAATATTTTCCTAAATTTGCAAAAAAAGGTACCTAATCAATTTCATATTTGAGAAACAATTTTCTTATCACAGATTGTTCTATGCCAAGTCCGCCATTTTGAATGCATTAAAGTGTCAATAAAATGGCATGAAATCGAAGTTACCAGAACAATGCAATTATACGTCACGCGAGTTTACGTTGCGCATTTTATATGCAATTCGTATCAAGAAGATAACAATATCGTGTAAAGAAATGTTTAAAAGAATACTTTCGATGCGTTATTGCACATTCATAACGTTACAAGTTTATTTTCAAGCCTTACCTATTTAAATGTATACCAGCTGTTTTCTGAGATCTTTCACAATAAAAACGCGTAGTCAGAAACGTTGCGGCTTAGCCAAAAGGGGTTGCGAACTACCCAGTAACTGGGTAATAAAGATCACATAGGCTGTCGCCTCAACCAGGGTCGCAGGACTGTCTCAACAGAGTATCCTGACTTTGTAACGCAAGTGGTAACTGAAGGATTAGAGTGGTTTTAGTCAGTCTCGTAGTACGCTTCATCCGGGGCGAAAGGACTTGTTACATTTTAACAAGTAGTATATATGTATAACTCACTGCAAAAAAAAAAAATTCAAAATGTTTTTTTTCGTTTTTGAGGCTTTTTTCTAGACAAATCTCGTGACATATGGCAAGATTTCGCTTTCTGGTATGTTTGGAATCCAAATAAGGCGTTCTGCCATCTTTTTCTAGATCTGCCACGGTCGTTTAGCTGTCTCAGAGATACACTCTTGCGATTGTCAAGACTAATTTATGTAGATTCAATTAAAATTAGTCCCTACGCACTAAGAAGTATGAAGTCGATTTATGAAGTCGTCAAAATTGATGACACACGCCCTTATCACGATAATACGTGCTGATTGACTCGTGGACTGCATAATTAATTTATTAATCTAAAGATTGGTTGACCATTTATCTACTGCGCAATTCCAATCATCTATACGTACGTTGGGCTTCTTGATTTTTTTACCCCAGTAACGAACGTAGGTGCTTCCAAGGGGGGTAACCACATAACCGAGATTCGGGCCCGCAGCTATCGTGGTGGTAATGATTGAGGGTTAGCTGGAGAGGCGCCACAGCGTCCACACCTTCTGCCATTCGCAGGTCCTCACCGGACGAGTAATGGGTGATACCCATATAGAGAGCCAAATGCCTGTTATGGTCAGGAATCGTGACCCTGGAACGCGGATTTTAGTCAGTTTTAGTCAGCTGCGGACTGACTTTACTTTTCAAGATGACATTGTCTGCTGAAGTAGGGACAGTTTATATACAATAACTTGCGTCCTAAACACCATGTGGTTAATAAAACAGTTTTTAAAAGAGTTTTTTGGACCCGAAGCATTGATAAAGTAGATAAATGTTATCATTATCACAAAATACTAAACTCTTTTGTGTTTGTCCCAATACGCAACGTCATTTAACGGAACTTCCCGCGGTAGATTAAAAGATTTGGCACCTTTTTTCCCACGTTTTTTGTCTTGTTTGTTTGTCGTTCCGTTTGGTTAAAAAATCTATTAACCCACGTTTTTAAATGTCCTAAAAATAAGAAAATAACCCTACGGGGCTGAGAGAGGGGCCACTCAAAACGTGGGGGAGTATATTATTTTTTATTTCGAAAACCGAGTAGTTCATGCCTTTAATTCATCGGTGAGCTTGTACATTTTTGTATCGCGGGACAATTTTAAAAGAAAGGACAGGGTGTCTTTCAATCAGTATGAGTCTGGACAGTCCCTTGGCTCCACCCACGGCGGGTGGACTTATTTCATGATTTTTACCCAAAAAAAGTCTGTACATTAATTTAGAAGACAGACTTCCATTTGTGTGCTGTGCTATGCTATGTAAGTTAAGTTAGCGGGGACTAATAAATCAATCGAAGCTCGCGATTTGAATCAACGGACGTATCTGCAGAGTGAAGTGCGTGTCAAGTTTAATTATGCACATCAACCTTTTAAAGTACTTTTTAAACAGTTTTATTGAGGTTTTTTTTACTGTACTGTCCCACTGCTGGGCAAAGGCTTCCCCTAAGTTCTTCCATGTGCTCTTGTTCAGCCCCAATTCGAACCAGCCCTCACGGTACGAGTCCAACTCGTCTCGCCACCTCTTTCTGGGCCGGCCTCGGCGCCGTCCGTCTCCAACTCTCCAGGTACACACCACGCACTGTGTGGCGGCCTTCGCCCAGCGGTCAATGTTCATGCGGCTGACGTAACCCGCCCAGTCCCACTTCAGCCTGGCAGCCTTCTTGCCGGCGACGTCCAGAATGCCTGTTTTGGAATAAATTAAAATAAAATAAAATTTTAGTTATCTTAATTTTAAAAAGTTTTTTTTTTAAAAATGTAACCGACTTCTAAAAAAAAACAACCACTAAAAAGTGTAAAATAACCTACCAAAAACTTTTTTTTCGGAAGTCGGTGGCTTTGCTTTTTTATTTCATTGATTTTTTTGCCACCGACTTCCGAAAAAAAAGTTTTTTGGTAGGTTTATTTACCCTTTTTAGTGGTTGTTTTTTTTTTAAGTCGGTTACATTAAAAAAAAACTTTTTTATTTTACCCTTTTTAGTTTAAATATTCAACCGAAATTCTTGTCAAAAACATAATTTTCTTACTTATGCACTAGAATTTTATTATCCTCAGCACCGGTTATAACATCGCCCATGTACACAATAAGCAAGAACACCAAAATAATAGATTTTTTTTTATGGGACCAAATGGCAGGTATACTGCATCGAACAATAACCCATATGGGTCATTAGTATAAATGAATTAAGTCGAAATACAAGATAGCTGCTGTAAACCGTTGAGGAGTTCCCTGAACTGTCCTTCGTCTTCGTCATCAGACCCCTAATAACAGTTACAACTCATCTAGGTGTAAAGTTCTTATCAATACAAATTAATCAAGCTCAAACACAAGGTAGCTGCTGTGAATCGTTGAGGAGTTCCCTCGACTGTCTCTCGGCTCCATCATCAGATATACTCCAGACCTTTATTAAATTGTAGTGCTTTGAAATACTTAATGAAAAAAAATAATTTACTAAATCAGTCGACGCCTACTCCTTACTGTTAAGGAGTTGTTGAACCTTCCATCATCAGCTCAGCTACATGAGATGATGATTACTATACGCAAGTACTTAAATTACTTCATAATATTTGCGAAAAACGATGTGTGGGCCTATAAAATTTGAGGGTTGCCCTCGATTTCTCCAGGATCCAATCATCAGATATTGAAATGGTGACAATGGGACCACACGGGAAGCACCAGCTTTCAAATAAAAAAAGAATCATGAAAATCGGTTCACCCAGTCGCAAGTTATGAGGTAATAAACATAAAAAAAAATACAGTCGAATTGATAACCTCCTCCTTTTTGAAGTCGGTTAAAAAAGCAAGCCGAAAATGTTTACCGAAATATCTAACTGGGAAGAATTGGCAGATTTAATGGCGCCCAATAATTCAGTTAATAAGAGACGCTGTAATATTACATATTATACATATTTTATTTGCTCATAAACACTTTATGATAACATAGCTTACAGGTACAGATATATTTTTGCATATTGCAATTAATTTATCATTTTTTTTTCTAGACCAGCGCTTTTATCAGTAATAAATACGTACAAAATATAATCTATGTAGATAATAAGCTTAGTATCCTTTATTATGAAGTCTTATCATATCCTTAGAGTTAGTTATCAGCTCAGGTTTTAATGTCTGAATTATTTTAAAACTTTTGTTATTGCAAAATGAATATAAAATAATCGCAGTGAAGAATTACAGAATTTCAATGGGTTCACATTTTGAATCCATACTTTTGCTCGCGAGTCTAGAAGTCAAACATAGCCCATAGCGCAGATCTTGCATACAGAGAAATGAGGCATTAGTCCACGGGCGTTCGGAACCTACTATGTACTTCGGAAACTCTACCTGGGATACCTGGTTACATCAGAAAACGTACGTTTTCAGTTGAGATACATCTACATTTTCAGTTTCAACTGAAAACGTGGCTCCACTGCCGTGACACTTTACACCTTCATCATCATGCAGCATGCTAAAAAGAGTGTCCATGGAGTTTATGGCTCGTTCTTCTCCATAGAGATCTGAATTGGCACCTACGCTACTTTCACAATTTTTAGGTATGTTTTGTGACTGGGACTGTAGCACCATAACTTTTTAGTGTTTAATAACATTTTTACTTGTCTATGACAATTCAAAAGTGCCTGTAACTGGCCTACTTGAAATAAATGCTTTGATTTTGATCAGTATTAGTTTCCATATCTTGCACAGAAACTCCATTCAACGCTTCTAATAAATATTGTTTACTAAGTTTTCGGTTAGTGTTATTTATGGCTTTCTTTCTTAAGCCTCCTGCAGACACACGCGATTAATCGCGCTGCGACAACGAGCCAAGCTAATTTCCACTCTAAAAATACTGCGAATGGACCGCGACATGTCGCCCCGCGCGATTAATCGCGTGTGTCTGCAGGAGGCTTTAAAACCACACGTCGTCATGGATCCTTCACTGCGTCACCTTTGTCAAACTTTTTTTTATTTTGCCAGATATTAATTTTTAACACTGAAACACTTTCACTTTCAAGGATTTAACATAGTTTTTTATGCAGTAATCAATTTTTACATAACATTTTGTTGATATTAAAAAACGTGTTATTCACGGGAGAAAATGACAAAACTGATGAAAACACTGTCCATCAATTCATCTATATCGAAATATTGCAATCGTATTTATGCAATTTTAAGACCAGAGTCACATGTTTTGTTTCAAAAACCAACATATCCTTTGACATTGTGGTAGGTCAAGTACTGATTAGATTAGATTGGCTGAAAACTGTATATTTTCGTATTTATTGCATTGTTTTTTCAGAAATGCACTTATTTATCAGCTTGCATGTTGCACTTTATCTTTATTGATCCATTTTTTTATCTTTGTCTGTATCTCTTGGATATCCGAGTGTTATCATAATTATTACCTATATGTTTATTACCTCCGGAAGGGGAGGGCCGCCCCCTCCTCTTTGCGGAAGGGGGGTGATGATAGCGTTTGGTAGGATTACTAGGAAACATCAACAACAGCTTTTAATTCCCAGAATAATGGATATAAGCAAGGCACAATTATGTATCTTATGATTTAGAAGCTGCTTTACAGGTAACTGAGAAATTCTCTCTCAAATCTGTCTAAAATAACTGAAAATCTGACTAATCAGGATAGCGTGGTCCTAGAACACAAAGGGCAACCAAAGAGAAAGGCTGTACTTTTAGTCAGTTAGAATCTAACAGCACTTTCCTCTCGACACAGGGCGGTGGGACTCATTTGATAGTTTTAAAAACCAAAGGTCTGAAATACAATTGACAAAATGTGGGTCGTGTACTCTTCTGCCCAACCCTTCCGTGATGACTGGCGTGGTGTTATCTGTTACTACGATACATTGAGCTGGCATCGAACGGTAACCCGACGAGTCAGTACCGCTTCAACGGCAACGGGACCCATGGTTCCTAGAAAAGGCTTGCGGACCAGCTGGTTTTCTAAGATAATTTAGCATTTATTGTAGTTGTATACAGTTGTAGCTATCACGACTTTTCAGGCTTTATCACGCGTTTTCACGGTTATTGACACAAAGTAAACTGTAAAATTAACTTTGACGATTTATGGAAAAAACGTCCGTACCTACATTAGATGCACTTTTTCACGTTCCATACAATTTACGTCAACTCGTAATACTTCAAGTAGGCTGTACGGCCAAATACGTTGATTTCGTGCTAGAGCCTCTTGTTAGCTTTGGTTAAATTATTTTTTTAGTTTAACAATTATTTATATATCTCTTTTTACGAAACGGATGAGGATGAAAGGCACAGTAGAAGTTCATATGGAAGAGTGCAGAAAACATTTTCAGTTTGTTTTCTACTATTAAAAAAATGTATTCTGGTTGAATTTCGAATACGTCTTACAATTAATTATAATATTTTTGACTTTGAAAGACAAGATTAATAAAGTAAGGTAAAAAAATAATAATTTAGGTAACAGATAACAAAAACTGGAAACATGTAAGTATGCTTTTGCCCAAAAGAGGGAAAGATGTGGATGAAATAAAAATTTTGCCTTATTTTTTCACATAGGTAATTATTTACCTACTTAGTCTTTTCAAAGGCACTTGAATAGCCAGCAAACATTTCATATCCTAGAACACTATACTACAAAACATTCCAAGAACTCCACTCCCAACTTTCCACAATATCCAGAATTCAAACCCTCAAACAATTAAAAAAATACCAAATTAAGAAGATCATTCCCGGAAATCCGAGTGGCAGTTCATCGACCTCCTAGAGCAAGTTGCGTACGCGCACAAAACAAACAAGTTTCCCTGAGACAGATGCGAGCTGATGATGGTACTTGATGCGAGTTCAACGGACCTGTTTAAACGCTACTTGTCTAAGCTTTTTATTAGTTGGATAGTTTGTTGTTGAGATTTTTATTGTTCGTATCCTCTGTGGGGTTTGTTGTGACTGGTCGAATTGTTAGGGATTTGTTTCCGGGACTGGTTAAGCAGTAGAATCCCGATGCCCTGGAATTTTAAGGGGTTTTTCCAGTCAATTTAAACATACGGATCTGTCCGCACGATTTACCAATTCGTAGATATAACTTCGATGGATACATGAATGTTTGTTACTCAGTCATGCCAGAACTGCTGAACAGATCTTGATGAAAATTGACTGAGAGGTTGGTAGTAGGTGTGCAAAAGCTAGTCAGGGCTGGATTAACCCTAAGGCAAAGTAGGCAACTTCCTAGGGGGCCCGTCCACGCAACAAGAAAAAAAAAGTCGTTTTATCAAACGAATATTAGTATTCCGAAATCACAATAAAGCTATTGTCAAACAGATAGGCGAAGCGATTGCGATCCGAATCCTGTCATATAGAAAAACGAAAGCGGTCCGATAGTCTATGTGACTGCAGGCTTCAAACAATTCCATACATTACAAATAAAAACGCTTATTCGCTTCGCCTGTCTGTTTGACAATAGCATAACTGCGGCGATTTTCGGGCTTAGTACTTCCGGTCTTCAGTAAAGATTTGGCTGGTCACGGCAAAGAAAGCTCTGAGTCTAGGCTATATTATTTGAACGAATTATTTTCACAAAGAAATAAATGGCACTATGTTTTAAAAAAAAAATGTTAAGTCACGATTGAAGGCTTAAGTGCATAGCAACTGCATTGAAATAATGATGATAATAAAATACAAAATGGCCTCTTTCACGAACACTTGAATGAGTACGAAAGAACAAAAACTGATAAGAAATCGATGCATTACTAATCTTATCAACATTGAAAGTGAAAGACAACTTGCATTTATTCCTCTGATGCTTTAAAATATTTTGGTATTATCAAAAGTGCACGTGATTTTCCATGTTACCCAATTTTCAGACTTCATATTCTGTCTGTGTTATGTTTTTTTGATCTTTTTTCCATTATAAAAGGCTTTAATTTTGCCACTTCGTCATCAAATACTATATTGACAGCACGGTTTTTTTTTCATCATCATCATCAGCCTATAAATGTTCCCATTGCTGGAACACAGGCCTCCTCTCTGTGAAAGGGAGTGGGCCGTAATCTACTACGCGGGCCTAGTAGATGAGGCCGGGTTGATGTCACATGTCTTCGAATTTTTGGTTCTAGGACATGCCGGTTTCCTCACGATGTTTTCCTTCACCGTTTTGAGAGCAGTGGTGTTGAAATAAATTACATAAAGTAATGCGCCTGACGGGGTTTGAACCCACGACCTACAACTCGTAAGACGAGGCTAATACCACTGGGCCTCCACAGCTCTTCTCGGTTTTTCTTAATCGTGGTAAAATTATCAAATGAGTCCTCCCACCCATACTGTCAGACTTGTACTGAGTAAAATCCATGGTGATCCTTCAATAGACCTTTACGTTCCAGGGTCTCGATTCGGGTTACCTAAGACAGTCCCGCTTTGATGGCTGCGTGTCGCGTGTTCGCTGCCACGGAACAAATACTAACTAACCTGTTTCTTCAGTCGCCCTATGCATCCCAGGCCCGCAGTAACTTTTCAGACAGTTGAGCGACCCATAAAGATTGCACCTTGATGAAAAATTTTTATTCAATTTTCCATACAACAAACGCAGTAAATACTTCAAGAACGCTGTAAATAAAATGCAGAAATCTTGTAATGGTCTCTGAATAGAATTCATCATCATCACCAGTCAATCAATATCAGTATTTTACATGGAGCGACAATCTATCGGACCTCTACAACCCAGTAACTGGGTAATACGATACTCCATGGTAAGACTGGTTGGCAGACTTTAGAGCTTCTGACTAATAGTAACGACTGCCAAAGATCAACTAATTAATGACAGCTGCGACCAACGGCTTTATGTGCTTTCCGAGGGACGGAAGAAACTCTCTGACCAACCTCGGTATCTTTGGATAGAATTATTCCCAGTTAATGGCCAGTTCGAGTAAACACAACTTATTGTCACCAAATCTTAATGCCGTACTCCATTTGTTGCTACTTCAGAACCAATTTGTAACTTTTTTTTTTTTTTTTTTGCGTGGTAAAATCATCAAATGAGTCCTCCCACCCCGGGCAGGGCGGGAGAGACTGTCAGACTTGTACTGACTAAAATCCACGGTGTCCTTCGATAGCCCTTTATGTTCCGGGGTCACGGTAATGAGATAAGTCCCGCGACCCCGGCAGTCTTTGGCCCTCTAGAGGGGGGCCCCGTCATCTTGCTGACGCTCTTTGAGGCGCGCGTGGAACACAACGCGCCGTCGACCCGGGCATGGTCCATGGTCGGGCAGCGAGTTGCCCTTTACTCGCCGCCCGCATGCCCGCGCCTACGGTGGAGATTGTCTTGCGACGTCCGTCGCCGTGGGCGGTTGGGGCGGAGGGAGGACACTGTCCTCTCTCTCACGCGGCCCGCCTCCTCCTTCGCGAGCATTACTGCTTCGCAGAAGGAGGCGACCGCTTCCCACTCCGTCTCGCCCCGCAGCATGGCCGCAACCAATGCCGGGCGCGAGAGGTCTCCGCCTATCGCCGCCGTGAGGACACGTCGGTGCTCTGCCCAAGCTGGGCAGTCTTGCACCGTATGCTCTACTGTGTCCTCCGGGCGATCTTCGCAGTGGTGACACCCAGGCGTTTCCTCCTTTCTCCTTAGACACAGGTACCTCCCGAAACTTCCGTGTCCGGTGAGGACCTGCGTCATGCGGTAGGTCAGGACGCCGTGACTCCTATCCAGCCACTCCTCAAAGAGGGGTCTTACCGCCGCGATTGCGGCGTGCCCGGCCGTCGGTTGCGACAATCGTCCCCTCCATACTGCCCTGAGATCGCGCCGGACCTCTTCCCGCCGCGACCAATTTGTAACTTAACGTCAAAAACCACTGCGTTACCGATAAAACAGTTGTCAAACATAACTCTATCGCACTAAGTGACTTTTAAGTGGATTTGAATTCCGTTGGGATGTTTTTAGACCAAGTCTCGCACCGACACTTTCAGGTAAGGTAAAAAACTGGACAAGTGCGAGTCGCGCATGAAGGGTTCCGTCTATGGAAGGACGCCGTGAATTTTAGTCAGTACAAGTCTGACAGTTCCTCTCGTTCTGCCCCGGGTTGGAGGACTCATTTGATGATTTTCACATGTAAAAGAAACCGTACGTAAAAACGGCAAATAGCTTTGTCTGTTATATGGGAGTCGCCTTTATTAGCTTTATTTTAATTTAGCTATTTATTTTTAAAGTTAATATCATATAACTAAATGTTCTGTGAATATTACAAACACTATCTGTTGGCATTATCATGACTAGCAAAAAATCACGTTTATTGTATGGGAGCCCCTTAAATATATATTGCGCGGCGCGGCGACCGAATCAAATAAAAAATCCAAAAACCTAACGAAAATACCTCACACCACGCATCGTCTAACATCGTTTCAGTTTGGGAGACATAAAAATATAAGTCATAAAAACAATTTACTTTTTCTTACTGATTCTAAACGGCCAGCTATAAAAGGAGTTTTCACAATGAAACCTACTTATAAAATTCTCCTACAACAAAGAAGTTCTTTATTACAGTGTAGTGCACCACATTCATTCTTTTAAAATAAAAAAAATGTTATGCAATAGCTTCACAGCGGCAGTCTCCGAGTACCACATGTATTTTTTTTAGTATTTGTTGTTTTAGCGGCAACATAAATAAATCATTTGTGAAAATTTCAACTGTCTAACTATCGCGGTCCATAAGATACAACCTGATGACAGACGGACGGACAGCGGAGTTTCAGTAATTGGGTCCCGTTTTACCATTTGGCTACGGAACCCGAAAGTAGGTAAAGTTTTTGTTCGTCTTTGTTACTTTGTGGTCATAGATAGGGAAAGGATGGTGGCATTAAGTTACCTATAGCTTCTTTTGGATAATTCTAAAGCTTTGTTTTGATTTAAAGTAGAAAATTTACTCTTATAACGGCTCTCACCCGTGTTACTTCAACATTTTTTGTTTTCATTCTTTTGTTCGACTACCACCGACAAATCCAACTTGGCAGCAGCTCGGTCATCACTCTCATCGTGTGGACGCATTCGGCAGTAGCTCATCAGTGCTGGACAATAATTGTGAGCGGGAATTTTGTTTTTGAGCAGCTGTTGTGTTAGTTGTGTAGACAGCTAACGCTACCCCAGCTACTGGCGTTCGAGTAGTCAAACCCAGTAAGTAGCTATCTTCTGGCAAGGCAGCAGCTCGCACTGTGTAAACTAGCCATTACACTCAGTTCTAATCTTACACGGGTAAGAAATCTTTCAAACTCTTTGCCTTTAACCTAATACAAATATTGCACACGCCAACAAAATCTGCGAATAACTCCAACAGCGAAGGCCGAACGTGCCTTATCGGCGCGGGCGCAACAAGGTCGTTGCAAGTGCATGGTCGTGCGCATACTGTTGTGATTTAGAATAACCGGGTGACGTCACTGCTACTGTATATAGGGTTGCCATCTCTAAAATTTGGAAACCAGGACAAGACGCCTGAAAACCCCGGATTTTAGAGAGTTCAGAACCCGGAAAGCCACATGGGTGCAAAGTTCTCATCAATTTCAATGAATTAAGTCCAAATACAAGCTAGCTGCTGTAAACCGTTGAGGAGTTCCCTGAACTGTTCTTCGTCATCATCAGACCCCTAATGACAGTTACAACCCATCTTGGTGTAAAGTTCTCATCAATACAAAATAATCAAGCTCAAACACAAGATAGCTGCTGTGAAATATCTTCTTTCCAACAAAAAAAGAATCATCAACATCGGTTCATAAACGACGAAGTTCTGTGCGAACAAACATAAAAAAAGCATAATTATATACGGTCGAATTGAGTAACCTCCTTTTTTAGAAGTCGTTTAAAAACAATTGAAAATGTCATAAATCACCTTTTTATTTATATTCTTTTTAAAATTTTTTAAACCCGAACTACAAATGAAACCCCAGACGCTCCCCGGACGCCCTCTAAACTAGAACAAATCCGGGGAAACTCGGACGGATGCCAACCCTAACTGTATAGCTTTGTTAATAGTTCTACTAGCAGTTGCTCGTGATTTCTCTGGGATCTACTATTTTTCTTCATTATTAAGGCTCAAACAGACACACGCGATTAATCGCGCTGCGACAACGAGCCAAGCTAATTTCCACTCTAAATGTACTGCGAATGGACCGCGACAAGTCGCCCCGCGCGATTAATCGTGTGTCTGCAGGAGGCTTTAATTTATGTAACGTATTGCCGTTTCGAGGGTTCCATCTATGTTTGCATCAAAATTCAACAAAACCGGTATAGGTACTTGTACGTCCTAATCTATGGGCACAGATTACATAGTATCGGTCCAGCGCAGCGGTGTATTCTCGCCGCTCGCGCATTCGACAGAATTAGCGCGAACTTCTAATTACCTAAAAAGAAATAACTGTGCATTATTTTGTGGTATATAAGGCTGAATTTGCAATGTTAAGCCTCCTGCAGACACACGCGATTAATCGCGCGGGGCGACATGTCGCGGTCCATTCGCAGTATTTTTAGAGTGGAAATTAGCTTGGCTCGTTGTCGCAGCGCGATTAATCGCGTGTGTCTGCGGGAGGCTTTATATTATTATTATTATTTTGCAATAAGTTTCAGATTGACGATTCGAAGCTTTTCTACTCTGCGCCAGTATGAATTGGGAAAAAAAAAAGTATTTAAAAAGGATTATAATTTAATAATGTACTTTTAATAAAATTGTGACCTGTCTGCAACTGAATTGATATCAACGGGTAAACAGTTATCATTTTCCTGTTAGTGCATCATTTAATTGTTCATTACATGCATAAATAAACTCAGGATTTTATCATTGGGTAGGTAGAAACTATTGGATACATTGTTTGCGCGATGTCAGTGCCTCCGCCATTTTCAGATTTTTTAATTGAAATTAAATAAAACCTCAGTCAAAATCAAAGCATTTATTTAAAGTAGGCAAGTTACAGGCACTTTTGAATGGGCAAAAGTCAAAAAAAATTAAAACAGTTCTAAAATAGTTACGATGCTGCAGTCCCAGTTACAATAAAAAATAACTGTGTAAGTAAAGTAGATACCGGATTCCAATACGTATTAGATCTCTATGGAGAAGAATAGGCAAGAAATTCCATGGGCTCCTAAAACATGCTTAAAAAGTTTGTGGTCGAATTAAATTTGACCCGTATTTCACATCTCGTTCTGTGATCAATATTGCACCAGCTGCCCATTTTTTTGTCACAATCTGGGTGGAGTGGAAGGAATTGTCAGACTTGTACTGACTATAGTTTCCGCCAGATAAATGTGGAATAAAATTCGTTACACGGGGGTGTACCAATGTAGGTATTGCAATATTTCAAAACCATTCGAAACAATGTAAAGAAAGTGTCGTGCCACGATCAAAACAAACGTATCGTGGTAAGAAGCAACGATGCATTATTAGGATCAATGACCTTTATTCCAGACTTATTTGGCGGTGACTATAAAAATCGGTCCAGGCGTTATTAAGAAATCGGTGAACATACATAAAAAAGAAGGTTCCGACGAATTGAGAACCTCCTCTTTTTCGAAGTAGGCTTAAAGATTGTTTAAAATAAAGACAAGAGCGATTTCGGTAACTACGATTTATTCAATAAAAGTTATAACAAACTGTTTCCATGTACATTTATTTCCTACATTTTTTAAAATACAATACAATTTGTACAGAAATAGAACCCAGTTGTCTAAAAATACAGTGAACAATTATGATGACCCCAGTGCATCCAGAGGACAGTAACCTTGATAAAGTTTGCCTTACGCCATTACTTCCCAGAATTTAATCCTTGTTAGCGACACTATCGGATGGATTAATAATACCAGCGTGTTTTTTTTTCCAAAATCAACCGGTTCGATTCCTAGATAAGACTTTTGATTTTTCAAAAATCTAATGACGCAATTTTCGTCAAAATGGGCCGAGGATCGGGGCCCAATTTGACGAAAATTGCGTCATTAAATTTTCAGTATTTTTCGATATTCCTCATAGTTTCGGATATAGCCACAAAAGCCCAGTTGAAAAATGATGTACAGAAGAGCCCATGCATGTTGTACAGAAGAATGATATATGTAGATATTTAATACGAGTATATTCCTACATAATTATGATAAATGCAAAAGTAGTTCTGCTGTGTGGATGTTTTCTTTTCATGCTTGAGTGGTTAAACATGCCCTAACACTTGCGAAATTGATAAGCTCATGACTGCATCAGTGGCGTTCGCATAGCTCATTCTTTTCGGGCTTATCATA
Source organism: Agrotis exclamationis (assembly GCA_950005045.1). NCBI lineage: Eukaryota > Metazoa > Arthropoda > Insecta > Lepidoptera > Noctuidae > Agrotis > Agrotis exclamationis. The sequence continues at coordinate 13,921,203 of OX465429.1, read as the reverse complement.
CGAGAAGGTATGAAATTTTTGACCATCAACACTAAGAAAAATAATGGCTAAATAGCTTTCGATAAAATTTGGCACACAAGTAGCCTTTGTTGACGAAGATATCGTATGACGCTTTTTTACATTCGCAATACGTCACGCATTGATATTTAATTTTACGCAATTTTGATACGTTTTATCTTTGTCCATATATGCCTTGATTGAAAAAGAAACAAAACACGTGTCTATTATTTTTCAATACTTTATGACTAACGGAATCAAACTATTTTCAATTTATTTGTTGATGCTGTCACTGCATTATTATCAGTGTTAGTAAACAGAAACATTGGACAAAGACCAAATGGCTGACAAACAAAATGCTGATAAAGTGTCATTAACTCCGCTTTGATAACTATCATTGTGGGTCTATTGACAATTAATGCAATACATCGGCATTGACTGGCCTGTTGGTCTAGTGGTTAGTGACCCTGACTGCTATGCCGGAGGTCGTGGGTTCGATTCCCACCCAGGACAAATGTTTGTGTGATGAGCACGATCATTTGTTCTGTGTCTGGGTGTAATTTATCTATAATATGATTGTATGTATTTAGAAAGATATAAGTATGTTTATCAGTTGTCTAGTACCCATAACACAAGCTCTGCTTAGCTTGGGACTAGATGGCGTTGTGTGATAGTTGTGGAATATTATTATTATTATTGCGCGGGAGCAATTAACGAATAAAAAGCGGACCAGCGGATAGTCAAATGAAAAAATTGCCTGTAAACCTAGGATGCCAGAGGATTGGATCCAATAGAATTCAAAATCGTAGTTTAATCCATAGACATCGTGCTAATCTCAAAAGATAGATAAATTAAAAACGTAATAATACTGATTTGAGCTAAAAGTTAATAGGAAAAGTTCTACATTTTTTTTCATTTAGGAGATGTATCAGGGAGACTTTCACCCCACCTTGTCTTGATTCGCTTGAACAGTTTATTTTGAGTCCTGTGTAGTCCTGAAATTAAAAAGAAAATAAGCCACATTGTAATTAATACAGACTGAAAAGCGGTAACCAGTGGTGGTGGACCGACGACATCGTGAGAGTCGCGGGCAACCGATAGATGCAAGTGGCGAATTGTCAAAGGGGGAGCCTTATGTTCAGTAGTATGGACGTCTTGCAGCTGATGATGAAAAGTGTTAAAACGCGAGCCTATTGCTAAATAAAAAGAAATACAGTGCACTTAAAAAATACTTTAATATACTATTATTATAAAGATCACCATGATTTAAAAAAAAGGATCATGTTACTTTTTTTTTATCGTGTTAAAATCATCAAATGAGTCCTCCCACCCCGGGCAAGGCGAAAAATCCACGGTGTCCTTCAACAGCCCTTTTTGTTCCGGAATCACGGTAATGAGATAAGTCCCGCGACCCCGGCAGGCTTTGGCCCTCTAGAGAGGGGGCCCCGTCATTACGCTGACGCTCTTTGAGGCGCGCGTGGAACACAACGCGCCGTCGCGACCCGGGCATGGTCCATGGTCGGGCAGGCCCGCGCTTACGGTGGCCGGAGATCGTCTTGCGACGTCTGTCGCCGTGGGCGTCCACCAAGGATCATGTTACTTAGAATAAGAGTATAGTTGCTATTACTATATATAAATTATTTAACAAGGAAAAGATACGATAAAATGCGATTCGGGAAATCTGTATTACCACATTGCAAATGGATAAAATGATTCACAATAATAATTGAATATTCACAAAATCATAGGATTTTATATTTAATGTAACAAATACTATTAAAAACTCACGATTGCACACATTGTGTAGATAAAAGAAAATTGCGAACTGCATTCTTTCCATTTCTGAGAATTTCTTTTTAAAGATCACTGAAAAAATCCGACTTTATCTCTGAATTTCTAACTTTCCAATCAAAGTCAAATCTCTTTAGATTTTCTGTTCAACGATATTTGTGCCAGAGAAAGATATCGACCGCGCATGCGATGTTTGGGCGCATGCGTCAAAATGATTACCCGCCAAACTGAAATGTCACCCCTGTCAGCTGTCAAAATCATTCTGCTCTCTTTTTAACAAACGTCAATTTGCTTGGATAGAGTGAGATGTAATTTGATGAGGGTAGTACGGATTTTTGATCCGTCTCTTTTATTTGTTGGGGAAATGTCATATTGTTTGGCGTTCAGTTCCCAGCTGTCTGTTATCGTTTTGTGATTGTTTACAAGTGTTTAATAAGATATTTTTATTGTTCTAGTGTTTCAACGCTTGGCTACATTTATTCCGGTGAGTTTCATATATTTTCTCATATTAAAATCATAGTTATTTAAGGGTAAATTGTTTACAGTTATATCTCGATAGCCGGTGAATCGGTGATGTCAAAATATTTATTTACCTTTTTTCGAATATCTTCTTTATTGTTCATTTCCCGTGCTACATTATAAAAAGTAAAGTATTGTAAATGTCCTTTAACCAAAAATTCGAAGACGTGACATTTATCAACATGTACTCGCGTGCTGAGGTTTCCTCTCTCAGAGATTAATTAATTATTATATTGACGATATTTTGATCGCATCAAATGACGAAGACGAACATTTAAAACACTTAAGTAGAGACTGTATTTAATAGATTAAGACAATATGGTGTAGTAATTAACGCAACGCAACGTGTTATTGATGGGATTTTGCATCAGGAATTTTTCATTACCAGCCACCGAGTCTTTTTTTTATCCTGGTAAAATCATCAAATGAGTCCTCCGCCCAGGGCGGGACGGGACTGGGAGGGACTGTCAGACTCGTATTGACTAAAATCCATGGTGATCCTTCAATAGCCCTTTAAGTTCCAGGGTCACAGTCCCTGATGAGACAGTCCCGCGACCCCGGCAGGAGCCACTTCTTTTTTTTAATCGTGGTAAAATCATCAAATGAGTCCTCCCACTCAGGGCAGAGCAGGAGGGACTGTCAGACTCGTACTGACTAAAATCCACGGTGTCCTTCAATAGCCCTTTATGTTCCGGGGTCACGGTAATGAGATAAGTCCCGCGACCCCGGCAGGCTTTGGCCCTCTTGGGCGGGGCCCCGTCATCGTGCTGACGCTCTTTGAGGCGCGCGTGGGGCAGGAGCCACTTAGTCTGGACTTGTGTTCGGTGGACGGCATTGGTCTGAATATGGAGAAGTCTACACGTAAAAATACTGTGTTCCATAGAGTACATTTCGGAAAATGCTGAAGTCCAAACCATAGAAAAAAGGTGTTCAGGTACGTTTTACCAGGTTATCGAGCCTGTGAGAATCTGAGACATCATTTTCTGATATCAAAATGATAACAGGACCGGATTTTTGCATAACTTATCTTTTAGTTATTGAGGCTAATTTAATGTAACATAACATCATGCCTGTAATCCTCGAAGGATTAGGCAGAGGTATACCAACACCGGTATAAAATGTCCCGGTATCCCTCAGTGGTAATTTTTTCAGTTGGACGAATTTTGTTGTAACGTGCATTCCTTGTTCGGTAATAAGTAGCAAAATGCATTCGTTGTCTCTGTATGCGTTGCTGCGTGCTTTCGTCGTGACAATATTCGTTGATGCAAACTTTCGGCGAATAAAATTCGACATAGCATAATATTTCGTCATCATTTAATGGAATGGGTATATGTCAATATTTATCATGTATGCTGGAAAAGTCCTTTAAAGTAGAAGTTTTTCATCAAATTATTAGGTTAACAATTATAGGTTTTTGATCAAAAACCTAGGTTTTTGATCAAATCATGCGCACACGCAGCTTTCACTATGAAATGAAAAAAAAGAAGAGAAACCAAATGGAATGTATGGAACAACCGTTAGATCGAACAAGTTCTCATGGCGGTCAAGTTTATCGCTTTTTGGGCTATAAAAGTATGGGATACCATTGATTTGGTTAATGGTACGGTAATCTTGTTAAAGCTTCGTATTATGGTACAATCACAAGCACCAATGTAATAGTTCAGCTACAAAATTGATTTTCTATGTTGAACGCGTTAAATTTTATGAATTTCGGTATTTTTCAGTTAAAAACTTTTTAAAAGCTCACATTCCTGTCTACAAAAGCTCAGAACGCTTGCAAGTTGCGACGCACTATCAGTACCTCTCTTATCTCCGAAGCTTCACACGTTCCGCTAGCTTATAATAAATCACAAGCTCAAAAGCTCTTTCACAACGTCACCTCCGTGTGACAAACAAACCAAACACTACTTGACTCCGGAAGAGGATGTCAATGTAAACAAAACTTAGATGGTAATGTAGGTACTATAGGATAACGCATAGAGTAAAGAATCACCGAGCTCGTAGAGACGGCAGTACTATCTTTCTTTTTGAAAAAAAACGTGATTATTTTTTAATTTGTGTGAACAAATATTTAATAGGTGGGTCCCCACAGAGCGCGCAGCCTCGCGAGGCATTTTCCGCGCGAAGCAGCTCGGTTGGTGTGGACGTGTCTCGGGCGAGGCAAGTGACAGCGCTGCCGCGGTCGAGCGACTGAGCGCCCGAGCCATCCAGTGTCGGCTTTTGTTTTGCTCGCGTATATTGTACGTGTCTCGGTCGAAAAACATTAGACGCGTCCACACAGAGTGAGCAGCCTCGCTTGTCAGTTTCCTCGCGCAGCACATGCCTCGCGAGGCTGCGCGCTCTGTATGGACGCACCTAATCCCATATACATAAACGCCCAGACTTGGAACAAGTAATTATAGACTATACAAATACATATTTGCTGCGTGGAAATCGAACCTGGAACACACAGCGCAGCAGTCCAATCTAACTAACCTAACCACTTGATTCCACGTTCTTAACGACGCGGACGCGACGTTAATCGGACTATAAGCTCTTTCTAACAAACCAATCAATGATCATGATCACGCCATTAAGTGGCATTGCAAGTGCCAGAACTTAAAAGCACAACTTTAATAAATTGTGTTCAGGGTCTAATTTATGAAATATAAAATCGGTTCTGCGATTTAGTTGAGAAAGTGAAACAAACAAACACTCTATCGCTTTTATAATATTACTTAGGATTTTGGTAATGTGATGGCCTTGCATGGTGCCTGGCAATTAGAGGAGACGAATTATCGCATTATCCCTGATTTTATGCTGCTGTCATTTATTGTTACAAAAATTCACTCTTTAATATAATATGACGTAATTTCTAACCATTTTCCTATAGTAAAGTCACCACTGCTCTCAAAAACGGTGAAGGAAAACATCGTTAGGGAACCGGCTTGTCTTAGAACCAAAAATTTTGAAGACATGTGACATCTACCAACCCGCGCCACTGGATCCACGTTGTGGATTATGGCCCTTTCCCTGCCACAGAGAGGAGGCCTGTGTCCCAGCAGTGGGAACATTATAGGCTGGTGATGACACTTCTAACCACCACCGTGCTCTGTGGAGGCTCATACTCGTATCGTAATCGGGCGTTCCCCTCAGTTTAAGGTGCGTAGATAAGAGATGCGCACGCGACTCATCTTGGTCGGCATTGTTATCGTTTTGTTTATATTATGTAAGTGACAACAGACCCGTATGGGGTCAAAAGAAATGGGGGAAGGTGCATTATCGTTCATTTGTATTGTCTTCTCTGGTAGGGGACTTATCAATGTGAAGCGTGCTTAGTTTAGATAAAAAAACTAAAAAGTTTGTTACTTTACTACTAGAGATTGTATCAAAAGTCTATTGCAATCCCGTTGAAGTGAACCTAAACCGCTTTTTCATAACTATTGTGGAATTTTGACACTGATAGTTCTTGAGCTCTCCCTCCTTCCTCCTTCCTAATTTAAAGAAGCCTGGCAGGGTCCTGTAGCTTTAAAACATATTTTTAAATTGTAAAGTTGTTGTTAATGCCAGGAGACGCCCTAGGAACACCTACGGAAGACCGCAATCAGTGTGCGTGTATGACCAGATATATGAATGTGGATGAGGCGAAAGGAGTATACATGTAAAGGTGCCGGTTCGCGCGCGAGACCGCGACACGAGACAGCGACAGGAGATCGCGACAGGAGACCGCGACACTACTTAACGTTAGGCAATGTATAGGTGCCGGTTCGCGCGCGAGACCGCGACAGGAGACCGCGACACTTCTTAACATTAGGTAATGACAAGTGTCGCGGTCTCCTGTCGCTGTACCTTAAGGATCGTAGCAGATGGAGCTCTGTAGTTTCTGCCTACCCCCGTGGGAAGAAGGCGTGATTTTATGTATTATAAGTTGTTTTTTAAGCCAATAAAAACACACACAAATATCAATTATTTTCCCTTTTTTAAATTAGTTTAGAGTGAGGAATGAAAAAGACGATTTCTCGATACATACAGAATTTTCGTCTGACACAGACTACTTTTCAACAGATACAGAATTATCTAATGACACCGACCACTATACGAAACCCTGTTGTTAAGAATTCCGGAAAGCTTCCAACATTTGTACAACAATACCCGACGCTTTCACAATATTACGACGACTTGCTTCCATATATTAGAGTATTAGCATGTGTATAGGAAATCCGTGACAATATGTAGGCAGTTTGGTATATTTTACATAAGTTAGGCGATAGAAAACGTCTTAGGAATGGGAAGCTTAGTTGCACTGTCTGGTGAAATGACACATGAAAATCTGTAACTATAAATTTATTTGTCAGTCTCAGTTTTCAGTCTCAGTGTTCAGAAAGCTCCCTCTCTGTGGAAAGGATTGGGCTCTATTCTGCCACGTACCCAGAACGGGTTGGTAGATGTCACATGTCTTCGATTTTATGGCTTTTAGGACATGCCGGTTTCTTCACGATGTTTTCCTTCACAGTTTTGAGATCTCTGGTGATGAAATAAATTGTACAAAGTAATGCGCCTGGTTCAAACGGAAGTTCAAGTAAATAATTTAAATCTTTTGCAATCTATTGCAATCAAGTCAATCAATATCTACAAGAATGTCCAAGTGGTTGCGTTATGTTGAATGAGATGCAAATGCAGTAGACGGCATTCCATTAGCCGCCCACAAAGAATGCATAATATTTGACTATCAATCTACAGGTTGTATGTTTGCTGCCACTATCTATTATGCTCATCAAGTTAGCAAAAGTTTTAACAATATTCTTACTTCGTCTGAAGGTTTTCCCGTTTACGTTGTATTTTTGAAATTTTTCTCACAGTATTTTATCTGTTTGGGGTTTTGTTCCTGTGTGGCATCTGTCCTACCTCATAATCATCATCATTATCATCTTCTTGCTGTTGTTGCATATCATTTTGGGTCGGCGCAATGTGCTCCTAATAAAATCTGCCTACCTTGTTTATTGTCAACGCTAACATATTCACGCTCCTGTTAATTTCATTTTATTCCTTACCCTGTCAAATCATCTAAGGGTAGATTGTCATTTTTCTTTCATTTCATTTTTAACGATACCATTTCATTTATCAACATTCCTTTCTGTGGCGTAGAGATGATGGTGTCTAGAATTGTAAATGCCAAAAATGCTAGCCAATGGAGAAATGAAAATAAATGTAGAACTTTGGAACTAATTAGCCGGGTCATATTCAATTCAGAAAATTCATAACAGAACTCAAATACACCAACATTGACGTCATATCCATCCAAGCTAACTCCACAATCTGTCAGCATATGAGTGGTATGGAGCTGTCAACACAGTATCTAAAGTTTCGAAATTCATATCAATTGGTCTTGAATATTCTTAGAAATAGGTGGAGACTCAAGAGGTTGATAAACTAACAACAAACCTTTGGCAGTGAAACAATGGCCAGTAAATAATTTATTATTGAAGTGATGACATGTTTCGATAGGTACTTCAGTGTTTATGATATCATTGGTTTCATTAGTCATGAATTATATTGCGGACTTTATTCCTTGATGCTTTGTGGGTGGAAAGTTTATTCTTCCAGTTTCCCCTGTCAATCGACATGCTTTTATTGTCTTCTGAAGACAGAAAGGCTGTTGCCTTGTGGCTATCAAAATCCATTTGCTCTTTACCTAATTGTTTTGTAGTTACCCAATCTGTTTTCTTTTGCAAATCTCTATTTAGTTTAGTTATACACATAATTCAGTTTTTTTTTCTATTTTATGCCATTCTTTTACAATTAATTTATGAATTCGGTCGTTTTTCGGGCAGTTTGAGTTTCCCCGACATCTGTTATTTCTTTGCATCACCGATAATCCTAGAATTCCTCGGTTCACTAATTCGGCAGTATGATAAATTATTTAAAGAACTATGAAATGTGACTTGACTAGAAAGTAAGTGACCAGTAATGGTGAACAATTGAAGACTTACCAAAGAAAATTGGGAAATATGCTGGAAAATTCTGTAAAATAAAGTACAAACCAATAAAATAATGATAAAATCGATCTGCACTTAATATCTATACCTACTATTAATCTTATTTGAAATAATAATTTTGTATAAGGTACACAAAGTTCTCAAAGAGTGTCAGCATGATGACGGGGCCCCCCCTCATTACCGTGACCTTGGGACTTATCTCATTACCGTGACCCCGGGACATAAAGGGCTATTGAAGGACACCGTGGATTTTAGTCAGTACAAGTCTGACAGTCCCTCCCGCCCTGCCCGAGGTGGGAGGACTCATTTGATGATTTTACCAGGCAAAAAAAAAAACGTAATACACAAAGTTCACGAAAATTATGGCGAGGGGGGAGTATTTCATTTGGCACTGTTAAAATTTATGTGGATAAGAAATAACAATCTAAAATTTTAATAAATAAATGGCTTAATTTTGACCACTGTGTGAATACCAGTTTTTTTATAAATATATTATGGACTGGTAATGGGTCTGCAGTTTAGTAACACACCTTTAATTTTCCTTACAAGCTAGCATATTAAGCATTAAGTACATGTTAATATATACGCACTAAGTAGCTGCATTAATACTTAAGCAAGCTTATTTACCAGACAAATGAAGGTTGTCTAGAGTACCTACAGTGAGACCTAGATAGATCGAATTACCTTGGTTAGTAAGGAAACTGATATCCCATTCCTTTTAATGTGAACAATCTGTTTTTGCTGTATTCATTACTTTGTACTTAGTTACCTACTGTATTATTAAACTAGTACTTGACCTAAATTTTGTGATGTTTTTCTTAGGCTGTAAGTACTATCCCACGGTTGGGCAAAGGCTATATTTTTTATATCATTCAACTTAGCTTGCCCTCGTCAAAGCAGATAACTGACACATCTTTTCAATACGATGCAATGGTTTTTAAAAAAGAAAATCATGTATACAGTCCATCTTTTAATTTCTTTCACATTTTCATTTTTTTTCCTGTGGTAATTTTCTTTGTCATTATACTATCATTCTATGGCGAACAAATAGTACACCAATATAAGACCTAGTCCCTTCAAAACATACAGAATCAGAAATTAAGGACAGCAAAATACCACAGGGCCGTAATCAGGTTACAAAATCACAATTACCTCTATAATAAAAGGTTGTAGAAGACAGTTATTAAGGCAATCATCTCCACAATCAGTCAGATGATATCACAAGTGAAAATAACTCCATGTTTGTTCATAAAATGAAATAAAAGTGAACGTTCCCTATTATTGAGGCGTTACGCTCCAGATATGGTTTTTGCTCCGTTTTTATTGAATTTTATAACGTCTGTCTGCGGTTTTTACCGATATTCTTTTGATTACGGGAAAGAGAAAGAAAAGGGTTAATGTCAAGGCTGCAGACTTGTCTTATTTAAATAAAAAATACATGTGGCACTCGGAGACTGCCGCGGTGAGGCTATTGCATATCATTTTTTTATTTTAAAAGAATAAGATCCGCGTATATTTAATGAGAATATAATTTATTTAAAATGTTTGTGCTGCACTACTGTAATAAAGAACTTCTTTGTTGTAGGAGAATTTAATAAGTAGGTTTCATTGTGAAGACTCCTTTTGTAGCTGGCCGTTTAGAATCAGTAATAAAAAGTAAATGGTAATGAAATAAATTACACAAAGTAATGCGCCTGGCCGGATTCGAACCTACGACCTACAACTCGTAAGTCGGGGCCGATACCACTGGGCCACCACTGCTCTGCACTACAAACTTACTAATTATGAATTGCCCGCGGTTTCGGTTGCCTCATTGGCTAGCCCTTTATTCTCTTTTTAAGTTTTTTGAAAAAGAGTAACCTAGAACTAGCATTTAGGGTCCCATGTAGGTGGGTGTCTCTGTGTCAAGCAAGCGTACTATATATTTTTTTTTTTTTGCGTGGTACTTAAAATCATCAAATGGGTCCTCCTATCCCGGGCAGGGCGGGAGGGACTGTCAGACTTGTACTGACTAAAATCCACGGTGTCCTTCAATAGCCCTTTATGTTCCGGAGTCACGGTAATGAGATAAGTCCCGCGACCCCGGCAGGCTTCGGCCCTCAGAGGGGGCCCCGTCATTATGCTGACGCTCTTTGAGGCGCACGTGGAACACAACGCGCCGTCGACCCGGGCATGGTCCATGGTTGGGCAGCGAGTTGCCCTTTACTCGCCGCCCGCATGCCCGCGAAGCAAGCGTACTTAGTATATTTTTCTTGACTGGCCTGTTGGTCTAGTGGTTAGTGACCCTGACTGCTATGCCGGAGGTCGTGGGTTCGATTCCCACCCAGGACAAATGTTAGTGTGATGAGCACGATCATTTGTTCTGTGTCTGGGTGTAATTTATCTATAATATGTATGTATTTAGAAATATATAAGTATGTTTATCAGTTATCTAGTACCCATAACACAAGCTCTGCTTAGCTTGGGACTAGATGGCGTTGTGTGATAGTTGTGGAATATTTATTTATTATTATTATTTATTTTGATAAGATACTCTTCCTAAAACTAATGTCAGTCACAATTCTGGAAGTATCAAAGCTGTCAGCCGCTTCTTATATAAATAAATAACTATTCAAAGAAATAAACATACTAATCCATATATACTACTCAAAACAAAATAAGGGCCACCTGGTTTTTATCGATTTATTAAATAATGTTTAAATATTACTAGCTACAATGACTGAATCTGATTAATATTAATGGTTTTAGATGGAAATACACAAAAATTAAATATGTATTCCAATAAATCGTTAAAATAAACCAAGTTGAATGAAAAGTGAGGAATAGCAGGAATGTATCAAGTTACATAAAACATAAAAAAATCGAAAAATAACGTCTTTAATGTTCCAAAGTGTTCATTTAAGCTTCTCTTTTAACTCTATTCTCTCTGTTCTGCTCATTTTATGGGAGGTGGAATGGTCTGGATTAAATGCCGAACATTTTCTTTTGCGATACTCTACCAGCAAGTTTTCAGACTATTTAAGAGATCCAGCGGCGTGTTGATGGGAGTTTTACTTTCTTTTTCACTCTTCTTTAACTCATCTCTAACTGCTCAATAGAACTCAGGTAAAAATCCTGAGTGTCCACTGTAACATCGTAATTCGAGCGTAAGGGAATGTGTGCACTGTTAGTCACGTCGTGTTCGCTTGAGCATTATCCTGCTTCAAGAAGAACTCACGTATTCCTTGCTGTGCGAATGGGATAATGTGGAGTTGCACCACATTCTCTACGCAATTTTGAGGAGTTACAGCACCCTCGTTAAGAAGTGCGAGCTTAGTTTTGCGTGATAGAGATAACCGCCCCAGAGCATAACTCAGAAATCGCCAGAACAGTCTGTTTTAAGAGTGCAAGGATCTGAAACCTGTTGTTTAGATCTTCTCTACACTCTTATGAATCAGTTTTTATTGAAAAAAAAAAATAACCCACCAGTCATAAATAAAAAGCAATGAAGCTCAGTCAAAACAGTTCAATAAATTTTCTCCTTCGCAAATGTTTCATGATTTGCACCATACGCTGCAGTTAACTGGAGGCGAACCAAGTATCTTCTTGAGTATTGTTAGTCTTTATAGAGTCGATTCGGAATAGTGTAGTCAATTATAGGGGTGCCTGTAGCTCGACGCAATGGAGTTTGTACGGTCCGCGCAGTAGATTTTCGCTCTATGTGCGCGGTTAAACAAACTTAATGGTCTTCTTGGGCTTTACTTACTTACTTTCTTCCTTGATCACGGCGTCTGGTGATATTACCCGTCTTTTAAGACCAGTTTCAAGCATTTTGAACCACTCGTTGGGAATATTCCACCAATAAACCTATCTTTTCTGGCTATGGGCCCCCTGGATTAAGGTGACACCCCAAGTGGCTGTTTTTGCGTCCATATGTCTCCGAATACATGACGTTATGAGATTGAAAGATCATTATAGCCTGCTCGCTGTATTAATCGAAGAAAAATCCTTTAGAAGTTTGAAAATTAAAAATCACCATACCGGAAATTCGAAGTAATCTCAAATATCTAATTTAAAAAAAGTTATAAATTTCCAATTATGCAGTAGAAACAATATTAATACTTGAAATAAACCATAACAAGATATATAGTATTTATTATGTACCCAGAATAAGAGCAATACTTGTTTAAAGCGCAATTTAAAAAGTGGCCCTTATTTTGTTTTGACGAGTATATTTGTCACGTTCCGTCATTACGAGATAAACATGATGTTACTCTCAAAGGGAAGGAAGTCGTGACGAAATTGAAAGTTAAACATCACTTAGACAGAGGATATCAAAGAAAAGTACCTACCTATCCTTTTGTTTACTTTCTTTGAAGGTGTTTTATATGGGAATTATGGTAATAGATAAATCTTTACGATGTAATGATATACAATGCTATGGGAGGAAATACTCTGTTCTCAACAACGTTAACACGTTGTAAATGAAAGTGGCTAATAGCTCTGAGACGTGGTCTTTGACTCCTGGCTAGGGTTACCATATGCATATGACAGGCATTTTAAGGTTTAGACAGGCGAGGCGTGCGGCCGGCATTGGTCTGAGACAGGCATTTTTAGTTTGTGTTCTCTATTTTGGCACACAATGCGAACGTAGAACGTACGTTTTCTCTCGTCAACGCCCAGTGGAGTAAAGAAAGAAATTGGCTGATAATTGAATCAGTAAAAGCAATATTGATTACTCAGGAAAATTACAAAACTGTATCTTGCGAAGATTTTTACGTTTATGTATTAGAAAAGAAAGAACTATTAAACTATTTAGACAGGCATTTTTCTGAAAATTCAGGCATTTTAGGTACCATAGACAGGCATCCCTCTATTTACATATGGTAACCCTACTCCTGGCCTTTTAGGTAGACTACGAGTTAATCAACGAGCAATGAAAAGATGGCAAGTCCATTGCCACCAGCCGGGTACATACTATACGGAAATGTAATCACTTTATGATTACTTCTGATAAATTACTGCTAAAAAACCAACTAGTTTCGATCAACCAGGTCAAACAATCCCCAAAGCTCTTGCTCAGCGTTAGCGCCTTGCTAACATCAGACTATACTAACAAAAGCAAGTAAGTATCTGCGAATTTTTGAATTTATTTTTTACTACATTCAACCCTATCCCAGAACAAGAGGAATAGATAAGCTATAAAGCTTAAATAAATACGCTTTTGATACCGTTTTATTTACCAAATCGATAATATCCAAAAGCGCTACCGACAAGTTATCAACATTACTCGTAATCGCTACCAACAAAGTATAAATCTACAAAAATTCAAGCTGTAAACTACAAAGGGGTGGAAAGACAAAACAATCGGCTTCTACTCACCACCCTCGCCCTAATAAAAATAGACGACAGGAAAGTAAACTTCCCTGTCCGAAAATCCAGCTTTTTTCATATCCATTGCTGGTTTCATGCACTGTAATTTTATTGGTCAAAGTTCTTTTTTTCATAATAAACAATTACCTAGTATTTTTATCAAAATAATTACGTTAAACATCTTTTATTTATATTCCATTAATAATCTAGAAATAAAATATGTGTCTTTATTTATAGGAACACCGTGAATTTAATTCAGTACGAGTCTGACAGTCCATCTCTTCCCAGGAGGACTCATTTAATGATTTTACCACGATTTAAAGAATACATAAATTACACATAAAATAGCCAAGTGTTTTTGAGGAAAACTAAAGAGTAGGCACAGTGGTGTAATGAGGACTAATCCGAGCAGTCCCAAAAATGTCTTGGGCAGCGCCACTGCCTCTGGAGACCTGTCAAACTATCAAACTCTTTAGTGAGGACTAATCTGAGCAGTTCCAAAAATGTCCGCTTGGGCAGCGCCACTGCCTCTGGTGACCTGTCAAACTATCGATCAGATTAGTCCTCATCGGGAGAGGCCTCTCCCGATGAGCCATTATGTCCAGCAGTAGACGAATGCAGGCTTATGATGATTAGCATAGTTCAATAGATTTTTTTTTAATGTAGAGGATGTAAACCAGCAATGTATGGAACTTAGTAAATATAATAGGGGAGATATAATGAGGGGACCAGGATTATCGACCTAACAGATGTGCAAGGGGCGAAAGAAAGACAATATCGATCTTTCAACGGTGCGCGTGCGTCCCTCGTATTGATTTTAGCGTGCTTTCGGTGTGGGGTTACCGACGAGGGGTCCGAGGGAACGATTGATTGAATACTTTGATTCAGTGCTATGTGTTAGGGAATATGAATTTAATAGAATAAAAATAATTTCGGTCGGGTTCAATTCAAACCTGTAAAGTTGTGGAAAGTAAGATGGATACAGTATTTTGTACTTAATTGTACAAAATACTCTGTCTCTATCTTAATTTTTTGGATCAATTTTTCTGTCATATTTTTAACATATACTCGTATATTTTTCACATATATAGTTTTATCGAATAAATTTAATCATTATTGTTCTAATTTTAAAAATCAAATGGAAATGGGAATAAATAAATCTATTTTTTTGGGCATATTTGTGGCATCCTTAATACTGTCGAAGTACTGAGAGAAGGATACAGAACTATAGATTAATTGTTGATAATGGTGGGGAACTACTATATTTATTTCCATTCTCAATTTACACATTTTTTTAAAGTAGGTAGGAAAAAGTACAAAAGACTACTATATAAGTCTATACCTACTTTAAATTTTACGAGTAAATATCCCGTTAATCATGTCTATTCTAAAACTTATAAGTTAACTTTTACCATAACGGGGAAATTCTCTAATCAACTTCTCTATGACCTATGGATTGGAAATCCTGTTAGGTGACATCTGAATGGTTGTCAAATAGGCCAAGGTAACACAAACATAGCTGCACTGTCATCCATCGCGTACGCCGCTGCGCATCAAATGTGCAAGCGCATAAAACAGCCATAAAGTTTTATTGACTCACAGACACACATACACGGAGATTCACTGTTACTATGAGGATTGAGGATTGAAAATCCGTCTTTTTACAACTTTCAAAACTATCATTAGAGCTAAATTCGGATTTAACTGTAATGGTGAATGCTGAAATCTTGGAAACTTCAAAAATAATGTAAGTTGATCTTACTAATATTATTATTATAATACGATGATATGAATCGTTTAGTCGCGTTTCGCGATAAATATGAGTAATTTATAGAATATACTGGTTTCAATAGAATGACTCGTTCACAAGCTATCAAAAAAGTGTCACTTTTGCGTCCTAAACATCGTAAAATTCTTACGATAACCAGTTTATGATACAGAGGTGACAAATATTTGAAAAAAATCAAAAGTCTAATTACTCAAAAAAGTTAAGGATTGGGATACAGTAAAATCAGTCAACAATTATGTATACTATAACCCCCCAAAGGATCTAGGTCGACTTAACCGCAGTAACCCCTTTAGGCTGCGTTTCCACTGACGCGGAGCGGAGCAGAGCGGAGTGCGATTCACCAATCACATGGCTTGAGTGGAGAAGAGATGTGGATTTCAAGCCTTGTGATTGGAGAATCGCCCTCCGCTCTGCTCCGCTCCGCCTCAGTGATTGGTGAATCGCACTCCGCTCTGCTCCGCTCCGCCTCAGTGGAAACGCAGCCTTACGTTCAGTAATATTATCCTCTGTTTCCGTTCTTTATAAATATACAGAAACAATATGATAGGTACTCCAGTGCTATAATAGTTCATTTAAATAGCCTATAATCTCCCTCAAGTACAGGATATTAGCTAAGTACCTAATCATGGGTCCCGTTGTTAAAACCTGTTGGTTATGGGACCTGTCGACTATGGTTATGAGGGTAAAATTAAAATTCCCTGAGAATCTTATAATGCTGGCCTGGGTTTCCTGTTGATATTAAGGATGCTGGATACTACTTGATTTCTATGATTGTTTTTTTTTTTATGATTTAGTCACAGAATGCCTAATTGACAAAATGTCAATTCAGTTGGAAAAGGACAAGTTCTCAAAATGGCAAGTTCTCTAAAAGCCTAATTTTCAAAATGGCCGAGTCTCTAAAAGACAAATTTTCTAAATGGAAAGTATATAAATTAATACACTACCTACGATGAAATTAACTAACACAATAAAAAATCTTTTTCTTTTTTTAATGTCTTATATAATTTGAGTATTGCTGATATTAACTCTTTCAGACAAACAATTCTAAACAGTTTTTATTGAAATGTTACTATGACTTCAAAAAGTATCGTACCGGAAGCTAGTCAACTATAAACAAACGTTGACTTCAGTAGAAAAATCCGTCAAAGAAACGTTGACACCAGCTTACTAAAGAATCCGTCATTCCAACCCCACATATTTCCCCACATCGATCCCATCACAAATCATTCCCAGTGCACATAAAAATGTGCTTCCTAAAGAAATTACCACATTCTATAAAGAACAATGCACATTTCAACGACAAGTGAAAACCTTGAACTCTTCAGTCGTACTTACAATTATTGCACCTAAGTACTCGCTTATTTATCCGAGTGTACTGATTACAAGTAAAGCTGTGTGCATGCTAGCGTGACCGACATTGTCGTGGAAAATGGTTACGGAATTTATTTGTGAAGGTTTTTAAATGGCACTCTGTTTTTTTTGCATTAGTTGAATTTAATTTTAACCTACTATGATGTCTCAAAGCTGGGCAAAAGTCTTCTCAATTCAATTCAATTTATTTGAATATTTTGTAATGAAAAGTACGAAAGTATGATAAAATATAAGGGCCTAAGCCTGCCGGGGTCGCAGGACTCATTTGATGATTTTACCACGATTAAAAAAAAAAGTTTGACAAAATGTCGTAAAAGTACCTAATGAAAATCTTGTTCATAGTTGAACATAATTATGTCGGAAGCAACGATTTATTAAGGTTTGTCTATAGACTTTGTCACAGTTTCATGAAGGGCAAGTTTTCAACCCCTTAGGCACAGTGCCTAAGGAAGAGTTTTTGCCCGCATCCCAGGGTGCACCGGCCCGAAAAACTGGTCTTCCCCCCGGACGTATCCGAGAGGGAACTCCAGTCCACGGGCGCACGTGGAGGTTTCCTGTCTTAGCACCCCAACAGAACTACCCTTAACATTAATTTTAGAAATAAGAAAATAAATTATCATCTGCCTAGACTTTTCCAAGTTATGTTGGAGTCGGCTTCCATTCCAACCAGATGCAGCTATGCCAATATTTAAGCCAAGGAGCGCTTATAATCCAGATACACTTTGGTAAGACTGGTTTTCAGATTTAAAGATTCTAGACTAGGACGTCAAAAACCTAAAAATGACAGCCGTTTTATGAAATTCAATCTCTCCCTCTCTTTTTACCGACTTCAAAAAAAAGGAGGTTATCAATTCGACCCGTATGTATGTAATATTATCAGAACTGCCCAGTTTTCATATATGTTAGTCTATATCAGCGTCTGAACAAATGTGCCAAATTTCACAAGTGTATGTATGTATGTTTTTATGTTTGTACATGCATATCTCTGGAACTACAAGTTCGATTTAAGTAATTCTATTTTTTGTTGTACTAGGTATTGTTCAACTTAGGGTACACTGCAAGTTTCATCAAAATCGGTTCAGTAGTTTTAGAGATATGGATTTTTTTATGTTGTGACGGATTAAAAAATTAGTGCATTATTATGTAAGAAAATTTTGTATTTTATGTATTTTACAAGAATTTGGGTTGACTATTTAATAAATAAATAAAAAAAGCTAAAAATCAATGAAATAATAAAAAAAATAAAGCCACCGACATCCGAAAGAAGTTATTAATTAGGTTATTTCACCCTTTTTGTTTTGTTGTTGTTTTTGAAGTCGGTTACTTTTTTGAAAAAGTGTTTTAGGCCAAATAATTCTCAAATAGCTCTATTCCAAATCCCATAAAGCTCATACAGACTCACGGCGAGATGACTCTCCGGGAATGACTTGAAATTCCAACCTTTACATACGGAAGCTTTTACTTACGGAAAGCTTACTTTTCTTTCAGAACCGTAGATGTAAACTCAGCCTTAACTAATGTCACCGTCACACCGCCTAGCCCGGTAATGACGTGAAAGATAAAGTGAGTGTAAAGCCTAATGTGTGTGTGGTCGGAAACTGCGTCATCATCATTAGCTATGCCATCAGTTTCGTCACCTTACCACCAGCAGACATGTTAAACAAGCTGTATCTTTAAAGACCTATTGTGTTGGTAATTCATTGTTTTGTTAGATGAAAATTCCTATCTTTTCTTGTAAACTCATATCCGCAGTTTTACGCCCACTGCTCGGCTCCTATTGACCGTACCGTGATGTTATATAGCATATAGTCTTCCTCGATAAATGGACTATCCAAGACAAAAAGATTTTATTAATTCGGACTAGTAATTCCTGAGATTAGCGCGTTTAACCAAACACACTGTTTATACTCGTAATATTAGTATAGACGAGAAAGTGAGATTTTGTAACAAAGATAGATTGACGTTTGACGACCCTTCTTTGAGGGAGTATATTCACGAAATGATGATTTTTTATTCTCCTACATAACAATGGACTGTCAGAATCTTACTGATTAAAAATCCACCCTGTTCCTTCGCGTTCCAGGGTCACGGTGTCCCTTTAATACGGACCTGTGACCCCAGAGACAGAAGACCTCGACGACGGGTATAGGCTAGTTGATGGCTGCGGGTTTGCCCCTTATAATACGTGACTTTTTAACTGGCAAAATGTTCTTGTATTATTCTGCATTTCTGCCCAACCCTTTGGTATTTAAAGCAGACAACAACATTGCGGGAATATTTAAACGGGTAACCGTGACCCTGGAACGTAAAAGGCTATTGAAAGAACACCGTGGATTTTAGTCATTACGAGTCTGAAAGTCGCTGCATGCAGGGCGGAAGGACTCATTTGCTGATTTAACCACACACAAAACAAAACAACAACAATATAAAACTACCTTCATTTAAACTATGTCAGTTGCTCCATCTCACGTGCCCTTCATTACCCGACGATATCCGATGATGCCCGATCATGACCGAATGTAATCGTCACCTCAAATTGGCTATAAGACGCGTGCGCACGGGTAATATTGCGCGTTATGCGTTACTAGAAACGATTTCTTTGTCGTTGGTTGCTGGTTGCTAAAGGAATGCGTGTGAGATGCATTATATCTGGTAGATTGTGACTTGTGAGGTAATTTCCGTTAGCGATAGGGTTGGTACCTGTATTGAACGTGTATGAAGATTCGGTTTAAAAGGGCATAGGATACTAAGATTGGTTTATAGCATGCTTGATATTCCAAAAATTCTACTGAACAGTAGAACGAGTTCTAGTTCTACGGGACACTGAGAAAAAAAAATGTCGTAAAAACGACTGGGGGGTGGCGCCCCGACTCGGACAGGTTAGGTTAGAAGGGGCCATCCCCTTCGTGGTTATTTTTTTTTTAAACCACTCCGGCGACGTTTTCTGACATAGTAGTTAGTGAAACTGTTCAGTAGAACAAGTGGGAATAGAAAATCCCACTAGTTCTAGGTACTATTTTGTTCTACCTAATATCGTAGAACTAGTGAGAAAAAAAATCCCATTAGTTCTACCGTAGAACTGGTCAGTAGAACTAGTGGGAACAAACGAAAATAAATACCATGGCAGACAAGTGTTGGACTGCTGCGCTGCGTGTCACGGGTTCGATTCCCGCACGGAGCAAATATTTGTATGATCTACAAGTAGTTGTTTCGGGTCTGGGTGTTTGTGTATGTGAGTTTATATGTTTGTAAACGCACCCACGGGCAATGTTGCGTGCGGGGCAATGTTTTTTTTTAATAAAAGAACTTTTAGGACATGGCGGTTTCTTCGCGATTTTCTTGACTGTTTTGAGAGCGGTGGTGGTGCGTCTGATTGGATTCGAACCTAAAACTTACAACTCATAAGTTGGGGTCGTTGCCAGCCACTGCTATCTTAAAGCCTGTGCACACCACGCGTTTGTTAAACGCGCCGTTGTCGCGCGTTTGTAGCGATACAAACGCGATACAAACGCTCGTTTGACGCTTTGTATCGTGACAACAAACTGCTCTGTTTGACAAAAGAGCGCCGTCGACGCGCGTTTCTAAAACGCGCGTTTAAAAAACGTGGTGTGCATAGGCCCTTAGAGGCACTAATTTCTTAAAACATTTTACCATAACCTCATTCTTTAGAATATAGGTCTGTTCTACATTCGAAAGTTTAATTTAAAACTTTCGATTGTATCCTGAAGTTGGTACAACCCTAGCCATTAGATTGCACTTGCGCTGGCGCAACTTGCACGTTGAGTAACGTAATGTGGTGGATCGCAATCTGCCTCGGATGTAGTTCGTAGTAAAAATGAAAGGATTTGCACGCACTAGTCTTTTTTTATGTCGGTGTATCAATGTATCGTTAGATATTGCCATCATTTGTTGGGAATTCAGGATATTGGATTTCTCCGTAGCCTTGGAAAAGTTCTGGAGGATATAATTAGATTTTGTTTTTTAGAGTCTATTATTTTAGTGCGTGTACGCAGATGCTAGAATACTCTTTGATAGAATATTCTTTATTATGCACACCATATAATTACAATATTTTCAAGTCATCCAAACTTTCATGTCCTTTATTTTTCGAAATTACTGAACCGATTTTAATGAGAGCTAAGAGAGTTAACATTTAAGAGAACATTTTTAACTTGGCTTATTTGAGTATAATAAATATTCCACAACTATCACACAACGCCATCTAGCCCCAAGCTAAGCAGAGCTTGTGTTATGGGTACTAGACAACTGATAAACATACTTATATATTTCTAAATACATACATATTATAGATAAATTACACCCAGACACAGAACAAATGATCGTGCTCATCACACAAACATTTGTCCTGGGTGGGAATCGAACCCACGACCTCCAGCATAGCAGTCAGGGTCACTAACCACTAGACCATCAGGCCTGTCAGTATGGTTAGTTGGAAATCTCTGTGTTTATGGAAAGTTTAAAATCGTTCTAAATTAGCAGTTCCTAACACTATTTTTCGAAAATGTTATCTGATAGCTTATAGCCATACGCCTACATGACATACAATAGTTTTAATGTACCGTACTATGCTTTTCTTTAGTCGACTCACATAAGTTTCACTTTTCTCTATACGCTTCGTACCCACATTCCATCGGCTAAACACCCAATAACTCAAAGATAGCCCACTCAATAACCCATAAAACCAAATCATTTACCATTAGAACCAAACCCCATAAGACAAGACAATGCATGGAATCACGCCATTAAATCCCATCGCCTGCCATCGACGGCCATTCACAACCATTGCCCCATCATCCATTGTGTAGACTGTCATTGTTGCCATACTCTATTGTCTGTGGCTATTCGAGCGTCGCACAGGAATCGAATTCGCTACCGATTGACTGACACCCATTGAGGATGTATCGGGTCACGGGTTTGATTTCCTGTTGATGAATGCTGTTAAAGGGTGATTGTCGTTTTGTGTTGATTGCGGAAATGAGTCTAAAATGTTTAATGGCTCTGATGATTTAAAAAAACCAGCCAAGTGCGAGTTGGACTCGCCCATGAAGGGTTCCGTAGTAGCAAGCATAGATTAGGGATATAATTATATTGAGATTAGTAATATACACAAACAATAAAAATAACTTTGTTTTTCATAGCGTTTGTATGAACGGCAAAGTTATATTTGCGGTTTTTGAAAATGTACTATATCTCAAAAACTGCTAACTCTATCTCATCCAAACCAATTTTCGTTGGAAGTTTTTGTTGAGGTCTACATCATATATTTTTTTTAGTTTTATCATTCTCTTATTTTAGAAGTTACAGGGGGGGGGGGGGGACACATTTTATTTTACCACTTTGGAAGTGTCTCTCGTGCAAACTGTTCAGTTTAGAAAAAAATGATACTAGTAACCTCAATATAATTTTTCCCACGTTTTTATACACTCACTTTTCTTGTTTGTTTGTTTGTTTATTTGTTTGTTTGTCGTTCCGGTTGGACTTTTGCAACTCAATTTTCAGGCACTTCCCGATAAGCTAGCAGGCTGAAATTTTGCACACACTCTAAATTCTGATGACAATGCATGACTAGCTAAGAAACGTCATAACAAATCCAATATGGCGGCCTCTCCAAGATGGCAGACTGGCTGTTTGAAATCCACCCCTATGATATGGGTATCAAATAAAAGGGTTTGCTGTCAGGAATACGAAAAAAATTGTCACGTGACTTAAATCCAATATGGCGGACGTCCAAGATGGCAGACAGGCTATTTGAAATGCACTCCTAAGATATGGATATCAAATAAAAGGGTTTGCTGACAGGAGTACAAAAAAAATAGTCACGTGACTTAAATCCAATATGGCGGACGTCCAAGATGGCAGACTGGTTGTTTGAAATCCATCCCCATGTTATGGGTATCAAATGAATGGGTTTGCTGTCAGAAATACGAAAAATATATTCATGTGACTTAAATCCAATATGGCGGACGTCCAAGATGGCGGACAGGCTTTGAGGCACTTCCCGATAAGCTAGCAGGCTGAAATTTTCAGGGTAGCTTTAAACCCGATGAACAAAAATAAAATAATTAATAGATTTTAAAAAATCTAAAAACCCACGTTTTTAAATGTCCTAAAAATAAGAAAATAACCCTACGGGGCTGAGAGAGGGGCCACTCAAAACGTGGGGGCGTATCTTTGCAAGTTACACCCACGATCTATTACACGTCATGTAAATATATCCCATAAATAATCCCTTAAATAATATACGCCCCCACGTTTTGAGTGGCCCCTCTCTCAGCCCCGTAGGGTTATTTTCTTATTTTTAGGACATTTAAAAACGTGGGTTTTTAGATTTTTTAAATTAAAGACCTATCCATAGATACCCCACACGTATGGGTTTGGTGAAAAAAAAATTTTTGAGATTCAATTCTAAGTATGGGGGGCACCCCCAAAATTTGTTTTGTTTTTATTTTTGTGTGAAAATCCTAATGCGTTTCACATAATACATCTACCTACCAAGTTTCAACAGGATAGCTCGTGTACTTTCGACAAAAAGTGGCTGTGACATACGGACGGACAGAGACACAGACAGACGGACAGACATGATGAATCTATAAGGGTTCCGTTTTTGCCATTTGGCTACGGAACCCTAAAAAAATCGGGTAACGTGTCTTTGGTATTTTATGCCTCTTCTTTTTCATAAAAAAGGCCCAATTCGTCGACCGGATTCGGTGTCCTCTTGGGTAGTCAAAAGTCCAAAAGTCTGAAAATATAACATAATATACCTACCCATTTTGTCCCAAATATGTTGGAGTTAGCTTCCAGTCTGACCAGATGCAGCTTAGCACCAGTATTTTACATGGAGCGATGGGTAACGACTGTCAAAGATCTACAAATGACTGGCGGGACCAACGGCTTTTTTATTTTATTTTTGCGTGGTAAAATCATCAAATGAGTCCTCCCGCCTTTACTGTCAGACTTGTACTGACTAAAATCCACGGTGATCCTTCAATAGCCCTTTACGTTACGTACCAGGGTCACGGTTACCAGGTGAGACAGTCCCGCGACCCCAGCAGGCTTTGGCCCTCTTAGGGGGCCTCGTCAGATTGCTGACAGCTCTTTGAGGCGCGCGTGGAACACAACCGCCCGCCGTCGACCTGGGCATGGTCCATGATCGGGCGGCAAGTCACCCATTACTCACCGCCCGCATGCCCGCGCCTACGATGGCCGGAGATCATCTTGCGGCGTCCGTTGCCGTGGTCGTCTCCCGCGGCGGCTGGGTCGTGAGGTGGACGCTGTCCTCTCCCTCACGCCTCCCGCCTCCTCCTTTGCTTTTCGAGGCACAGAGGAAATTCGCTATGATAGATGATCATCCAAAGACTGCAAGCGCTTTTGTAATTTTTATTTAGTACACGTTGTACAACAAAGCTTCATCACTTTCTTCTAAAGTCCGAGAAAAACTCACACGTAAGTAACTTACTTTTATTTTCACAGATAAAATCTGCCATTTATATCATAATTTGACATCTCTGTGTTACTAGGTATATAAACTTATGTGACATCATTTAATTACTTACCTTTATTGTATGTAGGTATAGCCCGAAGACCCAATTATGTCGCTCAAGTACAGCAAATTAAGTTTATACTTAGAACTTAAGTGTGTGTTAAGTTGGTGCGGATGTTATTACGCGTCAAGTTAGACGAGATATTACGTTGGTAATTAGTACACGGACTTACTTAATTGACTTGGTGGACAACTCGGCTTTTATTTTTCTTTGAAAAGGGAAAACGTCTTTGTGGGAATAAAATGGGTTGGAAATGGTTAAAGAATAATTCACTGTTTTAAGAAAATATGTATAAAGACTCAAGGGGTTTTGTATGTAAAATGTAAATTTCCACTTATAAAAAGGGGTATTATAAGTTGGAGACTTCGCGCTTTATATGGTACCTTTTTGCTCCTTTGATACACCGTCAGGAAAGGTTTAAAATTAGTTTACATTAATTCAAATCACGTTTTTCTCAACATGTCTAAAAAAAACTTAGATAATGTCAATTGTCAACACATTTTTTTCTACGACCGGTCGGTTGGTTTCTATTTCCTTCAGAAACACCGAAAAATCTTGTAAAAACTTAACAAAAACGTAAAACAATGCATAATTGTAATTAATCTGGCAGACAGGCAGACAATAAGGTCTGATGACAAACCAGTATTGTCTCCCGTCGCATCCTGTCGCATTGTTTTACTCAAGCCAGCCGTAAAGTTGGGGGAATTCTAATTTTACTGTCAGTGTATAAAACATGTGAAGACAGGTCACGTGATATTATGAAGACAGCTTTTGAGGTTTAGTGACAGTAATTTGATATGTCAAAATAAAAGATTGTTCAAAATGTTTTGGAGAAACATTGTTACAGTAGTAGATACTCGTAATATTTGTAACAAAAGAAATGGGGCTGTTTAGTTTTACACCTTTGAATAGAACGAAATCGATTCTATCGATTTCATTTTTTTTTACTTGGCCCACACTAGGAATTTCTCCTGTATCCTGGGTATGTTTACGCTTATGAACATAAACTCACATACACAAATGCCCAGATCCGGAATATTTAGGCTCGGTATCCACCAAAGCGGTGAGGAGAGGAGATGTGTTTGAATAACCAATCAGAAATCCACATCTCCTCTCCGCTTAGTTTCGGTGGAAATGTGATTGGTTACCTATTCAAACACATCTCCTCTCCTCTCCGCTTTGGTGGATACCGGGCCTTATTCCGTGCGGGAATCGAACTCCCGGTACGCTGCTGCGTAGCAGTCTAATCGCTCAGCCACTGCCCCAAATTCTTCTGTGACTTTGCAGAAACAAATTGCCAATAAATCACTACCTTTAATTCTTCAATGAATGATATTCATCGCAATTGAACTGCTGTCCCAAAATCCACCTATTCAGTCTAGCACAGGAGTGGCTTTAATTCAGAATGTTCAGATCGATGAGCTGTGACGGACACATCCGATTCCGGAAGGGAGCGTCCTGTCTCTTGTCAACTCATGTTACACTCCATTTAATTAGTTAACTACCAAAAATGTCCGTACAGTTTGGCTAGAAAGATTTATGAGCAAGTGTACTATCTTCTTTTGCTAGAACTTTTTAATTCAAGTCAAGGAGTAACTTTATAGCGTTGCGGGACTATCTAACCCTGGAACGTAAAGGGCTATGGAAAGATCAGGGTGGACCTTTATTCTTTAAGAGTCTGACAATCTCTTCAGCTCGCTCGAATATTAATTCGGGTGGTCGCGGGACCGTCTGTAAAGGGAGCAGGGACCCTGGAACGTAAAGTGTAACAGAATGAACAAGGTGTTTTTTTAGTCAGTCAGAGTCTCATAGCTCTAAACAGGGAAGGAGGACTAATTTGATGGTTCACCATCCAAAAAAGGTCTGTAGATGAATGACCATCTGTCATAGCGAGTTTCCTCCGTGCCTCGGAAAGCACGTAAAGTCGTTTGTCCCGGCTGTCATTTGTAGATCTTCGACAGTCGTTACTTTCAGTCAGAAGCTCTAAAGTCTGACAACCAGTCTTACCATAGGGTATAGTATTATCCAGTTACTGGGTTGTGATGGGCCGATATTCAGTCGCTCCATGTAAAACCGTCGGCTGTCGTCCTGTCGGCTTCCAGTCAAACCGGATGCATATCAGTAGATATGCATCCGGTTTGACTGGAAGCCGACCCCAATATAATTGGTAAAAGGCTGGGCAGATGATCATTATAGTATGCGTAAATTTTAGTTACAAAGAGACCACACACAAAGGACCACACAAGCCGTGTATATGAACATAATGAAATACTAATATTGCGAACAGAATGGACTTTATTGCCAAGGAGTCACATATTAATAAACCAACCATTGACACAGATTGCTGCTTCTACGTTGTAACTGACTGTTAATTTGTATTTATTATTGTGTTGTGAGTTGTGGTAACTATGGTTAGGTTAGGGAATTGTACACTTACAGTTTCTGTTTCATACTTTATGGTATTTACCGTCTTGTAGGAGACACTCGTAGGATCCTCAAATGTGGCCATTTTTCAGGCATTATCCCGAATATGTTGGGGCCAGCTTTCAGTCTAACCGGATGCACATAAAAACCATTATTTTATGGGGAATGGCAGCCGAACATTCACAATGTCAGACTTTCAGAGCTGAAAATGTAAGATGCGCCACAATTTCCTGCATTGTGCATTGATTCGGTCCCAACTAGCTTGGGGACATCCCATACTACGCGTGCAGGTTCCATCTAGCATTGGGGCATTCCATACTACGCTTGCAGGTCCATTTTTACCGACTTCAAAAAAAGGAGGTTATCAATTCGACCCGTATGTATGTAATATTTTCAGAACTGCCCAGTTTTCATATAGGTTAATCTATATCAGCGTCTGAACAAATGTGCCAAATTTCAAAAGTGTATGTATATACAAATAGTCAATGAAATGTAATGTAATAAATGTAAAAATGTATGCAAATAGTCAATGAAATGTAATGTAATAAATGTAAAAATGTATGCAAATAGTCAATGAAATAAAAAACAAAGCCACCGACTTCCGAAAGAAAAGTTATTTTAAACTTTCTTTTTTTGTATTTGTTTTTAAAGTCGGTACTTTTAAAAAAAAGTTTTGTAGCAATGAATTCTAATTATTAATATAATTTCTACTCCGCTATCTTTTTTTTTCAGATTTTTTTCGTTTCGGAATCCAAGACAGTTAAATTCATTTTCCAGGACTTCGTCGAACTTCATTGACGAGGTGCTTTTTTATGGTCTCCACTGTTGAATCACGCCCTAAGGAGTTGCAGTGATTTGTGAATAGTACGGTGGGATTGTAATACTCCGCCTTTAGTTTTTATTTTAATCGTTCTTACAAAAACATTACCTAACCATTGACTTGAAGGAAATAAAAAAAAACTAAAATATCTTAGAACTTTTCCCCCGTTATTATGTTTATAGGACCTTAGGGCTTCCTAGGATTATGAGGACCTGGGAAAGATGCTCCTGTCCATACCCCACAAGTTGAAGACTACCATTATCAAAATAAAACGGCTTGAACCTTGTCTATACAATGACATAAATTATAGTAAACTGCTTCCTATTCGTAAGAGCCGCTAAAGTGGCTGATTACAAAGCTCGACAAACGCAGTGCGTGGCGGAGATTCCATTACACTCGATGTGGATGCGCGTCGTTGGTTCTACGATTATAGTAAGGCGGAGTGCACAATAGTGATGGTCTGGGCGTTTAAAATGTTTTAAGAGTTAATTTTTTGTTTGTTTTCTATGAGTTGGATCGTGACCGTGTTATATAATTATACAGTGTGTCCGGACACGAGTTAGCGATACTTGAAGGGGATATTATAGATTCATTTTCATCGACAAAACTGCTTTTAAAAAAATTCTTACCCCAACACCTCGCGAATGGCGGCCATTTTAGTTTTTTGATTTGTCAAACTGGGGTATGTACAATAAAATGCAAATAACTTTAAATCCAAGAGACCTACATACATGCAAATGACTTTATTGCAAAGTTAAATGTTAAGGCTTTTCAAAAACTTGCGAAAGTTTTCTAAATAATATGCAAAAAGAACCAAAAAACGTGGGCAAACACGAAATTGTACACAAAAATTACTGAATATTTTCACATTTTATACTCTAGCACGAAAAGTACCCCTGTATTTTGCTTAGGTGTTTGCATTAAGTTAAAAGTATTTGAGTTAGGCTATAAAATGGTATCAAAATTATTTCTCTACGTCAAGTACTTTAGGAGTTATTCTTACTTGAACATAACCCTTCCTTAGCGAATGTACCCCAATAATACAGGTGTCGCATTCTTTGGGCGAGCTAAATCGTTTCAGTGTAAGTTTATGACCTGTCATTATTAACCAACATGTAAATGATCCCAACGAATCACCCATAAACTGAAATGGTCCATTTTTTGAATTTATTCAAAGATTTTTTTTTTTCATAGAGTAAACAAAAAATTTATTATTTCAGTTTAATGGTGATTCGTTGGGATCATTTACATGGTAGTTAATAATGCCAGCTTATAAATTCACGTGAAAACGGTTTAGCTCGCCCAAAGAATGCAGCTTCTGTAACATTGGTGGTACATGCGCTAAGGAAGGGTTAGGTTCAAGTGAGAATAACTCCTAAAATACTTAACGTAGAGTGATAATTTTGATATTATTTTATAGCCTGACTCAAATACTTTTAACTTAATGCAAAAACCTAAGCAAAATTCAGGGGTACTTTTCGAGCTAGAGTATAAAATGTGAAAATATTCAGTAATTTTTGTGTACAATTTCATTTTTGCCCACGTTTTTTGGTTCTTTCTACATATTATTTAGAAAACTTTTGAAAGTTTTTGAAAAGCCTTAACATTTAGCTTTGCAATAAAGTCATTTGCATGTATGTAGGTCTCTTGGATTCAAAGATATTTGCATTTTATTGTACGTACCCCAGTTCGACAAATCAAGAAACTAAAATGGCCGCCATTCGCGAGGTGTTGGAGTAAGAATTTTTTTAAAAGCAGTTTTGTCGATGAAAATGAGTCTATAATATTCCCTTCAAGTATCGCTAACTCGTGTCCGGACACACTGTATAGGCCAGAAACAAAGATAAGTAACGAACTTGCCGTCACAGCAGTATGTATGTTACATAACCTTTGGCCGATGCTCGGGTTAGACCAGTAAAAGATGAGCTCTTGTTTAAGAATTTTATTTTATGTTTGGTCTGTCTCTTGTAAAGCAAAATTTTGAATGGCTAACAAATTCACTTTGCCGACTCTCCTAAATGGTTTTACTTTTTCGAACTGTGCCATTGGTCTTAATTCTCCCCTCTCGCTTAAAAATAATAAGTTGACGGTTAGTTTCTAAAAACATAATTCATTATCATCTTTTATTTTCTCTCATAGTTTATTTAAAGGCTTCTTTTCTTTTAGTCGAGATCATAAACTTCTTTACCACTTCGACTTATGGCTTACAAATCCCCGACTAGTACTGAAATGCGGAATATCAATGAAACATCTGAGATTTCAGCGCCGAAAAAACGAATACATGTACAGTCAGTTTCAGTGAAAACGTACCCCCTTTGGTAATGATGTCACTAACAAAGGGGGTGAGATTTCTCTGAAGCTTACATACCTATGTATGACGAAGTTTGATGACTGTAAACGCTACTCAAAACCCAACAGTATACACTCTACCTTACCCCATATAGCCCTGATATACAACTGACACTCATGGCTGTGACATTGACCCGTGTAACGTCTCATGGCATGACCCAAGTGACGTACTCGTAGGTTATGGTCTCATATCTGTGTTGCCCTATCATGGGATATAGTTTAATTACACACGCATTTTTATGGGTTTTTAACTGTTGACAGCTCAGATTGTCATAATGGGAAGATGATGGGAAATGTAAGGGTTATGAAGCCATGTGTTGACTGTTACTGGTTTGAGGCACAAGGTCATTGATTTCTTTGTCGTCTGAGCTATCGACTACTGCGCAGTGTGCCGCGGGTTCGATCCCCGCAAGGTTCAACTACCTATTTGTATAATCTACAAAACGTTGTTTTGGGTCTGAGTGTCTGTATATGTGTAAATTCTATGTTTGTAAACGCACCCACGAAACAGGAAGAAATTCATAGTGTTTAAAAAAAATTAGTACTTAGATACTTAGTTGCAGTTCTGCGGGTCAAAAACGGCCACTTAGCAATATTCCTAATGATTTCACTTCGTGAATGAATAATAGAAGAATAGCCTATGAAGTCGCTGGAAATTGACGAAGTGAATCATAGGAATATTGCTTGAAGTGGCCGTTTTAGGCCCGCAGAGGCTGGATTTGTGTTTTTTCTGATTGATGGCAGTAGGTTCATCACCTGGTACACCCATTATAATAGAATAGAATATACTTTATTGTACACCAAAATTACAAACAGCGTTTTACAGTATTGTTTCCCCATTCACCCATTCGTGGGTGTACGCAGTGGCTTGATCGGTAGTTAAGTTAACTATTATTGAATACTAATTTATTAGTAGTCATACTACTTATTTTAACAATTCGTTAAAAAAATTAAAAATTAAATTAAATAGTTTATTTTACCATTTTAACTGATAGTGTACTTATTTACTGATCATACAACTGGTCTTTACTCATGCTTTAATTGCCAAAATGCGTGTGTACTATAAGATAATTTCATGCACCTCTGAATTACCCATAGAAGATTTCAAGCGTACTTAATGCTTTAAATGTAAAGTTGTAACCTTCCTCCTTTATTAGCAAAAACTTTTGATAAACTTTCACTGTTACATTTCATTAAACTACACTCGAGAGCAATGACTCCGGGTCACTTAAAGAATCCTAAAAATCTCGGAAACTAAAAATGCTAGGTTAATGCAATAAATTGTATTTAATAGACAATGTAACACTCCTTAAATGAAGGTATTAAAACTTCTTAGTTATTGTAAAGTTATATCATAAAAAAATCAAATTTGAAAAAGGGCCACTTTCGAAGATGGAACTACGAAATTACAGCATTTGGTTTTGCTTTTGTTTGTAATCTGTCATTTATGTGGGTACATAAACCATGTTGATAGTGCTCTATATTCATTATTCAAGCTGAAATTATGTCGCTTACGCCTGAAGAATGCACCAGAATACTTACAATGCTGGAAACCGGCCGGAGTCAGCGCGATACAGCCAGGACTGTCGGTGTGTCGCTGTCAACAGTACAAAGAGTTCTCCGACGTTACGAAGAAACTGGTTCTAACCTACGCAGACCAGGAACGGGCAGAACCAGGTGTACCGCAGCACGAGAAGACCGATACTTGGTGAACACCATGCTTCGAAATCGCTTTCTCACAGGAACTGAACTCACCAATCAGTTTCGACGCCTCGGAGGAAGTAACCCAAGTGCATGGACAGTAAGACATCGGCTTGCTGAATCTAACTTAAAACCCCTTAGACCTGCAAACGGCCCTAAACTGGAGCGTGGGCATCGTATTTCAAGACTAAGATATGCCCAGAGCCACGTAAATTGGAGTATTGAAGATTGGTCAAAAGTTATGTTCTCCGACGAATCAAAATTTATGCTCTACAAGCACGATGGAAGACACAGAGTGTATCGAAGACCAGGGGAAAGATTCAAGCAAGCATGTATCGAAGAAAAAGTAGCCTACGGTGGTGGGTCTGTACTTGTGTGGGCCGGAATTTCTTCTGAAAGTCGCACACAGCTGGTGATCATAGAAAACGGCTCTTTAACTAGCGTAATATATGTGGAAGAAATCCTCAATGATCACGTTGGTCCATTTATGGTCAATTTAGGTGAGGATGCTATATTTATGCATGACAATGCCCGACCTCATACAGGTAGGATTGTGAATGACTACCTTCAAGAGATGAACATTACTCGTATGGAGTGGCCAGCGCGCAGCCCGGATATCAACCCGATCGAGCATGCTTGGGACGAGCTAGGCAGATGCGTAAAACAACGAAACCGTCCCCCAATCACGCTTCGTGAGCTCAAAATTGCTCTCACAGAGGAATGGGAGAATATTCCCCAAAATCGTATAAGGAACTTGGTGTACAGCATGCCAAACCGCGTAAACGCAGTAATGGAAGCACGAGGAGGCAATACGAAGTATTAAAATTCAAGAAAATCGTAATAAAGTTCAAAAATTTCATGTTTCCTATTTTTGTTTTAAGGAGAGATCAGCAGTTTTTTTCTTTATGTAATTTTGTGTTAATAAAATGTATGGTGACTCATATTTTTTTTTACTTTAGTTTAAGGAGTATTACATTGTCTATTAAATACAATTTATTGCATTAACCTATCATTTTTAGTTTCCGAGATTTTTAACATTCTTTAAGTGACCCGGATTCATTGCTCTCGAGTGTATATACCTTAATCTCTAAAGCAATTCACACAAACATAAACATATCATAGACACTCTATCAGTCAATAACCAGCTGGTTCACACGGCAATGCCAATGCCCCTGATGCGCTGGCGCAGATCTGCAGTTGTCGCGACCAACGACCATGCGGTCGCAAGTCGCAGGCGACAGCCAGACCGCACTTCCGCGGTCACATTCTCATATGGCTACTGGTTAGTGATGTTATATGATAGGATTATGTTCGTATAATAGTGTGAGATTCGTATGACACTAGCTTCAACCCGAGGCGGCGCCGTAAAAGAATAGAAAAAAAAATGGCATATGGCGAATTGTCGTTCGGTGTGGGGCGGTGTAAGGGAGAGGCCTATGTTAAGCTGTGGACGTCTTTTAGCTGATGATGATGATGACTAAATCCCGAACTATTTCTAAATAAAGATTCAGAAAGACGCATTGTTCCAGAATTCACTCACGATGCTCCAAAAGAAGAAACGGTTATCAAAATATAGAAGAACTTAGATAGAAAATTAAAAACAATATCTTTAATCTGCAATATCCTACAGATACTACTACCTACATAAATTATAAATGTGACAGTTTGTATGTAAGGATGTATAATAATTATGTCGCAATTAGGGTTACCAGATGAAAAAAATCAAAAGTCCGGAGAAAAGGCCTGATTTCCATTGAAAAATCCTGAGATTTTTTTCAGTTTGAAAATTTTCTCTCAAATGTACTTAACAATTTAAAATGTCATAAAATTTTAATTTTTCATACACTGCGGATTTCGCTCACTCGTTGCACATAGGGTTACCAGATAGAAAATTTAAAAGTCTGGAGATATAGTTTTTTTTTTTTTTTTTTTTTTTGTTATTTTTTTTGTTATTTTTTTTTTTGTTATTTTACATTGATTTGATTTATGTAATATTAATTTTAAATTGATAGTGGCTGAGTTTACTTAAGTGAAATTGAATTGAAATTGAATTGCTGTCGTACTAACATTATTTTATAAGCATTAATACTAACACAATTATGGATACTTGTGTCTGAGGTAAATAAATAAATAAATAAAATAAAGTCTGAATTTCAATAATTAAAAATCCAAAGATTTTCTCGAGTTTGTCGTGTGCGCAGTGCGTGCGGATAGGTTTCTACCATCTATCTCTCCCATATGATAGGTTTCATAGATTTTAAGGTTCGATTTTATAAGTGCAATCCACAAGACCAAAATCGATTTTAAAATTAGTATCAATATGATAATAATGTTATTGTATATAGAAGATTATTATTTGTTTGTCTAATAAAAAAATCTGCAAATACTATTCTTTGTGAAAAGTGAAAAAATCCTGAGATTTCCTGAGATTACTTAAATCCGACCGAAATCCTGAGAAAACCGTAAAAATCCTGAGTTCTCAGGACAAATCCTGAGATATGGTAACCCTAGTCGCAATATCAGCCGAAATCTACTAAGTTGTATTTATAATGCAAATGCATTCTGAATACCTAGTAATAGTTTTTGTTCAGTGAAACTCTAGCAAAAATATGTATTGACCATAGATATAAAATATTTCTGTGGTATTGACTGATCTAAATTAACTGTCACACTCCAGCAAGCTCCATTTATTAAAGCTTGCTTAATAAGCTCTTCAATGAAGATTTCGCTATTCGCGGTCCAATTTTTTTTAACTGGTTACGATATTGAAATCAAATGTAATGGTGGATGCTAAGCAAGTAAAAAAAATCACACTTTCTGTAAATTCAACGTGCAAACAAACATTATTTTATAAAACCACTCTAATTTCCAAGAAAATCATTGCAAGAAACCTGGTTAGGGCACATCCCTATTCATTCATTCGAAGTATGAACTGGATACGACAACAAACTAGTCTTTATAAAAACCTATTCATTCCTGTGTGAAGGACTGTGCCCACTACAGCGTAACAATTTGATCAACGTGTGTGAGACGTGAATGCTCGGTGGCTTTTCAATCACGAGCAATGGCCGGACATTGAATTGTATGCTGATTTCGATTGAAGTGTGTTTGTTGGTTTATCAATAGGTTTGCGTTTTGAATTTGCTTTGACAATGTTTTTGACGTTCGTTTTTTATTTTAATTCAGAGTTCTTTATTTATTTATTTAAGGTCGCTTTCTAACATCACAGGTCATTAGCGACCACAGTTAACAATAATATTTCAAGTAATCTATATATACACCGTGACTTTTTAGTCGTCTTACAAAAGTGGTCCACTTATGTACCCGACCTAAATTACATCTAGGCGAGTTTAGTTTTTTTTTTAATCTTTAAAAATATTTTTTATTATTAATAAAAAGGTACATTAGAAATATGAAAATTTTTACGTATCAAGGTGTAGAGTATACCTACCCAGCGCAATAGTCGGGCAGATCATTCCATCTCCATTTTCTATGAGACAAGGGTGTTTTTAACTACTCCTTGCGTCATAATAATGAATTAAAATTTTATTATCAATTTTTTCAAATCTCTTAAAAACCTATATTCTTATTATAAACGTGTTCTAGTCATTGTATACATGAACTGGGCTGCCGTTGTAAGACGACTAAAAAGTCACGGTGTATAAAAGAACAGGGTTTTTTATTAAGACTCGACTACAGCCGAAACCGCTAAATGCAGCAACTTGAATTTTGGACAGCAGTTGCAATCTACTATGTAGGGAAGCAATAAGATGGGATTTTGCGAAAATCCTCCTCTAAGGGGGTGAAAAGGGGTGAAGACGTTTGTATGAAAAATCTTATCCCTTGGGTTTATAAATTTGAAACTTAACACGAATAAGGACACAAGTAAATAAAAAAGATTGGCTCTATATTTTTTTAAAACTACCCTCCATTGGTAATCTAGGTGTTGTTAAAGTTTGTATGGGAAAATCATAACGCGTGAGTTGATTAATGTGAAAATCAGTACCTATTTATATACTACATCAGAAATAATGAAACACGTGTTTTTGGATTTTTCGAAAATCACCCCCCAAGTTAGTGAAAAGGGGTATTCAAGTTTAAAGGGGAGGATCTTGAACCGCTTAACGTATAACCTTAATTTTGGTCGGAAGTTGCAATTTATTATGTAGATGAGCACTAAGAAGGGATTTTGCGAATATCCACCTACAAGGGGTGAAAAGGGGTGAAAAACTTTGGATGTAAAATCTTATCCCTTAGGTTTATAAACTTGAAACTTGCTACGAATATGAATATAAGTAAATAAAAAAGATGAGCATTATTAGTTTTTTAAAACTACCCTCCATTGGCACTCTAGACGATGTTAAAGTTTGTATGGGAAAATCATAACGCGCTAACCGATAAATGTGAAACTCAGTTTATAGAAATTAGATAAAAAATAATCAAACACGTGTTTTTGGGTTTTTTGAAAATCACCCCCTAAATTGGTGAAAAGGGGTGATTAGGTTTTAAGGGAATGATTTTATTGTTTGCTTCGATAAACTCAAAACTGAGCATAAATTATCTCGCAATCGAATAAAGGATGCGTTTTTATTTATACCTATTTCAAAAATCAACCCCTAGCGGGGTGAAAATCTACTACAAAATAATAGACCATTTTTAGATTTTCCAAAAGTATCCTATAAGGAGGGTGACGGGGCATTAAATTCACTGAGTTCGAAGTAACACGCGCAGACGAAGTCGCGGGCGGAGTGCTAGTTACCCATAAACAATTGCAATAAATTGAGATTAAGATTACATTAAGATAAAATTAATGAAAGTAGCTGTTTTATTAAGTAAAATAGCAAATTTTGATAGATAGGAATATAAGGTATCGCGCGTGAATTCTATAGTTATAGCGACACCCTGGGGAGCACATAACCTAGATAAAAGGCCAAATCTTGTTCTACCTGTGTGCCTTCTCAATCTCATCAAATCTGGAGATAAAATACGACTGACTTTCGCATGTGACATACGAAAGCTACAAAAGTTTTTATTTCAAAAGTTATAAATATGAAGCCTGAAGATTAAGTTTTATTTTAAGCTAAATCCATGTTTTTTTTCTCTGATATATTACCTCGATTTCCCACATTATTCGAACGAATGATTTGTTGTCATGATCTCTGCAGATATTTCTGCAGAGCTACGCTCGGAACTGACGAGTGCGACAGTACTTACACGTATAACTAGTTGCCACCCAAGTCCAGTGCACCTAAGCCTCTTATTTACCCATTACCCATGTAATAACTTAGCCATTGGCACTAGATGGTACTCAGTGGTCCTCAGTGGTAGTCAGTGGTCGGTCGATGCCACCAAGTTACAGGTACGACGCGACATTCTGCACTTTTTGCTTGAGTGAATCTATATTAAACGCATAGGGATTGAGGACTTTAGATATCAGTGTGGTGGGTTGATATCCTTATGTATGACGAGCTAATTAGTTTCTTTTTGATGTTGATGCGTTTTTTTAAACAGCACTGTATTTTGATAGCTATGATAAAAGGTCCCATCCACAGACCAACCAAGGCAAGGCAAGTGTGCCTTAACTTTGAAGATCGATCTCATTCATTCATCCATTTATCATCAGCCAATAAATGTTCCCACTGCTGGGACATAAGCCTCCTCTCTGTGAGACGGGCGGGTTGGTAGATGTCACGTGTGTTCGCATTTTTGATTCCACATATGACATTCACGATGTTTTCCTGCACCGTTTTGAAGATCGACCTATGCAGCTCTAATTATATTTTAGCCAGCCAATATTCTTATATCTACTTAAATATTATAATGTACTACACA
Source organism: Agrotis exclamationis (assembly GCA_950005045.1). NCBI lineage: Eukaryota > Metazoa > Arthropoda > Insecta > Lepidoptera > Noctuidae > Agrotis > Agrotis exclamationis. Next base: position 13,883,721 of record OX465429.1, on the reverse strand, counting down.
TATATTTATAAATATTGTGTCATCAAGTAATGTTTGATCATCACTCATAATAGGTATGTTTATTTTCTTCCCATTCTGCTATAATTGCATTAATCCTGATATAGCATTATTTGTTTCCTGTTGATATTATGTAGGTATGCTTCATGTTGTATACAGGTACTGTGACTCAATCCCGTAGTTAATTATAGTTTGATAAACAGGATTTATTTCATGCTGTGTTTACCTTCCGTAGAGATGGAAATTGGTGGTTTGAAGCTGTATTCAGCACCTGAATTGCGTGCACAATCAGTTTATTTCATAATCTGAAGCGTTCTGAAGGAAAATTCAATCCATTGTTTAGTTTGTTTGAAAAGCCTTTGTATCAATTACGTATAATGCAATGGATGCTGAATTGTGAATGCTGTGTTGTGTTTGACGCATTCGTACTTCAGGATCTCCTGAAAAATACAAAAGACAAGTATTAGGGTGTAATTTATCTATAATTTATGTATGTATTTACAAATATATAAGTATGTTTATCAGTTGTCTAGTACCCATAACACAAGCTCTGCTTAGCTTGGGACTAGATGGCGTTGTGTGATAGTTGTGGAATATTACTATTATGTCTTAAACTTAAATCACGTGTAGCCGGTTCTAATGAAACTATGCGAATACGTAGTACGTCTGATTTTAGCTTAAAAGATAGGATATGATTTCATATCAGATGGAATTTTCGCAAAGCAGAGATGGCTTGGAACAGGCAGCTTTTCTTTGCAAAATTTCATGCTCAATCTTCAAACAACAATTAATCAGGTATACACCTATTTAACTTGTATTTAACCCAGCTTTATAGAACAGGTCATAATTTTAATGTTGGTCCCATGGAGGAAATTTTTCAGTTTCATATTTTATCATCATCATCATCAGCCTTTAAACGTTCCCACTGCTGGGACACAGGCCTCCTCTCTCTGTGAGAGGGAGTGGGCCGTAATCTACCACGCGGGCCCAGTGCGGGTTGGTGGATGTCACATGTCTTCGAAATTTTGGTTCTAGGACATGCCGGTTTCCTCACGATGTTTTCCTTCACCGTTTTGAGAGCAGTGGTGTTGAAATAAATTACACAAAGTAATGCGCCTGACTGGGTTCGAACCCACGACCTACAACTCGTAAGTCGAGGCCAATACCACTGGGCCACCACTGCTCTCATATTCATATTTTATGCCCATACGAAATCATATTTCTGTTACACACTGTTCTCACTTTATGTCAGAATCTCATCACAATAGATTTTTCTAAACACATGCACTAAATCACACATTAAAATGATTTACAATCCAGATGATGACGTTCAAAGTAATAATAGTTCATTATGATATAGTTTTTATGATATTTCTCACGAGGCTCCCAGGCTTCTTGTTACATATCCTGCTCGCTACCCCTCAGGGCTGCGGTGGGAACTGTCTTGTCTATTTTTAGTCCTGACCATGGATAATAGAACTTTTTTATAGTCTGTTTTGATAAACAGGAAGGATTATTAAGATATTTTTTGGGAAACAATATATATAATGTTGTTCCATATTAGTACTAGAAACGGAAATTATTTAATCTAACTGATGTTATAAATGCGAAAGTTTGGATGCCTAAATTCGGCAGTTTTGCAACAGCTTTGGTTACGAATTGTCTGTGATAAGGATAAAGAATTAGTGACCAATGTGACCGACCATGTCAATTAAAAAACTTATATCTTTAATTCTGTTCGTGATTTTGATTGAATTCGAGCAAAGTTCATCTTTTTAGATAACATTTTCATTTTGTTGCTAATTATATTCCTTTCTGTTATTGGGCTTTCGGTATCAAGTCTTATTATGTGTTACGCAATTTTCTTTTTCGTTTACTGTCCCGAAATGTGCTTTATTTTCGTATGTATGTCATCTGCTGAAAATAGCTAAGTATCAAATTGCATAAAGCGATCCTGATTCTAATAAGTTTAGTATCCCAAATTTTTTAATAATCTCAACTATGATTTGGAGAACTCCTCCGCTTGTCTCAAACCATAATTTTGTGACCGTTAAAATTACCCAAAAAAATAACACCCAAAAAGATGCGGGCAAAAATACTTTTCCACGATTCTTCCAAGTGGCATGACGAACCGCTCAGCTCCATTCGTATGTAAATTAATAACATATTAGAGACAATTTGTTCTAGAGGGATGTTGGGACAGACGGACAGACATGCGGGCTTCGCTCACTAATTCTCGGCTTCTCGATAAAGTAATGGCAGGGAATTGGACATCAATTTATCTGTTAAAGCCGTTTACGAGCTTTCTGTTCGAGTTATTTTTCAGAGTTTTTCGATTAATTTGTTGATGTATTGAGCTGGGTGTTAATCAATATCGATTAAGCCTGTTAAGATGGTTTGTGGTGAAATGTTTTGTTTTTGTTCAAGTGCAGTCTGAATGAAGTGATGAATGGATTGGATGGAGAATGATAAAGGATTGGTGATAGAGAACATTGAGAGTGTAACCTCAGACCTCAGTACAGGTTAACCTACTGGATTTGCCATCATCATCATCTTCCTGCCCTTATCCCATTTTACTCGTGTTCGGTGTAACACGGTTTCTTCTTCCATTCTCCCCTGTCAGACGTCAAAGCATCATTACTCCTTTTACATTCATAGCATTCCTCACAGATCCATCTATCTTTTCTTTGGCATTCCTCTTCCTCTCCATCAACATTCATACTCATCATTCTCTTAGTTACATGATTGCAATCCCTACTCATCACATGTTCATACCAGGAGAAACGATTCCGAGAGGTAGCCATATTCTCGCGAAAAAGGGAGAAAGAATGAAATTATGAAAAAGAGAGGAATGGTAGCATGACGATTACTTGGAGTAAATGCAAATAAGAAGCAACTGGGTTGCTCCGACTTTAATTAACATAAAACAAGGACAGGAAAATGATGATAACTGCAAATATGACGGCTGATATTGTTGATGACGATTTTTAGCCAATTTAGGCCATACCGGCTGCATTCGTTTACTGATACTGGACGGCCAGTAACCTTATACCAAGGTTTATGAAGTACTAGCCGTTCTTTGCGATTTCAGCCACTGCTCGGTTCCCAATGGTCGTAGATGAACTATCCAACACAAAAAGATTTATTCAATTCGATGCAGTTTTTTCTGAGATTAGGCCGTTCAATCAAACAAACTCTTTGGCTTTAGGTAAAATACGAGTACTAGTAATAGCTGTGATCAGTTCCATTTGATTACCTGATAATCTACTGAATGTTGGCAACGTAAGGCTGGTAAATAGGTCCTTTCCGTCAGCAGTTGAGAATGTGTCTGGCCTGAAATGATAAAGATTAAAAAATATTTTAAGATGTTAATGTTCGAAAAAAGATTCTATTTCGATATTATTTTCATTCCGTAGAGTACTACGTTTTGGGGTTGAAGATGTACGAAATCTGCGAAAGGCAGTCGGTAGAGAATGGATGAGGAAAGCTTGTAACAGAGTAGGTATGCTAACTCCTCCGTTGATTGGACCTTGTTCTACCTGGATCAATATTGATTCATGACCATGAGGCAGAATGCAGGGTGATAATCATGATGAATATCAAAGCATATCTAAGTTTTTTCAATTATACCGTCATCTTGTTGTACCAAATCACCGTTTCAACAAATCTACACCACAAATTAAGACCACATCTCGACTCCCCAATTAAGTCTGTCTTCACAATTAGCAGTGCTGTCTTATGCAAAACTTCATGATGATTAATGACTATTTCAACTGCACTCTCGGACTATTACTGATGAAGTTTAATTGGAGTAATCATTATTCTGCTCTAGAAAGGCTTCAATAACTTTGGTTTTGGTTATTATTTACTAACTGTAGCTAGTCACCAAAGCCTGCCGGGGTCGCGGGACTTATTCCATTACCGTGACCCTGGAACGTAAAGGGCTAATGAAGGACACCGTTGATTTTAGTCAGTACAAGTCTGACAGTCCCTCCCGCCCTGCCCTGTGTTCAGGACTCATTTGATGATTTTACCACGCTAAAAAAAAAAAAAACTGCAGATTGTCAGCGGCTTTACCCGCGTGTAATTCGTAAATTATCCCACGAGACTGTAATACTGGTATAAGAAGAATCCAATGGGTTATCCAGGTTAAAAACTGTATGTGTACCAAATTTCTTCCGAATCGGTTCGGTAGTTAAGAGCAAACCTCTTCGTACACTACGTAGCTTAAGTCTCCGATACCTTACGAGTACTTACGACTTTGGTATGCAACCGACTATCGCGATACAAATCCATAGAGGGTCGTACTTACACATGGACGTGTCGATGGATGCCAAAGTCTAGTTTAACATCTTTTCCCCTTTAATAGGGTACAAAGTACAAGGCGATATTACGCCATAGATCAAACAGAAGAAGAAGGAATTAGTACTCAAATGCGACTTTGCCAAGCACCAGTTAATAGCAGGAAAATTCAATTAAACTAGTGTCTACCCGCGATTTCGCTCACATAAAGTTTAAGCTCCGAAACTCCGAACCCACCCTGTCACATCCAATCAATCGCTTGCGCTATTGCTTTTTCCGGCTTGTTAGACAATAAAATTTGATAGCCCGGCTAATAAGCATGATATAAATATAATTCATGGCCTATGCAGTTATGCACTCAGAAATAATGCAGCTTCCTTTCAGGAAAATTATAAATTGATACTGAGATCGTTATTTCCGGAGAAAACTTTTCCTCTCGTTATAATTGACTTTAGATAATACAAATGCATTTATGATAGAACTTTTAGTATTTAAATAAGTAACTACTGAAAACAAAAATTTAAAAAGAGAATTCCGATTTTAAATTAGAAATTAACAACACCGACTAGACTATTTGAAACAGACGCATCGCAGTAAAAACAAGTAAAATCAGTAAGTAAAGTGCATTTTACGAGTATGCACCGGGTGTGCGCACGCGCAGCCGCCACTGGAAACAAGCTATTTACAATATTCCCCCGCCGAGCACTGCTTTTGATCTTTGTTTGCCTGTTTATACTAATTTTAAACGTTTGTTTCTTTGATTTTTTTAACAAAAAAACGAGGAGTTTTACAGCAAATTTAGAACTTTGTGATGGTCGCCGTGTTGCATTTGTGCAGGTTTTATTTCTGGACTTGTCCAAGGATTTCTGCTACATGAGACAAGTGACGAAATAAGACTGTAAAATATGTATTAAGAACTGTCAGCTCTGCTCAACCATTTGGGGATTGCATTACATTTTTCCAAGCAGAAATGAATTTTGATTTTGCTATAAGATGTGACTTCAGTATTTTTTTAAATTATTGGGATTATGTCAATTCTACAAATCATTAATAAGCCGTCACTAATGGAATATTACTTACATAAATATTTTGGTAAAATCCATGTCTGCCTTAGCACAACCATGTAACTTTGTTTAATGTTAGAAACACGTTGAATTTTGAAATTTACTGGCGAAATACGAATAATGGGATGGGCAGTCTGCCATTTGTCCGCAAATGTTTGCAAATACTGAGATTATTCTTAAAACTCTGCGTTATCAGATTGCAACAGCTTCGATTCGCATCAATGTCCTCAATGATATGATCCACATTGGAACACTTATTATCTACACTAATATTATAAAGAGTTACATTTGTTTGTATGTATGTAGGAGCCAGAGTACGTAATCTCCGGAAATAGGTAATGATATTTTTTTTTTCTATGAAGCTGCATTATTTTTAACCGACTTCAAAAAAGGAGGAGGTTCTCAATTTAACAGAATCTTTTTTTTTTATAATTTTTCCCCTATCTCTCGGCGACGCCGACGCCTCGACCGAATTGGAAAATTCTTTTTTGTTTGAAAGGGTCTGGACAGGTGGTCACGCGGTATTTAAGTTAGGATCTTAGAGAAATCGAGGGAACTCTTCAATAAATGACAGCAAATCAACTGCGACTGCTGCTATTGCATATCTAAATATCTATGCATTGTTTACGAATCACACAAAAGGGTTAATAAAAACTTAAAAAAAAATGAATCCGACTTCTAAAACACACAAAAGAAGTCGGTTTTTGACTAAAAAGTCGGAATATGTAACATCGCGGGCGGGCGATGGGATGCGATGCGACGCAGCGACCGACGCCAAAACTTGACGCGAGCTAAGTCGCGGGTAAAAGCTAGTTCATGATAAAATGTTACTTCCCGATCCACTGATAGTTCATCGACCTAAAATTTGAAGTATCTTCAGATTGATAAATAATTCTTATCTTTATCTCAATCGTGATTCGTGAGGCAAGATTTTACGACCGATAACTGTTTGGCCCTTTTAAATATATATTTCATTGGGTGTGTCCAATCTCTCTTGGTACTCGAAATTGGATAATAGATTTTTGTGGTGTTGTGAATGCATCTTTTCTTTTAAGAGTACCTTTAGGGCCTAGAAAATGGGTCGCGGGAATGTCTAAGCAATTTAACCGTGACTCTGGAACGTTATAGAAGGCTGTTAACGGAACACCGTGGATTTTCGTCAGATCCAGTCTGACAGTCCTTTCCGCTTCATCCGGGTGGGTGGACTCATTTGAAGATTTACCACGATAAAAAACGGCTTATATGAGCAACGATATCCATAAGAGCATTTCTAGAATGACGTTCAGCATTGACAAAAGCTTAAACTTCATTATGATCATCAATTTAAAAGTCTTTCTTCTCATTGTTTAATTTTGCCTCTTCTATTGTCGGAATTAGGTAGATTTATTCATACAGCGAAAGAATAAAGTGGATATGCCCCAAAATCCCGGGATTACTTTTATAGAGCAGAAAAATCCCGTCAGTAATTTATTAAATGAAAAAGTTATTTACTTTTACCCAATTTATTTGTCTAATCTATCTCTGAGGTTCTTATTATTATTACTAGCTGACCGGGCAAACTTCGTACCGCCTCACCTTTTAAACCTTCCCTGGACTTCTAGAAATAATTCAAGACCAAAATTAGCCAAATCGGTCCAGCCGTTCTCGAGTTTTAGCGAGACTAACGAACAGCAATTGATTTTTATATATATTTTATATATAAGAAGATTGGTAATAATGTTTTCCATACGAGATTGTCTATTAGAAATCCCAGGAAGATCCATATCAATATCAACATTTCTATGCAAGTACTAACTCTGGTTATCATTCACTTTTTTTTCATATAATGATTGTCTATTTTGTGGTCTATATAATGATTGTCTATCTTCTTTTATCTCTTGTCTACTAATTAAATGGTTTTATTTCATCATTTGTTTTTTCTGCCATCAATTTTAATTTAACTCATATGAAACACTTTTTTCTGTGTTTAGGATGACAGCAGAATATCGGATGCCTCAGGTATTGCTTAAATACTCGTATCTTTCTAATAAGCCCTTCTGCCTTGAAGGTTCAAGACATTCTGGTCATACTTAAATTATTTATTCCGTTGTAATGGATTCGAACAATGCTATAATTAGGAAAACAATGGTGTTGGATTATCTGTAATTTGTATCAAAACGATTTCTTTTTTCCGTTCCAATGATTTTATGGTATGCATTTTAATTAAAAGTTTGAAAGCTATATTTTAAAAATATAAAGATTTTTTAAGATTTAGCTTTCAAACAAGTTCTAGGAGGTACAGACGCCAGCACATCAACCTACCTTAATCTGTCAAATTTCTTTAGTAGATTTTAAATTTTATCACAATAGTGATGGAAGTTTAATTCGTTCGATTGGTAAAATTTGACGTATTGGGTAGGTTGACCTGCGCGTCTGTACATTTCTAGTTGTAGCTGCGATATAGGTTTACCATAATTTATGCCTTTCGTACTACTGAAAGTCAATCGTTTTAATTTACGTAAGTACATTAAAGGTATATTAAAGTTCAGTAAGACTTTTAAAAGTAACATCACATAATTATTGAGTAGGTATTTACAGACAGCTATAGAATACAGAAATTTAAGTTAATTACATTCAGCATTGAGACTGCAAACAAACAATAATACGTCTGCATAATAAAAAGCAACATCTTACTTATATGTCTGCCTAACGCGTTGGGGCATCATAACTCCCAGTCCCAACTGTCAACCACGAAACACGATCCAGAAAATAAACCTAACCCGGACAAATTGTCAAGTATCAATTTCGGATGCACTTGTCAGCGTTCGTAAACGGAAGCGGTTCGTTGGTCGCCATTTTGCATCCGTGCCGCGCGTGCGCAATACAATTACGTTTGGTCGACTCTTGCGCACCCCACCGTTTTAAATTTAGAACGCTTCCGCGCGATCCCTTACGTGTGACAGTTTGTAAACTATGGGTTTCAGGAACATGAGGTTCTGTGAATTTCTAGTGCTGCTGTTGACTTTATCGTTCATTTTTAGTTCTGCTTTATATTATTATATATTGTTTCATGGTCAAGTTTTATGTTTATGAATAGCTTGAGCCTGCTTCTTTCTGGGCCCATTCGCTTTTTGACCCCATTTGCAAATAAAGCAGTACAGCCAAACCTCTGTACCATATTCATCAAATTTGATACCGCGATTCGGCATTAGAGCAAACAAACTAACTTTCGTTTATTCATTATAGACATGTATGGTTTATAGCACGGCTGTAAACAAGCCCGATTTTGTTTCTAAAATAATAAGAGTCATTCACACGTTTTCAGTCTTCCTTCATCTGCACATTCAGTCACCTTTGCCTGTGTGATCAACAAGCCCATTTCAAATTCAACAATTTTTTTCACTTTAAGTCTATCTTCTTCATATCGGACGTATTTTGTTTCATTTCCAACCAATAGACGAGGCTGATACAATCCTCTTTCTAATAAGAATCATTCTTTCAAATTCACTTTCCTGATCAAGTATCTCCAACCTCCCACATCCATCTCTTGACAAGAAAGTATGAAGCGAATATCGTGATGTTACAGACGGCAATCTAGCAGCGCTATAACTTTCAACCGCGGGTTTCAATAGTAAAAGTACGTTAAATAGACTGAGGTGATGCTATAATACGTTACATTTTTATGTCCTCGCTGTCTGGTTGATTAGGGTTGACAAAACGAGAGAAATGAGGCTAAAAAGGCAGATATTGAGGAAGATAAAAAAGGTGCGTGTTTGAAAGGAAAAGTGGTTGTTGTTGATGAAATATTAGGTGATGAAGATACTGATTTTGTAGATGTCAGAACTGGCAGTAAATGAAAAATAATAAAAAATGGTGCAATTACAGAAAGTTAAGATATTGATTACAAAATTGACTAAGGATTTAACAATATTCCTTCAGGTGACAACAGAAGGAGTTATCCTGTTAAAGAAATTATCATCTGTTCCAAAATTGACAATAACATAGAACATACATTTATCTCTCCAATTTTAACGCCATTATGTCATTTGTAGAATCGATGGAAGGTGGAATAGGAAGGTTCTCGAATGGAGACCGCGCGTAGTTACACATATTGTCGGACGTCCCCCGGCAAAATGACATTAAAGCCATAAGCCACCACATAATTTTCTTAAACAAACTTAATTTCTTGCCAGCCCTATCCACTCTCCCTTCTTGCTCCTTCGACTGTGAAATAACTGAATTTACGTCTTGTCCTTTCAAAGAAAACCATCTAATAACCTCTACAAATACGATCAGCCAAGATTTATTAACATCTACGGTATAATTATGATGTCTAGACGATCGTGTGAAGATTAGACCCACGACTATCTTCCGATGTAGGTTAGACGTTGAGGCTCAAGGGTTCTTAGCACTCTTCCTTTCGCTTGCTTTGCAATGGTTGAATTGTCTGGTTGTTTGTCTCTATATTGTAGTGTCGTCATCGGTCATTTATTTAATGTCAGTGTCACTTATTTTTTTCGTTGGTGTTGTTTTTTTAAATTTAATTTTGATTTTATCTTTCTTTTCATTGCACTAAGCGAATCTTTTATCAATGTATCTATTTTTGTCATTATTGTTTAGATGTTTATTGTAAGCTGACGTCTTGGTATTGTCATGTTGTATTTGGTATCTGAGTTTCCTATTTTTAACCGACTTCAAAAAAAGGAGGAGGTTCTCAATTCGTCGGAATCTTTTTTTTTTTTTTTATGTATGTTCCCCGATTTCTCGAACACGCCTGGACCGATTTGGAAAATTTTTCTTTTGTTTGAAAGGGTATACTTTCCAATTGGTCCCATGATCATCAGGTCAGGATCTGATGATGGAATCCCAGGGAAATCGAGGGCAACCTTCAAATTTTATAGGCACATAGTACCATTTTCATATATTTTCAAAAGCTGTTCAAGTATTTGCATCTGATAATCATCATCTCAGGTGGATGAGCTGATGATGGAAGGTACAACTCCTCAACGGCTTGGAGTAGGCATCGACTGATTTAGTATGTGTTAGCATATCTCTGGAACTACAAGTCCGATTTAAGTAATTCTTTTTTTGTTGTACTAAGTATTGTTTAACTTACAGAATACTGCAAGTTTCATCAAAATCGGTTCAGTAGTTTTTGAGATAGGGAATTTTATTAGCTTATTGTGCACTTGAGAGAGAATGATTTATTTGACAAGAATTTGAGTTGAATATTTAAACTAAAAAGAGTAAAATAAAAAACTTTTTAAAAAAAATGTAACCGCCTTCAAAAAAAAAACCACAAAAAAGGGTAAAATAACCTACAAAATAACTTTGCTTTCAGAAGTCGGTGGCAAAAAAGACAATAAAATGAAAAAAAAACAAAGGCACCGACTTCTGAAAGAAAAGTTATTTTGTAGGTTATTTTACCCTTTTTTGTGGTTTTTTTTTTGAAGGCGGTTACATTTTTTTATCTTCACCACCTGTTTTTTTGTTAGCTTTAATCTTATTGATTGTGTCTATATTTGTTACGTTTATGCTTAACTCTGAACCTATATACACCGTGTTCTTCACGTTATCCATAAACTTTAGCAAATACTTCTATGGCTTTTACAAATCAAATCCAACAAAGGAAGTAGTACTTAAAAAGGCTTCGTTACAAAGATATTTGTAATTTCATTTAATGAAATTTAATTGAGCTATGCAGTGAGAAAGTATCTTAATTTGAAATCTATCAAATACTATTTGCATTTCATTTGTTTCAGCCCGCCAAATGTTATGAATGACGTTGCCAATTCGGATAAAGAGGCATGCATATCGGGTTATTTACGTCTAGGTATTTAGTTTGTATGAAAATTAACAAAAAATAAAAAATAAGAATTGATTAATGTGTCCATAATGAAAAATGCTTACTTCCGTGGTTTGAACATCTGGTCGAAGTTTATGTATATCGTCCGGAACACGGTGTATAACTATTTTTTACTTCATCACCTCAAGAGAGAGAGAGTGTTATCACTGGCAACCATTTTCTCCTGACCTCTTCACTTTTGTCTTGCTTTCTCGGTCTTTGCGAGACTCTTTTTACACCTGTTTAGTATTTTATCTCATTTCTCACCACGCTTCCTTTATTCCATTCCGACAAATTCTAACAAAACTTCCACTATCAGATCGACACGATCAATTTCTCACCTACCTCCAAACAATAGGTTAAAACAAACTACATATTTGTAGTAACCAACATAAAAATCAGTAAGTGGTCATTAAATCCTTTCGGGTGCGCTGGCGCAGGGAGTAGAACGCGTGAAGATCTTCGATAGGGAAACCTTCGTAACCCTTCATGAATATGGATGCGACGCACTTGTTCTGAAGATGGATGGATGGCGAACTGGTTTCCGTTTGGGGTGCGTATGTTTAGGGAATGAAAAGGAAAGGCTGTAGAATTAATCAGTTGGGTTTATTAGTTGTAGGTTAATGATGGTGGTTAATTGTGTGTTTTATTTTATGGTATTTGCATGTCTGTTTAATATGCAATAATTAAACAAGTTGCTATATTGTTTCTTACTCTATAAAGGAATTAATTTCTACTTAGCCTTCTTCCTTTGTTCTAGTTTTCCGTGCCTGCTTACCGTCTAATAACAAAATATGGAATGCATTAAAGAATAAAGTATTATAACATTTATAACTCACTTTATGTGTCATATCTGTCACCTCAAGCCCAAGGTGACGGACACATTTTAACAACAGTTCTCCTTCTATGCAATCTGAATAATTGTCGTCTTAGTCACCTAGTGTGACTATACCCCGGATTTGGACATTCTTGTGGAATACTTTTCAACCTGGTACTTTTAATCGTTAGTATGGGATAATTTTCCAAGACCCGGAATTTCCAGGCGTTGAAAACTCAGGTTTCTTTTTAATTTATATACCCACCATTCCATTTTTTTATCAATCGCATTAAACCAACTGTCCATTCAGGATTCTAAAACGTTTAGAAATCAAAATCATATCATATTTATTTCTTATCTAAAAGGGATACCGCTTCACAAATAAATAAACATTAATTTTCAAACCATCACATATGGTATAAAAATCGCACAAATTCACAATAACGAACATCACGCTATATTTATAAAGCGTTATCATTGCATAATCTTCATTTGAAATGTCACCAGTATTGCCTTATAAAGGTGTAAAAAGTGCCACAATAGGGGATTATACAGTGATAATAAAAACACTGATATGGCAATATAATAGTTATGTTTACTTACTGTGATATGGTAGTTTAATAGACTGGAATTTTCAGGGTTGCCAACCTTTTAGAAGAATTTTAATAGTAGTATTTCTGTTTACAGCAAAAGTGAACCATGAGTAGTAAATAAATATATAAATTAGGAGGTACATACTCGTACATAGGTATTTAGTAAGATTTGTTCATAAATTTTTGCATAAGAATCTTATTTTTGGACTTTTTGTGGAGCATAGCAACTTTTTGTCTGTTCCTAAAATAAAAGTTCTATTTTTCTGAATTCTACATAATTCCTGGAATAGATATAGTGCTCAGAGATCGGAAGTGACAAAAAAATCATACTATTCAAGTCAAAATTTCGTGTGTATCATAAAATTCGAACAAGAGTCACTAAACTTAATTTTCTGGCCATGGGTCGCTAATATAGATTATTTTATTAATATGCATGTTTCTGGCTCTTGAATATGACCACAACTTTTTAGTATAAATGTACCCTAATTTATAAGATTCTAAAAATGGCATAGTAATACATATTAGATAGAGTACGGTTGACAACCCTAGGCGTATGGTGGCACATTCGCTATGTTTTTACATTCAAATGAATATTTTTTTTTACCCTTTAGTTTACTAAGATATAAACAAAAATTAAAACTGCATAGTCATCGTGTCACCATTCACTTTGATTATAGGAAACCGTTGCGGTTATTTTGTTTAATATTTTAGCAAATATCAGGGTGTATTAATAGATAAAAGGTCTTTGATAAACATGACATCAAACAGTTACTTAAAACTTATGAAGTTCACTATCATTATTGATAAGGGTAACATGGTAAAAATTCTTTCCATAAATAATAAATTGTGTTTATTATTTGGAAAGACAAGCTGCAAGGGTAACGAATTTCAACACTTTTTTTTTATCTATATTCCTACCCTATCTATAACCTATCTTCATGGATCAATTTTTAAAATCCTATAGGTATCTGGGAAACATGGCGCTTTACAAGGTTTTATTCCATAAGTACTAGATGTTGACACTGGATTCTGTGTGTCGAAACCTATTACTTACTAGGATGAAAGGTATCCATTGTGTAATTCTAGAATACAAACAGCGATTCATCCATCCAAACATCCAACTTTCACATTTAAAATTCTGACGGAATAATCAGATTTTATGCGTAACTGACTGACGACATTAATACAAATAATAATTAAATAAACTACGACAAAATGATTTAATCAAAATGGCGGGATTCCACGGGTCGATTTTAACTGTAGCCGTCAAACGCTTCCTTTTCGATTTTTACACACTATGGGACTATTTACATATTAAGTCATATAAAAATCGCATGAGACTTGTTCATTTCCGAAGAAAATACATATTAAACAGGGTGTCGAATCCAGGACTTCATACTCAAAAGTAATGGTTACGATCGTGACAGTATTGTTATCAAATAAAAAAAAGCGTAAACAGCAAAAGTGAAAAGCGTAAGTGCAATGAATCACCTTCCCGTACACGCTATGTAATATAGTCTAACAATAGAACTGTACAGACAGACAGAATGACGGCATTCGTTGTCTCTGTAACTGGGACGTTGACCTTATCTATGAGTTTTGAGAAGAACTAAGTAAATCTATTTAATTTTATTTATCACGGTTTATATATCGCAATCCTGTCTTATGTATGGGGCAAGGCTGGGCATCGCTTGCAGACTTTGAGTAAAAAACTGTCATTTAGCCGATTGATTTTTCAGCATTTCAGAGGCCTTACCACGAGCTCTTAACGCGATCCAGTTTAGGTTGTGGGAAGGAGACAGAGCTATACATGTCGTCTAGCGCCATCTCTTTCCCACAGCCTAAACTGGATCGCGTTAAGAGTTTATGGTGGGCCATCAGGTCGCACGGCTATTCACCAGGCGAATCGACCGAAAAATCGGTCCTTATAAATACCCCTTTAATAAGACAGGATTGCGATATCGTTCCCGGTTATTATATCTATTGAAGTTCATATTTCAACTTCAACTTATTCCGACTGTCTATTAAACACCACACGAAAATCCGTGCAATAATTATTGAGTTTATATCGAACAGGCAGACAGACGCGGTGGGTATCTTTGTTTTTACCGACTTCAAAAAAAAGGAGGTTATCAATTCGACCCGTATGTATGTAATATTATCAGAACTGCCCAGTTTTCATATTATGTTAGTCTATATCAGCGTCTGAACAAATGTGCCAAATTTCATAAGTGTATGTATGTATGTATGTATGTATGTATGTTTTTATGTTTGTGCACGCATATCTCCGGAACTATAAGTTCGATTTAAGTAATTCTTTTTTTGTTGTCCTAGGTATTGTTCAACTTGGGGCACACTGCAAGTTTCATCAAAATCGGTTCAGTAGTTTTAGAGATATGGATTTTTTTATGTTGTGACGGATTACAAGATTAGTGCATAATGTAAGAAAATTTTGTATTTTACAAGAATTTGGGTTGAATATGTAATAAATAAACTAAAAAGGGTAAAATAAAAACTTTTTTTAAAAAAAGTACCGACTTCAAAACAAATACAAAAAAGTTTAAAATAACTTTTCTTTCGGAAGTCGGTGGCTTTGTTTTGTTGTGTGATTGACTATTGCCACCGACTTCCGAAAGAAAAGTTATTTTAAACTTTTTTGTATTTGTTTTGAAGTCAGTACTTTTTAAAAAAAAAGTTTTTTAGAGAATGATGAGATTTTGACCGGTGTGTATGTGCATTCATATGATACCTCCTTGTAACTTCTAAACTACAATTTTCAATGTAGGTACTAGGTAATCTTTTGAGAGTTAGGGTGCTCCCACATTTATCGACGGTGTTACTAATGCCATTCGCATCGGATCGCGTCGTCCGAGCCGAACCGATGCGAATGGCATTAGTAACACCCTTACACATTGACATAAAGGTTTTCTTGACCGGCTTAAGCCGATTCCGCGTCGATAAATGTGGGAGCACCCTTAAAGTATCGAAGCATTTTTATCGTCCGCTGGTTAAATGCTATTGTTATTTAATTTTTGAATGGTTTGTAGGACAATGGTTTGTTTGTACATAACAATGTAAGAGCAGAATATTTCATTGTTTCATAGTTTTAAGAGCGTGATCCTTAAGGTTCCGTACCCAAAGGGTAAAAGGGACTATTAAAGATTCTGCTGTCCGTCTGTCTGACCGTCAGTCACCAAGCTAAATTACAAAATATATTACAAATATATTTACAAATCTGTATCTGATGAACCGTGATAGTTTGACAGTTGACACTTTCACAGATGATATATTTCTGTTGCCGCTGTACTGTAACAACAAATACTAAAAACAGAATTAATTCTAATATTGAGGGGGCTATGATACAACAGGCATGATTTTATTTTGCTCGTTTTTAGGGTTCCGTACGTCCGAATACAAAAACGGAACCCTTATAGGATCACTCGTGTGTCCGTCTGTCTGTCGCTTACAGTCAATTATCTCCGAATCTACTAGACCGATTGGGTTGAAATTTGGTACACATTATCAATTCCTGTGACCCAAGCACAGAGGTGTGACGTGAATAGATGAAATCTGTATGTGGGAGGTAATTTTTGGGGGGGAAGGGGAAAACGAAAAAAAAAGTTTTGAAAACTGCATCGTGTGACATATCAAATGAAATGTCTTGTTGAGACAAACTTAAAAGTATGTTTTTTGTAATTTTAAAATAAATGGTTATCCAAGTTATTCAAGAAAATTGACGAAATTTGACCATCCCCCCCCCTTATCTCCGAAACTCTAACCTATACTTTAAAAAAAAAACAGAAATTAGTTTTCTACTTATAGATTATAGGATAACTTATAAGAAGTCCATGATATTAAAATAACATGGTAAATCACTCAATATTGTGCGTACCAATTTGGGTCAGATTAAAAAAAAAAACGTGATAGGTAATATCGTACGGAACCCTCTTCACGCGAGTCCAACTCGCACTTGGCCGGTTTTTATTG
This sequence comes from Agrotis exclamationis, assembly GCA_950005045.1. NCBI lineage: Eukaryota > Metazoa > Arthropoda > Insecta > Lepidoptera > Noctuidae > Agrotis > Agrotis exclamationis. The sequence continues at coordinate 13,867,137 of OX465429.1, read as the reverse complement.
ATAATGATCCAGAACCTTTCAATTAATTAATTGTGCAAGTGCGTTTTGCATTACGCCGGTTTTTTTCAGTAGGTAGCTAGGTTTTTTTTTTAATAACGTGTAATGTAGTTACAGTTACAATTATAGATATTCGTTACAATAGAGTGTGACAGACGGACAGACGCTGATTGTGACAGATGTGAGTGAGAAGCGCATTGTGTCACTGTACACTGTAGGATTATTTTTGACCTACATTTGTAGGCTAAAGGTGCGTTCTGATTAGAGGGATTGAGGACGAACTTGAGAAGATAAATTAATCTAAAATGTAACTTTGAAAACAAGTTAGTTAATTAGTCTGTTTTTTGGTTGGTACAGACAGCAGCAGGCCAGCACATTAACTTAATTAAGTACCTCAATCTGTCAAATTTCTTTAATAATTTGTCAATCTTATCACAATGATGGAAGGTTAATGTTCGATTGGTAAAATTTGACAGATTCGAGTAGGTTGACCTGCTGGCCTTGGGTGGAGTGGCAGGAACTGTCAGACTCTTAATGATTAAAAGTCCACCCTGTTCGTTTAGTAGCCCTACGCCTTCCAGGGTCACGGTTACATTTACAGAGGGTTCCGTGTCCCTGGTCTCGAAATGTCTTTTTTTTCCAACCCAGGAATTTTATTTATCAATGCCGAATTCTTGCAAACTTGAAATTCGAATTAATGACTTGAACATTTTGGATCCATTCTGCATCTTCTACGAAGCGAAACGTCTCAATCGAGTGAACAATTCACTCGATCAAAATGATCTTTAATTAAAACTAAGTTACAAACATCACAACAACACAATTTCATCTCCTAACAACATGCAAATGCAATAAATCAGCGCTGACCGCTCGATCTTGTGGGATGCGCGTTTGCATTCAATTGTGTCTCACGCGCATCTGTCATTCAATACCCTCTGCTAAATATAGACTGAAAAGTAGGCCAAACTGTATTGTTGCTAACTAGCTAAGAAACTAGACAAACTCGAGCTATTTTGGGGAAAAAACGATGCAGTTTTAATAGGTATTCTTTCTTTGGTGATTGCCGGCTTGTTTGTTTTCAAGTGTCTGTCTAACGGCTAAATTAATGAATTGCATTTGGACATCTGTCGTGTTTGTTTGTCTGCAGTTTTGTCGATAGGTAGATATAAAAATTGTCGATGGCGTTTTCATTCGTGAACTAAATTAAAGGTTTCGTCATCGTATCATGTCTTCTCCCTTTCTCTAGAGGATATCTCATCTCTTGGTGGCGGGAATAGTAAGGTATTTCTTATTTTAATAATTTTCTTTTATTCGGCCATGAAAAAGCACTTTTGAATGACGCAACTTAAAATTATGGTGATTCGAAACCCATTCGCTGGAGAACTCAATTCTTACTCTTTAAAAATATTTAACAATATTTTGTTTATGTAGGTACTTACATGAATTGAAATTTTATCTGTCCTTATAAAATAAAATTAAATTCGAATCTCAAAATTACAAAACTAATTGATTCTTCGACTTGAACATAATTATATACCTACTGTTTCGAATAACAGACAAATCAGAAGACAGAAACAAGATACCTATAAATAAGAAACAGCAGTTTTCAGCGGTACTTATAGGTAGACTGGATATCATCATCAGCCTTTAAGTGTTCCCACTGCTGGGACACAGGCCTCCTCTCTGTGAGAGGGAGTAGGCCATAATCTACCACGCGGGCCCAGTGCGGATTGGTAGATGTCACATGTCTTCGAATTTTTGGTTCTAGGACATGCCGGTTTCCTCACGATGTTTTCCTTCAACGTTTTGAGAGCAGTAGTGTTGAAATAAATTACACAAAGTAATGCGCCTGACTGGGTTCGAACCCACGACCTACAACTCGTAAGTCGCGGCCGATACCCCTGGGCCTGGCACTGCTCTCACCAAGACTGGATATGTGTCGATTCAAATAACATTTTTCCATCTCCTGCTGTAAGCTATGTTCGGTTCACCAATCACCAATGGACGGAATTGGAACACAGATTTAATTTGATGAATGCTTCCTTTTTTTAACCACTCATCCGACATGGCATTGCACTGACCCAGGATTTCGGTGTTTCCTCTGTCACATTCCCCCAGCCCCAGGATCCGCCGGAAAATGTCCATTCAGGGTCTCTAACACAGAGGGGATCTTGTGATGACCTCCGGTATGTGGGTTTGTCATCTGAGAGTGACATTCCAAACTCATTGGTGCATGATATAGTGCAACATGGGTATTATGGCGCTTGAATGAAGTTTGGAAGGCGCTGTGATATTTGTGAAATTGTCTGTGGGAATTCAAAATGGCGCCTATAGTTTCCATTGGTATAAATAATAGACTATGATAATATCCTTACGACTTAGGTATCCAGGCGACTGACATATTACATTTCCAATAATGTCCAAAAGAGATTCGTACACAGCCGCCACGTGTCAATGGATACCAATAGGTATCGTTAGGTATCGGAGACTTGAGTTGCCTTGTGTACGAAGGGGTGTAGCCCTCCCTAGCCAAATGATAAATACAATTGGCCATTTTCTGTAGAAAGACACGAAAATAATATGACTAATCTGAAATCTGCCACATCGAAGGCGATTTCGGGACCTCCATTTTCGAAAAGTTTGTCTTTATTTGAATTAGTATAAGGTCCTTATTAAGTTACATACTCTGACAGCAGGTCAGAGTGATATAAGATTAGATAGGACTGATTGCGTTTTAGGGTATTCTAACGCCATCTCGTGGCGAGCAGTTGATTGAATGGATTTTCCGAAGGAAAAAACTATTTTTGGAAATGTTCAAACATAAAATACCGTTCTTAACTTTACTATTTAATTGTGTATCTACTTTTTTGTACAGGCGTCAACCTACCCAAATCTGTAAAATTTTCCCAATCGAACCTTTTTGTTTTGAGGTAAAGTTGAAAATCTATTAAAGAAAGACAGATTGTAGTTAGTTGATGTGCTGGTGGCATCTGTACTTTGTTGTGTTCAGTTTGGTCTACAATGGTGACTTTAAGAGGAATTGTGTTTTATTCTTTTGTAGACCTAAACCAAAAGAAGCAATTTGTTTGTCTATTTCTCGATACCCACCTCTAAGGGGGCAGTGCTCCCAAAGTCACTGCCCACTTTTACTGGTTACCTTTCAACAGTAACCGCCCCAGGAACTGTTCAAAATCATTCGCAAGGGAAACCACGAAGTATTCGCCGAGAACATAATATCCGTTCGCGCGGTTCTTACCGTCTTTCGGCCAATGTTTACATTCGCGGGTATTGTCCGTCATCGCCCGGTTGTTTTGTAAACTAACCGTGTTAAGTGAGATATTTTGTTTTGTAAACATTGACCGTCGGCCATTGTCGTTGGGAATCGATTGTGTGGATGTGGAGGGGGATTAAAATTGTTGAAATAATGATGAAGAATATTATAGGGAATTTTCAAAATTCCTACTTGTCAATAAAATTCATGATATGAGTTAATTACGCCATATGGTATAGGAATTAAATTTTTCATAATTTACAAGTAGGTAATTTATATCATGATTTCTTTGTCAATCTTGTTTTTTTTTTTTAAATTAAAATCTTCTATTAGTTTAAGAAAGAAGAGGACATGATAGCTAACCAAAAATAAATTGGAATGAACGCCATTTTGGACGTCATGCTCGCTTTTCTAACACTTGGACGCTCTTAAATAAACTTAATGAGCTTATGAAAATAATATTAAAACAAGAAAATAACGAAATAATTGGTTTAAAGAATTTTAAATTTCTAAGTATATTTTCCTGGAAGGTACCTATTGGGGGAGTCCTTTGCCCAGCATTTTGATAGCATAGGCTAAAAACCATTATTCTTTTTGAGGACAAGAGTTTTCAGTTATTCCGACGTAAACTGGAACTTTGACATTTTCAATTGACAAATGTCAAGGAAAAAATTAGTTTCTTCTTTGTACACCAGAGGCGCTGTTCCATTTTCCATAAAAGAAACGCTGTGAATACTGGAAAGACGCTGTAAAGTAAAATAGTGAAAACTCGTGATAAGGGCTCAGATAGAGGTTATTGAACTGTTCACTCTTATCGGAATAGCACAGTAAAAATTTATAATATTCATACACTCCTTCTTTAAAGGCAATGTTAGATTGTTCGTCAACCACACCAAGTAAGCGCATAAATTATTTTTTATTCTAGTAAGATAATATAGGTTCTATTCACTAATTAAGCGTTCGTTAACACGACGCTTTAGCCGAGTTGCTTGCGCAGCTAAAACAACTGGCTACTGTCAGTCAGGGCTACCTCTTAGACTTAGAATAAATTGACTCAATCTATTGCAGTCTAGTGCTGTAATGCTATTCTATTTTATTAGTATTGTTTATGTATTGTATCATTATATTAGTTAAGTTTCATAATGTATTGTATTATTGTATTTTATATGGGCCTTGAAGCCTGAAGTAAGTAAATAAATAAATATTCTCTAGAGACTCAGCGCCGCGGCAGCATTGAAACTACGATTTGTCTTTTGTGGATTATCAGCCTTTATATTCTACACCATAAAGTTGAAAATCTATTACTGATTAACGCGAACGGTTTCGGTCGTCATCGTTGAGACAGATTGTCCACAAGATCTTTGTAGTAGTTTAGAGAATAGCATAGCGTGTCATAGCTTCTTCCACAATCATGTCTTCAGCTTTCGGCATCAGTTCTGGCCTAGCCACCAAATCGTAATCGAATGGTTTCGGCCCTGTACCCATACCATGAGTTGTCATTACGATACTCGATCATCGATATCGACCGCGTTTGGCGCTCTCATTGGGCCGCTCCAAGGTTGTATGAACTCTCAACCAATGAGAGCACCAAACGCGGTCGATGCGTATGATCGAGTATCGTAATGACAACTCATGGTAGAGGCTCTGGTAAGGCCTACCACCGCCCACGCCCAGTGGGATTGCTCAATCACTGCAGGTTACTGGTAGCCTGTGGTCCCAACCCCAAAAAAATGACCAAATGTGTTCTAAAAAGATTCTCCCACGTGTTCAGGGCATCCCTTGCGCCCACGCACACTATCTCACGCGCACTTGCTAATTAGGTGGCACCGTTAACTGTACTCGCGAATTGCTGTAGGAAGCACACACATAGCTTTACCGACTGCCACACGTTTAGCACCTTATGTCTTATGTACTGTTTGTCTGTGCGTCTCTTTGTTTGTCTGTCTGTGAGTTTGCCACTTTCTGCTTTTGTCGTATGACTAATGTAACGGGTTTGTTGTTGTTATTAGTCGTTTAGAAATAAGTCTTGTGTGTGAACGTTTACGAGTATGTCGTGACTTCTTAAAATCTCTGTTGCATTTCCTTTATTCAGCTGAAAACATACTTTTTCATATTCAAAGATTTTCTATGGAAAAAAAAATCCGCGAGCAGGATTTGAATCTTCGACCTCCGGATTCAGTACAACCGACGCTCTTACCAACCGAGCCACCGAGGTCCCACCTACAAGCGTTTATTTTTTTTACATCATTATTAAGAATATAAAAAAGATATAAGTACACAAAAACATTTGAAAATATAAGAAATGCCTACAAGTATCGGGATCAGGATCCAAGCTTCAAGCTTCATCAGGAAGCAAGCCAGAGAAAGGAACCAGGGGCGCCGGCGCCGTTTCCAGAAGAATTGCATTCTGAATTAGGCTCCTAATCCGACTCCCTAACGAGAGCCTTAGATGTTGGTCAAGGCCCCTGTCTTGGCAATTGGTCGACAAGACTATCGGCACAATGATCGCTAAGTTCACATCCCACATATCGATAATCTTACGAGATAAGATATTTGATCTGCTCATATTTCTCGACTTTCAAGAAATAAATCTATGTTTATTTTTAGTAGGTACTCTAATTATATCTTCAAATATGACATAATCTCTAAAATATTCGTTCAAAGTAAAGACGAATCTTACAAAATCCGGTGAACTATTTGAAGTATTTGCTGTTAGCAACAGACAACTTTGAGTCCGTATGCTAAACAAATTAGAATGCACCGCGCAATGCCAGTGCGGTCGATTTCAAAATACTTTACTGCAATGCAAACGAATGATTCCGACATTTCTTGAGCCTACAAGTTGATATTTACCTATTTTAACACAACTTAATAACATGCCTGCATTTCCCGCAGTGTTAGGCAGGGATCTACGAAGTCTTTTTAGTGTCAAACGTCTGCTAACGTTGCAGGATTGTATTAACGGGAATCTGTGTTAAAGGAACGCAAAGGGCAATTGCAAGAAAAGGATGGATTTTAGTCAATAAGAATCTGAGAATTCCTTCCACTGATTTGATGATTTCATACTCCAAAAAAAGTGTTAATCCATTTTGAGTGACAGCCTGACACTTGACAGTCTTTTCCCGAAAAACTGTAATCCCATAAAATTATGACTAACCATTTTTTTTCTTTTTTCACAGACTACCTCAATGAACCAAAGAAGAATGTTCAGGATCCCACCAAATTCGAAAGTGGTGAGGCGCCTCGACTTCGGTGGAGAAAAAGATGATCAGGCCAATACTGACAACTTTGCTAATAAAATGAAGGAGTTAATAGAAACGGACAGACATCTAATGACAGTAAAATATAACTTCGACATGAAAAACGAAGTTCCACTGGAAGGAGATTGGATATGGACGAAAAAGAGTAAAGATACTTGGGTTGGAGTGAAGGATGCGAAAGAAAACGATAATGAGAAAACCCCGATGCCTTCAAGAGAAGATGGTCGAGTACCACCTTCAAGACGGAGGAAGATGCCGAGGGATGATAGTGGAACTTGCAAGAATCACGTCAAGAAGAGGTTACTGTTGGAGTAGCTTCTGATACTTACAATACGGATACTTTACGCCTTCGAAAACTGCTGATTCTTTCCCTGACTGATGATCCTGCCACTCGATTATTTTCAACAACAACTTTATTCTAAGCGACGAGGTCCATTTGGTGACGAGTTTGGGATTTTCAGTAGCGTCCATCAGCTCCTGTGACGTGCCAATAACAAGACAAGCAAAATAAGATATGAAGTGAACCATCATCTAAAGTGGGCACTAGAAAACAATTGAGATGCTGATTTAGACTTTCAAGAGTTGCAATGGTCGGAAAAACTGAAGAAGACTCGTCACCGAGAAACAAACTAACGTTCTCAATATTATTATCCGTAAGACGATGAAATTCCGCTACAGCGAAACTTATACCCAACTAATTGTCTATCGAAGTCTCATCATTTCAACCTACTGTAGGCTACTGTTGCATGCTCTCGCAAGGAGCACCACAGCGCACGGTTACCCGTCTTTTCCATATAGCCATTGCCAGCTTCGCCTTCTTAAGGTCATTGGTCCATCTTGCCGGGTCTGTCTCACACTACGTTTACCTACGCGCGATCTCCATTCGAGGGCCTTTCACTTCTTATCGGTTTAGCGACAGACATGACTAGACCGGGTTAATAGATGTCACATGTCATTGAATTTTGGTTACAGGATATGTCGGTTTTCTCACGATGGTTTCTTTTACCGTTTTGAGCCATCTTCTTCTTTAGCCTCTTTTTAACATCTCAGTATAGGCCTCCTGACCTGGCCTCTGATTTAGGGACATCGTGCTCTAAATAATCAATTTGAACTCGCGACCCTCTTCACATCATCCTTCCAGCGCATTTGAACTCTTTCTTGAGGACGCTTTTCTCTCCATGGCTTCAATTCGTGAAGACCATTACACTTCGATTTCTCTTTTCGGGCAACATGCTAGTGCATGCTCATTTTAAGAGTGCCACTCGTTTCGTCACATCAAACGTAACGTAAAAGTAATACTATGGATGGATGGACGGACTCTATGAAAAGAAAATAAATGCCCGTTTTTTTTTTTAAATAATCTTGGCTCTCCTCTCGATAGTGGAATGTCACTTTTAAGATTTAATTGCTTTTTACAAAAACTAGTCTGATTAAGAACTGTTCTAATTGAAGTGAACAGAGTATCTTGCCACAGTCATGTGCAACTTTATTTAAGAGGTACGAAATTGAGAAGCGCGAATATTTTGGGTTTCGTCTTGCGTGACTTTATGTTTTTGTGTTTACTTGACACGGCCGCAGAAATGGTAGTAGTTAATAGAAAAAGAAACTATTACCTATGTGTTTTTTATTGATTCATGTGATATACAAAATGTAAAATTTTAATCAATATTAAGTTGTTTAAAATAATGACTTATCTACATTCTGAAACGTGCAACGTGTTGTTGTTGCAACGTCTTTTGAATAGTTACAACAGATCAGAACCGAAATTGTCTAAGTTTCGTTTACACGCTACTTAGATCAAAATCAAAATCAAAATCAAAAGTCATTTATTCAAATTAGGCTGATTTATCAGCACTTTTTGAAGGTCAATTTTTTACATAAGACAGTCCCCCAAAGCGCCCCCCCTTCGACACTTCCTAGTGTTTTGGCTGGGAAGAAGAAGTGGCGGAACAAACTCCACAGCAACACGTCTGTCTGTACGGTTAGAAGAACCAAGACAATTTCGAATCTTCCTGGACACTATTTATAAAAGCTCTGTGTTAAATATAAAATTATAAAAGTGCATATTCATTTTGGTTTCTCCTGTTTACTACTACAGTAGCATTTCTCATGCTGAAGCCCAAAATGTCGCTTTTTTTTTGTACCAGATTACGCTTATAATGTGCCACAATTAGGCTATCCGGTAAGGTTTAGTTTAGATTATATTTTTGAGTACCTAATATAAATACTTTATCTTGTGTATTATATGGGCTCACCTGTTAAATGCTATTTAAGATTTATTTAAACTTATTTTGTTAATTTTATATTATTTGTAAATATTGCAATTTTCTTCTGCTACTAACATCACAAAATGTAAAGGTCATGTCCACATTATTAATTCTTGGCGATAAAATTTTAATGTATATTTTAAGACTTTCTTCACCAGTATGTAAGTGTATTCCCGGGGTGAACCGGTGTCCTAATAGAACGCGACCATCTCGCGATTTTTAATAGGTATGTTTAAAATAAAATATTCAACATTTAAACAGTACAAGCGGTAAGATCATTCATTAAAACTTTATAGTATAATAATTATGGATGTCACATCGATAAAAAATCGCTAATGATTACGGGCATGAGGATGAAAGGTAGTCAACCGCTGCCTAGTTGAATGTGTCTAGTGTCTACGTTCAATCGCGAGTTTGTACGAACTCGAACGTTTCTTGCGAATCTGCGTGTCGCGTAATCGCATTTTATTAGGACAAGGCGTTACACCGACAAAAAACAAATCTTTTCCTTTTAGTGTTTAAAAAGTTTTTTTTTGTAATGGACGAATGTGATCACCGATGATTTTAAATTGATATAAGCGTAGCGTACCTACTTTTATTCAAAAAGTGATACTTATTTAGTTGTTGTGCGAGTGTATTTCGACTAAAACATTTTTTCGACTGAATTTGGCTGAAGACTGTGCCCTTGAAAAACTTTTTCGATGTGATAGAATATAATCTCGTCTTTTGATATCTAGATCTCTTTTTATATGATATCGTTTTGAAATATATTCGCTCAGCCGTAGCTTAAAACTAACTTTTAGTTTACTAGTAAAGTAAAAAGCGTAGTGAAATTTTTAACTGAAATTCTGAAATTAATACTCTTCGTTATTTCAACCTTTGATCTCGAAAACTAATGGACATTATGTGTAAAAGATGAAAATGTAATACTTGTTTGAAAACGGACTCGGGACCTGTCTTTAACTAAACCCGCGTTCTAACCAAAACGAACGATCGCGCCGATACTTATTTGTTTGGACATCAATCAATAAGTTATTTTTAGTACAGAGGAAAGACACAACTAAGTACCTACTTCTAATTAAAAAATATCTATTTATGACATACGCCATACTGTTCTCGAAAATCACACAATGTCAATTTTTAAACAGCTGTTCTAAACAAGTCCACTTAGTTACGATTTCCTCTATTAAAAATAAAATTAAGTAATGAAAAAAAAAGCAAATGTTCTATGAAATTATTTTAAATACTTATAATAATGTTTCTAATTAACAACCACAAAGGGGAATTTTTTTCTTTCATTAAAATGGTTTATAATTGTCTGAAATAGGTATACTTTCTGTAATACATTATATTAACTATCTATCTAGTTAGATTTACTATGAAATAATTAAAACTGAGTTTAAAAATAACAAAATACCTCTAATTATTAAATTATGTTGGAAAAATATTGTAAGGTCTATTTTCACTAGAGAATCGATACCGATACCAAGTGAAAACCTAGCTAACGTTTGGTATCGTTATTAAGCAAACTTTTCAAACATTTGTAAGAAAATGAAATCATTAAAGTAAGCTGACATTATTAATTAGTTTTAATATTGTTTAATGGTGAGTACTTTATTGTGTTGCGTGAATGTAATCTGTTTTGTAATGTATGATTTAATAATTATCGTAGACTGGAAAAATGATCCTTAAAAATTCTTAACAATTAAAACATAATCAATAAAAATAGTAACCTAACAAAGGACTTATAAACATTTTGAGGAATTTCCCAAATTACATTACTCGACACGATTCCTTGCACTTTGCACTTGTGAGTACTCACCTTTACATGTAAACTTATCAAACAGCTATATTCCAAAGTCCTCGTAGGAATGCCTAGCTTCACATAGTGACTACTAGAAATACCTAGAAACTTCTAGAAACTTGTGTACTTATTTTAGAAATAACTTATAAATAGATTACTTTTCGAAATTTTGTACATAGCCATTGTGATAAGAATTATTTATAATTTCTACGTATTTATTAAATTATTGTAATCGACGATTTGTTTTATGTAATTAAATCAATTTCTGGTATATAATTGTCTATTTGTTTTATTTGGTGAACCTCAAACCTTTGGACTTTGATCAACAAAATCATACTGATCAGTTTTCATTCCAAACGCTCAAATCTGCTTAAACATGTAAGTAGAGAAATTAATAGGTAGTTAACACACTATCCATCATTTTGACAACTTGCACGAGAATTCTCCTCTCCATACAGAGTCGAAAGGCATTTAAAAATATGTTGGTCCATTTCATTTAGGTATTTATTTTTTAATAAAATGCTGAAATCGTATCGCTTACGGTTTCAGATAAACAGAACAGGGAGATCTGTTGGCCAATTTAAATGAAAGATGCTGTTAAGTAAGAAATTCTTTAAAAATTCTTCACATAGTGATTGTAACTTACGCAATTAGTTTACAACTTGCCTTAATCAACTCAGAATCAACCTGCCTATTCGAATCTTCATTGTACCACGAAATCAAAGTCCTTACGACAGTGTATTTACTAGAAAACAAAAACAATAAAATACCTTGCCGGATATCAATCAAATACCGATAACATGGTATCGGTGAAACCGTCGCACATAATTTACGATCAAATTGTATCACCCGCATTGCTAGTAGGTACTTCCAAAGATTCGAAAATACAGGAATAGAATTGTGAGCTAGAATTTATCAGACAAATTGTTTGGTATTTTAGAATGGCGAAGTTGCTAATGAGCCCTCGATCTCTCCGAGTGGAAATGTAGATATGATTGAAATAATTGATTACTAGTTTGTTATTAAATATTTACTACCTACGAATATTATTTTAATCAGCGACAGCAAGTTTTATGAAATGTGGTAAGATTATTAGACCATTAAAAGTGTATACACCCGGGCTAAAGGTATCCGCAGAATACCGTATGTTTTTTTTTCGCCAAAGTCTAACATACCCCTTTGCCCAAGTGAAAGACTAGAGTCTTTCACTTGGGCAAAGCGGTATGTACGAAGTAAAACAGGTGTATGGTTAAGGAGATGGAGCATGGTTAGGTAAAAAGCATCACACCTTCACTGCGTGTCTTAGGGATCTAAGTTCTACTTCCTACTGGAAAAGACAATATTCAAGAAATAAAAGTACAGACGCCAGCACATCAAGCTACCACAATCTGCCAAATTTCTTCAATAGATTTTGAACCTTATCACAATAGTGGAAGGATAATGTTCGATTGGTAAAATCTGACAGTTTCGGGTAGGTTGACCTGCTGGCGTCTGTACCTATTAAGATGCGCAGGAGTTTTGTCACAGAACTCGGTCGTCGGAAAGAAATCGGTCATGTGTGTGTCGATGTAACGCATCGTCTGTATAGAATAATTATAAGTGTGTATTGTAAAACAGGATGGTTTGCGGTCCCAAGAAATCTATTCTACAAAATGTAATATAACAGTTGTCAATTGTTTTCAAATCACTACAAGATAAGGGCCTATAGGTATTAATTCTCAATTTAATTTTGCAATTATAAATCCTATAAAGTTTAACGACTTAAAGTAACGATTTCAATTAATTTGTCGAGAATTTATTTGTTCGGTAATGTATTCGTGATTTGGCCTATAATCTGAGGAATTTATCTTGAAGGCCGAACCACCTACGCTATTTTAATGACATTCCTGGCATTTGCTTTAAATCTAAACAGATGATAATACAAAATAGTGGCATGTATTGGGAAATGAATGCTATTGAAGTATTCGCTAGTAAAAATACTTTGACTATTTATACTTGCTTTCTTTTAGGAGCTGTGAATTATATTCGATTGATAAAAGGACGCTCTAGGCCAGGCTATGTTTGTCCTCTCATCATTTTATGTCTCTCATTTGCTGAACAGTAAACGTCTATTCTTCTATTCTCAGTTGTCACCATAGGTTTTGGTGACTTTTGGTAAAAAATCAGAACGAATTAAAAAAAATCTCCAACTGTAGGATTATTTCGTTTATCATGAGTGCATTTACAAATATTTAGACACAAATTCATTCCGTGTGGGAATCAAACTCGCGACACGTTATGCAGCAGCCAATCGTTCAGCCACTGCCGTCAATTCCTGATTGAATCAGTAGCGACACACGGTTAAACTATTCCCCTTTTGTCACTGGCGACAAATGGGAAAATAGTTCCCGCTCTTTACTGAGTAGATGAAAATGAATAAGACATGTCCACGGTTATCTAATCCAAGACAAGACCGCTGTAACCGCGACCCAACGCGTATCACTGACAAGGAACTGATTTTGTTACACCTGTTGCTAACGGTACTGTGTACGGTCAGCAGTCAGAGATGTAGGTAAGAAATACATACGTATATTTCTACTTGCATAAATGTACTCACAACACGAGTTAATATTTAATTGTTAAGATTTTGGCATTTCCGATTTATTATGGTAGAGAACAGTGGTGGTCCAGTGGTAACGGCCTCGACTTACGAGTTGTAGGTCCGTGGGTTCGAGCCCAGTCAGGCGCATTACTTTGTGTTATTTATATTTTTTTTTCATCACCAGTTTCAGTCAGCTCTCAAAACGGTGAAGGCAATCATCGAAATAAACTGGCATGTCCTAGAACCAAAATTTCTGGTAATGCCCTCGTGCTATGAAAAAAGCGGGAAATCATACCCTGTGAAGCGCCTTGAGGGAGGCCTATGGCCAGTAGTGGACTGCAACAGGCTGAAATGATGATGACTCGTGGTTGAGCCTTTGTATTTGCGCACATATTCATTTCACTTTGGTCGAGATACGTTCAAGAGGATTTTATTACAGTAGCTGTTCAAACAAACACACTCTTCAGCTTTATAATATTATTAGTATGATAGTAAGTAAAATTATTACAACCGACATTTTAAGACAATTTCTAGGCCAAACGAGGGGCATACAAACAAATCACCATAAAATTCATGCGTAACTCAATTCCCGCCCAAATTAACATAAAAAATCTGCTAACTAAGGAAAACAACCGGAAAGATGTTATCATAACCATAGCGTAATATTTTGTGAAACATTTCGTATGGCCATAAAAAGTGCATAATAAAATCAGGACATCTTCCTGCGTAGGTCGTACGTCATGCGTGATGTCTCGCGAGACACGCATTATGTATGCACCCTAGCATCCTGTTTACATGGTAGCGTGAATTTTCTTTTGAGCACCGCCAAGCGCAGTGTGTGACGTCCACCTGCAAGGTGGATAGACGATCTGATGAAGACCACAGGATCACGCTGGATGCAAGCCGCTTACAACCGGTCCGATTGGAAATCTATGGGAGAGGCCTATATTCAGCAGTGGACGTTCTACGGCTGATATGATGATGATGATGATGAGAGCAGTGGAATTTGTGGCAATAGTGTTTGGTTTCTCACTTTCTTCTGGGCAATGTTGAGGATTTTTGCATCTATTGAATGCAAGAGTTCTTAACATGCAAGGAACAAAGGTAAAATTGCATGAATTGATCACCTTTGTCTAGAAAAATCTGTGACACCCATCGAAAGCGTGCTACATCCTTTACGTTTACCCGAAACGTAAAAGGGGTTGATAGCTATACAGAGTAATTATTTTAAGTTGGTCTACGGGGGAAATCGGGGTCTGTAAGAGATAGGTATGGATTTTTTGCCATACATTTATATTTTTCGCATATGATTACAATAAAGGCTGGTTGCTCTTTCAAATATGTTTTTTCTCCTGAATTTGGTCGTCAGGACTGAGAATTCTTCAGGACAGTGTTAAATTTTGATATTATTTAAATTTATTGATACGCTAGGTCGGGTGAAATTTATAAAAGAAAGGGCATTCCTTGTCATGACGACTGTTAACATTTATCAAAGATCTACACACATCATATTATAAGCTGTAGACATTTACCTCATTAAAAACTAAAACAATACATCAAGCAAAAACGAAAGCGCATAACAACAATCATACAAGAGACATAAAAACATGACGTATGTCTAGATTCTATGGGAAAGTTACCTTTGCGAAGGAAAAGGGTTGCAAAAAAGGATTGTTAAGGCACTGCTCCATAGTAGTCCACTGCTAAGCTACAAATAATTGTATAGCTTTGCTTTGGAGCGTAAATACTAAATATACTTAAGTAAGTAAATAAGACAAAGCAAAAACATCATTTTTAGGGTTCCGTACGTCCGAATACAAAAACATCCTCCATCCAGGATCCCTTATAGGATCACTCGTGTGTCCGTCTGTCTGTCGCTTACGGTCAATTATCTCCGAATCTACTAGACCGATTAAGTTGAAATTTGGTACACATATCAATTCCCGTGACCCAAGCACAGAGGCGTGACGTGGATACATGAAATCTGTATATGGGGGGTAATTTCAGGGGGGGAAGGGGAAAATAAAAAAAAAAATTGAAAACTGCATCGTGTGACATATCAAATGAAAGGTCTTGTTGAGAAGATCTTAAATGTATTTTTTTTTTGTAATTTTCAAATAAATAGTTTCCAAGTTATTCAAGAAAATAGACGAAAATTGACCATTCCCCCCCTCCCCTTATCTCCGAAACTACTGAACCTAAAATTTTGAAAAAAATAAAGAAATTAGTTTTCTACTTATAGATTATAGGATAACCCGAGAAGTCCATGATATTAAAATTACATGGTAAATCACTCAATATTGTGCGTACCATTCTTCAATTATTCTTAAATTTCAATTCATCTATTATTTGCGGTAATAATTATAGGTAGGCAAAAAATAAATCGTACGGAACCCTCTTCACGCGAGTACAACTCGCACTTGTTTTTAATTCTACCTTTTTATCGTGGTTAAATGATCAAATGAACTCCTCTCGCCCAGGGCTTGACGGCAGGGACTGTCAGACTCGTACTGACTAAATTGCACAGTGATCTTTCAATAGCCCTATACGATCCCTTTAATTCTACCTTGAAAGAAAGGCGATTCGTCGATTTTTAATAAGAAAAACAAAAATATTCCTTAGTATTTTGATCTAAGTTTGAGAAAAAGCATAAACAAGTAATAAAAACTTTTTCAAAAAAAATGTAACCGCCTTCAAAAACAACCATAAAAAACAGTAAAAAAAGCTACAAAATAACTTTTCTTTCGGAAGTCGGTGTCTTTGTTTTCTTTATTTCATTGTCTTTTTTTTGCCACCGACTTCCGAAAGAAAAGTTATTTTGTAGCTTTTTTTACTGTTTTTTATGGTTGTTTTTGAAGGCGGTTACATTTTTTTTGAAAAAGTTTTTATTTTACTCATTTTAGTTTAAATATTCAACCCGAATTCTTGTCAAATACAACATGTGCACTAGAATTTTGTAATCCATAACACCGGTAATAACATCGCTCATGTACACAATAAGCTAATAAAATTCCCTATCTCAAAAACTACTGAACCGATTTTGATGAAACTTGCAATATTCCCTAAGTTAAATGATACCTAGTACAACAAAAAAAGAATTACTTAAATCGAACTTGTAGTTCCAGAGATATGCGAACTCAAACTAAATCAGTCGATGCCTACTCCTTACTATTAAGGAGTAGGCATCGAGCTCAGCTACATGAAATTATGATTACCATACGCAAGTACTTAAATTACTTCATAAAATTTGCGAAAAACGGTGTGTCGGCCTATAAAATTCGAGGGTTGCCCTCGATTTCTCCAGGATCCAATCATCAGATCCCAACTTGGTGACTATGGGACCACCTCAGAAGTACCTCCTTTCCAACAAAAAAAGAATTTTTAAAATCGGTCCACAATTGCCGGAGTAATCGCGTAACAAATATACAAAAAAAAAAAACATACCGTCGAATTGATAACCTCCTCCTTTTTGAAGTCGGTTAAAAACACAAGTATACTTTTAACATATAAGCATTTATTTTGAACAATTTACGCATAAAAATACGCATCTATTCATCTTAAAAAAATACGTTTTGTTCACTCGGCGAATTCAATTCAATTTCTTCTGAAAGCATTGTATTTCAGATTCATTTACATACAGCCTGACATGCATCTGTTTAGTGGTCTACAAATGTCACCCAAAAAAACGCACTGTTAACGAGGCAAACCTCTCCGTGCTATGTAATGTCTTAGGCATTTTGCTGGTTGTTAGCTTTAATCAGACTATGTTATCCTGCGTAGCTGTACTCTATGGACAGTCGACTTTATATCCTAGACGAAGGGCCCGTGGGAATTTTAAGAAGTGAGGGCAAAACGCGATAATCTATGATTGAGTCGTGGGCAAGAAACAGTGAATTTGAACTAAGATGGAAAATGTTACCTGTGATTAATATTTTACATGGAGCGACTGCCCATTGACGATCACAATCCAGTAACAGTGTAGCCCTATACCATACTGTAACAGAGAGGTATCCCAACCTCTTCTGTTCCTTCAACCTCTTTACTTTAAGTTCTATTTATTGTTTTAATAATTTTTAAAAATTCATGTTTTTATCTTCAATTCTTTTCTAGTACTTCAATTTTTGCCACGGCTTCGGCAGCATGTTCTGCAGTGTTGTTTTATTTTTATTTTTACAATAAATTACTTATAAACCCCGTTGTGTTTTTTAAGTGCTGCACAACCAGTACTACAGCTCCAAATCGAGCAAATACCGCACCAGCAGTGCCGAGTTCGCCATACACTGCGGCTCCAGCAACCTTTCCGGCTTAACCCTGGACCCATAGCCGGCCTCGCCTTCGTGGCCGCTAATTTCGACGGCATCCTCGGCGTAGCGTAGCAGCATCTTGGTGGACGGCGGGAGACCCCTGCTCTACCCCTGAAGGTGGCGTAACGCTACAATACTGCCTATCGTCCAATCGGCATGACGCTGCCGATTGGATCAGTTAGAATTGACCGTGTGTGGGCGTGGAATCCATCAAATTGGCATGACAGTTAAATTTGATAGGCTTGATCATGCCGATTTGATCCAATCGGAAGGATCAAATCGGCATGATCAAACTTAAAACGATCGTCATGCCGATTGGACGATATGCAGTATGGTGTATGGCTACTTTAATGTGTGTGTCTAACAACCAGTTTTACCAAGGGGAATCTTTGCAATCATGATGGTCACCTATCCACACACCAACTTCGACAAGCAGGACTTTACCTTGAAGATCTACCTGTGCGGCTGTAATTATTTTGCTACGAGCTCCTCCGTTCTATGATATAAAATCAACATCAAACCTACCATCAAATGGTTTAATCAAACCACGTACAATATTCTCTGTTAGCTTCGAAGTGTTGTTCATAAAAGAAAGAAAGTGAGAATGACTTGTCAACATTAATAACCTACAAATAAAAAAGGGTTATAAAAGTATTTTAACACTTAACTACATTATTATACTTCCTAGGTCGGAAATGAAAGTAAAAACTATTCATACGAGTATTAGCATCAAAATGGAATCTCATGCATTTGAATGAGGAGGAAATCCGACTGCCTCGGTCTAGTGAACAGGGTTAGGATGGTAATTTGGTAAGGAAGACCGTTTGTCTGGTCTTTGTGCTTCTGGGATGAAAGTAAAACTAAGTAATAAATAGTCCTCTACCCATACCATGAGTTGTCATTACGATACTCGATCATCGATATCGACCGCGTTTGGCGCTCTCACTGGCCTGCTCTAAGGTTGTATGAACTCTCAACCAATGAGAGCGCCAAACGCGGTCGATGCGTATAATCGAGTATCGTAATGACAACTCATGGTAGAGGCTCTGATCGATGTCAGCCACGGCCACGGCGGCCGATCTCAACGGAGATTAGCGAACTGCGCGGGACATATTTAAATTGCACAAGTGTGTGCGCAAGCACAGGTGCACTCTCTGCTCTTTTACTCTTATAGTCGGATGGGACGGCAATGAAAACTAAGTAACTAAAAAAAAGGCCTAAATCGCCAGGCTGCATAGGTAAACGGGCCACAGAATAGACAGTAAACGTTTATTTGCACACGGCTTAAATGCGAGCAATTCAAAAAGAAAGTAATAAACAGATATTTAATTATATAAATTCCACTGAATTTTAATTTAAATTTCCGATAAAAAGCGTAAAACGGTCTATTCTATTTTATCGAAGTCATTTAATTATTGTAATTCTGCTAAAGTGGCCTTTTAGACGACCTATTTACTCGTAGAAGAACTAAAAAACCAATAATAAAATTCTGAATTTCATGTTATGAATTCTATTTAATCAAACAAGAAATGGCCTTGTTTAATTAATTACCTACACTTGCACACTACACAGAAATATTTACTTAATTAGGACAAGAGATACAATCTAGTTTTTACTGTTCTGTGATCTATACGGTTTTCTTCTAAATAATGATTCCTTCTTCAAAATTTGTTTTTTTTTTTAATTACGTTTTGAAACCATCACTGATGTTTCGAACATCTCAGTAACAACTCAAAATTAAACATCACTTCGTAACGGACAAAATAATACCGGTAGCGTCAACACTGTTTCCCCTATAAACGAACGCAAGCGTGAAGATACGTTTTTATGAAGTAACGACCGACACTTTATACTTCCGCCAGGAATCGAACCGGATACCTTCGCAAATGGTGCGAACGATGCTTCTTGTAAGGATTCATAAGTCACCTGCCAACGATAGTTTTTAATGCAACCGACGGAAATTGACTGTTTTTAATAATTGTTGACGCAGTGGTTGAGTGACCGACAAGCGACTGCTGCGCAAGGTGTCGCGGGATCGATCCCATCAAAAAACATTTTATTGAAAAAAAAAAACTTTGCCCCACACTAGGAATTTCTCCTGTATCGTAGGTGCGTTTACAAACATATAAACTCACATACACAAACACCCAGACCCGAAACAACTACTTACGGATCATACAAATATTTGTTTCGCGCGGGGATCGAACTCGTGACACGCTGCGCATCAGTTGATCACTCGGCCCATTCGTACGAAGGCGACGCAAATGTCCGATACCTTACGATCCTGGTATCCAGGCAACTTTCGTAATTCAAATCCATAGAGGTTCGTACACAGGCACGCGTCAATGGATATCAAAGTCGTAAGGTATCCCAGACTTGCGTCACGTTGTGTAGGAAGGTCTCAATTACTACGCCAACGATGCTGTTATGCCGCAAAACTTCTCCATACTTTAGTGTGGAGAATTTTTTAACGGTCCAAATTGGAATGAGGTTATTTTAAAAAATAATAAAAAATAACCTCATTCCAATTTGGACCGTTATTTCAAAAACCCATATTTTAATTCAATAAAATATAATTCCACAATAATAGGGGTCCGTTATCAATTTATCCAGATATATCAATTGTTCTACAAACAATTGCATTCTTGTGGGGTGCACATTACCAATGTAAAAGGCATAAAATTTTATTTTTATTGCACATCCTACTTTTCAAAATGGCCGCTGCTCGTTGAAACAATTGTGGAATTGTTCTTTGATAGAGGGAGCAGCGAATTTTAATAAAGGGCGGCGTGTTTGTGTTTCTCTGCCTTCTATTACTATATTTTTGGCTGAGACTAAAGCAGCCGGGGATTAAGCTAGTTTAATTCTAGTTTAAATTCAGTACCTAATAGCTGTACCTAAAATTACATTAAAATAAATGTTGATTATAGAAAATTGGCGGGACGAAGGTTTGTGGAAGTCTTCAATCCAAACTAGGATGTGCTATACTGGACTCTTGCCCCTGCAGTGTCGAGATTTAGTCAGCGACAAAAATTGGTCGCTAAGTCGTATCGTTATCAAATTCCTTTAATAGATTTTCAATTTTATTTCGAAAGCATAAGGTTGAAAATCTTTTAAAGAAATTTGACATTTTTTTTTTTTTGCGTGGTATAATCATCAAATGAGTCCTCCCACCCCGGGCAGGGCGGGAGGGACTGTCAGACTTGTACTGACAAAAATCCACGGTGTCCTTCAATAGCCCTTTATGTTCCGGGGTCACGGTAATGAGATAAGTCCCGCGACCCCGGCAGGCTTTGGCCCTCTACAGAGGGGGCCCCGTCATTATGCTGACGCTCTTTGAGGCGCGCGTGGAACACAACGCGCCGTCGACCCGGGCATGGTCCATGGTCGGGCAGCGAGTTGCCCTTTACTCGCCGCCCGCATGCCCGCGCATACGGTGGCCGGAGATCGTCTTGCGACGTCCGTCGCCGTGGGCGTCCACCACTGCGGGTGGGGCGGAGGGAGGACACTGTCCTCTCTCTCACGCGGCCCGCCTCCTCCTTCGCGAGCATGACTGTTTCGCAGAAGGAGGCGACCGCTTCCCACTCCGTCTCGCCCCGCAGCATGGCCGCGACCAATGCCGGGCGCGAGAGGTCTCCGCCTATCGCCGCCGTGAGGACACGTCGGTGCTCTGCCCAAGCGGGGCAGTCTTGCACCGTATGCTCTACTGTGTCCTCCGGGCGATCTTCGCAGTGGTGACACCCAGGCGTTTCCTCCTTTCTCCTTAGACACAGGTACCTCCCGAAACTTCCGTGTCCGGTGAGGACCTGCGTCATGCGGTAGGTTAGGACGCCGTGACTCCTATCCAGCCACTCCTCAAAGAGGGGTCTTACCGCCGCGATTGCGGCGTGCCCGGCCGTCGGTTGCGACAGTCGTCCCCTCCATACTGCCCTGAGATCGCGCCGGACCTCTTCCCGCCGCGCCTCGACTTCTCGAGGCAGCGGGGAAGCACCCCGGCTCTGCGCCTCCACGCGCCACTCATAGACGCGCTGGAGGGCAGTCGCCTCCAGATCCCAGGGCAAAGAAATTTGACATCGATTAGACTTAACGACCGATTTTTGTCGTTATATTTGTCGAGACTGCAAAATCAAATCAAAATCAAAATCAAAGCATTTATTTCAAGTGGGCCAGTTACAGGCACTTTTGAATTGTCATAGACAAATAAAAGAATATAATTAAACATTAAAGTTAAAAGTTATGGTGCTACAGTCCCAGTCACAAGACATAAAAACTGTGAAAGTACCGTAGATGCCCGTTCCAAGAAGTAGATCTCTATGGAGAAGAACGGGCAAGAAACTCCATGGACACTCTTTTTAGATCGCCAAAATTATTACAGAACCTTTGTTACATCATTCATTTTGAGGTGGTACATTATGTGAGAACGATGAAGCAAGTTTTTTAATTAAAAGTGTCCATAGTAACTATTAAAACAAAGACAATTCAAAAACAAAATGATCAATAATTATTAAAATAAACCGTGGCAGCTAAGAGATGACCAGTCCCAACTGACAGCGCCCGTTCACGAACATGACACATGCATCAGCACCATTCAGCTCAACCATTTTGAAGGGAGCTAAATGATCCAACACACGCGCCACCATCGGCGAGACATTTGAGTGAGCATGACATACTCTCAACTGCCAGGGTTATTCAAGTCAACAAGAGACGTAGCAGGGCCTGGATTCTTTGCCTTTGCCTCTCTTAGAGATTGGAATAATAATACATTGAAATAATTTTATTTTAAGGAACTACAGTATTTTTGTTGTTATAAAAAGTGTCTATAACAAAACATCGTGTGGATAAGAAGTACCTAAGCTAAAGGAAAACATCTTAAAATCTTCTTTTGCAGTGCCAAAAAATGCGGATATAATGTAAATAGTAAATAGTTTTTTTCTTATTCAGGTAAAATCATCTAATGAGTCTTCCCATCCAGGCCGGGATGGGAAGGACTGTCAGACTCGTACTGACTAAAATATACGATGATCCTTCAATACCCCTTTACGTTCCAGGGTCACGGTTACCTGATGAGATAGTCCCGCGACCCAAAATAGTAGTGACGTGGAAAATGTGAAAATCTAGAAAAATAAATACAAGTTTTACTATTAAAAAATAAAATAAACTTAGATACTAGGTATGTAAAACTCTCATCTTGAGCTTCTACACTCCTTAATTACCCAAAAATTCCTTCATTAAACCGATACCAAAACACGGTCACGGTACCACCAGTCTAACAACATTACACAAAGACCGACCATCCCTAAATCCGGCCAGACACATCGGCGACACGCATCCACATCTATTAGGACCGAAATAACCTAATACCGTAGCCAATCGATTTGTTCAGAACTTGTAGATTTGAACGATACAAGGATATCGATATTTGAGGAGTATTTTGACGGCATTGTGGCTGGGCGATCGATGGTTGCGCTGCGTATCGTGGGCTTGATTCCCGGACGAAACAAATACTTGCATGATCTACAACTAGTTTGAAAATAGTAGTTTATGAAACTGGTACATAATGAGGGGTATTATACACGAGTGTATAATACCTAGTTATGTACAGTTTCATACACTACTTTATCTACTTTCATTGAACACGAATTTATCAAATAAAAGATAAAGATTGACACAGTATTATGGCGCCAAAATTCCCGTTATCACCGCTCATGGGCCACAGCGCGCGCAGCCACAGATAAAAAATCAAATGGATGTATCTATGATCTGTAATCTGTATCGTAATGAAAAAAAATTTTATTATAATATTATTTTGTTAGAGAAATAGTGTCATAATTTAATTTTTTAATTTCATTTCGATATACTGTGTGTAAAGTACGTCATTATAAACTCGTTTTGAGTTTTGTATTTTGAATTTAACGATATGAGAGTAGATAAATATGTTTTCAAGCAGCGCGAGCGTTTGAAGTCGCATGAATAGCGATGGTCCAGAGTGGTATCGGCTCTCACTTACGAGTAGTAAGGTTCGATGTTTCGAACCAAACCAGTACCCTGAGCACGAGTTTTCAGTATTTGAGACGTAAAAAGTAAACTGGAACTTTGACAGTTTCAAATTGACAATTTTCAACGAAAAAATTAGTTCCATCTTCGCACACCAGAGGCGCTGTTCCATTTTTTCATACAAGAAACGCTGTAAATACTGGAAAGACGCTGTAAAGTAAAAGAGTGAAAACTCGTGCTAAGGGTACAGGCATGTTATACTTTGCGTAATTTATTACATAACCACTGTGAAGGAAAACATCGTGAAGAAACCGGCATGTCCTAGAGGACATGACGGTTTCTTCAAGATTTTTTCCTGCAACCTTTTTGGTTCTAACCAAACATTCAGAGACATTCACCAACCCGCACTGGGCCCGCTTGGTGGATAATGGCCCACTCCCTCTCACAGAGAGGAGGCCCGTGTTGTATTACGGGCTAAACATTTCGACATCGTCTATCGATAATTTTGATTCATTATGATATTCCAATTTCTACTCTACAGATTTGGCGTTGTAACGCCATATTAGGGGATACCCTAATGAAGCATTAGGGGTAGAGGGCACAATAGCCGTGACTCGTGATGAAGGATTGTGGTCTCTGATTGATGATGATAAATGGTACAGGGTTATGTCCATTAAACTAATGTGGTTTGTTAGATAGATGCGAATGCTGCGAAGATTTGACCGTGTATCGTGTAAGCTTTGAGTGATTGGGGAAAGCTGAATTCCTGAGCTTATATTATGTAAAACTTTTGAAGCAAAACAAATCACATTTGATTTTTTTTTAATTATCCTGAGCTGTCCCAGTGCTGGGCCTTTATGTCAGCACTTTAGGGCGTCATTTAGAAAGTTATACTCACAATTAAAAAAAAACGATCTAATGTTCGTATTGTTTGGAAAATAAGCCAGAAAATTGTAGGTCTAACACAACAAAAAATATGGAGTATTCGCGACATAATTCTGTGCCGCCACGCCATCTTCCAGCTATCCTCATGTTTATGCATGCAAAACAGTTCAGATGCATGACTGATTGACAGCGCACGCTGTGTGACTGCACAGCGTAATCGATTTCAGATAGAAACATGTCATTTGGAAGAAAAAAGCTCTTTCTATTAAGCTTAACGCCGTGCGGCATTTCATACTAATCAAATCCTTTTTTGCCGAAATTACACTCAAAAAACGTAAGGGTTAAAAATAAATAAAATACTGTTAAAAATAACCCAGCATGTTTGTCAACATAGCACCTGCAAAGTTTGTTGCTAAAAACAAATACGTCAACTTTGCTGACATTACTTGTTAAATATTAACCGTTAAAATTGGTTAAAAATACTTGGTAAGAAATAACACAGTATCTTAAGGTAGTAACGACCGAGTCAAGTTGGCTGTATTTAGCCAATTTTACTTGGTTAGAAATAACACAGTATCTTACGTTAGTAACGACCGAGTTAAGTTGGCTGAATTTAGCCAATTTTACTTGGTTAGATATAACACAGTATCTTACGTTAGTAACGACCGAGTTAAGTTGCCTGCATTTAGCCAGTTTTACTAACTTAACTACAGCCGGCTCACTCGGTACATAACATCAGTGTTACTCTGTATTCTTAACCAATTTATCCAGTATCTACAGCCAGCCTACTCGGTAGTTAGAGCAGTGTTACTCAGTATACTTAACCAATTTATCTAGTAACAGCAGCCAGCCTACTCGGTAGTTAGAGCAGAGTTACTCAGTATACTTAACCAATTTATCTAGTAACAGCAACCAGCCTACTCGGAAGTTAGAGCAGTGTTACTCGGTATTCTTAACCAATTTATCCAGTATCTACAGCCAGCCTACTCGGTAGTTAGAGCAGTGTTACTCAGTATACTTAACCAATTTATCTAGTAACAGCAGCCAGCCTACTCGGTAGTTAGAGCAGTGTTACTCAGTATACTTAACCAATTTATCTAGTAACAGCAACCAGCCTACTCGGTAGTTAGAGCAGTGTTACTCGGTATTCTTAACCAATTTATCCAGTATCTACAGCCAGCCTACTAGGTAGTTAGAGCAGTGTTACTCTGTATTCGTAAATAATTTAATTCGGTGCATAAAGACAGTTAAATTTGTATTAAATAAAAATACTTAGGTCAATACTTCCAAAGTTTTTATATTCGAAAGTAGATACACTTTAAAATATAAAAACTTTGGAAGTACTGACCTAAGTATTTTTATTGATAATACAAATTTAATTCATTAATCGTCCATAATATTGTCCAAACAACGTGTCACTTGTCCAAACTTATCACACACACCCAATATTCACAGCGGAGCCACGAACGAGGAGCGCATGCACGCGTGCTTACTTCAAGAGAATCGACGAGCAAATGAACGAGCGAACTAGCGACCGAGACTAAACGAATGATGGGATTGATTGATGCTAGCCAAACGATTCGATTATTTTTAACAGAGTTAGCTACTCGGTTAAAATTAAACGACACGAACCGATTGCCGTTAACAGAGGTAGTTTGCAAGAAGCAACCGAGTAAAGAAAAATGGCAGCGGCCCATACCTACATTTGATTTAGCTGAGATTAATTTCCTACGTCTTTAAATGAAAAATATTTTATGACTCATCAGTTGAGTCATCCTTCAGGGAGGCCGATGACTCAAATGGTGATCCACCGACCAATGAATGGGGCCTGGCTGAAATGTTCACGAAAATGAAGGTGGCAATGAATCGGTTAATCTTATGTATTGATAAATATGTTGGTTTGTAAAAATCAACCGAATAATTACTCGATTACAATCAGAAGAGTTCTACTTATCTATTATTAACTATAGATGTTTGTAAAAAACAACCGAATAATTACTCGATTACAATCAACAGAGTTGTACTTATCTATTATTAACTATAGATGTTTGGAAAAAACAACCGAGTGAAATACTCGTTTAGTAACAACAACATGCTTATTGGTTATTAGCCAAGAATATTTAACAATATTCACAAGTCTACTCTTTGTCAAGTTTACTTGTAGATTTTTAGGCAAGTCTTAGTCAAAATTTACCAATATGATTGTAACCGAGCCAAAAAGGTACTTTGCTAAAGTAAATTTTTTTCAGTGTATAATATAATATTCCACAACTATCACACAACGCCATCTAGTCCCAAGCTAAGCAGAGCTTGTATTATGGGTACTAGACAACTGATAAAGATACTTATATATTTCTAAATACATACATATTATAGATAAATTACACCCAGACACAGAACAAATGATCGTGCTCATCACACAAACATTTGTCCTGGGTGGGAATCGAACCCACGACCTCTGGCATAGCAGTCAGGGTCACTAACCACTAGACCAACAGGCCAGTCAAATTACCGAAACGATTTTAATAGCACTTCACACACATACGAAGGATGTGTAGTACTAATAAATTTAAAAAATCTAAAAACCCACGTTTTTAAATGTCCTAAAAAGAAGAAAATAACCCTACGGGGCTGAGAGAGGGGCCACTCAAAACGTGGGGGCGTATATTATATAAGGGATTATTTATGGGATATATTTACATGACGTGAGATCGTAGGTGTAACTTGCAAAGATACGCCCCCACGTTTTGAGTGGCCCCTCTCTCAGCCCCGTAGGGTTATTTTCTTCTTTTTAGGACATTTAAAAACCTGGGTTTTTAGATTTTTTAAATCTATTAATTATTTTATTATTTTTATCATTGTTCATCGGGTTTGAAGCTACCCTGAAAATTTCAGCCTGCTAGCTTATCGGGAAGTGCCTCAAAACCTGTCCACCATCTTGGACGTCCGCCATATTGGATTAATAGCCTAGCCTAGCATAAGCCACACTACTATTTTTTTCGTATTCCTGACAGCAAACCCTTTCATTTGATACCCATATCACGGGGGTGGATTTCAAACAGCCAGTCTACCACCTTGGACGTCCGCCATATTGGATTTAAGTCACGTGACTATTTTTTTCGTACTCCTGATTTGCTATCACCCTTTCATTTGATATCCATATCACAGGGGTGCATTTCAAATAGCCTGTCTGCCATCTTGGACGTCCGCCATATTGGATTTAAGTCCCGTGATTATTTTTTTCGTATTCCTGACAGCAAACCCTTTCATTTGATACCCATATCATGGGGGTGGGTTTCAAACAGCCAGTCCGCCATCTTAGGGAGGCCGCCATATTGGATTTGTTATGACGTTTCTTAGCTAGTCATGTATTGTCATCAGAACTCAAAGCGTGTACAAAATTTCAGCCTGATAGCTTATCGGGAAGTGCCTCAAAATTGAGTTGCAAAAGTCCAACCGGAACGACAAACAAACAAACAAACAAACAAACAAACAAGAAAAGTGAGTGTATAAAAACGTGGGAAAATTTAGGATTCATTTTCGAAATGTCTTAATATCTAAATAAATAAAAAAAAACATAACTGGAAATCGTTGTTTTTGTAAAAAGTTAAGGTACTCGTCAAATCTGTCTGATTTAGTTGAGCAGCATTATTTTTGTTTTGACAACGTTCTCTGATAACTTTTTATCATGATGCGTGTGATCATCGAAACACAAGGACTTGAAAGTTTAGCTCAACAATTTTGATTAAATCCATGGCAAAATTTTAAGATCCTTTTTTAGGTGGTAAAATTATTAAATGTTATGAAAAATATCTAGTTTTAATTCCGCGACAAATTTTAACTGTCACGAAACTAATCCTAAATATTTTTCACAACATTAATGTTGTGTCCGTATAGTAACGCCTGATTCTATAGTTTGTTTTGGCGGTAAAATTACAAAATGAGCCCTTCCGCCCGGGTGAAGCGGAACGGACTGTCAGACTCTTACTGACTAAAATCCAACTAGCCAAATAGTCCTTTACGTTCCAGGTTACGGGTTCCCGTCTGGTCAACTCCGCGACTCCGGTAGGCATGTTTAATCATCTTAGTTAGATTCGTGCTCAACCCACACTGAATTAAACCCATGAAAATGCCAAAACACAAAAAACAGCACCATATCCCATAAACCGCATAGGACATAACCCAGATGTTTGAAACACGAGACCATGGCATGTGACCATAGATTTTTTTTTTTACATCAGAAACAAAAAAAAAAGAGATAAGTAAACGTTATGGTATTCTCTATGATTTATGTTAGTGCCGATGGAATCGGGACGGGGTGAAAAAAAATGTTTATGCCAAAAAAAAATTGGTGGTTTTTCTGGACATTTGTTTTGGTCGTATAGATTATCTGAAAAAGTGCGAAGCAAACCTGAGGTCATTTTAGCGGAATAATAAGTACAATTTATTGCGATAAAATTATTATTAATTTTCAGATGATATTTTATGCACAATTCACATTACAGTTCAGTACTGAAAGGGTGTCTAGAAAGGACCCTTTACTGATATTTTTTGTGATTAAGGTATAAATTCATGACTGTCAGTCCCGAAGGGTAGGTACAGGTCTGCTCAACAGAGCTGGTACCTAACAGTACACCTACATTTTGCCAACTATTTTTCAGTTCCTTTGACAATATGGGGCGAGTAGGTAACTCGCCCCATATTGTTTCAGTCAAATGGGCAAAAATTTATACTTATTGTGACTGCTTCTAAGAAATTCTCGACGCTAAAACCCAATAACACTTTGCCTGGCCCAGGAATAGAACCCAGAATCTCTCACTTAGCAATAGCGCTCGACATGACCAGTAGACTAACAAGGCTAACTTGAGTTATTAATAACACTTAAAACATTATCCCTTTTAATCTTGCATTTTTTTTTTAGTATGGTAAAATCATCAAATGAGTCCTCCACCCAGAGCAGAGCGGGAGGTTCTGTCAAACTCGTACTGACTAAAATCCACGGTGTCCTTCAATAGCCCTTTACGTTCCGGTGTCGCGGTAATTCGTGAGTCCTGCGACCCCGCCAGGCTTTGGTCCTCTAAAGGGGGGCCCCGTCATTATTTTTTTTTTATTTTTTATTGTATTTGGGTGGCTTACAGCTAACAATACATAAGTAGACAATGAGTTGATCAACGATCAGCCATTTAAAAGCCTCCACAGTTAGCAAAAAAAAAAAACTATTGTTGCACACAAAACAAAAAAAATAAAAAAATAACATGGTCATATTGTAACTTACAGAATATAAAGGCACCAGCACACCAAGCTATCCCAATCTGTCAGCATCCATTAATAGATTTTCAACCTTATGACAAATGCATAGGGCTCAATTTTACTCGGTAAATTTTACAGACCGGGCAGTCCGATGCGCTGGCGTCTGCACGAACAGGGAACAGGGCCAAATTAAATATAATATTGACTTCAATACCTGTACAGCATGCAGGCATGCATGCATAACCATTACAAAATAAATTATTCATCAAGAACAACACAACTTTTAGACAAGATTGTACTAATTGAAGCTAAGCTACTTGTAAACAAATCAATTGAAGGGTGTTCGTTTATTACAACTTGGTTAAATGCTTTAATTGAGCGAAGCAAAAAAGAATTGCTACGATAAACTGTGCGAGCGTAGGGGGCACGTAGAGGATTTCTCAGGCGTGAATGCCGAGATGGGACATTCAGAGACAGTTTCGAAAGTAGTTCAGGACATTCGATCTTTGATTGTGCTACTTTGGCTAGAAAGCGTATGTCAGATATATTTCTTCGAGTTACAAGTGGAACTAAGTGAAATCGAGTGCATCGTTCCTTGTAACTCAAATAAGGGATTCTGAATTTGTAGCCCAAATATCTAGTGAACTTCCTTTGAATTCGCTCCAATCTGTCCGAATGCACTGCGTAATTCGGATTCCAAATTTGACTACCATATTCGAGGTGACTGCGGACGTAAGCACAATACAAAATTTTCAAAGTTTTCATTCGTCCAAATGAACTAGCATTACGAATAATGAATCCCAGCGCTTTGGAAGCTTTTTTGGCAATGTTGTCAACATGATAATCAAAGGTGAGCTTACTGTCCAGAAAAATGCCAAGATCTCTAGTGACATGAGTTCTAGATAAAATTTTATTTGCGATTGAATAATTAAATATTATTGGTTGATTTTTACGAGAAAATGTGATTACTAAGCATTTAGAGATATTAAGATCTAATTTGTTTATTGTACAATAGTTGACTAATCTAGATATGTCTGCCTGCAAACGTATAGCATCGTTTTGACACTTAATTGATGTAAAGATTTTCATATCATCTGCAAACATTAAGTGTTTAGAATGTTTGAAACACTCACCGATGTCATTAACAAAAAGAACGAACAACAGTGGCCCCAACAGGGAACCCTGTGGCACACCAGAAGGGATGGTTGACCAGTAGGATATAAAGCCATTGAGGACCACCGCTTGTGTCCTTTTTTGTACGTAAGACGAGAACCATCTGTAAAGGTCGCCTCTAATGCCCAAGTCGAAAAGCTTCCTCAGTAAAATGACATGGTCTATTCTATCGAATGCCTTACTGTAATCGGTGTAGACTGCATCTACTTGGGATCCATTATCCATAGTCTCAGTAATAAAATCTGTGAACAAGACCAGATTGGATACTGTAGACCTTCCCTTCAGAAACCCGTGTTGTTGAGGACTCAAGCTAGAAACTATACTGCTGTATAACTGATTATAAACTATGCGCTCCAATATTTTAGCTAGTAAACAAAGTTTTGAGATTGGCCTATAATTTTCAATTTTGTCTTTAGCTGCTTATTATGCTGACACTCTTTGAGGAGCTCGTGGAACGCAAAGCGCCGTCGACCCGGGCATGGTAAATATTCGGACAGCGAGTCGCCCAATACTCGCCGCCCGCATGCCCGCGCCTGCGGTGGCCGGAGATCGTCTGCCGACGTCCGTCGCCGTGGGTGTCTACCACTGCGGCTGGGGTGGAGGGAGGACGCTGTCCTCTCCCTCACGCGGCCCGCCTCCTCCTTCGCGAGCATAACTGCTTCGCAGAAGGAGGCGACCGCTTTAATCTTGCAGTTTGGATAAAATAACAGCAAAAATACAAAATGCAGTTTAAAAATAGGTTACGTACATCCAAAAATTATCAGTTACTGACCTACAGCAAGGACACGATAATATTTAGATCAAACGTGGTCATCACCACATTTAGAATTTGTATGAAAAAACGTAAACAAACCATTTGTTTACGTTGCTATATTGACTTGTAACGCCATCTATTGTCGAGTAGTTAGAACTTTCTAAATAATTTTTGGAACAAATTTTTTGATCTTCTGTATTTTTTTATAATTTGGATATAAATACAAATATAACTTTTTATCAAAACAATATTTTAACAGTGTAAAATGAATGTCTTCGCTAATTTTATGAACTCGTGTTAGTAATCAGAATCACACCAAAAAATTGCTTGAAAACATGTCTTTTACCTTTTAGACAATTATGAGATGTATGTCTATTACAGTATTACTTAAACTTAAAAGCAAAGTTTTGAAGACCTATGTCGTCATTGCAGTATTGAAGACAAGTCATCAAAGAGTTTCTATTTTTATAACTTTGCCTCACTCCTCTTGGAATTATCTTATATCGTGTTTACAAACATTGAATCTCACATATATAAACACCCAGACCTCGAACAATTACTTGCAGATCATACAAATATTTATTGGGTGCGGGGATCGAACTCACGACACACGCGCTCAGCCTTTGAGCTAACTGTGCCATCAATTCAATTGGTTACTTTTTAACACATAAAAACTACAGACCAGATTTGGATGTTTGGCACACAAATAGCTTATACCCTTGTTTAACCCATAGGATATAATAATTCATTATCTTTTTATCCTGGAGCGATCCCTTGGGATGATTATCAAACTCCTCGTGGACAACGCCGCGGGAATATGCTAGTAGGTACGATACAAGACATTGTCATAGGTCCCATAATGAACCAAGATGTCCCTACTAAATCCATTTATCAGCCCTTCGCACAGTGGCCTAGTAACCCATTTAGTTCAATTGGATCAATTTAGTTGATCCATTTATTGAAACAGTAGCGTCCGTAGGTAATTTATTCTTGCGGTTTTTGGTCCTTATGGGGTTTAGTCACTGTCTTATTTTAGCTTATTTTTTTTGGTCGTGGGTTTCTGACGCAGTCTTAAGATGCGTTTCACGGATATTAGCTGATGAATCAACGGAGCTGAAGTGAGCAAGCATGACTTTTTAAACTTTTGCTATTTAGTTAGTATTTATTAATACTAGTGGCCGCCCACTTGTAGACGTTCGACCGTGATTCATTATTTTTAGAAAAAAAAAAGCCTTTGCAATTTTCGTAAAACGGGGCACAAGGTTTTTGATTACTGATAGGGCTAATGTTTTAGTTTAGAAATGCTTTATTAAAACCTACGATTTTTTTCATATTATGTAATTCTCATTTTCAGGTTTTCGTTCTGTGAATGCGATGAATTTCAATAAAGTAAATAGTTATCACATTTCATATACAAAACATCAAAATCATAATCGGAGTTAGATAAACGTGTGACTTCCCCAGATAAAAATCTTCAACAAAACATTGATAAATTATGTCAATCATGTCTGTAACAGTACTACACAACCCTACCACCCCGTATGCGCCCGCTTTTTATCACAATTAAACCTAAATGAATAAAAATCTCCGCTATACAGTAGCGCCATCTATACGGGCACATTATCATCAAGTATGGGGGTATTGTTGTAGCACTTGCGGTATTTAACACCGAATTAGAGGGGTGATCAAGTGATCATTAGGGACATTCTGATTTGATATAAAATTCTTTTCTTTTTAAGTGGCTGAGAATCGAAATCGGTCATGCGATGACCGTTGAAGTTTACGTGTTATTAAGGGGTGATTATTACCCTTTTGGGGGGGGGGGAGCTTTACCCCTGGGTGGAGCTGAAGGAACATCATCATCTCCCTAGCCTTTCCCCAACTATATTGGGGTCGGCTGCTAGTCGAACCAGATGCAGCTGAATATCAGTATTTTACATAGAGCGACTGCGCCTATCGAACCTCCACAACTTCCTTAAATAAAATTGCCCTTTGTCACATATTACCTTTGTGTTCTTTCGAACAATCTCTAGCTAGGCGATGCCCTAGGCTAGGTGGAGCGACGATCTTCACAGGGTATCTGTTTGGTTGACTGGTTAAGAGTAGCCAAAATATGAGATGAATATCATTGGATTGAAGGTGCCTTTTTTAACGTATATCTAACGATTTTTTCTTGTATTGTGGGTGGGTTTACAAATATTGAACCTATACACAAACACTCAGACCTAGAACAATGAATTATAGATCATACAGATATGTGTTCCGTGCAGGAATCGAACCCACGAGACGTAGCGAAGCAGTCTTAAGAGGGCATACCTATTCTGAAAGTTGGCAACGTCGCAAATAGCTGTCAAATATTAACAAGTTCTAATTAATTTAGCAATGTTACTGTATGGAAACAAGAAATACTGCTCTGTAGTGCACTAAAAAAATGATAAGGGAATGCAATAAGTAATATCGTAACACCGAATCTATAGTTTTAGATGTAAAAAAGTATTTGGAAACCTTCCAAATGCCTTTTTTACACCTGAAACGGTGACAACATCAAATGCAGTGTTTTAATTGCATTCCTATATCAACTTTGTAGTGCACTACAGAGCCATATTTCTTATTTTCATACAGTAAATTTACCAAATTAATTAAAACTTGTAATTATTTGACAGCTCTTTGCGACGTTGCTAACTTTCTGGTTATGGGCCCTTAACACTCAGCCACTGGCGTATAATGACGATGTGTCAAAAAATCATTTTCAAACAACTTTCCTAAGATTAATACTTTTAATTTATCATAATTCAGCATTATACGGGCAGATTAAGATCTCTAAAAACGATTTTTGTTATACTCAAACAAGTATTATTTTAATAAAATGAGACAAAAAGTGACTGATTACTTTTTAACTTAACGATTAATCGTATTTGACAGGCGCATTGTATTTTAACCGACTTTTTGCTTAAAAAGCGTGTGCTGTGTTACGTTTTTTAGATGTGATGGTACGTTTACGTTATTGTTATTAATTGCATTTATTTGAATGTGAAAGAAAATTCTAGTTAATTGTTTTTTTATGTAAATTCAGTTTAAAAATAATTTTTTAAGAGCTTTTTTAACAAATGCACAAATATTTAACCCTACAGAATAACAAAATTTTTAAACAGATGTATGGGGCGTATCAATTCCAGTCTAGTGCGCCCTACATTACATAGAAGCAGAAAAGTGGTAATCATTTTCAAACGCAATGACTTTTCCATCATTGATTTTGCTGATAGAATACCATTTTGTCTTTGATTTTAACTAGGTATAAATGTGTCCAATCTGCTGTCTGCCTCTTTGGAAAGAATAGACATGTTTTTCTTGTTAATATCACCACGCCTGTAATTTCATAAGGGTTAAGCAGAGGCGAGCTTAATAATACACCCATAATTCGCAAATTATGTTCAATTAAGCCCCATGTAGTGGGTGAGCGGGACTAACAAGCTACCGTAACCCCGAAACGTAAAGGGCTATTGAATTTGAAGGACACCGTGGATTTTAGTCAGTACAAGTCTGACAGTCCCTCTCGTCCTACCCTGGGTGGGAGGACTCATTTGATGATTTTATCACGCTAAAAAAAAGGGAGTTAGCTTATAGCCATCATGCGGTCACAATTCCAGACACTGTGACTGTTCATGAAAAGCTTGATGGAAAAACTAAACAACACTTGGTCCGTCCTATGAAACGATCCTGAAACTTCATGCAACACGTTAAACATTTTTTTCAATTTGAAATGTACACGAAATACATACCCATCACTAACAAAGTCGTATAAGAATCGTGACTTACAGTAATGTAAGTCTAATGTACTGCATCCACTAACTGTTGCCATACCATTCTCTGGTGTTGCCACTTACAAAACCGGCCAAGTGCGAGTTGGACTCGCGTGAAGAGGGTTCCGTACGATGTTACCTATCACGTTTTTTTTTTAAATCTGACCTAAATTGGTACGCACAATATTGAGTGATTTACCATGTTATTTTAATATCATGGACTTCTTATAGGTTTTCCTATAATCTATAAGCAGAAAACTAAATTCTGTATTTTTTAAAAAAAATTAGGTTCAGTAGTTTCGGAGATAAGGGGGGGGAATGGTCAAATTTCGTCTATTTTCTTGAATAACTTGGAAACTATTTATTTTAAAACTAAAAAAAAAATATATTTAAGATTGTCTCAACTAGACATTTCATTTGATATGTCACACGATGCAGTTTTGAATTATTTTTTTTAATTTTCCCCTTCCCCCCCAAAAATTACCTCCCATATACAGATATGGACTTCTTATAGGTTATCCTATAATCTACAAGTAGAAAACTAATTCCTGTATTTTTTTCAAAATTTTAGGTTCAGTAGTTTCGGAGATAAGGGGGGGGGAATGGTCAAGCTTCGTCTATTTTTTTTGAATAACTTGGAAACCATTTATTTTAAAATTACAAAAAAAATACAATTAAGATTGTCTCAACAATACCTTTCATTTGATATGTCACACGACGCAGTTTTCAATTATTTTTTTTTTAATTTTCCCCTTCCCCCCCCAAAAATTACCTCCCGTATACAGATATGGACTTCTTATAGGTTATCCTATAATCTATAAGTAGAAAACTAATTCCTGTATTTTTTTCAAAATTTTAGGTTCAGTAGTTTCGGAGATAAGGGGGGGGGAATGGTCAGGCTTCGTCTATTTTTTTTGAATAACTTGGAAACCATTTATTTTAAAATTACAAAAAAAATACAATTAAGTTTGTCTCAACAATACCTTTCATTTGATATGTCACACGATGCAGTTTTCGAATGTATTTTTTTAATTTTCCCCTTCCCCCCCCCAAAAATTACCTCCCATATACAGATATGGACTTCTTATAGGTTATCCTATAATCTATAGGTAGAAAACTAATTACTGTATTTTTTTCAAAATTTTAGGTTCAGTAGTTTCGGAGATAAGGGGGGGGGAATGGTCAAATTTCGTCTATTTTCTTGAATAACTTGGAAACTATTTATTTTAAAATTACAATAAAAATATATTTAAGATTGTCTCAACAAGACCTTTCATTTGGTATGTCACACGATGCAGTTTTCAAATATATTTTTTTAATTTTCCCCTTCCCCCCCAAAAATTACCTCCTATATACAGATATGGACTTCTTATAGGTTTTTCTATAATCTATAAGTAGAAAACTATTTACTGTATTTTTTTCAAAATTTTAAGTTCAGTAGTTTCGGAGATAAGGGGGGGAGGGGGAATGGTCAAATTTCGTCTATTTTCTTGAATAACTTGGAAACTATTTATTTTAAAATTATAAAAAAAATACATTTAAGATTGTCTCAACAAGACATTTCATTTGATATGTCACACGATGCAGTTTTCAAAACTTTTTTTTTTCATTTTCCCCTTCCCCCCCAAAAATTACCTCCCACATACAGATTTTATCCATTCACGTCACACCTCTGTGCTTGGGTCACAGGAATTGATATGTGTACCAAATTTCAACCCAATCGGTTTAGTAGATTCGGAGATAATTGACTGTAAGCGACAGACAGACGGACACACGAGTGATCCTATAAGGGTTCCGTTTTTGTATTCGGACGTACGGAACCCTAAAAAA